>OX335789.1:13218052-14596386 GCA_946896805.1 Scutellaria galericulata
AGTTTCTAGCTCGTTACATTGGCCTTCTTCTCCTTAAAGGATGTTTGACTAAATTTATTTAAAAGATCATATAAGATGGTTTTAGAACATATAAGATGTTTCATCTTATTATTTTAAAAATAGGTTGTTGAATTATTTGGATAAATAGAATGATGAAACATATAATATATCAGTAATAATAATTGTGTAATTTAAATGACTAAATGTAAAAGAATTTGTCAAAAATAAGATCTTTTTTAGAAATAAATTGGATTCTCCTTACTTTTTTTCAAAAAATAGCCTATAAGTTCGTAAACATCTTATTTTAAACATTTACGTTTACCAAACTACTAGTAACTCTTGCCATACACATCAGGTTATATCACATCATATTAACAATTAAATGTAGAGGGAGCCACAAGACATAAACTTTGCAATGCAAGAAAGACTTCATCCTGTTTAAATCTTTGCAATATAGGCAGACTTAAAGCCACACCCACACATGCCATTGTGTAGCATATCATCCTCTTTCACGATGCCACTTTCTTTGCTTCAACAGTTTTTTTACTTCATCTCTTTACTTTCTACTACAATAATCTTAACAAATTCTTCCCATGCACATACCCAATGTCGGGATGATCAGAAAGCCTTGTTACTTGAATTTAAGGACGAGTTGATATTCAATTCTTCCCTTTCAAGAAAACTAGTGCAGTGGAGTCAGACAGATGATTGTTGCAGCTGGGAAGGTGTGGAATGTGATGGTCCAGGCCATGTTATCAGTTTGCAGCTCGACTACGAGGCCATCTCAGGTTGACTCGAGACTTCATCGAGCCTCTTCATTCTTACGTACCTAGAGAAGCTGAACTTGGCATTCAATAACTTCTCAAGGATTTGACACACTTGAATTTGTCATATGCTGCTTTTGGTGGGCAGATTCTGATTGAACTTTCATATTTGACGAGATTGGTTAGTCTTGATATCTCCAACTCATACTTTCCCAGTTTCGATCAGAAATTAATAATTTCAAATTGGGTTGTCCAACCACATAATTTAATGCTGATGGCATTGTTAATGAACGATATTTCATATTTTCGTGGTAAAGCTCAAGCAGTAAAATTTCCAGAGAGGGCTATTCAGCATCTGAAACTTGAGGATCCGAATCTGAAGATTCTTCTGCAGAATCTAACAAGTCTCAGAGAACTCTATCTTGATAGTGTCGAAATCTCATCTCAAGGAAGCGAGTGGTGCCACGTAATCTCCTCATCTTGACCTGAATTGAGGAACTTGAGCCTGCACCTGTGCAATCTGTCAGGCCCTCTGGATCCGTCCCTTTTACAGCTTAAGTCTCTTACTGTTCTTCGACTCGATTGGAACAATCTGTCAACAACAGTTCCAGAATTTTTGTCAAATTTCTCTAGTTTGACTACCTTGACTTTCAAAAAGTGTTCTGTAAAAGGTTCTTTACTGGACGTAATCTTGCATATACCAACTCTCCAAGAGATTGATTTATCCTATAATGAATTACTTGGATCGATTCCAGCCACAGTAGCCAACTTAACAGAACTTGTGCATCTAGACTTATCAAATAATCTGTTTACAGGTTTAGTCCCACCATTTTATATGTGCAAGAAACTTAGGTACATAGACCTCTGTGAAAATAGTCTAACAGGCTCACTTTCTTCCATGCTTTTTCAAGGTCTTTCCCATCTTGAGGTTTTAGACTTGAGACACAACTCACTGGGTGGAACCATTCCCCGATCTCTCTTTGGTCTCCCTTCCCTGTGGGTACTTGTGCTAGATAACAACATATTTAATGGCAATTTTCAACTGGAAAAAATTCAAAAGCTTAGTTATCTTAGAATTCTTGATCTTTCTTACAACTACTTGTCAGTCGATGCAGAAGAAGAACTTGGTTATCTTAGAATTCTTGATCTTTCTTACAACTAATTGTCAGTCGATGCAGATGTATTGGCAATCTTCATGTTCTAGTGTTTTGGTTTTGTAAGACATGTATGATACACTCAAAAATCAGGAATGCAGATGTATTGGCAATCTTCATGTTCTAGTGTTTTGGTTTTGTAATATGATACTTATTTGGTTTTAAACTTTAAAAGCATATATATATACTTGATTTTGTCAAATGTAATCACTTCTAGATTAAAAGGTGACATGGAGAATCAGAATGTAAACATTTGATCTAATAATAAATTTGAATATGGCAATGATACCTGAGAAATTAATTTCACTTCTAGCAAATTTTCCCCAACTATGTCCAGCTATAACCAGTTTCCTTCTTCATTGTCTTCTCTTCCATCATTTCTCTAAGTTGGGAAGCTTCATTCCACATATTCAAATCCGCATATATATTTGATAGCATCACATAAGCTGATGTATCCTTGGGATCAATACTTAAAACTTCTTTAGCAGCTAATACAGCCAAATTCAAATCTTTGTTGATAACACAGCCGGATAAAAGACTTCGCCAAACTACCTTATTTGGATCACCAGGAAAACTTTTTATGAAATCATATGCTGCTTTTGTTTGCCCTTTCCGAGCAAATAGACTGACTATACATGCTAGATGATCCACTCTCGGAGTAATTCCAAAGTCTTTTGTCATAGAGCAAAAATGGTGCAATGCCTCCTCCAAGGTTCCTACGTGTCCACAGGATGATAACACTGCAAGAAATGTGACGTCGTTTGGTTTAACTCCATTCCTCAGCATGATCCCATAAATTTCTAGTGCTTCTCTCCCAAATCCATGTTGAGCATAACCTCCAATCATGGCATTCCATGAAACCAGATTCTTGCTTGGAAGAATGTCGAAAACTTTTCTAGCATTGTTCAGATGTCCACACTTGGCGTACATGTCTACAAGAGCGCTTCCCACTACCACATTATAATCCAATCCAGGTTTTATGATACAACAATGTGTTTGCTTGCCCCATTCAGTAGCTGGTAAATAACCACAGATGCTTAAAAGACTCGAGTATGTGTAAATATCAGGGCCAAACCCTTCCAACAACATGCTCCGGATAGATCTGATTGCTACTTCATAACAACCCGAGCTCACACAGCCAGCTATTAAAGCATTCCAACTAACAGTATCACGTGCATCCATTTTGGAAAAAGTCTTGAAGGCCTCGTCTAGGCAATCAGTTTTTGCATAAAAATCTAACAGAGCATTGGAAACAAAAGTAAATGATTCGACTCCCATCTTTATAATCAAACAATGGAGCTGTATCCCACATTGGGTTTCCTTATCCTTACTAAAGGCTCCAAGAACCGAAGCGAATGTCTGCTCACTCGGTTTCAATCCAACAGAAAGCATCTCTTGAAAAAGATCAATTGCTTCTCTGCATTTCCCCAGATGCACACAACCTCCAATCAATGCAGTCCAAGCTGTCACATCCGCCTTATCTGCCTCTCTCAATGCCTTATTCGCTGACTCCAATTCGCCACATTTTGCATAGAAGTTAACCAAGCAAGTCACAACAAACTGATCCATCCTAACACCAGATTTGAGGGCCAAGCATTGGACTTGCCTTCCAACTTCCAAAATCTCCATTGCAGCACAAGCACCTAATACGCTCCCATACGTAAACTCATTAACCTTCACACCCATCATCAATGACCTCAGGAAAACTCTCAACCCTTCCTCATTCTCCCCACACTTCATGTAACCAGCAATAAGAGAAACACAACTAACAGCATTGAGCTGAGGAATGGTATCAAACACTAGCCTAGCTGACTTCAACGACCCACATTTCCCATAAAAGTTAACCAAGCTATTATTCACGAAGCTGTTAACCGCTTCTTCCAACCTATATATCCTGGCATGTATCTCTTTTCCATTTCTCAACGCCCTTACTTGAACACAAGCCGAAAGAGCAGCAACGTAAGTATAATCATTTGGAGCGATCACATCATCAAGAATCATTGATCTGAAGCAATTCAAGGCTTTCTCCGGCATCCCCTTTTGCGAATAAGCGGAAATAAGCGATGTCCAAGTGACAAGGTTTCTAACAAGCATTCCGTCGAACAGTTTCTGAGCATAATCAATGTCTCCGAGTTTTGAGTACATTGTGAGCAAGCGATTGCCGGTCTGGACATCCGGGTCGGACCCATAAACAATGACCCGAGCATGAATTGCTTTTCCATTGAAGATTGATTTTTTTTCAGTGGCTGATCGAATGAGGCGAGACAAGGACATGCGGCGAGACGTTTCTTTACATTTGGGATAACGGTAAATTACGATCAAGAAAGAATATGATCCTTTTTTTATAGCTTTTAAATTTTCGGGATAACTATACTAAACCATTATAATTTAGCAAAAATGAAAGTTATAAAAGAATATGTAAATTTTTGCATCTTGCTAAATTTCACAAAATACCATTTAAAGATACATTCATTTGAAAAAAATATTATAATTCCAAAAATATGTTTTAAATAATTGTTTAATTTTAATTTCCAATATTAGAATTATAAAAAAATTAAAACCTTTATTTTATTACAGATATTAAAATTTAAACTATAAAACTAGTTTTCAAAAACTTTATATTTTTAATCGTAATATTTCAATTAAATTAAAACATTTTAAAAAAAAAAAACTTTTATTTACCTTTTCAGATATTAGAATTAAATTTTTTAAAATATTAGAAAAAGCTCTGACATTTATGGCTGATATTAATTATTTAATGTATCTAATAAAATAGGTATTTTTGTATATTAATAATTGTAATACTTTAAATAAAATATATTTTTTTAAAAATATTTTGTATGATTCTAATTTTAATAATTCAAATAACTACACTTTTTGTGTAAGAGTATTTTGAGAAAATTGAAAAGACAAAGTGCAACAATTTACATAGTTTAATGGGTTATTTACATTTGGGGAAAAAAATAGGTTTTGTTGATGATGAAGTATAAAGATTTGAATAGTTTAGACGCTTTAGTATAATTACCCAAAAAAATATTTAAACCCAAGCAGTTCTATTTAGTTTTTGCACTTATAATCTCCAAAATATTTTAAAAATTAAGTTATCAAATTTTTTTTTTGGATTAAATTATCAATCTATTTAGAAAGAGTTGTGCACGCTCAAGAATTTGATTGGAATAGTCTCTTAGAAAATCTATACTATTATATTTCTTCGCAATTTCACCATCAAGTCATATATTTTTTGTGTTCCTAATAATTCACTCTCACTCCTAACAATCTTTAGATATAAGCTGATAATGTTTCTTCCACATGTTTTCTAGATATTTATAAAAATCTATTATTATATTTATTTTCCATCTACATTATAGTTATGTAGTATGTGGTAAGAACCTTTCACCCATGTGTTATACTAGTAACTAAAATTTAGTTAGAGCATTTTCTATGATACTTCTAAATCAACTTTTTTTAGGAGAATACTTTTATATCTTCTTCGATACTATTGTCACCAAGGACGATAATTTTCAATTTCCTTAGAAATTTTGGGTGCCTAGATTTTTTTACTCAACTTTTGGTGAAAATTTGATATTTCAGTAAAATTTCGGTGGAAATTTCTGTTTCAAAAGCTAAATTTTAACAAAATTTCGCAAAATTTTTATCATTGATTGTCACACATAGAGCCCATGAGATGAGAACTGACAATCAACAATCCCTCTATAAGTTGTAATTAAATTTGAAAATCAAATTAAGCTACTTAATATTCGAGTCCTAGTTAAAGTTTCCTTCGTGCCTGGTTCAAGTTCAACCAAACATCAAACAAAATTAAAATCTAACCTGATGAGCTAAGTAAAAATATCGAATTATTCAACTTTTGATTAAGTTTAGCTCAATCATAATTTTTAAGGTTTAAGTAATTCAAACAAACTTGAATAATAATGTGTTTGATTCGATTTAAAGTTCTCAGAAGAATATATAATCATATGCATTAATAAAGCCATCCACTTCAATTTACTAACTAGTTCTTGACTCATATTCTTAATAGAAGCAGCATATCTCCATCACCTTCGAATTTGATGTTTACGATTAAAAGAGAAATACGTCGCTTTACAGACACGAAACACGTAAATTCCATTATTTATACATAACAAATTACTTCATCCGATCAAATGAGGCAACAGCAACCTAAGTAGGCTTCGAACCTGTCTCGGCTCCTTCCCAGAAAGAAGTCGCCTTCCCGGTTTTTGAAACAGCCTGAAGAACCGCGTCTGGCTGGATATTGCCTTTCACAGTCACCTTTTGCTTCTCCAGATCGATGTCGAAGGTTTCAACACCTGCCCAACAACATCATTACGAGTCAATACTTATTGCATGCTGGCTGATAATATGGTGCAAGAAGATAAATAACAATGGTGGTTCTGTTTCATTGGAGAAATTGAAACTATTTGCATTAAAATGAGAAGATAACTTTAATGTTTTGCCCAATAGTCTTTATTAACACTTACTTCTGTACTTGAAACGTGAAGAAGCCTTTGAAGAACATTTAGCCTGAGACTGACGGCATTTATCACTACTAAAAGCTATAATCGCAATTTTATTTCAGAAAATGTACTCTTCAAGAGGAAAGAAGATGCCCCTCTTTTTAGCATGTTCCAACGTGGTACAGAAGAGAAAATCTAAAATCCGATTCACTTTCACTTCAGGTTTCTAGAAAGGAAATAAGACCAGGAAAATAAGTACATCCAATAGGATTGAGTATGATTAAGCTCAACGGTGATAGCATACTAGGAAAATGATGACTCGACATGAAATTAACGTTCTTTTGGTGCTACTAGCAAACTTACACGTTATTGGTTAGCAAGCACGTCTAAATCAAACAAAGTTCATGTCTCAGCAAATGGAACTGATTACACATGCATAAGAGAATATTCATTCTGAAGATCCATAAATGTTGAACTTAACGAGAAATTTGATGTAACCTCCCATTAATTTCATGATTTGTGTAAAAGATGTCTTTCCAATAATACAGAAAACGACAATTTAATACCCCATGAAACCATTCTTGAATTGCAGCCTGCTAGAAAGGAAATAAGCCTACTGCCTACTTGAAAGTTATAATATATCCACCATGATGCCAAGCAGAAAACTGTAACCACGATCCCTACAACTGTACAACGAATAAGCCTAATGAAGATATCATATTTCATATACTAAAAAGTGATTCAATTATTTTAAAATTCTATTTTGTTTGAGTTAATGCAATCCAAATTGGAGTTTTATATGTTGGGATTCCCAAACATTTGTACTGTGTTGGCAACCATAAAACTGGCAAAGTGGCAGTCACAATGTTATCAATATAGATATATAGATAAGGCGACAAACCTTCCGTCTTTCCAAGAACCCTCTTCACGGCTCCGACGCAGCCTTGGCATGACATGGCAACCTTAAGCTCAA
The DNA here is from genome assembly GCA_946896805.1 of Scutellaria galericulata. Lineage (NCBI taxonomy): Eukaryota > Viridiplantae > Streptophyta > Magnoliopsida > Lamiales > Lamiaceae > Scutellaria > Scutellaria galericulata. The sequence goes on from OX335789.1 coordinate 13,225,419, forward strand.
CTGTCTGCAACCCAACAAAAAAAAAAAAAAAGCTTTAACATATGTATTCAATCAACTTATAAAGAAAACCCATTTTTAATTCCTAATTATATCAGTTTACACCCAAAAAAATTGCACACATAACATTTGCCAAAAGAACTAAAAATACACATCAACTGCAAGCCTACAAATAATTGATCCACACACTACAATAGTTTTGTTGCTTTTTATAGCAGAAATTAACTGCAATTAAGTTAACATCCAACATAAAAAATTGAAAAAACAAAGGAATTAAAACCAGAGATGCAAATTTAAGCATGATTCAAGCAGATATAAAAGAGAAATCAAATTCGATACAATTCATAGTTTATCAGCCACAAAATCCAAACCCCAGCTCAATTCTTGCCAAACCACCAAAAATCGCCAATCAGGTTTAAATAAGAGATGAAAAAGCATATGGGTCATCATAAAATCACATGAAAATATAATAATTTCGCAAAAATGAAATTTGGTACCTGAGACATGATGATAAATCTGCACAAGTTCGCCAAAAAAAGGAAGAAACTTTAGCAGAAACTTATTTGGAATGATGATAATGAGATGAAATTTTGGGAATGGGGCTGAGAGCGATATTTGAAGAAGAAAAATCTGAAGGCAGAAAATGACAATGGAAACAGAGATTTACAGGCAATTTGATTTTGAAATTTATTTACTTTTTTCTTCTGTTTTTTTTCTCCTTATTTTTTTGGGTCAATTTAGAATTTTATTTTTTTAATAAAATATACCGTTGGGTAGTCAGCGGTGTCTGCTTGACTGCTAGGGTTGACTTATCCCAACGTATTTATTTTTTATATTTTTTTAGGACTCGTTTGGTTGAGGGATGTAAAAATAGAGTTATTCATCAATTTTTTTGGGATATATTTTCTGGAAAATAGATCGTATTACGTGTGGCTATTGATGGAATAATTATGTGAAATCTTATATATTGGTACAATAAAGAATTTGTGGGATAGAAGAATAAAAAGATGCACCTCTAAAATAAAAAATTGCATTAACTCCTCATCTAAAAAACCATATGATAAAATTTTATTGATTCTTCTCATATATCTTATTACGTGAAATGGGTGGATTTAATTTGATCAATTCAATAAAAAATAACATTCTCAAAAATATTACTTGAAAAATAAATATTATTTAATATGTATAAAAATATTATTATTCGTATCAGTTGATTTTGGATATCCGAATCGATCGGAATTTGACCGAGTGTCCAACGTCATGGTGGTGGAGGTAGTAGACTATATGCCAGCAATGACGGGGGCTAGTGAAAGTTTTTTTGCGGAACCGTGGTGGTGGACGTTATGATATTAGTGACGATTAATATATTGATACTTATATATGTTGATATTTATGGTTACTGGATTTTGTGCATGTTGAAATGTTGCAAAACATGTTATAGAATGATGTCGCAACATCTCTAGGAGGAGCTTTTGTAATTTTCTGTTTAATTTTAGTTTGTGTTTGAATAGAGAATTGAAATATATGGTAGTCAATCAATTGACCGCGATGGATATATGTGGATTTGTGAAAACCATCACTTCCATTTTAAGCTAATTTTTGAGTTAAATATTGGTGGATTATTTGTGTTATTTGTTTGACATGTTTTCAATTTTTAATGCTTATTTGGATTGATTACTTAGGTCGAGTTGTGATAATTGAATGCTAAAACTTTAAATCATGAATCCTAATTGTTGTGGTTAATTTTTTACTAGTAAATCAGTGATTGTGCATTTTTAGGGTAGCAAGAATCTAGAATTATCGGATCGAACTTGTGTATTCAGAGTCTAGTTTACTCTATCGTCTCAATAATTTAATGCATTAATGAATTAAATATGGAGAATTTTTCTAGGTTATTCGATTAAATATGGTTGGTTACCCAATCGTATCCTAATTAACTAAACTTAAGAAACAATTTTAGTTTAAGAGAGCTTGTTGTTAGACTATGGATAATAATTCCAAGATAGATAGAGAGAGAGATGAATTATACCAATAATCAGTATTTGGGATAGGATTATAGTTCCTGTTGGGGAAATCATTTCCTATACTTCATCTTAGTTTACTTAATTAATAATTAATAAAAATCTACTTCTTGAAGCTAATTTAATAATTAACTTAATTAATTAATGAGTTGGCAGATCATTATGTGAGATTTGAAGTAAAGAGCAGCATATATAATTGATTAAAATGGAGGCATTAACATTAATAGAGGCATTAATATTATTAATATGGGTACGGAATAGTGGCCTGTATTATTATTTACAGAATATTAGGTGTTTTTGTAATTTTTAAAATTATTTAAGAGAAAATTATCCTTAGATCATTCATTAATAAAGGACACTAATTTTTCGCGCTCCGATACTGGAACGCTAACTTTTCAATTTAGGCGATATTAGGATAAAAACCCCGAAATTACGAATTTCGAATCCAATTGTATAAAATTTAGAATTTTTGCTGATGTGATTTGGCCCTAATCTAAATTCCCTCTAAATTTGTGAAGGGGAGATTCAAATTCCCTCCTAAAATCAAAATTTGGAAGTTCGGAAGTAGAATCGCAATAACATTTAACTATAAAGTAAAATTGTCGTGATTTAACCAGTAATTAAGAATAAATATTAACTATAATCACGTACAATTCGAACAAAAAATCCGAACAAGTAAAACATTATAGCATCATGAAACCATACAACAACAAATTAACAATAGTAGTATTTAAGTTGAAAACATATCACACCTCTCAATAACAAGCATATAGACTCGTCTGAGTACAGAAATGATCAGACCACGGATGTGTTTCTATTTGTATATATTTTATCATTATAATTATCTTGATCATTATAATTTATTTGGGCTTAATTAATGGATTTTATCATTCTTGGTCTTTTTTTTTCTTATTAATTTGGAGAAAATATGTATTTAGTTTAATTAATTTGATGATGAAGTAATGGTATTTATAGTATCCACTTTGATTATAGTTGATCACATTGGATTAATAATGCATATATGCCTTAATTACTTGTTGGTCACAGCATAATAATCAATTAATTTTGCTGATCTGTCTGCTGATAACTAATGCGTTTAAATATTTTAAATAAGTTTTATATGATTATAGGGAAGAATATTTGGTCACAAACTTGCACGTCTATGCCAGAGTGTTTGAACTTATGATTTTATAAGAGTTTTCATTAATGACCAGACGAGGTTCGTGGGATGCATAATCATATACTGTATTTGATCTTTTCATTATTGTATTGATGTTTTTTCTTTCAAAAATATTATAATTATGGTGGATGCAAGTTAAAATCTTTTTTTTTTTTTTTTATACCACCTAGTCTATTTCAGTTTTATTTATTTATTTATTTATTTAAGCTTATTTAAAAAAAATTCAATTATATTTTTGTGAATGTCAAGAATTATTTTATTTTTGGAAACTCATATAATAAGTTAATTTGTTTAAGCATTAGCTTTGAATCATCATTTTCTTTTATTCTTTTTTTTCTTCTTCTATCAAATTCTAATTTGTTATATGATAAATCTAATTTTCATATATAGTACAAAAAATCACCTAAATTTTTTAATTTCAATTAAAAAACTAATTTTCAAGACCTAAAATTGGGACATATGTCAATGTCAAGATCAAGTGTTTACCACTTGGATTAAAAAAAAAAAAATTAGGTAATGGTGTTAAGACAACTTTATTTCCAATCGGGTTGATATCAGATTTGAAAACTTAACATCAAATACGTTTTTATAAGTAACAAATAGAGAAAGTTGAGGCAAGAGTTGAACCATTTCTCCATAAGACGAAATTGTCCAGTATACATTGTTTCACGATCTACGACAAATGTTCCCCAAGATACAATGTCTTACATCTTGTGATTATAGCACTCTAAAACACAAGAAACTGTAGTGATATTGCATGCAATCAGAAAAAGAAACGAAGGAAAAAAAAGGGAAGGAATAGACTCAGTTGAGTCTATTGCTAAGTATAAGAAAAGTCGCACTTTCACTTATAAAGTCGCACTTGGAAAACGCGATTTCAGATGGGTAAAAACGGTTATGAACATTTACTTTGCAAAGCTCATTTTCTTGAATCTGTTTTGGTAGGTGATCTTGCGGGGAGGATAACTTACTCGTTTCTCAACGAATCTTGAAGAGGTTTTCTTCTGTGTGTTCTATAAAAGGAGTAGTTCATTTCGTCAGAAGGCATCGAGTTCATCAGAGTGCTAGAGAGAGAGAGAAATCACTGCAAAGTTGTATAGAGTTTTAGGATTTCAGTTTTTGCTGATCTTCTTGTTGTTCTCACTTTGTAACTCGAATTCGTGATTCTTTAGTGAATTGATTCTATAGTGGATGTAGGGATTTTTAACCCGAACCACTCTAAATCTGGTGTTGATCTTTTCTTCATTGATTCGTTCATCTATTTCTCGGTTTTGTTCTTGGTTGTTTATGATTTTATGTGAGAGGTGTTCTTGCATATTTGTGATTCTTGATCTTGAATTGTTTCAGAAACGGCGAACCAAATTGTATTTTGAACCTCTTTGGACAAATAGAAGAAGAAAGAATAAAGCGAATTTCTAGGAAATTCATACATTTTTTCAACGTAGAATGGATGCATATTCAATGTCTATTCGATGTGTTAATTGAGTAATATGAAGGGTCTATTTATAGATCTCTAGGTGTCCATTTGTAAAAATATGCACCCTTTGAGCTAGATCAATTAAGAGTATTCAATCGTGTCTTTTCACGAAAAGACACGATCTAATATTTTTATTGAATCTTTTATGAACGTGTACAATTTTTGGTTCACATCTCTTTACAAACACTTTTTTAATCTGATAGACACCTTTTTAAGGTGGCATTTCCATTCACCCTAAAACTTCCAACATAACTTTGGTGAAATCACATGAACGTGCTAATCGATCTCTTGGAGATCATAAATAGATTCTTAATCATATTACAAACATAGACGTGCAGGCAAGCAAGTTTGTCATAATTATTTAGTGAGCTAGCAACAACTAATTAAGGGTGTCTCAATCAAGAAACTTAGATCGATCTCCTCACTATAAATATCCCCAAATTATAGCATCAAATGAATCCAAGTAAATTGCAAGTAGTAGCTAGTTAAAGTGTGTTTTTATGATGAAGAAGTATGCATCAATTCTAATTCTTGTGCTGATAGCAATCACCCTGCAATGCCTTGTGACGTACGCATCACCGGTGGACATTAACGTGGGCGACAATAAGGTCTTGGTCAAGACTGATGTGGGTGCCAATGTTGGTGATAACAACGTCGTCCTTTGACAAACTCAAAAATAGGGATAAATTTCTTATTTGGTTTTCAATTTTTGTAATGTGTTGCTTAATTGTTCCCGTTGTATGCGATTATGATTAATATCTTTGTTTTTCTATTGGTTTTCTACTCAATATCATTGCAACTTATATAATAAGAAATTTCATGAAGTTGAGTTATTTCGTGAAACACTAGTGATACATGTTCCGAAATAACACTTTCAAGAAAAATGAAGTTACAACAAATAAAAAGTGATCAGTTGATTGGTCTTTATATTATACTCAAAAGTATTATTGGGAACATAAATTCAACACTTATATTATCATCAAGGAAAACTTGTATTTGTACTCGCATGCCCCACCCTATCTCCGACCCCAAAAAGACCTCATTTATATAAACGGAATTCCCAGTTTCCTTTAAAAAAAAAAAATCTAATCTAATTTTATAATATTATTAGATTAGATATATTATAAATTATAAAAATATATTCAATTATACATGTTGACCTTATAATACATAGGTGCAGCTTCGATTTATCCGTTAGTGTTTGAATTGTGTTTTGCTGATGTGTTTAGTTTTTTATGGACACATCAACTGCTAACATGGATATTAAAAAAATCATCAGTTTTACAATCTTAGTACAAAATTAAAAATTCTGCTTTAATGAAACAATATCATTTCATTCTAACATAAAAAAAAAAAAAAATGATCAAGAGACAAATAATGAGAGGCAAATGATGTTTCATTTATGCAATGATTTTTTTTTAATATCCATGTTGACTAGTTGTGTTAGTAAGGAAAAATTCAAACACTGGTTAATACCAAGATATCGGTTTCTTAGATATATCGATACCTTGATTCTACGGAAATATCGACGGATATATCGATATCGGTGGAAATATCGGTTTTTTACACAAAAAATATAAAAACTTGGTAAAAAAAATTGAAAAATATATCTAGTACTTTACATAATATTATAAGTAATATTAATACATATATTGAACTTAAATTTCAAATAAAATGATATATTTACAATAAATATAAAAATACATTAATATTATATACATCATAATCCTTTTATTAAATTTAAAAAATTAACTAAATTTAATTAAATTATGAGAGGAACCTAAATGCTAGTGTACTAATTTATTTTAAACAATTTAACTAAATTTGTTTAAAGTAATTGTTTGCTCTACTAATCACTCATAGACAAAAATATACATATATAAAAAGAGAGATAAATAACTCAATTTTAATAGATATCCTTCAAATACACCATAAAAAGATTCATAATAAAAAAAATTCACTTAAATTGAATTCATAATGAAAAGGGAAAAAAAGGAAAAGAAATAAGCAGAAAAAAAAAAAAAAAAAAGAAATCAGGCGCGTGAACAGTACGCGTGTGAACAGAACTCCAAAATATTGCGATATATCGTGATATTGTAATCGAAAAAGATTTTTTGCCGAAAAATCACCGATTTTTTGACAAAAAAATATGTCAATGCATTTCTGTATCGGCTATGCAATTTTGGTGATATTTCGGCGATAAATCACCGAAATATCGTGATTTTTTAGTCATTGGTTAATATTGATTGAAATTACACTTATATACACTATGTATATAAAGGTCATGTTATTTTTGGAACTATCCAAAATGTTTGGTTACAATGACAAATTTAGCAAATGTGGTGAATTTACAGCAATTATCCTTTTCTTATTCGAAAAAAAATTCTATGCCCCAGGTTCGTGCCCCCAACCTGACCCATGCGCGTATATACTGTAGTTGTTGTGCACCGCGTGCACCCCGCGCGCACAATTAAAGGCCACGCGCGCACACCTAATTTATTCTCCAGGTATCACCTGATTTACCTTCAAGTATCACACATTTACTCTTCAGATATCACATATCTACCCTTACGGTATTATGCAGAAACAGTGTTGTTTTCTTCTTCTTTTTCTCTCTTTTTTCTTCTTCTTCTTTCTCCTTCTTCTTCTTAGTCTATTTTCTTATTGATTTGTTATTCATCTTATTTGTTTAATGCATAAATACTTTATAGGTAACTCTCAAGTATTACATATGATTTACTCTTCAAGTATCACTTGATTTACTTTTCAGGTATCACCTGATTTACTCTTCAAGTATCACATATGATTTACTCTTCAAGTATCACCTGATTATCACATATAATTTATAGGTAACTCTCAAGTATTACATATGATTTCCTCTTCACGTATCACCTGATTTACTCTTCAGGTATCACACATTTACTCTTCAAGTATCACATATCTACCCTTAAGGTATTATGCAGAAACAGTGTTATTTTCTTCTTTTTTTCTCTTTTTTTTCTTCTTTCTCCTTCTTCTTCTTAGTCTATTTTCTTATTGATTTGTTATTTTTCTTATTTGTTTAATACATTCTTCTTCTTTTTCTTGTTGTATATCTTCTTGTTTCTTATTCTTCTTTAAATTGTCATGAAATCATTTAAGGTATTACATAAATACCTTTTAGGTATTACACAAAGTAGTTTTTAAGTATCACATATATTACTTTAAGGTATTATATAAATATCTTATAGGATTTTGTATATGTTATTCTCATGTATTATATAATTAAATACCTCTCAGGTATTACACAAATAACTTATAGTATCATACATATTTATTTTAGGTATTACATAAATATTTTATAGTTCAGGTATTATATAAATACCTTATAGGTTTTTGTATATGTTACTCTCAGGTATTATATAAATACCTCTCAGGTATTACACAAATAATTTATAGTATCAACACTGTAGTTGTTGTGCGCCGCGCACACTTGAAGGCCGCACGCGCATACATGAAGGCCGCGCGCACACCTGATTTCCTCTTCAGGTGTCACACATTTACACTTCAAGTATCACATATCTACTCTTAAGGTATTATGCAGAAACATGTTATTTTCTTTTTTTTTTCTTCTTTCTCCTTCTTCTTCTTAGTCTATTTTCTTATTGATTTGTTATTTTTCTTATTTGTTTAGTACATTCTTTTTTCTTCTTTTTTCTTCTTTCTCCTTCTTCTTCTTAGTCTATTTTCTTATTGATTTGTTATTTTTCTTATTTGTTTAGTACATTCTTCTTCTTTTTCTTCTTGTATATCTTCTTGTTTCTTATTCTTCTTCAAATTGTCATGAAATCATTTAAGGTATTACATAAATACCTTTTGGGTATTATATAAAATAGCTTTTAAATATCACATATATTACTTTCAGGTATTATATAAATACCTTATAGGTTTTATTAACCCTTGATTAAAACTACTCTCCTTGAATGCTTAACTTCAAGTTCATGGGATCGAATTTGATGCCACTCATATGGTCCCAACTCTTGTACATATATTACTACTACTATATACAAATAATTTCATGTGTTTCTTCCATTTCTTGCAATAGAAGGTGTGAATAATCTTTAATAATAAAAAATGATAGACAACATTGGATGAGGAAACTCCCCATTTTGCTTTAATTGATCCTGAAATTGTAATTTAAGCTACAAATCTGAAAATATACAGTTATCTCAATCAATGTCATGTTGATATCTCTCCCACGCAATACAACAAACACTTGGTGGGCTCTCTGAATGTGTCTCTAATGTTATTTGCACTAAATTCTTTGAAGCTCTCAGCACAATCACCACCCTACAATAGAAAGGCGTTTCCAAGGACGGCTTGTCCGAGCCTCTCCTCGAAGTTGCGGGCTTCGCCGGCGAAGACGATCTGCGGGCATGATTCAAGGGCTGTTTCATCCGGGTATTCCGGGAGTTGGGAGGCTTTCTTTGTTTTCTAGCTATCGAGGCTCCAACTTTTAGACCGTGGAGTGGCGGCGGGGGAATCGAGGCTCCAACTTTTAGACCGTGGAGTGGCGGCGGGGGAAGGTGGTGGAAAGGGAAGGATTTTGTGAAGGATTGAGGAGGGATTTGCAGAGAGGAGAACGCAGAGGAGAATGCGAGAAAGAAAGAGAAAAAAAAATGTATATATACACGGGTCTTACCGGACATGAGCGGATCGGGGGCACGGATCCTAGGATCCGTGCCCCAGGGGTACAAGAGTGCTCCCTAGGATCTGTGCCCCAGGAGTACAAGAGTGCTCCTCTTCTTATTCACAACAAACTATAAACATACAGGTTTTCTTATGGATCTTTCTATTGATCCGTCTAAAATATATATGGGTCATGAATATGAATTCGTTAGAGGATGTAATAAGATAAGAGACAACCAAAAAAATGACAAAATAAAAAAAGGAAATGCCTCTATGTACAATTAATATGGAATATTCAAATATAGTTATAAAATTAATATAAATTTGTTCCATATCTTGTTGGGCTCCGTAAATAATTAGACTAATCAAATATTCATCTATTAATTCCCTTCTTTATAATAGTCGGCTTAAAATTGATAGCTTCTCATATAAGTAGTAAAAAATATGAGAAAATATACTCTCCTTTTTTTAATAATAAAAGAGATTATATATAGGACAAGTGTAACTGCTTCCTTAATAATTATATTGAAGTCCAAATATACACACACACACACATTCTCAACATTTAAGTTAAGGCAGAATTTAGTCCACATCATATTTTTATCCATACTTTATCCACATTTTCCCAATAATTTTTTTATATATTTATTGTAAAAAAATTATTATATTATATGAAACAATTAGTTATTTTACATTTAAATATTCTTATATCAATTGTGAATTTTAATAATGAATTTTACCATGAAGAAATAAGATTCAGAAAAAAAGAAGATAAAAAATGCTTAAAAAACAAGAATTTAACCAAAATATTTCTTTCTTATGACAAAACATTCACGTTTTCAAGTCGTATAGCAAAGCCCCAAATAAATTTACAGATTTCACTTTGATTCTGTGAATGTTGTGGGCCAGACTCATGTGTTGGTGTTGGGCCCTGACCCAATTCTTGGCGGCCCAAAGTAGTAGCCCAATTTTAGAGAAGCCCAGGGCCTTGCTCCTTGGCCCAGCCTCTTACTTATGATATCTAATCGCAGCCCTCCATTCAAATCCCTTTGATCGTGACCCTTGCTTGCTCCATATTTATACTCTACCCTTGCTAATCTTCTCTCAAACCCTATCTCCCCCATTCTCTCTCTTCGCGGCGCTGTCATTTCCTTCTCTCTCTAGTACAGTGTTTGTACACCGTTGCCTGCCATGGCCGCGCACCACCACCATCTCTGTCATTGTGTCTGTCCTGGTTGTCCTTGGTCGGAGCTTGCTTCCTATATATATGTGGTTGGTTTGTTGAGAGAGAAGGTGATTGAGAGGGTTAGATTGAGAAGAAAAGGGGTTTCCTGGGTTGACTCTGTGTGTGAGGAAATATTGAGGTGTGAGTGAGTCTTGTGCCTACCCGAGTCAGTTAAACATGTGTTGAGAAACTGACTCGGCTCCCTTTTGAGATCTGGGGTTTGTTGAGTGAGGGCTGCGTTTACTGTGGGCTTTGTGGTGCCACCGCCGGAGTTCTTGTGTGCTTGTGTGTTCGTGGACTGGACAGGGGACTGAACCAAAAGTGCTCACTGAGTTGGCTCTCAACTCTCGCTTCGATCCTTTGTGGATCTGTATCGGTGCTTTCTTCTCTTATCTTCTTCTGTTTTTGTTGATATGTTTTGAGCCTGTATGCAAAAAGATGTATCCAAGTTATACTCAGTGTAATAGTTTGGTAAGTACTATGTATATGGACCGATACCCAACAGTGGTATTAGAGCACCGTTGTTGAACGGTGTCGGTCCATTGGTGCTGTGGTGCAGGGGTGGTCAGGTATCACGGCTTTAACCCTCTCTCTAGTTATTTTATTATTGGTAAAATCCTGAGGATCTGTGTTCTTCTCTTGGGGGTCTATCTGCTGGTATAGAAGTCTGCATCTCTAGGTCTCTCTTTGATCTTTCCTGTGTGTTTGTGATCTATACCTTATCTGTGTGATCTCTGTGTGTTCTTTATCCTCCTTATTCCGCTGCTTATCCTCTGTCTCCTGGATTTCCCCGGTAAACCCACCTTGTCCGGACCAAGAGTGTCCCTGGAATCTGGGATTGGGAGGGAAAAACAGGCTCTGTGTGATATCCTGTGTGATCTTGTCTAGTTATTTCTATCTCTTGTTGCCTGCTTATCTTCCTCTTTGTGATCATGAATGCTTATCATGTTGCTTCATTTGATGGAAAGGATGACTTCTCTATTTGGCAACAAAAGATGAAGGGTGTTCTTGTGCAACAAAAATGTTTTAAAGCTATAACTTTAACCTATGATGATAAGACCACTGATGATGTGAAAAATGAACTTGATGAACTTGTCTATTCTTTGATCATACTTAACCTGTCTGATTCTGTGATAAGAAAGCTTGGTAAACTGGATTCTGCTAAATCCCTATGGGACAAACTTGAAGAATTTTACACTGAAACCTCCTTGCCTTCTAAGATGTTCCTGTTAGAAAAATTTTTCAGATTTAAACTTGACTTGCATAAGGATATTGATGAAAATCTTGATGTGTTTACTAAACTTGTGCAAGACATTAAGCTGACTGGTGATAAGAACATTGATGAGTATACCCCTATTGTTTTGTTAAATGTTATCCCTGACTCTTACAGTGATGTTAAATCTGCTATAAAATATGGTAGAGATAAAGTGACATTATATACTGTTATTAATGGCCTAAAAAGCAAGGAACTGGATTTAAAAAACAGTAAGGGTAATAGGTCTATGGGTGATGTGAACTTTGTGAGAAACAAACCTAAGAATAAACCTAAAAACAATGCTTCCACCTCTGGTAATCCTGGTCCCAGTCAGTCTAATACACCTCAGAAATCTGAAAAAGAAAAAGGAGTAAGTAAACCCAAGTTTAAAAACAGAAAATGCTATAATTGTGGCAAGCCTGGTCATTATGCAAACAGATGTACTGAACCTAAGAGGGAAAAACCTAATGAACAAGCTAATAATGTTTCTGAAAACATGGGTGATGTGTTTATGATTTCTGATGAATTTGTTTCTGGTCATGCTAACTCTGTGTTTGATAATCTAAGTGAAAATCACTGGCTTCTTGATTCTGCATGCTCAAATCATATGACCCCTCATCTAAGCATGTTTTCATCCTATGTGAAATTGGAAAAAGGTTCTGTCTCTATGGCTGATAGCAGCAAAAGTAATGTGCTAGGTGTTGGCTCTGTTTGCTTGAAACTTGAAAATGGAAATGTGATTAATCTGAAGAATGTAAGGCATGTTCCAAATCTGAGTAACAATCTCATGTCTTGTGCTATGCTTGAAGACTCTGGTTTCATAGGAGAATGGGGAAGAGGAAAAATGAATATGATTAAAGATAATGCTGTTGTGTTTACTGCTTCTAGAATGCATAATATGTATGTTGTTTGTACAGAACCTGTTTCTCATGCTAATACTGTTAAACATGATCAAACTGATCTTTGGCATAAAAGACTTTGTCATATAAGTAGTAAGGGACTAGGAATCTTGCATAAAAACAAGTATTTATGTGGTGACCTTGTGTTTGATGTGCCTGTGTGTGAAACATGCATCCTAAGTAAGCAAACCAGATCTGCATTCCCTGTTTCCCCCTTCCCCAATCCATCTAAGTGTTCTGAAATTCTAGAGTACATTCATGCTGATGTGTGGGGACCTGCATCTGTTGCTACTCCTGCTGGAAATAGATATTTTTTGTCTGTGATTGATGATTATTCCAGAAAAGTGTTTGTGTTTCTTCTTAAGCAAAAATCTGATGTTATTGATAAGTTCAAAACCTGGAAAGTGCTAATTGAAAACCAAACTGGAAAATGGATTAAAGCTTTAAGAACAGACAATGGAACTGAGTTTTGTAATAATGAATTCAATGTTTTGTGTGCTGAACATGGAATTAAAAGACATAGAACTGTAACCTACACACCACAACAAAATGGAATTGTTGAGAGAATGAACAGAACTCTCCTTGAAAGAGTAAGATCTATGCTATGTGCTTCTGGTTTACCTAAATTGTTTTGGGGTGAAGCTGTTTTGACTGCAGCCTATGTGATTAATAGATCTCCCTCTGTTCCTCTATGTGGTGAATTGCCTGAAACTATGTGGTCTGGAAAGCCTGTGAACTTATCTAACTTAAGGATATTTGGATGTTCTGTCTATGTGCATCAGAAGACCGATAAGTTAGAACCTAGATCTGTAAAATGTGTGTTCCTTGGTTATCCTGAAGGTGTTAAAGGCTACAGATGTTGGCTAAAAGGTGAATATGGTTTTAAAACCATAATTAGTAGAGATGTTATCTTTGATGAAACTGACTTTCCTTGCCTACCTATTTCTATGTCTGTTATTCCACCTGCTGCTCCAAGTGAGGTGGAGCAACATGTTCCTATGTCTGATTCTGCTGATATCCATGATATTCCTATGTCTGATTCTGCTGGTATGCATGATATGCCTGTGTTTGATCAAAGTGTTATTGAATCTGTTGAACCTGTGTGTGATGATTTGAGTGATTATCACTTAGCTAGAGATAGAGCAAGAAGACAGATTAAAAGACCTCAACACTTTGATGATTATCAGCTTGCTTTATTTGTGCTCAATGTGTTTGAATCTCTGGATGGAAATGAACCCAAAACTTATACTGAAGCTTTGAAATCTAAGGAATCTGATAAATGGTTGAAAGCTATGAATGAAGAAATCAAATCTTTACATGCTAACATTACTTGGATGCTTGTACCAAAACCTGCTAAGTGCTCTGTGGTTGATTGTAAATGGTTGTATAAAGTCAAGCATGAAACTGATTCTGTTAGATTTAAAGCTAGACTTGTTGCAAAGGGTTTCACTCAAAAGGAAGGCATTGATTACACTGAAATATTTGCTCCTATTGTAAAGTTCACTACTGTGAGAGTCATACTTGCCTTAACTGCTCATTTTAATTGGGAACTTAAGCAAATGGATGTAAAAACTACTTTCTTGCATGGTGAACTTGATGAGCATATATACATGAAACAACCTGAGGGCTTTGTTGATAAAGTACATCCTGATCATGTGTGTTTTCTGAAAAAATCTTTATATGGCCTTAAGCAATCTCCAAGGCAATGGAACAAGAAGTTTGATTCATGCATGCTTTCTCTGAAATTTAAAAGAAGTGTCTATGATCCATGCTTATACTTTAAGGAAGATGCTCAAACTCCTGTGTTCTTGGTGATTTATGTTGATGATATGCTTCTGGTCAGCCCTTGCTTGAATGCTATAAATCACATAACTAAGTGTTTAAGTGATAATTTTGATATGAAGCTTCTTGGTGATGCTAAAAGGATCTTAGGAATGGATATTATCAGAAATAGAGATGCATGTACTTTATCTCTTAATCAATCTGTCTATGTGCAAAAGATCCTTGATAAATTCTCTATGAATGATGCCAAAAGTGTGACTGTTCCTCTTGCTGCTCATTTTATGTTAAGTAAAGATCAGTCTCCCAAGACTGATCTTGAAAGAACTGAGATGTCTTCTGTGCCCTATGCTAATGCTATTGGTTCTGTGATGTATCTTATGGTTAGTACTAGGCCTGATATTGCATATGCTGTGAGTTGCTTGAGTAGATACATGTCTAATCCTAGTATGCCTCATTGGGAGGCTGTTAAATGGCTTATGAGATATTTGAAAGGATCTATAAAATCTGGTATTGTTTTTGGCAAATCTGATAATGGTGTTAACCTTTGTGGCTATGTGGATTCCAATTTTGCTAATGACAAAGATAATAGAAAATCAACAACATCCTATGTGTTTACCTTATGTGGTGCATGTATTAGTTGGAAATCTCAATTACAGAGTATTGTGGCTCTATCTACTACTGAATCTGAATACATTGCAGCCACTGAGGCCATTAAGGAAGCCATTTGGCTTAAGGGCCTCTTATCTGATATTGGTTTTCTTTCTGGAGATGTTGTTGTGTTTTCTGACTCTCAATCTGGAATCCAGTTTTGCAAAAATCCTGTCTTTCATGACAGAACCAAGCATATTGATGTGAAGTACCACTTTATCAGAGATGTTGTTGAAAAAGGCATTGTCAATCTGGAGAATATTCCCTCTGAATTCAACCCTGCTGATATGGGAACAAAGTGTTTGCCTTTAGAGAAGTTCAAATCCTGTTTGAAGGCTTTGAACATCTCCCCTTCTCTGTGATGTATCTGTTATGTTCTGCAGTCTTTGTGATTGCTGCCCCGTGTGATCTCTGTGATCTACTTGTGTCTTTCCCTTTGTGTGCTTTGTGCTCCCTGTGTGATTTCTATTCCTGTTCCCATCTTTGTGATGGTTCTATGTGATTGTGCAGGATAAAAAGAATTGGTAATGATGACCCCTTGTCCTTGGATGTTTCCTTTTGAACCACAAGAACACCTGACTCTGGTCCAAGATGGAGAATGTGAATGTTGTGGGCCAGACTCATGTGTTGGTGTTGGGCCCTGACCCAATTCTTAGCGGCCCAAAGTAGTAGCCCAATTTTAGAGAAGCCCAGGGCCTTGCTCTTTGGCCCAGCCTCTTACTTATGATATCTAATCGCAGCCCTCCATTCAAATCCCTTTGATCGTGACCCTTGCTTGCTCCATATTTATACTCTACCCTTGCTGATCTTCTCTCAAACCCTATCTCCCCCCTTCTCTCTCTTCGCGGCGCTGCCATTTCTTTCTCTCTCTCTAGTACAGTGTTTGTACACCGTTGCCTGCCATGGCCGCGCACCACCACCATCTCTGTCCTTGTGTCTGTCCTGGTTGTCCTTGGTCGGAGATTGCTTCCTATATATATGTGGTTGGTTTGTTGAAAGAGAAGGTGATTGAGAGGGTTAGATTGAGAAGAAAAGGGGTTTCCTGGGTTGACTCTGTGTGTGAAGAAATATTGAGGTGTGAGTGAGTCTTGTGCCTACCCGAGTCAGTTAAACATGTGTTGAGAAACTGACTCGGCTCCCTTTTGAGATCTGGGGTTTGTTGAGTGAGGGCTGCGTTTACTGTGGGCTCCTTTGGTGCCACCGCCGGAATTCTTGTGTGCTTGTGTGTTCGTGGACTGGAAAGGGGACTGAACCAAAAGTGCTCACTGAGTTGGCTCTCAACTCTCGCTTCGATCCTTTGTGGATCTGTATCGGTGCTTTCTTCTCTTATCTTCTTCTGTTTTTGTTGATATGTTTTGAGCCTGTATGCAAAAAGATGTATCCAAGTTATACTCAGTGTAATAGTTTGGTAAGTACTATGTATATGGACCGATACCCAACAGATTCAAGCCCAATTAGAACGAGAATGGAATCAAATTTTTAAAAAGCCAGAAAAAAGAGTCACACACACTTCACACGCGAAATTAGCCTGGAATTAGGAATTTCGAGATAATTTTGTCTATATTAAAAAGTTTGTGTCCAAATTTCAAAATTTGATATATCAGTGTCTTTAAATGATGAATACCCAAAAACTAATATCCTAAAATGCAATTTTACCCTAAAGTAGCTATAAACTCAAACAAGCAAGCACCTATAAATAATTTCCGTAAAATGGTAAAAAATGTTAGTTTATATAACACCACATGAACATGCCAATCGATACATATATATTTAATAATTGCTCAATTATTAGTGAGCAACAACTAATAATTAAGGGTTTTCTTAATCCAGCTTTCTCATTCTCCTCACTATAAGTATCCCCAAACCATACCATCAAATGAATCAAAGCAAATTACACAAGTACTATACTAGTTTGATAGATTCAAAATTCCAATTACTATGTTATTGTGATTGATTTGTTTTGGGTTTTACTATTATTTTTCTTCTCTGGTTTCTTTAATTTTGTAATGTTTCCCTTGTTCTGGTTGTACGTGATTATAATCAATATATTTTTATTTATTGATATATTTTGCACAATAATTTATCATATATATATATACACACACATTTGCTAAAAAGTGAAACTTACGATCAATTTTGCTTTGATATCATATTGATTTGTTCACTGTAAACGACTTAGGATTTTTACTTAGGGTCTAACTAATAAATAAATAAATTACTTGATTCCTAATTTTTTTTTACACCATAGAGAATCGTAATTAACCCAAATAATACCTATTTTATGCTCACAATGGAGAATGGGAAAATAATATTATAAATGAAAACTAGAATTTAATTCGAAATTCTAAGTTCAATTTTTAGGCATACACTATACTTGAGATAATTCCTAAAATTTTAATTCAATAATTAATTCTATAAATTGGGTATTACTTGAGATGATTCCTAAAACTAAATTTTTAGAAAAAAAAAAATTGTCGGATTAAAATGGATAATTAAAGTTTAAACTTGATTTAGGAATATTTTGATTCAAATAATTAACTATTTAATATAATTTAAAAACATATGTGGTAAAAGTGTGCAAAACAAAATATCCATTTAAAAACGTGCAAATCGATCTTATGGAGATTTATAGAAATCATTAATAGAAATTCATAATTAAGATTTAAAGTAGAGAGCACCATGGTTGATTAATTATTTAGTGACCAACTAACAACTAATTAAGGCTGTCTAGTCCAGCTTGTAGGAAACTTCTCATGACTATAAATATCCTAAATTTATAACATAAAAGGCAAAAACTTTTGTGCACAAGGTGCACGGATCCAAATTTGTATACAACAATACTGTTATATTATATGAAGTAATACTGTTATATTATATGAGTGATACTATTATAATATGAAGTAATATTGTTATATTATATGAGTGATACTGTTATATTATATGAAATAATACTGTTATATTATATGAGTGATACTGTTATATTAATATAACAGTATCACTCATATAATATAACAGTATTGTTGCACCTTGTGCACAGGAGTGTCACTCAACATAAAATGAATCAAAGTAAATTATAATATTTTAAACTAGTATAAAGCTCATGTAATACATGAGACTAAAAAAGAAAACAAAATTAAATTAAATAAAATTAGAAAATTTTAATATTATTTATATAAAAAATAATTTATGAATTTATACAATACACATCACCTAATTTAACATTAATTGTAACATAATATGATTAATATATTATTTAATTGTTGAAACATATGTTGCATTAATTTGTAAAAGAACATAAATATTTTTTGTTTCTTATGTAGAAAAATATATATTGTTATATCTATTATTTTATTCAACCCTTCCACTATTTTTTTTTAATTTTGATTTTATTCTTAAAGTTTAGATTATCCCTCAAAATTTCTTTTAAATTAAATGATAAAAAAAATAAAAGTCAAAATTTCTCAAATAAATTTCATAATTTATTTTAAAATACATATTTGCAAAAACTATTCAATTCATTAATTAATAAATTTGAAAAGTTTGAATAAACTTTTTCTATCAACCCATCCTTGTTTATATTTTTCTCTAATTTTTTTAAATTAAATAAATTTCAAATTTATAAACGATTTCTATATTTGAAGTTTAGTATGTGTTATTTTAAAAATTTTAATTAAAATTTCTATAATATTTACTAGTCAACATTAAATTTGATATCATTAAATAGTCATATTAATTAGTTTAAAATTTATAAATAATTTCTATATTTGAAGTTTAGTATGTGTTATTTTAAAAATTTTAAATTAATTTTTTATAAAATTTATTATCAACATTAAATTTGATATCATTAAATAGTCATATTAATTAGTTTAAAATTCTATTCATTATAATTTTAATTTGTAAAAATATGAAATTAATATGAAAAATAAAAGTATGATTGCCATGTGGTACATATGGCCTTCCTTTTATATATATATATATATATATATATATATATACACGTGATATTTTTAGGGGGTAATTCTCAAGTTTTGAGAATTCAAATTATTGTAAGGATTTATTTGCAATTTCAATAGATTTTGCAAAATCACAACCTTCACCCAAGTTTTAGATTCTCTTTTCGAAGACAAACATACCCTCGAGAATAAGCATCTCTAGGGAAATAACGCCGACAACATTTGACGGCCTATTAGTATCATTTGTAAAGTTTGGCGGTTGTACAATAAAATTCCAAAGTTTGTATACCTAAATGCAAAAATGGTCATAATTTTGCTTGATTTTTGTAATTTATCCTAAAATCATTATAGGATAAAGGTATAAATACATCCTTAATGATTATATTGAGGTCCACAAATACACTCTAGACATTTAAGTTAAGGTAAAAATTGGACTAAATAATCTTTTTACACATAATTTAATAACATTGTCCCTACATAAAAATATTATATATTATTTAAAAAGAGTATAATATTATATGAAATAATTGCTTATTTTTTGTATTGAAATGTTCTAAAATCAATTGTGAATTTTAATAACGAACTTTACAACGAGATTGAGAATAATCAAATAGCCTGGATTTTAAGGGGAAAAATGAATAAAATAATATCTATTTTTAAGCTTTAAACAATGTAGAATGGCAAATTGGTATTATAAATGACAAACAATATAGTACTATCTAATTCAAAAATCTGAAAAGGTTTACTTTATATATATATGTAGTTTCGATTTTAACAAATCGTTAATTGGGTATGATAATTGATATTTAAAATTTTTAAATGATTTTAGGAATGTTTCGACACAAATAATAAAATATAAAAAGTTATATAGGAAGCTAGAATGCGCAAAAAAAAAAAAAAAATCAATAAAAAGGGAATTAAATTTCGAGTAATTTACATGATGATTCAAACAGTATATTAACCTGAACATTAATTAATTATGAGTAATATTGAAACATTTGAATGTGCAGATGGATCTTTAATAGAAATTCTTAATTATAGACGTGCAGGTTTGTAATAAGACATGGAGGCACCATTACTTAATGTCATGAGTTGGCAGGTGATTATTACTAATTGATGAATAATATATTTAGTGAATAAACAAGTGATTATTAAATAATCCAACTTCTCCTCACTCACAATAAATATCCCCAAATGATAGCATAAAATGAAGCAAAATAATATTTTCCTTAAAGAGCTAGCTAGCTTTGATATATCTTGAGTAATACATTATTATGGGTTGTAGCAAAAGTTACTATAAGTATTAATGTAGTTGTTTTGTTTGCCAATATATATTCTCATCCAAATTCTTTCTCATTCTATTCTACGTTTTTCTTAATTATCTGCTTGCTTTCATGTTGTAATCTTCTGCGACTAATTTCATTTTTATTTCGTATTGCCTTCTCTACCTCTACTCCCCCGGCCACTCATTAAAAATATTATAAAAAATACTTCTAAACTTGAGATTATCTAAATAAAATGAATCCTAAAAGAAAAAAATTATTTCTTTAGCAAACAATCAAGGAAAATGTGGTCACAATAAAATGCATTTAACAAAATGCAAAGTAGTATCAACAACCCGGATGAACATCAACACGCAAATATGTTAGAATTTCTGTGAAGCTACTTGAACTTGCAGATTACAATCACTTTTCATATTTATACTACCTCAACAACGAGTTAATAGAGTACCTTACTAGTTACTCATGTGGTGCTCCAGTTAACGATGGATCTTCATCTTCATCATCAAGTTCCTGTTCGACACTTTTGACCTCGGGCACATAGTGCATTAGCATATTTTCGATCCCAGATTTCAGAGTGACAGAAGAGCTAGGGCAGCCACTGCAGGCTCCTTGCATTCTTAGTTTAACTGTTCCACTGTCTGGATCGAATCCAACATATTCGATGTCTCCACCGTCATCTTGTACTGCTGGACGGATGCGAGTCTCTAACAGTTCTTTGATCATAGCAACAGTCTCTGAATCATCTTCCTTAATAGCTGTGTCCATGGAAGCTGCAGCATTTGTATCCAAGATCAACGGCTGCCCGGACGAATAGAAATCCATGATCGCGGCGAAGATTTCGGGTTTCAGAACATCCCACGAAGTGTCTCCTGACTTCGTGACAGTTACGAAATCTGATCCAAAGAAAACCCTCGTAATTCCTGTATAACATAAATAATTGTCTGATCTATCAGATAAGTTATCAAACTGAAAAACACACACACAGAAACACAGTAGTTCAATCAAACAATACCTAGATTTGTTAATCCATTCTCTTAATAATGAGATAACAAGAAAGTAAATGTATCTCACAAAGAAAAATCCCAGGCAAAATCAACTTTCTTAGTTTAAAATTATTTTGTTTTCCCCACCCACTTCCCACCATTCTCTGGGAAAGGTTCCTTCAACTTCCCCTATTTTATCTCTCTTTACTAAGTCTAATAACCACATTTTATATACAAATGGCACAGGAATTGCAATCCTTTATTTCTTTTCAATACATTATTATGATACTGGAAAACCAACCAAAACATCCTGATACTGGAAAACCAACCAAAACATCCTGATAATGAGGCCAACAAGACCTTAAAACAGGAGGTGAATTGGTCAGGATGATGACGAGCCCAATGCAAGTTTACCTCTGTTTCAAATCAAATCCTTTGATAAGACAAGTGCAAGTAAAATCAAACTGAACTTTGCATAAGCAGATGTGAAAGCGACAAATGTAGCTGAACTGTTTATAAAAGCAACATATTATTCGGAATCACACTTCATTTTACCGAGTAACAGTTATTAAATAACGTGTTTACAACCACCCAATCACAGCCACCAAAAGATAACCATACTAAATTTGGAAATTGAACTGAGGGAAGAGCCAACATTATACCAAGAAAAATTAACTAAAAACTGTGAAAGCAGATCTCACTATGAAAAGCCTCACTAAAGACAAACTAATGCCTTCAATTCAGAAGAGAAAGTTCCTTCAACATAAACTGTGAAAGCACAATTACGATAATTCCACTATAATTCTTCCCACTCTTACAAACTTCATTTTGGATTTTCAAATTTCCATGCCTGAGGGTTGACAAACCCTTCACCCACACAAGTCAAATTCAAGACTACTCTTCCTATATCCTTTTCCTGTTATTCTTTTTGTCCCACAATCAAGAAATCACATAATCACATTGTTGATGCCACGAAGCAAAAAAACTTAAATGGTGGGAGGGGATTGCTCACCATCAATTCCGAACAAGGTTTTTGCTAGTGGAGAACTCAGAGCAGAGCGTGCATTTGGAAAGTCGGCACTACCAGTCTCCATTACAGGCTTCCCAGGATAGAACATGAGAGATGCAGGATTAGGGGTTGATTGTGTTTGGATAAACATGCTCCTCCTCTGTCCTGTCAAAGAAATATTAGGATGCCATTACAAACATAAAAACATTTATATTACCAGATACATCAAGATGCAAGTTCATAGATATTCACATATGTTGTCCTGAAATAAGAAGGGGGAAACATCAAACATGCACATATCAAACTCATAAGTCTTCCTTGTCAAAAAACAAACAGTTAATGAAACATACACGAAAACCTAATTCATAAAAAAATTAATAAACAAATAGCACGTAATAGAGTAGGAATCTATCTAAATAACCGATCAGCAACATTCCAGCTCAAGTTAGCAAATAATCAAAAGTTTCGAGAAATTCATAAACAAAACGTGATAATTCAACACAGAAAAAGATAATCAGCACTTTACAAACTAATCAAATCCCTACTATTTTATCAGAAACCCTCACACACCAGAAATTAATTAATGATAATAAAATTAACGCAACGAAACAACATTCGATTCGATTAACGAAGCATACCTTTGAAATGGCTCAATTGAGGGTGGCTAAACGAAGACCTCAACGAGGTTAAACCGCTGAGATCACTCGACTGCGGTGCTAAAGAAGAAGAAGAAGAAGACGACAAAAGAAGTCGGCGGCAAATGTGTAACCGCCGAGCAGCGTTATCCGAGTAGTACGATTTTGATAATAATCCCCCATTGTTGTAGGTTGAGAGAACTGATCGATATACAAACCTTCCCAAATTTCTCATTATCAACTTTTCCAGAGCTTTTTCTCAGTCGAGACAGGATATATGTTTCAGAAGAAGAAGAACACGTACAACTATATATATGTGTATTTTACGAAGAATCGTCAATGGAGATCCAAAAAGCGTGGTTGTCTTCCTTGGTTAGCAGAATCGTTATAGGCTCATTGGCGGTTTTACAAATGTGAAGGAATATAAGAAAAAAAATATATATATAAGAACCTAATTCAAACAAAATTAAATGTTAAGAAGAAATCCGATTAAAATAATCTAATATGTAAAAATAAAATTTAATGACCTAATATTATTTTTTGAGTACAAATGGTGTTGAAAAATATATTTGCCATCAAACTAAGCTTATGAATATAACAAT
This sequence comes from Scutellaria galericulata, assembly GCA_946896805.1. NCBI lineage: Eukaryota > Viridiplantae > Streptophyta > Magnoliopsida > Lamiales > Lamiaceae > Scutellaria > Scutellaria galericulata. The sequence goes on from OX335789.1 coordinate 13,249,036, forward strand.
CTAATTTTTTTTTTTAAATGGGATAAATTTCATGAAGGAATACAAATATTTTATATATGTTATATATATAGATATAAATTAGATCAAGTCTCGTATTGTAAATGCTATAAGTTGGATGCATAAAACTATATTTTCTTATAGGGATTACACACACCTCTAAACACACCCCATAAAATTTAATGGAAACATAATTATATAAACAAAGATAACTATGCTCTTATTATATATGAAAGTTAAAAAAAATTTCCAAAAAAATCACGAAAAACACAATCGCCTATCATAGACCGAACATATTGCACTATGTTCGTCCTATAATGACCGAACATATAACAAAATGTTCAACAAGCGATCGAACTTGTTGAGTTGTGTTCGACCATAGATCGTTGTGTTCAATCATAGGTTGAACTTGTTGTAGTCGTGGCGCTAAACCAGGATCGAACTTGTTGAGTTTTGTTTGATCATAGGTTAAACTTGTAGTAGTCGTGGCGTTCAACCAGGATCGAACATAATGCGTTACTTAACAAAAAAATCTACTTGTGTTTCTATATTCTCCTATGTCTTACATATGAAAATTTCATACTCATGATTACTAAACAATTTCGCAACAATTTAACATAACATAGATCAAATTTAATCTAGGTTTTGTGAATTGAAATTGTGGAATGGGGTGGGGGCAATTAGAGTGTGAATTGGGTGAAAAAAATTAGGGTTTGTATTATATTTTATATTTAATTTAATGTTATATTTGTAAAGGGTATAGTTGTAATGTGGTGGGGTGTGTTTAGAAAATTTTAAGTTAAAATATATTTATTTGGGATGTGTTTAGGAAATAGGATGTATAAAGTAAGTTGTGATGTGTGTATAGCCAGACTCTTTGTTATATTACATATATATTATTGTTAAAATTACATAATTTAAAACAATATCATAGAAAATTATTCCTAAAAGTTAATTGATTTTGATTTTGCATAGTAAATTTTATCAAAGACCGACATACAAATTTAGTTATGGAAAAGACGGATCAATCCATTATACATACTTTAGTATTTACATGTGAATTTATGAAAATTTTCCTTGTGTTACGATAACTGATTTATGATTTTTTTTTTTTGTAAAAATTTACTACAAAAATGCTAGAACCTTTGTAGAAATAGAAATCAAATTAAAGAGAGATTTCAAATAGCTTAGCCTTCAAGATAAAATAGTCTATGCCATTGGGATATGTAGCATTTCCATTTTCTGCTTTTCCTTCATCTCAGAAATTCCTCAATTGATCTTTGATTTCATCTTCAAGATCAGAAATTCCACAAATTTAATCAAAAAGAAAAAAAGTTACAAATCTCGCCGTTCAATGGCTAACGTTCCGCCGGTGGTTTTCCGCTCCGGTGGAAGCTCTTCTGCCCCGCAGCAACGCCGCCCCACCGCCCCGTTCCAATCTCCCAGATCCTCCAACGCCGCCATCCCTTTCCTCTCCTTCGACATCAACTCCGCCGCCGCCTCAACCTCCTTCTCCGCCGCCCCACAGTTCCCCTCCCACATCGGCGGCGCCACCGGCTTCGATGACGAGCCGCCGCTTCTCGAGGAGCTCGGTATCAACACCAAGCAAATTTATCAAAAAACGATCTCAATCCTCAACCCTTTCAGGATCAACCACCATCTCCACGAAGACGCCGATCTATCTGGCCCCTTTCTCTTCCTCATGGCATTTGGCTTATTCCAGCTCCTCGCCGGAAAATTGCATTTCGGAATCATACTCGGCTGGGTGACAATGGCGTCGATGTTTCTCTATGTTGTTTTCAATATGCTTGCAGGAAAAAACGGGAATCTGGATATGCACACGTGTCTAAGCTTGATTGGATACTGTATGTTGCCCATAGTGATGTTATCGGCGATCTCATTGTTTGTGCCTCAGGGTGGAACGATGATCATGATCATAACCGGAGTGTTCGTGATTTGGGCGACACGTGTCTGCACAAGATTGGTCGTTGAGCTTGCTAACTGTGGGGATGAGCATCGAGGACTCATCACGTATGCCTGCTTCTTGATTTACATGCTCTTTTCTTTGCTCGTAATTTTCTGATCACCGGATAGTAGTAATTGTCGAATGAGTTGCTTATCTTTTTCAATGATTAGCTTCGATTTGTTTTATCTGTTTCGCAGTTTTTGTTCATTGTCACTGAAATAGAAATAGAATTGGGATTGAGATTTTTGTAGGTTGGAGATAGATAACAATTTGGAAAGTAAATTAAATGGTAGCTTCTTTCTGATGATTGCAATGTGGCCTAAATGCGTTGTTATTCAATTCTTTTAAGGTTTGCTTCTCTATTGTGTTTGTAGTGGTATTTATTCTGAATAACTTGTTGGAGCCACATTTTCGTTATTGTTAGATGCTATCTAGTGCTAAACATATACTTTATAGCTTATATGTGCAGGATTTTTGTTTCAATTTCTTTTTCTTGGACATGTTCTTGTGATGAAATTTATAAGGGACGAATCTATATACTATTCCCTTACAGCTTATGCTGTGTGTTTTGTGTATGCTTACATTTGTAATAATTCAATGAGAAGTTATTGTATATAGCAACATTTGTTGTTTAGAGGAATTCATCAATAGCTTTTCTTGTGGAAGTGAGTTCTATTTCAGTTGTAGTTTTCATGTGGTGTTTTCTTGGGTCTGTTCTTATCTCCGTAATATGGTCTGTTAAACCATGAATAGACAGATGATTATTGGAGAAAAAAAATCAAAGCATAGATACTTACAGAGATGGCGAGAATGGGTATCTGTTTAACCCGTTGAACTTGAAGGAAAAAATTTGACTATAGATATGATATTACGTATTCTGAATACGACCATATGATTTGTTTTGTGGCTTGTTTTGTATGCTATCTTCCTGAGTGCATATGTCCTCTTCTTCCCTATTACATAATAAGTTTAGCTAGGTAATAATAACATGTGGTTACAATGGCTTAGAAAGTTGATTGGGTGATTTTGATTTTACTAGCATCATTCTAAGTTCATTATGTTCTAGAAGTTTCCATGCCCTATTGCGAGTTGGAATACAAGCAATAAAATCTCCACTGGTGATTTCCTTTTTCAACATCACTTATTAAGTCTTCATATCACATCCATATCATGTTCTGAGTTTTTCCGATGATTTTCCCGTTCCTAACAGTACTTACCGTTTCTTGAATGCTTATCTGTTGGGATATTTCCTATCTGTTCCATGAAGACAACAAAAGGCTTGAATTAATGTTGCCTAGTTTTTGCACTACTATGGTCATGCATACAGGTTGAATAGCTTGCCATCCCTACTTATGTGTTGTTTGTGTGTTATACAAAATTCATTGCCAGCGAGTTCCATATTGCTCTCTCTTCTGGGATTGCTATTGCAACTTAAGGATACAAGCATTACTTTTGCATAATTGTTATTATTTCTCCTTGATCAATTAGCCTTTAACCAAATCAATAGGAGGTTCAATATTGAAGATCAGGGTGTGGCATATGGATCTTTCTCATTTCTCAGATGAACTGAGAATATTCCCGTGCATTTGATTGCGGATTTGCCCCTTGTTAAAATGCAGCATTGGAGCCCCTATGGGAGAGTGTCCTTAACTGGGATTACTGCCTTTTCTGCATATTTTTATATAGGAAGCACCAAAAGTGAGTTCAATGTTTGGGTACACACTGTTTTTTGGATCTTAAAATTGTCTGTCTAGGTCAAATGGTATAGTGTCTACTATATGGTTAAAATCATTTTTCGTCCCACAACCGTGAGTCTTTCGATTTTGGTCGGAAAATTCGATTTTCGCCAAAAAAATGTCATGTGAGCTTCCCGTGACATAAAAATTGGGGCTTTTGGTGCACTATAAGATCCAAAAAACAGTGTGTAAACTGTATACAGCGAGGGACATAATTAAAATTCAAGATCCATATACAATTTAGAATCAAAGATTATATTTGCAAATAAAAGATGCAATTATGCATAATTGCTAGCATTTTTCTGTAAAATCTATAAATCGAACCCATTGCAATTATTTATTTGTTATGCTTCAATTATAAGATATTTGTAATCGAACCATGGTTTGTGTAAATATGTTGACCATTAAAATGAATTGAAACATGATACGGAAAAATTCATATATTTTAACATGTTGATATGATAACAATGTCGATACACAAGTCTAAACTATGATAACAATATGGATACATAAGCCTAAACATGAATCCTTATTTTGATGCGTATTCGAATATGTTATCATATTGTGTCAAGATTTGCAACCCCTACTTCTAGTTAATATATGAAAAATTAATATTAAGGACTAGAAATTAAAAAAAGAAAAAAGAAAAGAAAAGAAACATACCTTAGTATTCCTAAAAAAGAAAAGATTCCGAAAACTAATTAATTTTTTTAATACATTTGCATCTTTCTTTTGTTGTATCAAGGATGAAACTAGTATAGGGCCCGTGTAATACACGGGATTTAATAAAAAAAATTAAATTTAGTGAAATTAAAAAAATTGAAATATCATTTACACAACAAAATTAAATTTATGATTTGTGCAATATATATCATCTAATTTAACATTAAATATAAAAAATATGAAAAAATAATTATTTAATTGTCAAAAATATGTGTTGCATTTGTAGATGATCATTTTAAAAAAATATTATTATTTTGAAAAATAATATACATTGCTATACCTATTATATTATTCAACACACCCACCATTTTTTTTAGTTTGCTCTTTGTTTACATTTGTAAGAACCCTCAACTTTTATTTTCAAATAAACGATAAAAAATGAAAGTCAAAATTTCACAAATAAATTCCATAGTTTATTTTAAAGCATATATTCAAAAAAATTATTTGATTTCAAAAATTAATAAGTTTGAATAATAATTATCAAATTGCCCAACTTTATTTTAGTTTTTTTTTTCTTTTGTAATTATTTATATTTGTTCTTTATATTTTTAAATTTAACAAATTTCAAATATATAATAATATCTATCATTAAACTCTAGCATATATTATTTAGATAAATCTAATTAATATTTCTACATTATTTATTATTTAGTAACAATAATATTTCTTATGAACATTAAATCTGTAGCATTTAATTAGCATATTTAATATGAAAATATCATAGGCTTGCCATGTGGCACTTTGGTCTTACTTTTATATATATAAAAATAATTATTTAATTGTCAAAATATGAGTTGCATTTGTAGATGATCATTTAAAAAAATTATTATTATTTTGAAAAAAATATACATTGCTATACTTATTATATTATTCAACTCACCCACCATTTTATTTTAGTTTGCTCTTTATTGTTTACATTTGTAACAACACTCAACTTTTATTTTCAATTAAATGATACAAAATGAAAGTCAAAATTTCACAAATAAATTTCATAGTTTATTTTAAAGCATATATTCAAAAAATTATTTGATTTCAATAATTATTAAATTTGAATAATAATTTTCAAGCTGCCCACTTTTGTTTTAGTTTTTTTTTTTTTGACTTTAGCATATGTTAATTATATAAATATATAATAATTCCTATCATTGAACTTTAGCATATGTTAATTATATAAATTTAATCAATATTTCTATATTATTTATTATTGAGTAATAATAATATTTCTTATCAACATTAAATTTGTAGCAATTAATTAGCATATTTAATATGAAAATATTGTAGGCTTGACATGAGACACTTTGGTCCTTCTATATATATATATATAAAGATAATTATTTAATTTTCAAAATATGTGTTGCATTTGTAGATGATCATTTAAAAAACATTAAAAAAAATATACATTGTTTTACCTATTATAGTATTCAACTCACCCTACCATATCTTTTAGTTTGTTTTTTATTGTTTACATTCGTAACAACCCTAAATTTTTATTTTCAATTAAATGAGACAAAATGAAAGTCAAAATTTCACAAATAAATTTCATAGTGTATTTTAAAGCATATATTCAAAAAATTATTTGATTTCAATAATTATTAAGTTTGAATAATAATTTTCAAGCTGCCTACTTTTATTTTAGTTTTATTTTTCTTTTGTATCTATTTATATTTTTATTTGTATTTTTTAATTTAACAAATTTCAAATATATAATAATTCCTATCATTGAATTTTAGCATATGTTAATTAGATAAATCTAATCAATATTTCTATATTATTTATTATTTAGTAATAATAATATTTCTTATCAACATTAAATTTGTAGCAATTAATTAGCATATTTAATATGAAATCATTGTAAGCTTGACATGTGGCACTTTGGTCCTTCTTATATATATATAAAGATAATTATTTAATTGTCAAAATATGAGTTGCATTTGTAGATGATCATTTAAAAAAATTATTATTATTTTGAAAAAATATACATTGTTGCTATACCTATTATATTATTCAACCCAACCCACCATGTTTTTTAGTTTGCTCTTTATTGTTTACATTTGTAACAACACTCAACTTTTATTTTCAATTAAATGATACAAAATGAAAGTCAAAATATCACAAATTAATAAATTCCATAATTTATTTTAAAGCATATATTCAAAAAATTGTTTGATTTCAATAATTAATAAGTTTGAATAATAATTTTCAAGCTACCCACTTTTATTTGAGTTTCTTTTTTCTTTTGAATCTATTTATATTTTTTCTTTATATTTTTAAATTTAAAAATTTTCATATATATAATAATTCGTATCATTGAACTTTAGCATATGTTAATTAGATAAATCTAATTAATATTTCTATATTATTTATTATTTTGTAATAATAATATTTCTTATAAACATTAAATTTGTAGCAATTAATTAGCATATTTAATATGAAAACATTGTAGGCTTGCCATTTGGCATTTTGGTCTTACTTTTATATATATAAATATATATATATATATATATATATATATGTATATAACTAATTATTTAATTGTCAAAATATGAGTTGCATTTGTAGATGATCATTTAAAAAACTTATTATTATTTTGAAAAAAATATACATTACTATACCTATTATATTATTCAACCCACCCACCATTTTATTTTAGTTTGCTCTTTATTATTTACATTTGTACAACACTCAACTTTTATTTTCAATTAAATGATACAAAATGAAAGTCAAAATTTCACAAATAAATTCCACAATTTATTTTAAAGCATATATTGAAAAAATTATTTCATTTCAATAATTAATAAGTTTGAATAATAATTTTCAAGCTACCTACTTTATTTGAGTTTTTTTTTTCTTTTGAATCTATTTATATTTTTAAATTTAACAAATTTCAAATATATAATAATTTCTATCATTGAACTTTAGCATATGTTAATTAGATAAATCTAATCAATATTTCTATATTATGTATTATCTAGTAATAATAATATTTCTTATCAACATTAAATTTGTAGCAATTAATTAACATATTTAATATGAAAAATTTGTAGGTTTACCATGTGGCACTTTGTCTTACTTTTATATATATAAAGATAATTATTTAATTTTCAAAATATGTGTTGCATTTGTAGATGATCATTTAAAAAATTATTATTTAAAAAAAAATACATTGCTATACCCATTATAGTATTCAACCCACCCTACCATATTTTTTAGTTTGCTTTTTATTGTTTACATTTGTAAGAGCCCTAAACTTTTGTTTTCAATTAAATGATATAAAATGAAAGTCAAAATTTCACAAATAAATTTCATAGTTTATTTTAAAGCATATATTCAAAAAATTATTTGATTTCAATAATTATTAAATTTGAATAATAATTTTCAAGCTACCCACTTTTATTTTAGTTTTTTTTCTTCTTTTGTATCTATTTATATTTTTTCTTAATATTTTTAAATTTAACAAATTTCAAATATATAATAATTCCTATCATTGAACTTTAGTATATGTTATTTAATCAATATTTCTATATTATTTATTATTGAGTAATAATAATATTTCTTATCAACATTAAATTTGTAGCAATTAATTAGTATATTTAATATGAAAACATTGTAGGCTTGACATGAGGCACTTTGGTCCTTCTTATATATATATAAAGATAATTATTTAATTTTCAAAATATTGGTTGCATTTGTAGATGATCATTTAAAAAAAAAAAAATTTAAAACATATACATTGCTATACCTATTCTAGTATTCAACCTACCCTACCATATCTTTTAGTTTGCTTTTTATTGTTTACATTTGTAACAACCCTAAACTTTTATTTTCAATTAAATGATACAAAATGAAAGTCAAAATTTCACAAATAAATTTCATAGTTTATTTTAAAGCATATATTCAAAAAATTATTTGATTTCAATAATTATTAAGTTTGAATAATAATTTTCAAGCTGCCCACTTTTATTTTAGTTTTTTTTCTTTTGTATCTATTTATATTTTTATTTGTATTTTTAAATTTAACAAATTTTAAATATATAATAATTCCTATCGTTGAACTTTAGCATATGTTAATTAGATAAATCTAATCAATATTTCTATATTATTTATTACTTCCTCCGTCCCGGCTTATTTTGCCTACTTTGACCGGCACGGATCCTAAGAAAATACAGTTGACTGTTGGTTGGATGTGTAAGTTTATGCTTTTTTCACTTTAATTAGGAAAGTAGGCAAAATAAGTTGGGACAAGCAAAAGTGGAAAGTAGGCAAAATAAGGTGGGATGGAGGGAGTATTTAGTAATAATAATATTTCTTATCAACATTAAATTTGTAGCAATTAATTAGCATATTTAATATGAAATCATTGTAGGCTTGACATGTGGCACTTTGGTCCTTCTTTTATATATATATATATAAAGATTACAATCAGGGAAATGAATTAAGTTTTTAACGGCAAATAAATAAATAAAATAAAAAAGAGAGAAAATTAAAAATAATTGTGGTCATTAGAATAGGTACAACCATCCCCCGTACAATACGCTAATGCTGAAATTCAGACATTGCCTGTGAACTGCAATACAGACACAGTACTACACGTGGATACCAGCTGAAGACAACAATTGATGTGGTGCACCTGCACCTACAATGGCGCGAGTACTCCGGACCCTAATTCCCCTTCCTCCGGTCACCGGAACTCTGTCTTTCCGGCGCCCGTGTCAATGTCCCTCGCCGGTATATTCCCCTTTCTCCGGCAGCAATTCCAATGTTGCGCCTCTTCTTTGGAAGCTCCGTTTAGCTTCTAGAACACACAGTGTTAGAGCAAGCGCGAAGTCGCTACAGGTTTCCTTTCTCCCGTTTGTTAAGATTTCGTTTAATTCCCACTTCTTATGAGAGAATTCAATCAACGTTTGTTGTCTGAGGAGAAATATACATTGGTGATGTGTTTCAGGGAAATGGAGATGGAGAGAACAGAATTCCACAAATTATGGCTCCAAATTGGATTGAATCATTAGCTAAGTTTGCATCTGATAATTTTCTACCATTAGGTATGGTGGATGTGTTTTATACTTGTTATTAAACTATAATATGGAAGCTCCTCCTTGATTACAGTTTGTGTGGTTCTTCATTTATTTCTGTTAAAAGTGGTGATTTCTGGAAGTTAGTGGTGTTAATTTTTAACTTCAATTAGGAGGATGATTTTGGAACGAAAAGTTTATGAAATTGAGTCATGTTTTAGGATGTCTAAAAGGAAAGGGTGTGGTGATTTCGAGGAGGAATTATTATATTGATCGACAATATTGTTTAAAAGTTTAGATTGTTGAAAATATGAGATGCATTTAACATTAAATTTCTCTTGCAATGTGAAAACATTTGATAATAAGTGTGAGTGTATGGTGGATGTGGTTTATACGTGTTTTACTTCATGGGATTGCTCTGAGACTATATATATTGCATATAAATTATGGCTGACTTGCAAGAAGGTGTCGCAACCTAATATATTTGCATGATGGTGCTTGCAGCTCTTATCTCTGGAGTATTGTTAGGACTTGCAAACCCTGGCCCTGGTTGTGTTGCTGATAGATTTTATCTATCAAAAATTAGCACTTTTTCGATATTTGTAATTTCAGGTTTGGTTTTCCATGATATTTAATATTTTATCATTTGGTACTTTTGAACTTTTTTTATTAAAGTTTGGCTATGGTTTTATTAGTATCTTCATCATTCAGGAGTGACGTTGCGCAGTGATGAAATTGGTGCTGCTGCCGAAGCATGGCCAGTTGGACTCTTTGGGCTGGTATGATCTTGCATTCCTGTTTTCATTTTATTTTCTCCTTCCTATAATTTACATTCGGTACATACATAAAGTAACGTAGATATTAAAATTCTTCTGAATTTGAATCTTACATGTCATTGTGTCTAAATGTTGAACTGTGTAGAAGTTACACGCGAATATAACAGTTGTTCTACATCTTTCAATGTTATCAAAGTCTGTTTGTACTCTTTTTGAAGGCTATCGTTTTCTATAATTTTGTTAAACATTTCATTGTGTTAATATGATAGTGTTCCATATCTCTCATGTTCTACATGAGAGCACTTACTTTCTATGGTTCATTGTAATGCAGGTTTCTATTTTGTTTTTCACTCCCTTACTTTCAAAAATAATTTTGCTGCTCAAGCTTCAGCCACAAGAATTCGTCACAGGTTTGAAATTTTTGCTCTGTATTGCTTTGACATTGCATGAGCTATCTGTCTTATCAAATGAGAAGATTACCAGAGAGTGCAGATATTGAGTGAAATTGTTTCCTTGGGAACAATGAATGCTCTGCAAGAGTTGTGTGATAATTATACTTAAAAGATAGAAGCCCCCCTCCCCCCCCCCCCCAACTGTCTGCCTCTCTTCAAAGCTTCTGTTTGACGTATTAAGACTTCTGATTTGTACAGGACTTGCTATATTCAGCTGTATGCCTACAACATTATCTAGTGGAGTGGCCTTGACACGGGTAAACTGAATGTTATAAATTCACAAAAGCGATGTACAGAAAGGAATGGTTGCTGTTAGCTTGACTGCAGGTTTGATTTGATAAAACACAGCTAGCTGGAGGGAACTCTGCTCTTGCTCTTGCGATGACTGTGATATCAAATTTATTAGGAATTTTAATTGTAAGTTCTAGAGGTGGCTACCAATACATTAGATGTTCACTATTCTCTACACATAAAACTGATACAAAGTGTTGCACATTGGCATAATTCTGAGATCTTGTGCACCTAGTTCAAGTGAACTGGTTGCCTTTGTGATATATTTTGATAAATTGAAGATCCATGCAAAGTGAAATTTTGAAACATATTTTTTTCTTGTACAACTTTGAATTAAAGTGGAAACCAAAATTTTTGATGCCATATTTTCTGCAAATCTCTCAAGGAAGAAAAAAAATCTTGTTTTAGGTTCTTCTAGAAGGATCCCTTCTGTGCTTTGCTATCTGAAGTCAGAGTTCTACATTTGATGTGGCAAGATTTTTTAGTACAATAATATTAAAGTGGCTAATTAGAGTTGCATTGCAGATACCTTTTTCTATCTCAAAATTCATAGCTTCTGGAGTCGGAGTATCTGTTCCAACTGAAAAGTTGTTAAGAAGTCTTGTTCTCACACTCTTAGTTCCTCTTATCTTGGGAAAGGTGAAGTTTTAATCTCTTTACTAGTTTTCATACTGTATTGTTTCACAGTCTGCCCATTGTTCTTTTTACTTTCTCTGATACATTTTGGTGCAAAATATGATACAATGTGTTAATAAAAAGGTAACACTTTGGCATAGTTACAAATCATAAATGTTCTTTTTCACCCTTTGGGGATAGGGAGAAAAGAGCCATTTACTTGAAGCTCTCGATTATTTCACTATGCTTATCAGTTGCCTGGAATGATCTGCTTTGTGCAGTTATAAAATGAATTTCAAAAAAATTTAGTATCACAGGATTCTATACCTAAAATAGATAAAATAAAAAACAAAAAGTGGACACCCATGACTGAGAAATTAATACTTGAATATTTTGGTTCATAAGACGGAGGTGAGATGCGTATGTTAAAATGTCAGAAAAAACACGTAAGAAATGGATTATGAATGGAAGGATTATAAGCTCATTAGGTATAGCTCCTGTAGGGGATAAAACTAAAGAGACATGTCTAACATGGTTTGGCCATGTGCAGAGAAAACCAAAACACATTCAACAAATCTTAGATAGGAAAGTTAGTAGAAGTAGGTAGATATTTGGAAAATTGGATGAAGGTGGTTGAGGAAGAAATTTTAAATCTTGGATTCAGTGATAATATGAGGAAAGATGGCGTATATGTAGAATAATTATCTGTGCAGACGATCCCATGAGTAGCAAGAATGGATTTCAATGATGAAGATGATTAGCATTGAGAAAAGTGATTAGATATTTCCCCATCGTGAATTCCTGTTTAAGAGTTTTCCTTTTAATGCATTTGAGCTTAGTTATTATTTTCACTAATCTCTTTCACTCTTTGAATCAACAGGTTGCTCGAGAACTCTCCAAAGGTGAGGCAACACACCAGTAGATGTATTTTGATGGTGCTTATCAATATGGATTTGCCTATATTCACTTTTATATGTCTGGTACCAGGTTGATCCTTCAAAACAGTATGTGATAAATTATGCTGATGTTTATATCAACATAAATGAAATGTTACCTTAAGCTTGTTAAAACTGATGTGCTAAAATTAGAACGAGTTCACATTTTATTTTTCCTCAAAATTTTCCAGTTAGTATATGTTTCTTAATTGCATTCATATTAATTGAATAACTAACTGGAACTCCTTATCTGTTGATACTATTCTTATTTGTGATGATTTGACCTATTGCAGGTTTAGCAGACTTTGTAGATGACAATCGTAAGATTTTGTCGGTGATCAGTGCAGTCTTCCTTAGTTTTGTGAGATCCACTATTATCCAGCTATATTATCACATTCAGTTGGTGTATTCAAATATTTGTCAGTACCAAATGTAAATTTAGTTACCACTTCCAGTTATATTAAATCTAGGGAAAACCTCTTAGGTAAGGATTTTTGAATTTTCTCGTAAAACTGTTATTCTAAACTGATCAGCATAGCATAGCAGTATTAGATATAGTTTTCTGTATGCATATTCACTTATTCAAGATGGCTTAGAGATGATTTGTAACGACAGATTCAAAGTTGTCTACTTTTGTGGTCTTTGAGCATGATTCTGTGCCTGATTTTTGCCCATTGTGAAGGCCCCTTGGATTCAAGTCAGCAGATCAAGGTCACTCCTCTTAATGGTGAAGCCTACAATTTTTCTTGTAGCTGTCGTCATGGGAGTGTATGTATACCATATTCCTATTACAAATAGCAACTTTACACTTCATGTGCTTTTCTTGTCTCTATGTTATTAAAATCTAGATTCTATAGCTACTTGTGTATCACAGGGATTTGTGGGAGCTGTATCGATAATACATCTTCCCAACATGCTGCAGGCTTCTACATATCGTGCTACTTGCTTTTAATGCTTTGTCGATTCCAATTCTTTCGTTTGTTTCTGGCGGTAGCAAGTCACCTTTTGCCAAGAAAGAAAATGCCAATGCCCTCTTATTAATCGCAAGCCAGGTGACATGATATGCTTCGCTTTTAATATTGTGTTCTTCTTACAAGACTATATCCTCACATCGAGATGTCAATTTGATAGACAGCATATTTACATTGACAAATGAATAAGAAAAATAATCAATTTGTGGAATTTGTGAGTTAGGAAAAAGAACAAGAGAAGCATAGCGTGAATAGTGAAGAATATTTTGCTCCACTTTCGATAATGAGATATGATGTGACTTGTTATATTGTGTGCTTTCATAGAAAACCTTGCCCGTGATGGTAGCAGTAGTTGATCAGCTAAGTGGAACCTTAGGTGTATCTGGTTTGCTGGTTCTTCCATGTATAGCAGCTCATCTGAACCAGGTTCATCATGGCTTTTCTCATCCTTTCTTATCCTTCGTCTGTGTTTTCTAACATGAATTGTTTCGTTGTAGATTATTATTGACTCCTTTCTAGTGGGTCTGTGGAAACAAAAGGAGGGTGTATTTGAAAACGCCAAGAGTGCATAAACTTGTTTAAGCCCCAACATCGCATTCTGCCAATGGTACTTACTCATGCTAAATCGGATAAGAAAGATGGCACGAGCAATGGAATTTCATCTCCGAAACATTGAGTCTTTGAAGAAAGCTGAAAGACGATCACTAATTCATCGTGATAGCATTCTCCATATACGTCATTTATCGGGCACTAGAAGATGGATTTCCTTTATCTGCTCCATGATTATGAAATGTTAGCTAAACTTGAATTTTGTATTTTTTTATTCTTGTGAAAGCTGTGGCTAATACACAGACAAGCTCTATTACCAGAATTTATTCTGTTACACAAATTTGTCCTACAATATGGTAAAAACAGGGTCTGTTATTAACATTACAAATCTTCTGAAGGAACAGAACAATGTCAAAGCAGAAAACACTTCTAACACGACACAACAAGGCAACAACCTAAGTTGGCCAACAAATTCAAACCCTCAAAAAAGTCGTGATTCTTCACTTAGGCAACCCGGTTTCAGGGTTAATAAGAGATCGGGTTCCATCTGTTACTACAACAGGGCCTCTACCAGGTTTCGTGCAGATAAAATAACTAACATCTCCCCTGAATTTCTGGGTTGAAGTGTTGTCCTTCGTTTCCGGAGGTGGAGGCAAAGCTTCTATGTCGCTCATGTTCTGAATTCCAGCATCTTGCAAAATTGACTTGTCACCTATCACATAACTGTAAAACAACGTGGCATATAAGTCGTCTTAGAAATGAGGATGTGAGTGGATATATATCAAGTGTGAAGACAAAGAAAGTACTTGTTCAAATCGGCATCTGAGTTTGGAGGGAAGAGAAAGAGAAGCCTCTGCAGTAGAAGTGTTGCTGCCTTTCTGTTGTGTGAGATTAGTACTGCATTTGGCCCAGCATCGAAAGTATACGCCACCTGTCAACGTCTTTTCGTTAGATATCTTCTGCTTAAAAACCATATGTACAGTTTATACCAGATATTATGAGAATTAATGTGCATTTCCATTTATAAAGTTGTTCTTTCATATACAAGAACAGAATTTCATTGAGGTGAACCTGAGGTGTTCCTTCAAAACGATTCCATTTCTCGACACAGCTGATTATCCTGAAAAGTTAATGCTTTAATGAGATCAAATGAACAACACACAAACTGCTGCTTATACTGGAAATCCATGGAAATACAAATGATAAAAGTAACAGCATTGTTTGAGTGAAGGTTGATAAAAGTTGATCTTGTGAGAAAAAACACTTGCCTATGGGATGTGTCATTCATGTAGAATATAGGTGGTAAAGTATCCAGGCAGACTGCATGGAATTGATTACTATCCGCACATGCTAGACGAGCAAAAGCTGGAAAATCACGATTTTTTATTGCTTCCTCCATTTGTATTATCCTTTTGGGCACTACTTCCTGTAAATTTGAGACATACATGAGACAAGTAATTCTTGGTTTCATTCTTAGGAGATTTGGCCATCCAACGCATAGAAACACATAGGTTTCATTTCAGACATTTACTGATATGAGATACGGTCCATACGAACACGGTTCTAGAGTAATCAAATATACCTTTGATCTATGTTGTATAAGAGCACTGGTCTCAACAGAGTCACGCATCCCTGAGGTACTACTTGTTTCCTTCTGTCTTGAACTTACCTGAAATAACCAAAACCAACACTTTAACAACATGAGAATATGCTCATTGTTCTCACTTCCACTCTTCTTAGTGAGAACGAACTATTTGAACCTGACTTCTGTTGAGAGTGAAAATGTACTCGAAAACAATCAGGAGATAAATATGATATCAGAAAAATAGATAATTTATATGAAAATTAGTTTTAATTTCATTCTGGTGAAAAGATTGATAAATTGTTCTCTGAGGGAAAGTTTGAAAGAATTAGGCTTTATAGAAGAAAAGAAAATAAAGAACTCTCTCAATCTCAACAATATGCATCTACTTTGACAAGACATGGAATTTCATCTCAGATTCATGTTGGCAAAGTAAAAAAAAATAGAGAGTACTTTACAAATCTGCACTATGAAACAGTGGTTAAAAGTTAATGGTCCCACAACATTAGTTTAATTAAGAGGGTATTTGGGAGACAAATTTAGAGAACAGTCTCTTGTAGCGATAGAATGAGTTATAAGTGATGGAATGGTTTCAATTTTTGAAGAGAAAAGTTACAAGACAATCCTGTTCAATGTAGAATGTAGATTAAACGATGAGAATGAATTATAATACAGAGGGAGGAGAGAGAGAGCACCCACAACTGCAATGATAATAACAAGTTCATCCCAGTGTTTTTCATCAGCTAGTTGAACAGCAATGCTGTCACTTCCATTTTCCTCCTTTAACCATCCAAGAAAATAAGTTAAATTAAAAAATTATATAAAAAAAAAAAAGTAGCATGGCCAAGTTTTGCTTCTTCAAAAAATTTCAATAAAATGAAACTTAAAAATAGAAGTACTTTTCCCATGATCCACTTCACAAATCCACCATATAGACTGCGACAAGCACTTCCTGAACCTTGCCTGGGTGTGAATAAGAGAAAATAAATGTTTTTATTGTTTCCCACATTCACTTGAGTTCTTGAAAGAACAATGATCCATGACAATAGATAGACAGGATTTGGTGTGCTCTAAGTACTTATGTGTAGCTTTGCAAGTGAAAAGATATTCAATAAAATCATGCTTATCAGCATCTAGGAAATATAAATGTGAGCATTGAATGGCTCGGTGTGATTTTCAGAAAGAATAAATGGTATTTTCCACAGACCAATGAGCTTAATAATTTACATCAAGAGAATATGCTTACCTAGCAATGGCAGATAATTTGCTGTGATCATCTTTCACATTCATTAGCTTAGCAAGGGAAAAAACTGTAAGGAAAAACACAAATTTGTCATAAATCTTATGTTGTGCATAGATACATTTTTTTTATTTCAGAAAAGGACATTCAAGTTTTGGTTTAACATATTCGACACTTAATGGTTCCAAATGTTTGATATCACCCTTAATTGGACCTGCCACCACCATTTTGATTGTTCTTCAGATACATTTCATCATTGAAACTCTTCATCCAATTCGAACATTAAAGTTTCAAGACTTACAAACCAAGAACTCAAGCAAAAAAAGTTTGGTATGATATACAAATGAATGGTTTAGCATAGCAATGAAATTGAAGTCAACAGAAGCTCACAGGGTTAACAGAGATACAAACAAAGATCAAACAAATCAAGAATAACCCATAGAAAACCCAAACTCTCTGACTGGACGTCCAACTCTTTTTTTTTGTCAATTCAATGAGTGTATGCACAGAGCAATCTGGAATTATGAAATCATTTGTTTCTGAGAGCATCATAACGCCCATATAATAAATGGATTACTCTATGAAACTTCAGTTATCAAAGTGTTTGTCCACATTATGCTCCAGTCTTTAGAGCCATACACCAATCAAATATCCAACATAGGGAGAAAAAGAGAATTATACTATGACTCTTTTATGCCAGTGAGCAAGGGAAGTTATATTACCTAGGCACGCCAAACCAGCAGCAGATGAAGCCAATCCAGCAGCAGTAGGAAAATTGTTATAAGAAACAACATGGAAATGCAGCTTCTCCCAATCTTTCTTGGTGATCTTGATGCCCTTCTTCTCATCCTCAACATCACTAGCACATGACCGAAGCTCCCTTAAACAATTCTGGTATCTGCCTCCTGAAAGAGGTACCTCCTACAGTACCCCAAAGTTCATAGATAAATCAAGAAATCAAAATCTTTATGCATGAATGTTTTACACGAGCACCATCAGTTTCTCTTATAACAAATAGAATATACACGAAACTTCAGCAAACAGAACCAACTTCCGCTGGAAGAGCTTAAAGTTCAACTACACAAAAGTGCACAAAATATTTGAGGGTGGATTACTTCTACCTTTTCAAAGTTTTGTCAAATTACCAAATGAACTCCGGTGATTGTAAATATTGGATCTACCTCCCTGAGATATAATTAAACTAATGAACAAACTGAGTTTTATGGACATTACAACAAAACCTCAGTTGTTTAACCAGACCCCAATGGAACCACAGACCATAGAGTTCCTTCGATACTTTAACCAAGCATTGAGGGAGATAGACGCAATTTCGTAAACCTCAGAATTTGTCCCTAATTTGACCAAATCTCATGGCAGGTATATGTAATTTCTACAATCTTAGGTTCATTTGGTAATTAGACCACACCTCAACATTTGAATTCTTCAAATATGTAAGAACACTTTTAAATTGAAAAAAAAAAAAAAAAATTTTTTTTGAACAATGATTTACAATGTTACAGAATAACCATGAATGATTAGAGTCAAAAACACCCAGACATCATATTTACCTAATGATGTTAATAAAGAAATGAATGAATTGCAGAATTGGCATTTGAAAGTGGAAGAGAGTAATATTCAACTGCAAAAAGTAAGTAATTTTATAGTAAAAACTAACTGAAATGCAAAGACTAAAATTACCATCAACAAACACAAATAAAACAACCAAGCAAAAAAAAAAAGGCACTATCATAAAAATCAACCAAAACAGTAAAAAATCAATGGCAAGAAGAGCAAAGATACCTTGCCGTTAAGCCACATGCGGTCGTGGGTGAAGGCGGGGCTGACGGCGACGGAGGTGGTAGTGCAAAGGTGGTCGGGGTCGAGAGTAACGCTAATACTATCATTGATGGGAAGAATGAGGTTTTCATCTCTCTTTCCCCAGTACTTTATCACCGCTATATTCGTCGGCGTCTGCGCCGTCACCGTCAAAACCCAATTCTCCTCCGTCATAGCTCTCTCTGCACAACCCTTGATGAAAACTGGGCTTTAAACTCTGCGTGTTGGATGGGATCTGACAAATGGTAGGTAGAATGCGAGGAATTATATACACGTGAATTAGGTTAGTGGGTATTATGCGTTTTATTGTACGTATATGCGCAGTGTGGTGCGGGTGGGATGGGGTAGGTGGTCATGGAAGAGGAACCACCATTGTTGAAAGAAGTGAGTTTCTATTTCGTTGGAAAATTCCGTAGGGTAGTGGGCCCCACTCCAGCCTCTCTTTTTTTTTTTTTTTTCAAAATCAAAATTTAATAAATTGTTTACATTATTCTCGTGTAATTCATGATTCTCGTGTAATTCATGCTACACTTAAATAGTTAAATACCTAGTTAATTTATATACAAATAGGAATATAGGATCATGTCCACGTGTAAATATAAATAAACGAGAATAGATATTATGCATCAAAATTTAAAAAAAAAAAACATTTGTAATACTCGTTGTTCCTGTCTTTAATGGCTTTGTCCTTATAAATAATTAATTTAGTCTTTTAGAAAAGAAATAATTAATTTAGTCTTTTATAACTGAGGAGTTGAATACTATTATAAAGTGGAACATCCTTTTCATTTTAATCCTTACTTTTGTTTTTCTTTTCCCATTTTGAATTCAGACTAAAAGGATGTGGTTAGAGACTTGGTAGTGTGTAATAAATACAAGTTTTGGAATCTATTTGGTCTAGACAAGGGCTAAAAATTATCAAGTATTATAATATTTGATTTCTTCAAAAAAAAAAAAAAAAATTGAACTAGACTCAATTGATCATGAGTTGTCCATTAATGATAAACAAAAGTGTATAGCATGATCCACCTAATCATTTGTCGTGTGCCTTAATTCCTGCACTATAAATACCCAAAACATTGAATGAAATAATTTTTCATTTAATCCACTTAAAGTGTTTAATTTATTGCCGATTCAGGAGATTGCTTTTTTTTTTTTTTTTTTTTTCTTGACTTAACATGAATATCGAAAAGTTTTAATGAGTCACAAGCTTAACAAGTTTAATGACTTTGTTTCAAACCGACCCAAATGAGTTGAATTTGAATAGGTTTTGAAAATACCAACCATTACAATATTTTTCTTTACAATGGAAAAAGATATAACATACATATATGGAAATTATTTTTCTCAAAAATATTATTGTATAATCATCAATCTCGAGAGACTTTTGAAGTATATATGTCGCAAGTTGGATTGTTGGACCTTTTAAATCATGTGTCCAAACTGCAGTCAAATTAGAGAAAATAAAAATACAAGTAGCTTGTCAACATGCAGTTTGAAATATATTGTAATTATATATTTTTGTTCACCTACTTTATTACGTAAAGTAATGATATGATCATCACATTCAGAATACATAAGTGAAACAAATTACAATTAAAAGGTAACCGGGCAATTGAAATAATATAAAAGATATGATATAAAAAGCATAAAGAAAGAATGCGTAGCCAACTAACAACATTTGTATTTAATTATAACACAATTAGGATTAGGTTGTTGAAGTAACTTTTAACCGAACTCGATGCTTTGTGGTCAAAATTTGAATATAAAAGTGGACACTAATATGAACCTTTTATTTTATTTATTTTTTAGTATATCTACAGGATTAGGCATGGATAAAACGTTTAATATATAAGCCCTAAAATAAAAATATTGTACTTATTGCAAACACTATAAGAAAAATAAGTATATGTGACAACATTTTTTCACTAAATTATTATTGTAAAAATCTTCTCGCAAATAATCTTTTTGCGATAATGATGTTGTCAAATAAGTATTTTTAATCTCATTGTTTGCCAACTTGTTGTCAATTTATATTATTAATTTTTACGACAATATATTGTTGTCGTAAAAAATCTAACCGTAAATATATATATATATATATATATATATATATATATATATATATATATATATATAGGCAAACACTCCTGTGCACCAGGTGCACGGATCTAATCCGGGTCGATCCGACCCGGATCCGCGAGTTTTTATTTTTTTTTTAATTTTTTTTTCCAGATTTTTATTCTGACCTTTATGTTATAAATGTATGACCTTTACGTTATAAATGTGTGACCTTTATGTACAACTGTCTCTACCTTTATGCACTGTAACTTAGGAAAAAAATGAAGATTTTTAACACAATTTGCACTATGTACCTTTATGTGATATTAATGTGACCTTTTATGTTATATTATGTCACATTTATGTACAGATATTCTGACCTTTATGCATCTTTATATATTATATAAATGTCAGAATATTTGTACATAAAGGTGACATAATATAACATAAATGTCGCATTGATATCACATAAAGGTGTAAAGTTCAAATTATATTGATCATGATAGTTGTACATAAAGGTCATACATTTATAACATAAATGTCACACATTTACAACATAAAGGTCACAACCTAAAGCAAAAAAAAAAAAAAAAAGGAAAATTCAAAAACACGCGGATCCGGGTCAAAAACCGAGTCGACCCGGATTGCATGTACACCAAGTGCACACAAGACCAACTTATATATATATATATATATATATATATATATATATATATATATATTGTAGTGGTCAACTAAGTATTTAGTGTAGTAATATTAATCTCGATTATTCTTTTTAAAAGTGCCAAAACTCGTTGACTTTCCTTTTGTATTTGGCACACTTTTAGTTCCAAATCCTTATTTAACAAGAACTTTACGTATTTCGACCAATTTCCATAATTTTTCATAAAATATAATTTTTTAAGGGTAAATATTATACAATAATATGATATTGACACTGCATACATGTTCAACATTAATAAATTAATATCACTTACAAGCCGGTAACATTCAACTTCAGAAGTCAATTTTCTGAGGTCAAATACTGGCACCCAAACTTTCATAAATCTGGTTCACACTAAAATTATAATAAATTGAATTAATTAACTAGTGGGTTTTAATAGAAATTAATTTTTTTATTTTATTAGAGAAAGTGCACCAAAATCTGACCCATTCAAGCATCCTCTCTCCTTTTCTCGAAATTAATTTGGGACATTAATTAAATTATATTATTTGAGAAGTTTGTTGAATAAGGCTCGACCAAACTTGGTCTAATTATCTCAATCTAGCCTCTAAAGATTCCTGATCGACCCCAATTTTCGGATCAGGAATTTTTTAGTTCAATCAAACTATTTGTGGGGTAAATTTTGAAACTCTCTAATTCTTTTTTAAAGGACAATTTCTCTCTCTTCAGGAAAAAAACATTAAGTAGTAGAGTCCTTTGATAGATCTTTTTCAAACGTGACTTTATATCTTGTAATATTCATCTTAATTTCAAAATCTAATACAAGTTTTGGCAAATGTTGACCAGTTTCTTTACATGAAAATGTTGAGTTTCTACATCAAACATCGTTTTTGATGATTCCAGTGAAAAAAAACCATCATGTGTAGTAATGTAGGTGAATGAGTTTTGTTTTGGAATTCTTTCTGGTTGTTAATTTCTATAATACTTTTGTATCTTGTGTTTTTGAATATGAAAATGATCTTTATATATAATTGTAAAGTTAGTGTTTTTGTTGCAGTACTGATTTGACGTAATTATACAACTTGATTGATCATTTGTATTTTGATAACATTTCTGAATATAATTGAAAGATGTGATTTTACTACGTAAATTGTTGGCAATCAGTTCTATATTTGCAAGAATTGATCTTAATTGCTAAAAAAACAAAAGACATGCATTTAACAATATTTAATGAATCGATAAAGTATATATATATATATATATATATATATCAAAATATCAGTTATTTAACTTAAGAAATTAATTTGCCTATATTTACTAATTATTTTGTAAATTCAAAATTTTTATGTCCACATCAACAACCTCTTAATCTATGTATTGGGTCATCACCACTAATTATGATGATAAATCTTCACCAAACTAAAGTGGTTTAATCTATGTATTGGGTCATCACCTCTAATTATAATGATAAATCTTGACCAAAATAAAGTGGTTAAGGAACTAATTATAATAATGATATATATGTTGACCAAACATAAGTATATATCGCATCGATGTAATTTTGCAATTAAAAAAAAAAGTCTTTGATAGAAATTTAAATTTTATCTTAGTTTCTTATTAAAAAAAGGCATGCAAATTTATAAAATAATATAGCATGTGTTATTTATTAATTTTCTCAAACAAAAATAATAGAGAGAAAGGTATGTAAAATATAGGATTGAGAAATAAAAAACTATTATCACTCTAGAGAAAAGAAATACAAAACCTTATAAAACAAGTGTATTCTTATATAAGCTAGCATTAGGTTAAAACATGTAATACAATCTGTATACAATATTATAATGATTATCTAGATCTCTCCAAATTAAATTCATTATCGATTCCTTAAAAACATTACTTATTGTCTCACGTATATTATTTTACGGGATATAGTTCTATTGTCCATAATTTGAGACTCATTTTCTCATATAAATCTTCATAATTATTGTAATTTATGGGTGCATGTGGATTGAATTAGAGTTGTAAAATGTCTAACGTGCCATATATTTAATATCCAATATTATATATTTAATTAATGTAATCAAAACTTATTTGTATAAAATGAAAAAAAATAAAATATATGCACTTGCATTGAGTGGACAAAGAATATTTATTTTTAAATTTATAAAGTGGGAACAAAAATATGGAAATCAAAGTCGGGCACTGACTTGACTTGGAAAACAATCTCACTTTTCCATTAATTAGTTTCCTTTCTTAGCCACATTAATAGTCTTAGAATTTTAAATATATATTGAATGGCTTGATTCGGTCTTGTTTGCCACACAACCAGTACTTCAGAAATCAAGCCTCATGGAGAGATTTTTCCAATTTTCTCTATTTGTTCCACTCTCTTTAGTTCTATGTTTCTTGGGTTGTGATTTAACTAGCACAACGAATAACAATATCAATAGCGATCGATCTTCACTTTTAATATTAAAATCCCACATCATTTCAGATCCTCAAAATGTATTGTTAAAAAATTGGGCAACCGAAACCTCAGTTTGTAGCTGGAATGGAGTTGTTTGTAACTCAAGCTACAATAGGGTGACAGAATTGGACATTTCAAATATGGAACTTACAGACAGTATCCCACTAGAAATTGCAAATCTTTCTTTCCTTGTTTCTCTAAACATGAATGAGAACTTTTTCCACGGTCCAATTCCTCCATCCATTTTCAAATTATCATCCTTAAAATTTTTATACTTACAAAGTAATAGTTTGTCAAGTAGATTATCTATTGACATGTGCAAGCATAATCTACACAAACTCAAAGAACTCGATTTATCATTTAATGAGTTGTTTGGAGAAATACCATCAAGTTTGGCTCAGTGTTCACAACTTGAATATATTTCCTTGGTATCTAACAACTTTGATGGATATGTGCCTAAAGAAATCGGGAACTTGACTCAGCTCAAGATCTTGTACCTTGGAGGCAACCATTTGAGAGGTAAGATCTCATGTCTTTACAGAATATTAGCTAATTTCAACAATTTAATGATTTTTTAAAATTATTTTTTGGACTCGAAATGAGTTCATAATTATGTCATTCAATTACATGTCATGTTTTCCCCACACACACACACATATATATATATATGTGTGTGTATGTGTGTGTTTTCATTGTTTTCGCTTATGTCATATCTTATGTATGTTATTTCGGAAACGATCTCCATTTACTAAATGATGAATTTAGTAAATTTCTTTTAATTATCCGTTTATTTCGTCAATGAATAAGAGCATGCCAAAAGTGGTATCTGTATCAAAAATTTATGACTGAAATTTTATTTAATACTAAAAAGTTATTTATACCCTGATTTCTGTTGCTTGATATAAGATATAAAAAATTCAAATTGATGTTCTCTTTTCCTTTTTCCCAATTAAAGCTCCTATCATTATGAATTCTGTAGAATTTATCCCTCAATGATCAAGACAATGTTTATGACTAAACACAATTTGCAGAAAACCCTAAAACTTGAAGAACTCCAGAAACATAAAATTAAAGAACGAAAATGAAACAAGAGAGCGAGGATTTAAGGTGGTTCGGCTCGCCACATCGGCCTACATCCACCATGAAAGGATTGAATGAATTTCACTAAGAATCGAGGCTGAAAACAGCTGAATACAATCTCCTATCTCTAGGTTTTCTTCTCTCAAGAACCCTAATTTCGAAACTCACAAATTACAATGAATTGAGAAGTGAAACTATAACTGAGTTATCTCCTATATATAAGCATCAATGGCTTGCTGCCAATTTGAAGAAACTAACAATGGTTATGAACGAATTTTAGTTTTAAAACCACAATTCGCGCAGAGCACTATAGCAATCTTTAATTCTTCTTAACAACATTGGACCGGCCGTTTATGCACGTGCTAAGCGCGTGCTAAGTTTCAGCTCCCAGTTCACCAACTTTTAGCCCGGTTCTTGCTAAGCCGTTTCCTGTTCTGAGATCACCGAGAGATTTCCGAGTTGCCAGTCAACAAATCTCCACCTCAACTCGCGAAACTTTGTCCAATCCTTTGTTTCCAGAGTTGCTTAAGTCTTGAGAGCTTCAGTCCAGCTTTTCACCTGAACTAAGTCCTTGCAAAACACAAACTTTGTTCTTGGAAGAACCTTTGTTAACATGTCAGCAGGATTATCTTCTGTGCCAATTTTCCTTGCTTCTATTTCACCTTTATCTATTAAGTTTCTAACAAAATGCAACTTAATATCTATATGCTTACACCTGTCATGAAACATTTGGTGTTTGGCCAAATGAAGGGCACTTTGGTTGTCACAGTAAATGACAACTCTTCCTTGCTTTATATTTAACTCTCTTAGAATTCCTTTAAGCCACATTGACTCCTTTACAGCTTCTGCCATGGCCATAAATTCAGCTTCTGTAGTAGATAGAGCCACTACAGGTTGTTGCATCGCCTTCCAGCTCACAGCAGTTCCAAACAATCGAAAAATGTAACCTGTGGTTGACTTCCTAGTGTCTGGATTCCCTGCAAAGTCAGAGTCAACAAAACCTTCAAGTGGATTAGTTTGATTTGATTGCTGATAAAATATTAATCCCAAATCTGATGTCCCAAGCAAGTATCTTAACATCCACTTGACAGCTTCCCAATGTTGCTTGCCAGGATTTGCCATGAATCTGCTTACTCTACTCATAGCATAGGCAATATCTGGTCTGCTACAAACCATAGAGTATATCATGCTTCCTACAACATTGGCATATGGCACATTCATCATGTATTTCCTCTCAGTTTCAGTCTTTGGTTTATCTTCTGCTGTCAACTTGAATTGAGTGCCTAGAGGTGTAGATACTGATTTTGACTCATGCATAAAGAACCTTTTGAGAATTTTCTTTATGTAATCTGTTTGGTATAAAGCAATCCATCCCTTTTCTCTATCTCTTCTGATATCCATGCCCAGCATTCTTCTAGCATCTCCAAGGTCTTTCATTTCAAACTGAGCTTGTAGTTTGTCTTTTATAACCTGTATTCGATTCATGCTTTTGCTTGCAATCAGCATGTCATCCACATAAAGAAGGAGGAAAGTGTGGATCGACCTGTTTTCCTTTTGCAAATATATACAACTGTCATAGTTGCACCTTTCCAGGCCAATGCTCATCATAACACTATCAAATCTTTTATACCATTGTCTTGGGCTTTGTTTTAGGCCATACAATGACCTTTTTAGCAAACAAACTTTGTGTTCTTCACCTGGTTTCTTGAACCCCTCGGGTTGTGCCATGTATAGAGTTTCATCTAGATTTCCATATAGAAAGGCTGTCTTCACATCTAGCTGTTGTAACTCCATGTTCTCTTGTGCTACCAGTGATAACAAAATTCTAATAGAAACATGCTTTACCACTGGAGAGAAGATTTCATGATAGTCAATACCTTCTCTTTGAGTGTAGCCTTTTGCTACTAACCTGGCTTTGAACCTTACTTGTTCTTTTCCAGCAACTTCTATCTTTCTCTTGAATATCCATTTGCAACCAATCAACTTTTGCCCACTTGGTTTGTTTACCAGTTCCCAGGTTTTGTTCTTTTCTAAAGACATGATCTCTTCATTCATAGCTTGAATCCATTTATCACTGTCTTTAGATTTCATGGCTGCTTGATAGGTATTTGGTTCCTCATACTCAATTTCCTGAGCTACACACAAAACATAATTCACTATGTCTGCTTCACCATACCTTGATGGAGGATTGATAGTTCTTCTTTGTCTATCCCTGGTCAGATTATAGGAAGAGAGGTCCTGAGTTTCTGCATTTTGACCAGTCTGATCATCAGTTTCTTGCTCCTCTTCAGAATCACTGGATCTTGAACTCCCTTCATCTGAGCTTGATTGATTTCTGCTCAAAAGCTCCACCTGAACTCTGTCATTCTGGTTGTATGAAACATCTTCTTGTTTTTTTTCTGAAGCCTGTTGCTTGTCTTTGTACCCCATCACTCCTTCTTCAAACACAATATCCCTACTAATGAAACATCTAGGTGTTCCAGATTCTAAACTCCAAAGTTTGTAACCTTTAACTCCACTTGGATATCCAATGAATATGCATTTGATTGCTCTAGATTCTAGCTTATCTTGTTTTGTGTGTGCATAGCAAAGACATCCAAAAACTTTGAGAAAAGAATAGTTTGGGGTTTTAGAATACCATACCTGATTTGGGGATTTGAATTGAATAGAAGAAGATGGGCTTCTGTTTATAAGAAAAGCTGTTGTGGTTGCTGCCTCTCCCCAAAATGACTTAGGTAAGCTTGCATCAAGGAGTAAGCATCTCACCCTTTCAAGGAGAGTTCGATTCATGCGTTCAGCTACATCGTTTTGTTGGGGTGTAGCCACTACGATTTTATGCCTCGTGATTCCTTTTTCCCTGCAGAAACTTTGAAATTCCTCTGACAAGTATTCTAAACCATTATCAGTTCTCAAATACTTTAACTTTTTGCCAGTTAGATTCTCTTGTTGAATTAACCAATCCTTAAATTTTCCAAAAGCCTCAGATTTATGTTTCATTATATAAATCCAAACCTTCCTACTGTAATCATCTATGAATGAGATAAAGTATTTACCTCCACCATGGGTTTCCACTCTAGATGGACCCCATATGTCTGAATGGACATAATCAAGTATACTTACAGTAGTGTGGTTTCCTTTTGGGAAGCTGGACTTTGTGAGCTTTCCTTGTATGCATTGCTCACATCTTGGAGTCTTCATGGTTTCTTCATTTCCTAGGAGTTTTTGTCTTGTGAGTTCCTGTAGACCTTTGTCTCCTATGTGACCTAACTTTTTGTGCCAAAGGTTAGCTTGTTCTTCACATACCACAGGTGTTGCACCACCTGTTACAGTAGTTCCTTAAAGCACATAAAGCCCATTTGACTTGGTCCCTTTCATTACCAATACTCCAGATTTGGTGACTTGAATCTCACCATCTTGTGTTTTGAACTCACAACCTGTTGCATTCAATAAGCCAAGGGATATCAAGTTTCTTTTGAGTTTAGGAATATACCTGACATTGCTCAAAGTTCTGATTCTCCCATCATGCAATTTCAGTTTGATAGACCCTATTCATTTGACTCTACATGAGTGATCATCTCCCAATGGTACAGTCCTCCTTGTTGCAGGGTAAGAGTACTAAACCAAGACTTCATTGGACACATGTGGAATGAACATCCAGAATCCAACACCCATTCATCTTTTATTTCTGAGTTTGAAACACACAGCATATCTGCACTGTCATATTGTTCTTGAGCTACTGCCGCTTGATGATTATTGTTGTTTCCATTGTCCTTCTTCTTTCTTTCTGGACAATTCTTTTTGAAATGCCCTGGTTTGTGACAATGAAAATATTTCCTCACCTCAGCTCCATCAGTATTTTATTTTGAGCTTCCTTGATCTGACCTTTTGTTGATTATTGTTGCCTTTCTTGAATCGATTTCCTTTAACAGCTAAACCTTCACCAAGACTTTGATTCTTTCTTTCTGATTCAGATCCAAGAAACCTCGATCGTATTGCTACTTCAACTTCTTCAAGAGTTAAAGGCTTCTCTCTCCCATACACCAGTGCATCTCGAAAAGATTGGTAGGATTTTGGAAGTGCATTCAAAAGTAGAAGGGCCTTGTCTTCATCCTTCTGTTTTTCTTCAATGTTCTCAAGATCATCAATGATCTTGTTGAACTCATCTAATTTATCAAGAATCTTCTTCTCCTCAATAATCTTGAAGGATATCAATTTTTGTTTTAAGAAAAGTCTGTTTGCCAAAGACTTGGTCTGATATAATCCTTCTAGTTTCTTCCATACCTCCAATGCCGTTTTTTCTTGATATACCTCCCTGAGGGCCTTCTCTCCTAAACATAAAATGATCGAGCTTCTTGCTTTCTTGTCAATCTTATTTCGTTCTTCAGATGATGATGGATCTGCAGGTGTCTCACAGATGGCTTCTTCCCATCCTTGTTGAATTAATACAGCTTCCAACTTTGCCTTCCACAATGTGAAATCTCTATTGCCTGTAAACTTTTCAACATCGAGCTTCATACCTGACATCTTGGTGATCGATCTGCCTTCCCACAGACGGCGCCAATTGTAGAATTTATCCCTCAATGATCAAGACAATGTTTATGACTAAACACAATTTGCAGAAAACCCTAAAACTTGAAGAACTCCAGAAACAGAAAATTAAAGAGCGAAAATGAAACAAGAGAGCAAGGATTTAAGGTGGTTCGGCTCGCCACATCGGCCTACATCCACCATGAAAGGATTGAATGAATTTCACTAAGAATCGAGGCTGAAAACATCTGAATACAATCTCCTATCTCTAGGTTTTCTTCTCTCAAGAACCCTAATTTCGAAACTCACAAATTACAATGAATTGAGAAATGAAACTATAACTGAGTTATCTCCTATATATAAGCATCAATGGCTTGCTGCCAATTTGAAGAAACTAACAACGGTTATGAACGAATTTTAGTTTTAAAACCGCAATTCGCGCAGAGCACTGTAACAATCTTTAATTCTTCTTAACAGCATTGGACCGGCCGTTTATGCACGTGCTAAGCGCGTGCTAAGTTTTAGCTCCCGGTTCACCAACTTTTAGCCTGGTTCTTGCCAAGCCGTTTCCGGTTCTGAGATCACCGAGAGATTTCCGAGTTGCCAGTCAACAAATTCATTTATTAATCTGATTCATTAGTCATCAAATTAAAATTTATTCCAATATGATTGTACATGTAATTTCTACATAGGTAGCAATAAAATATACATACTAATATAACTATCCCTAATTCAAACAACTTACTTGATCTTGAGAAGATTCAGAATAATTGATAGTAGAAAATAGTAGAAAAATGGATGAATGAGGGCTTAAATTGTACTAATTAAAGAGATTGAGTAGTAGGGATAGAGAAAAACAAACTTTCAATGCCATCGATGGGAAAGAGCAAACAAAAAAAAAAAAAGAGAGAGAGAAAGAGAGAATGGCACTGAAATTATTTTTCAGCGTTGAAAACTTGGATAATGTGGCATGTTCTAGTTCGATGATAAAATAGACGTGTGAGATTAAAAGAATTTACTAATTTCACCATTTAGTAAATAAAGAGGATCTATTTCTACATTATTTCTTGTGTGTTTTAAAATTTTCCGTGTTTGTCTGTCCAAGTTCTAAGTTGATGTCGTTAGAGGACAAGAAAAAAAAACATTTGAGTTTTTTTAAATTATATATCTAGTAACAATTCAGTTATATTTTTAATTATATATCCAATAACAATTCAGATATATTTTTCAATTATTCTTTAATTTTGAACTTTTTATGATTTATCAAAAATTTAATTAAGTTCTCGAATTTGTTGGCAACATTCCACTAGAAATTGGAATTTTTTTTATTTTCTTGTAATATGGTTGCGTTCAATGATGTATTCTTTCATTTTGACGATCTTGGCTCTTTTAAAAATCTTTTTAATAATAGTTTATCCATGTCAACTTTACACTTCAAAGTCAGCACAACCATATCTCAAACTGCCCATTAATTAAGATTGAAAAAATTATGAAAATTCACATTATACTTGTTAATATTTAAGAATTTGGTTAAATTTACAAATTAAATAAAATGTGAGACTTTTTTGACAGTTAATCTAAGATTTAATTATGTATATTAAATTAGATTGTTAAAGTACAACAATGATTGTGTTTCTAATTAAAATCAAATGCAAGTGATTGAGGGGGCCGAAGAACAAGGCAAATTTTATGCATTCCACGGTTGGTTTTCAATCCTAGAGGAGTCCACCAAAATATATATACTTTTTCGAAAATTTTATGCAACGCAGAGTAATTATTAATGTACATATATACTTCATGAAAATTGTATTTTATTCTAAAATAGATCAATAGTACATGATTACACCGTATAATTAAATTCAGCTTTCATGATTTTGCAACCCTATAGGTAATATTCGAGTTAATTACAAAATACGTCCTGTAACTTAAACTCAATTCCATCCGTAGTCCTTTATCTTTTTATTTTATCAATTTTAGTCCTTTAACCTTTTAATTGCTCAATTTTGGTCCTATCTGGGTCGAAATTTGAATTTTTCGCCAGAAATTGCACATGAGTCATTCAAATTGGGGATTTTTCATACTTCCGGTGGGGCTCACGTGTTGTGCACGTGCAATTTCCGGCAAAAAATTCAAATTTCGACCCATATAGGACCAAAATTGAGCAATTAAAAAGTTAAAGGACTAAAATTGATAAAGTAAAAAGATAAAGAACTACGGATGGAACTAGGTATAAGTTACAGGACGTATTTTGCAATTAACTCGGTAATATTCCAAGGGAAATTGGGAACATGACATCTCTAATATATTTAATCCTTGGAGGCACCGATTTGAGTGGTACGTGCTGCCATTTCTAACTATTTTGTTGTTGTAAATTTTATTGTCTTATTGATCATACATTTGTAAAGTCTTTTAGTTGTATGTTGCTCGATCTATTCAAGTTTTGCATTTTGTCATATATTTATATTGACATACATTGCAATTAGATAAATCAAGAGACCATAAAATAAATTAGCATGATGCCACATATATAGGCAATACATAACCAGTTGTACAATCATTGATGAAGCACATTATTAGTATATATATTTTTATATGTTTGAATGTCTTGCAATTCCGCAGGTAATATTCCGGAAGAGGTTGGCAATCTTAATAACTTAAAACTCTTGGTTTTGAGTTCTAACAAATTGGAGGGCATTTTACCTCCTACCATTTTTAACATATCATCTTTGGAATGCATTTACTTGTCAAACAATACACTAACTGGAGCATTGCCCAGAGATATTCAAAACATCAAAGTGCGAATTTTATACCTTGATAACAATGCCTTAAGTGGTATGATACTTCTTCCACGCTCTCTTTCTCTATTGTCATTTTGGTTCTTCATTTTTGTCGTTTTCTTTTCCCAATTAATGAATCTCCATTTTGTTTTGGCTATTTCTTTGGTCTAAATTATTCTTAGGGTTTGATTTGTCCGTGACCCGATATTCTTCTTCTCCGATGAAATAAGCTGCAAAACCGTAAAATACCGGGGGGTTTTCCCGGTGAAGGGACTCCGACGCCCAAATCAGTAAATTAGATATTTCAGTATATTTTTTTCGTATTTTTGTTGTTGTCATCTTAAAGAATGAAAGAAAACAAATTTAAATATTCCTTGGAAAACGTGGTAGTTGGACATCTCCGAAATAAGTGGGAAAAATGGGCGATTTAGGCGTAAGTGGGCGGTTATTTGAATTCAAACTTAGTCCGCGTCGAACTCCCGAAATTAGCTCGCTTCTTTATCTAAAAGCTTGGTTAATCCGAACTCATACAAAGTAGCTTGCAGCGCATTCTGCTAGAATTTAGCTCGTTCATCTTCCGAATAGTTCGCATTTACCGGTTCCATTCCGATCTAGTTAATTCGGTTTGCTCCATCTTGAAATAACTCGACTCGATCAGTTCGGCCATAGCAAGTACTCCCCCCTTTTTTAGTACGTGTTCACATGTACTAATGTAGTTCGATAATTGTATATGCGGAGTAACCAAGACCCGTTTTCCTAGGTGAAAACGTCTTTTCCACGCCGCCGATATCCCATCCAACTGAAATGTGTATAAGAAGCCACCGTCGTCTCACCTCTCATTCATTGGATCTTATTTCATCCAATGGTTAAAAACATGATTTTTCGAATTCCCCCCCCCCCCCAAATTCCAATATCATTTTCACTCTATAAATATAACACATCTCTTCCAAAAGAAAACTCTTCTGCAAATTCACTGTTCACTCTTCAGCAAGCAAGATTCTCTACAATTTCTGAGATTTCTCATTCTCTTCCAGGTACCAACTTCTTTTCTTAATTTCTAATTTCCATGGCTTCTTCAAATTCTTTGATACATCTGCGAGATGAGAGTGAATCAGAGGAAGGGTTCAACCAAACTCCTCTCCGTTCTTTCTCGCAAAACCCTAGATCATCCTCTTAAACCCATCGAAAACCCTCTAATCTTCCTAAAAAATCAAGAAAGAAAACCATCGATGATGTTTTTTCTGCTACTAAAGCTACTCAAACCCATGTTGTTCTATTGAGTTCGTTCTTGGTAGACGGCTATTCAGTAATTATTCCCAATTTGGAAGACCGACCTCATCGGGCTCCAGATGGTTGTCAAACCTGGTTCTTGAAGTATATATCTCTAGGTCTGGTCCCTTCTGTTCATCCTTTTTTCTATACCATTGGTTCGGCCTTCGGGATCTGCCCGAACCAACTCCATCCCAATTCGATTAGCTATATAGTTTCTTTCTATATGGTTTGTAAGTGGATGGGTGTTGAACCAACTGCTGATAGATTCCAATCTT
This sequence comes from Scutellaria galericulata, assembly GCA_946896805.1. Taxonomy (NCBI): domain Eukaryota; kingdom Viridiplantae; phylum Streptophyta; class Magnoliopsida; order Lamiales; family Lamiaceae; genus Scutellaria; species Scutellaria galericulata. The sequence continues at coordinate 13,282,837 of OX335789.1, forward strand.
GCTTTGTGTTGAAACGAACTAACCCTTTTCAATTTTATCTGAGTCCTCGTAGTGGAGATAGACGAGAGCTCAATTTTTGTCCCCCGGAGATGAGAAAATCCCTAATTGGGAAAAATTCTATCTTTTTATTCGCGCTCCAGCAAACCGACCTTTTGGCTTACTTCCTTGGGTCGATCATCCCCCCATACAAGTTCTGCTTCTCCGGGAGATTCCCAGATTAGGCTTTTGAACTCAATATTCCGAAAGGGGTGGTTCGACATCGTACAATTGAGCTCGTGTGTGTCTCTGCTCGCTTTCTGGGGGTTTTACCCGAACAACCAAATCCCCTCCAGATTCGACCTAGGTTAAAGAAAGATCCTCAATTTTTTATATATATATGTATTGTGGAGTAGTACCTTGATTGAAATCTCTTTTTCCTGCAGATAGCACCATGGCAATGTTTTTTAACTTTGCGGGTGAGGTTACTGAAGTGGAGCGAACCCCTATCATCCCTACCGAACATGCCATGGACAAAGAGCGAGCTTCAGACTTCCGAACATCTGAGGAAAAACGACTCGCTGAATTGGCCAGACGAGCTCCGAGACCCACTGAAGAGATCGTTCAACAAGGAGGGAGCGACCTTCCTGAGGGTTCTGATTTTCCTATCCCTCCTGTCAGCATCTCTATGTCACTTCCCACTACAGTAACAATTCCCACGCCTCAGCCCGCCAAACCTGTCGACCTAACTGAAGAGGCGGATGAGGAGACTCCAGAAGCGACCATCCCTCCCCCAAAAAAGAAAAGGGGATCTTCCAGTTCACATAGGGCTCCCAACAAAAAACACCACATTGTGGAGGAGCCACGAACTAATGTGAAAAACCCTCAGGAGGCGACTACGGGGAAAACTACCGAACATGAGCTGGATACTGAAGAGAATGATTTGACCCTGAATATCTCTCGATCTGAGAAGTTGATGAATTATTTGAAGAACTTCGGCAGGACAGCGTTACGCCGCCAAGCTCAAATTCGGAAGCAGCGCGATCAGCTGAAGGAAATGAATGATGAGAAAAGAACTTTGATGACCGATGTGCACGCTAATACCGGCAAAGCCGAAACTTTATCTACCATGTTAGATGAATGCGAATTGCAGCTGGGGTACACCAGATCTGAAGTGGCGAGGAAAGAAGAATTATTGCTCGCCAAGGAAATGGAAGCGGTGGAAAAACAAAAAGCTTTGAAGGCAGCGGACGCGATACTCTGGAAGACGGAGTTTGAGCGGGAAAAGAATTCTCGAGCTCAATTTGGTGAAGCCAAACGGAGTGAGGGCTTTAATGAGGGCTTCTATCAATTTGTTCGGAGTCCAGAAATGGGACTTATAGTGGAGGGGTTTCGCGAAAGATTCGTACATCAATTGTGGGACTCCGTCCTCTTTCTCTCCAAAGCAGCCCCTATGGCCGAAGCATATTTTAAAGAAGGGATTCGCTTATGTCAAGAGGAGTTGAAAGAGGCTTTGCCTGATTCCGAACTCCATTTCAGCCTTCCCGCTTTGGGTAAGAAACTTCAAAAATCCTTCCCCTTTCCTCCGGGCTGGAAAGGGAATTTGAGTGAAGGAGTGGATGTTGAATGGTGGTTTGGATATTTGGAAGAAACAATACATGAAGTGATGAACCCAAAATTTCTTCCAAGTACCAGTTCGACGCTACCTCCTCCTGTTCCTTTAGCGGCTCCTGATTCAGCTATGGATCTGCCAGAAGAAATGTTCGTTCCATTGCCTTCTCCTTTCGTCATTGAGCCAATCTCTGAGCCAGCTCCCTCTGTTAATCCTTCAGATCCTTATTAGTGTAATTAGTACATGTGTAATAGATACTGAATAGTTTTTTGGAGACCGTACTCATCCTTGTAAAAAATTTTGTTTTGAGTTTTAAACATAATTCAATGCTCTTCAATTTGTTTGATTATTGAGTTCTGAGGGTACTCCTTCAATTCGCTTAATCATTGAGTTCCATAGGAACTCTTTAGTTTGCTTAATCGCAAGTTCCGAGGGAACTCTTCAGTTCGCTTAATCGTAAGTTCTGAGGGAACTCTTTAGTTTGCTTAATCATAAGTTCCAAGGGAACTCTTGAGTTTGCTTAATCGTAAGTTCCAAGGGAACTCTTCAGTTTGCTTAATCGTAAGTTCCGAGGGAACTCTTCAGTTTGCTTAATCATAAGTTCCGAGGGAACTCTTCAGTTCGCTTAATCATTGAAATATGCGCGTAGATTTAACAAAAAGAAATAACACAAGGATTTAACGTGGTTCGGTCAATTCGACCTACATCCACGGAGAGGGCAAATACTTATCATTTCATAATATCAACAAGAATTAAAAAGAGGAAGAAGTAACATACAGAAACAATATTTCATGCATAAAACTTCTTCAAATGGGTTACGTGCCATGGCCTTGGTAGCACCTTGTCATTCCGATCTGTTAATTCATATGATCCACCGGGCAAAATGTTCGAAATAGTGTAGGGTCCTTCCCAAATGGCATCCAACTTCCCAATCTCTACTAAGACATCAGATTGCCTTAATACCATGTCTCCAACTTGGAATTCCCTTTTCGGATCTTTTTATTAAAAGCTGCTTGGATCCGTCTCTTGTAAAGTTCGTGACGAACTCTGGCTTCATCTCTTATTTCATCCAGAAATAATAGATCGGTTCTAAGCAACTCTTCATTCTCTTGGGGTTCGAAGTTAGTAATTCTCAAGGCTTCTTTTTGAATTTCCGCAGGAACTACTGCATCCATTCCAAACGCCAAACTGAAAGGTGTCTCTCCAGTAGTCGATCTAGAAGTAGTTCGATATGCCCATAACACTGATGGCAGTTCATCAACCCAATTGGACTTTTCGAATTCAAGTCGTTTTTTTATTCCGTCCACAAGGATACGATTGACAACCTCAACTTGACCATTCCTCTGAGGATGAGCTACAGGAGTAAATATTTGCAATATTTTCATTTCTTTACACCATTCTGTGATCTTTTTTCCCCGAAATTGAGCTCCATTATCCGATACCAAAATCCTTGGTAAGCCGAACCGACAACAGATGTTTTTCCATACAAAATGATTCATATCACTTTCCGTAATTTTGACCAAGAGTTCGGCTTCCACCCACTTAGTGAAATAGTCAACAGCTACCACTAGGAACTGTTTATTTCCCTCTGTCTTGACGAATGAACCTATTATATCAATTCCCCATCTAGCAAATGGGCAGGGCGAACATACGCTAAGCATATCTGTGGCTGGTATGTGAATTCACCATCCATGTCTTTGGCAAGCATCACATCTCCGAATTAAATCTTCAGCATTCTTTTTCATTGTTGGCCAATAAAAACCAGCTCGTCCAACTTTCCGAGCTAGTGCTCTTGCTCCTGCATGTTCGGCGCATCCTCCTTCATGTACCTCATTTAGAACCTTTATCCCTTCTTCTTGAGATAGACATCTCGCATCTGTTGGTAAAAAAGTTTTTCTATACAGGATTCCTTCAGTGACGTAATAGAATCGAACCTGCTTCTCCAATTTCTCAAGTTCTTTCGTTGTTCCTTCCTTTTTTCCTCCGAGAAATTTCAGTAAAGGAGCTCGCCAATCAGACTCTACCTCGCCAATACTCATCACCTCCTCCTCCTTTCCTACTCCCATAATAGTAATGCTTCTTCTCGAACAATCTTGTAGTGAGCTTCCTATCTTCGCTAGAAAGTCTGCTTTCTGATTTTCACTCCGAGGGATCTGCTCAATCCGGAGTTTTTCAAACTTTTTCTCCATATCTTTCACCTTCTGTACATAAGAAACCATGCGCTCCTCTTTGACTTCACACTGATTTTGAAGCTGCTGGGTCACCAACTGCGAATCAGACTTGATGATTACATTACGAGCTCCAATTTTCTCAGCTATTCTCAATCCCTGTAAAAAAAAGCTTCATATTCAGCCTCATTGTTAGATGCTCGGAATTGAAACTTTAAAGCGAACTCCAACTCATCCTTTTGAGGACTAATCAACAATATTCCAGTTCTCGCTCCTTGACGAGATGATGATCCATCAACATACAGTTCCCACTCTTTCTTTTCTTGTACTCTAGTTGTTTCTTGAATAAAGTCCGCTAGGGCTTGTCCTTTGATAACTATACGAGGTTCGTATCTAATATGAAACTGCCCTAACTCCATAGCCCACTTGATCAATCTTCCTGATGCTTCAGGTTTTCCAAGAACCACACTCAAATGGTGATCTGTTCGTACTGTTACTTCATATCCCAAGAAGTATGGCCTCAATCTCCTTGTCATAGTAACCAGAGCGTAGACTACTTTTTCTACTTCGGTGTACCGAACTTCTGCTCCATGAAGGACTCTGCTAACAAAGTATACTGGAAACTGATCTCTTCTTTCTTCTCGAACCAATACCGAACTGACCGATTCTTTCCCGACTGCCAAATATGCTATCAATTTACTTCCATTAACTGGCTGTTTTAACAAAGAAAGTGATAATAGAAATACTTTCAAATCTTCAAAGGCCCTCTGGCATTCTGCGTCCTATCCGAACTGTCCGTTCTTCCATAATATCTTGAAGAAAGGTAATCCTTTATCCACCAACCTGGATATGAACCTGCTCAAGGCCATAATGCGACTTGTTAGCATTTGTATTTCCTTTATTGTCCGAGGAGGTGACATCTCCTGTATAGCTCGTATCTTGTTGGGATTGACTTCTATTCCTCATTCGGTGACCATATACCCCAAAAATTTTCCCGCATTGACACCGAATGAACACTTAGCCGGATTCAGACCCATCCCATGTTTCCGAATAGTCATCATTGTCTCATTTAAATCTTCGGCATGTGTGCTTGCTTGTACACTTTTTACCAGCATATCATCTACATAAGCCTCCATATTTCGCCCCAATTGGCTTTTGAACGCTTCATCCACCATTCTTTGATAAGTAGCTCTTGCATTTTTCAATCCGAATGGCATTACTGTATAGCAATATATACCTGAAGAGGTGATGAAGGCCACATTGGGCTTGTCCTCCGGATGCAATAGAATTTGATGATATCCCTGAGCTGCATCCATCATGCTGAGTAGTTCGCATCCGACAGTGGAGTCCACCAACTTATCAATTCGAGGCAGAGGATAATGGTCTTTAGGGCTGGCTTTATTCAAATCTCTGAAGTCGATACACATTCGCCATTTATTCACTGGCTTCGGTACTAACACAACGTTAGCCAACCATCGAGAATATTGGATCCTCTCAATATGCCCTATTTCCAGCAGCTTCATCACTTCTCCCTCGATGACCTCGTTCTGTTGATCTCCGAAGTGCCTCAATTTTTGCTTAACTGGCCGAACATCAGGTTTGATGTTTAATCTATGAACCGTCAGCTCTGGGTTTATGCCCTTCATGTCTTCCGGCTTCCATGCAAATAGATCTACATTCTCCCTCAAAACCCTCACCATCTCATCCCTAATCTGCCCATGTAATTGACTTCCTAAACGAACTGAATGTCCAGGTTGCTTGGGGATCAGCTCGATACTCATCAGTTCTCCTTTTTCAAACTCAGCTGTGTTCGGCTCATCCCCTGTCTTTTGGCTTTTATCCCGACCTCGATCAATATCATCTCTTTATTCGCCATTACGCTTCCGTGTTTCCGAATGGTGAACTGCAGCAACATAACAACATCGAGCAGTTTACTGATCGCCATGAGCCACTCCAACCCCAACTGCCCGTCCTTTTTCATCCTCCACGGGAAACTTCATCATCAGATGTGCAAGAGAAATAACAGCTGCATAAGTGCTTAGTGAAGGGCGACCCAAGATTACATTATACTGGGAGGGTGTATCCACCAGTAGGAAGGTCATGGTCTTATTCTGCCTCCATTCTTCATCTCCCAAAACCATAGGAAGTTGAACCTTCCCATATACCGTTACTGCTTCACCTGCAAAACCGTAAAGTGAGGTTTCCACAGATTTTACCTCGACTGTCGACCTCATCTTTTTGAAGCAATCCATGAACATGATGTTCACCGAACTTCCTGTATCCACGAAGACACGCTCCACATTGAAGCTACCGATCTCAACCACAATCACCATGGCATCGAACTGTGGGCTTTGGATAGCTACATGATCTTGATCTCCGAACTCGACCACGACATCACTAAAAATGGAGTGAACTCCATCTCTCTACTGTCGAACTGAGTTGAGTCTCGCTTTTCGAGCTCTATTGGAATCTCCATCTGTTGGCCCACCCATGATCATGTGAATAGTAGGTCTTTCTTCTCGTTCAGGTCGGTTTCGAGGTGAGAGAGGCGGAAGTGGAGGTAATTCTTGTCGTTCTGGCCTTCTCTCTCTTCTAAACTCCTCTCTGTTATTTATTTGCTCCTGATTCGATTGAGCTTGATGAATGAATCGAGCTAACCTATTCTCCCTTATCAGCCTCTCCAGTTCGTCTCGTAAATGTAGGCATTCATCAGTTCCATACCCATATTCATTGTGAAACCTGCAAAGTTTTCCATTACCAAAAGTGAGCAGCTTCTTTGGATTGGTACTCCAAGTAGCAGGCCACTTTAATTGGGACAAGTCCCATATTTCCATCAATACTTACCCTGGAGCCATGGTCAAGGGGGTGTACTGATCATATCTTCGTCCTATTCTACTTTCTCACAATGGTGGGGGTGCAAATCATGTTCGAGGATCTATGGCTTCCCTCTTCCTTGCGACCTCATGTTCTTGCGATCTAACCATTCGACTGGAACCCTCACCTTTTTTGATCCGAACTGCTTCTTCCAAGTTGATGTACTTCGTAGATCGCTGCAATAAATCATCAAAACTCACAGGTGTTTTCTTTACCAAGGAGGTATGAAGATCTCCCTCCCTCAAACCCTGAATAAAGGCGCTAACAATCAGGTCGTCCGAAGCTTCAGGCGCTTCCAACGTGGCAGCTGTGAATCGTTTAACATAACTTCTCAGCATCTCATCTCTTTTCTGCTTTACCCCGAACAGGGTCTGCGTTGACTATCTTTGCCTTCTCGAACTGGCAAATTGATGTAGGAAAAGTTCAGATAACTGCTCAAAGTCGTGTATCATTCCATCACGCAACTGACTGAACCAAGTTTGAGCTACCTTGGTGAGAGTAGCGAACACCCTGTATTTAATACCATCTGAATATCGATGCAGGATGACGGTATTTTCAAACCTGCACAAGTGATCGTAGGGATCTGTAGTGCCATCATAGTCAAAGTTAATTGGTCAAAATGAGGCTGACAATTCGTCTTCCATGATTGCCTCTGAGAAAGGATTCCCCCTCAAATTCCTTGGAACACGTCGAACAGTTCTCTGAACCTCTCTAAGCTCTTTTCTCAAATCATCCATCTTCTCAGACAATTCCTCATGTTTCATCTTCTGACCACGAGGATGATCGGACTGAGATTCAGTCTCACTAGCGTGAGTTTTATCTCTTTTTTTGTTCTTTTGGCACATGAATATCAGTATTCTTTTGTTGGGATTCCATTCTTTGTTTACCCAAGGCCTTCTGAACAGCAGCCTTTATCAAATTCTCCAATTCCTCCTGTGTCAAAGTCATAGTACCAGGGGGGTTTTTCGGTGCAGAACTCCGACCATCTTCCTCATCATCTTGCCTCCTTGATGTTCCTCCCACTTCCAACCTCCTTCGTGATCCTCTGGTATCCACCATTCCGATTGTTCTCAACGTCTTATACTCAAGTTTCCATTTTTCCCACAGACGGCGTCAATTGATTTGTCCGTGACCCGATCTTCTTCTTCTCCAATGAAATAACCTGCAAAACCGTAAAACACCGGGGGGTTTTCCCGGTGAAGGGACTCCGACGCCCAAGTCAGTAAATTAGATATTTCAGTATATTTTTTTCGTATTTTTTTTGTTGTCATCTTAAAGAATGAAAGAAAACGAATTTAAATATTCCTTGGAAAACGTGGCAGTTGGACATCTCCGAAATAAGTGGGAAAAATGGGCGGTTTAGGCGTAAGTGGGCGGTTATTTGAATTCAAACTTAGTCCGCGTCGAACTCCCGAAATTAGCTCGCTTTTTTATCTAAATGCTTGGTTAATCCGAACTCATACAAAGTAGCTTGTAGCGCATTCTGCTAGAATTTAGCTCGTTCATCTTCCGAATAGTTCGCATTTACCGGTTCCATTCCGATCTAGTTAATTCGGTTTGCTCTATCTTGAAATAACTCGACTCGATCAGTTCGGCCATATCAGGGTTAATATCAAAATACAACATATACTTTAGCATCAGTATTTTCTTTTTCATTTGGTGCCTAAATAAAAAATTATTTGATATCCATATACTTTTTTCGAATTTTTTAGATTGTTATCTGAATTCAATTTTTGATACATTTTGGACTCCTTTGTGGATACCACCATGAATTGAAAATAACTCTTTAATAAATTAATTTATGAAAGAGAACTATGAAAATTATTTGTAAAGATGGAACCTTTTATCAGATTCTTGTGAGTACTACAAAGCATCTAGTTAAATTAAAGTCCTTTAAATTACTATGGAAAATAATCAAATTATTTACTCAAATTAAAATTGCCGGTAAGTTCAGTATAGTCTAACAACTAAACTTATATACCATAACTAATTTGTCATCATATTAATTGTTTAGGTAGCATTCCTTGGGAGTTGTTCTCAGCCAGTTTTACACGGATTGATCTTTCTACTAATTCTTTTGAAGGTTCTTTACCAATTGATATTGAAAGATTTCAAAGCATGACTTACCTAAACCTTGCAGAAAACCATGTCTCAGGTGTAATACCTCCAACTATTGGATATTTATCAAATCTGGATCTTCTAATACTCCATTCCAACAAATTAAGTGGAGAGATTCCACCATCCATTTGCAACTTGACATCTCTTGCATTTCTCCACTTGTCAAATAACAGCTTGGAAGGGTTAGTTCCTCAATGTTTAGGAAATTTCACCAAATCTTTGCAGGCCTTACATTTGAAGGGAAATTACCTTCATGGCCTTGTTCCATCAACATTTGAAAAGGGTTGTGCTCTTGAGTCTCTTAACCTAAATAGCAATCAATTTGAAGGAGCATTGCCACGATCCCTTGCTAATTGTCGAAAACTTCAGGTTCTTGACATTGGAATCAATAAAATACAAGACACATTTCCTTTTTGGATGGAGAATCTTCTCGAGCTTCGAGTTCTTGTCTTAAAGTCTAACAGATTTTATGGAACCATATTGCTCCATTCAAAGCCTAATTCTCCATTTCTCAAGTTGCAAGTTTTCGACATATCCCGAAATGCATTCACTGGCTCTTTGCCTGATTGGTATTTGAGTAACTTGAGAGCCATGATAAATGCTAAGGAAGCTCCAACTGAAGGAAGAAATTGGTTTACAAAGTATGAGGAAACAATGGTCTTTGTTTTAAAAGGTTTGGAGCAACCAGTGAAGAGAATCCTAACAACCTTCACAACCATTGACATGTCTGAGAACAAATTTTCAGGAGATATTTCAGAATCCATAGGAAAGCTCAACTCTCTAAGGTACTTGAATTTGTCTTACAATAGGCTCACAGGACACATACCTATATCTCTTGGAAATATAACCATTCTTGAATCGTTGGACTTGTCTTCTAACAAATTGGTGGGTCATATTCCGAGGCAATTGAGCAGTCTGACATTTCTGTCGACATTAAACCTTTCGTTGAATAATCTTGTTGGGCAGATACCTCAATCAAGTGGACAGTTTCCTACATTTAAAAATGATTCATACATGGAAAACTCGGGATTATGTGGATTTCCATTGACCAAAGAATGTGAAGAGAATACTATTGGACATCCTTCACCCCCACAAGAAGAAGATGACTCTGATTTTATTGAAGGATTTACGTGGCAAGCAAGAAGATGACTCTGATTTTATTGAAGGATTTACGTGGCAAGCTGTTGTTTTAGGGTATGGTTGTGGTTTCCTAATACGAGTTATTATCGCTTATTTCGTTCTTCGATATGGAAGGCCTAAATGGTTGGTGGAATTGGTGAAATAATATTTTGGTGACAACTTTTAATATTTTCTGACAATTTTTTATTCTCTAAAAAAACTTTTTTGTTGTAATGTTGGTTGGTTCATACATTAATATGTCGTCAAATCATAGTTATAGATTTGCAGTGCAATTTTGAGACAAAGAAGAGTCTGTGTGGTACTCAGACTTATATATATACTTAAGAAATATGAAGACAGCTTTCATCAAGAATTTAGAAAATGAAATGGATTGAAGAGATTTAACTACTATATATGAGAGAAGAGAATCAAAGTATTACATGTGATGAACATCAAACCAGCAAAATAAAATTGCCCAATCTCATGATAACCAAGTATAATGGATGTTTTCTCTTTTTTTATTTATTTATTTTTTATTTTATTTTAAGATTTGGAGCAAATAAAAATGGATAAAATAACAATGATTTGTTGGTAGAAATCCTTCTTTGGCTTCCTGCAAAATCTCTAACCAGATTCAAATCGATATGCAAACAATGGTATTTCCTCTGTCGTCTCCACACTATCCGCAACCCAAATCCACAATGGTATGTTGTAACTCACACTTGTTATACTTTCATCCAATTCTCAATCCTCATAGGCTCATACCTTATTGTTTCACTATTATTTCCAACCCCAAAATATTGACTTCTTGCAATGGCCTACTATTGCTACCATTTGATCAACCCCAGAATGGATATTTTTTGGATCGATTCTAATTGGATAAATTTCATAACAAGACCCAATTTATAGTTTATTTCTCAATTCTAAACCCAATTTTTAAAGTTTCTCAATAAGCGGCTCAATTTAACTTTTTTTTTTTCTCAATTTGGGCTTGAAATTTAGATTGAGTTCTTAATTCAAGACAAAATTTAATTTTCTTTTTAATTATATTTATACATTTATTTATATTTTTATATGTATTTATATTTTAGATAAATTAAGACAAATTAGTGCAATTTTGGAATGATTTTCATCCGACTTGGAATATTTTATATAAAAAAAAGAAAGAAAGAAAAATATAATTAATTAAATTCATAAAATATTATTTATGATTAATATTAAAATTGGGTATTTGTACTTTTATTCATAAAATTAAGAAAATAATAAGTTAGTTTTATGAATTGTTAACGTAATGATGCAATGCAGGATTGATCATTTGTATTTTGATAAATGATGTTGGACATAATTGAAAGATGTCATTTTACTACGAAAATTGATGTTGGTAATCACTATATTTGCAAGACTTGATCTTAATGGCTAAAAGAAATAATAGGACATTTGACAATATTTAATTGATCCATCAAGTATATATTTATTAAAATATAAGTTATTTAACTATTTAAATTTAAAAATCTAATTTGCATATACCCACTAATTATTTTGTAATTCACATTTTTTATGGCCACATCAACGACTTCTAAATCTACTTAGGCCATCACCGTAAATATATTTTTAGTGGAATCATAAAGTGTAATGAAGTGCATGGTCCAGAAATTAGTTATATATATCAAATATATAAAGACAAAAAAAAAAAAAAAAAAAAAAAACTCTAATAGAAACTTTAATTTTATCTTAGCTTCTTATTTAAAAGAAAAAAAAGAGTATACAAATTTATAAAAGAGAGAAAAGTATGTAAAATAGGATTAAGAAACATGAAATTTTATCACACGAGAGAAAAGAATTGCAAAAGTACCTTATAAAACCAGTGTATTCTTATATAAGCTAGCATTAGATATCAAAACATGTAATACAATTGGTATACAATATTATAATGATTTTTTAGATCTCTTTTGAAATTAAATTTATCATCGCTGTTTTAAAAACATAAAAATTTATATAAAATTATATAAATAATTTATTATTTGAGATAAAGTTCCACTACCCACAATATTTCTACAAATAAATCCTTATTTTATGGATTATGAGGGTGTCTTTGACTGAAATTAGATTTGTGAAATGTACTCCAAATGAAAATAAGATTTCATTTTCAATATAATTAATGTCCAGTATTATATATTTAAAAAGTAATCAATACTTATTCATATAAAATGATAAGATATAGACTTGCATTGCCTGGACCAAGTATTGAGTTTAAATTATGAAGTGAGAACAAAAATATGTTGATCCAAGTCGGCCATTGACTTGACTAAGAAAATTAATTCTCACTTTCCCATTATTAGCCACAATAGTCTTACAATTTTATAATTTTCTCACTTTCCCATTAGTTTCCTTTCTTAGCCACAATAGTCTTACAATTTTAGATATATAGAATGACTTGAGTTCATGTTTGCCACACACTATTACTTCAAAAATCAAGCCTCATGGAGAGATTTTTCCAATTTTCTCTATTTGCTCTACTCTCATTAGCTATATGTTTGTTGAGTTGTGGTATATCAATCTTCACTTCTAATATTGAAAGCCCACATCATTTCAGATCCTAATAGTATGTTGTCTAAAAATTGGACAACCAAAACCTCTGTTTGTAGTTGGTTTGGAGTTGGTTGTGACACCAGTTACAATAGAGTGACTAAATTGAACATTTCAAATATGAAACTTAGAGGCAGCATCCCACCAGAAATCGCTAATCTTTCTTTCCTTGTTTCTCTAGACATGAGAGGGAACTCTTTCCACGGCCCAATTCCTCCATCCATTTTCAACATGTCATCCTTAGAAGTTTTGGTCTTGCGAAATAATAGCTTATCAAGTAGGTTATCGGTTGACGTGTGCAAACATAATTTACACAAACTTAAAGAACTTGATATATCATATAATGAGTTGTTTGGAGAAATACCATCAAGTTTGGGTCAGTGCTCACAACTTGAACATATTTCCCTGGGATCCAACAGTTTCAGTGGTAAGATTTTATCTCTTTACGAAATTTTAACTTGCAACTCCATTTTTTTTAAGATTTTATTCCTTAGATTTATGTCTTATCTTATATATGTTGTTCCTTGTGTTTTACATTTTTCTTTATTTGCCGGGTATTTGAATTGATGTGGTATTTTTTTAAATATTTTTTTTACTATATATATAATAACAATTCAGATATAATTTTCAAATATTATTTAATTTTAAAAATTTTAAGACTTATAAAAACAATTAAAGAAGTAGTCGAACACTAAAAATCGGAATTCTTTATTTTTTTTGTTTTCTTAAGTATGGAAGAAACTTTTCCCATAATCCAATTCCGCCATGAGTATTTTTAGAGGCTGATATAGCGAAATTTAAATTTAATGACGTGATTACAAAGCGTGTAGTTTTCTTATCTATTAATTTGTGCATATCTCAGAAAATAAAATATATATTCTTGAGTGTTCATCTAACAATATCCACATAAAAGAATAATGATAATAAAAAAAAAAAGAATGCATGCTATATATAGGTGTGCACTAATACATAGAAGCACATAGTAATTAATCGTTATATCATTTTTATCAAAGAATTTCTATAATTGTACTTCGAAAATTTTCATATCCATACCTTGGAAAAAGTGTTACGATCGAGAGGGAAAATTGGGGAAAAAAAAAAAAAAAGCTAGTGTGCTTAGGGAAGTGTCAATGTTACCCTTAATTCCTTCATATTTAGTAGTTTTTAAAAATACCTTACATGTAAGTATGTTATGCCAAACATGTCTTTTTATCTAAAACTTACTGGTAATAATAATATGTTGATGTGTCCTTTTTTTCACATGTGTCATTTATATTGCTTATTTGGCGTAAACAATTTAATTACTAATAAATATAACTGAAAAAGTCATTTTATAAAACTATTTTAAGAATCAGCAAATAATATCTGAAAAACTGTTTAACAATGAATTATTAATAATAATAAATTTTGGAAATCATGTTTGAAATTTTGAAAGTAATAAATAAAATTTAAAATATTAGTTAAGTAGATCTAAGAATATAACAAAATTAGAAATATTAATTTCAAAAAACGAGAAAAATATGTTAAAATATCAAAATCAAAAAATAGAATCGAAAAAAGATATTTTCGAAATATCCTAGGATATATTCATAGCTAGGTAACAAATGGTGACAGGGTTTTGTAAGTATTGATTTTTATGTCCTCTCTTTGTCTCTTAACTTAAAGAAAGGAATTGTGGTTGTACTGTTGAAGTAAATGCAATAATCTCTAATTTTCTAAATAACAAAAGTATTACAATTTTATTATTTACAAGTATTTATCATAAAATATTCTTCTTCACAAGATTCAAAGATCCTGACAATGACTATATAGCTAATTCTAACAATACAAGATCCATGTATGCATTTATAAAGTAACAAATTCAATGGCAAAATAACTCAGATCCTTTATATTAATCCTAATTAAGTTTTAATTTATATAGTTTAGCCCTTGATAAGTTTGGGTAAAAAAAAACATTTATAAGTTTAATCCCTCACATTTTTTATTTAATGAAAACATTTCGAACTGATCCATTAAATATTAGTAGTACTGTCCAGTTTTTTAACTCCTTTTTACAACTTTTGTTTAGGTCATATCCTTTAGGGTATGTTTGTTTCGGGTTTCACAAATCCGGATTTGAAATTTTAAAATCTCAAATCCTTGATGTAAATCCTTAAACAAACAAGAATTATGAAATCTATCAAAATCTTACTCTATTTAATCATTACATCAACTAATAATATAATATTACACTTACTAACTTTTCCAGCATTGATTTGACATCTACAGTAATAATCCTACCCTATAAAATCTCATAACAAACACAGATTTTAACTATTTACCTTTATTTACAAATCCTAGGATTTCAAAATTCGAATTTCCCCAATCCTACATAAACCTGAAACAAACAATTAGATTTTGAAAGTACAATAATGATTAATTTCTATGTTTACCCATGTTTTAATTACAGTGATATCATATATTTATATTTGATAAATAGAGTAACACTTCCGTGCAACTGGTGCACAGAGTTGCACGGAAGACCTTTATGTTATAAATGTAGTACTTTTATGTACAAATATTTGTACCTTTTAAAATGAACATGCATAAAGGTGTTACATTTATAACATAAAAATGTGGTGCAACTGGTGCACATAAGTTTTTGCCTGATAAATAAGTGGATTTTCATGATCTTATTATTATTGTGTAGGTTTCATTCCAGAAGAGATTGGGCATCTAAATAAATTAGAGATATTGGACATGCACTATAACAAATTAAATTATATTTTTATTCTAAAATGAATCAAATAGTATATAATTGCACTTGATAATTAAATTCATCTTTCATGATTTTACAACCCAACAGGTAATATTCCAAGAGAAATTGAAAGCACTCCAATACTTACAACTCCGCAACAACAATTTAAGTGGTATGATTTTGTTTCTTTGATTGCTTTAAAAATTTTCATCTTTCTCTGGTGCAACTGTGAAGTTTGTGATTTTCTTTTTCTACTATAGAAAATAATTTTTTAAATATAATTGAATCTTATTAGTGTTGTTCTTTGTGTTTTATATTTTTTCTTTTTTATCAGGGATTCTAAATTGATGTGGTTAGAGGAAAAGACAAAAAAAAAAAAAAAAAAAATTTAAAACTGTGTGTGTGTGTGAGTATATATATATATATATATATATATATATATATATATATATCAATTCAGATATATTTTTGAATTATTCTTTGATATGGAATTTTTTATATATTATTTATCAAAACTTTAAATAAGTTATTGAACTTGTAGGCTACATTCCACTACTAATCGAAATTCTTTATTTTCTTGTTTTCCCCAAATATGGAAATAACTTTTTTCTATTATCCTATTCCACAATCCATCATCAATATATCCACATTGGAAAATATTTTTAGAGGCTGATATATCAAAATTCAAATTTAATGACAAGAGCTTACTAAAAGTGAAGTTTTCTTATCCACTAATTTGTGCATTTCTCAATAAACAAAAATATCTATTCTTGAAAAGAAAGGGAAAATGCTATATATAGATGCAAATATTTAGAAGCACATATTACTCGTTATACCATTTTTATTAAAGAACTTCTAATGAACTACACCTCGGAAATTTCATTTCGTGACTTGGAAAAAGTGTTACGAATGGAAAAAGTGTATACACCACCAATGTTACAGTTCCTTCATATTTAGGAGTTTTTAGATATACCTTATTTGTAAGTATATTTTTTCAAATATTACTTACTTGTAATATGTTGGCGTGTTCATCTTCTTGACATGTGGCATCAAAAGTACTCTATTTTTAACCATGTGTCATGTTTATTGATTACATATTTGGCTTAAACAATTTAATTATATATTAACAAATGTAACCGGAAAAATCGTTTAATAAATTTTAGGATATTTAAAAGTCAACAAATAAAATTTGAAAAACTGGTTAACAATGAATTAATAATAATAATAATAATAATAATAATAATAATAATAATAATAATAATAATAATAATAATAATAATAATAATAATAATGATGATGATGATGATGATAATTTTTGAAATTATGTTGAAAATTTGAATTTAATAAATAAAATTTAAATTATTAGTTAAGTAGTTATGAAACTATAATAAAATCATCATCAGAAAATATTTTTAAAATATCTAAAATCAACCAATAAAATATAAAAAACATATTTTATAAAATAATCCTATATTAGAAAGTAGTATTCATATAAGTGTTGTATTTTACCATATTCTTTTTCTACAAACTTAATGAAAGCAATTGTGGTTGTACTGCTAAAGAATAAATTGGGAACTTGACATCTTTAACAGACACAGTTCTCACAACAACGGTTTGAGTGTTACATTCTATCATTTTCAACTCTTTCTTTGTATAATATTAAAGTTTTGGATTATGTCATATGTTTATTTTTACATACATGGCATTTAGATAAACCAATAGAATATAAAATAAATTAGTATATATGATGCAACATATATAGGCAATACATAAGCATATACATATACCACACATGCCTATTTGAGAAAATTTTAAAGTTGAAAAGGTCAAATTTATACATTCCACGATTTGTTTTCAATCCTAAAAGGCCACCAAAATATACTTTAAAAAAAAATTTTATCAATGCAGAATTATTATCAACAATATTCATATATTTAATGAATTATATTTTTATTCTAAAATGAATCAATAGTATATGATTACACTTGATAATTAAATTCAGCTTTTGTGATTTTACAATCCAACAGGTAATATTCCAAGAGAAATTGGGAACTTGACATCTTTAACATATTTAATCCTCGACTACAACGATTTGAGTGGTACGTTGTATCATTTTCAACTCTTTCTTTGTTGTAAATTTTATTATCTTAATAGACATTTGTAAAGTTCTTTAATTGTATGTTGTTCAATCTTTTCAAGTTTTGCATTATGTCATGTTTATAATATTGAGATATATTGCATTTCGATAAAGCAATAGACCATAAATAAATTAGCACATGATGCCACATGGACAGTATACATATATATATATATACATATATATATATATATATATATATATATATGAGTTGAATCTGATCCATCAATTCCATTAATATAATATATAAGAGACATTTTGTGGTGGAGTGAAAAGGAAGTTTGGGTAAATTTTATGGAATAAAACTCAAATTTAACTTGTTGTACCACGGTCGAACTGTGGTACGTCAAGTCAGTGTGACCACCAACTTGATTCCACCAACATTGGTTTAAATGAGCTATTTAAATTTTCATACTTTATGATACATTCTTAAAGTTTGTCGGACATATACAACATTTCATGTCTTTCAAAATCATTGATTTTGGTAAATTGCGTGTGATGTCTTTATATTATAATGTGTGTTTTGTGTTATACAAAATTAAAATTAAAATAATTAATGAACAATTTCAAGTAGCAAATTATTATGGGCTTGAAATTTTCATTTCTCCATATTCGTTTATTGATATGTTTCTTTTTTATTCTTTTTTGTTGCAAATTTATTAAATGAAGATTAAGAATTAAAGTATATTATTGGTAGGTTTTTATTATTCTATCATTAAATTAAGTTGTTCTTAATGCCTTTTGTTTTCTTTTTATGCATCGAATTTTGATTTTGCATGTTATAGTTTCCGTCGCTCAAAATTTTTGCAAATTTAGTGTCTTGGATATGTGCAACTCTATGATCATCTGTATTTAATAGAAAATTTGCAATTATCGTCGTATTTTATCATAATTATATAAATTATATATACTGTAATCATATATAATTTATCATATATATGCTTTTGCATACATTATTGATATTTTTGCGATCAATCCAACTGAATATTTTTTTAAACAAATCATATTTTATTCAGTCTCATGTCATTAATAAATATTTGGATATGTTAAATATTTAGATATAGGAAGCACGTTAATGATTTGCTACTGATAAATTAAAATTATTTATTTTTTATTACTATATGTATCTCTTTATTTGATAATCAGTTTTAATATTTACTGTCTCACAATTTCACAGGTAATATTCCTAGAGAGATTGGTGATCTTAACGAGTTAGCATTCTTGTATTTGAGTTCTAACAAATTGGATGGCATTTTACCTCCGACAATTTTTAACTTATCATCTTTGGAACGCATGGTCTTAAAATACAATGGCTTACATGGTATGATACTTTTTCTATGCTCTCATTCTCTATTGTCATTTTTTTTTTTTAGTTTTTTTTTTTCCGACTTAATGATTCTTGATATTTATTTCTCTGTTTCTTTAGTCTAATTATATCAAAATGCGATGTGTACCTTTTTTTTTTTTTTTTTTCTCATGTGGTGCCTAAAATAATGAACTACACTTCGGAAATTTCATTTCGTGACACCACCACCAATGTTACAGTTCCTTCATATTTAGGAGTTTTTAGATATACCTTATTTGCAAGTATATTTTTTCAAATATTACTTGCTTGTAATATGTTGGCGTGTTCATCTTCTTGACATGTGGCATTAAAAGTATTCTATTTTTAACCATGTGTCATGTTTATTGATTACATATTTGGCTTAAACAATTTAATTATATATTAACAAATGTAACCGGAAAAATCGTTTAATAAATTATAGGATATTTAAAAGTCAACAAATAAAATTTGAAAAAAACTGGTTAACAATGAATTAATAATAATAATAATAATAATAATAATAATAATAATAATAATAATAATAATAATAATGATGATGATGATGATGATGATAATTTTTGAAATTATGTTGAAAATTTGAATTTAATAAATAAAATTTAAATTATTAGTTAAGTAGTTATGAAACTTTAATAAAATCATCATCAGAAATATTTTTAAAATATCTAAAATCAACCAATAAAATATAAAAAAACATATTTTATAAAATAATCCTATATTAGAAAGTAGTATTCATATAAGTGTTGTATTTTTTATCATATTCTGTGTCTCCAAACTTAATGAAAGCAATTGTGGTTGTACTGCTAAAGAACAATTTGAGAACTTGACATCTTTAAACGACTTAGTCCCCACAACAACGGTTTGAATTTCACGTTCTATCATTTTCAACTCTTTCTTTGTATAATATTAAATTATCCAATGCAAAATTATTATCAACAATATTCATATATTTAATGAATTATATCTCTATTCTAAAATGAATCAATAGTATATGATTACACTTAATAATTAAATTCAACTTTTGTGATTTTACAATCCAACAGGTAATATTCCAAGAGAAATTGGGAACTTGACATCTTTAACAGATTTAATCCTCGACAACAACGGTTTGAGTGGTACGTTGTATCATTTTCAACTCTTTCTTTGTTGTAAATTTTATTGTCTTAATAGATGTTTGTAAAATTCTTTAATTGTATGTTGTTCGATCTATTCAAATTTTGCATTATGTCATGTGTATAATATTGACATATATTGCATTTAGATAAAACAATAGGCCATAAATAAATTAGTACATGATGCCACATGGACCATATATATGAGCATATACATAAAGAAAAAATTAGAATAAACCTAAAATATTAATAAAATTTATATGATCGTCTAGTTTGTAAGGAAAAGTGAAGGAATTGTTTAGATGATATTGTTATGACATTCATAAATGACTGACATTTTAATTAAGTGTGTTTAAAACAATATTTGTGGGATCAAATAGGATAGGACTGTTTAACCGAAAATCAGTCCAACAACATCTAAATATAGATGAATCTATATATGTGTTGAATCTGATCCATCAATTCCATTAATATACTAGTAACTAAGAGGCATTTTGTGGTGGAGTGAATAGGGAGTTTTCGTAAATTTTATGGAATAAAAACTCAATTTAAAAAAAAAAAAATTAAATTGTCGTACCACAGTCGATTTGTGGTACGTCAAGTCAGTTTGACCACTGACTTTATTCCACTAACGTTAGTTTAAATAAGCTATTTAATTTTGAGTGCTCATCCCCATATA
Organism: Scutellaria galericulata; assembly: GCA_946896805.1. Lineage (NCBI taxonomy): Eukaryota > Viridiplantae > Streptophyta > Magnoliopsida > Lamiales > Lamiaceae > Scutellaria > Scutellaria galericulata. The sequence continues at coordinate 13,303,297 of OX335789.1, forward strand.
CCCAATTACATATAACATATATACTTTAATACCCATACATAACACATAATATCCCCAAATACCCACTTTCCTTATATCATAACCCTTTGCACCCAAATATCATCATTAATCATATTTTAAACAAATTCCAAGGATGTTGTTAATCAAAATTTCCACTCCAAATAGTAATTGTATCCGAATAAAACGTAAATTGATCGAAATCAAGCCCAACATGCTTCCGTAAAATTAATTAATCTCTTAAAATTCGTACCTTTCTTTGACCGCAACAGTACTGGGTGAACAAGGATGAAAATATCGATATCGCAAGTGATATCGCAACCTTAATTTTACGGATATATCGATGGATATATCGATATCGCATATCGATATCGCAAAAAAAAAATTGAAATAGTGACGAATATCTTATTAAATTTTTGGAAATTTAATATGAAATTTTAGGGATTATTTTAACACATCATTACACATATATTCCACCCAAAATCACAATAAAATAATATATTTAAAACTAACATATAAATAATAAACTTTATAAATACTGTACTGAATAGTAAAAAACTGACAATATATTACATAATACAATACAAAATTACTAAATTACATGATACAATACACTAGAACAAAAAAGATGACCTATGAGGTTCAAACATAGTAGACGGAATGTCATCTTTGTCCAGACAGTATTGATAACAACTCATCACATTAGAGTACTCATGGATATAGTTAGGCACATGTCATTCATAAGTTTCTTGATCTCTTTGATTTTTGAAATTTGAAATCTCAAATTACAACATTTCGATTAATGTTGGAACAAACATATATAAATATTTCTTCACATCTCAGAATTCCCTAATTGTAGTCTCAATGTAAAACTTAATTGGAAGTAATTAAGCCACAATTTATAAAATTTAATTCAAAGTAAGCCCAAATTATAGTCCCTAACTAGTGTTATATTTGTGCAATGTCTATGAGTGGTTGCAAATTACCCAAATACTGTATATTTCCAATTTTATATGACGTTGGATTATACTAAGATGCATGTTTCCTATTATATTTTAATTCAATGTTTTAAGTCTTATTATATAAAAGTCATGTTTTCAATTGTAGCTTCAATGTAAGACTTAGTTGGAAGTAATTAAGCCACAATTTATAAAATTTAATTAAAATTAGTAAGCCCCAAATTGTAGTCTCTAGCTAATGTTATATTTGTGTAGCACCAAATATATTTTCAATTTTATAAGATGTTGGTTAAATTTATATATGCTAAGATGCATGTTTTGAATTATATTTTAATTCAATATTTTATGCCCTGATATATAAAAGTCATGTTTTCAATTATCAAATAAATTTTTTTTTTTTTTCAGATTTTCAATTACCCAATGACGTGTGTTGTCAACTTTCTTATATTTCCTAAATTCAATGATACAAAGACAAGACATATATATATATATATATATATATATTTTAATATGGTCAGGGTTGTAAAGATTTTCTTTTTATCAATATAGTTTCAAAAAAAATTGTTAACAATTATTTTAACATAAGGAAATTTTTACAAAAACCTTTTTAAATTAAGGAAAATGCAAAACATTTTTCTAAAATTTGAAGTAATTTTTTTGAATAAGTACATTTATTTAAAAAGCGTCATTATGATCTTAACATAATTAATTGTAAAATTATTATTTTATAATAAACTTCTAAAAGTTAACTATTAATGCTTCACCCAACATATACATGATTAACCCAATTAAGCATATCAATTTACAATATACCAATAAAATGTTATTTTTATCAACTAAAATGAAAAAAAGAAAGATTGATGTGATAAGAGAATATATTCTTTCTACTATCAAACAAAATACATAATACAAAGTAAAAAAAAATCACATGTTTCAATTTTTTTGAATCAAAATCGCGAATTTTGATATATATGCGATAATTTGCGATATATCCGTGATATTTCCCGATTTCCATCCAATTTTGTACTACACTGAACCGATATCGATACCGATAGCGATAATTTGCGATATTTTGCGATATATCCACGATACCCGGGAAAAAATACATTAACACCCAATATCCATATCGCAATATCCGTATCCGCGATATTTTCATCCTTGCGGGTGAAATGGTTTGCAAAGCCACCAACTAGAAAATCATTGCCCCCAGACCGTTTTACGAACAACTCCTCACTGTTCAACTTCAACCCTCAAGGAAGATGATCTGCAAGTTATCTAGCTCATTCAGCAACTGTACAACACAATCTTGGTTCGTTTCCTACACCAGGTGTATAAAGCACTCCTTCTAAGAGATGAACTAACCGTACTAAAAACACATGTTGAAAGCAAAAAACCTTTCTTTTATTAAGAACTTATAAGAAATATTTATTACATATGTAATCTCCTTTTGGGAGGAGAATACTTGTTTAATCTCTCATATATGAGGGTTGTACTCTACAATACATAAAACTAAGAACACTCAGAATATTACAAAGATTTTATTTGTAGGAAAACTAAGGAGGATGTTCGATGTCCTCAACTTCCTTCAACTCCTGCTATATATAGGGATGAATCCGGACTTGAAATGCAGATTCCAAATCTTGTTTTACACCAGCTGGCCTACTCTTTAGTGCTCCCATGTGAAGTGGGTGGGGAGTCTCTTTCGACTTTAGTTGGTGCTCTTTCTCTTTATTCTCCGTGACTCAGCCCATGTGAAGGTTGTCGGGGAATCATTTACTTTTGACTCAGCCCACCATGTGATATTGGTTGGAGAGTCACTTTCTTGTGGTCTATCCCATTTAATTTTATCGGGGGGAATCTCTAAAAGTTTGGTTGTCGTGATCTCCGGGGATAACGTCTCTTTTGTGCTTGGCCCTTATCTTTGTTAGACCCATATGCCTGTCGGTCGGGTTTGGGTTGGAATCCTTTCCCAAACTCGGGCTCCTTTTGATTCGTGCATACTTGACAGATCTGATCAATCCATCTTCCCACATGCGTCGTGTTACAGAACTTCCGGTAAGCTTCTTTGCTTGCCGGAATCTTGTTTTCCCAGAGGGTTCTTCTTTTTGTTTCGAATAGCTCCTCTGCAAAACCTATTGTTGATCCAGTCATTGAATTCAGTAGGAAGGATCCATTTGCTGAATTGTGAAAAAACTTGAAAGGGTATTTGACTTTATCCATTTCCGTTAGACAAACCCAAAGTCCCCATGCTCGTCTTGTAGAAGCGTCATCTTCTGAAAATGCTCCTACCAGTGTCGGAATTTCTTCCGGAGAGGCTGTCTTTATGTTTTTCAAGGCATTTCCGTCCGGTCTTCTTAACTTGATGAAATGAAAGGCTTCGTAAGATCCTTTCTTTGCTGGTTTTGGAGCTGCACTAATGAAATAGAGCTCCAAAATATCACCCCTAGACAAATGAGGATTATTTATCCAGGTTTCGTGAACCGCTTCTCCTATCCATCTCGGTTTTTTCGAGATTTCTGGGAATCCAGGTGACGTGGTATGAATTGAAGCTAGCGCTCCAAAGTTATACCATTCTTGGACCTCGTTTGGATGACTTCCCGATCGCATCCAAACTCGAGGATATTTTCTTGACATATCAACCACTGTTCTTTCCGGGTTGATACCTTGTCTTGTGATCAGCTTCTCCCACTGGCGTTGGTAAACCTGCATAGGAGAAATTTTTATCTCATTAGTTTGAACCTTTGATTTGCCTGTCTGTGGCCTTAGGTTCAACTCTCTCTCTTTTACCCCAGAGGTGCTGGGTTGACTTGAAGACTCGGGTTGTGACACCGGAGTTTCAACATTCGTTGCAGGTTGTACATTCTTGAGAAATGCATCACCTGTAACACTCGTAGGCATGGTGTTTGAATCCATAGCCTTTGGGTTAGAGTCCCGATCTCTAATCGCTCCTTTTTGCACCGTGGGAGATGCAGCCTGGAGGAGAGGCTTATGCAACGCTTGGAACAATTGTCCTTGAGTGTTTTGGCATGCTCGTATTAGACCAGAAACAGATTCCTGATCAACTCGTTGAAGTCGTCCAGCGACTTCGGCATTGAGACATAACGTCCCAAATTCTCGTTCAAGACTCTCCAGGTTTTCCTGAGATGTCTTACTCGTTTAAGGACCTCGTCAGCAACGCGTCCCTCCATCTCGTGTTAGAAAATCTGCAAGAACATTTTCATGAGATTTTATAATGACAATATCATAATCATAATATTGGCATTCAGTCTGCCATCTAAGTAATCTAGCATTTTCTGGTTTAAATTCAATTTTATTTTTTAGAAAAGTCTTGACACTCGAATTATCAATTTTTAAAATAAACTTCTTAGCTAGAAGAAATAAAGGCCATTTTTTGAACGTCTTTCTAACTGTGAATAATTCTTTCTCGTTGATATGCCATCGATTTGCTTCTTCGTCTGTAAACAGACCGCTGCAATATCTGCATGACACTTCTCCGTTTGGTGTGGCTTTCATCAGAACTGTTGCCCATCAATAGTCACTGGCATCTGTGTAAAGAACCAGTTCATCCTCGTCCTGAGGTAAATGAAGTTTCGGAAGCTTTTTACAGACTTCCTTAAGTTGCTTTATCCCTTCTCGATGTTCATCTTTCCATTTGAATATAACATCTTTTTTTCAATAATGGGCTGAACACCTTCCTGTGAAATGCTAGATTGTTGATGAACATTTCAGCAAAATTAACAACTCCAAGAAAACTTTGAAGTTGTTTCTTGTCTTTGAGATCATCTGGAAATCCTTGTATCTTTTCTACAATATGACTTTGTAGAATGATTCCAGATTAGTCGATTTCAATTCCGAGAAATTCAATCTGTCTCGTAGCAATTACTGTCTTCTTTTCGGAAAACACTAATCCCTCTTTATGATAAACATCTGAAAATATTTCTAAATGTTTGAGATGTTCCTTCATATTCTTCGAGGTGATGAGAATATCATAAATGTATACGAACATGAAGTTGAAATAATATTTGAAAAGACTATCCATCTTTCTCTGATATATCTGGGGTGCGTTTGCCAATCTCATATGCATCACATTCCAAACATAGTGTCCTTGTGGTGTGGAGAAAGCTGTAAACTTCTTATTTTCTTCCTCCATCTTTATCTGGTAAAATCCAGACTTGCAATCGAACTTTGAGAATATCTTGACACCTTTGATACAGTTAACCAAGTGTTCTATACTTGGGATGTAGTATCCATCAAACTCCAGAATGTTATTATTCTCTTTGTAATTAATAACAAGTCTAGATTTACCTCTTTTGATTTCTCCATGATTCCTTACTAGGAATCCAGAGCTGCTGTATGGAGAAACTTCTGGTGAGATCAACTTAAGGTCCAGATGCTCCTTAAGTATCTTCTGCATATCCTCACGATCATACTGATTCATAAGGATTGGTTTGAGTCTTATGAACTCATGCTCCTTTCCAGGTTTAACCTTTAAGGATGTTTGAGCTCATTCTTCTCCCACCATGCCAAAGGATTTTCGTTGTAATTCATTTAGATCTTTCTCTTGATATCCTCCATTGATATTTGTTCCTCAATGGTAATATCATTCTGCGTATTCTCCAATAGACCTTTCGTTAATTCTGCAATGGCCTCTGGAGGTACTCGTTCTTCTCCTTGTATTCTGAATGAATACAAAGTATTATCCCATCTTTTTGTATCTTTTTGCTTCTAACCAAATTGTCGAAAGGATAACAATGTATCACCAAATCTTCTTTTATCCGACATCTTTGGATGTCGAAGTTTGGCTTCATCACCACGCTTGCTGTGAAAATTGATAGGCATTCATCGATAGAATGCTTCCCGTAGTCTCTGGACAATAATCTTATGATCACATAATGTTGTGAAAATAAGCATTCTTGTCTCATTCTCTTGTGTAAATCGCTTGAATATTTGTAGGAAATTATTTCCTAGCAAAATATCTGCTCCTGTATCATGGAAATAGATTGGTGGCGTCTTTACTTTGTACTATGGGGTACTGCCTGCACCTCCGATCATGATTTCTGCTTGTTTGATTCCTCGATTAAGGATAAGAATCCTTTTAGAGAAATCTCATCCTGCAATAGCTGGTAGATCTTCTACAAATTCTTTAGGAAAGACCTCTTGCTTTGCAGTACAAATCCTTGCTCCTAAGTCAACATAGGCTGCAAAATACTCAACCTTGTACTCACCATATATCATTTCGATAGAAATGTATATGGAGAATGGTCTAGTGGTCATCTGATTCTATATCTTTTATCAGCCACTGTGACCTCCATTCCATCTTGTAATCTTTCCCAAGACTTATGATCCTCAAGAAAGTCAATACCCAGTACTAATTGTTCTGGGATTCTTCCTGCTACTCCCGTGATAGTCAGTTCAATTTCACCCATTTTTAGGCTTCCTTGAAATTTTCCGACTATCGGTTGTTGGAGATATATAGAACATCACAAGGAAAAATATTATCCTTTTGGGTGATGTCGAATATTACTTTAACTTCTCTCTAGCCTTCTAGACATTTCAGCTCTCTTTGTGTTTTGAATACACCTGGGATTCGCTGAACTGTATTAGGCATTCTTTCTTCCCAATGACTGCTGCTCATCAGTCTATCTTGTTGGAAAGACGTTTTTTTTGTCTCCATTCTGAGGCTTTGACTTTTGTTGAAGACAGGTTGATCTTGGATCTTAATATCTATCTCCTTTATAGTTGGAGACTCAATAAGATCCGGTAGAACCACTCTTTCGAAGTCCTCAAAGATTCTTGAGACTTCAATAAATTCCTTTCTCAAGAATACATCTGAATGATGTGTATTCGAGAGAGTATAGGAAATCTTGTAGGTTATCGAGTAAGGTCTATTCCCTTCTTTCATCAAATCATCTCTTTTGAAATCTTGATGAAGGGTTAAGTCTTTGTTTAAGTCTCGATCTCCCAAATTGTATGCAATTCTAGGATAGACATTAAATGCCAATTTTCCTGCACACAAATTTCCTATGATCGCTCCAAGGCATGAATCCTTGAGGTGCGAGATTCGCTTGTCAAATATAGCAAGATTGAGTGGCGAATCGATTCCTTCTATGAATGTTGCCTTAATAATAACTCTTATGGCTCCGATGTGAATCCATGAGAGTGTATTTGCAACTTCTCTTTTGACTTTGCTTCTGATCTCTTGAACCTAGTGGTAAGTGATCAACTACATCTCGATCAAGTTACTTGTGAATTCCATTGGAATGACAAATTCTCCAGTGGTAACTCTATGGATAATTTGGTGTTTTCTATTACGAAATCCAAACTTATCCAATGTTTTCTCCATAGCTTCGATGGTAAAATCATCATAAACCTGACATTTCCTCTCTTGTTGTTTGAAGAATTTCTTCTTCACTCCGATTCTGATGTGGATTCACTTCCATCATCCGAATAGATCTCTTCTTCATAAATGCTTTCGTCTGGGGGTAGATCCTCAAATTAATACACCTGTATAAGATCTTGGTAATAGACAGCTTCTTCGAAATCTGGTATTGTTTCGAACTGTCTTATACCTCTTTTTTGGTTATCTAGGCAATTCGTTGAGATATGTCCTCTTGCTCCGTACGTCCAACAATTACAGTCTTTAAAACTTTCATTGACTCTAGTTTGAGCTTGCCTGAAAGTTCTTCTTCCTGTAGTTCTGCTGGAACTTCTTTGGTTAAAACCTGATGAATAGGCTCTACTCCTGCTAGGTGATGGTATTTGCCCTGATTTGTAACTTCGAGCCTTTTGTTTTAACCACACTCTTCTAGGCCTCCATGAAGACCCACGACTTCCTCTTTGGTTGCTTCTTCCACAGCGGTATGAATGGCTTCTCAACTTCTTCATTTTATGCCTCTGTGGTTGACCTCCCACAATTGTTGGGATGTCATTGTCTTCGCAACACAGGGAACCATTTTATTGATTCCTCGGAGTCTCTTGTAATTCTTGTAGAGTGTTGTTTGGTGGCACCATTCAGCTAACTTGACCTTTAAAAAAGACATTCTTCTGGCCACAGTATCTAAATCGTCCACACTCTTGTACTCTCTGATGAGCATTTTTCTCCAGGGACTTGGTATCTTCGCAAAGAAAAGTTACGAAGCTTCTTTGTCATCCACCTTGGACTTCCATCGGTACTCGGTGAATAACTTAATGTATTCGTCAATATGACAAATATCATGTAACTCGAGGCAGTAGAGAGCTTGTTTGTATCTTTTTCTTTTTTCTTCTTCCAATCCCTTAAAATAGTCTATGCTGATAAAATGGATTTTGAATAATTTCGCCATATTATAGACAATTCCTTTTAATGACTCACCAGCAGTAACATTGTTTCTCATAACTGGTCCTATCATTTCCCATGAGGTTTTTACTGATCCCTCAAGACTCATCTCAAGAAGTAAAATGAATCATTTCTTTGTAAGATCGAGGGTTCTTGCTGCAATCCTCATCGCCAATGCCCAATCATCGATAAAGACTTCTGGATTTTTGAAATCTGGGAACATAAAATAAATTAGTATATATGATGCAGCATATGCAATACATAAGCATATACATATATATCATACATGCCTGTTTGAGAAAACTTTAGAGTTGAAAAGGCCAAATTTATACATTCCACGATTTGTTTTCAATCCTATAAGGCCACCAATATATATTTTTTATCCAACACAAAATTATTATCAACAATATACATATATTTAATGAATTATATTTTTATTCTAAATTGAATCAAATAGTATATGATTACACTTGATAATTAAATTCAACTTTCGTGATTTTACAACCCAACAGGGAATATTCCAAGAGAAATTGGGAACTTGACATCTTTAACAGATTTATACCTCTACAACAATAGTTTGAGTGATATGTTCTATCATTTTCAACTCTGTCTTTGTTATCGTCTTAATAGACGTTTGTAAAGTTTTTTAATTGTATGTTGTTCAATCTTTATGTTATGTGTATAATATTGACATATATTGTATTTAGATAAAGCAATAGACCATAAATAAATTAGTACATGATGCCACATGGACAGTATATGAGCATATATATAAATAAGCAAAAATTAGAATAAACTTAAAATATTAATAAAATTTTATGATCGTCTAGTTTGTAAGGAAAACTGAAGGAATTTTTAGGTGATATTATTATGACATTTATAAGTGAGTGATCTTTCTCTCTATTGTCATTGTATTTTTCTTTTTCTATGCTAGAAAATAATATTTTTTATTAGAATTGAATGTTGATATTTATTTCTCAACTTCTTTAGTTTCATCAATCTTATAATTGAGTAGAAGTTGGTTGAGTTATATATTTAGAAGCAAATTATGATTCTTTTTTTCCACAAGTAACAATACAAAATCTGAGGCAATTCACGAAACTTAAGTAATATCATTTTCATTCTTTTCGTAAAACATTAAAATGTTTTTTGTTGATTATCACTCCAATTTTTCTAATCCTTATTGTCTCTCTTCCACTCCCCTAACTTAATAAAGAATTAAAGCAAAAAAGTCCAATTTGAAGGGAAGGGGGAGGCAAATTTATACATTCCACGGTTTCTTATCAATCTTAGAAATCCACCAAAATATACTTATTTGAAAAAAAAAAAAAATATTATCCAACACAAAATAATTTATATTAATAATGTACATATATTTCATGAAAATTATATTTTATTCTAAACTGGATCAATAGTATATAATTACACTTGATAATTAAATTTAACTTTCATGATTATACAACCTAACAGGTACTATTCCAAGAGAAATTAAGAACTTGACATCTTTAACATATTTAACCCTTGGATACAACGGTTTGACTATTTCTTCATTGTATATTATATTGTCTTAATTGGTTAGACATTTGTAAATTCCTTTAATTGTATGTTGCTCAATTTATTAAAGTTTTGCATTATGTCGTATGTTTATATTGTCATATATAGCATTTAGATAAACCAATAGAACATAAAATAAATTAGTATATATGATGCAACATATGCAATACATAAGCATATACATATATATCACACATGCCTGTTTGAGAAAACTTTAGAGTTGAAAAGTCCAAATTTATACATTCCACGATTTGTTTTCAATCCTAGAAGGCCACCAATATATATTTTTTATCCAACACAAAATTATTATAGACAATATACATATATTTAATGAATTATATTTTATTCTAAAATGAATCAATAGTATATGATTACACATGATAATTAAATTCAACTTTGGTGATTTTACAACCCAACAGGTAATATTCCAAGAGAAATTGGGAAGACATCATTAACATATTTAGACATCTACAACAACAGTTTGAGTGGTACGTTCTATCATTTTCAACTCTGTCTTTGCTATCGTCTTAATAGACGTTTGTAAAGTTTTTTAATTGTATGTTGTTCAATCTCTTCAAGTTTTGCATTATGTTATGTGTATAATATTGACATATATTGTAGTATTTAGATAAAGCAATAGCCCATAAATAAATTAGTACATGATGCCACATGGACAGTATATGAGCATATAAATAAGCAAAAATTAGAATAAACCTAAAATATTAATAAAATTTTATGATAGTCTAGTTTGTAAGGAAACCTGAAGGAATTTTTTAGGTGATATTATTATGACATTTATAAATGAGTGATATTTTAATTAATTGTGTTTAAAACAATATTTATGGGATCAAATAGATAGGACGGTTTAACCGAAAATCAGTCCAACAAGATCTAAACAAAGATGAATAAATAAGAGGCATTTTGTGGTGGAGTTAATAGGGAGTTTCGTGAAATTTTATGGAATAAAAACTCAAATTTTTGAAGAAAAAAAAAAAGATTAACTCTTAATTTTTATGGAATAGGGAGTTTCGTTAAATTTTCATGCTTTATGATACATTCTTAAAGTTTGTCGAACATATATAACATTTCATGTCTTTCAAAATCATTGATTTTGGTAAATTGTGTGTGATGTCTTTGTATTATGTGTGTTTTGTGTTATACAAAATTAAAATTAAAATAATTAATGAACAATTTCAAGTAGCAAATTATTATGGGCTTGAAATTTTCATTTCTCCATATTCGTTTATTGATATGTTTCTTTTTTATTCTTTTTTGTTGCAAATTTATTAAATGAAGATTAAGAATTAAAGTATATTATTGGTAGGTTTTTATTATTCTATCATTAAATTAAGTTGTTCTTAATGCCTTTTGTTTTCTTTTTATGCATCGAATTTTGATTTTGCATGTTATAGTTTCCGTCGCTCAAAATTTTTGCAAATTTAGTGTCTTGGATATGTACAACTCTATGATCTGTATTTTACAGAAAATTCACAATTGTCATTGTATTTTATCATAATTATATAAATTATAAGTCTATGAACTAATTATTAACTAAATAAAAAAAATTGAAAAATGAATTACTGATCACAAAGTCGGAAGACAAAAGTATAGGAAAATATCATATATATGCTTTTGCATACGTTATTGATTTTTTTGCGATCGATCCAACTGAATATTTTTTTTTTAAAAATCATATTTTATTCAGTCTCATGTCATTAATAAATATTTGTATATGTTAAATATTTAGATATAGGAAGCACATTAATGGTTTGCTATTGATAAATTCAAATTATTTATTTTTTATCACTATGTATCTCTTTGTTTGATAATCAGTTTTAATATTTATTTTCTCACAATTTCACAGGTAATATTCCTAGAGAGATTGGTGATCTTAACAAGTTAATATTCTTGTATTTGAGTTCTAACAAATTGGAGGGCATTTTACCTCCGACAATTTTTAACTTATCATCTTTGGAAAGATTGATCTTATCAAACAATATGCTCACTGGAGCATTGCCAAGAGAAATTCATGGAAACATGAGAAACCTTAATTGGTTATACCTTGACAACAATGGCTTAAATGGTATGATACTTTTTTCTATGCGCTCATTCTCTATTGTCATTTTTTTTTTTTTTTTTTGTAGTTTTCTTTTCCGACTTAATGGTTCTTGATATTTATTTCTCTGTTTCTTTAGTCTAATTATATCAAAATGCGAAGTGTATTTTAGTAACTTTTTTTTTTTTTTTTTTCATTTGGTGCCTAAACTAAAAAAATAGATCGATTGAGCATAATTCATACTTTTTACAGAGTTTTCTGTTAAGTTGAGTATAGTTTGACAACTAAACGTATAACTACTAATTTGTCATATTGTTCAGGTAGCATTCCTTGGGAGTTGTTCTCAACCAATCTTTCGTACATTGATCTTTCTACTAATTCTTTTGAAGGTTCCATATCTATAGACATTGAAAGACTACAAAACTTGAAAACTCTAGTACTCCATTCCAACAAGTTAAGTGGAGAGATTCCATCATCCATTTGTAACATGAGATCTCTTCAATTTCTCCATTTGTCAAATAACAGCTTAGAAGGACGAGTTCCTCAATGTTTAGGAAATTTAAGCAAATCTTTGCAGGTCTTGCATTTAAAGAGAAATTACCTTCATGGTCTTATTCCGTCGACATTTGAAAATGGTTGTGCTCTAGAGTCTCTTAACCTAAATAGCAATCAATTCGAAGGAGCACTGCCACGATCCCTTGCTAATTGTCGACAACTTCAGGTTCTTGACATTGGAAAAAATAAAATACAAGACACGTTTCCTTTTTGGATGGAGAGTCTTCTTGAGCTTCGGGTCCTTGTCTTAAGATCTAACAGATTTAATGGTACCCTATTACTCCCTTCAAAGACTAATGTTTCATTTCTCAATTTGCAAGTTTTTGACATAGCCCGAAATGCATTTACTGGCACTTTGCCTGATAGATATTTGAATAACTTCAGTGCCATGATAAATGCCAAGGAAAGTCCAACTGAAGAAAGAAATTGGTTTACGAAATATGAGGAGTCGATGGTATTTGTTTTCAAAGGTTTGGAGCAATCAGTGGAGAGAATCCTAACAACCTTCACAACCATTGACATATCTGAAAACAATTTTTCTGGAGGTATTCCAGAATCCATAGGAAAGCTCAATTCTCTAAGGTACTTGAATTTGTCTCATAATAAGCTCACAAGACACATACCTATATCTCTTGGAAATATAACCATTCTTGAATCGTTGGACTTGTCTTCAAACAAATTGGTGGGTGAAATTCCAAGACAATTGAGCAGTCTAACATTTCTTTCGACATTGAATCTTTCGTTGAATAATCTTGTTGGGCGAATACCTCAATCTGGTGGTCAATTTTCTACATTTGACAATAGCTCGTACATGGGAAATTCAGGATTATGTGGGTTTCCATTGACAAAAGAATGTGATGATCCAAAGAACACTAATATTGGGAAGAAAGTGCCCCCACAAGAAGATGATGACTCTGATTTTATTTAAGGATTTACGTGGCAAGCTGTTGTTTTAGGGTATGGTTGTGGTTTCCTAATAGGAGTTATTATCGGTTATTTAGTTTTTCGATATGGAAGACCTAAATGGTTGGTGGAATTGTTTTTCGGTGTTGAATACAAGATGACAAAAAGAAGCTATAGAAGAAATGTGGTGCGACGAAGAATTTGAATGCACAGGAATCAAAGTTGGTTTAAATGTTATATTTACACACTTTTGTTGTTGGGCACAATGTATGATGGATTTTGTTGTTTTTCTTACATTTATTAGCAAATCATATTTTATTATATTGGCTAATATGTTTGGTTAACTTTTATTTACACTATAAAAAAAAAAAAAAAAAAGAGTACTTGCGGTGAGAATTTTTCTGACACTAAAAGTTTACTTTTAGCGACAACATATTATCGCAAAAATTGATAATAATAATAGTCAACAAGTTGTCATAAAAAAGACAATTAAAAATCTATTTACAAGAACATTGTGTATTAACGACAACATTATTTCTAAACAGAAAAAGAACTATTTATGAGAACTTTTAATATTTTCTGACAATTTTTTATTCTCTAAAAAAACTTTTTTGTTGTAATGTTGGTTGGTTCATACATTAATATGTCGTCAAATCCTAGTTATAGATTTGCAGTGCAATTTTGAGACAAAGAAGAGTCTGTGTAGTACTCAGACTTATATATATACTTAAGAAATATGAAGACAGCTTTCATCAAGAATTTAGAAAATGAAATGGATTGAAGAGATTTAACTACTATATATGAGAGAAGAGAATCAAAGTATTACATGTGATGAACATCAAACCAGCAAAATAAAATTGCCCAATCTCATGATAACTAAGTATAATGGATGTTTTCTCTTTTTTTTTTTTTTTTTTTTTTTTTTTAGATTTGGAGCAAATAAAAATGGATAAAATAACAATGATTTGTTGGTAGAAATCCTTCTTTTTTATTCTCTTTTCCTTTTTCACAATTAAAGCTCCCATCATTATGAATTCATTTATTAATTTGTTTCATTAGTCATCAAATTAAAATTTATTCCAATATGATTGTATATGTAATTTCTACACAGGTAGCAATAAAATATACATACCAACTACCCCTAATTCAAACAACTTACTTGATCTTGAGAAGATTCAGAATAATTGATAGTAAAAAATAGTAGAAAAATGGATGAATGAGGGCTTAAATTGTACTAATTAAAGAGATTGAGTAGTAGGGATAGAGAAAAACAAACTTTCAATGCCAGCGACAGGAAAGAGCAAAAAAAATAAAAAAGAGAGAAAGAGAGAATGACACTGAAATTATTTTTCAGCGTTGAAAACTTGGATAATGTGGCATGCTCTAGTTCGTTGATGAAATAAACATGTGAGATTAAAAGAATTTACTAATTTCACCATTTAGTAAATGGAGAGGATTTGTTTCTATGTTATTTCTTGTGTGTTTTAATTTTTTCCGTTTTTGTTTGTCCAAGTTCTAAATTGATGTGGTTTGAGGAGAAGAAAAAAAAAAAACATTTGAGTTTCTTTAAATTATATATCTAGTAACAATTCAGATATATTTTTAATTATATATCCAATAACAATTCAGATATATTTTTCAATTATTCTTTAATTTTGAAATTTTTATGATTTATCAAAAATTTAATTAAGTTCTCGAATTTGTTGGCAACATTCCATTAGAAATTGGAATTTTTTATTTTTTTGTAATATGGTTGCGTTCAATGATGTATTCTTTCATTTTGACGATCTTGACTCTTTTAAACTAAAATATTTTTAATAATAGTTTATCCATGACAACTTTAAACTTCAACGTCAGCACAATCATATCTTTAGTTGTATGTTGCTCGATCTATTCAAGTTTTGCATTTTGCCATATATTTATATTGACATACATTGCAATTAGACAAATCAAGAGACCATAAAATAAATTAGCATGATGCCACATATATAAGCAACACATATATAGATTTATATGTTTGATAACTAGTTTGAATGTGTTGCAATTCCGCAGGTAATATTCCGGAAGAGGTTGGCAATCTTAATAACTTAAAACTCTTGGTTTTGAGTTGTAACAAATTGGAGGGCATTTTACCTCCTACCATTTTTAACATATCATCTTTGGAATGCATTTACTTGTCAAACAATGCATCTTTGGAACCTTTTATCAGATTCTTGTGAGTACTACAAAGCATCTAGTTAAATTAAAGTCCTTTAAATTACTATGGAAAATAATCAAATTATTTACTCAAATTAAAATTGCTGGTAAGTTCAGTATAGTCTAACAACTAAACTTATATACCATAACTAATTTGTCATCATATTAATTGTTTAGGTAGCATTCCTTGGGAGTTGTTCTCAGCCAGTCTTACACGGATTGATCTTTCTACTAATTCTTTTGAAGGTTCCATATCTATAGACATTTGAAGACTACAAAACTTGGAAACTCTAGTACTCCATTCCAACAAGTTGAGTGGAGAGATTCCATCATCCATTTGTAACATGGCATCTCTTCAATTTCTCCATTTGTCAAATAACAGCTTAGAAGGACGAGTTCCTCAATGTTTAGGAAATTTAAGCAAATCTTTGCAGGTCTTGCATTTAAAGAGAAATTACCTTCATGGCCTTATTCCGTCGACATTTGAAAATGGTTGTGCTCTCCAGTCTCTTAACCTGAATAGCAATCAATTCGAAGGAGCACTGCCACGATCCCTTGCCAATTGTCGACAACTTGAGGTTCTTGACATTGGAAAAAACAAAATACAAGACACGTTTCCTTTTTGGATGGAAGATCTTCTTTATCTTCGGGTCCTTGTCTTAAGGTCTAACAGATTTAATGGCACCATATTACTCCCTTCAAAGACTAATGTTTCATTTCTCAAGTTGCAGGTTTTTGACATAGCCCGAAATGCATTTACTAGCACTTTGCCTGATAGATATTTGAATAACTTCGGTGCCATGATAAATGCCAAGGAAAGTCCAACTGAAGAAAGAAATTGGTTTACGAAATATGAGGAGTCGATGGTATTTGTTCTCAAAGGTTTGGAGCAATCAGTGGAGAGAATCCTAACAACCTTCACAACCATTGACATGTCTGAAAACAATTTTTCTGGAGGTATTCCAGAATCCATAGGAAAGCTCAATTCTCTAAGGTACTTGAATTTGTCTCATAATAAGCTCACAGGACACATACCTATATCTCTTGGAAATATAACCATTCTTGAATCGTTGGACTTGTCTTCAAACAAATTGGTGGGTGAAATTCCAAGACAATTGAGCAGTCTAACATTTCTTTCGACATTGAATCTTTCGTTGAATAATCTTGTTGGGCGAATACCTCAATCTGGTGGTCAATTTCCTACATTTGACAATAGCTCGTACATGGGAAATTCAGGATTATGTGGGTTTCCATTGACAAAAGAATGTGATGATCCAAAGAACACTAATATTGGAAAGAAAGTGCCCCCGCAAGAAGATGATGACTCTGATTTTATCGAAGGATTTACGTGGCAAGCTGTTGTTTTAGGGTATGGTTGTGGTTTCCTAATAGGAGTTATTATCGGCTATTTAGTTTTTCGATATGGAAGACCTAAGTGGTTGGTGGAATTGTTTTTCGGTGTTGAATACAAGATGACAAAGAGAGGCAATAGAAGAAATGTGGTGCGACGAAGAACTTGAATGCACAGGAATCAAAGTTGGTTTAAATGTTATATTTACATACTTTTTTGTTGGGCACAATGTATGATGGATTTTGTTGTTTTTCTTACATTTATTAACAAATCATATTTTATTATATTGGCTAATATGTTTGGTTAGCTTTTATTTACACTATAAAAAAAAAGTATTTGCGGTGAGAATTTTTCTGACATTAAAAGTTTACTTTTACTTTTAGCGTACAACATATTATCGCAAAAATTGATAATAATAATAATAGTCAACAAGTTGTCATAAAAAGACAATTAAAAATCTATTTACAAGAACATTATGTATTAACGACAACATTATTTCAAAACAGAAAAAAAAACTATTTATGAGAAGATTATGAAATAATAATTTGGTGACAACTTTTAATATTTTCTGACAATTTTTTATTCTCTAGAAAAACTTTTTTGTTGTAATGTTGGTTGGTTCATACATTAACTGTTGGAAAAATACATTGACTCAAATTAATGGTGATGCATGAAATTGGATAGTTCGTGAATGTGATCCATGAATCTATGCATGTCTTTCCAACTTCTAGTCATAAAGAGAGTTAATCCTCATAAGTGTGATACATTCTTCAATGTATCTAGATTCATCTACTTGTGCCTATAAATAGGCTTGTATTTATATTTTGTTGAGAGTGAGCAGAATACTAGAGAAAAAAAGAGACATTTCTGAGGACAATACTTTGTAATCCTCTTGAGTATTTTGAATAAATACTTGGCTGCACCACCGTGGACGTAGGAGTTATTTCTCCGAACCACGTAAATCTCGTGTCTCACTTCTTTTCTTGTCTTGATTGTTTTCGCTTCTCTGTGTGTGTTAGACATTCGACTTTTATTGCTTCCGCTTGTGTGCAACAATTGGTATCAAAGCTCCAAGGTATGAATATCTTGGGGCATCGGTATTTTCTTTTTCATTTGGTGCCTAAATAAAAAATTATTAAGATTGATTGATATCCATATACTTTTTTCGAATTTTTTAGATTGTTATGTGAATTCGATTTTTGATACATTTTGGACTCCTCTGTAATAAATTTTCTTTGTTAATTTATGAAAGAGAACTATGAAAATTATTTCAAAAGATGGAACCTTTTATCAGATTCTTGTGAGTACTACAAAGCATCTAGTTAAATTAAAGTCCTTTAAATTACTATGGAAAATAATCAAATTATTTACTCAAATTAAAATTGCTAGTAAGTTCAGTATAGTCTAACAACTAAACTTATATACCATAACTAATTTGTCATCATATTAATTGTTTAGGTAGCATTCCTTGGGAGTTGTTCTCAGCCAGTCTTACACGGATTGATCTTTCTACTAATTCTTTTGAAGGTTCTTTACCAATTGACATTGAAAGATTTCAAAGCATGACTTACCTAAACCTTGCAGAAAACCATGTCTCAGGTGTAATACCTCCAACTATTGGATATTATTAAAGAAGATGACAAAATTGATAAAATTATGACAAGGCAGGCACATGATATGAAGAGAAGCACTCAAGCAAATCCCACATATCAGTCCAAGACTAATAGATCAGTACACTATGATTCCTTTCAATATCCAATGTATAAAGAACACGTGTAAGGTTCTGGAGAGTTCTTAGAGTTTACTAGGGTTTGCTTTATTGATATAAAAATAGGGATATTTTGTAAAGCTGTAGCAACTCAATATTTTAATGAATCAAAGATGTCAATGGTGTTCATGTTTCTAGCTATGAGCTTTCTATCATGTGTTGTCTCTTTCAATATTTTATGGTATCAGAGCACAACCTTTGAGCTGTTGCCTGATCACCTTTTCTTTTTTACAAAAATGAGCGATACCAGCCAGCAAGAAACAACACAAAACCCACCTAACACTCTTAACACTACCTAGATCCAAATTATCCAACCACAGGCACAACTCATAACCACAAAGCTTGCTGAATCAAATTTCCTTATATGGAAACAACAAATTTTGGCAGCAGTGAGAGGCTATGGACTTGAAGGTTATCTCACAGGAGAAAATATCCCACCAGATCCACTCGACCCTCAACATGTCATATGGGTGAGACAAGATCAACTTCTGGTGTCTTGGCTACTTTCATCCTTATCCGACGAGCTACTTGTTACCATTGTTGGGTTGGAGACCTCCAAAGAAATATGGGAAACTCTCAATGCCAGCTTCACAAGCTAGTCCGTAGCCAAAATCATGCAATACAAATTGCAGCTCCAAAATATCAAGAAAAATGACATGGCGATGAGAGAGTATCTTAACAAAATCAAGAGTTGTTGTGATGCCTTAACTGCTGCCGGCCAGAAAGTCTCAGATACAGACCATGTTCTCTATGTACTGAGTGGTCTAGGTGCTGAATATAACCCCATAATGGTTTCAGTCTCTGTCAAAATTGGAGGTTGCACATTAAGAGAGGTGTACTCTTTGCTGCTCAGCTTTGAGAGCAGAATAGAGAGTCTTGAAGGGACTCAAATGAACTCTGATAGTTTCCTACCCAGTGCAAACATGACAACATATGGAAGAGAGGGAAATACTGGATCTTGGAGAGGAAGGGGCTCTCCAAATAGAGGAGGCAAATCTACTGGTGGAAGAAATCATGGAAGAGGTGGAATTTCCAGGGGTCGTGGTGGTAGGCACACTAACTACAAAAGATGGTGCACCTACTGCAATAGAGATAATCACAATACTACTCAATGCTATTACAAGGATTATCATGATTTTCCTATTGGAAATGGCCAAGGACAACAACAAATTAGAGGTTATGGAGGTGGAAATGGTCAAGGAAGAAACCTCACAGTCAATGTTGCTTCAATGGGAAACCATGAATTCTATCATGACAGTGAATGGTATCCGGATTCAGGAGCTACCAACCATCTCACCCATGACCTCAACAATCTTAGCATGGCTTCTGAGTATCAAGGCAATGACAAAGTTCAAGTGGGTAATGACACAGGTTTGTCTATATCTCACTTTGGCAATTCTTTAGTTAAATCATCCACACCTAAACCATCTCAGTCTTTTATATTAAAAAATTTGCTTCATGTTCCTCAAATCACAAGAAACTTACTTAGTGTTTCCCAATTTGCAAGAGATAATTCTGTCTTTTTTGAATTTCATCCCTCATTCTGTTTGGTGAAGGATCAGCTTACAGGGGAAGTGTTGCTCAAGGGGAGTGCTAAAAATGGTCTCTACTCTTTTACCCTTACCAGCAAAGAAAACTCAAGCTCTCCCTCATCTAATTTATCTTCGAGTAGTAGCTCTATGAAGACTCACACAGCTTATGCCACTGAGTTGGGAAATAAAATTAGTTTAAGTATCTGGCACTCTAGATTAGGTCATCCATCCTTTGATATTGTAAGAAAAACTCTACAGCTTTGTAATATTCCCTATCAATCTAATGAGGAAGAGTTCTTCTGTTCAACTTGTCCTTTATCTAAAATGCATAAACTGCCCTTCCCCATCTCTAATTCCAAAGATTATGATATATTGGAACTCATTCACACTGATCTATGGGGGCCTTCCCCCATCAAATCTTATAATGGTTTCAATTATTATGTCAGCTTCATAGATCATTGTACAAGATTCACATGGCTCTATCTCTTAAAGGTAAAGTCTGATACTATCCAAGCCTTCTCCCACTTCAAAAATATGGTTGAAACCCAATTTGACAAGAAAATTAAACTTGTCCAAAGTGATGGGGGCACTGAGTACAAACCTCTTCTTCAGTTGTTCAATGAATCTGGTATTATCGAATTTCCTGCCCATACACCCCGGAGCAAAATGGTCTTGCCGAGAGGAAGCATAGACACATTGTAGAAATGGGATTATCTCTCCTGACTCACTCCCATGTTCCTCAAATTCATTGGGATGATGCTTTTGCCACAGCCGTACACCTCATAAATAAACTACCATCAAGATCCCATCATTATAAAATTTCTTTCGAACTCCTCACAGGATCTAAACCTACCTACTCTGACCTAAGAACCTTTGGTTGTCAAGCTTTTCCCCTCCTTAGACCCTACAATAAAACATAAACTGGAACCTAGAAGTGAGGCTGGGGTATTCCTTGGATATTCTTTCTAACACAAAGGCTACAAAATCTTCTTTCTAAAAAGAAGAAAAGTCATCATTTCTAGACATGTTATATTTAATGAGTCATGTTTCCCTTATATCTCCCAAATTAATAATCAACCCTCATCCACTATTCTTCCAACTCCACCTCAGCACCTCCTGATTTGGTCCATTTTCCCACACATTATCCTAAATATGATCCAAATCCTCCTGCATCTTTATCATCCACCTCCACGTCTACAGATTCCTCACATCCTACACCATCACCCCCACCAAACCAACCCATTCTGGATGATTTTACTAATGCAATGTCAAATGAGAATGGATCCAATTCTGTTTCCAATAACTCTCTTGAACCTAATCAATCTTTGAGTACTGCAAGGGAGGAGCTCATTCCAAGGGGGCACCACATGATTACTAGAGCAAAGGTTGGGATTTACAAACCTAAAACTTATTGGACTGAGCTCCATGTCGCAGAAGAACCCAGATCGTATATTGATGCCTTGAAGGATGCAAACTGGAAAATTGCCATGGAAGAAGACTATGCAGCCTTGATGAAAAACAAAACCTGGATTCTCACTTCTCTACCCCTGGAAGATAAGCAATCGGCTGCAAATGGATATACAAACTCAAGAGGCATGCAAATGGATCTGTGGCGAGATATAAAACCAGACTCGTGGCAAAGGGGTATAGTCAAATTGCCGGTTTTGATTATTTTGATACCTTTAGTTCAGTGGTCAAGCCTTCGACTATTAGATGTGTGTTATCTATTGCCATTTCCAAACATTGGAAGATCAAGCAGCTGGATATAGATAACGCATTTCTCAACGGGGATATCGATGCAGAAATATACATGGAGCAACCACCTGGTTTTTCAAAGGGACATAATATGGTTTGCAAATTAACAAAATCGTTGTATGGATTAAAACAAGCGTCAAGATCATGGAGTTTAAAGTTTGGCAGTACTCTAGCTAATCTTGGATTTATTCAATCCAAAGCCGACTCCTCCTTGTTCATTAAACATCAAGCCAAGTCAACGATTTTAGTCCTTGCTTACGTAGACGATATTATCGTTACGGGAAGCAGTAACAAGGAGATTCAACATTTTATTGACAACTTGAAGAAAAAATTTTCATTAAAAGAGTTGGGTGATCTGAGTTACTTCCTTGGAGTGAAAGCAAATTATACTTCAGAAGGATTACACCTCTCGCAAAAGAGATATTCAAGGCATTTTAGAAAAGGTCGGCATGCTTGATTCTAAGGGACTAACTACTCCTATGGTTACAAGCCCCGGATTGTCTAAATTTCAAGAGAGTCCAACTGTTGATGGGAAACTATACAGATCCATAGTGGGGGCACTGCAATATGCGACTTTAACCAGACCCAATATAGCCTTCAGTGTGAACAAGGTAAGCCAATATATGCAAAACCCCCTTAACACACATTGGAAAGCTGTCAAAAGAATATTACAATACTTGAGTGGAACGTTGGCTTTTGGGCTACATCTTAGAGCATCCAGCAACCTTATCCTCACGGCTTATTGCGACTCCGATTGGGCAACTGATCTCGATGATAGGAAATCAGTATCAGGATACTGCGTCTTTCTCGGGAAGAACTTGATTTCTTGGAGCTCAAAAAAACAATCAGTGGTTTCCAGATCCTCCACAGAAGCAGAGTATAGGAGTCTTGCTAATGTGGTATGCGAGGTTATTTGGATGAGGAATTTATTGGCTGAGTTACATTGCAAGCAGCCAACTGACACTCCCATATGGGTTGATAATTCTGGTGCTGTATCTCTTTCCAGCAACTCTGTGTTTCATTCAAGAACCAAACACTTCGAGCTTGACTTGCATTTTATACATGAGAAGGTGTTGAAGAAGATAGTTAGTGTGCATCACATTCCGTCACTCGACCAAGTTGCTGATGGCTTAACTAAACCATTAAGCGAGCAATTCTTCTGCAGGATAAGAAACATGTTGACTGTAGTTCCCATATCCAGCATCGAATTGAGGGAGCATATTAAAGAAGATGACAAAATTGATAAAATTATGACAAGACAGGCACATAATATGAAGAGAAGCACACAAGCAAATCCCACATATCAGTCCAAGACTAATAGATCAGTACACTATGATTCCTTTCAATATCCAATGTATAAAGAACACGTGTAAGGTTCTGGAGAGTTCTTAGAGTTTGCTAGGGTTTGCTTTATTGATATAAAAATAGGGATATTTTGTAAAGCTGTAGCAACTCAATATTTTAATGAATCAAAGATGTCAATGGTGTTCATGTTTCTAGCTATGAGCTTTCTATCATGTGTTGTCTCTTTCAATATTCTCTTTAGATATTTATCAAATCTGGATCTTCTAATACTCCATTCCAACAAATTAAGTGGAGAGATTCCACCATCCATTTGCAACTTGACATCTCTTGCATTTCTCCACTTGTCAAATAACAGCTTGGAAGGGTTAGTTCCTCAATGTTTAGGAAATTTCACCAAATCTTTTCAGGCCTTACATTTGAAGGGAAATTACCTTCATGGCCTTGTTCCATCAACATTTGAAAAGGGTTGTGCTCTTGAGTCTCTTAACCTAAATAGCAATCAATTTGAAGGAGCATTGCCACGATCCCTTGCTAATTGTCGAAAACTTCAGGTTTTTGACATTGGAATCAATAAAATACTAAGACACGTTCCCTTTTTGGATGGAGAATCTTCTCGAGCTTCGAGTTCTTGTCTTAAAGTCTAACAGATTTTATGGAACCATATTGCTCCATTCAAAGACTAATGCTCCATTCCTCAAGTTGCAAGTTTTCGACATATCCCGAAATGCATTCACCGGCTCTTTGCTCGATTGGTATTTGAGTAACTTGAGAGCCATGATAAATGCTAAGGAAGCTCCAACTGAAGGAAGAAATTGGTTTACAAAGTATGAGGAAACAATGGTCTTTGTTTTAAAAGGTTTGGAGCAACCAGTGAAGAGAATCCTAACAACCTTCACAACTATTGACATGTCTGAGAACAAATTTTCAAGACATATTTCAGAATCCATAGGAAAGCTCAACTCTCTAAGGTACTTGAATTTGTCTTACAATAGGCTCACATGACACATACCTATATCTCTTGGAAATATAACCATTCTTGAATCGTTGGACTTGTCTTCAAACAAATTGGTGGGTCATATTCCGAGGCAATTTAGCAGTCTGACATTTCTTTCGACATTAAACCTTTCGTTGAATAATCTTGTTGGGCAAATACCTCAATCAAGTGGACAGTTTCCTACATTTAAAAATGATTCATACATGGGAAACTCGGGATTATGTGGATTTCCATTGACCAAAGAATGTGAAGAGAATACTATTGGACATCCTTCACTCCCACAAGAAGATGATGACTCTGATTTTATTGACGGATTTATGTGGCAAGCTGTTGTTTTAGGGTATGGTTGTGGTTTCCGAATAGGAGTTATTATCGCTTATTTTGTTTTTCGATATGGAAGACCTAAATGGTTGGTGGAATTGTTTTTCGATGTTGAATACAAGATGACAAAAAGAAGCAATAGAAGAAATGTGGTGCGACGAAGAACTTGAATGCACAGGAATCAAAGTTGGTTTAAATGTTATATTTACACACTTTTGTTGTTGGGCACAATTTATGATGGATTTTGTTGTTTTTCTTACATTTATTATCAAATCAGATTTTATTATATTGGCTAATATGTCTGGTTAGCTTTTATTTACACTATAAGAAAAAAAAAAGTATTTGCGGTGAGAAATTTTTGCTGACACTAAAAGTTTACTTTTAGCGACAACATATTATCACAAAAATTGATAATAATAATAGTCAACAAGTTGTCACAAAAAGACAATTAAAAATCTATTTACAAGAACATTATATATTAATGACAACTTTATTTCAAAACAGAAAAAAACTAGTTATAAGAAGATTATGAAATAATAATTTGGTGACAACTTTTAATATTTTCTGACAATTTTTTATTATCTCAATTTTTTTTTTTTTGTCGTAATGTTGGTTGGTTCATACATTAATATGTCGTCAAATCATAGTTATAGATTTGCAGTGCAATTTTGAGACAAAGAAGAGTCTGTGTGGTACTCAGACTTATATATATATATATACTTAAGAAATATGAAGACAGCTTTCATCAAGAATTTAGAAAATGAAATGGATTGAAGAGAGATTTAACTACTATATATGAGAGAAGAGAATCAAAGTATATATTACATGTGATGAACATCAAACCAGCAAAATAAAATTGCCCAATCTCATGATAACTAAGTATAATGGATGTTTTCTCTTTTATTTTTTTTTTAGATTTGGAGCAAAAAAAAAGGATAAAATAACAATGATTTGTTGGTAGAAATCCTTCTTTGGCTTCCTGCAAAATCTCTAACCAGATTCAAATCGATATGCAAACAATGGTATTTCCTCATTTCCACCGACGAATTCTGTCGTCTCCACACTATCCGCAATCCAAATCCACAATGGTATGTTGTAACTCACACTTGTTATACTTTCATCCAATTCTCAATCCTCATAAGCTCATACCTTATAGTTTCACTAATATTTCCAACCCCAAAATATTGACTTCTTGCAATGCCCTACTATTGCTACCATCTGATCAACCCCTAAATGGATATTTTTTGGATCTATTCTAAAATTAACTAAATTAATGTTATAGTATAGCATAGACTAGCATGCAGCATATAAAATGTCTTTGTATAGTTTGTTAGTGGGTGAGGTGGTTAGCTGAGTTAGTTATACATGCAGCAGCTCCCATGCATCATCATCACATGAAATGATAAGTTGAATTTACAACGCATTTATCCTCTTCTTAGTTTTTTAACAATTAAAATCATATAATTAACTAAGCAATTAAACGAAATAAAATAATAAAAGTTAAAAATTAACTACCAACTGAATGAATAAAATAAAGGCTTAATTGAAAAAAAATCCAAAGTTTAACAATATTTTTTCCATTTTAGCAAATTGTTTTAAAATTATCAATTTTAACCATGAATTTGTCAATTGATTTCAATTTTAATCAATTCATATTTTGATCAAAATTAGATTATGAATGTGATGACGTGGATGTCACATAGATATTGTGTAAATCATCACCACTTTAAGTTAACCAATCTTAATTAATTATAAAGCTTTGGAATTTTTTTGCAATTAAGCCTAAAATAAATGGAAAATAAAAATCAGTTTTACGAAATTTTGATACTAGGGGTACTAACATTCAATTGCATCATTGGTCATATATAATTACACACTCAAACTTTTTGATCAACTTTTGATTGCACTATATATATATATATATATATATATATATATATATATATATATATATATATATATATATATTAGGGGATTGCACTAACATATGATTAACATTTTTATATACCCTTCTTTTGTGTACTACTTACACTAGTACTTTCAGAATCTATTTCGTATTAATTGAAACATGCCTTTTCATTTTAATTCCAGCATGCATCTGTTGTACCACATATGAACAAAACCAAGCGTTATGTTTACATCAACATATATCTTCCCAAATTTGAAATAAGAGGACATGATATAAATATATAAAATACGTGAAACTCTAGTCTTTATGAAATTCTACATATTCCCCTTCTGTTAAAAAAAAATATTTGGTTTTTTTTTACACATTTTACGAATCAAAGTTAAAGTATCATTAATATTTGTTGTTACTGATTTAGTTTATTAATTAGTTAATTTTTGTTGTTGATAAATAAATGTATGTGTTTTGCCATGTGTGTGAAATTTATTGATTTTGCGATAAATGTGTATTAAATTCTTTTTTAAGTTGTTTTGGATTGTCATTGTAGTTGTGGGTGACGAAATAATGCAATTTGATTGGCCATTTGTGTTTTTATAACATTTCTTGAATTATTGAAAATTGTAATTTTACTACAAAAATTGTTGATCTAAATATTGCTAAAAAAACACTTAAAAATATTTGGTTGGTTGATAAAGTATATAATTATTAAAATATTGGTTGTTTAACTATTTAACTAAAACAATTTATTTGCCTACATTCACTAATTATTTAATAATATGAAATCTTTATGCCCACATCAACACCTTCTTAGTATATTGATCCATCAACATAAAGATATTATTAATGGAATCATAAAGTGTTGTGATGATATAACTTGACCATATTAAAGTGGTCGAGGAACTAATTATGATTAATTTTGATGCTAATTATAGGATAAATGTATCTATCACGATGATAAAATTAAGAACTAATAATTATAGTGTAATTCATATTTATTACTTTGATACGATTAATTTCAAAAATGAACCAAAGTATAATTTTTTTGCAATTTGTTATCTAAATATGTTTTTTTGATTGCATCGCAAGGATCACGATTTTTTCAAATGACAACTTAGTTCAATTTTCAAACAAAATTTTCCACCAAAATTGCAAATTTTGTTTAATTTTTCTCAAACTGAGCTTAAATCATATCGAATGGAATCAGAAAAGTGACTTTGAGGTTTCCTTTGATTGAAATGCATAGTGTTTTAGCAAAGGTTTTATGTATTTTCATCAAAAAAATTGGGACATCATGTTTTGATTTTGACAGGAGAATTGTTCTAAATTTGCAAATTGAAAAATTCATAAACTTTAGGATGCAATTGGAGAAAAAAAAAAGTTGTAAGTTGAAAATAATGTCATCTTTTATGTTGGTGTTTTATTTTAGAAAAAATGCCCCGAAATACAACAATTCATAAAGGATTACATTTTTACCATGTAAGATAATTGATAATTTTGTTACTTTTTTATCACTATCTAGGAAATTTGATAAATTTATCCCTTCCGATAAAAGAAAATAGGATTAGTTTTTTTGTGGATTTATATTATATGATTTTTGTTCGTTCCTCATCAAATGACTAATTGGTCATAATATCAACAAACCATCATTAAATCTTCCCCATCTCTAAAGATTAAAAAACTATGTGACGCATATTAAGTCTTCTACATAATTCTAGTCTTTCATTTTTGTATGTTAGTTTTCCACCATCTTTATTACTCAAATAAGACTATAACAATTGAGTCTGCATAATAAAAACAAATACTTGTATGTGATGCATATTAAGTCTTCTACATAATTCAAGTATTTCATTTTTGTATGTTAGTTCTCTGCCATCTTTATTACGCAAATGAGACTATAACAATTGAGTCTACATAATAAAAACAAATACTTGTAGGGTAGATCTTTGAAATTTTATAGTTCTTTTTTAAAATCTCTCTTTAGGAAAAAAAAAATTGTAGTAGATTCCTTTGATATTATCTAATAGACTGAATTCTGAGCAGGTCTATAAGTTTAGACGTACTGATGGTTAATTAGGGAATAGAAAAACAAACAAAGACAAGTTAACTCTAGTTAATGAAATTCCATGTCTAATGACTTGATATTTCATTTACATAAATTAATATATAATAGAGTGAATCTCTTGTATACCTGTTGCATGGATTGATTGGTTAGGCTCCGTGTAACTGGTACCCAATTCGGATCCATGCAGTTTATACATTATTTAATTATTTATTTTCGATAAAACTTTGTTATATAAAATGTATGACTAATTTTACATAAAGATATTACTAGTAGTTGAACATAAATGCATGTATCATTACATCTACATAAAGTTATTAGCTCATTTTAATTGAAACTCAAATCCTTGTAACTTATATATATAAGTTTTTTTTTTTTTTTTCTGGCGAAATCTTAGTACATAAATATATGACTAATAGTACATAATTGTATCACTGGTTATACATAAATGTATTATTATATCTACATAAACGTACATCAGTTGGTTAAAAAAGAAAAACCCTTACAACCAAATACTAATACAAAAGATAGAAAGAAAGAAAAACCTAGATTCTCTTCCTGAGTTGATAATGGAAATTAATGGAAACACAGAGAGCGATTTGTTGTCCTAAAACAAACGTAGTCTTGACTCTTTGAAAAAACAACAGATTTCCAATTCCTTATTGTCGATATGTAGTCATTATTATTAAATCTCAAAATCTAATACAACTTTTGGTGACCTCTTGAAAAACACCACCCAAGACGACCAGCTTCTTGACTTGAAAATTTTGATTTTTAATCAAACATAGTTTTTGATTGAAAAAAACTTTACTATCTAGTTGTATTAATGGATTTTGTTTTGGAATTTTTTCTGGCTGGTAATATCCTTAGTACTTTTGAATCTTGTGTTCTAAATGATTGAAGATGATATCTAATGCGAATCTCGAAAATCCTCATCTGTAAATTACCTAACAGAATTGAATAGAAGATTAAGAGCTAAAGATAATAAATGCTAGAGACTGAGAAATTATTTATTGAAGAGTTCATAACTTGCAGGATAAATCCCTCATTTCAATTATTTGTATTTATTTTATAAAAGTAAGTAAAAAAATTTCTCTCTAATATAAAATCCCTAATACATAAAAGCATTTGGTTCATTGAGTCCATGTTTGTTTGGTTCAAGTCCGTCTTGAGAATATTCACGTTTGGTGTAAGATGAGAACTTTTGTCATAGTGACTTAACGTAATGATGCAATGCAGGATTGATCATTTGTATTTTGATAACATTGTTGGACATAATTGAAAGATGTGATTTTACTAGGAAAATTGATGTTGGTAATCACTATATTTGCAAGACTTGATCTTAATTGCCAAAAGAAATAATAGGACATTTGACAATATTTAATTGATCCAACAAGTATATATTTATTAAAATATAAGTTATTTAACTATTTAAATTTAAAAATCTAATTTGCTTATACCCACTAATTATTTTGTAATTCACAGTTTTTATGGCCACATCAACGACTTCTTAATCTACTTAGGCCATGATCACCGTAAATATATTTTTAGTGGAATCATAAAGTGTAATGAAGTGCATGGTCCAGCAATTAATTATATATATCAAATATATAAAAGACAAAAGAAAAAAAGAAACTCTAATAGAAACTTTAATTTTATCTTAGCTTCTTATTTAAAAGAAAAAAAGAGTATACAAATTTATAAAAGAGAGAAAAGTATGTAAAATAGGATTAAGAAACATAAAATTTTATCACACGAGAGAAAAGAATTGCAAAAGTACCTTATAAAACCAGTGTATTCTTATATAAGCTAGCATTAGATATCTAAACATGTAATACAATTGGTATACAATATTATAATGATTTTTTAGATCTCTTTCGAAATTAAATTTATCATCGCTTTTTTAAAAACATAAAAAATTATATAAAATTATTTAAATAATTTATTATGTGAGATAAAGTTCCACTACCCACAATACTTTTACAAATAAATCCTTATTTTATGGATTATGAGGGTGTGTTTGACTGAAATTAGATTTGTGAAATGTACTCCAAATGAAAATAAGATTTCATTTTCAATATAATTAATATCCAGTATTATTTAAAAAGTAATCAATACTTATTTATATAAAATGATAAGACAGAGACTTGCATTGACTTGACCCAAGAAAATTAATTCTCACTTTCCCATTAGTTTCCTTTCTTAGCCACAATAGTCTTACAATTTTACATATATAGAATGACTTGAGTTCATGTTTGCCACACACTATTACTTCAAAAATCAAGCCTCATGGAGAGATTTTCCCAATTTTCTCTATTTGCTCTACTCTCATTAGTTCTATGTTTGCTGAGTTGTGGTTTAGCTAGCACAACAAATAGCAATATCAATATCGATCAATCTTCACTTCTAATATTGAAATCCCACATCATTTCAGATCCTTATAGTATGTTGTCTAAAAATTGGACGACCAAAACCACTGTTTGTAGTTGGATTGGAGTTGGTTGTGACTCTAGTTACATCAATAGAGTGACTAAATTGAACATTTCAAATATGAAACTTAAAGGCAGCATCCCACCAGAAATCGGTAATCTTTCTTTCCTTGTTTCTCTAGACATGAGTGGGAACTCTTTCCGCGGCCCAATTCCTCCATCCATTTTCAACATGTCATCCTTACAAGTTTTGGTCTTGCGAAATAATAGCTTATCAAGTAGGTTATCGGTTGACGTGTGCAAACATAATTTACACAAACTTAAAGAACTTGATATATCATTTAATGAGTTGTTTGGAGACATACCATCAAGTTTGGGTCAGTGCTCACAACTTGAATATATTTCCTTGGAACGTAACCACTTTGGTGGACATGTGCCTAGAGAAATCGGGAACTTGACTCGGCTCAGTGAATTATACCTTGGAGGCAACAATTTCAGTGGTAAGATTTAAATTGCAACTCCTTTTTTTTTTTAGATTTTATTCCTTAGATTTATGTCTTATCTTATATATGTTGTTGCTTGTGTTTTACATTTTTCTCTCTTTGCCGGGTATCTGAATTGTTGTGGTTAGTGGCAAAGAAAATTATTATTTTTTAAATGTTTTTTCTACTATATATATATAATAACAATTCAGATATGCTTTTCAAATATTTTTTAATTTTAAATTTTTTAAGACTTATAAAAAAATTAAAGAAG
The DNA here is from genome assembly GCA_946896805.1 of Scutellaria galericulata. NCBI lineage: Eukaryota > Viridiplantae > Streptophyta > Magnoliopsida > Lamiales > Lamiaceae > Scutellaria > Scutellaria galericulata. The sequence goes on from OX335789.1 coordinate 13,335,008, forward strand.
TTGTCGAACTTTTAGGCAATATTCCACTAAAAATCGGAATTCTTTATTTTCTTGTTTTCTTAAGTATGGAAAAAACTTTTTCCATAATCCTATTCCGCCATTCACATTGAAAATTTTGAATAATTTCTCTTGACTAAAAAAAACAAAATTTAATAACTTGACAAAAAAGAATGTTTATAAATTTAGATGGTTAAGAATGAAGGTTAACATAAATTATTATTTATGTACACATGAGCATTTTTAGAGGCTGATATATCGAAATGCAAATTTAATGACAAGAGATTACAAAACTAGTTTTCTTATCCATTAATTTGTGCATATCTCAAAAAATAAAATACCTATTCTTGAGTGTTCATCTATCATAATTCACATAAAAGAATAAAAAACAGAAAATAAAGCATAATATATATAGGTGTGCACTAATATATAGCACATATTAATTAAGAGTAAGTATCCTCTACACTTGTTGCACAAACAACTCGTGGGTAGGATCCGAGTTTGGGTCAATTCGAATCCACACATTTTTCCTTTTTTTTTTTTGATACCCTGACCTTTTTTTATGTTAAGCATATTTTTATATTATGTTAGACATACTTTTATGTGCAGATATGCATACCTTTATGTCCAGGTTTTATAGCCTTAGTACAATACTTTAACTTTAAAAAAAAAATCACTGACATTTATGTTATGTTAAGCATACATTTATATTATGTTAGACATACCTTTATGTACAAATAGTCATATCTTTACATCCAATTGCATACCCTTAGTGCAATACTTTAACTTTTAAAAGAAAAAATCAATGACCTTTATGTTATGTTAAACATATATTTATGTACAGAGTCATACATTTATGTCCATATTTCATAAAAATGTTAAGGTATAGAATTTTGGTGAATTTGTGCGCGACCTGGTGGCGCATGTAGGCGCGTGGCTGCGTGTGGTGGCCAGGTCGACCAGAGTGCATGGACCCTAGGTCCCTGCACTAGGTGTACAAATTTTTTTGTCATTAATTAATCGATATATCATTTTTATCAAAGAATTTCTATAATTATACTTCGTAAATTACCAAGTGTGCTTAGGGAAGTGTCAATGTTACCCTTAATTCCTTCATATTTAGTAGTTTTTAAAAATACCTTACATGTAAGTATGTTATGCCAAACATGTCTTTTTATCTAAAACTTACTGGTAATATGTTGATGTGTCCTTTTTTTCACATGTGGCATTAAAAATTTCATGTGTCATTTCTATTGCTTATTTGGCGTAAACCATTTAATTATTAATAAATATAACTGAAAAAGTCATTTTATAAAATCAGAAAACTATTTTAAGAATCAGCAAATAAAATCTAAAAAACCATTTAACAATGAATTATTAATAATAATAAAATTTGGAAATTATGTTTGAAATTTTGAAAGTAATAAATAAATTTTAAAATATTAGTTAAGTAGATCTAAGAATATAACAAAATTAGAAATATTAATTTCAAAAAACGAGAAAAATATGTTAAAATATCAAAATCAAAAAATAGAGTCGAAAAAAGATATTTTTGAAATATTCTAGGATATATTCATAGCTAGGTAACAAATGGTAACAGGGTTTTGTAAGTATTGATTTTTGGCAAAAATTTCTATACACCAGTTGCACGGATTGCACCACACCTTTATGTTATAAATGTAGTACATTTATGTTATAAATGTAACACCTTTATGCATGTTCATTTTAAAAAGTACAAATATTTGTACATAAAAGTACTACATTTATAACATAAAGGTCTTCCGTGCAACTCTGTGCACCAGTTGCACGGAAGTGTTACTCTTGATTTTTATGTCCTCTCTTTGTCTCTTAACTTAAAGAAAGGAATTGTGGTTGTACTGTTGAAGTAAATGCAATAATCTCTAATTTTCTAAATAACAAAAGTATTACAATTTTATTATTTACAAGTATTTATCATAAAATATTCTTCTTCACAAGAAATTGGGAACATGAATACACTTCAATTCTTAGACCTCTATGACAACAATTTAAGTGGTATGATTCTATCTTTTAAATAGCTTTAAAATTTGTCATCTTTCTCTCTATTGTCATTGTATTTTTTCTTTTTCTATGCTAGAAAATAATTTTTTTTTTTATTAGAATTGAATCTTGATATTTATTTCTCAACTTCTTTAGTTTCATCAATCTTATCATTGAATAGAAGCTGGTTGAATTATATATTTAGAAGCAAATTATGATTCTTTTTTTCCACAAGTAACAATACAAAATTTGAGGCAATTCACGAAACTTAAGTAATATCATTTTCATTCTTTTCGTAAAACATCAAAATATTTTTTTGTTGATTATCACTCCAATTTTTCTAATCCATATTGTCTCTCTTCCACTCCCCTAACATATTAAAGAATTAAAGCAAAAAAGTCCAATTTGAAGGGAAGGAGGAGACAAATTTATACATTCCACTGTTTCTTATCAATCTTAGAAATCCACCAAAATATACTTATTGAGGAAAAAAAAAAAAATTACCCAACACAAAATAATTTATATTAATAATGTACATATATTTCATGAAAATTATATTTTATTCTAAAATGGATCAATAGTATATGATTACACTTGATAATTAAATTTAATTTTCATGATTATACAACCTAACAGGTACTATTTCAAGAGAAATTAAGAACTTGACATCTTTAACATATTTAACCCTTGGATACAACGGTTTGACTATTTCTTCATTGTGTGTGTATATATATATTATATACCAAAATTCATAAAATAAAATTCTCTATAAATAGATACCAATATTGATATATTTTGGATCACAATCTCATACACTTCCTTTTCTATTCTCATACACAATTCTTGTAATTTTAATTTTGTTATTGAATGTTGTAATTTATTTTAACTGTATGGTAATTTTTTTATTAGAATTACGATTTTTTTAATATCAATTAATTGTATATATTTCTTAAATATTTAAAATATAATAAAAATTAATTATAGATATAATTGTTAAATTATAAAAGAAATAATTTATTAAAGGTTGGTTGTGGTTGTGGGTGATTATTGATAAAGTATGAAAAAGATGAGATTGGGTTGTAGTGTAGAATGTGTATGTGGAGGAGAGAAAAATGAATTGTTTATTAGTTGGTTATGGGTATGGTTGGGTATGGATAAATATAGTCTTACCTTTTTTTTTTTAATTATTTTTCTGCATCGATCTCATGTCCTTAGAAATTTAATCATGTAGATTAAATTAAAATTTCAAATTAAGACAATGATTCATTTCTCTATTCAAGGATTGCATATATTTATATTTCATAAATAAGTGGATTTTCATGATCTTATTATTATTGTATAGGTTTCATTCCAGAAGAGATTGGTCATCTAAATAAATTAGAGATATTGGACATGCACTATAACAAATTGATGGGCCCTTTGCCTCCAACCATCTCTAATATGTCATCCTTGAAAGAAATTCGGTTAGCTGGTAACATGCTTAGTGCACTACCAACAGAAATTTGGAACAATAAAGCACTTCAACTCTTAGACCTCCCCTTCAACAATTTAAGTGGTATGATTCTCTCTCTTTAATAGCTTTAAAAATTGTCATCTTTCTCTCCATTGTCATTGTGATTTTTCTTTTTCTATGCTAGAAAATAATTTTTTTTATTAGAATTGAATCTTGATATTTATTTCTCAACTTCTTTAGTTTCATCAATCTTATCATTGAGTAGAAGCTGGTTGAATTATATATTTAGAAGCAAATTATGATTCTTTTTTTCCACAAGTAACAATGCAAAATCTTAGGCAATTCACGAAACTTAAGTAATATCATTTTCATTCTTTTCGTAAAACATCAAAATGTTTTTTTGTTGATTATCACTCCAATTTTTCTAATCCATATTATCTCTCTTCCACTCCCCTAACTTATTAAAGAATTAAAGCAAAAAAGTCCAATTTGAAGGGAAAGGGGGAGGCAAATTTATACATTCCACGGTTTCTTATCAATCTTAGAAATCCACCAAAATATACTTATTGAAAAAAAAAAATTATAATTATCCAACACAAAATAATTTATATTAATAATGTACATATATTTCATGAAAATTATATTTTATTCTAAAATGGATCAATAGTATATGATTACACTTGATAATTAAATTCAACTTTCGTGATTTTACAACCCAACAGGTAATATTCCAAGAGAAATTGGGAACTTGACATCTTTAACAAATTTAATCCTCTTCGGTAACAGTTTGAGTGGTACGTTCTATCATTTTCAACTCTGTCTTTGTTATCGTCTTAATAGACGTTTGTAAAGTTTTTTAATTGTATGTTGTTCAATCTCTTCAAGTTTTGCATTATGTTATGTGTATAATATTGACATATATTGTATTGACATATATATATATATATATATAATAACAATTACCCCTCAAAATAGAAATGCTAAAAATTTTCCGCCCATTTCCACCTCCCAAAAAAAGAAATACATATTGTTTCATAATTTATAATTATTAATATTTTATTAAACATGATTTATATATATGGTAATAATATCATCTATGATATTGACAAAATCTTTGAAAGAAGTGAGTTATTAATCAAGTTAGTCAATATAAATAATACAACGAAAATTAACTATTTTTATTTACTATATTCAAAAATGTATTGAAAAACTATACTAAAAGTCACACAATTTTATTTGATAAGTATGTCATATACAATGCTCCAGTTTAATATATCTTCCACATAACAATACTAATAATATAACATAATGTTTACATAATTTAATTATATGAACTTTAAATTAACATTTCCATATCAAACTTGAAATATTTAAATTTTATGGTTGTGCGTCACCTCACACGAGCAATAAATTAGACTGGAATTCTCTTAAAATTTTATTATTTTTCATATTCAACATTTTCATATCAAACTATATAAATAATAAATTTTACATACCCGTGCATCGCACGGAACTTGTACTAACTTATTATAAAGTAACATTTTACGCTCAATTCAAGGACAAAAGAACTTTTCAGATCCTTTATTATCTTTATCCTAATTAATTAAGTTTTAATTTAGTTGGTTTAGCTCTTGGTATGTGTAATCCTTCGTATTTTTATTTAATGAAACCATCTCGAACTGATTCGTTAAATATTAATGGTACTACATGTCCAGTTTAGGTCTTTTACCTTTTTTATTTTTTTTTAATTATTATTCCGCATCGATCTCATGTCCTTAGAAATTTAATCATGTAGATTAAATTAAAATTTCAAATTAAGACAATGATTCATTTCTGTATTCAAGGATTGCATATATTTATATTTGATAAATAAGTGGATTTTCATGATCTTATTATTATTGTATAGGTTTCATTCCAGAAGAGATTGGTCATCTAAATAAATTAGAGATATTGTTCATGGGCGATAACAAATTGATGGGCCCTTTGCCTCCAACCATCATTAATATGTCATCCTTGATAGGAATTTTGTTATATGGTAACATGCTTACTGCACTGCCAACAGAAATTTGGAACATGAATGCACTTCAATTCTTAAACCTCCGCAACACCAATTTAAGTGGTATGATTCTCTCTCTTTAATAGCTTTAAAAATTGTCATCTTTCTCTCTATTGTCATTGTATTTTTCTTTTTCTATGCTAGAAAATAAAATTAAAAAAAATTATTATAATTGAATCTTGATATTTATTTCTCAACTTCTTTAGTTTCATCAATCTTATCATTGAGTAGAAGCTGGTTGAATTATATATTTAGAAGCAAATTATGATTCTTTTTTTCCACAAGTAACAATACAAAATCTGAGGCAATTCACGAAACTTAAGTAATATTATTTTCATTCTTTTCGTAAAACATCAAAATGTTTTTGTTGATTATCACTCCAATTTTTCTAATCCATATTGTCTCTCTTCCACTCCCCTAACTTATTAAAGAATTAAAGCAAAAAAGTCCAATTTGAAGGGAAGGGGGAGACAAATTTATACATTCCACGGTTTCTTATCAATCTTAGAAATCCACCAAAATATACTTATTGAAAAAAAAAAATTATCCAACACAAAATAATTTATATTAATAATGTACATATATTTCATGAAAATTATATTTTATTCTAAAATGGATCAATAGTATATGATTACACTTGATAATTAAATTTAATTTTCATGATTATACAACCTAACAAGTACTATTCCAAGAGAAATTAAGAACTTGACATCTTTAACATATTTAACCCTTGGATACAACGGTTTGACTATTTCTTCATTGTGTATTATATTGTCTTAATTGGTTAGACATTTGTAAAGTCCTTTAATTGTATGTTGCACATTTTATTAAAGTTTTGCATCATGTCATATGCTTATATTGTCATATATAGCATTTTGATAAACCAATAGAACATAAAATAAATTAGTGTATATGATGCAACATATGCAATACATAAGCATATACATATATATCATACATGCCTGTTTGAGAAAACTTTAGAGTTGAAAAGTCCAAATTTATACATTCCACGATTTGTTTTCAATCCTAGAAGGCCACTAATATATATTTTTTATCCAACACAAAATTATTATCAACAATATACATATATTTAATGAATTGTATTTTTATTCTAAAATGAATCAATAGTATATGATTACACTTGATAATTAAATTCAACTTTCGTGATTTTTCAACCCAACAGGTAATATTCCAAGAGAAATTGGGAACTTGACATCTTTAACAGTTTTATTACTCAACGAAAACAGTTTGAGTGGTACGTTCTATCATTTTCAACTCTGTCTTTGTTATCATCTTAATAGACGTTTGTAAAGTTTTTTAATTCTATGTTGTTCAATCTCTTCAAGTTTTGCATTATGTTATGTGTATAATATTGACATATATTGTATTTAGATAAAGCAATAGACCATAAATAAATTAGTACATGATGCCACATGGACAGTATATGAGCATATAAATATGCAAAAATTAGAATAAACCTAAAATATTAATAAAATTTTATGATCGTCTAGTTTGTAAGGAAAACTGAAGGAATTTTTTAGGTGATATTATTATGACATTTATAAATGAGTGATATTTTAATTAAGTGTGTTTAAAACAATATTTATGGGATCAAATAGGATAGGACGGTTTAACCGAAAATCAGTCCAACAAGATCTAAATATAGATGAATCTTTATATATATGAGTTGAATCTGATCCATCAATTCCATTAATATAATAAATAAGAGGCATTTTGTGGTGGATTTAATAGGGAGTTTCGTGAAATTTTATGGAATAAAAACTCAATTTTTTGAAGGAAAAAAAAAGATTAACTCTTAATTTTTATGGAATAGGGAGTTTCGTTAAATTTTCATGCTTTATGATACATTCTTAAAGTTTGTCGAACATATATAACATTTCATGTCTTTCAAAATCATTGATTTTGGTAAATTGTGTGTGATGTCTTTGTATTATGTGTGTTTTGTGTTATACAAAATTAAAATTAAAATAATTAATGAACAATTTCAAGTAGCAAATTATTATGGGCTTAAAATTTTCATTTCTCCATATTCGTTTATTGATATGTTTCTTTTTTATTCTTTTTTGTTGCAAATTTATTAAATGAAGATTAAGAATTAAAGTATATTATTGGTAGGTTTTTATTATTCTATCATTAAATTAAGTTGTTCTTAATGCCTTTTGTTTTCTTTTTATGCATCGAATTTTGATTTTGCATGTTATAGTTTCCGTCGCTCAAAATTTTTGCAAATTTAGTTTCTTGGATATGTGCAACTCTATGATCTGTATTTAACAGAAAATTCACAATTGTCTTTGTATTTTATCATAATTATATAAATTATAAGTCTATGAACTAATTATTAACTAAATAAAAAAAATTGAAAAATGAATTACTGATCACAAAGACGGAAGACAAAAGTATAGGAAAATATCATATATATGCTTTTGCATACGTTATTGAATTTTTAGATATAGGAAGCACGTTAATGGTTTGCTACTGATAAATTAAAATAATTTTTTTTTATTAGAATTGAATCTTAATATTTATTTCTCAACTTCTTTAGTTTCATCAATCTTATCATTGAGCAGAAGCTGGTTGAATTATATATTTAGAAGCAAATTATGATTCTTTTTTTCCACAAGTAACAATACAAAATCTGAGGCAATTCACGAAACTAAAGTAATATCATTTTCATTCTTTTTTGTAAAACATTAAAATGTTTTTGTTGATTATCACTCCAATTTTTCTAATCCTTATTGTCTCTCTTCCACTCCCCTAACTTATTAAAGAATTAAAGCAAAACAATCCAATTTGAAGGGAAGGGGGAGGCAAATTTATACATTCCACGGTTTCTTATCAATCTTAGAAATCCACCAAAATATACTTATTGAAAAAAAATATATATCCAACACAAAATAATTTATATTAATAATGTACATATATTTCGTGAAAATTATATTTTATTCTAAAATGGATCAATAGTATATGATTACACTTGAAATTAAATTTAATTTTCATGATTATACAACCTAACAAGTACTATTCCAAGAGAAATTAAGAACTTGACATCTTTAACATATTTAACCCTTGGATACAACGGTTTGACTATTTCTTCATTGTATATTATATTGTCTTAATTGGTTAGACATTTGTAAAGTCCTTTAATTGTATGTTGCACATTTTATTAAAGTTTTGCATCATGTCATATGCTTATATTGTCATATATAGCATTTTGATAAACCAATAGAACATAAAATAAATTAGTATATATGATGCAACATATGCAATACATAAGCATATACATATATATCATACATACCTGTTTGAGAAAACTTTAGAGTTGAAAAGGCCAAATTTATACATTCCACGATTTGTTTTCAATCCTAGAAGGCCACCAACATATATTTTTTATCCAACACAAAATTATTATCAACAATATACATATATTTAATGAATTATATTTTATTCTAAAATGAATCAATAGTATATGATTACACTTGATAATTAAATTCAACTTTCGTGATTTTACAACCCAACAGGTAATATTCCAAGAGAAATTGGGAACTTGACTTCTTTAACAGATTTATACCTCGACAATAGCAGTTTGAGTGGTACGTTCTATCATTTTCAAATCTTTCTTTGTTGTAAATTTTATTGTCTTAATAGACGTTTGTAAAGTTCTTTAATTGTATGTTGTTCGATCTATTCAAGTTTTGCATTATGTCATGTGTATAATATTGACATATATTGCATTTAGATAAAACAATAGACCATAAATAAATTAGCACATGATGCCACATGGACAGTATATGAGCATATACATAAAGAAAAAATTAGAATGAACCTAAAATATTAATAAAATTTATATGATCGTCTAGTTTGTAAGGAAAAGTGAAGGAATTGTTTAGGTGATATTGTTATGACATTCATAAATGACTGACATTTTAATTAAGTGTGTTTCAAACAATATTTGTGGGATCAAATAGGATAGGACGGTTTAACCGAAAATCAGTCCAACAAGATCTAAATATAGATGTGTTGAATCTGATCCATCAATTCCATTAATATAATAAATAAGAGGCATTTTGTGGTGGAGTTAATAGGGAGTTTCGTTAAATTTTATGGAATAAAAACTCTATTTTTTGAAAAAGAAAAAGATTAACTCTTAATTTTTATGGAATAGGGAGTTTCGTTAAATTTTCATGCTTTATGATACATTCTTAATGTTTGTCGAACATATATAGCATTTCATGTCTTTCAAAATCATTGATTTTGGTAAATTGTGTGTGATGTCTTTGTATTATGTGTGTTTTGTGTTATACAAAATTAAAATAATTAACGAACAATTTCAAGTAGCAAATTATTATGGGCTTACAATTTTCATTTCTCCATATTCGTTTATTGATATGTTTCTTTTTTTATTCTTTTTTGTTGCAAATTTATTAAATGAAGATTAAGAATTAAAGTATATTATTGGTAGGTTTTTATTATTCTATCATTAAATTAAGTTGTTCTTAATGCCTTTTGTTTTCTTTTTATGCATCGAATTTTGATTTTGCATGTTATAGTTTCCGTCGCTCAAAATTTTTGCAAATTTAGTTTCCTGGATATGTGCAACTCTATGATCTGTATTTAACAGAAAATTCACAATTGTCATTGTATTTTATCATAATTATATAAATTATAAGTCTATGAAGTAATTATTAACTAAATAAAACAAATTGAAAAATGAATTACTGATCACAAAGACGGAAGACAAAAGTATAGGAAAATATCATATATATGCTTTTGCATACGTTATTGATTTTTTTGTGATCGATCCAACTGAATATTTTTTTAAACAAATCATATTTTATTCAGTCTCATGTCATTAATAATTATTTGGATATGTTAAATATTTAGATATAGGAAGCACGTTAATGGTTTGCTACTGATAAATTAAAATAATTTATTTTTTATCATCATGTATCTTTTTGTTTGATAACCAGTTTTAATATTTATTGTCTCACAATTTCACAGGTAATATTCCTAGAGAGATTGGTGATCTTAACAAGTTAAGAATCTTGTATTTGAGTTCTAACAAATTGGAGGGCATTTTACCTCCGACAATTTTTAACTTATCATCTTTGGAAAGCTTGGTCTTATCAAACAATATGCTCACTGGAGCATTGCCAAGAGAAATTCATGGAAACATGAGAAACCTTAATTTTTTATACCTTGACAACAATGGCTTACATGGTATGATACTTTTTTCTATGCTCTCATTCTCTATTGTCATTTTTTTTTTTTTGGTTGTTTTCTTTTCCGACTTAATGGTTCTTGATATTTATTTCTCTGTTTCTTTAGTCTAATTATATCAAAATGTGACGTGTAATTCATTTGGTGCCTAAACTAAAAAAATAGATCGATTTTTTACTCGTAATTTATACTTTTTTATGAGTTTTCTGGTAAGTTCAGTATAGTTTGACAACCAAACGTATAACTACTAATTTGTCATCATATTGTACAGGTAGCATTCCTTGGGAGTTGTTCTCAGTCAATTTTATGGCCATTGATCTTTCTACTAATTCTTTTGAAGGTTCCATACCTATAGACATTGGAAGACTACAAAAATTGGAAACTCTAGTACTCCATTCCAACAAGTTGAGTGGAGAGATTCCATCATCCATTTGTAACATGGCATCTCTTCAATTTCTCCATTTGTCAAATAACAGCTTAGAAGGAGGAGTTCCTCAATGTTTAGGAAAGTTAAGCATATCTTTGCAGGTCTTGCATTTGAAGAGAAATTACCTTCATGGCCTTATTCCGTCGACATTTGAAAATGGTTGTGCTCTCGAGTCTCTTAACCTGAATAGCAATAAATTCGAAGGAGCACTGCCACGATCCCTTGCCAATTGTCGACAACTTCAGGTTCTTGACATTGGAAAAAATAAAATACAAGACACGTTTCCTTTTTGGATGGAGAGTCTTCTTGAGCTTCGGGTCCTTGTCTTAAGATCTAACAGATTTAATGGCACCCTATTACTCCCTTCAAAGACTAATGTTTCATTTCTCAAGTTGCAAGTTTTTGACATAGCCCGAAATGCATTTACTGGCACTTTGCCTGATAGATATTTGAATAACTTCACTGCCATGATAAATGCCAAGGAAAGTCCAACTCAAGAAACAAATTGGTTTAAGAAATATGAGGAGTCGATGGTATTTGTTCTCAAAGGTTTGGAGCAATCAGTGGAGAGAATCCTAACAACCTTCACAACCATTGACATGTCTGAAAACAATTTTTCTGGAGGTATTCCAGAATCCATAGGAAAGCTCAATTCTCTAAGGTACTTGAATTTGTCTCATAATAAGCTCACAGGACACATACCTATATCTCTTGGAAATATAACCATTCTTGAATCGTTGGACTTGTCTTCAAACAAATTGGTGGGTGAAATTCCAAGACAATTGACCACATTTCTTTCGACATTGAATCTTTCGCTGAATAATCTTGCTGGGCAAATACCTTCTGGTGGTCAATTTCGTACATTTGACAATAGCTCATACGTGGGAAATTCAGGATTATGTGGGTTTCCATTGACAAAAGAATGTGATCAAAAGAACAATAGTGGACAGAAAGTGCCCCCACAAGAAGAAGGTGATGACTCTGATTTTATTGAAGGATTTACGTGGCAAGCTGTTGTTTTAGGGTACGGTTGTGGTTTCCTAATAGGAGTTATTATCGGTTATTTAGTTTTTCGATATGGAAGACCTAAATGGTTGGTGGAATTGTTTTTCGGTGTGGGATACAAGATGACAAAAAGAAGCAATAGAAGAAATGTGGTGCGACGAAGAACTTGAATGCATGGGAATCAAAGTTGGTTTAAATGTTATATTTACACACTTTTGTTGTTGGGCATAATGTATATGATGAATGTTGTTGTTTGTCTTAGATTAATTATATTCACAAATCAATATATCTTGTTAGTTGTATTTGGTTGATTCATACAATAATGTTAAATCATGACATATAGTTGTATATTTGCATACAATGCAATATTGAGGCAAAGAGTATGAAGTCTTTAGATTTATACGTATACCTAAAATTTGAAGAAAGCTTTCATCAAGATTTTAGAAAATGAAAATTGAAGAGAATATATATAACTACTATGAGAAAAGATAATTTAACATTCCATGTGATAGATATCAAACCAACAAAATAAAATTACTCAATCTCATAATAATTTAGTATAATAATGAGTAGGGTTGAAATCTTAAGGAACGTGATCTTTATTTATTTTATTTTTTGAGATTTGCAATAAATAAAAATAGAGTTATTTTTGGATCGATTGTAATTAAATAAATTAAATTAATCCTATAATTAACTAAGCAAACTCAATAAAATAATAAAATCGAAAAATTAACTAGCAACTGAATGATGAAATAAATTGAGAAAATATAAATATTACCAAGTTTTGATTCAATAACACTAACATTCAATTGAATCATTAATCATATGCTACAAATGTAACCTTGCACACTTAAACATTTGCATCATTGTGTTATAATATTAAAGAAGTTAACAGAAATTGTCTTATTGTTATTACTACTTATTATTGTTGTTGTTATTGCTGATGCTGTTAAATATTTTTATTTGATTTTATTTGTTGAGCTAAGTTCTTTTAAAATAATTTTCTAATTTTTAAACAAACATTTCTAATGTAATATATTTTTATATTTACTTAAATAATATTATAAATTCTATTGTTAACTTCAAAATTTTAAACATAATCTATAAAATTATTGTTGATGTTGTTGCTGCTGCTAAACGTTTTTAGATTTTAATCGTTAATTTTAGATATTTTAAAATAAGCATTTCTAATTTTATTAAAAAATTATAATAACTAAAATAATTTTTAAATGTTAGTTGTTAATTTTATTTCCAAACAAAATTTCAAAGGATATGTTCGGAAGGGTTTATATGGCAAAATTTTGAACTTCAAAAAATCTCAATGTGTTTGGTTTCATATTTAAATTTGAGTCATAAAATTTGAACACAATTATTACTATCTATATATTACAATCATCACTCATTACCAAGTACACAGTTTTTCATAATAATGACAAAAACTTTTGTGCGACTGGTGCATCGACCTTAGGTCCATGCATACGGTCAACCCAACCCGTCACGCGCACCCACGCGCCGCCACACGCTTGGGTGGGTGCGCCCAAACTCACTCCCATGTGTTATACTTTTATATTATGTTAGTCGTACATTTATGTTATATTAGTCATACATTTATATTATGTTCGTCATACCTTTTTAGGTTTTTAATTATACCTTAACATTTTTTTAGACAATCATTAATATATTTCATACATTTTAGTTATGTTAGTTGTATCTTAATATATTACATAAATGTATGACTATGTTCATATAAATGTATGAATAATATCATATAAAGGTATGAGTAATGTCATATAAATGTATATATATATACAAATTGTACTGAAATTGGTTTTTTTTTTAAAGTTAAAATATTACATAAATGTATGATATTTGTACATAAATGTAGGACTCATTTAATAAAAATATGACTAATATAATAAAATAATACGACTAATATGGTATAAAAGTCGGGGGAGAAAAAAAGGAAAAAGGTGCTTAAATAGTTTTTAGAAAAATTTGACTTTTTCACGTATTAATTTTATTTTATTTTTGGATGTAATTATCCTATAGCGATGAAAGTATCTAGTGCTAAATTCATGGGCTCAAGAAGACATGGTGTATGGAACACTTCATTCCTGCAGTTAGTTATATGAGGGGAAAAAACACAATTGTCCTCTTCTTTGTCGAAACAAAAAAACTTCTCCAAAACTAACACTTTAATTTCTTTGAATCTTTTAAAAGACCAAAAGAAAAATAATAATAATAATAATAAAAGAAAATAAAGATACTAAAATTAGATTTGACCAAAAGGAAGACTAAAATATAGGGAAAGAGTAGTTGCATTGCACCCTAAACCGTTCTGTTATTCATCCCTAAATTGTAGCAAGTGGGCCCCCTCTGTACTTTACTATATATACGCCTCAAATATTTCAGTGACCAATTAAAAAATAAAATTCTAAAAAAAAAAAAAAAGGGAATCCAGTTTCTTAACAGTCGTAGGCTGTCTCTTCGCGAGCTTTTACTTTCTCTCTCTATACCTACATCTTTCTCTCTCTTCGATCCCTCTCAATCGATGAATGCAGGTGAACTTCTCGGCTTAACTCAATACTTCTTTGTTTGAATTGTGCTGGAAGTTGTGTAATTTCGTTGAATTTTGAAGAAGCGGGAGAATTGGGGATAAACCCTAATTTTCCACTTTGCTCAATTATGGTGTTTGAGCTTCCGAATGGAAGCTTGAAGTGTTTTCATGCTTGGTTTATGTGTTATTTCGCTCTTTGATATGATCTTTGTTTACTAAATTCTGTGAATTTACTGTTTTTTTTTTTTCCTCTTGGAATTCGGAGGTGTCAGTGGTTAGTAATGTATTTTGGTCTCTTTCCTTTACTACTTTTTTCTTTTCGATGGTTTTTTTTTTTTCTTTGAAACTTTGATTTTATTTTTGATCTCCAAAGAAGAATTTTATGAAGATTGCATTATGATGATGTGGAGAACAGTGATGGGATTTCATGTTCTGTACTTAGTTTTTTTGCAAGTATATATCTTTCTTGTTTCTGATGTTTCGGGACATTGTATGGTGGTAAGATAATTGAAGTTGTGTGACTCCTTATGGAAATATTTTTTCTCTTTTTTTGGTCATGCAAGTGTAGGAACTTTTTTTCTATCTTAGTTGTTTCCTATCTGTTTAATTTGAAATTCATATTGATTTTTGTATTTACTATAATTTGATGTTTTCTGATGATCTTCATGCGTTCTTTTATTAGGTTTGCTAGTTTTTAGATGCTAAAATAGCTAAAGGTATTTTGAGGAGAAACTACCCTATAGATATGAGATTCTTACCCTTATAATGGCTGGAAATGCGAGATATGAAATGACTTCGGCCAGCCCCGACTCCAGTTTTGGAGGGAACTACCAAAACAGGCAAAGAGGTTACTCTACTCCCTCTTTGGATAGGTCTGCAAGTTTCAGAGATGGTACCGAAGGCAGGAATTTCGCTTCTGGGAAGGCGAATTCTCGGGGGACTGCAGCAGCTTCAGGAGATGCTAATACAGTATCTCAATTCTTGATGTTGGAGTCAATTGTTTTGGGCGACCAAAAATTTGCACGGTTTAGTGATATAAGGACGGTTTTGGGTTTTTGTGTTGGAAGTGGTTCAGAAGACAGCTCTTTTGGAACAGCTCATGTGAAGAATCCATCACTATCAGGTCTTGAGGAACTTAAGCGATTAAGAACAAGTGTTGCTGATTCTTGCGTTAAAGCTAGGTAAACTTTGTCCCAACTAGGTGTTCTCTTTCCAAATGTCACTGCTGCTTGGATATTTGAATTAATGAATTGACTTTTCATGCTCGCATCTTTTTTGTCATTTCGTGCTCATGAAGATCCTAAGGGTATGTTTGGAAGGGGATTATGAGGGATTGGAGAAATCTTGCCATTGAATTCCTGAATTTGGAAGTAAAGGCGAATGGTAAAGATGTATGTTTGTTTTAGGATTTTGTAGGGTAGGATTATGTTGTGGATGTCAAATCAATGCTGGAAAAGGTTGGTTGATGTAATATTTTATTGTAAAAAGGTGGGTTGATGTGATATTTTATTGTGAAAAAATATTTTTGTTAATGATTGGATGATTACATATAGGTAGTAATGATTGTGTTCGGATTTTGTTATCCGGATTTAAATACGAAAACAAACATACTTTGAGACTTTGAAGTCCAAAATCCTGTCATGTGAATCCCTTTCCAAGCATACCCTAAGGAACTTTGATATATTAAACAATAAATGGGTAAATTTATATTTGTAGTTTGTCAGTATCTCTTGTTTATTTAGCTTTGAGAGGTGTTCCCGCTAAGTTGATCAAACTTGACTGTTACTTAACAGGGTGATCTTGAAACTCTCTACACTCAAGATATATTGACATCTATATCTTGTCGTCTTCTGTTTATTCTGAAATTTTGTATTTCTTATTTTCGACAGTTGTAGAGCAAAAAAGCTGGACAATAATTTAAATAAGTTGAACAAATTTGTTGAGACCATGGCCCCTAAGAAGCAACAGCAACGGAATGAGATGCTGACAAATGAATGATCTAGTGGTTCAACCTTGAAAATTGGATCTCTGATGCATCGGAACCCTACAGAATTTGGAAGTCAGAAATTTGATGATCGGCCTAAGAATGTTGGACTGAGTAAGCGCTTACGGACATCAGTGGCAGAAACTCGGGTTTGTAACTGCATTAAAAAAAATTATGTTTTCAGCATTCACTGATTTTGATATTTCATTTCTAATTTGACAAATAAAAATCAGATCAGCTGAAATTTTCCTTTTAAATCAGACCTTTTTCATGTGTACTTAGTGCTGACAAAGTCACTTTACCATTGACAGCTTAGTAAATGGGGTAAGGATGGTAATCAAAGAGATTCTGTCTGTCATTTTGTTTAATACGGCACATGTCAACTTAAACATTTATCTTGGGCATTCGATATGTACGGGTTATAAATCAACACGATTAAGGAAAAGGATGTAATTTATGATTTAGCTGTAATCTTGAAACCCACTATCATTCGAATATTTTAGTTACAAACTATGGGATCAATGTAGACCATAAACATAACTTATCAGTGTACATTCATGTGCTTTATAATTGACTGGTTTTATTAATTCAGTTTCACGATTTATCCTTGTATCCTGAACAGTGACTTTGTTGCTGTCTCATTGTATCATTTCATTTCATTGATGTCTGCAACATCACGACTGTTCTCCCTACTTTCAGGCAGAATGCAGGAACAATGGAGCATTGCGTCAGCCTTTGACAGTGACCAAAGAACAAGACCAGCAAGGATAACAATGTAGATTCTGATATCGTTGAGGAAAAAATAAGGAGATTACCTGCAGGTGGAGAAGGCTGGGACAAGAAAATGAAAAGGAAACGCTCAGTTGGTGCTGTCTTTCCAAGATCTATTGACAATGATGAGGAGCTGAAAAGAACTATGCATCATAAGCTCACAAGTGAATCTAGCTTGCGGTCTACTAAATAAACTTGTTACTTGCAATTTTCTGCCTATTAATCAGTCTTTGCTTTCCATGTTCTGCTGTTTTCATATAGTTAAATTATATTTTTTGAGAAGTTTGTTGAATGAGGCTCGACCAAACTTGGTCTAATTATCTTAATCTAACCTCTAAAGGGAACCTTCATTCCTGATCGACCCCAATTTTCGGATCGAATCACGTAGTTGTTATAATTTCTCCTAACATCCATTCAACTCAAGTGGGATCGGTGACACAACAAAAATAATGTAATATGATATAAAATATCAAATGTAAGAGAAAATTCAACTAATTGGATTTAAGTTTGATAACCTTATAACCCTCAACCAATAATTAAGTAACAACCATAAATTTAAGAGTAGGTTTCCTGTAAACCAGTTGCATGGTGCATCCGCATCGATTTGGATCCGCATCTTTTTTTTTTTTTATTCGCGCTCTGACATTTATGTTATATTAGTATGCATGACCTATTTCTCCACAATTTGTATTTTTATGTGATATTACTCATACATTTATATAATATCTAGGATCCGTGTACCTAGTGCACATAAATAATTATGTTTTTACAAATACATGCTTACATTTTGGAATAGTTCGTTCAACAAACATATTATGGAAATTGTCGAGTGAATTTGATGCTTAAGTAAGCCTTTATTTCAATTGTGATACCCTGCGAACTGTGACGTTTAGTATTGGACGTAATATTTGAAATCAAGTTTTGGTAACTCGTTAACTATTTGTTCAAATTTGACAGAAATGTACCAAATTTGATAGAAAGTTTTACTCCATATTGGTACTCAACATTTGAAATCATACTTAGATTTAGTACATTTTCGTCAAATTTGGATGGAAAGTTAATCAAAGTATCAAACTTGAAAGTTATTGAACATGAGATATCACAACCGAAGTTGAGATTTACTCAAGGTATGTACCAAAATTAAAATAAATCCAAAATATTAGTATGGGATAAATGGATAATTTCAATTTTGGTTCTATATATAAGACACTTTCCACTTTCAAACAACCAAGTATCCGTTTTTCAATTTTGGTTTTCTATGTTTTAATTTTTTCCAATTATTGCTGACGTGACAACTGAAAATTCTGACATGGTGGCAAGAAAATCCGACGTAGCATCCAAATTTGATTAGTTAAACGACGAAAATTGAGATTTTACCATAGTTTGATTTTGATTTTTTACAATTCCGCATGTAATATTCCGAAAGAGATTGGTTATCTTAATAACTTAAAATGGTTTTTTGGGATCTAACAAATTAGAGGGCATTTTACCCCCACCGTTTTTAACATTTCATCCTTTGAAGCACTTAACTTGTCAAACTATACACAGCTTCCTGGAGCATTGCCAAGAGGATTTGAAAATATGAAAGTGCTTCGTTCATTATACCTTGATAACAATGCCTTATAAGTGCTATGATTTCTTCCATGCTCTCTTTCTCTATTGTCATTTTGATTTAGATTTTTGTCAACATAATTATAATAAAATTAATTACATGATCTATTCATTGTTTATAAAGTGTAGAAACTTCTTATGCAACAAATTTGAAAAGTTTCATCGCATACTTAGCAATAAATTTCTTTGTTTCGTTGCAAAATTACAACTTACAACAATTTTAACACTAAAATAGATGAAATTAGAGACGAAGAAACATTACGCGGTACCCTAAATTATGAGCATTACAATTAGAGCTTTAGCAAGTCACAAAGGCAATATAAATTTGAGTGAAGCATGTTCTGTCATCAGGAATCACTGATAACGATAACTATGTACCTCACACTCACAACTCGAAAGCTATTAGTTCAAAACCCTCCAACTCTAACCTAATCAGAAAGTTATGAAAAAATTAATTAATTCCATTAATAAAACACAAATTACCAGGCAATGTCTTCATCTAGGCATCAATTCACACACAAAAACAGTGTGAAAATCAAACATCCAGTAGATAAAATGGAAAAATCGAATATAAACTATAAACACAAGGGAGAAATTCGATAAAAATTGGAGAATCAGACAGAGAGAGAAGGCTCAAGAGAGCGAAGCAGAAGGAGATTCGCACGTAAGGGCTGAGAAAGAGAACTGAATTATGTGCTGCCATTTTCTTCTTCAGCGGAAAGCTTTTTATTTTTAATTTTTTACAAATATTTGCGGCTAATTATTCAATTTAATAGGAGTTATTATCGGTTATTTTGTTCTTCGATATGGAAGGTCTAAATGGTTGGTGGAATTGTTTTTCGATGTTGCATACAAGACAAAAGGAAGCAATAGAAGAAATGTGGTGCGACGAAGAACTTGAATAAACAGGAATCAAGTTGGTTTAAATGTTACAGATATTCACTTTTGTTGTTGGGCACAAATGTTTATTCAAGTTGGTTTAAATGTTATAGATTTTCACTTTTGTTGTTGGGCACAATGTATGATGAATTTTGTTGTTTTTCCTACATTTATTCGCAAACCAAATTTTATTGTACTAGCTTTTGTTAGTTTTTATTTCGTTGGTTCATACATTAATGTCAAATCATGATAGTTGTAGATTTTCTAGGCAATATTTAGGCAAAGAGGATGTGTAGCATTTCGACGTATACTGTATACATATCCTTAAAATTTGAAGAAGCTTTGATCAAGAATTAAAAAAAGGGTAAAATACAAAAATACATTTTAAGTATAAATTATAATTGCAGATGAAGAAAGAGATTAGGTAATTAAGATATTGTAACTCACATTTTCAAAAAAAGAAAAAATTACTCTATAAAACCATGCACGTGAGCAGTTTTTGGTGAGATCTTACGAAGTGGTAGTCGGAAATACTGTAACCTACAAAACTCATGAACTTTATATCGTGAAACGAAAAGTTTTAAAATTTATATAGCAAAGTACTAAATTTAGATGCACTTGAACAATCTCCATTGAAATTTTATGAAGTGACAGCCATAAATGTTGTAACCTGCAAAACTCATCTAATTTATATAGTTAAATGAAAACATATATAAATGATATAGCAAAATACAAAATCATGTATACTGGAGATAAATTTTTGTTTTTTACCCTATAAAAAAAAGTTTAGTCCCCCCTCAACATCAAATGACTATTTGTACATAAAATCAATATACCATAAAATCTTTCTCATCTCTAAAGATTAGAAAATTATGTGACGCATATTAAGTCTTCTACACAAGTCAAAAGACTTTTATTTATGTATGTTAGTGCAACCATCCTCACAACTAAAATTATTTAGTTCAATCAAAACTATTTGTGGGGTAAATTTTGAAACTCTCTAGTTCTTTTTTAAAGGACAATTTCTCTCTTCAGGAAAAAACATTAAGTAGTAGAGTCCTTTGATAGATCTTTTTCAAACGTGACTTTATATCTTGTAATATTCATCTTAATTTCAAAATCTAATACAAGTTTTGTCAAATGTTGACCAGTTACTTTACATGAAAATGTTGAGTTTCTACATCAACCATCGTTTTTGATGATTCCAGTGAAAAAAAACCATCATGTGTAGTAATGTAGGTGAATGAGTTTTGTTTTGGAATTCTTTCAGGTTGTTAATTTCTATAATACTTTTGTATCTTGTGTTTTTGAATGATGAAAATGATCTTTATATATAATTGTAAAGTTAGTGTTTTTGTTGCAGTACTGATTTGACGTAATTATACAACTTGATTGATCATTTGTATTTTGATAACATTTCTGAATATAATTACGTAAATTGTTATGGCAATCAGTTCTATATTTGCAAGAATTGATCTTAATTGCTAAAAAAACAAAAGACATTTGACAATATTTAATGAATCGATAAAGTATATATATATATTTATTAAAATATCAGTTATTTAACTTAAGAAATTAATTTGCCCATATTTACTAATTATTTTGTAAATTCAAAATTTTTATGTCCACATCAACAACCTCTTAATCTATGTATTGGGTCATCACCACTGATTATGATGATAAATTTTCACCAAACTAAAGTGGTTTAATCTATGTATTGGGTCATCACCTCTAATTATGATGATAAATCTTGACCAAAATAAAGTGGTTAAGGAACAATTTAAAATTTATCTTAGTTTCTTATTAAAAAAAGGCATGCAAATTTATAAAATAATATAGCATGTGTTATTTATTAATTTTCTCAAACAAAAATAATAGAGAGAACGGTATGTAAAATATAGGATTGAGAAAAAAAAAAAAAAAAAAAACTATTATCACTCTAGAGAATAGAAATACAAAACCTTATAAAACAAGTGTATTCTTATATAAGCTAGCATTAGGTTAAAACATGTAATACAATCTGTATACAATATTATAATGATTATCTAGATCTCTCCAAATTAAATTCATTATTGATTCCTTAAAAACATAATTACTTATTGTCTCACGCATATTATTTTACGGGATATAGTTCTATTATCCATAATTAAAACTCATTTTCTCAAATAAATCTTTATAATTATTGTAATATATGGGTGCATGTGGATTGAATTAGAGTTGTAAAATGTCTAACGTGCCATATATTTAATATCCAATATTATATATTTAATTAATGTAATCAAAACTTATTTGTATAAAATGAAAAAAAAAAAAAAAAAGCACTTGCATTGAGTGGACAAAGAATATTTATTTTTAAATTTATAAAGTAAGAACAAAAATATGGAAATCAAAGTCGGGCACTGACTTGACTTGGAAAATAATTTGTCACTTTTCCATTAATTAGTTTCCTTTCTTAGCCATATTAATAGTCTTAGAATTTTAAATATATATTGAATGGCTTGATTCGGTCTTGTTTGCCACACAACTCTATTTCAGAAATCAAGCCTCATGGAGAGATTTTTCCAATTTTCTCTATTTGTTCCACTCTCTTTAGTTCTATGTTTATTGGGTTGTGGTTTAACTAGCACAACGAATAGCAATATCAATACCGATCAATCTTCACTTTTAATATTAAAATCCCGCATCATTTCAAATCCTCATAATATGTTGTTAAAAAATTGGACAACTGAAACCTCTGTTTGTAGTTGGAATGGAGTTGTTTGTAACTCAAGCTACAATAGGGTGACAGAATTGGACATTTCAAATATGGAACTTACAGGCAGTATCCCACCAGAAATCGGAAATCTTTCTTTCCTTGTTTCTCTAAACATGAATGGGAACTTTTTCCATGGTCCAGTTCCTCCATCCATTTTCCAATCATCATCCTTAAAAAATTTATACTTACAAAATAATAGTTTGTCAAGTAGTTTACCAATTGACATGTGCAAGCATAATCTACACAAATTCAAAGAACTCGATTTATCATTTAATGAGTTGTTTGGAAAAATACCATCAAGTTTGGCTCAGTGTTCACAACTTGAATATATTTCCTTGGTATCTAACAACTTTGATGGATATGTGCCTAAAGAAATCGGGAACTTGACTCAACTCAAGATCTTGTACCTTGGAGGCAACCATTTGAGAGGTAAGATCTCATGTCTTTACAGAATATTAACTAATTTCAACAATTTAATGATTTTTTTAAATTATTTTTTTGACTCGAAATGAGTTCATAATTATGTCATTCAATTACATGTCATGTTTTCCATGAAATATATATATATATATATATATATGTGTGTGTGTGTGTGTGTTTTTTTTCATTATTTTCGCTTAATTATGTCATATCTTATGTATGTTATTTCGGAAACGAACTCCATTTACTAAATGATGAATTTAGTAAATTTCTTTTAATTATCCATTTATTTCGTCAATGAATAAGAGCATGCCAAAAGTGGTATTTGTATCAAAAATTTATGACCGAAATTTTATTTAATACTAAAAAGTTATTTATACCCTGATTTCTGTTTCTTGATATAAGACATAAAAAAAGCAAATTGATATTCTCTTTTCCTTTTTCACAATTAAAGCTCCCATCATTATGAATTCATTTATTAATCTGATTCATTAGTCATCAAATTAAAATTTATTCCAATATGATTGTATATGTAATTTCTTCACAGGTAGCAATAAAATATACATACCAACTACCCCTAATTCAAACAACTTATTTGATCTTGAGAAGATTCAGAATAATTGATAGTAGAAAATAGTAGAAAAATGGATGAATGAGGGCTTAAATTATACTAATTAAAGAGATTGAGTTGTAGGGATAGAGAAAAACAAACTTTCAATGCCAACTACAAGAAAGAGAAAAAAAAAAAAAAAAAAAGAGACAGAAAGAGAGAATGACACTGAAATTATTTTTCAGCGTTGAAAACTTGGATAATGTGGCATGCTCTAGTTCGTTGATGAAATAGACATGTGAGATTAAAAGAATTTACTAATTTCACCATTTAGTAAATGGAGAGGATTTGTTTCTATGTTATTTCTTGTGTGTTTTAAATTTTTCCGTATTTGTCTGTCCAAGTTCTAAATTGATGTGGTTAGAGGACAAGAAAAAAAAAAACATTTGAGTTTCTTTAAATTATATATCTAGTAACAATTCAGATATATTTTTAATTATATATCCAATAACAATTCAGATATATTTTTCAATTATTCTTTAATTTTGAACTTTTTATGATTTATCAAAAATTTAATTAAGTTCTCGAATTTGTTGGCAACATTCCATTAGAAATTGGATTTTTTTATTTTCTTGTAATATGATTGCGTTCAATGATGTATTCTTTCATTTTGACGATCTTGGCTCTTTTAAACTAAAATATTTTTAATAATAGGTTATCCATGACAACTTTACACTTCAACGTCAGCACAATCATATCTCAAACTGCCCATTAATTAAGATTGCAAAAATAATGAAAATTCACATTATACTAAGATTTTTTTGACATTTAATCTAAGATTTAATCATGCATATTAAATTAGATTGTCAAAGTACAACAATCATTGTGTTTCTAACTAAAATCAAATGCAAGTGATTGAGGGGGCCAAATAACAAGGCAAATTTTATGCATTCCAAGGCAAAATATATATATACTTTTTCGAAATTTTTTTTGCAACGCAGAGCAATTATTAATGTACATATACTTGATGAAAACTATATTTTATTCTAAAATGGATCAATAGTATATGATTACACCGTATAATTAAATTCAGCTTTCATGATTTTGCAACCCTACAGGTAATATTCCAAGGGAAATTGGGAACATGACATCTCTAATAAATTTAATCCTTGGAGGCACCGATTTGAGTGGTACGTGCTGCCATTTCTAAGTATTTTGTTGTTGTAAATTTTATTGTCTTATTGATCATACATTTGTAAAGTCTTTTAGTTGTATGTTGCTCGATCTATTCAAGTTTTGCATTTTGTCATATATTTATATTGCAATTAGATAAATCAAGAGACCATAAAATAAATTAGCATGATGCCACATATATAGGCAATACATAACCAGTTGTACCATCATTGATGAAGCACATTATTAGTATATATATATTTTTATATGTTTGAATGTGTTGCAATTCCGCAGGTAATATTCCGGAAGAGGTTGGCAATCTTAATAACTTAAAACTCTTGGTTTTGAGTTCTAACAAATTGGAGGGCATTTTACCTCCTACCATTTTTCACGTATCAAGAGATATTCAAAACATCAAACTGCGAATTTTATACCTTGATAGCAATGCCTTAAGTGGTATGATACTTCTTCTATGCTCTCTTTCTGTATTCTCATTTTGGTTCTTCTTCTTTTGTCCTTTTCTTTTCCCAGTTAATGAATCTCTAACAACTAAACTTATATACCATAACTAATTTGTCATCATATTGTTTAGGTAGTATTCCTTGGGAGTTGTTCTCAGCCAGTCATACACGGATTGATCTTTCTACTAATTCTTTTGAAGGTTCTTTACCAGTTGACATTGAAAGATTTCAAAGCATGACTTACCTAAACCTTGCAGAAAACCATGTCTCAGGTGTAATACCTTCAAATATTGGATATTTATCAAATCTGGATCTTCTAATACTCCATTCCAACAAATTAAGTGGAGAGATTCCACCATCCATTTGCAACTTGACATCTCTTGCATTTCTCCACTTGTCAAATAACAGCTTGGAAGGGTTAGTTCATCAATGTTTAGGAAATTTCACCAAATCTTTGCAGGCGCCTTACATTTGAAGGGGAATTACCTTCATGGCCTTGTTCCATCAACATTTGAAAAGGGTTGTGCTCTTGAGTCTCTTAACCTAAATAGCAATCAATTTGAAGGAGCATTGCCACGATCCCTTGCTAATTGTCGAAAACTTCAGGTTCTTGACATTGGAATCAATAAAATACAAGACACATTTCCTTTTTGGATGGAGAATCTTCTCGAGCTTCGAGTTCTTGTATTAAAGTCTAACAGATTTTATGGGACCATATTGCTCCATTCAAAGACTAATGTTCCATTTCTCAAGTTGCAAGTTTTTGACATATCCCGAAATGCATTCACTGGCTCTTTGCCCGATTGGTATTTGAGTAACTTGAGAGCCATGATAAATGCTAAGGAAGCTCCAACTGAAGGAAGAAATTGGTTTACAAAGTATGAGGAAACAATGGTCTTTGTTTTAAAAGGTTTGGAGCAACCAGTGAAGAGAATCCTAACAACCTTCACAACCATTGACATGTTGAGAACAAATTTTCAGGAGATATTTCAGAATCCATAGGAAAGCTCAACTCTCTAAGGTACTTGAATTTGTCTTACAATAGGCTCACAGGACACATACCTATATCTCTTGGAAATATAACCATTCTTGAATTGTTGGACTTGTCTTCTAACAAATTGGTGGGTCATATTCCGAGGCAATTGAGCAGTCTGACATTTCTTTCGACATTAAACCTTTTCGTTGAATAATCTTGTTGGGCAGATACCTCAATCAAGTGGACAGTTTCCTACATTTAAAAATGATTCATACATGGGAAACTCGGGATTATGTGGATTTCCATTGACCAAAGAATGTGAAGAGAATACTATTGGACATCCTTCACCCCCACAAGAAGATGATGACTCTGATTTTATTGACGGATTTACGCGGCAAGCTGTTGTTTTAGGGTATGGTTGTGGTTTCCTAATAGGAGTTATTATCGGTTATATAGTTTTTCGATATGGAAGACCTAAATGGTTGGTGGAATTGTTTTTCGGTGTTGAATACAAGATGACAAAAAGAAGCAATAGAAGAAATGTGGTGCGACGAAGAACTTGAATGCACATGAATCAAAGTTGGTTTAAATGTTATATTTATACACTTTTGTTGTTGGGCACAATGTATGATGGATTTTGTTGTTTTTCTTACATTTATTAGCAAATCAGATTTTATTATGTTGGCTAATATGTCTGGTTAGCTTTTATTTACACTATAAAAAAACAAAAGAGTATTTGCGGTGAGAATTTTTGCTGACATTAAAAGTTTACTTTTAGCGACAACATATTATCGAGTAAACTACTTTTTTCGCCCATTATGTTTGCCGTTTCGCAGTTTTGCCTTTTTTGATTTCGGGCTTGCAATTTAGGACTTTCTGTTTTACGGGCTGACAATTTAGGACTTTATTTTTTATCAATGGCAATATAGGATTTTATGTTTTCAAAATTAGCAATTATTGCCCAATTTCAGCCCGAATTGTTTATTTGGACTGAAATTACACGTTTTTCGGGCTTAATTTGATGAGGTGGCGAGTGATTATCTGACGTGGAATTTTGCAATTAATTGTCAAGCGCCATGTGTATTTTAAGTGGGCCCCATTACCTAATTCAAAATTAATTAAAAAAAAAGAAAAAAAAATGTTTCTCTCTCTAAAACCCGTTTCTCTCTCTCTTCAAATTCAGGCCATCCGGCCACCGATCGGAGCGATTCTTGTGCCTATCTTGAAGTTCTTGCCGAGCCCGTCATGAATCCGGGCTCGGATCAGCCATCCGACGCCGCCTCCGCCGGCAATCGGCTGGAGAAGTCGTGGCCATTTCTCTCTCTAAAACCCGTTTCTCTCTCTCTCTTCAAATTCAGGCCATCCGGCCACCGATCGGAGCGATTCTTGTGCCTATCTTGAAGTTCTCGCCGAGCCCGTCATGAATCCGGGCTCGGATCAGCTATCCGACGCCGCCTCCGCCGGCAATCGGCCGGAGAAGTCGCGGCCGTTTCTCTCTCTAAAACCCGTTTCTCTCTCTCTTCAAATTCAGGCCATCCGGCCACCGATCGGAGCGATTCTTGTGCCTATCTTGAAGTTCTCGTCGAGCCCGTCATGAATCCGGGCTCGGATCGTCGATCGGACATCATCTCCGCCGGCAACGGCCGATCAAACTCTCGGCCTTTCCCTCTCTCTCTCCTCCCTCTCTCTCTTCGATCCATCTCTCTCCTACTTGTGAGAAAAAAAATATCTAAGGAAATCCACGTCAATAATTAGAAGCCATGTAAGCAATTTCAGCCCGAAATCACCGGTTACGTGCAAAAAACGTGCGATTTCAGCCTAATTAATCGATTCGGGCCGAAATTGGGCAGTAATTGCGAAATTTTAAAAAATAATGTCCTAAATTGCAAGCCCGAAATAAAAAAAGGGCAAAATTGCGAAACGGCAAACATAATGGGCGAAAAAAATAGTTTACTCCATATTATCGCAAAAATTGATAATAATAATAGTCAACAAGTTGTCACAAAAAGACAATTAAAAATCTATTTACAAGAACATTATGTATTAACGACAACATTATTTCAAAACAGAAAAAAACTATTTATGAGAAGATTATGAAATAATAATTTGGTGACAACTTTTAATATTAATTTCTGACAATTTTTTATTGTCTCTAAAAAAATATTTTTGTTGTAATGTTGGTTGGTTCATACATTAATATGTCGTCAAATCATAGTTATAGATTTGCAGTGCAATTTTGAGACAAAGAAGAGTCTGTGTGGTACTCAGACTTATATATATACTTAAGAAATATGAAGACAGCTTTCATCAAGAATTTAGAAAATGAAATGGATTGAAGAGATTTAACTACTCTATATGAGAGGAGAATCAAAGTATTACATGTGATGAACATCAAACCAGCAAAATAAAATTGCCCAATCTCATGATAACTAAGTATAATGGATGTTTTTTCTTTTTTTTTTTTTTTTTTAAAGATTTGGAGCAAATAAAAATGGATAAAATAACAATGCATGATTTGTTGGTAGAAATCCTTCTTTGGCTTCCTGCAAAATCTCTAACCAGATTTAAATCGATATGCAAACAATGGTATTTCCTCATTTCCACAGACGAATTCTGTTGTCTCCACACACTCCGCAACCCAAATCCACAATGGTATGTTGTAACTCACACTTGTTATACTTTCATCCAATTCTCAATCCTCATAAGCTCATACCTTATAGTTTCACTAATATTTCCAACCCCAAAATATTGAGTTCTTGGAATGGCCTACTATTGCTACGATCTGATCAACCCCAAAATGGATATTTTTTGGATTGATTCTAATTAGATAAATTTCATAACAAGACCCAATTTATAATTTATTTCTCAATTCTAGACCCAATTTTTAAAGTTTCTCAATAAGAGGCTCAATTTAACTTTTTTTCTCAATTTAAGGCTTGAAATTTAGATTGAGTTCTTAATTCAAGACAAAATTTCATTTTCATTTTATTTATTATTTTTAATTATATTTATAAATTTATTTATATTTTTATATGTATTTATATTTTAGATAAATTAAGACAAATTAGTGCAATTTTGGAACGATTTTCATCCGACTTGTAATATTTTATATAAAAAAGAAAGAAAGAAAAATATAATTAATTCAATTCATAAAATATTATTTATATTAAATTGATTAATATTAAAATTGGGTATTTGTACTTTTATTCATAAAATTAAGAAAATAATAAGTTAGTTTTATGAATTGTATTAATTATATATATATATATATATATATATATATATAAATGTATATATAAATTAATACAAGTCGAATGAAAATCGTTTCAAAATTTTACTAACTTGTTATAATTTATTTTAAATATTAATACATTGAAATATTATTAAATCTATGAATATAAATAAAAGAAAAAAAATGAAATTTTGTCTTGAATTGAGAACTCAATCTAAATTTCAAGTCTTAAATTGAGAAAAAAGATTAAATTGAGTCTCTTATTGAGAAACTAAAAAAATTGGATCTATAATTGAAAACTAATCTATAAATTGGGTCTTGTTGTGGAATTTATCCGATTCTAATTAACTAAATTAATGTTATAGTATAGCATAGACTAGCACATGCAGCATATAAAATGTCTTTATAGTTTGTTAGTGAGTGAAGTGGTTAGCTGAGTTAGTTATACATGCAGCAGCTACCATGCATCATCATCACATGAAATGATAAGTTGAGTTTACAATGCATTTATCCTCTTCTTAGTTTTTCAACAATTAAAATCATATAATTAACTAAGCAATTAAACGAAATAAAATAATAAAAGTAAAAAATTAACTACCAACTGAATGAATAAAATAAAGGCTTAATTGAAAAAAATCCAAAGTTTAACAATATTTTTTCCATTTTAGCAAATTGTTTTAAAATTATCAATTTTAACCATGAATTTGTCAATTGATTTCAATTTTAATCAATTCATATTTTGGTCAAAATTAGATTATGGATGTGATGATGTGGATGTCACATAGATATTGAGTAAATCATACACCACTTTAAATTAACCAATCTTAATTAATCATAAAATGGAAAAAAAATTATAAAGCTTTGGAATTTTTTTGCAATTAAACCTAAAATAAATGGAAAAAAAAACAAATCAATTTTACGAAATTTTAATACAAGGGTACTAACATTCAATTGCATCATTGGTCATATATAATTGCACACTCAAACTTTTTGATCAACTTTTGATTGCACTATACATATATTATTATTATTATTATTATTATTATTGTTCTTCCGTAAAATCTCTTTTCCTAAATTTTGATATGTCCCCCTTCCAAAATGGAGAAAAAATGATTTTTATACATGGATTTGAATTGATTTAACTGCTCCTAAAATATCGCACCACTAAGTCACTAACAAAGAACAGTTACTAAGGCTTGAGAACGTGGGTTCGAGATAAAAATAAAGTATCTCGCCATATTTATTAGCGAGATGAAATATTCGAACTGGAGTATGCTTTCTCGTCAACATAAATGTATCTCGTCGTCATTATCTCGAAATGTAGAATAAAGATTTAAGGATCCAAGAATTCACCTTAAGTCTAGCGAGATATTCTATTATTTGCGCCTTCGAAATATATTGCTCGAGCTAACTTATGCGAAATAATAATTCATTTCGTATTAGTATAATAGCATTTCGAATTCTCTGAACGAGATACTCATTTCGGCTATATCAAGTATAATAAGCACTTTTTGATCTCCCCAATTGAGATAATCATTTCGGCTTACTGTGTATCTCGACCATATCAACCACTCCCCCCGAGATGATGTGTGGGTGTGCACACATCGAGAAATTAATTAAAGTATAAAGGACCTCTCAATCTTCACAAAAAATGAGGTGAGTTTGGCACATTCAAGAGGAGACACGTGTCAATATTTTTCCCGTCTCGGTATCCATTTTCACTTATTTTTTAAAATCTAAAAAGGCATCTTTTAATCTGAACCTTTGCCTCAAGCTTTGATTGGAGAGCCTTCTCGATCGTCAGTAGAAATCACACCATTAACCGAGGCGGAAGGGGATATCACCTTAATCGATTTGCCGGAAGAGATATTCAATCGTGAAGGTCCCCGAGATATGGGGTTATGAAAAAGTTGTATTAAAAGCAATACTCTTTTATTCATATATGTTTGAAGTATAAAATATACTAGATACAATGATCCATTTTGCAGGATATATGTGTTTTATTAATTTGTGACCGAAATCAATTTTCCGAATTATATTGATTACCATGAAAACATGCTATTATGACATCCATTTTATTAAACTTATGATGTTTAATATCAACTTATTTAGTTCGAATCATGATGATCTCGATCTCTGATATCGATCTCCCAATTTCAATAGTTGATTACCTTTTGGTTAATCAACTCCCTAGATCAGATCAGAATGATCTCGATCTCCCATCTTCAATAGTTGATTACCTTTTGGTTAATCAACTCCCTAGATCGGATCAGAATGATCTCGATCTCCCATCTTCAATAGTTGAGTACCTTTCGGTTAATCAACTCCCTAGATCGGATCTGAATGATCTCAATCTTCCATCTTCAATAGTTGAGTACCTTTCGATTAATCAACTCCCTAGATCGGATCTGAATGATCTCGATCTCCCAATATCAATAATTGATCACCTTTTGGTTAATCAACTCCCTAGATCGGATCAGAATGATCTCGATCTCCCATCTTCAATAGTTGATTACCTTTTGGTTAATCAACTCCCTAGATCGGATCTTGATGATCTCGATCTCCCATCTTCAATAGTTGAGTATCTTTCGATTAATCAACTCCCTAGATCGGATCTGAATGATCTCGATCTCCCAATATCAATAATTGATCACCTTTCGATTAATCAACTCCCTAGATCGGATCAGAATGATCTCGATCTCCCATCTTCAATAGTTGAGTACCTTTCGATTAATCAACTCCCTAGATCGGATCTGAATGATCTCGATCTCCCAATATCAATAATTGATCACCTTTCGGTTAATCAACTCCCTAGATTGGATCAGAATGATCTCGATCTCCCATCTTCAATAGTTGATTACCTTTTGGTTAATCAACTCCCTAGATCGGATCAGAATGATCTCGATCTCCCAATATCAATCATTATCGAAATTCCCAAAAACAGAACAAGCGATCTACGTTGTTCGATCTCAAATAATCGAGATCTACATCCACGGAGAGTTTTTAAGGGGGTTCACTACTAGCAAAGTTTGAACAAAATACATCATAAAAACAAAATAAAAAAGAAGGAAAATTACGACATGCTGCAGTATTGCCTTACAAATAGTACTTCTTAAGGTGACTAATGTGTCATGGCTGAGATAAAATCTTTCCTTTGTCATCTTGCAACTCATATGCTCCTCCTGATAAGATCTTGGTCATCTTATATGGTCATTCCCATGTCGCCTCCAATTTTCCTATTTCTCGCAAAGTATCTGTTTGTCGTAGTTGTCCAGTCGAGATCTAGATACATACCTCGCTAACTTATTGTCACGAACTAGTCTTTCCAACTCATCTCTGAGATGTGTGCATTCATCAGTGCTATGTCCATACTCATTATGAAAGCGACATAGCTTTCCATTCCCGAATGTTGGAGGATTTTTTGGACTTTGAGCCCATGAAGTCGGCCATCGTAAATGAGGATGATTCCAAATTTCCATTAATAATTGCCCAGGTGGCAATGTTAACTGAGTGTAAGCATCATATCTAGGACCCTTTCTCATTTCATTCCGAGTATTCGACATCAATCCCTTATTTCGCAGATCTGATTCTTTCTTTGCCTTACTCCCATCTCTCGCTTTCATTTCCTGAGATGTAACTTCATCCTTCTTGATATGAAGCGCTTCTTCTAAATTAATGTACTTAGTTGCTCTCTGAAGTAAATCATCAAAAATTTTCGGCATTTTCTTCACCAGTGAAGCATGTAGATCCCCCTCTGTAATCCCTTGCATAAAGGCGTTGGTGATTAAATCATCTGAAGCTTCAGGAGATTCCAATGTGGCTGCAGTGAATCTTTTTACAAAAGCCCTCAAAGATTCATTTCCCTTTTATTTAACTCCAAACAACATTTGAGTCGACTTTATTTGTCGGCGAGATCCAGCAAACTGATGCAAAAAGAGAGATGATAATTGGTCGAAATCATGAATGATCCCATCTGACAACTGGCTGAACCATGTCTGTGCTGATTTCGTCAGAGTAGTAGTGAAAACCCTACACTTCACTCCATCAGTATAACGATGTAATAATGCCGTATTCTCGAACCGACATAAATGATCCCATGGGTCCGAGGTACCATCATACTCAAAGTTTACCAGCCTAAATGAAGCCGGTAATTCATCTCCCATCACATTTTCTGAAAAAGGATTTCCCCTCATTCCCCGACGATTCATCCTAACATTATTCCCCATATCCCTGATCTCCCTTTGTACGTCTTCTACCCTTTCTGATAACTCATCATGCAATCGCCTTTTAATTACAGGAGATAATGGGCAACTTTGCCTCTCTTCCACATGCCTCTTCTCACCTCGTACATGTTCTCGTTGTTTATCTATATCATCTTGATGTGATTCCAAGGGGTGTTTGTCCAGAGCTTTTTGAACAGCCGCAGTAACTATCTCGGACAATTCTTCCCTAGTTAAAGTAATGGTATCCTGACGAGGATGATTTGGAACAACGTTTGGTTCTCCCGATTGATCTTCATTCAATACAGCTCTTGACCCTTCACCAACTTCTCTCCTCCTTCGAGAATTCCGCGTATCTACCATGATAACAATCTCACGCCTTAGACCAGAGAATTTCCCACAGACGACGCCAATTTGTTCTTCCGTAAAATCTCTTTTCCTAAATTTTGATATGTCCCCCTTCCAAAATGGAGAAAAAATGATCTTTATACATGGATTTGAATTGATTTAACTGCTCCTAAAATATCGCACCACTAAGTCACTAACAAAGAACAGTTACTAAGGCTTGAGAACGTGGGTTCGAGATAAAAATAAAGTATCTCGCCATATTTATTAGCGAGATGAAATATTCGAACTGGAGTATGTTTTCTCGTCAACATAAATGTATCTCGTCGTCATTATCTCGAAATGTAGAATAAAGATTTAAGGATCCAAGAATTCACCTTAAGTCTAGCGAGATATTCTATTATTTGCGCCTTCGAAATATATTGCTCGAGCTAACTTATGCGAAATAATAATTCATTTCGTATTAGTATAATAGCATTCGAATTCTCTGAACGAGATACTCATTTCGGCTATATCAAGTATAATAAGCACTTTTTGATCTCCCCAATTGAGATAATCATTTCGGCTTACTGTGTATCTCGACCATATCAATTAATTTTTTTTTTTTTGAGGGGATTGCACTAACATATGATTGACATTTTTATATACCCTTCTTTTATGTACTACTTACACTAGTATTTTCAGAATCTATTTCGTAATAATTGAAACATGCCTTTTCATTTTAATTCCAGAATGTATCTGTTGTACCACATATGAACAAAACCAAGCGTTACGGTTACATCAACATATATCTTCCCAAATTTGAAATAAGAGGACATGATATAAATATGTAAAATACGTGAAACTCTAGTCTTTATGAAATTCTACATATTCCCCTTCTGATAAAAAAAAAAGAAAAAAAAAATGGTTTTGTTTTAGACATTTTACGAATCAAAGTTAAAGTATCATTAATATTTGTTGTTATTGATTTAGTTTATTAATTAGTTAATTTGATATTTTTGTTGATAAATAAATGTATATGTTTTTCCATGTGTGTGAAATTTATTGATTTTGCGATAAATATATAGTAAATTCTTTTTTAAGTTGTTTTGGATTGTCATTGTAGTTGTGGGTGACGAAATAATGCAATTTGATTGGTCATTTGTGTTTTTATAACATT
Organism: Scutellaria galericulata; assembly: GCA_946896805.1. Classification (NCBI taxonomy): domain Eukaryota; kingdom Viridiplantae; phylum Streptophyta; class Magnoliopsida; order Lamiales; family Lamiaceae; genus Scutellaria; species Scutellaria galericulata. Next base: position 13,370,296 of record OX335789.1, read on the forward strand.
TCTTGAATTATTGAAAATTGTAATTTTACTACAAAAATTGTTGATCTAAATATTGCTAAAAAAACACTTGAAAATATTTGGTTGGTTGATAAAGTATATAATTATTAAAAGAGTTTATTATTATTACCGCCCATTATGTTTGCCGTGTGGCAATTTTGCCCTTTTTGATTTCGGGTTTGCAATTTAGGACTTTATGTTTTACGGGCTGACAATTTAGGACTTTATTTTTTATCAATGGCAATGTAGGATTTTATGTTTTCAAAATTAGCAATTATTGCCCAATTTCAGCCCGAATTGTTTATTCGGGCTGAAATTGCACGTTTTTCGGGCTTAATTTGATGAGGTAGCGAGTGATTATCTGACGTGGAATTTTACAATTAATTGTCAGGCGCCATGTGTATTTTAAGTGGGCCCCACCACCTAATTCAAAATTAATTAAAAAAAAAAAAAAAAAACCTTTCTTCTCCAACTTTCTCCACCTCCACCATCGCAGATTCAGCTTCTCCACCATTCTTGTGATTAATTTCCACCAACCCGAAACATATCGTATCCTATGCTATTTTGAAGCCCTTGGCGAGCCCGTTCCGAATCCGGGCTCGGATCAGCCATCCAACGCTGCCTCCGCCGGCAATCAGCCGGAGAAGTCGCGGCAATTTCTCTCTCTAAAACCCATTTTTCTCTCTCTTCAAATTCAGGTCATCCGGCCACCGATCGGAGCGATTCTTGTGTCTATCTTGAAGTTCTCGCCGAGCCCGTTCCGAATACGGGCTCGGATCAGCCATCCGACGCCGCCTCCGCCGGCAATCAGCCGGAGAAGTCGCGGCCATTTCTCTCTCTAAAACCCATTTTTCTCTCTCTTCAAATTAAGGTCATCTGGCCACCGATCGGAGCGATTCTTGTGCCTATCTTGAAGTTCTCGCCGAGCCCGTCATGAATCCGGGCTCGGATCATCGATCGGACATCATCTCCGCCGCCAATGGCCGGTCAAACTCTCGGCCTTTCTCTCTCTCTCTCCTCCCTCTCTCTCTTCGATCCCTCTCTCCCTTTCTCCGGGTCAAAAATAATACACGTCAGTAAAAAAAAATAAGAAAGAAAATCCACGTCAATAAATGATCAGCCACCTAAGCAATTTCTGCCCGAATTGGGGTGTCACGTGCAAAAAACGTGCGATTTCAGCCCAATTAAGCAATTCGGGCCGAAATTGGGCATTAATTGCTAAATTTTAAAAAATAAAGTCCTAAATTGCAAGTGCGAAATCAAAAAGGGCAAAATTGCCACGGCAAACATAATGGGCGGTAATAATAATAAACTCTTAAAATATTGGATGTTTAACTATTTAACTAAAACAATTTATTTGCCTACATTCACTAATAATTTAATAATATGAAATCTTTATGCCCACATCAACACCTTCTTAGTATATTGATCCATCAACATAAAGATATTATTAATGGAATCATAAAGTGTTGTGATGATATAACTTGACCATATTGAAGTGGTGGAGGAACTAATTATGATTAATTTTGATGCTAATTATAAGATAAATGTATCTATCACTATGATAAAATTAAGAACTAATAATTATAGTGTAATTCTTATTTATTACTTTGATACGATTAATTTCAAAAATGAACCAAAGTATAATCTTTTTGCAATTTGTTATCTAAATAAGTTTTTTTGATTGCATCGCAAGGATCACGAATTTTTCAAATGACAACTTAGTTCAATTTTCAAACAAAATTTTCCACCAAAATTGCAAATTTTGTTTAATTTTTTCTCAAACTGAGCTTAAATCATATCAAATGAAATCAGAAAAGTGACACTGAGGTTTCCTTTGATTGAAATGCATAGTGTTTTAGCAAAGGTTTTATGTGTTTTCTTCAAAAAAATTGGGACATCATGTTTTGATTTTGACAGGAGAATTGTTCTAGATTTGTAAAGTGAAAAATTCATAAACTTTAGAATCCAATTGGAGAAAAAAAAAAAAAATTAAGTTGTAAGTTGAAAATAATGTTATCTTTTATGTTGGCGTTTTATTTTTAAAAAAAATGCCCCAAAATATAACAATTCATAAAGAATTACATTTTTACCACATAAGATAATTTTGTTATTTTTTTACCACTATCCAGGAAATTTGATAAATTTATTCCTTCCAATAAAAGAAAATAGGATTAGTTTTTTTGTGGATTTATATTATATGATTTTTGTTCGTTCCTCATCAAATGACTAATTGGTCATAATATCAACAAACCATCATTAAATCTTTCTCATCTCTAAAGATTAAAAAACTCTGTGACGCATATTAAGTCTTCTACATAAGTCTAGTCTTTCATTTTTGTATGTTAGTTTTCCACCATCTTTATCACTCAAATGAGACTATAACAAATACTTGTAGGGTAGATCTTTGAAATTTTATAGTTCTTTTTTAAAATCTTTCTTTAGAAAAAAAAAAGTTGTAGTAGATTCCTTTGATATTATCAAAATCTTTTTAAAAAGACGTACTGATGGGTTAATTAGGGAATAGAAAAAACAAACAAAGACAAGTCAACTCTAGTTAATGAAATTCCATGTCTAATGACTTGATATTTCATCTACATAAATTAATATATAATAGAGTGAATCTCTTGTATACCTGTTGCATGGATTGATTTGTTAGGTTCCGTGTAACTGGTACCCGATTCGGATTCATGCAGTTTATAGATTATTTATTTATTTATTTTCGATAAAACTTTGTTACATAAAATGTATGACTAATTTTACATAAAGATATTACTAGTAGTTGAACATAAATGCATGTATCATTACATCTACATAAAGTTATTAGCTCATTTTAATTGAAACTCGAATCCTTGTAACTTATATATATAAGTTTTTTATATTTTTTTCTGCCGAAATCTTACTACATAAATATATGATTAATAGTACATAATTGTATCACTAGTTATACATAAATGTATTATTACATCTACATAAAGGTATTAGCTTATTTGTGTACTACATCAGTTGGTTAAAAAATAAAACCCTTACAACCAAATACTAATACAAAAGATAGAAAGAAAGAAAAAACTGGATTCTCTTCCTAAGTTGATAATGGAAATTAATGGAAACACAGAGAGCGATTTGTTGTCCTAAAGCAAGCGTAGTCTTGACTCTTTTGAAAAAGCAACAGATTTCCAATTCATTATTGTCGATATATAGTCATTAATTATTATTAAATCTCAAAATCTAATACCACTTTTGGTGACCTTTTGAAAAACACCACCCAAGTCGACCAGCATCTTGACTTAAAAATTTTGATTTTTAATCAAACATGGTTTTTGATTGAAAAAAACTTTACTATCTAGTTGAATTAATGAATTTTATTTTGGAATTCTTTCTGGCTGGTAATATCCTTAGTACTGTTGAATCTTGTGTTCTAAATGATTGAAGATGATATCTAATGCGAATCTCGAAAATCCTCATCTATAAATTACCTAACAGAATTGAATAGAAGATTAAGAGCTAAAGATAATAAATGCTAGAGAGTGAAATTATTTATTGAAGAGTTCATAACTTGCAGGATAAATCCCTCATTTCAACTATTTGTATTTATTTTATAAAGGTAAATAAAAAAATTTCTCTCTAATATAAAATCCCTAATACATAAAGCATTTGGTTCATTGAGTTCATGTTTGTTTGGTTCAAGTCAGAATATCCACGTTTGGTAGTAAGATGAGAACTTTTGTCATAGTGACTTAACGTAATGATGCAATGCAGGATTGATCATTTGTATTTTGATAACATTGTTGGACATAATTGAAAGATGTGATTTTACTAGGAAAATTGATGTTGGTAATCACTATATTTGCAAGACTTGATCTTAATTGCTAAAAGAAATAATAGGACATTTGACAATATTTAATTGATCCATCAAGTATATATTTATTAAAATATAAGTTATTTAACTATTTAAATTTAAAAATCTAATTTGCATATACCCACTCATTATTTTGTAATTCACAGTTTTTATGGCTACATCAACGACTTCTTAATCTACTTAGGTCATCACCGTAAATATATTTTTAGTGGAATCATAAAGTGTAATGAAGTGCATGGTCCAGAAACTAATTATATATATCAAATATATAAAAGACAAAAGAAAAAAAAAAAAAACTCTAATAGAAACTTTAATTTTATCTTAGCTTCTTATTTAAAAGAAAAAAAGAGTATACACATTTATAAAAGAGAGAAAAGTATGTAAAATAGGATAAAGAAACATAAAATTTTTTCACACGAGAGAAAAGAATTGCAAAAGTACCTTATAAAACCAGTGTATTCTTATATAAGCTAGCATTAGATAACAAAACATGTAATACAATTGGTATACAATATTATAATGATTTTTTAGATCTCTTTTGAAATTAAATTTATCATCGCTTTTTTAAAAACATAAAAATTTATATGAAATTATTTAAATAATTTATTATGTGAGATAAAGTTCCACTACCCACAATTTTTTTACAAATAAATCCTTATTTTATGGATTATGAGGGTGTGTTTGACTGAAATTAGATTTGTGAAATGTACTCCAAATGAAAATAAGATTTCATTTTCAATATAATTAATATCCAGTACTATATATTTGAAAAGTAATCAATACTTATTTATATAAAATGATAAGACATAGACTTGCATTGACTGGACCAAGTATTGAGTTTAAATTATGAAGTGAGAACAAAAATATGTTGATCCAAGTCGGGCATTGACTTGACTAAGAAAATTAATTCTCACTTTCCCATTAGTTTCCTTTCTTAGCCACAATAGTCTTACAATTTTACATATATAGAATGACTTGAGTTCATGTTTGCCACACACTATTACTTCAAAAATCAAGCCTCATGGAGAGATTTTTCCAATTTTCTCTATTTGCTCTACTCTCATTAGTTATATGTTTGTTGAGTTGTGGTTTAGCTAGCACAAAAGATAGCAATATCAATATCGATCAATCTTCACTTCTAATATTGAAATTCCACATCATTTCAGATCCTTATAGTATGTTGTCTAAAAATTGGACAACCGAAACCTCTGTTTGTAGTTGGATTGGAGTTGGTTGTGACACCAGTTACAATAGGGTGACTAAATTGAACATTTCAAATATGGAACTTAGAGGCAGCATCCCACCAGAAATCGATAATCTTTCTTTCCTTGTTTCTCTAGACATGAGAGGGAACTCTTTCTGCGGCCCAATTCCTCCATCCATTTTCAACATGTCATCCTTGGAAGTTTTGGTCTTGCGAAATAATAGCTTATCAAGTAGGTTATCGGCTGACGTGTGCAAACATAATTTACACAGACTTAAAGAACTTGATATATCATATAATGAGTTGTTTGGAGAAATACCATCAAGTTTGGGTCAGTGCTCACAACTTGAATATATTTCCTTGGGAGCTAACTTTTTTGGTGGACATGTGCCTAGAGAAATCGGGAACTTGACTCGGCTCAAGAGATTGAACTTTGGATTCAACAGTTTCAGATACTTTACGAAATCTTAACTTGCAACTCCATTTTTTTTTTTAGATTTTATTCCTTGGATTTATTTCTTATCTTATATTTGTTGTTGCTTTTGTTCTACATTTTCTCTCTTTGCCGGGTATCTGAATTGTTGTGGTTAGTGGCAAAGAAAATTATATTTTTTTAAAATGTTTTTTCTTCTATATATATAGTAACAATTCAGATATGCTTTTCAAATATTTTTTATTGAGTTAATATAAAATTAGGATGCAAGGAAGTGAATTTTATTGGAATAGGGCCCACAATTGAATTTTTAAATATTACAAATAGTAGGGTCCACAATTGAATTTTTAAATATTACTATCATAACATTTTCTTGTAAATGACAAAAATAAAATAAAAATAAATGCATGATTACATAAAAAATATTATTTTTTAGAGCCTACATAAAAAGTCAAAAAGAAAATATTTATACAATCATCAATTTGATGTGACATTTTTAGGAGGGAAAATGACAAATCAGTACAATTTGTCAACTTTTCTCATTTTATATATAGTATAGATAAATATAACTGAAAAAGTCATTTTATAAAATCAGAAAACTAATTTAAGAATCAGCAAATAAAATCTAAAAAAACCGTTTAACAATGAATTAATAATAATAATAATAATAATAATAATAATAATAATAATAAAAATAAATTTTGGAAATTATGTTTGAAACTTTGAAAGTAATAAATAACTTTTAAAATATTAGTTAAGTAGATCCAAGAATATAACAAAATTAGAAATATTAATTTCAAAAAACGAGAAAAATATGTTAAAATATCAAAATAAAAAAATAGAATCGAAAAAAGATATTTTCGAAATATCCTAGGATATATTCATAGCTAGGTAACAAATGGTAACAGGGTTTTGTAAGTATTGATTTTTATGTCCTCTCTTTGTCTCTTAACTTAAATAAAGGAATTGTGGTTGTACTGTTGAAGTAAATGCAATAATCTCTAATTTTCTAAATAACAAAAGTATTACAATTTTATTATTTACAAGTATTTATCATAAAATATTCTTCTTGACAAGATTCAAAGATCCTGACAATGATAATATAGCTAATTCAAAAAATACAAGATGCATGTATGCATTTATAAAGTAACAAATTCAATGGCAAAACAACTCAGATCCTTTATATTAATCCTTTATATTATATCATATCCTTAGAGATTTAATCATATATCTTAAATTAGATTTTGAAAGTACAATAATGATTAATTTCTATGTTTACCCATGTTTTAATTTATTATGGTGATATCATATATTTATATTTGATAAATAAGCGGATTTTCATGATCTTATTATTATTGTGTAGGTTTCATTCCAGAAGAGATTGGTCATCTAAATAAATTAGAGATATTGGACATGAGCTATAACAATTTGATGGGCCCTTTGCCTCCAACCATCTTTAATATGTCATCCTTGAAAGAAATTCGGTTATCTGGTAACATGCTTATTGCACTGCCAACAGAAATTTGGAACATGAAAGCACTTCAAGTCTTAGACCTCTTCGGCATCAATTTAAGTGGTTTGATTCAATCTCTTTAATAGCTTTAAAAATTGTCATCTTTGTCTCTATTGTCATTGTGATTTTTATTTTTCTATGCTAGAATTTTTTTCTTTTTTTATTAGAATTGAATCTTGATATTTATTTCTCAACTTCTTTAGTTTCATCAATCTTATCATTGAGTAGAAGCTGGTTGAATTATATGTTTAGAAGCAAATTATGATTCTTTTTTTCCACAAGTAACAATACAAAATCTTAGGCAATTCACGAAACTAAAGTAATATCATTTTCATTCTTTTCATAAAACATCAAAATGTTTTTGTTGATTATCACTCCAATTTTTCTTATCCTTATTGTCTCTCTTCCACTCCCCTAATTTATTAAAGAATTAAAGCAAAAAAGTCCAATTTGAAGGGAAGGGGGAGGCAAATTTATACATTCCACGGTTTCTTTTCAATCTTAGAAATCCACCAAAATATACTTATTGAAAAAAAATATATATATTTATCCAACACAAAATAATTTATATCAATCATGTACATATATTTCATGAAAATTATATTTTATTCTAAAATGGATCAATAGTATATGATTATACTTGATAATTAAATTTAATTTTCATGATTATACAACCTAAAAGGTACTATTCCAAGAGGAATTGAGAACTTGACATCTTTAACATATTTAACCCCTGGATACAACGGTTTGACTATTTCTTCATTGTATATTATATTGTCTTAATTGGTTAGACATTTGTAAAGTCCTTTAATTGTATGTTGCTCAATTTATTAAAGTTTTTCATTATGTCATGTGTTTATATAGTCATATATGGCATTTAGATAAACCAATAGAATATAAAATAAATTAGTATATATGATGCAACATATGCAATACATAAGCATATACATATATACCACACATGTCTGTTTGAGAAAACTTTAGAATTGAAAAGACCAAATTTATACATTCCACGATTTGTTTTCAATACTAGAAGGCCACCAATATTTTTTTTTATCCAACGTAGAATTAAAATTAATCAAATAGTATATAATTACACTAGATAATTAAATTCATCTTTCATGATTTTACAACCCAACAGGTAATATTCCAAGAGAAATTGGGAACTTGAAAGCATTCCAATCCTTATACCTCTTCCACAACAATTTAAGTGGTATGATTTTATCTCTTTAATAGCTTTAAAAATTGTCATCTTTCTCTCAATTGTCATTGTCATTTTTCTTTGTCTATGCTAGAATTTTTTTCTCTTTTTTTTAGAATTGAATCTTGATATTTATTTCTCAACTTCTTTAGTTTCATCAATCTTATCATTGAGTAGAAGCTGGTTGAATTATATGTTTAGAAGCAAATTATGATTCTTTTTTTCCACAAGTAACAATACAAAATCTTAGGCAATTCTCGAAACTAAAGTAATATCATTTTCATTCTTTTCATAAAACATCAAAATGTTTTTATTGATTATCACTCCAATTTTTCTAATCCTTATTGTCTCTCTTCCACTCCCCTAATTTATTAAAGAATTAAAGCAAAAAAGTCCAATTTGAAGGGAAGGGGGAGGCAAATTTATACATTCCACGGTTTCTTTTCAATCTTAGAAATCCACCAAAATATACTTATTGAAAAAAAACAAAAATTTATCCAACACAAAATAATTTATATTAATCATGTACATATATTTCATAAAAATTATATTTTATTCTAAAATGGATCAATAGTATATGATTATACTTGATGATTAAATTTAACTTTCATGATTATACAACCTACAAGGTACTATTCCAAGAGGAATTGAGAACTTGACATCTTTAACATATTTAACCCCTGGATACAACGGTTTGACTATTTCTTCATTGTATATTATATTGTCTTAATTGGTTAGACATTTGTAAAGTCCTTTAATTGTATGTTGCTCAATTTATTAAAGTTTTGCATTATGTCATGTGTTTATATAGTCATATATGGCATTTAGATAAACCAATAGAACATAAAATAAATTAGTATATATGATGCAACATATGTAATACATAAGCATATACATACATACCACACATGTCTATTTGAGAAAACTTTAGAATTGAAAAGACCAAATTTATACATTCCACGATTTGTTTTCAATACTAGAAGGCTACCAATATATATTTTTTATCCAACGTAGAATTAAAAAGAATCAAATAGTATATAATTACACTTGATAATTAAATATATCTTTCATGATTTTACAACTCAACAGGTAATATTCCAAGAGAAATTTGGAACTTGAAAGAACTCCAATTTTTAGACCTCTCCTCCAGCAATTTAAATGGTATGATTCTATCTCTTTAATAGCTTTAAAAATTGTCATATTTCTCTCAATTGTCATTGTCATTTTTCTTTGTCTATGCTAGAATTTTTTTCTTTTTTTATTAGAATTGAATCTTGATATGTATTTCTCAACTTCTTTAGTTTCATCAATCTTATCATTAAGTAGAAGCTGTTTGAATTATATGTTTAGAAGCAAATTATGATTCTTTTTTTCCACAAGTAACAATACAAAATCTTAGGCAATTCTCGAAACTAAAGTAATATCATTTTCATTCTTTTCATAAAACATCAAAATGTTTTTATTGATTATCACTCCAATTTTTCTAATCCTTATTGTCTCTCTTCCACTCCCCTAATTTATTAAAGAATTAAAGCAAAAAAGTCCAATTTGAAGGGAAGGGGGAGTCAAATTTATACATTCCACGGTTTCTTTTCAATCTTAGAAATCCACCAAAATATACTTATTGAAAAAAAATATATATATTTATCCAACACAAAATAATTTATATCAATCATGTACATATATTTCATGAAAATTATATTTTATTCTAAAATGGATCAATAGTATATGATTATACTTGATAATTAAATTTAATTTTCATGATTATACAACCTAAAAGGTACTATTCCAAGAGGAATTGAGAACTTGACATCTTTAACATATTTAACCCCTGGATACAACGGTTTGACTATTTCTTCATTGTATATTATATTGTCTTAATTGGTTAGACATTTGTAAAGTCCTTTAATTGTATGTTGCTCAATTTATTAAAGTTTTTCATTATGTCCTGTGTTTATATAGTCATATATGGCATTTAGATAAACCAATAGAATATAAAATAAATTAGTATATATGATGCAACATATGCAATACATAAGCATATACATATATACCACACATGTCTGTTTGAGAAAACTTTAGAATTGAAAAGACCAAATTTATACATTCCACGATTTGTTTTCAATACTAGAAGGCCACCAATATATTTTTTTTATCCAACGTAGAATTAAAATGAATCAAATAATATATAATTACACTAGATAATTAAATACATCTTTCATGATTTTACAACCCAACAGGTAATATTCCAAGAGAAATTGGGAACTTGAAAGCACTCCAATCCTTACACCTCTTCCACAACAATTTAAGTGGTATGATTCTATCTCTTTAATAGCTTTAAAAATTGACATCTTTCTCTCAATTGTAATTGTCATTTTTCTTTGTCTATGCTAGAATTTTTTTTATATTTTTATTAGAATTGAATCTTGATATTTATTTCTCAACTTCTTTAGTTTCATCAATCTTATCATTGAGTAGAAGCTGGTTGAATTATATGTTTAGAAGCGAATTATGATTCTTTTTTTCCACAAGTAACAATACAAAATCTTAGGCAATTCTCGAAACTAAAGTAATATCATTTTCATTCTTTTCATAAAACATCAAAATGTTTATATTGATTATCACTCCAATTTTTCTAATCCTTATTGTCTCTCTTCCACTCCCATAATTTATTAAAGAATTAAAGCAAAAAAGTCCAATTTGAAGGGAAGGGGGAGGCAAATTTATACATTCCACGGTTTCTTTTCAATCTTAGAAATCCACCAAAATATACTTATTGAAAAAAAACAAAAATTTATCCAACACAAAATAATTTATATTAATCATGCACATATATTTCATGAAAATTATATTTTATTCTAAAATGAATCAATAGTATATGATTATACTTGATGATTAAATTTAACTTTCATGATTATACAACCTACAAGGTACTATTCCAAGAGGAATTGAGAACTTGACATCTTTAACATATTTAACCCCTGGATACAACGGTTTGACTATTTCTTCATTGTATATTATATTGTCTAAATTGGTAAGACATTTGTAAAGTCCTTTAATTGTATGTTGCTCAATTTATTAAAGTTTTGCATTATGTCATGTGTTTATATAGTCATATATGGCATTTAGATAAACCAATAGAACATAAAATAAATTAGTATATATGATGCAACATATGTAATACATAAGCATATACATATATACCACACATGTCTATTTGAGAAAACTTTAGAATTGAAAAGACCAAATTTATACATTCCACGATTTGTTTTCAATACTAGAAGGCTACCAATATATATTTTTTATCCAACGTAGAATTAAAAAGAATCAAATAGTATATAATTACACTTGATAATTAAATTTATCTTTCATGATTTTACAACCCAACAGGTAATATTCCAAGAGAAATTGGGAACTTGAAAGCACTCCAATCCTTATACCTCTTCAACAACAATTTAAGTGGTATGATTCTATCTCTTTAATAGCTTTAAAAATTGTCATCTTTCTCTCAATTGTCATTGTCATTTTTCTTTGTCTATGCTAGAATTTTTTTCTCTTTTTTTTAGAATTGAATCTTGATATTTATTTCTCAACTTCTTTAGTTTCATCAATCTTATCATTGAGTAGAAGCTGGTTGAATTATATGTTTAGAAGCAAATTATGATTCTTTTTTTCCACAAGTAACAATACAAAATCTTAGGCAATTCTCGAAACTAAAGTAATATCATTTTCATTCTTTTCATAAAACATCAAAATGTTTTTATTGATTATCACTCCAATTTTTCTAATCCTTATTGTCTCTCTTCCACTCCCCTAATTTATTAAAGAATTAAAGCAAAAAAGTCCAATTTGAAGGGAAGGGGGAGGCAAATTTATACATTCCACGGTTTCTTTTCAATCTTAGAAATCCACCAAAATATACTTATTGAAACAAAACAAAAATTTATCCAACACAAAATAATTTATAGTAATCATGTACATATATTTCATGAAAATTATATTTTAATCTAAAATGGATCAATAGTATATGATTATACTTGATAATTAAATTTAACTTTCATGATTATACAACCTACAAGGTACTATTCCAAGAGGAATTGAGAACTTGACATCTTTAACATATTTAACCCTTGGATACAACGGTTTGACTATTTCTTCATTGTATATTATATTGTCTTAATTGGTTAGACATTTGTAAAGTCCTTTAATTGTATGTTGCTTAATTTATTAAAGTTTTGCATTATGTCATGTGTTTATATAGTCATATATGGCATTTAGATAAACCAATAGAACATAAAATAAATTAGTATATATGATGCAACATATGTAATACATAAGCATATACATATATACCACACATGTCTATTTGAGAAAACTTTAGAATTGAAAAGACCAAATTTATACATTCCACGATTTGTTTTCAATACTAGAAGGCTACCAATATATATTTTTTATCCAACGTAGAATTAAAAAGAATCAAATAGTATATAATTACACTTGATAATTAAATTTATCTTTCATGATTTTACAACTCAATAGGTAATATTCCAAGTGAAATTGGGAACTTGAAAGCACTTCAAATCTTAGGCCTCCCCAACAACAATTTAAGTGGTATGATTCTATCTCTTTAATAGCTTTAAAAATTGTCATCTTTCTCTCAATTGTCATTGTCATTTTTCTTTGTCTATGCTAGAATTTTTTTCTTTTTTTATTAGAATTGAATCTTGATATGTATTTCTCAACTTCTTTAGTTTCATAAGTCTTATCATTGAGTAGAAGCTGTTTGAATTATATGTTTAGAAGCAAATTATGATTCTTTTTTTCCACAAGTAACAATACAAAATCTTAGGCAATTCTCGAAACTAAAGTAATATCATTTTCATTCTTTTCATAAAACATTAAAATGTTTTTGTTGATTATCACTCCAATTTTTCTAATCCTTATTGTCTCTCTTCCACTCCCCTAATTTATTAAAGAATTAAAGTAAAAAAGTCCAATTTGAAGGGAAGGGGGAGGCAAATTTATACATTCCACGGTTTCTTTTCAATCTTAGAAATCCACCAAAATATACTTATTGAAAAAAAACAAAAATTTATCCAACACAAAATAATTTATATTAATCATGTACATATATTTCATGAAAATTATATTTTATTCTAAAATGGATCACTAGTATATGATTATACTTGATGATTAAATTTAACTTTCATGATTATACAACCTACAAGGTACTATTCCAAGAGGAATTGAGAACTTGACATCTTTAACATATTTAACCCCTGGATACAACGGTTTGACTATTTCTTCATTGTATATTATATTGTCTTAATTGGTAAGACATTTGTAAAGTCCTTTAATTGTATGTTGCTCAATTTATTAAAGTTTTTCATTATGTCATGTGTTTATATAGTCATATATGGCATTTAGATAAACCAATAGAATATAAAATAAATTAGTATATATGATGCAACATATGCAATACATAAGCATATACATATATACCACACATGTCTGTTTGAGAAAACTTTAGAATTGAAAAGACCAAATTTATACATTCCACGATTTGTTTTCATTACTAGAAGGCTACCAATATATATTTTTTATCCAACGTAGAATTAAAATGAATCAAATAGTATATAAATACATTTGATAATTAAATTCTATGTTTCTTGATTGTACAACTCAATAGGTAATATTCCAAGTGAAATTGGGAACTTGCAAGCACTTCAAATCTTAGGCCTCTCCAACAAAAATTTAAGTGGTATAATTCTATATCTTTAATAGCTTTAAAAATTGACATCTTTCTCTCAATTGTCATTGTCATTTTTCTTTGTCTATACTAGAATTTTTTTCTATTTTGATTAGAATTGAATCTTGATATTTATTTCTCAACTTCTTTAGTTTCATCAATCTTATCATTGAGTAGAAGCTGGTTGAATTATATGTTTAGAAGTAAATTATGATTCTTTTTTTCCACAAGTAACAATACAAAATCTTAGGCAATTCTCGAAACTAAAGTAATATCATTTTCATTCTTTTCATAAAACATCAAAATGTTTTTATTGATTATCACTCCAATTTTTCTAATCCTTATTGTCTCTCTTCCACTCCCCTAATTTATTAAAGAATTAAAGCAAAAAAGTCCAATTTGAAGGGAAGAGGGAGGCAAATTTATACATTCCACGGTTTCTTATCAATCTTAGAAATCGACCAAAATATATTTATTGAAACAAAACAAAAATTTATCCAACACAAAATAATTTATACTAATCATGTACATATATTTCATGAAAATTATATTTTATTCTAAAATGGATCAATAGTATATGATTATACTTGATAATTAAATTTAACTTTCATGATTATACAACCTACAAGGTACTATTCCAAGAGGAATTGAGAACTTGACATCTTTAACATATTTAACCCTTGGATACAACGGTTTGACTATTTCTTCATTGTATATTATATTGTCTTAATTGGTTAGACATTTGTAAAGTCCTTTAATTGTATGTTGCTCAATTTATTAAAGTTTTGCATTATGTCATGTGTTTATATAGTCATATATGGCATTTAGATAAACCAATAGAACATAAAATAAATTAGTATATATGATGCAACATATGTAATACATAAGCATATACATATATACCACACATGTCTATTTGAGAAAACTTTAGAATTGAAAAGACCAAATTTATACATTCCACGATTTATTTTCAATACTAGAAGGCTACCAATATATATTTTTTATCCAACGTAGAATTAAAAAGAATCAAATAGTATATAATTACACTTGATAATTAAATTTATATTTCATGATTTTACAACCCAACAGGTAATGTTCCAAGAGAAATTGGGAACTTAAAAGCACTCCAATCCTTACACCTCTTCGACAACAATTTAAGTGGTATGATTTTATCTCTTTAATAGCTTTAAAAATTGTCATCTTTCTCTCAATTGTCATTGTCATTTTTCTTTGTCTATGCTAGAATTTTTTTCTTTTTTTATTAGAATTGAATCTTGATATGTATTTCTCAACTTCTTTAGTTTCATCAATCTTATCATTGAGTAGAAGCTGTTTGAATTATATGTTTAGAAGCAAATTATGATTCTTTTTTTCCACAAGTAACAATACAAAATCTTAGGCAATTCACGAAACTAAAGTAATATCATTTTCATTCTTTTCATAAAACATCAAAATGTTTTTGTTGATTATCACTCCAATTTTTCTAATCCTTATTGTCCCTCTTCCACTCCCCTAATTTATTAAAGAATTAAAGCAAAAAAGTCCAATTTGAAGGGAAGGTGAAGGCAAATTTATACATTCCACGGTTTCTTTTCAATCTTAGAAATCCACCAAAATATACTTATTGAAACAAAACAAAAATTTATCCAACACAAAATAATTTATACTAATCATGTACATATATTTCATGAAAATTATATTTTAATCTAAAATGGATCAATAGTATATGATTATACTTGATAATTAAATTTAACTTTCATGATTATACAACCTACAAGGTACTATTCCAAGAGGAATTGAGAACTTGACATCTTTAACATATTTAACCCTTGGATACAACGGTTTGACTATTTCTTCATTGTATATTATATTGTCTTAATTGGTTAGACATTTGTAAAGTCCTTTAATTGTATGTTGCTTAATTTATTAAAGTTTTGCATTATGTCATGTGTTTATATAGTCATATATGGCATTTAGATAAACCAATAGAACATAAAATAAATTAGTATATATGATGCAACATATGTAATACATAAGCATATACATATATACCACACATGTCTATTTGAGAAAACTTTAGAATTGAAAAGACCAAATTTATACATTCCACGATTTGTTTTCAATACTAGAAGGCTACCAATATATATTTTTTATCCAACGTAGAATTAAAAAGAATCAAATAGTATATAATTACACTTGATAATTAAATTTATCTTTCATGATTTTACAACTCAATAGGTAATATTCCAAGTGAAATTGGGAACTTGAAAGCACTTCAAATCTTAGGCCTCCCCAACAACAATTTAAGTGGTATGATTCTATCTCTTTAATAGCTTTAAAAATTGTCATCTTTCTCTCAATTGTCATTGTCATTTTTCTTTGTCTATGCTAGAATTTTTTTCTTTTTTTATTAGAATTGAATCTTGATATGTATTTCTCAACTTCTTTAGTTTCATAAGTCTTATCATTGAGTAGAAGCTGTTTGAATTATATGTTTAGAAGCAAATTATGATTCTTTTTTTCCACAAGTAACAATACAAAATCTTAGGCAATTCTCGAAACTAAAGTAATATCATTTTCATTCTTTTCATAAAACATTAAAATGTTTTTGTTGATTATCACTCCAATTTTTCTAATCCTTATTGTCTCTCTTCCACTCCCCTAATTTATTAAAGAATTAAAGTAAAAAAGTCCAATTTGAAGGGAAGGGGGAGGCAAATTTATACATTCCACGGTTTCTTTTCAATCTTAGAAATCCACCAAAATATACTTATTGAAAAAAAACAAAAATTTATCCAACACAAAATAATTTATATTAATCATGTACATATATTTCATGAAAATTATATTTTATTCTAAAATGGATCACTTGTATATGATTATACTTGATGATTAAATTTAACTTTCATGATTATACAACCTACAAGGTACTATTCCAAGAGGAATTGAGAACTTGACATCTTTAACATATTTAACCCCTGGATACAACGGTTTGACTATTTCTTCATTGTATATTATATTGTCTTAATTGGTAAGACATTTGTAAAGTCCTTTAATTGTATGTTGCTCAATTTATTAAAGTTTTTCATTATGTCATGTGTTTATATAGTCATATATGGCATTTAGATAAACCAATAGAATATAAAATAAATTAGTATATATGATGCAACATATGCAATACATAAGCATATACATATATACCACACATGTCTGTTTGAGAAAACTTTAGAATTGAAAAGACCAAATTTATACATTCCACGATTTGTTTTCATTACTAGAAGGCTACCAATATATATTTTTTATCCAACGTAGAATTAAAATGAATCAAATAGTATATAAATACATTTGATAATTAAATTCTATGTTTCTTGATTGTACAACTCAATAGGTAATATTCCAAGTGAAATTGGGAACTTGCAAGCACTTCAAATCTTAGGCCTCTCCAACAACAATTTAAGTGGTATAATTCTATATCTTTAATAGCTTTAAAAATTGACATCTTTCTCTCAATTGTCATTGTCATTTTTCTTTGTCTATGCTAGAATTTTTTTCTATTTTGATTAGAATTGAATCTTGATATTTATTTCTCAACTTCTTTAGTTTCATCAATCTTATCATTGAGTAGAAGCTGGTTGAATTATATGTTTAGAAGTAAATTATGATTCTTTTTTTCCACAAGTAACAATACAAAATCTTAGGCAATTCTCGAAACTAAAGTAATATCATTTTCATTCTTTTCATAAAACATCAAAATGTTTTTATTGATTATCACTCCAATTTTTCTAATCCTTATTGTCTCTCTTCCACTCCCCTAATTTATTAAAGAATTAAAGCAAAAAAGTCCAATTTGAAGGGAAGAGGGAGGCAAATTTATACATTCCACGGTTTCTTATCAATCTTAGAAATCGACCAAAATATATTTATTGAAACAAAACAAAAATTTATCCAACACAAAATAATTTATACTAATCATGTACATATATTTCATGAAAATTATATTTTATTCTAAAATGGATCAATAGTATATGATTATACTTGATAATTAAATTTAACTTTCATGATTATACAACCTACAAGGTACTATTCCAAGAGGAATTGAGAACTTGACATCTTTAACATATTTAACCCTTGGATACAACGGTTTGACTATTTCTTCATTGTATATTATATTGTCTTAATTGGTTAGACATTTGTAAAGTCCTTTAATTGTATGTTGCTCAATTTATTAAAGTTTTGCATTATGTCATGTGTTTATATAGTCATATATGGCATTTAGATAAACCAATAGAACATAAAATAAATTAGTATATATGATGCAACATATGTAATACATAAGCATATACATATATACCACACATGTCTATTTGAGAAAACTTTAGAATTGAAAAGACCAAATTTATACATTCCACGATTTATTTTCAATACTAGAAGGCTACCAATATATATTTTTTATCCAACGTAGAATTAAAAAGAATCAAATAGTATATAATTACACTTGATAATTAAATTTATATTTCATGATTTTACAACCCAACAGGTAATGTTCCAAGAGAAATTGGGAACTTAAAAGCACTCCAATCCTTACACCTCTTCGACAACAATTTAAGTGGTATGATTTTATCTCTTTAATAGCTTTAAAAATTGTCATCTTTCTCTCAATTGTCATTGTCATTTTTCTTTGTCTATGCTAGAATTTTTTTCTTTTTTTATTAGAATTGAATCTTGATATGTATTTCTCAACTTCTTTAGTTTCATCAATCTTATCATTGAGTAGAAGCTGTTTGAATTATATGTTTAGAAGCAAATTATGATTCTTTTTTTCCACAAGTAACAATACAAAATCTTAGGCAATTCACGAAACTAAAGTAATATCATTTTCATTCTTTTCATAAAACATCAAAATGTTTTTGTTGATTATCACTCCAATTTTTCTAATCCTTATTGTCCCTCTTCCACTCCCCTAATTTATTAAAGAATTAAAGCAAAAAAGTCCAATTTGAAGGGAAGGTGAAGGCAAATTTATACATTCCACGGTTTCTTTTCAATCTTAGAAATCCACCAAAATATACTTATTGAAACAAAACAAAAATTTATCCAACACAAAATAATTTATACTAATCATGTACATATATTTCATGAAAATTATATTTTATTCTAAAATGGATCAATAGTATATGATTATACTTGATAATTAAATTTAACTTTCATGATTATACAACCTACAAGGTACTATTCCAAGAGGAATTGAGAACTTGACATCTTTAACATATTTAACCCCTGGATACAACGGTTTGACTATTTCTTCATTGTATATTATATTGTCTTAATTGGTTAGACATTTGTAAAGTCCTTTAATTGTATGTTGCTCAATTTATTAAAGTTTTGCATTATGTCATGTGTTTATATAGTCATATATGGCATTTAGATAAACCAATAGAACATAAAATAAATTAGTATATATGATGCAACATATGTAATACATAAGCATATACATATATACCACACATGTCTATTTGAGAAAACTTTAGAATTGAAAAGACCAAATTTATACATTCCACGATTTGTTTTCAATACTAGAAGACTACCAATATATATTTTTTATCCAACGTAGAATTAAAAAGAATCAAATAGTATATAATTACACTTGATAATTAAATTTATCTTTCATGATTTTACAACCCAACAGGTAATATTCCAAGAGAAATTGGGAACTTGAAAGCACTCCAATCCTTACACCTCTTCGACAACAATTTAAGTGGTATGATCTATCTCTTTAATAGCTTTAAAAATTGTCATCTTTCTCTCAATTGTCATTGTCATTTTTCTTTGTCTATGCTAGAATTTTTTTCTTTTTTTATTAGAATTGAATCTTGATATGTATTTCTCAACTTCTTTAGTTTCATAAGTCTTATCATTGAGTAGAAGCTGTTTGAATTATATGTTTAGAAGCAAATTATGATTCTTTTTTTCCACAAGTAACAATACAAAATCTTAGGCAATTCTCGAAACTAAAGTAATATCATTTTCATTCTTTTCATAAAATATCAAAATGTTTTTGTTGATTATCACTCCAATTTTTCTAATCCTTATTGTCTCTCTTCCACTCCCCTAATTTATTAAAGAATTAAAGTAAAAAAGTCCAATTTGAAGGGAAGGGGGAGGAAAATTTATACATTCCACGGTTTCTTTTCAATCTTAGAAATCCACCAAAATATACTTATTGAAAAAAACAAAAATTTATCCAACACAAAATAATTTATATTAATCATGTACATATATTTCATGAAAATTATATTTTATTCTAAAATGGATCACTAGTATATGATTATACTTGATGATTAAATTTAACTTTCATGATTATACAACCTACAAGGTACTATTCCAAGAGGAATTGAGAACTTGACATCTTTAACATATTTAACCCCTGGATACAACGGTTTGACTATTTCTTCATTGTATATTATATTGTCTTAATTGGTAAGACATTTGTAAAGTCCTTTAATTGTATGTTGCTCAATTTATTAAAGTTTTTCATTATGTCATGTGTTTATATAGTCATATATGGCATTTAGATAAACCAATAGAATATAAAATAAATTAGTATATATGATGCAACATATGCAATACATAAGCATATACATATATACCACACATGTCTGTTTGAGAAAACTTTAGAATTGAAAAGACCAAATTTATACATTCCACGATTTGTTTTCATTACTAGAAGGCTACCAATATATATTTTTTATCCAACGTAGAATTAAAATGAATCAAATAGTATATAAATACATTTGATAATTAAATTCTATGTTTCTTGATTATACAACTCAATAGGTAATATTCCAAGTGAAATTGGGAACTTGCAAGCACTGCAAATCTTAGGCCTCTCCAACAACAATTTAAGTGGTATAATTCTATCTCTTTAATAGCTTTAAAAATTGACATCTTTCTCTCAATTGTCATTGTCATTTTTCTTTGTCTATGATAGAATTTTTTTCTATTTTTATTAGAATTGAATCTTGATATTTATTTCTCAACTTCTTTAGTTTCATCAATCTTATCATTGAGTAGAAGCTGGTTGAATTATATGTTTAGAAGTAAATTATGATTCTTTTTTTCCACAAGTAACAATACAAAATCTTAGGCAATTCTCGAAACTAAAGTAATATCATTTTCATTCTTTTCATAAAACATCAAAATGTTTTTATTGATTATCACTCCAATTTTTCTAATCCTTATTGTCTCTCTTCCACTCCCCTAATTTATTAAAGAATTAAAGCAAAAAAGTCCAATTTGAAGGGAAGGGGGAGGCAAATTTATACATTCCACGGTTTCTTATCAATCTTAGAAATCGACCAAAATATATTTATTGAAACAAAACAAAAATTTATCCAACACAAAATAATTTATACTAATCATGTACATATATTTCATGAAAATTATATTTTATTCTAAAATGGATCAATAGTATATGATTATACTTGATAATTAAATTTAACTTTCATGATTATACAACCTACAAGGTACTATTCCAAGAGGAATTGAGAACTTGACATCTTTAACATATTTAACCCTTGGATACAACGGTTTGACTATTTCTTCATTGTATATTATATTGTCTTAATTGGTTAGACATTTGTAAAGTCCTTTAATTGTATGTTGCTCAATTTATTAAAGTTTTGCATTATGTCATGTGTTTATATAGTCATATATGGCATTTAGATAAACCAATAGAACATAAAATAAATTAGTATATATGATGCAACATATGTAATACATAAGCATATACATATATACCACACATGTCTATTTGAGAAAACTTTAGAATTGAAAAGACCAAATTTATACATTCCACGATTTATTTTCAATACTAGAAGGCTACCAATATATATTTTTTATCCAACGTAGAATTAAAAAGAATCAAATAGTATATAATTACACTTGATAATTAAATTTATATTTCATGATTTTACAACCCAACAGGTAATGTTCCAAGAGAAATTGGGAACTTAAAAGCACTCCAATCCTTACACCTCTTCGACAACAATTTAAGTGGTATGATTTTATCTCTTTAATAGCTTTAAAAATTGTCATCTTTCTCTCAATTGTCATTGTCATTTTTCTTTGTCTATGCTAGAATTTTTTTCTTTTTTTATTAGAATTGAATCTTGATATGTATTTCTCAACTTCTTTAGTTTCATCAATCTTATCATTGAGTAGAAGCTGTTTGAATTATATGTTTAGAAGCAAATTATGATTCTTTTTTTCCACAAGTAACAATACAAAATCTTAGGCAATTCACGAAACTAAAGTAATATCATTTTCATTCTTTTCATAAAACATCAAAATGTTTTTGTTGATTATCACTCCAATTTTTCTAATCCTTATTGTCCCTCTTCCACTCCCCTAATTTATTAAAGAATTAAAGCAAAAAAGTCCAATTTGAAGGGAAGGTGAAGGCAAATTTATACATTCCACGGTTTCTTTTCAATCTTAGAAATCCACCAAAATATACTTATTGAAACAAAACAAAAATTTATCCAACACAAAATAATTTATACTAATCATGTACATATATTTCATGAAAATTATATTTTATTCTAAAATGGATCAATAGTATATGATTATACTTGATAATTAAATTTAACTTTCATGATTATACAACCTACAAGGTACTATTCCAAGAGGAATTGAGAACTTGACATCTTTAACATATTTAACCCCTGGATACAACGGTTTGACTATTTCTTCATTGTATATTATATTGTCTTAATTGGTTAGACATTTGTAAAGTACTTTAATTGTATGTTGCTCAATTTATTAAAGTTTTGCATTATGTCATGTGTTTATATAGTCATATATGGCATTTAGATAAACCAATAGAACATAAAATAAATTAGTATATATGATGCAACATATGTAATACATAAGCATATACATATATACCACACATGTCTATTTGAAAAAACTTTAGAATTGAAAAGACCAAATTTATACATTCCACGATTTGTTTTCAATACTAGAAGACTACCAATATATATTTTTTATCCAACGTAGAATTAAAAAGAATCAAATAGTATATAATTACACTTGATAATTAAATTTATCTTTCATGATTTTACAACCCAACAGGTAATATTCCAAGAGAAATTGGGAACTTGAAAGCACTCCAATCCTTACACCTCTTCGACAACAATTTAAGTGGTATGATTCTATCTCTTTAATAGCTTTAAAAATTGTCATCTTTCTCTCAATTGTCATTGTCATTTTTCTTTGTCTATGCTAGAATTTTTTTCTTTTTTTATTAGAATTGAATCTTGATATGTATTTCTCAACTTCTTTAGTTTCATAAGTCTTATCATTGAGTAGAAGCTGTTTGAATTATATGTTTAGAAGCAAATTATGATTCTTTTTTTCCACAAGTAACAATACAAAATCTTAGGCAATTCTCGAAACTAAAGTAATATCATTTTCATTCTTTTCATAAAATATCAAAATGTTTTTGTTGATTATCACTCCAATTTTTCTAATCCTTATTGTCTCTCTTCCACTCCCCTAATTTATTAAAGAATTAAAGTAAAAAAGTCCAATTTGAAGGGAAGGGGGAGGCAAATTTATACATTCCACGGTTTCTTTTCAATCTTAGAAATCCACCAAAATATACTTATTGAAAAAAACAAAAATTTATCCAACACAAAATAATTTATATTAATCATGTACATATATTTCATGAAAATTATATTTTATTCTAAAATGGATCACTAGTATATGATTATACTTGATGATTAAATTTAACTTTCATGATTATACAACCTACAAGGTACTATTCCAAGAGGAATTGAGAACTTGACATCTTTAACATATTTAACCCCTGGATACAACGGTTTGACTATTTCTTCATTGTATATTATATTGTCTTAATTGGTAAGACATTTGTAAAGTCCTTTAATTGTATGTTGCTCAATTTATTAAAGTTTTTCATTATGTCATGTGTTTATATAGTCATATATGGCATTTAGATAAACCAATAGAATATAAAATAAATTAGTATATATGATGCAACATATGCAATACATAAGCATATACATATATACCACACATGTCTGTTTGAGAAAACTTTAGAATTGAAAAGACCAAATTTATACATTCCACGATTTGTTTTCATTACTAGAAGGCTACCAATATATATTTTTTATCCAACGTAGAATTAAAATGAATCAAATAGTATATAAATACATTTGATAATTAAATTCTATGTTTCTTGATTGTACAACTCAATAGGTAATATTCCAAGTGAAATTGGGAACTTGCAAGCACTGCAAATCTTAGGCCTCTCCAACAACAATTTAAGTGGTATAATTCTATCTCTTTAATAGCTTTAAAAATTGACATCTTTCTCTCAATTGTCATTGTCATTTTTCTTTGTCTATGCTAGAATTTTTTTCTATTTTTATTAGAATTGAATCTTGATATTTATTTCTCAACTTCTTTAGTTTCATCAATCTTATCATTGAGTAGAAGCTGGTTGAATTATATGTTTAGAAGTAAATTATGATTCTTTTTTTCCACAAGTAACAATACAAAATCTTAGGCAATTCTCGAAACTAAAGTAATATCATTTTCATTCTTTTCATAAAACATCAAAATGTTTTTATTGATTATCACTCCAATTTTTCTAATCCTTATTGTCTCTCTTCCACTCCCCTAATTTATTAAAGAATTAAAGCAAAAAAGTCCAATTTGAAGGGAAGGGGGAGGCAAATTTATACATTCCACGGTTTCTTATCAATCTTAGAAATCGACCAAAATATATTTATTGAAACAAAACAAAAATTTATCCAACACAAAATAATTTATACTAATCATGTACATATATTTCATGAAAATTATATTTTATTCTAAAATGGATCAATAGTATATGATTATACTTGATAATTAAATTTAACTTTCATGATTATACAACCTACAAGGTACTATTCCAAGAGGAATTGAGAACTTGACATCTTTAACATATTTAACCCTTGGATACAACGGTTTGACTATTTCTTCATTGTATATTATATTGTCTTAATTGGTTAGACATTTGTAAAGTCCTTTAATTGTATGTTGCTCAATTTATTAAAGTTTTGCATTATGTCATGTGTTTATATAGTCATATATGGCATTTAGATAAACCAATAGAACATAAAATAAATTAGTATATATGATGCAACATATGTAATACATAAGCATATACATATATACCACACATGTCTATTTGAGAAAACTTTAGAATTGAAAAGACCAAATTTATACATTCCACGATTTATTTTCAATACTAGAAGGCTACCAATATATATTTTTTATCCAACGTAGAATTAAAAAGAATCAAATAGTATATAATTACACTTGATAATTAAATTTATATTTCATGATTTTACAACCCAACAGGTAATGTTCCAAGAGAAATTGGGAACTTAAAAGCACTCCAATCCTTACACCTCTTCGACAACAATTTAAGTGGTATGATTTTATCTCTTTAATAGCTTTAAAAATTGTCATCTTTCTCTCAATTGTCATTGTCATTTTTCTTTGTCTATGCTAGAATTTTTTTCTTTTTTTATTAGAATTGAATCTTGATATGTATTTCTCAACTTCTTTAGTTTCATCAATCTTATCATTGAGTAGAAGCTGTTTGAATTATATGTTTAGAAGCAAATTATGATTCTTTTTTTCCACAAGTAACAATACAAAATCTTAGGCAATTCACGAAACTAAAGTAATATCATTTTCATTCTTTTCATAAAACATCAAAATGTTTTTGTTGATTATCACTCCAATTTTTCTAATCCTTATTGTCCCTCTTCCACTCCCCTAATTTATTAAAGAATTAAAGCAAAAAAGTCCAATTTGAAGGGAAGGTGAAGGCAAATTTATACATTCCACGGTTTCTTTTCAATCTTAGAAATCCACCAAAATATACTTATTGAAACAAAACAAAAATTTATCCAACACAAAATAATTTATACTAATCATGTACATATATTTCATGAAAATTATATTTTATTCTAAAATGGATCAATAGTATATGATTATACTTGATAATTAAATTTAACTTTCATGATTATACAACCTACAAGGTACTATTCCAAGAGGAATTGAGAACTTGACATCTTTAACATATTTAACCCCTGGATACAACGGTTTGACTATTTCTTCATTGTATATTATATTGTCTTAATTGGTTAGACATTTGTAAAGTCCTTTAATTGTATGTTGCTCAATTTATTAAAGTTTTGCATTATGTCATGTGTTTATATAGTCATATATGGCATTTAGATAAACCAATAGAACATAAAATAAATTAGTATATATGATGCAACATATGTAATACATAAGCATATACATATATACCACACATGTCTATTTGAGAAAACTTTAGAATTGAAAAGACCAAATTTATACATTCCACGATTTGTTTTCAATACTAGAAGACTACCAATATATATTTTTTATCCAACGTAGAATTAAAAAGAATCAAATAGTATATAATTACACTTGATAATTAAATTTATCTTTCATGATTTTACAACCCAACAGGTAATATTCCAAGAGAAATTGGGAACCTGAAAGCACTCCAATCCTTACACCTCTTCGACAACAATTTAAGTGGTATGATTCTATCTCTTTAATAGCTTTAAAAATTGTCATCTTTCTCTCAATTGTCATTGTCATTTTTCTTTGTCTATGCTAGAATTTTTTTCTCTTTTTTTTAGAATTGAATCTTGATATTTATTTCTCAACTTCATTAGTTTCATCAATCTTATCATTGAGTAGAAGCTGGTTGAATTATATGTTTAGAAGCAAATTATGATTCTTTTTTTCCACAAGTAACAATACAAAATCTTAGGCAATTCACGAAACTAAAGTAATATCATTTTCATTCTTTTCATAAAACATCAAAATGTTTTTGTTGATTATCACTCCAATTTTTCTAATCCTTATTGTCTCTCTTCCACTCCCCTAATTTATTAAAGAATTTAAGTAAAAAAGTCCAATTTGAAGGGAAGGGGGAGGCAAATTTATACATTCCACGGTTTCTTTTCAATCTTAGAAATCCACCTAAATATACTTATTGAAAAAAAACAAAAATTTATCCAACACAAAATAATTTATATTAATCATGTACATATATTTCATGAAAATTATATTTTATTCTAAAATGGATCAATAGTATATGATTATACTTGATGATTAAATTTAACTTTCATGATTATACAACCTACAAGGTACTATTCCAAGAGGAATTGAGAACTTGACATCTTTAACATATTTAACCCCTGGATACAACGGTTTGACTATTTCTTCATTGTATATTATATTGTCTAAATTGGTAAGACATTTGTAAAGTCCTTTAATTGTATGTTGCTCAATTTATTAAAGTTTTGCATTATGTCATGTGTTTATATAGTCATATATGGCATTTAGATAAACCAATAGAACATAAAATAAATTAGTATATATGATGCAACATATGTAATACATAAGCATATACATATATACCACACATGTCTATTTGAGAAAACTTTAGAATTGAAAAGACCAAATTTATACATTCCACGATTTGTTTTCAATACTAGAAGGCTACCAATATATATTTTTTATCCAACGTAGAATTAAAAAGAATCAAATAGTATATAATTACACTTGATAATTAAATTTATCTTTCATGATTTTACAACTCAACAGGTAATATTCCAAGAGAAATTTGGAACTTGAAAGAACTCCAATTTTTAGACCTCTCCTCCAGCAATTTAAATGGTATGATTCTATCTCTTTAATAGCTTTAAAAATTGTCATCTTTCTCTCAATTGTCATTGTCATTTTTCTTTGTCTATGCTAGAATTTTTTTCTTTTTTTATTAGAATTGAATCTTGATATGTATTTCTCAACTTCTTTAGTTTCATCAATCTTATCATTGAGTAGAAGCTGTTTGAATTATATGTTTAGAAGCAAATTATGATTCTTTTTTTCCACAAGTAACAATACAAAATCTTAGGCAATTCACGAAACTAAAGTAATATCATTTTCATTCTTTTCATAAAACATCAAAATGTTTTTGTTGATTATCACTCCAATTTTTCTAATCCTTATTGTCTCTCTTCCACTCCCCTAATTTATTAAAGAATTAAAGTAAAAAAGTCCAATTTGAAGGGAAGGGGGAGGCAAATTTATACATTCCACGGTTTCTTTTCAATCTTAGAAATCCACCAAAATATACTTATTGAAACAAAACAAAAATTTATCCAACACAAAATAATTTATACTAATCATGTACATATATTTCATGAAAATTATATTTTATTCTAAAATGGATCAATAGTATATGATTATATTTGATAATTAAATTTGACTTTCATGATTATACAACCTAAAAGGTACTATTCCAAGAGGAATTGAGAACTTGACATCTTTAACATATTTAACCGCTGGATACAACGGTTTGACTGTTTCTTCATTGCATATTATATTATCTTAATTGGTTAGACATTTGTAAAGTCCTCTAATTGTATGTTGCTCAATTTATTAAAGTTTTGCATTATATCATATGTTTATATTGTCATATATGGCATTTAGATAAACCAATAGAACATAAAATAAATTAGTATATATGATGCAACATAGGCAATACATAAGCATATACATATACCACACATGCCTGTTTGAAAAAAATTTAAAGGTGAAAATGCCTAATTTATTCATTCCATGATTTGTTTTCAATCCTAGAAGGCCACCAAAATATACTTTAAAAAATAAATTATCCAATGCAGAATTATTATCAGCAATATTCATATATTTAATGAATTATATTTTTATTCTAAAATGAATCAATAGTATATGATTACACTTGATAATTAAATTCAGCTTTTGTGATTTTACAATCCAACAGGTAATATTCCAAAAGAAATTGGGAACTTGACATCTTTAACATATTTAATCCTCGACAACAACGGTTTGAGTGGTACGTTGTATCATTTTCAACTCTTTCTTTGCTGTAAATTTTATTGTCTTAATAGATGTTTGTAAAGTTCTTTAATTGTATGTTGTTCGCTCTATTCAAGTTTTGCATTATGTCATGTGTATAATATTGACATATATTGCATTTAGATAAAACAATAGGCCATAAATAAATTAGTACATGATGCCACATGGACCGTATATGAGCATACACATAAAGAAAAAATTAGAATAAACCTAAAATATTAATGAAATTTATATGATCGTCTAGTTTGTAAGGAAAAGTGAATGAATTGTTTAGGTGATACTGTTATGACATTCATAAATGACTGACATTTTAATTAAGTGTGTTTAAAACAATATTTGTGGGATCAAATAGGATAGGACAGTTTAACCGAAAATCAGTCCAACAAGATCTAAATATAGGTGAATCTATATATGTGTTGAATCTGATCCATCAATTTCATTAATATAGTAAATAAGAGGCATTTTGTGGTGGAGTGAATAGGGAGTTTCCGTAAATTTTATGGAATAAAAACTCATTTTAAAAAAAAAAAAAAATTAACTTGTTGGTACGTCAATTCGGTTTGACCACTGACTTTATTCCACTAATGTTAGTTTAAATAAGCTATTTACTTTTCATGCTTTATGATACATTCTTAAAATTTGTAGGATGTATATAACATTTCATGTCTTTCAAAATCATTGATTTTGGTAAATTGTGTGTGATGTCTTTGTATTATGTGCGTTTTGTGTTATACAAAATTAAAATTAAAAATAATTAATGAACAATTTCAAGTAGCAAATTATAATGGGCTTAAAATTTTCATTTCTCCATATTCGATTATTGATATGTTTCTTTTCATTCCTTTTTTTTTTTGCAAATTTATTAAATGAATATTAAAAATTAAAGTATATTATTGGTAGGGTTTTTATTATTATATCATTAAATTAAGTTGTTCTTAATGCCTTTTGTTTTCTTTTTTATGCATCGAATTTTGATTTTGCATGTTATAGTTTCCATCGCTTAAAAATTTTGCAATTTTAGTTTCCTGGATATATGCAACTCTATGATCTGTATTTAACAGAAAATTCACAATTGTCATTGTATTTTATCATAATTATATAAATTATAAGTCTATGAACTAATTAGTAACTAATTATTTTCTCTGTTTTTTAAGTCTATTTATATCAAAATGCGACGTGTATTTTAGTACCCTTTTTTTTTTTTCATTTGGTGCCTAAAATAAAAAAGTAGATCGATTGCGCGTAATTCATACTTTTTACGAGTTTTCTGGTAAGTTGAGTATAGTTTGACAACTAAACCTACAACTACTAATTTGTCATATTGTTCAGGTAGCATTCCTTGGGAGTTGTTCTCAACCAATCTTACACGGATTGATCTTTCTACTAATTCTTTTGAAGGTTCCATATCTATAGACATTGAAAGACTAGAAAATTTAGATACTCTAGTACTCCATTCCAACAAGTTAAGTGGAGAGATTCCATCGTCCATTTGCAACTTGACATATCTTGAATTTCTCCATTTGTCAGATAACAGCTTAGAAGGACGAGTCCCTCATTGTTTAGGAAATTTCAGCAAATATTTACAGGTCTTGCATTTAAAGGGAAATTACCTTCATGGCCTTATTCCGTCGACATTTGAAAATGGTTGTGCTCTCGAGTCTCTTAACCTGAATAGCAATCAATTCGAAGGAGCACTGCCACGATCCCTTGCCAATTGTCGACAACTTGAGGTTCTTGACATTGGAAAAAATAAAATACAAGACACGTTTCCTTTTTGGATGGAGAGTCTTCTTGAGCTTCGGGTCCTTGTCTTAAGATCTAACAGATTTAATGGCACCCTATCACTCCCTTCAAAGACTAATGTTTCATTTCTCAAGTTGCAAGTTTTTGACATAGCCCGAAATGCATTTACTGGCACTTTGCCTGATAGATATTTGAATAACTTCACTGCCATGATAAATGCCAAGGAAAGTCCAACTCAAGAAAGAAATTGGTTTAAGAAATATGAGGAGTCGATGGTATTTGTTCTCAAAGGTTTGGAGCAATCAGTGGAGAGAATCCTAACAACCTTCACAACCATTGACGTGTCTGAAAACAATTTTTGTGGAGGTATTCCAGAATCCATAGGAAAGCTCAATTCTCTAAGGTACTTGAATTTGTCTCATAATAAGCTCACAGGACACATACCTATATCTCTTGAAAATATAACCATTCTTGAATCGTTGGACTTGTCTTCAAACAAATTGGTGGGTGAAATTCCAAGACAATTGAGCAGTCTAACATTTCTTTCGACATTGAATCTTTCGTTGAATAATCTTGTTGGGCGAATACCTCAATCTGGTGGTCAATTTCCTACATTTGACAATAGCTCATACGTGGGAAATTCAGGATTATGTGGGTTTCCATTGACAAAAGAATGTGATGATCCAAAGAACACTAATATTGGAAAGAAAGTGCCCCCACAAGATGATGATGACTCAGATTTTATTGAAGGATTTACGTGGCAGGCTGTTGTTTTAGGGTATGGTTGTGGTTTCCTAATAGGAGTTATTATCGGTTATTTAGTTTTTCGATATGGAAGACCTAAATGGTTGGTGGAATTGTTTTTTGGTGTTGAATACAAGATGACAAAAAGAAGCAATAGAAGAAATGTGGTGCGACGAAGAACTACTTGAATGCACAGGAATCAAAGTTGGTTTAAATGTTATATTTACACACTTTTGTTGTTGGGCACAATGTATGATATATTTTGTTGTTTTTCTTACATTTATTAGCAAATCATATTTTATTATATTGGCTAATATGTTTGGTTAGCTTTTATTTACACTATAAAAAAACAAAAAAAAAACAAAAAAAAGAGTATTTGCGGTGAGAATTTTTCTAACACTAAAAGTTTACTTTTTGCGACAACATATTATCGCAAAAATTGATAATAATAATAATAGTCAACAAGTTGTCATAAAAAGAGAATTAAAAATCTATTTACAAGAACATTATGTATTAACGACAACATTATTTCAAAACCGAAAAAAACTATTTATGAGAAGATTATGAAATAATAAATTGGTGACAACTTTTAATATTTTCTGACAATTTTTTATTCTCTAAAAAAACTTTTTTGTTGAAATGTTGGTTGGTTCATACATTAATATGTCGTCAAATCATAGTTATAGATTTGCAGTGCAATTTTGAGGCAAAGAAGAGTCTGTGTGGTACTCAGACTTATATATATACTTAAGAATATGAAAACAGCTTTCATCAAGAATTTAGAAAATGAAATGGATTGAAGAGATTTAACAACTATATATGAGAGAAGAGAATCAAAGTATTACATGTGATGAACAGCAAACCAGCAAAATAAAATTGCCCAATCTCATGATAACTAAGTATAATGGATGTTTTCTCTTTTTTTTTTTTTTTTTTTAAGATTTGGAGCAAATATAAATGGATAAAATAACAATGATTTGTTGGTAGAATTCCTTCTTTGGCTTCCTGCAAAATCTCTAACCAGATTCAAATCGATATGCAAACAATGGTATTTCCTCATTTTCACCGACGAATTCTGCCGTCTCCACATTATCCGCAACCCAAATCCACAATGGTATGTTGTAACTCACACTTGTTATACTTTCATCCAATTCTCATTTCTCATAAGCTCATACCTCATAGTTTCACTAATATTTCCAACCCCAAAATATTGAGTTCTTGCAATGGCCGACTATTCCTACAATCTGATCAACCCCAAAATGGATATTTTTTGGGTCGATTCTAATTAGATAAATTTCATAGCAAGACTCAATTTATAGTTTATTTCTCAATTCTAGACCCAATTTTTATAGTTTCTCAATAAGGGACTTAATTTAACTTTTTTTCTTAATTTAAGACTTGAAATTTAGATTGAGTTCTTAATTCAAGACAAAATTTCATTTTCTTTTTCTTTATTCTTTTTAATTATATTTATAAATTTATTTATATTTTTATATGTATTTATATTTTAGATAAATTAAGACAAATTAGTGCAATTTTGGAACAATTTTCATCCGATATAAAAAAAGAAAGAAAGAAAGAAAAATATAATTAATTCAATTCATAAAACATTATTTATATTAAATCGATTAATATTAAAATTGGGTATTTGTACTTTTATTCATAAAATTAAGAAAATAATAAGTTAGTTTTATGAATTGTATTAATTAATATATATATATATATATTAATACAAGGTCGAATGAAAATCGTTTCAAAATTTTACTAACTTGTTATAATTTATTTTAAATATTAATACATATTGAAATATTAATAAATCTATGAATATAAATAATAGAAGAAGAAAAAAATAAAATTTTGTCTTCAATTGAGAACTCAATCTCAATTTCAAGTCTTAAATTGAGCCCCTTATTGAGAAAATTTAAAAATTAGGTTTATAATTGAGAACTAATTTATAAATTGGATCTTGTTATGGAATTTATCCGATTCTAATTAACTAAATTAATGTTATAGTATAGCATAGACTAGCATGAAGCATATAAAATGTCTTTGTATAGTTTGTTAGTGAGTGAAGTGGTTAGCTGAGTTGGTTATACATGCACCATCTCCTATGCATCATCATCACATGAAATGATAAGTTAAATTTACAATGCATTTATCCTCTTCTTAGTTTTTTAACAATTAAAATCATATGTGTTGATCATGAGCTCACTGGCCGGGTCCGAGTAGCAATGATCCGAGCAGTATCGATGAACCGTGATCAATGAACCGGCTAGAACGTTCTGGAAGCATTGTCCGATACACCGAGCCGACCAGATATGGCGACCCGACCAGAGCGCGTCAGGGGAAATAGTAGCAAGGAAGAGCAGCGGAGAGTGCTCAAATCAGGCCAGAAATCTTCTAACAAGGAAACAAATCAGGATCACATCTTATCCTATTTAGATAGGATCGAATCTAGATTTTATCTTTTTTAAATCCTAAATCTTAGGGATCTACTTCTTATTGTTCAAGTAATGTATCTTAGTTTTAGCCTATAAATAGGGCTCTAAACCTCGTAATTAGGGGTTCCGAAATCATTGTATTCAAGCAATTAGGGAGCTCTTTTTCTCTTAGTTCATATATAAAAAGCGTTCTGGCCGGTCAAAACTAACCGACTGGAACAAGCCTAGCAGAATTGCCCGAGTAGGCACCGAGCCCATTGTTCACCTATTTTATTTTATTTTTGCTGTCTTTTATTCGATTCGATTTCCTTCAACCGGATCGAAATCTTTGGTGTTAGGCTTGGATTTTGTACTCTACAAAATCTGACATCAACATTTGGCGCTAGAAGGAGGGGGCTAAGAATAACACAACATAGCTCTATGACAAACGCAATCAACAACCGGGACAACATTGGGGCTGTGGCTGAGGGCCAAAGCCATAATCCACTGTATGGCGGACCCGTCCAGCACCAGTCACATGATGCCTCTGGAATCCCACCCCATACATCTCAGGAAAGGATACCCCTAGGCATCCCTCTGATAGCCGAGTCTGGAAGGGTCGGGATGACTTTCGAGGAGATAAGGGCTGTGATGCTTCAACTTGGCGAGAGACTGAAGGAGGCTGAAGTAAGAGAGAAGAATCAAAGAACTCACGACCTTGAGGATGCTCAATCTTCAGATGAGCCGAGGAACAAAAAGAGAAATAGAGGAAAAGAATTGGTCTCCGAACAGCGGTCAAAAGTCACCCCGTCCCTAGAAGAAAGTCTACTAGAAACTCAATTCTGTCCGACCAGACCCTCAGCTCCGACCAAAATGAAGAGTGTTTTTGACCAAATAGGCCCTACCTCGGCTCGAGAGGCCAGAAAGTCCTGGAAGATATTGGATTTCGGGGATGAGCCCAGACGAGACGAATAGACAGAGGATAAGTATTTTGAAGAGGAAGAGGAGCGGAGACTTCGGCAAAGGCTGGACGAAATTGAAGTCCGGCGGTTCACCTTTCATAGATCGGATTTCAAATCAAACTACTCCAACAAAATTCAAAATACCGCTAATTGGCCTATACAACGGCGAGACCGACCTGAGCTCACACATAGACAAATATTCCTCATGGATGGAATTGCAAGGGGTCGGGGATGAGCTTATGTGCATGACTTTTCCACTGACATTGGGAGATAGAGCCTAGAGATGGTTCCGATCATTACCAGATTTTTCCGTCAAGGGATGAGAAGAGCTGACCAGTCTTTTCCTCACGCAATTCATGGGCTCAAAAACTAGGTCAATGCCGAAAGAGAGGCTGGTAAATGTCAAGCAGGGTCGAGACGAGTCGTTGAGGTCATACATAGATAGATTCAACAAGCTCATCCTAGAAATAGAGCACGTGTCCGACGATGCCGTGCTCATGGCAATCATGGCCAGCCTCCGCCCAAAAACGAGGTTTTGGTGGAATGTCCACAAGCACGGTCCCAAGACATATCATGAATTCTTAAGCCGAACAGAGAGATATATCGGCGTCGAGGAGGCCGTCCCGGAGGAGAAACCCACCTCGAAATGAGGGAAGTGGAAAGAGAAAAGGAAGAACACCTCTTTCAAGCCCCCAGGGGAGTTCAAGGTCTACCAAAATGAAGATCTTGATCGGGTCCGACACATCTTGACAGTCAGCCCGGCCCAGGTGGTAACTGAGCTGAAAAGCCAAAATGTTCTACCGGTCCCAAGACCAATGAAAACTGACCCTGCTCGGCTGAATCAGAGCAGGTACTGTCAATACCATAAATCTCCAAGGCATGACACTGATAGATGCAGGGCGCTTCTGATCGAGCTCATGAAATTGATTGACCGAGGGCACCTGAAAGAATATGTAAAAAATCTGGAATAGAGGCCACAGCAACCTCCCCCACTACCTCAGCTCGGCGCCATTCGCGAGATTCATACCCTCGTGAATAACTTCGAAGAACAGAGATCATCAGAGAGGATGAGAAGAGAACAACTCAGGAAAGCAAGGAACGGATATCAACGCTCCAATCCACCAAGAGTCAAACCGACCCACCCTCCACTGGTCTTCACCGAGCAACACGCTGAAGGAATAGTGCAGCCCCATCACGACGCCTTGGTGGTCTCGTTGAATATTGGCCTTACCATGGTTCACAGAGTTCTGGTCGACACAGGAAGCTATGCCAATATACTTCACCTCAACTCCTTCAAAAGGATGGGCCTTCGTGAATCCGACCTACAACCCTGCTCTGACTCGATCCAAGGTTTTGGAGGCCAGATAACCCATACAGTCGGGACATGTGAACTCAAGGTAGTATTCGGGACAGGAGACAAAACAGTTCACACGATAACCGAATTCAAGGTGGTCGACCTGAACTCGGTCTACAATGCAATTTGGGGACGACCACTGTTAGCCAAGATAAAGGCAATGGTGTCAATACACCATTTGGCCATCAAATTTCCGGTGGGAGATGATGTATACATCATCCGAGACAATCAGTTAGCAGCTCGGGAATGTGAGTTAGGTTTGAAACCAAGAGAGCTCAACGTTATCGAGCAATCCGAGCCCGAGTAAGTAGACGAGCAATCAGAAAGACCTGAGGAGTGGATGGAGGTTACATGGCTGATCTCAGTACCGGAGTAGGGAGATGGGCCCGAGCCCGAGGATGACCGACCAGAGAGCCAAGCGGCAGCCAAAGTAATTGTGGTCTACTCTGACTCAGAATTAACCGAGCTCGGACCCCAACCGAGCACCAAATCAGTGTCGAAAGAAATAATTACCGACCCTGATAAAGAGGAATGAGAGACTTTGGATCCGAGGAAAGAGTTACCCTCAAGCAGGGCAATACCGATTGAAGAGCTAGAAGTAATTCAGTTGGATGAAAGCAGACCAGAGATCGAACTAAAAATTGGCAAGAAACTGAAAGAGTCCTTCAGAGAGGAACTTATAACGTTCCTAAAAAACAACACAGACGTCTTCGTCTGGTGTCACGAGGACATAGAGGGCATTCGACCTAAAGATGCATGTCACCATCTAAACATCGACCCAAGTGCCAAGCCAGTGGTCCAGAAAAAACGAAGGTTAAGTCCGGACAGATACCAATGGCTAGACTTAGAAGTTTAGAAACTGTTCGGCAACGACTTCATAAGAGAGTGTGATTACGCCATTTGGGTGGCCAACCCTGTCTTGGTTAAAAAAGCAAACGGAGCATGGAGGTTGTGTATAGATTTCACCGACCTCAATAAGGCATGCCCCAAAGACTGTTTTCCCTGCCGAATATCGATCAGCTGGTCGACACCACCGCAGGACATGAGATCATGAGCTTCATGGATGCTTACTCAGGGTACCACCAGATCCCAATGGCCGAGCAGGATCAGCGGCATACTACATTTATCAGTGACCGAGCTCTCTATTGCTACAGAATGATGTTTTTCGGCCTGAAGAATACGAGAGCAACCTACTAAATATTAGTGAACAAAATGTTCGCTGCCCTGTTCGGGAAAACCATGGAGGTGTACATAGACGATATGCTGGTAAAATCCAAAAAGGTAGAGAATCATATCAATGACCTAGCAAAAATGTTCGACATTTTGAGAAGGTATAGGTGAAGCTGAACCCCAAAAAAGTGCTCCTTTGGGGTCGGCTCGGGTAAGTTCCTCGGCTACATGGTGAGCCAAAGAGGGATCGAGGCCAACCCGGAAAAGATCAAGGCAATAACAAAACTAACCCCGCCAAGAAAGGTAAAAGACGTCCAGAGTCTGACCGGGAAGGTCGCCGCACTGAACAGGTTCATATTGAGATCAACTGATAAATGCAGACCTTTCTTCAACTTGATCAAAAAGGATAGGGGAGTTGAATGGAATGTTGAATGTGAGAAAGCTCTAGATGAAGTAAAAAAATCATTAATGGAGGCCCCAGTCCTCGCGAAGCTGGAAGTCGGGGAAAAGTTATAGCTTTACCTAGCAGTCTCGTCTTACGCGATCAGTGTTGTTCTTGTCCGAGCAGAAAAAGGCTCCCAGCAGCCAGTGTATTATGTGAGCCAATCTCTACATGATGCCGAGCTAAGATACCCAGCTATGGAGAAACTAGCCTACGCCTTGGTCATCTCGACCAGGAAACTACGCCTTTATTTTCTGGCTCATCAAGTCGAAGTACTAACAAATTTTCCTCTGAAGCAGGTCCTAGGCTGGCCAGACGCCTCGGGACGGCTACTGAAGTGGTCGGTCGAACTCGGACAATATGACATCCATTACTCACCAAGGACGGCAATCAAGCGACAGGCCCTAGCTGACTTCATTGCCGAGTTCACCCCCACCGTCGTACTCCAAGAAGAGAAGGTCGAAAGACCCTGAAAAATGTTTGTGGACGGATCTTCCACAATGACAGTGGTCGGAGCCATAATTGTCCTAATCAGCCCCATAAACAAATACTTATGCTTGGCCTTAAGGTTCAAATTCCCGACAACTAACAACGAAGCGGAATACGAGGCCCTCTTAGCTGGACTAGAGATGACAACAATTTGGGCCAGACGACCTCGAAGTTTTCAACGATTCGCTTCTGGTCGTCAACCAGGTCTTGGGAGAATATGCCGCAAGAGATGAGAAGATGGTTAGGTACCTGAGATCCGCCGAAGTAGCTTTGGCGGACTTCCGAAAAATTCGAGCCGAGCAGGTTCCCAGGACAAAAATGCCCAAGCCAATGCTTTGGCCCGACTCGCGACAAGCGAAGGAGCAGAAAAAATTGGTCGGTCAATATTGGCATGATCGAAAGCTCAGCCCTAGAGCAGAAAACAGTGTACAACAACGAGCATAAAGATAATTGGATGACCCCGATCATCCAATACTTGAAAAGGGTGAAGGAGCCCAATAATGCGATCGAGACTCGGAATCTAAGAATTCGCTCTGCTTAGTACACCTTGAAGGATGAAGTTTTATACAAAAGAGGTTTTTTCCTACCCCTACTAAGATGTTTAGATGAGCAAGAAACCGAATATGCGCTGAGAGAAATACACAACAGAGTTTGTGGAAATCATATAGGAGGACAAGCGCTGGCCTTCAAAATCATCAAACAAGGATATTTTTGGCCGAGCTTGAAAAACGATGCAATTAACTTTGTACGGAAATATGGGAGGTGCCAGAAATGCGCACCACTCATAAAATCTCCAACGGAAGAGCTAAATTCTGTGATGGCACCATGGCCATTCACCAAGTGGGGAATTAATCTGATCGAACCCCTACCGATGGGCAGAGGAGGAGTGAGATTCGCAATCGTAGCTGTCGATTATTTCACCAAATGAGCAGAAGCCGAGCCTCTTGCAAAAATAACCGAGCCCAAAATAACAGATTTCGTCTGGAAATCCATCATTTGCCGATTCGGTATCCCACACTCCGTGGTCTCCGACAATGGCTGCCAGTTTGACTCGTCAGGGTTCAACAAGTTCTGTTCGAATCTAAGCATCAAAAAGCTATTTTCCACCCTATGCCACCCCTAGGGGAACGGCCAAGTGGAGGTTATAAACAAGATCATCAAGCAAACTTTGAGGGCTAAACTTGAAAACCTGAAGGGATCTTGGGCAGACGAATTACCAGGCGTCCTCTAGTCATACAGAACGACGGCCAGAAACTCCACAGAAGAAACACCCTTCAGCTTGGCCTTCGGCTCGGAAGCCGTAATACCAGTAGAGATCGGTATGCCTACTTGGAGAACCCAGAACTTTGACGAGCAGGACAATGAAGTGGCAAAGCTGACAAGCTTAGATTTGTTGGAAGAAAAAAGGCAAGATGCCGACCTGAAAAACTCGATCTACAAACAAATGATTGAAAGATACTACAACTCCAAGGTCCGAGCTAGGAAGTTCGAAGTCGGGGATTTAGTCTTCAAAAAAGTGCTACAGCATACGAAAGAACTTAATGCCGGGCCACTCGGACCAACCTGGGAGGGACCATACCAGATAACTCAAGTACTGACCAGAGGCGCCTATGAAATAACCGACCTATGCGGGAAGAAGATGTCTAAGCCATGGAATGCAGAGCATCTGAAGAAATATTACCATTGAGAAATTCATAGTTGAGCAAGTAATGCTGATGGACCCAGCCAGGTTTGACCCCGAGCTAGCGGCAGGTCGGCGGGGAGCTGGCGGAGTGACTCCAGAAGGGCCGCTCTCCTCGACCCGTGCCCTCTTGCTCGGTGTCTGCTCCGAACTGGGGGGGCCGGCGAGCCGGGGCAGCCCGAACGAATATTGAGCCCCAGTACCGTGACCCTGAGCATTGACGAAGGCGCTCGGTGGGATCCATCTGGATGGATATTCCTTGGCCGAAAAGGGAAACTGGAAGACAAAAAAACACCGGTCAGATATTATATATAAAATATGTACGTATGAAAAGATGGCAAAAAGAAATGACACCTTGAACACGAAAGGGTGCAGGACGGAAGGGTGAAATCAGCCCGGCACTGTAGAGATTCTCCTCGGCGAGCAGGAATCGGCTCTGCCTCAGATCCTCCGAAGAGAAGTCGCGTAAGTGGTGAATCTTTCGGGTGAAGGATTCACCGATCATGAGATTCTTCACAAGGATATCTGCAAGACAAAGGAAAGTTAACGATCAGAAAAAAAACGTTAGAAAAACTAAAATAGGAGGATAAATACCATGGGCGTCACCGAATTGTCTCGGGCAGTCAACCCGGCCAGACTCACTCATCCACTCCCCACCAACCTAGAACCACTTGCCGCGCCAACCCTTAATCGATGACGGTAGGCCCCGAACCAGTTGGGGTCGGTACTTTCGCACCGACAAGTAGAAGAAATGATTTCTTAGGCTGGGAGCCGTCTCAACCTGAACATCCACGCGATCTCGTGGGGGCTCGGCACTCCCAGATCGAAGTACCAGAACATCACCACCAGGCTAATGATGGAGGCCCAGCCGTTGGGATGAAGCTGGCCTGGCGCGATCCCCAATGGTCGAGATAGCCGATCAGGATAGGGGCTAGAGAGAAGTGGAACCCGGTCTCGAGTGCCCGAACGCTGATAGCCACCTGGCCCTCCGGCGGCTGGTCCATTCGATCGGCGGGATAGGGCACAGTGAGCGTCACCATCTCCGTGACGTTGAATAGGACGCGCCATTTGTGCAGCTAGGTAACTGTCACGTAGGCCAGACAGTTGAAGGCCTCCGAGTCCGGGTTGGATGCACTTCGTCGGCTCATATGCCTGGAAGAGCTGGAATGGATGTGAACCCCTTGAGGGACGGAGATCTCCCGTCCCGACGTGCTGGCCTCACCACGACCGCGAGCATCAGGATTCACGTCGGCAACATCAGCATGAGTCTCATCAGGAAATAGCTGTTCGACCGGAGTGGATTCTGAGTCGGAGGATGTGGATGTCTCGAAGCTGGAAGTCCAGGAGTATGATGGCTCAAAGCTAGGATTGACCCTTTGGTCGTAATCCTGGACCGAGCATTCAGCGGATGAATTTGAAGCCATAAATAATCCAGAAAATATACCTGAACTGGGTGGTCGGTTAAAGCGGACGGTTTGTTCGGGACGGTAATTTCTGGTCGGACAACTTAAGGAAAAATGCGAGAGTTGAGAGTTCGCGAAAGGTGAAAGTGAAAGAATAAACGGCAAGTCCAGTATTTTTAGGAGAAAGAATGACCCATCGGCTTCCCGGACACGTGTCAGTGCGGTGTTGAAGCATGGGCTTTTCAAATTTGACGAGCAGACGGTTGAAAATGTCGACTCCCGATGAGAAAGTTTGCTCATCACAACCCGAGGGGCTAGTGTTGATCATCTGCTCACTGACCGAGTCCGAGCAGTACCGATGAACCGTCATCAAGGAACCGGCCAAAATGTTCTGGAAGCATCGTCAGATATACCGAGCCGACCAGATATGGCGACCCGACCAGAGTGTATCAGGGGAAATAGTGGCGAGGAAGAGCAGCAGAGAGTGCTCAAATCAGGCCAGAAATCTTCTAACAAGGAAACA
This sequence comes from Scutellaria galericulata, assembly GCA_946896805.1. Classification (NCBI taxonomy): domain Eukaryota; kingdom Viridiplantae; phylum Streptophyta; class Magnoliopsida; order Lamiales; family Lamiaceae; genus Scutellaria; species Scutellaria galericulata. The sequence continues at coordinate 13,412,207 of OX335789.1, forward strand.
AATCAGGATCAAATCTTATCCGATTTAAATAGGATCGAATCTAGATTTTATCATATTTAGATCCTAAATCTTAGGGATCTACTTCTTATTGTTCAAGTAATGTATCTTAGTTTTAGCCTATAAATAGGGCTCTAAACCTCGTAATTAGGGGTTCCGAAATCACTGTATTCAAGCAATTATGGAGCTCTTTTTCTCTCAGTTCATATATAAAAAACATTCTGGCAGAATTGCCCAAGTAGGCACCGGGCCCATTGTTCACTTGTTTTATTTGATTTTTGCTGTCTTTTATTCAGTTCGATTTCCTTCAACTGGATCAAAATCTTTGGTGTTAGGCTTGGATTTTGTACTCTACAAAATCTGACGTCAACAATATGATTAACTAAGCAATTAAACGAAATAAAATAATAAAAGTTAAAAATTAACCACCAATCTTAATTAATCATAAAATGGAAAAAAATTATACAGCTTTGGATTTTTTTTGCAATTAAACCTAAAATAAATGGAAAAAAAATGAATTTCATGAAGTTTTGATATAAGGGTACTAACATTCAATTGCATCATTGGTCATATATAATTGCACACTCAAACTTTTTGATCAATTTTTGATTGCACTAAACATAATTTTTCTTTATAATTATTTTTTGAGGGGATTGCACTAACATATGATTAACATTTTTATATACCCTTCTTTTATGTACTACTTACACTAGTACTTTCAGAATCTATTTCGTAATAATTGAAACATGCCTTTTCATTTTAATTCCAGCATGCATCTGTTGTACCACATATGAACAAAACCAAGCGTTATGGCTATATCAACATATATCTTCCCAAATTTGAAATAAGAGGACATGATATAAATATGTAAAATATTTGAAACTCTAGTCTTTATGAAATTCTACATATTCCCCTTCTGTTAAAAAAAAAAATAATAATAATATTTGGTTTTTTTATTTTTTTACACATTTTACGAATCAAAGTTAAAGTATCATTAATATTTGTTGTTATTGACTTAGTTTATTAATTAGTTAATTTGATATTGTTGTTGATAAATAAATGTATGTGTTTTTCCATGTGTGAAATTTATTGATTTTGCGATAAATGTGTAGTAAATTATTTTTTAAATTGTTTTGGATTGTCATTGTAGTTGTGGGTGATGAAATAATGCAATTTGATTGGTCATTTGTGTTTTTATAACATTTCTTGAATTATTGAAAATTGTAATTTTACTACAAAAATTTTTGATCTCACTATGATAAAATTAAGAACTAATAATTATAGTGTAATTCTTATTTATTACTTTGATACGATTAATTTCAAAAATGAACCAAAGTATAATCTTTTTGCAATTTGTTATCTAAATATGTTTTTTTTGATTGCATCGCAAGGATCACGAATTTTTCAAATGACAACTTAGTTCAATTTTCAAACAAAAATTTCCACCAAAATTGCAAATTTTGTTTAATTTTTTCTCAAACTGAGCTTAAATCATATGGAATGAAATCAGAAAAGTGACTTTGAGGTTTCCTTTGATTAAAATGCATAGTGTTTTAGCAAAGGTTTTATGTATTTTCTTCAAAAAAATTGGGACATCATGTTTTGATTTTGACGGGAGAATTGTTCTAAATTTGCAAAGTGAAAAATTCATAAACTTTAGATGCAATTGGAGAAAAAAAAAATTAAGTTGTAAGTTGAAAATAATGTCATCTTTTATATTGGTGTTTTATTTTAGAAAAAATGTCCCGAAATACAACAATTCATAAAGGATTACATTTTTACCACGTAAGATAATTTTATTACCTTTTTACCACTATCCAGAAAATTTGATAAATTTATCCCTTCCAATAAAAGAAAATAAGATTAGTTTTTTTGTGGATTTATATTATATGATTTTTGTTCGTTCCTCATCAAATGACTAATTGGTCATAATATCAACAAACCATCATTAAATCTTTCTCATCTCTAAAGATTAAAAAACTTTGCGACGCATATTAAGTCTTCTATATAATTCTAGTCTTTCATTTTTATGTTAGTTTTCCACCATCTTTATTACTCAAATGAGTCTATAACAATTGAGTCTGCATAATAAAAACAAATACTTGTATGTGATGCATATTAAGTCTTCTACATAATTCTAGTCTTTCATTTTTATATGTTAGTTTTCCACCATCTTTATTACTCAAATGAGACTATAACAATTGAGTCTGCATAATAAAAACAAATACTTGTATGTGATGCATATTAAGTCTTCTACATAATTCAAGTCTTTCATTTTTGTATGTTAGTTTTCCACCATCTTTATTACTCAAATGAGACTATAACAATTGAGTCTGCATAAAAAAAACAAATACTTGTATGTGATGCATATTAAGTCTTCTACATAATTCAAGTCTTTCATTTTTGTATGTTAGTTTTCCACCATCTTTATTACTCAAATGAGACTATAACAATTGAGTCTACATAATAAAAACAAATACTTGTATGTGATGCAAATTAAGTCTTCTACATAATTCAAGTCTTTCATTTTTGTATGTTAGTTTTTGTTGGGTCCCAAGTGGTGTCCGAGGTTCAAAGGGGGGGTGAATGAACCTTGGTCTATTTTGAAAATCTGTTCAAAACCTTACTGTTCTGCAAGTTACTTGAACTTGCAGCACCAGCCAGTCACTGCTTACAGCACTAGGATGCAGTGCTGCTCGCTGTAACTTTAAGTTTTGTGCGCAGCGGAATATATATATAGAAGACCCAAGGTTGGCTGGTTTTCTCAAATATGCTCCCCTTTTAAAACGTTTTATGCTTATGAGATATGATATGAAATGTAAAGCACAGATAGGGAAAACAAGAAAACACTTATGGCTTATAGTGGTTCGAAGGTGGTGTAAGCCTTTTACGTCCACTCTACTGCTACTACGAGCAGGAACTTTATTATAAGCAAGATTGATTTACAGGACCTTCCTAACAATCTATCAACTTACAAAGCAACAACCTACTAGAGTCCAGCGATCACACAGCACTAGCAAACTCTAAAGGCTAACCCACACTGGGTTCACACTCCCACGCAGGGGAAGCTGCCTAAACACTTAGACAACTATACAAACATCAAGGCCTTCGCCTATCAACTGTTCGACACCTAAAACAACCTTCGCACACAACACAGTTAAAAGATAAAGATAAAAGGATTCTTCAACTGGTGAGAAGCAGTCTTGATCTTCATGAGCTCCTTTGTTGTTGTAGACTGCTTCCTAGAAGGTTGAGTGGCTGAACATGTGAAAGCTTGACAAAGCTTCTAGATGATATGGGAGTTTCCTCTCGTCTTTGTTCAGCGATTTGTTCAATCAGCCACTCCTTCTATTTATACTTGTAGAAAAGATATCCGTTGAAGGAGATATCTTCTCATTTTGAATATGAGCTTTGTTCAACGGCATGGACCGCATTTAATCTGATTTGACTTGTATTAAATGCGGTGGTTGAGGCTCGCAGCTTTCTGCGGCGCGTCAGTCCACGTGGCGTCTTTTCACTGGCTCCATATCTGCAACTTTAATCTCCTCTGGAACGGCTCTATTCGTACTTGCTTGAATTTTCGTTCCTCGGACTACATTCATTCTTTCTTCAGAATGTAGGATACTTATGCTGTTAGATGTTAACACTGTTGGCTGTCTGAGCATTGAGCTGTATCCTTGGTCTACTTGCAGCTGTATGTTCTTTGTAGTGCTGCTGTAATATAGACCATCTTGCAGTATCTTCGTACAGTACTGCTGCATCCTTTCTAGCAGTATTCCTGTAGCCTTTTTCTTGCAGTGACTCTGCATGCCGTTCTTCTTTTGCTGTAGTGCTGCTCTTGCTTTCTTGCAGCAGCCAGCATGCTTAGCTTCCACAGTAACTTTTGCTGTTGTAACCTGGATAGGTTCTTTTCAGCTAGCAGTAGCAGCAGCATCAACCTTCTTTACAAGGTCTCTAGCTGCTTAGCAGTTACTTCAGCTTCTTCATGATCATCCTCTAAGGTTGCTGTCTCAACAGCCGTTCCTTCAAAGGTCTTCATGTCCTCAGAGAGTGTTGTCAGAACAACAGCCTCTCCTGAGGTCTTCAGCAAGGACCCATTTCCCTTGGCCAGTCATGTAACCTTGATAGTCTCTGCAGGAACTCTTTCTTGCAGCTATCCGGTTTCTTGCAGCAGTTTCTTACTTTCTGAATTCTTCTTCCAGAATAGCTTTCTCAACTTGCTGACTTCTTCTTTCAGTATCTCATCTCCTTCCTCCTAGGGATACTTCTTCAAGCCTGCTGTTTCCTACAGCATGCTGTAACCTTAGAAGTGTTCTTACTTCTTCTAAATTGGTTTTCCTTGTATCTTGAAAAACCATTACATGATCTTTTCTTCAATGTCGATACACTTGAGATCATGTAATGTGGAAACTAGGTATCAATATCTTAGGCAAACTGTTCTTCTCCTATTGTGTTATATGTGCTTTGTCTTATCAAGATAACTATTGAAATATCCCAACAGTTTTCCACCATCTTTATTACTTAAATGAGACTATAACAATTGAGTCTGCATAATAAAAACAAATACTTGTATGTGATGCATATTAAGTCTTCTACATAATTCAAGTCTTTCATTTTTGTCTGTTAGTTTTCCACCATCTTTATTACTCAAATGAGACTATAACAATTGAGTCTGCATAATAAAAACAAATACTTGTATGTGATGCATATTAAGTCTTCTACATAATTCAAGTCTTTCATTTTTGTATGTTAGTTTTCCACCATCTTTATTACTCAAATGAGACTATAACAATTGAGTCTGCATAATAAAAACAAATACTTGTATGTGATGCATATTAAGTCTTCTACATAATTCAAGTCTTTCATTTTTGTCTGTTAGTTTTCCACCATCTTTATCACTCAAATGAGACTATAACAAATACTTGTAGAGTAGATCTTTGAAATTTTATAGTTCTTTTTTAAAATCTTTCTTTATGGACTGAATTCTGAACAGGTTCATAAGTTTAGACGTACTGATGGGTTAATTAGGGAATAGAAAAAACAAACAAAGACAAGTCAATTCTAGTTAATGAAATTCCATGTCTAATGACTTGATATTTCATCTACATATATTATTATATAATAGAGTGAATCTCTTGTATACCTTTTGCATGGATTGATTAGTTAGGCTCCGTGTAATTGGTACCTGATTTGAATCCATACAATTTATACATTATTTATTTATTTATTTATTTTCGATAAAACTTTGTTACATATAAAATGTATGACTAATTTTACATAAAGATATTACTAGTAGTTGACCATAAATGCATGTATCATTACATCTACATAAAGTTATTAGCTCATTTTAATTGAATCTCGAATCCTTGTAACTTATATATATATATATATATATAAATTTTTTATATTTTTTTCTGCCGAAATCTTACTACATAAATATATGATTAATAGTACATAATTGTACCACTAATTATACATAAATGTATTATTACATCTACATAAAGGTATTAGCTTATTTGTGCACTACATCAGTTGGTTAAAAAAGAAAAACCCTTACAACCAAATAATAATACAAAAGATAGAAAGAAAGAAAAAAGTTGATAATGGAAATTAATGGAAACACAGAGAGCGATTTGTTGTCCTAAAACAAACGTAGTCTTGACTCTTTTGAAAAAACAACAGATTTCCAATTCCTTATTATTAAATCTCAAAATCTAATACAACTTTTGGTGACCTCTTGAAAAACACCACCCAAGTCGACCAGCTTCTTGACTTGAAAATTTTGATTTTTAATCAAACATGGTTTTTGATTGAAAAAAACTTTACTCTCTAGTTGAATTAATGGATTTTATTTTGGAATTCTTTCTGGCTGGTAATATCCTTAGTACTTTTGAATCTAGTGTTCTAAATGATTGAAGATGATATCTAATGCGAATCTTGAAAATCCTCATCTCTAAATTACCTAACAGAATTGAATAGAAGATTAAGAGCTAAAGATAATAAATGCTAGAGAGTGAGAAATTATTTATTGAAGAGTTCATAACTTGCAGGATAAATCCCTCATTTCAACTATTTGTATTTATTTTATAAAGGTAAATAAAAAAATTTCTCTCTAATATAAAATCCCTAATACATAAAAGCATTCGGTTCATTGAGTCCATGTTTGTTTGGTTCCAGTCCGTCTTGAGAATATCCATGTTTGGTGTAAGATGAGAACTTTTGTCATAGTGACTTAAACGTAATGATGCAATGCAGGATTGATCATTTGTATTTTGATAACATTGTTGGACATAATTGAAAGATGTGATTTTACTACGAAAATTGATGTTGGTAATCACTATATTTGCAAGACTTGATCTTAATTGCTAAAAGAAATAATAGGACATTTAACAATATTTAATTGATCCATCACGTATATATTTATTAAAATATAATAACTATTTAAATTTAAAAATCTAATTTGCATATACCCACTAATTATTTTGTAATTCAGAGTTTTTATGGCCACATCAACAACTTCTTAATCTACTTAGGCCATCACCGTAAATATATTTTTAGTGGAATCATAAAGTGTAATGAAGTGCATGGTCCAGAAATTATATATATATATATATATATATATATATATATATATATATATATCAAATATATAAAAGACAAAAGGAAAAAAAAAACTCTAATAGAATTAATTTTATCTTAGCTTCTTATTTAAAAGAAAAAAAGAGTATACAAATGTATAAAAGAGAGAAAAGTATGTAAAATAGGATAAAGAAACATAAAAAAATTTCACACGAGAGAAAAGAATTGCAAAAGTACCTTATAAAACCAGTGTATTCTTATGTAAGCTAGCATTAGATAACAAAACATGTAATACAATTGGTATACAATATTATAATGAAGTTTTAGATCTCTTTTGAAATTAAATTTATCATCGCTTTTTTAAAAACATAAAAATTTATATGAAATTATTTAAATAATTTATTATGTGAGATAAAGTTCCACTACCCACAATTTTTTTACAAATAAATCCTTATTTTATAGATTATGAGGGTGTGTTTGACTGAAATTAGATTTGTGAAATGTACTCCAAATGAAAATAAGATTTCATTTTCAATATAATTAATATCCAGTACTATATATTTGAAAAGTAATCAATACTTATTTATATAAAATGATAAGACATAGACTTGCATTGACTGGACCAAGTATTGAGTTTAAATTATGAAGTGAGAACAAAAATATGTTGATCCAAGTCGGGCATTGACTTGACTAAGAAAATTAATTCTCACTTTCCCATTAGTTTCGTTTCTTAGCCACAATAGTCTTACAATTTTACATATATAGAATGACTTGAGTTCATGTTTGCCACACACTATTACTTCAAAAATCAAGCCTCATGGAGAGATTTTTCCAATTTTCTCTATTTGCTCTACTCTCATTAGTTATATGTTTGTTGAGTTGTGGTTTAGCTAGCACAAAAGATAGCAATATCAATATCGATCAATCTTCACTTCTAATATTGAAATCCCACATCATTTCAGATCCTTATAGCATGTTGTCTAAAAATTGGACAACCAAAACCTCTGTTTGTAGTTGGATTGGAGTTGGTTGTGACACCAGTTACAATAGGGTGACTGAATTGAACATTTCAAATATGGAACTTAGAGGCAGCATCCCACCAGAAATCGGTAATCTTTCTTTCCTTGTTTCTCTAGACATGAGTGGGAACTATTTCAATGGTTCAATTCCTCCATCCATTTTCAACATGTCATCCTTGGAAGTTTTGGTCTTGCGAAATAATAGCTTATCAAGTAGGTTATCGGTTGACGTGTGCAAACATAATCTACACACACTCAAAGAACTTGATATATCAAGAAATGAGTTGTTTGGAGAAATACCATCAAGTTTGGGTCAGTGCTCACAACTTGAATATATTTCCTTGGGAGTTAACTTTTTTGGTGGACATGTGCCTAAAGAAATCGGGAACTTGACTCGGCTCAGTAAATTATACCTTGGAGACAACAATTTCAGTGGTAAGATACTTTACGAAATCTTAACTTGCAACTCCATTTTTTTTTAAGATTTTATTCCTTAGATTTATTTCTTATCTTATATATGTTGTTGCTTGTGTTTTACATTTTTCTCTCTTTGCCGGGTATCTGAATTGTTGTGGTTAGTGGCAAAGAAAATTATATATTTTTTAAATGTTTTTTCTTCTATATATATAGTAACAATTCAGATATGATTTTCAAATATTTTTTAATTTTAAAATTTTAAGACTTATACAAAAATTAAAGAAGTTGTCGAACTTTTAGGCAATGTTCCACTAAAAATCGGAATTCTTTATTTTTTTGTTTTCTTAAGTATGGAAAAAACTTTTTCCATAATCCTATTCCGCCATTCAAATTGAAAAATTTGAATAATTTCTCTTGGCTAAAATTTTTTTTTTTAATAACTTGACTAAAAAAATATTTATAAGTTTAGATGGTTATGAATGAATGTTACCATAAATTATTATTTATGTACACATGAGCATTTTTAGAGGCTGATATATCGAAATGCAAATTTAATGACGAGATTACAAAACTAGTTTTCTTATCCATTAATTTGTGCATATCTCAAAATATAAAATGCCTATTCTTGAGTGTTCATGTATCATAATTCACATAAAAGAATAAAAAACAGAATATAAATCATGATATATATAGGTGTGCACATATTAATTAAAAGCAAGTCTCCTCTACACTTGTTGCACATACAACTCATGGGTCGGATTCGAGTTTGGGTCAATCCGAATCCACACTTTTTTTTTTTATCCTGACTTTTTTTTTTCTATGTTAAACATACTTTTATATTATGTTTGTCATATTTGTACATTTATGTTTAGGTTTCATAGCCTTAGTTCAATACATTTATGCCCATATTTCATAAAAATGTTAAAGTATAGAATTTTGGTGAATTTGTGCGTGGTGGCCAGGTCAACCCGAGTGCACGGTCCCTGGGTCCTGCACCAGGTGCACAAATTTTTTTGTTATTAATTAATCAATATATCTTTTTTATCAAAGAATTTCTATAATCATACTTCGAAAATTACCAAGTGTGTTTAGGGAAGTGTCAATGTTACCCTTAATTCCTTCATATTTAGTAGTTTTTAAAAATACCTTACATGTAAGTATGTTATGCCAAACATGTCTTTTTATCTAAAACTTACTGATATTATGTTGATGTGTCCTTTTTTTTCACATGTGGCATTAAAAAGTTCATGTGTCATTTCTATTGCTTATTAGGCGTAAACCATTTAATTATTAACTAGTAATACACTAGCGCGATGCGTGGTTTTATATTGATGACATAATATAATAATATATAATTTAAATGTAAAATATATATTGTTTTTAATATCTATTTTAATAAAAATGTTAATATTGGAACTTAAAAATTATGTTATTTTAAATAATTGTATTTGATAAATTAGAAATTTTGAATGCAAACAATTTTCAAACTCAACATTTTAAATTTGATATAATTATATATGCAATGTAAATAATAGATTATGAATTTTAAAATAGATATGAATTTAATATAACATGCATTAAAAATAAAATTTAAATGAAATTACGAATATAATTAATTTATAAATATAACACAATACAATATAAATAATAAAATCTGAATAATAAAATAATAAATTGAACATCAATATTAAAAAATTAATAAAATAATAAATATAACATTAATATTTAACAATTAAATTTGAAAATAAAATTGAGCACTTTATATTATAATAACAACAACAACAACAACAACAACAACAATAATAATAGTTTTGTGTTTGTTAGTTTTAATTTTTGAATAATTAAAAAGTGATTTATTATGTCACGCCCCGTTTTCTTTTCATAAAATATCAGAGTTTTACCCGGACGTGAAGATAGAAAAGCAAGGGACACATCACATACAGAAAGAAATAGCAAGAGGCGCCAGAAGAAAGAGGTAAGGGGCGATGTGAAACAATCACATATCAACAAATGGCCTCGGCCAATAACAATCGGTCTCAATACCGATATATATATATACAACATAAATAACGCAGCGGAATAAACCATCAGGATCTCACATCTGAAACTTATATAAATACATTATTACAAAACGTGATTTACATAAAACATTGTTTTGAAACGTTTGTGTGACTTCAACCTAAATATACATATCCCAAAATTAGCGTCACCTCTCTCCATCTAAGGTTCATCATGCTTTCCAGTTCCTGTAGTGTGAGTACAGAATAATGGGGGTGAGTGCGTTGAATACACTCGTGGGGATAAAGTCCGCATCTTATAGCATGCAACAGTTATATCGTACAGGAAAGTAACATTCATTCACAGCATGTAAAATGCACAGCAGATATTAGAAATGGTAAGGGGGCGAATAGGTGCGGGATTTTCCCGTCTTATCCTATAAAACGGTCTCAATACCGCTGGTGCATTTCATGAGGACCACCAAACCTCAATAGAGTAGTAGAAGGGAGGGAGGCGATTTTTTACAGTCCATAGGACTCTTCGAACATGCAATGTGAACCGAAGTTCTTTCACAGTATATAGAATGGCATAGCACGTATTTTCACAGCATTTAGTATTCCTCAATCATGCTCATAAATAGGGAAAACTGTAAACAGATAAAGAGTTAGAAATTACCCCCACCTTGTTCGGTGGTTACCACGTGAGTAGCTAGAACAGTAAGTCTGATAACCCAACGCCTCAAGGCTTAGTCCAACAAGTAGCCTACACATTTACGGTATATCTTAGATCCTTAATAAAGTATAAATAAAGCTATAAACGTTCCCGGTGAAAGTACGATCGTTAACTACGCGGCGGATCGAGAGATCTAAAGATCGAGGTAGAAGAAATGAGAGGGACAGATCAGTCTAAGAGGCTGAGATGATAGGGAATGAAATAAGGATCGCAACGCAAAAAGAATGAGCTCGATCGGAGTTAAAACGAGCTCAAACGGAGCATTTTAAGTTCAGGGGTATTTTGGTAATTTTGGTCAAAGGGTTGACTTTGACCGGGCCCACGACCCTCGGTCAACGACGTCTCGTTGGCGACGACTCGAAAAAGACGAACGACGGTTAAAACGGGGTTCGGATTGAGAATCAGATCGAAAAACGGCGTTGCGGGCGACGAGGCCCGCACGTGGACGTCGTTGGGCCAAAAACTCGACGGCTTCCGAGTTTTCTCGGCAGCCGGGTGCGCGTCCTCGGCAGCTGCCGAGTTTTCTCGGCAGCACTCGGCGGCTGGCTCGGCGGCTGCCGAGTTTTCTCGGCAGCGGGTGTCTCGTCTCGGCAGCTGCCGAGTTTTCTCGGCAGCACTCGGCGGCTGGCTTGGTGGATTCGGCGGCTGCCGAGTTTTCTCGGCAGCCCGTGCAGGGCTCGACCAGCTGGCCAAGTTTTCTCGGCCAGCACCTTCCCAGGTCGCCGGCGCCCAGGCTGTGTGACGCGCCTCCTTCCCGGTGTCGCCCGGCGCGGCGGCGCCGCCTTCTGCCGCCGCCACCTACCTCGCCGGATACCTTGCACCGCCGGCTACCACCTCCGGCCATATATCGCCGGATTCCGGCGGTGAATAGTGCTCGGAACCTCGCCGCAAAATCCTTCGTTGCACTGATTTTCGAAAATTCCAACTTCAACCAAAACTCCGGCCGGCGACTCCCCATCGCCGGCCACCTATTCCGGCCAACCCAAACCACCAACACACACACCCATCAAGCAACACACACACACGTTCATACATATATACACACGCATACTCACATCCACTCCCAGCCTTGGCCGGCGGCCACCAGCCGCCGGCCACCACCACCACCACCTCGCCGGCGACTTCCAGTCGCCGGCCTCAGCCACATGACACCACCACCATCAACCAACAGCAAGCATACACACACACACACACTAACACACACCTAAACACACACACATACATGCATACATATATATATATACTGTCCTTCTCCGGCGCCGCCACCCACGGCGGCGCCGGCACTCCAGCGACGGGCCACGACCTCCGGCGGCCTCCGGCAGCAGCTCCGGCGCGGTGGAGAGAGAATAATCAGAAGAGAGAGAAAGGTTGATCAAGGGTTAGGGTTTCAAGGCTGTTTTTCGCCGTTTTCCGGCGAACGAAAACTCCGATTTGAAATCCGAGACCTATTCTAGAATCGTCTCGTCGAGACGAACGTCGTGTGCGAAAATCGTCCGATTCCGACAACGTCGGATTTTTCCGGCCAAACTCCGGCGGCGGCGCGCCGGAGGCAGAAAAATAGAGGGGAGAGAGAGAGGGAGAGGAGAGAGAGACTTACGTGCGTTCGGCGCTTTTCGGCTCGTTCGGAAAAACGGTGAAAAACGAATCGGGAGAGCTCCTATTTATAGAATTTCCGAAAAACACTATTCACCCAAAATATCTTGGGTTACTATTCATCGATTTGACTCGAGTTACTGTTCATCAAGAATATCTCGTATTTTCTACTCTTCGTATACGTCTCGTATACGTCGTATTCTTCGTTTTCGCTGTTTTCTTCATTACTTGAGCTACGTAACTCCGATTGAGCTCTAGTTCGTTTCTATGTTCTCGTATTTCGAATACGCATCGCGGGATAACTTAATATCCTATGTTTCGTGACCAATAAAATTATCGATCTAAAACGTGTATTAAACACTTATCTGAAACGCACTTAATTAATTAAACAGTCCAAATATACACACATAGTTATTAAGTCAGACGTTAAAATATTTAATTAATAAATTATGCTCGTTTTGATCCGGGGCGCTACATATTATATTTACTAAAATATTTCGTTCATATTTTTTTTCTTTATATTTTAGAATTTGTAAATAATTTTCTGCATTGATTTTAGATGGATTTGTTAAAAAAAATATTAAATTTATTCCAAAATTTAGTTTATATTGAAAATATTTAGCTTCTAAATTATGCTTACATTTTAAAATAATAATTTTTAGATTTTTTGAACCCATGTTTCAGATTATTTAGAACAAATTCTAGTTTTTTTTTAATTTAGATTAATTATATATCTTTATTTGAAATAATTTCGAATGAATTACCAAATATTTTTATTAAGCAATATTTTTATTCAATTTATTGATATTTATATATTTCAAAATTAATATTACATATATATTTGAATTAATTTTTAAATTTTATTTGTTGATTTTAAAATTTTAAACCTTGTTATTATTATTAATTAAATATTTTTATTATTTTGATATTTTTATAATAGTTTTCAAACTTTTAAACATTTTATAGTATCTCATAAAATTATTTTTTGATTTTAAAACTATTGTTCACATTTATATATTACAAATTTTAACTAATTTTCCAAATTTTTAATTTTTGACATAATGTTTAAATTTCATTATTTTTAAATTTTAATTACATCATTAAAATAAATCATATCCTTAAATTATATGATTACCAAAGTAAATATGTATGAAATTATGTTGGTGTTTGGTGCTAAACTTCTCCACAATTTATAGATGTGGACAAATCTTGTTTAGCACTTTTCTTGCTCTTTTTTATTTCCTAAAAAATGTATTGAGTTAATATAAAATTAGGATGCAAGGAAGTGAATTTTATTGGAATAGGGCCCACAATTGAATTTTTAAATATTACAAATAGTAGGGTCCACAATTGAATTTTTAAATATTACTATCATAACATTTTCTTGTAAATGACAAAAATAAAATAAAAATAAATGCATGATTACATATAAAATATTATTTTTTAGAGCCTACATAAAAAGTCAAAAAGAAAATATTTATACAATCATCAATTTGATGTGACATTTTTAGGAAGAAAATGGCAAATCAGTACAATTTGTCAACTTTTCTCATTTTATATATAGTATAGATAAATATAACTGAAAAAGTCATTTTATAAAATCAGAAAACTAATTTAAGAATCAGGAAATAAAATCTAAAAAAACCGTTTAACAATGAATTAATAATAATAATAATAATAATAATAATAATAATAATAATAATAATAATAATAATAATAATAATAATAATAATAATAATAAATTTTGGAAATTATGTTTAAAACTTTGAAAGTAATAAATTTGGAACATGAAAGCACTTCAAGTCTAAGACCTCTTCGGCATCAATTTAAGTGGTTTGATTCTATCTCTTTAATAGCTTTAAAAATTGTCATCTTTGTCTCTATTGTCATTGTGATTTTTATTTTTCTATGCTAGAATTTTTTTCTTTTTTTATTAGAATTGAATCTTGATATTCATTTCTCAACTTCTTTAGTTTCATCAATCTTATCATTGAGTAGAAGCTGGTTGAATTATATGTTTAGAAGCAAATTATGATTCTTTTTTTCCACAAGTAACAATACAAAATCTTAGGCAATTCACGAAACTAAAGTAATATCATTTTTATTCTTTTCATAAAACATCAAAATGTTTTTGTTGATTATCACTCCAATTTTTCTTATCCTTATTGTCTCTCTTCCACTCCCCTAATTTATTAAAGAATTAAAGCAAAAAACTCCAATTTGAAGGGAAGGGGGAGGCAAATTTATACATTCCACGGTTTCTTTTCAATCTTAGAAATCCACCAAAATATACTTATTGAAAAAATATATATATATTTATCCAACACAAAATAATTTATATCAATCATGTACATATATTTCATGAAAATTATATTTTATTCTAAAATGGATCAATAGTATATGATTATACTTGATAATTAAATTTAACTTTCATGATTATACAACCTAAAAGGTACTATTCCAAGAGGAATTGAGAACTTGACATCTTTAACATATTTAACCCCTGGATACAACGGTTTGACTATTTCTTCATTGTATATTATATTGTCTTAATTGGTTAGACATTTGTAAAGTCCTTTAATTGTATGTTGCTCAATTTATTAAAGTTTTTCATTATGTCATGTGTTTATATAGTCATATATGGCATTTAGATAAACCAATAGAACATAAAATAAATTAGTAGATATGATGCAACATATGCAATACAAAAGCATATACATATATACCACACATGTCTATTTGAGAAAACTTTAGAATTGAAAAGACCAAATTTATACATTCCACGATTTGTTTTCAATACTAGAAGGCTACCAATATATATTTTTTATCCAACGTAGAATTAAAAAGAATCAAATAGTATATAATTACACTTGATAATTAAATTCTATGTTTCTTGATTGTACAACTCAATAGGTAATATTCCAAGTGAAATTGGGAACTTGAAAGCACTTCAAATCTTAAGCATCTCCAACAACAATTTAAGTGGTATGATTCTATCTCTTTAATAGCTTTAAAAATTGACATCTTTCTCTCAATTGTCATTGTCATTTTTCTTTGTCTATGCTAGAATTTTTTTCTATTTTTATTAGAATTGAATCTTGATATTTATTTCTCAACTTCTTTAGTTTCATCAATCTTATCATTGAGTAGAAGCTGGTTGAATTATATGTTTAGAAGTAAATTATGATTCTTTTTTTCCACAAGTAACAATACAAAATCTTAGGCAATTCTCGAAACTAAAGTAATATCATTTTCATTCTTTTCATAAAACATCAAAATGTTTTTATTGATTATCACTCCAATTTTTCTAATCCTTATTGTCTCTCTTCCACTCCCCTAATTTATTAAAGAATTAAAGCAAAAAAGTCCAATTTGAAGGGAAGGGGGAGGCAAATTTATACATTCCACGGTTTCTTATCAATCTTAGAAATCGACCAAAATATATTTATTGAAACAAAACAAAAATTTATCCAACACAAAATAATTTATACTAATCATGTACATATATTTCATGAAAATTATATTTTATTCTAAAATGGATCAATAGTATATGATTATACTTGATAATTAAATTTAACTTTCATGATTATACAACCTACAAGGTACTATTCCAAGAGGAATTGAGAACTTGACATCTTTAACATATTTAACCCTTGGATACAACGGTTTGACTATTTCTTCATTGTATATTATATTGTCTTAATTGGTTAGACATTTGTAAAGTCCTTTAATTGTATGTTGCTCAATTTATTAAAGTTTTGCATTATGTCATGTGTTTATATAGTCATATATGGCATTTAGATAAACCAATAGAACATAAAATAAATTAGTATATATGATGCAACATATGTAATACATAAGCATATACATATATACCACACATGTCTATTTGAGAAAACTTTAGAATTGAAAAGACCAAATTTATACATTCCACGATTTATTTTCAATACTAGAAGGCTACCAATATATATTTTTTATCCAACGTAGAATTAAAAAGAATCAAATAGTATATAATTACACTTGATAATTAAATTTATATTTCATGATTTTACAACCCAACAGGTAATGTTCCAAGAGAAATTGGGAACTTAAAAGCACTCCAATCCTTACACCTCTCCGACAACAATTTAAGTGGTATGATTCTATCTCTTTAATAGCTTTAAAAATTGTCATCTTTCTCTCAATTGTCATTGTCATTTTTCTTTGTCTATGCTAGAATTTTTTTCTTTTTTTATTAGAATTGAATCTTGATATGTATATCTCAACTTCTTTAGTTTCATCAATCTTATCATTGAGTAGAAGCTGTTTGAATTATATGTTTAGAAGCAAATTATGATTCTTTTTTTCCACAAGTAACAATACAAAATCTTAGGCAATTCACGAAATTAAAGTAATATCATTTTCATTCTTTTCATAAAACTTCAAAATGTTTTTGTTGATTATCACTCCAATTTTTCTAATCCTTATTGTCTCTCTTCCACTCCCCTAATTTATTAAAGAATTAAAGTAAAAAAGTCCAATTTGAAGGGAAGGGGGAGGCAAAATTATACATTCCACGGTTTCTTTTCAATCTTAGAAATCCACCAAAATATACTTATTGAAAAAAAACAAAAATTTATCCAACACAAAATAATTTATATTAATCATGTACATATATTTCATGAAAATTATATTTTATTCTAAAATGGATCAATAGTATATGATTATACTTGATGATTAAATTTAACTTTCATGATTATACAACCTACAAGGTACTATTCCAAGAGGAATTGAGAACTTGACATCTTTAACATATTTAACCCCTGGATACAACGGTTTGACTATTTCTTCATTGTATATTATATTGTCTAAATTGGTAAGACATTTGTAAAGTCCTTTAATTGTATGTTGCTCAATTTATTAAAGTTTTGCATTATGTCATGTGTTTATATAGTCATATATGGCATTTAGATAAACCAATAGAACATAAAATAAATTAGTATATATGATGCAACATATGTAATACATAAGCATATACATATATACCACACATGTCTATTTGAGAAAACTTTAGAATTGAAAAGACCAAATTTATACATTCCACGATTTGTTTTCAATACTAGAAGACTACCAATATATATTTTTTATCCAACGTAGAATTAAAAAGAATCAAATAGTATATAATTACACTTGATAATTAAATTTATCTTTCATGATTTTACAACCCAACAGGTAATATTCCAAGAGAAATTGGGAACTTGAAAGCACTCCAATCCTTACACCTCTTCGACAACAATTTAAGTGGTATGATTCTATCTCTTTAATAGCTTTAAAAATTGTCATCTTTCTCTCAATTGTCATTGTCATTTTTCCTTGTCTATGCTAGAATTTTTTTCTCTTTTTTTTAGAATTGAATCTTGATATTTATTTCTCAACTTCATTAGTTTCATCAATCTTATCATTGAGTAGAAGCTGGTTGAATTATATGTTTAGAAGCAAATTATGATTCTTTTTTTCCACAAGTAACAATACAAAATCTTAGGCAATTCACGAAACTAAAGTAATATCATTTTCATTCTTTTCATAAAACATCAAAATGTTTTTGTTGATTATCACTCCAATTTTTCTAATCCTTATTGTCTCTCTTCCACTCCCCTAATTTATTAAAGAATTAAAGTAAAAAAGTCCAATTTGAAGGGAAGGGGGAGGCAAATTTATACATTCCACGGTTTCTTTTCAATCTTAGAAATCCACCTAAATATACTTATTGAAAAAAAACAAAAATTTATCCAACACAAAATAATTTATATTAATCATATACATATATTTCATGAAAATTATATTTTATTCTAAAATGGATCAATAGTATATGATTATACTTGATGATTAAATTTAACTTTCATGATTATACAACCTACAAGGTACTATTCCAAGAGGAATTGAGAACTTGACATCTTTAACATATTTAACCCCTGGATACAACGGTTTGACTATTTCTTCATTGTATATTATATTGTCTAAATTGGTAAGACATTTGTAAAGTCCTTTAATTGTATGTTGCTCAATTTATTAATGTTTTGCATTATGTCATGTGTTTATATAGTCATATATGGCATTTAGATAAACCAATAGAACATAAAATAAATTAGTATATATGATGCAACATATGTAATACATAAGCATATACATATATACCACACATGTCTATTTGAGAAAACTTTAGAATTGAAAAGACCAAATTTATACATTCCACGATTTGTTTTCAATACTAGAAGGCTACCAATATATATTTTTTATCCAACGTAGAATTAAAAAGAATCAAATAGTATATAATTACACTTGATAATTAAATTTATCTTTCATGATTTTACAACTCAACAGGTAATATTCCAAGAGAAATTTGGAACTTGAAAGAACTCCAATTTTTAGACCTCTCCTCCAGCAATTTAAATGGTATGATTCTATCTCTTTAATAGCTTTAAAAATTGTCATCTTTCTCTCAATTGTCATTGTCATTTTTCTTTGTCTATGCTAGAATTTTTTTCTTTTTTTATTAGAATTGAATCTTGATATGTATTTCTCAACTTCTTTAGTTTCATCAATCATATCATTGAGTAGAAGCTATTTGAATTATATGTTTAGAAGCAAATTATGATTCTTTTTTTCCACAAGTAACAATACAAAATCTTAGGCAATTCTCGAAACTAAAGTAATATCATTTTCATTCTTTTCATAAAACATCAAAATGTTTTTATTGATTATCACTCCAATTTTTCTAATCCTTATTGTCTCTCTTCCACTCCCCTAATTTATTAAAGAATTAAAGCAAAAAAGTCCAATTTGAAGGGAAGGGGGAGGCAAATTTATACATTCCACGGTTTCTTTTCAATCTTAGAAATCCACCTAAATATACTTATTGAAAAAAAACAAAAATTTATCCAACACAAAATAATTTATATTAATCATGTACATATATTTCATGAAAATTATATTTTATTCTAAAATGGATCAATAGTATATGATTATACTTGATGATTAAATTTAACTTTCATGATTATACAACCTACAAGGTACTATTCCAAGAGGAATTGAGAACTTGACATCTTTAACATATTTAACCCCTGGATACAACGGTTTGACTATTTCTTCATTGTATATTATATTGTCTAAATTGGTAAGACATTTGTAAAGTCCTTTAATTGTATGTTGCTCAATTTATTAATGTTTTGCATTATGTCATGTGTTTATATAGTCATATATGGCATTTAGATAAACCAATAGAACATAAAATAAATTAGTATATATGATGCAACATATGTAATACATAAGCATATACATATATACCACACATGTCTATTTGAGAAAACTTTAGAATTGAAAAGACCAAATTTATACATTCCACGATTTGTTTTCAATACTAGAAGGCTACCAATATATATTTTTTATCCAACGTAGAATTAAAAAGAATCAAATAGTATATAATTACACTTGATAATTAAATTTATCTTTCATGATTTTACAACTCAACAGGTAATATTCCAAGAGAAATTTGGAACTTGAAAGAACTCCAATTTTTAGACCTCTCCTCCAGCAATTTAAATGGTATGATTCTATCTCTTTAATAGCTTTAAAAATTGTCATCTTTCTCTCAATTGTCATTGTCATTTTTCTTTGTCTATGCTAGAATTTTTTTCTTTTTTTATTAGAATTGAATCTTGATATGTATTTCTCAACTTCTTTAGTTTCATCAATCATATCATTGAGTAGAAGCTATTTGAATTATATGTTTAGAAGCAAATTATGATTCTTTTTTTCCACAAGTAACAATACAAAATCTTAGGCAATTCTCGAAACTAAAGTAATATCATTTTCATTCTTTTCATAAAACATCAAAATGTTTTTATTGATTATCACTCCAATTTTTCTAATCCTTATTGTCTCTCTTCCACTCCCCTAATTTATTAAAGAATTAAAGCAAAAAAGTCCAATTTGAAGGGAAGGGGGAGGCAAATTTATACATTCCACGGTTTCTTTTCAATCTTAGAAATCCACTAAAATATACTTATTGAAAAAAACCAAAAATTTATCCAACACAAAATAATTTATATTAATCATGTACATATATTTCATGAAAATTATATTTTATTCTAAAATGGATCAATAGTATATGATTATACTTGATGATTAAATTTAACTTTCATGATTATACAACCTACAAGGTACTATTCCAAGAGGAATTGAGAACTTGACATCTTTAACATATTTAACCCTTGGATACAACGGTTTGACTATTTCTTCATTGTATATTTTATTGTCTTAATTGGTTAGACATTTGTAAAGTCCTTTAATTGTATGTTGCTCAATTTATTAAAGTTTTGCATTATGTCATGTGTTTATATAGTCATATATGGCATTTAGATAAACCAATAGAACATAAAATAAATTAGTATATATGATGCAACATATGCAATACATAAGCATATACATATATACCACACATGTCTATTTGAGAAAACTTTAGAATTGAAAAGACCAAATTTATACATTCCACGATTTGTTTTCAATACTAGAAGGCTACCAATATATATTTTTTATCCAACGTAGAATTAAAAAGAATCAAATAGTATATAATTACACTTGATAATTAAATTTATCTTTCATGATTTTACGACCCAACAGGTAATATTCCAAGAGAAATTGGGAACTTGAAAGCACTCCAATCCTTATACCTCTTCGACAACAATTTAAGTGGTATGATTCTATCTCTTTAATAGCTTTAAAAATTGTCATCTTTCTCTCAATTGTCATTGACATTTTTCTTTGTCTATGCTAGAATTTTTTTCTTTTTTTATTAGAATTGAATCTTGATATGTATATCTCAACTTCTTTAGTTTCATCAATCTTATCATTGAGTAGAAGCTGTTTGAATTATATGTTTAGAAGCAAATTATGATTCTTTTTTTCCACAAGTAACAATACAAAATCTTAGGCAATTCACGAAACTAAAGTAATATCATTTTCATTCTTTTCATAAAACTTCAAAATGTTTTTGTTGATTATCACTCCAATTTTTCTAATCCTTATTGTCTCTCTTCCACTCCCCTAATTTATTAAAGAATTAAAGTAAAAAAGTCCAATTTGAAGGGAAGGGGGAGGCAAAATTATACATTCCACGGTTTCTTTTCAATCTTAGAAATCCACCAAAATATACTTATTGAAAAAAAACAAAAATTTATCCAACACAAAATAATTTATATTAATCATGTACATATATTTCATGAAAATTATATTTTATTCTAAAATGGATCAATAGTATATGATTATACTTGATGATTAAATTTAACTTTCATGATTATACAACCTACAAGGTACTATTCCAAGAGGAATTGAGAACTTGACATCTTTAACATATTTAACCCCTGGATACAACGGTTTGACTATTTCTTCATTGTATATTATATTGTCTAAATTGGTAAGACATTTGTAAAGTCCTTTAATTGTATGTTGCTCAATTTATTAAAGTTTTGCATTATGTCATGTGTTTATATAGTCATATATGGCATTTAGATAAACCAATAGAACATAAAATAAATTAGTAGATATGATGCAACATATGCAATACAAAAGCATATACATATATACCACACATGTCTGTTTAAGAAAACTTTAGAATTGAAAAGACCAAATTTATACATTCCACGATTTGTTTTCAATACTAGAAGGCTACCAATATATATTTTTTATCCAACGTAGAATTAAAAAGAATCAAATAGTATATAATAACACTTGATAATTAAATTCTATGTTTCTTGATTGTACAACTCAATAGGTAATATTCCAAGTGAAATTGGGAACTTGAAAGCACTTCAAATCTTAGACCTCTACAACAACAATTTAAGTGGTATGATTCTATCTCTTTAATAGCTTTAAAAATTGACATCTTTCTCTCAATTGTCATTGTCATTTTTCTTTGTCTATGCTAGAATTTTTTTTATATTTTTATTAGAATTGAATCTTGATATTTATTTCTCAACTTCTTTAGTTTCATCAATCTTATCATTGAGTAGAAGCTGGTTGAATTATATGTTTAGAAGCAAATTATGATTCTTTTTTTCCACAAGTAACAATACAAAATCTTAGGCAATTCTCGAAACTAAAGTAATATCATTTTCATTCTTTTCATAAAACATCAAAATGTTTTTATTGATTATCACTCCAATTTTTCTAATCCTTATTGTCTCTCTTCCACTCCCCTAATTTATTATAGAATTAAAGCAAAAAAGTCCAATTTGAAGGGAAGGGAGAGGCAAATTTATACATTCCACGGTTTCTTTTCAATCTTAGAAATCCACCAAAATATACTTATTGAAAAAAACCAAAATTTATCCAACACAAAATAATTTATATTAATCATGTACATATATTTCATGAAAATTATATTTTATTCTAAAATGGATCAATAGTATATGATTATACTTGATGATTAAATTTAACTTTCATGATTATACAACCTACAAGGTACTATTCCAAGAGGAATTGAGAACTTGACATCTTTAACATATTTAACCCCTGGATACAACGGTTTGACTATTTCTTCATTGTATATTATATTGTCTAAATTGGTAAGACATTTGTAAAGTCCTTTAATTGTATGTTGCTCAATTTATTAAAGTTTTGCATTATGTCATGTGTTTATATAGTCATATATGGCATTTAGATAAACCAATAGAACATAAAATAAATTAGTAGATATGACGCAACATATGCAATACAAAAGCATATACATATATACCACACATGTCTGTTTGAGAAAACTTTAGAATTGAAAAGACCAAATTTATACATTCCACGATTTGTTTTCAATACTAGAAGGCTACCAATATATATTTTTTATCCAACGTAGAATTAAAAAGAATCAAATAGTATATAATAACACTTGATAATTAAATTCTATGTTTCTTGATTGTACAACTCAATAGGTAATATTCCAAGTGAAATTGGGAACTTGAAAGCACTTCAAATCTTAGACCTCTACAACAACAATTTAAGTGGTATGATTCTATCTCTTTAATAGCTTTAAAAATTGACATCTTTCTCTCAATTGTCATTGTCATTTTTCTTTGTCTATGCTAGAATTTTTTTTATATTTTTATTAGAATTGAATCTTGATATTTATTTCTCAACTTCTTTAGTTTCATCAATCTTATCATTGAGTAGAAGCTGGTTGAATTATATGTTTAGAAGCAAATTATGATTCTTTTTTTCCACAAGTAACAATACAAAATCTTAGGCAATTCTCGAAACTAAAGTAATATCATTTTCATTCTTTTCATAAAACATCAAAATGTTTTTATTGATTATCACTCCAATTTTTCTAATCCTTATTGTCTCTCTTCCACTCCCCTAATTTATTATAGAATTAAAGCAAAAAAGTCCAATTTGAAGGGAAGGGAGAGGCAAATTTATACATTCCACGGTTTCTTTTCAATCTTAGAAATCCACCAAAATATACTTATTGAAAAAAACCAAAATTTATCCAACACAAAATAATTTATATTAATCATGTACATATATTTCATGAAAATTATATTTTATTCTAAAATGGATCAATAGTATATGATTATACTTGATGATTAAATTTAACTTTCATGATTATACAACCTACAAGGTACTATTCCAAGAGGAATTGAGAACTTGACATCTTTAACATATTTAACCCCTGGATACAACGGTTTGACTATTTCTTCATTGTATATTATATTGTCTAAATTGGTAAGACATTTGTAAAGTCCTTTAATTGTATGTTGCTCAATTTATTAAAGTTTTGCATTATGTCATGTGTTTATATAGTCATATATGGCATTTAGATAAACCAATAGAACATAAAATAAATTAGTAGATATGACGCAACATATGCAATACAAAAGCATATACATATATACCACACATGTCTGTTTGAGAAAACTTTAGAATTGAAAAGACCAAATTTATACATTCCACGATTTGTTTTCAATACTAGAAGGCTACCAATATATATTTTTTATCCAACGTAGAATTAAAAAGAATCAAATAGTATATAATTACACTTGATAATTAAATTTATCTTTCATGATTTTACGACCCAACAGGTAATATTCCAAGAGAAATTGGGAACTTGAAAGCACTCCAATCCTTATACCTCTTCGACAACAATTTAAGTGGTATGATTCTATCTCTTTAATAGCTTTAAAAATTGACATCTTTCTCTCTATTGTCATTGTCATTTTTCTTTGTCTATGCTAGAATTTTTTTCTATTTTTATTAGAATTGAATCTTGATATTTATTTCTCAACTTCTTTAGTTTCATCAATCTTATCATTGAGTAGAAGCTGGTTGAATTATATGTTTAGAAGTAAATTATGATTCTTTTTTTCCACAAGTAACAATACAAAATCTTAGGCAATTCTCGAAACTAAAGTAATATCATTTTCATTCTTTTCATAAAACATCAAAATGTTTTTATTGATTATCACTCCAATTTTTCTAATCCTTATTGTCTCTCTTCCACTCCCCTAATTTATTAAAGAATTAAAGCAAAAAAGTCCAATTTGAAGGGAAGGGGGAGGCAAATTTATACATTCCACGGTTTCTTTTCAATCTTAGAAATCCACCAAAATATACTTATTGAAACAAAACAAAAATTTATCCAACACAAAATAATTTATACTAATCATGTACATATATTTCATGAAAATTATATTTTATTCTAAAATGGATCAATAGTATATGATTATACTTGATAATTAAATTTAACTTTCATGATTATACAACCTACAAGGTACTATTCCAAGAGGAATTGAGAACTTGACATCTTTAACATATTTAACCCTTGGATACAACGGTTTGACTATTTCTTCATTGTATATTTTATTGTCTTAATTGGTTAGACATTTGTAAAGTCCTTTAATTGTATGTTGCTCAATTTATTAAAGTTTTGCATTATGTCATGTGTTTATATAGTCATATATGGCATTTAGATAAACCAATAGAACATAAAATAAATTAGTATATATGATGCAACATATGCAATACATAAGCATATACATATATACCACACATGTCTATTTGAGAAAACTTTAGAATTGAAAAGACCAAATTTATACATTCCACGATTTGTTTTCAATACTAGAAGGCTACCAATATATATTTTTTATCCAACGTAGAATTAAAAAGAATCAAATAGTATATAATTACACTTGATAATTAAATTTATCTTTCATGATTTTACGACCCAACAGGTAATATTCCAAGAGAAATTGGGAACTTGAAAGCACTCCAATCCTTATACCTCTTCGACAACAATTTAAGTGGTATGATTCTATCTCTTTAATAGCTTTAAAAATTGTCATCTTTCTCTCAATTGTCATTGACATTTTTCTTTGTCTATGCTAGAATTTTTTTCTTTTTTTATTAGAATTGAATCTTGATATGTATATCTCAACTTCTTTAGTTTCATCAATCTTATCATTGAGTAGAAGCTGTTTGAATTATATGTTTAGAAGCAAATTATGATTCTTTTTTTCCACAAGTAACAATACAAAATCTTAGGCAATTCACGAAACTAAAGTAATATTGTCACGCCCCAAAATCTTTCGTTTAAAAATATCAGAGTTTTACCCGGGCGTGAAGATAGAAAAGCAAGAGACGCATAACACATACAGAAAGAATTAAGCAAGGGACAACAGAAGAAAGAGATAAGGGACGACAAGAACCCATCTCACAACAACCTTCGGCCTCGGCCGATATCATTCGGTCTCACACCGATAATATACATCATATACAGCGGAAGCTAAACATCAGGATCTCCCATCCTCACAAGTACCCAAAAATATATACAGATCATTAACTGTTTGTAAACGTGTTTGGAAAAGTTTAAACTAAGACATTTTAACAGAAATACCGACAGCTAGCACTATCCCCCTCCGTCTAGGGTTCACCAGCTTCCTCATCTCCTGTAGTGTGAGTACAGATTAAGGGGTGAGTGCGTTGAATACACTCAGTGGAGATAACATCCACCTCATAAGACTCCAGACAGAAATATAAATACCGAAAAGCTAACTTACAGTCACGTTGTCACAGCACAGATATATGCAAAGCAGATATTAGAAATGGCAAGGGACGTATAGGTGCGGGATTCCCCCGTCTTACCCTGTATAACGGTATCTCACCGTTAGTGCATTTCAAGAGGCTCACGACACCTCCACAGAGTAGTAGAAAATAGCAGGGGACGAACAGAATGCATGATCGGAGGACCTCGGTCCTTTCACAGTTATAATATGGCACAGCAAGTATAAACACAGCACTTAGATTCCCAATCATATTTCATAAGTAGGGAAAGCTGTAAACAGTTTAAGAGTTAGAAATTACCCCCACCTCGTATAGTGGTTACCGCGTGAGTAGCTAGGACGGAAAGTCTGACAACTCAACACCTCAAGCTTAGTCCACAAAAGCCTACAAATTACGGTGTTTCTTAGGTCTTAAATACAATATAATTAAAGCTGTAAAAGGTTCCGGCGGAAGAACGCTCGTTAAAGACACGACGGATCGAAAATACGGCGTAACGTGCTCCGGGGCTCGCGGGTACCCGGCGTCGGGCGAAAGCCAACCCGACAGCTCGCGCATCACCCGGCAGCTGCCGAGTTTCCTCAGCCACCCGGTCCCCGTCGCCCGCGCACGCTGGATCCCCGGCGCTCACACCCGCGCGCACTCGGCACCCGGCGCACTCGGCACCCGGCGCACACCCGGCACCCGGCGCACACCTGGCACCCGGCGCACGGCGCACACCCGGCACCCGGCGCGCACCCGACGCGCACCCGACGCACATCCCGGCGCGCACCCGACGCACGACCCGACGCACCACCCGGCGCGCACCCGACGCCCGACCCGGCGCGCACCCGACGCCCGACCCGACGCACATCCCGGCGCACACCCGACGCCCGACCCGACGCACAACCCGGCGCGCACCCGACGCCCGACCCGACGCACGACCCGGCGCGCACCCGACGCACATCCCGGCGCGCACCCGACGCCCGACCCGACGCACAACCCGGCGCGCACCCGTCACCCGACACACCACCACCAGCACCACTGCTGGCCGGCGGCGGCGGCGACGGCGGCGGCGGCGGCGGCGACGGCGACGGCGGCGGCGGCGGCGGCGGCGGCGGCGGCGGCGGCGGCGGCGGCGGCGGCGACGGCGGCGGCGGCGGCGGCGGCGGCGGCGACGGCGGCGGCGGCGGCGGCGGCGACGGCGACGGCGGCGGCGGCGGCGTTCCGGCGGCACTCCGGCGGCGGTGCTCCGGCGGCACTCCGGCGTCGGCGGAAAATAAAAACGTAAAGGAAAAGAAAAGAAAGAGAACTTACGTGTTCGCGTCGCGAGCGTCGCTCGGGTCGTCGGCTTTGAAAACGTATAAGTTTTGAAAGTTATGAGCCCCTATTTATAGATTTTGGAATTTACCTTTTTACCGTTGAAAAGTTACTATTTACCAAAAATATCTCAATTTACCTTTCATTAAAATATTATTTTTATTTTTACCTTTTATCAAAATTTTACCCTTTCCTTCGTTAGTTGAACTACGGGTCTCCGATTAACCGCTAGTTTGTTTCTGTTTTCTCGTATTTCCGATACGAATCTCTTGGTAAAATCATATTCTAGGTTCCATGTCACGAAACATATATCCATCTAAATCTAAAACTGGCGTTAGCCAAGTATCTGAAACGCATGTACTAAATTAAACAGTCAAAACATACGCACATAATTATTAAGTCGGGGTTCAAATACTTAATTATTCAATTATGCTCATTTTGATCCGGGGTGCTACATCCCTTACCCCTTAAAATAATTTCGTCCTCGAAATTGAGCACATACTTAGAAAGACAAACAAACGTATACCTAGGATTGGTATGTCGGGGTACTTCCTCAAAATCTCGTCCTCCAGCTCCCAGGTTGCCTCTTCCCTTCCGTGGCGGCTCCACTGGACCTTCACTGTAGCCATCTCTCGGTTCCTAAGTTGTTGTTTCTTTCTGTCCAAGATGGCTATCGGGACTTCCTCATATGTCAGATCCTTCTCCAGTTCGATGCCTTCTCGATTGATTATATGATTTGGATCAAAAATATATTTCCGTAGCATAGACACATGGAAGACATTGTGCACCCCAGCAAAGTCCGGTGGTAGAGCTAGTCGGTACGCGACCTCCCCAACTTGATTCAAGATTTCGAACGGTCCCACGTACCTTGGTTTCAGTTTTCCCTTCTTTCCAAAACGGTGAACTCCTTTAGTGGGAGACACTTTGAGGAAAACTTTGTCCCCAACTTCAAACCTCAGTTCTCTTCGTCTCTTATCTGCATACGATTTTTGTCGATCTTGAGCCACTCGTATTCGGTCTCGAATCTTCTTTATTACTTCTACTGTTTGTTCCACCAATTCGGGTCCCAGAATTTTCTTTTCACCAACTTCGTCCCAGCATATTGGTGATCGACACTTCCTTCCGTAGAGGGCCTCATAAGGTGCCATACCAATGGTTGATTGATAGCTATTGTTGTAGGCGAACTCTACTAAGCACAGATGATCTTCCCAGTTTCCGGGAAAATCTAGAACACAGGCCCGCAACATATCCTCTAAGATCTGTATGGTTCTTTCTGATTGTCCGTCGGTTTGTGGGTGAAAAGCTGTACTGAAAGACAGCTTGGTTCCTAACTCCTTCTGCAGACTCTGCCAGAATCGGGAAGTGAACCGTGGATCCCTGTCAGATGTGATAGAAATCGGTACACCGTGTAGTCGGACTATCTCTTCCAGGTATATCCGTGCCAATCTGTCTAGTCCAAAAGTCATCTTGATCGGCAAGAAATGGGCGGATTTCGTCAATCTGTCCACGATCACCCACACGGCGTGGTTTCCCCGTCTGGTTGTCGGTAGACCAACCACAAAGTCCATGGTTATATGTTCCCATTTCCACTCCGGTATCTCTAATGGAGTTAGCATCCCAGCTGGTCGTTGATGTTCTGCTTTCACTTGTTGGCAGACGAGACACTTCTTCACGAACAATCCTATACCTCGCTTCATGTTCCTCCACCAGAAATTCGCCCTCAAGTCTCGGTACATCTTTGTACCTCCTGGGTGTGCAGCTATAGGTGTGCAATGCGCTTCTTTGAGTATTTCCTCTTTTAATTCCTCGTTTTTAGGTACGCACAGCCTTCCTCTGAAGATTAGAGCTCCATCCGTAGTTAAAGAAAAGTCTTCAGCTCTTCCCTTATCCATCAGAGCTTTCATCTTCTTTAGAAACTTATCCTTCTTCTGAGCCTCCACAATTCGGTCCCGCAGCGTGGGTGTTACAAATAACGCTGCCATTCGGGATTCAATACTGATCGGTGGCGAGAGTATCTCCAAATTAAGTTTCGACATCTCCTCGACTAGTTGGAGTTGATTGGTGATCATCGATGACACTACTCCTTTCCCTTTCCTGCTAAGGGCGTCAGCCACCACATTCGCCTTTCCGGGATGATAGTGGATCGTGATATCATAATCTTTCACCAACTCTAGCCATCTCCTTTGTCTCATGTTGAGCTCCTTCTGTTCGAAGAAGTACTTCAGGCTTTTGTGGTCAGTGTAGATTGCACACTTCACGCCATAGAGATAATGTCTCCAGATCTTTAGGGCGTGTACCACTGCTGCTAGTTCTAGATCATGAGTCGGATAAATCTGTTCGTGGACCTTCAGCTGGCGTGATGCATATGCCACCACTTTTCCTTCCTGCATCAATACACACCCCAAACCTTCTTTGGACGCGTCGCTGTAGATTACGAATTCCTTGGACATATCTGGAACTACTAAGACTGGTGCTTCTGTCAGTCTTTTCTTTAGTTCCTGGAAACTTCGCTCGCACCGCTCATTCCACTGAAACCTCACATCCTTTCTAGTCAAGCGTGTCATCGGAGTGGCGATCCTCGAGAACCCTTCTATAAATCTTCGATAATATCCAGCTAGGCCGATGAAACTCCGAACTTCCTTTACATTCGTTGGAGTCTCCCAATTGCTAACAGTTGCCACTTTTTCAGGATCCACCTCAACCCCTTCCGCAGAAACAATGTGGCCCAGAAAGCCAATTTTGTCCATCCAGAATTCGCACTTCTTAAATTTAGCATAAAGTTTTTCTTTCCTTAGTACTTCCAGTGCGATTCTAAGGTGTTGTTCATGGTGCGCTCTGTCGCACGAATAGATGAGAATATCATCAATGAACACTATGACAAAAAGGTCAAGATAAGGATGGAAGATGCGATTCATTAAATCCATGAAGACAGCCGGAGCATTACTCAACCCGAATGGCATTACTACAAACTCGTAGTGGCCATATCTCGTTCTGAATGCTGTCTTGGATATATCAGCATCCTTGACTTTCATCTGGTGATATCCCGATCTTAAGTCAATTTTCGAGAACACACTAGCACCTCTTAATTGATCGAAGAGATCTTCAATCCGAGGCAGTGGATACTTGTTCTTTATTGTTTTCTTATTCAGCTCTCGGTAGTCAATACACATCCGGAAGCTACCATCCTTCTTCTTTACGAACAGTACCGGTGCTCCCCAAGGTGACACACTCGGTCTGATGAAGCCCTTATCTAACAGCTCCTGAAGCTGAACCTTCAATTCTTGCAATTCTTTCGGCGCCATCCGATACGGAGCCTTTGACACTGGCGCTGATCCAGGGATGAGATCTATCTTGAAGGTTACTTGTCGATCTGGTGGAGGACCCGGTAAGTCCTCTGGGAACACGTCTGTGAATTCTTTTATCACCGGTACCTCCTCGATAGCAATTGGTTTCTTCTCGGAGTTTATCATATTAACCAACCATGCTTCGCACTTTCCTTTACTGAGCATCCGGGTTGCTTTCATGGCCGAGACAATCCTTGAATCGACCTTAACTTGTGCCCCGTGGAAGGTAAACTCCGGCTCTCCCGGTGCTTGGAAGGTTATCTCCCTTTCACGGCACTTGATTACCGCGTGGTTGGACTCTAGCCAGTCCATTCCCAAAATCACATCGAAATCTTTCATCTCCAGAGCATGGAGATCTGCTTGAAGCGTCTTATCCTCGAAGGCAATCTTAAGACGACGGTACAAGTGTTTTGTCTTTACCGTCTTCCCTGAGGGGATACTAACTACTAAAGTTTGAGCGACTATCCTACCGTCATCATGCTTCAGCAATTTACAGAAGTCGACAGATATGAAAGAGTGTGTCGCTCCAGTATCAAATAAGATGAAAGCGGGCATATCAGATACTGTTAACATACCTGCCATCGTCTCTGACCCCTCGGCGGCCTCCGGGCGAGTCAAAGCGTAAGCTCTCGCCCTACCCGCTACTGGCCTTGAATTCGGTCCTGTAGCCGGCGCGTTCTTTGCCTTCCAGCAATTCGCCGCAATGTGCCCTGGCGCCCCGCAATTGTAGCAACTCCTTGTCTCAGACTGACACGGTCCCGCGTGCACCCTTCTACACTTCGGGCACGGATTTCCGGGTCGGGGATTGGGGAGAAGCGGAGCGTTACTTGCTCTGGGAAACTTATTAGGGACAACGCTCTGGCTTGGGCCAGTCCATTTTCTCTTGGCAGGAACATGAAACGTTTTTCTGAAGGGCACTGCATCCAATCCCATCCGCGAAGCGATCTCCTGGGCCCTTTCGAGGACACTGGCATAAGTTAGCGTTCCTTGCCCGGCGAGTATCGAGCTAATCTCTGGGCGAAGGCCCTTCTCGAACCTTCGAGCCTTCTTCTGATCAGTATCAACTAGATGAGGGGCATAACGGCTCAAATGATTGAACTGTCGTTCATAGTCCCCTACCGTCATGCTCCCTTGCTTGAGACGAAGAAACTCCGTCTCCTTCTGGTCCCCATATGACTGAGGAATAAAGTGATGAGTGACAATCTCTTTAAATTCCTCCCAAGTCATTTGTTCCTTCTGTACTGGCAGAAGAGTCCGTGCGTACGAGTCCCACCAATGACTCGCCTCATCCGTTAGCTGGAAGATAGCACAGCTAACCATCTGTCCCGTAGAGCAGGTGAGATGTTCGAACAGTCGGTCCAGTGATCGTAGCCACTCCTCTGCCACAATCGGTTCTCCTCGTCCGTCGAACGTCGGTGGATTAAACCGTCTGAACTGTTCATATATCAGATTCGGGTCAACCCTAGCTGTCTGAGGGACGGCCCGATTGGTCCCAAAATGTTGTGCCAATCCTCGCAGCACAGTTAACAGATCGTTGTCGTTGGCGTTCTCTTCCCGCTCAAGTGGGTTAACTGGTGGTTGCGGCTGTTCCTTCCTTGGTCTGCCTCTCGACATGCTTCTGGTATGATAAGTAAATACGTATAAGCCATTATGACTAATACCATAATATTATACATAGATCAGACAACACTTTTCTCGACATGAAGCATATCATAACACCGTAGGATGAGCAAAATGATGTATGTACATATATACATAATACAAAATAAGGATAGTACTACACCATCACAAAAGGGTGTATGTACACTATCTATGGAGCAAGAACTATCCTATCGTTTACACATAGTATACTGTATCTCGAGTATCATAATATATACATAAACATGTCCTCTAATACATCTAATCTACATCAGCAGGAGGTAACGGTGGTGCTGGCCCATCCTGAGGGTCATCCTCCTCTACATCGATCTCCTGGGGATCCTCCTCCGACTCCTCCTCCGGATCCTCCTCCGGATCCTCTTCCGGCTCCTGCTCCGAATCAGAGCTACTACTGCCAGGGTCATAGGGCGACGGCTCCGGAGTAGTTGGTTGGCCATGTCGGCCCCACAAATCCAACACTGCTCTAGCCACATTGCCAAAATTGGCAATGGGCACCAAGTCAACCGACGAGAATACTAACTCGTCGCGATAGATGATACGCGCCGTCTGCTGCCACTCCGGAGGCAGAGTATGAATCAAGTGTAAACACGCTCCCACCCCGGGAATCGGGCCCCTCTCTCCCCCGTTCTCTCTCCAAAAGTGAAGGAGCCCGGCTACATGTTCCCCTACCGATCTATCATCGGTAACCCTACTCTGAAAGAACAACCGTCGCAGTCGCTCCTGCCTCGTCTCTATCACAGGCGCTCTCCCTCTTCCTCTACCCGCTCGGTAAATCCTATTCATCTGTCAATTATTTTACACAAGTTTCTAACATCATATATCCATGCCTAACACGTTTCCCCCAAAATCAAACAGTGTAGGACAAAATAACACAGAACAAGCAGTCATGCTAATTCCATAAGTCACATACCAAGGAGGGTCACCTATAGAGGGAGACTAGTGCCTTTCTTACCCTTTTCGGAAAATCCGATTACATTTTTGCAAACACACTTTCAAAATCACGTTTCTCTCATTTTAAAACCAGTTCGAGCAAGTTCTCATCATTAGAACCGCTCTGATACCACCTGTCACGCCCCAAAATCTTTCGTTTAAAAATATCAGAGTTTTACCCGGGCGTGAAGATAGAAAAGCAAGAGACGCATAACACATACAGAAAGAATTAAGCAAGGGACAACAGAAGAAAGAGATAAGGGACGACAAGAACCCATCTCACAACAACCTTCGGCCTCGGCCGATATCATTCGGTCTCACACCGATAATATACATCATATACAGCGGAAGCTAAACATCAGGATCTCCCATCCTCACAAGTACCCAAAAATATATACAGATCATTAACTGTTTGTAAACGTGTTTGGAAAAGTTTAAACTAAGACATTTTAACAGAAATACCGACAGCTAGCACTATCCCCCTCCGTCTAGGGTTCACCAGCTTCCTCATCTCCTGTAGTGTGAGTACAGATTAAGGGGTGAGTGCGTTGAATACACTCAGTGGAGATAACATCCACCTCATAAGACTCCAGACAGAAATATAAATACCGAAAAGCTAACTTACAGTCACGTTGTCACAGCACAGATATATGCAAAGCAGATATTAGAAATGGCAAGGGACGTATAGGTGCGGGATTCCCCCGTCTTACCCTGTATAACGGTATCTCACCGTTAGTGCATTTCAAGAGGCTCACGACACCTCCACAGAGTAGTAGAAAATAGCAGGGGACGAACAGAATGCATGATCGGAGGACCTCGGTCCTTTCACAGTTATAATATGGCACAGCAAGTATAAACACAGCACTTAGATTCCCAATCATATTTCATAAGTAGGGAAAGCTGTAAACAGTTTAAGAGTTAGAAATTACCCCCACCTCGTATAGTGGTTACCGCGTGAGTAGCTAGGACGGAAAGTCTGACAACTCAACACCTCAAGCTTAGTCCACAAAAGCCTACAAATTACGGTGTTTCTTAGGTCTTAAATACAATATAATTAAAGCTGTAAAAGGTTCCGGCGGAAGAACGCTCGTTAAAGACACGACGGATCGAAAATACGGCGTAACGTGCTCCGGGGCTCGCGGGTACCCGGCGTCGGGCGAAAGCCAACCCGACAGCTCGCGCATCACCCGGCAGCTGCCGAGTTTCCTCAGCCACCCGGTCCCCGTCGCCCGCGCACGCTGGATCCCCGGCGCTCACACCCGCGCGCACTCGGCACCCGGCGCACTCGGCACCCGGCGCACACCCGGCACCCGGCGCACACCTGGCACCCGGCGCACGGCGCACACCCGGCACCCGGCGCGCACCCGACGCGCACCCGACGCACATCCCGGCGCGCACCCGACGCACATCCCGGCGCGCACCCGACGCCCGACCCGACGCACCACCCGGCGCGCACCCGACGCCCGACCCGGCGCGCACCCGACGCCCGACCCGACGCACATCCCGGCGCACACCCGACGCCCGACCCGACGCACAACCCGGCGCGCACCCGACGCCCGACCCGACGCACGACCCGGCGCGCACCCGACGCACATCCCGGCGCGCACCCGACGCCCGACCCGACGCACAACCCGGCGCGCACCCGTCACCCGACACACCACCACCAGCACCACTGCTGGCCGGCGGCGGCGGCGACGGCGGCGGCGACGGCGGCGGCGGCGGCGGCGACGGCGGCGGCGGCGGCGGCGGCGGCGGCGACGGCGGCGGCGGCGGCGACGGCGACGGCGGCGGCGGCGGCGTTCCGGCGGCACTCCGGCGGCGGTGCTCCGGCGGCACTCCGGCGTCGGCGGAAAATAAAAACGTAAAGGAAAAGAAAAGAAAGAGAACTTACGTGTTCGCGTCGCGAGCGTCGCTCGGGTCGTCGGCTTTGAAAACGTATAAGTTTTGAAAGTTATGAGCCCCTATTTATAGATTTTGGAATTTACCTTTTTACCGTTGAAAAGTTACTATTTACCAAAAATATCTCAATTTACCTTTCATTAAAATATTATTTTTATTTTTACCTTTTATCAAAATTTTACCCTTTCCTTCGTTAGTTGAACTACGGGTCTCCGATTAACCGCTAGTTTGTTTCTGTTTTCTCGTATTTCCGATACGAATCTCTTGGTAAAATCATATTCTAGGTTCCATGTCACGAAACATATATCCATCTAAATCTAAAACTGGCGTTAGCCAAGTATCTGAAACGCATGTACTAAATTAAACAGTCAAAACATACGCACATAATTATTAAGTCGGGGTTCAAATACTTAATTATTCAATTATGCTCATTTTGATCCGGGGTGCTACAAATATCATTTTCATTCTTTTCATAAAACTTCAAAATGTTTTTGTTGATTATCACTCCAATTTTTCTAATCCTTATTGTCTCTCTTCCACTCCCCTAATTTATTAAAGAATTAAAGTAAAAAAGTCCAATTTGAAGGGAAGGGGGAGGCAAAATTATACATTCCACGGTTTCTTTTCAATCTTAGAAATCCACCAAAATATACTTATTGAAAAAAAACAAAAATTTATCCAACACAAAATAATTTATATTAATCATGTACATATATTTCATGAAAATTATATTTTATTCTAAAATGGATCAATAGTATATGATTATACTTGATGATTAAATTTAACTTTCATGATTATACAACCTACAAGGTACTATTCCAAGAGGAATTGAGAACTTGACATCTTTAACATATTTAACCCCTGGATACAACGGTTTGACTATTTCTTCATTGTATATTATATTGTCTAAATTGGTAAGACATTTGTAAAGTCCTTTAATTGTATGTTGCTCAATTTATTAAAGTTTTGCATTATGTCATGTGTTTATATAGTCATATATGGCATTTAGATAAACCAATAGAACATAAAATAAATTAGTAGATATGATGCAACATATGCAATACAAAAGCATATACATATATACCACACATGTCTGTTTAAGAAAACTTTAGAATTGAAAAGACCAAATTTATACATTCCACGATTTGTTTTCAATACTAGAAGGCTACCAATATATATTTTTTATCCAACGTAGAATTAAAAAGAATCAAATAGTATATAATAACACTAGATAATTAAATTCTATGTTTCTTGATTGTACAACTCAATAGGTAATATTCCAAGTGAAATTGGGAACTTGAAAGCACTTCAAATCTTAGACCTCTACCACAACAATTCAAGTGGTATGATTCTATCTCTTTAATAGCTTTAAAAATTGACATCTTTCTCTCAATTGTCATTGTCATTTTTCTTTGTCTATGCTAGAATTTTTTTTATATTTTTATTAGAATTGAATCTTGATATTTATTTCTCAACTTCTTTAGTTTCATCAATCTTATCATTGAGTAGAAGCTGGTTGAATTATATGTTTAGAAGCAAATTATGATTCTTTTTTTCCACAAGTAACAATACAAAATCTTAGGCAATTCTCGAAACTAAAGTAATATCATTTTCATTCTTTTCATAAAACCTCAAAATGTTTTTATTGATTATCACTCCAATTTTTCTAATCCTTATTGTCTCTCTTCCACTCCCCTAATTTATTAAAGAATTAAAGCAAAAAAGTCCAATTTGAAGGGAAGGGGGAGGCAAATTTATACATTCCACGGTTTCTTTTCAATCTTAGAAATCCACCAAAATATACTTATTGAAACAAAACAAAAATTTATCCAACACAAAATAATTTATACTAATCATGTACATATATTTCATGAAAATTATATTTTATTCTAAAATGGATCAATAGTATATGATTATACTTGATAATTAAATTTAACTTTCATGATTATACAACCTACAAGGTACTATTCCAAGAGGAATTGAGAACTTGACATCTTTAACATATTTAACCCTTGGATACAACGGTTTGACTATTTCTTCATTGTATATTTTATTGTCTTAATTGGTTAGACATTTGTAAAGTCCTTTAATTGTATGTTGCTCAATTTATTAAAGTTTTGCATTATGTCATGTGTTTATATAGTCATATATGGCATTTAGATAAACCAATAGAACATAAAATAAATTAGTATATATGATGCAACATATGCAATACATAAGCATATACATATATACCACACATGTCTATTTGAGAAAACTTTAGAATTGAAAAGACCAAATTTATACATTCCACGATTTGTTTTCAATACTAGAAGGCTACCAATATATATTTTTTATCCAACGTAGAATTAAAAAGAATCAAATAGTATATAATTACACTTGATAATTAAATTTATCTTTCATGATTTTACGACCCAACAGGTAATATTCCAAGAGAAATTGGGAACTTGAAAGCACTCCAATCCTTATACCTCTTCGACAACAATTTAAGTGGTATGATTCTATCTCTTTAATAGCTTTAAAAATTGTCATCTTTCTCTCAATTGTCATTGACATTTTTCTTTGTCTATGCTAGAATTTTTTTCTTTTTTTATTAGAATTGAATCTTGATATGTATATCTCAACTTCTTTAGTTTCATCAATCTTATCATTGAGTAGAAGCTGTTTGAATTATATGTTTAGAAGCAAATTATGATTCTTTTTTTCCACAAGTAACAATACAAAATCTTAGGCAATTCACGAAACTAAAGTAATATCATTTTCATTCTTTTCATAAAACTTCAAAATGTTTTTGTTGATTATCACTCCAATTTTTCTAATCCTTATTGTCTCTCTTCCACTCCCCTAATTTATTAAAGAATTAAAGTAAAAAAGTCCAATTTGAAGGGAAGGGGGAGGCAAAATTATACATTCCACGGTTTCTTTTCAATCTTAGAAATCCACCAAAATATACTTATTGAAAAAAAACAAAAATTTATCCAACACAAAATAATTTATATTAATCATGTACATATATTTCATGAAAATTATATTTTATTCTAAAATGGATCAATAGTATATGATTATACTTGATGATTAAATTTAACTTTCATGATTATACAACCTACAAGGTACTATTCCAAGAGGAATTGAGAACTTGACATCTTTAACATATTTAACCCCTGGATACAACGGTTTGACTATTTCTTCATTGTATATTATATTGTCTAAATTGGTAAGACATTTGTAAAGTCCTTTAATTGTATGTTGCTCAATTTATTAAAGTTTTGCATTATGTCATGTGTTTATATAGTCATATATGGCATTTAGATAAACCAATAGAACATAAAATAAATTAGTAGATATGATGCAACATATGCAATACAAAAGCATATACATATATACCACACATGTCTGTTTAAGAAAACTTTAGAATTGAAAAGACCAAATTTATACATTCCACGATTTGTTTTCAATACTAGAAGGCTACCAATATATATTTTTTATCCAACGTAGAATTAAAAAGAATCAAATAGTATATAATAACACTAGATAATTAAATTCTATGTTTCTTGATTGTACAACTCAATAGGTAATATTCCAAGTGAAATTGGGAACTTGAAAGCACTTCAAATCTTAGACCTCTACCACAACAATTTAAGTGGTATGATTCTATCTCTTTAATAGCTTTAAAAATTGACATCTTTCTCTCAATTGTCATTGTCATTTTTCTTTGTCTATGCTAGAATTTTTTTTATATTTTTATTAGAATTGAATCTTGATATTTATTTCTCAACTTCTTTAGTTTCATCAATCTTATCATTGAGTAGAAGCTGGTTGAATTATATGTTTAGAAGCAAATTATGATTCTTTTTTTCCACAAGTAACAATACAAAATCTTAGGCAATTCTCGAAACTAAAGTAATATCATTTTCATTCTTTTCATAAAACCTCAAAATGTTTTTATTGATTATCACTCCAATTTTTCTAATCCTTATTGTCTCTCTTCCACTCCCCTAATTTATTAAAGAATTAAAGCAAAAAAGTCCAATTTGAAGGGAAGGGGGAGGCAAATTTATACATTCCACGGTTTCTTTTCAATCTTAGAAATCCACCAAAATATACTTATTGAAACAAAACAAAAATTTATCCAACACAAAATAATTTATACTAATCATGTACATATATTTCATGAAAATTATATTTTATTCTAAAATGGATCAATAGTATATGATTATACTTGATAATTAAATTTAACTTTCATGATTATACAACCTACAAGGTACTATTCCAAGAGG
The DNA here is from genome assembly GCA_946896805.1 of Scutellaria galericulata. Taxonomy (NCBI): domain Eukaryota; kingdom Viridiplantae; phylum Streptophyta; class Magnoliopsida; order Lamiales; family Lamiaceae; genus Scutellaria; species Scutellaria galericulata. Next base: position 13,452,032 of record OX335789.1, read on the forward strand.
AATTGAGAACTTGACATCTTTAACATATTTAACCCTTGGATACAACGGTTTGACTATTTCTTCATTGTATATTTTATTGTCTTAATTGGTTAGACATTTGTAAAGTCCTTTAATTGTATGTTGCTCAATTTATTAAAGTTTTGCATTATGTCATGTGTTTATATAGTCATATATGGCATTTAGATAAACCAATAGAACATAAAATAAATTAGTATATATGATGCAACATATGCAATACATAAGCATATACATATATACCACACATGTCTATTTGAGAAAACTTTAGAATTGAAAAGACCAAATTTATACATTCCACGATTTGTTTTCAATACTAGAAGGCTACCAATATATATTTTTTATCCAACGTAGAATTAAAAAGAATCAAATAGTATATAATTACACTTGATAATTAAATTCTATGTTTCTTGATTGTACAACTCAATAGGTAATATTCCAAGTGAAATTGGGAACTTGAAAGCACTTCAAATCTTATACCTCTGCTACAACAATTTAAGTGGTATGATTCTATCTCTTTAATAGCTTTAAAAATTGTCATCTTTCTCTCAATTGTCATTGTCATTTTTCTTTGTCTATGCTAGAATTTTTTTCTCTTTTTTTTAGAATTGAATCTTGATATTTATTTCTCAACTTCATTAGTTTCATCAATCTTATCATTGAGTAGAAGCTGGTTGAATTATATGTTTAGAAGCAAATTATGATTCTTTTTTTCCACAAGTAACAATACAAAATCTTAGGCAATTCACGAAACTAAAGTAATATCATTTTCATTCTTTTCATAAAACATCAAAATGTTTTTGTTGATTATCACTCCAATTTTTCTAATCCTTATTGTCTCTCTTCCACTCCCCTAATTTATTGAAGAATTTAAGTAAAAAAGTCCAATTTGAAGGGAAGGGGGAGGCAAATTTATACATTCCACGGTTTCTTTTCAATCTTAGAAATCCACCTAAATATACTTATTGAAAAAAAACAAAAATTTATCCAACACAAAATAATTTATATTAATCATGTACATATATTTCATGAAAATTATATTTTATTCTAAAATGGATCAATAGTATATGATTATACTTGATGATTAAATTTAACTTTCATGATTATACAACCTACAAGGTACTATTCCAAGAGGAATTGAGAACTTGACATCTTTAACATATTTAACCCCTGGATACAACGGTTTGACTATTTCTTCATTGTATATTATATTGTCTAAATTGGTAAGACATTTGTAAAGTCCTTTAATTGTATGTTGCTCAATTTATTAAAGTTTTGCATTATGTCATGTGTTTATATAGTCATATATGGCATTTAGATAAACCAATAGAACATAAAATAAATTAGTATATATGATGCAACATATGTAATACATAAGCATATACATATATACCACACATGTCTATTTGAGAAAACTTTAGAATTGAAAAGACCAAATTTATACATTCCACGATTTGTTTTCAATACTAGAAGGCTACCAATATATATTTTTTATCCAACGTAGAATTAAAAAGAATCAAATAGTATATAATTACACTTGATAATTAAATTTATCTTTCATGATTTTACAACCCAACAGGTAATATTCCAAGAGAAATTGGGAACTTGAAAGAACTCCAATCCTTAAACCTCTCCAACAACAATTTAAGTGGTATGATTCTATCTCTTTAATAGCTTTAAAAATTGTCATCTTTCTCTCAATTGTCATTGTCATTTTTCTTTGTCTATGCTAGAATTTTTTTCTTTTTTTATTAGAATTGAATCTTGATATGTATTTCTCAACTTCTTTAGTTTCATCAATCTTATCATTGAGTAGAAGCTGTTTGAATTATATGTTTAGAAGCAAATTATGATTCTTTTTTTCCACAAGTAACAATACAAAATCTTAGGCAATTCACGAAACTAAAGTAATATCATTTTCATTCTTTTCATAAAACATCAAAATGTTTTTGTTGATTATCACTCCAATTTTTCTAATCCTTATTATCTCTCTTCCACTCCCCTAATTTATTAAAGAATTAAAGTAAAAAAGTCCAATTTGAAGGGAAGGGGGAGGCAAATTTATACATTCCACGGTTTCTTTTCAATCTTAGAAATCCACCAAAATATACTTATTGAAAAAAAACAAAAATTTATCCGACACAAAATAATTTATATTAATCATGTACATATATTTCATGAAAATTATATTTTATTCTAAAATGGATCAATAGTATATGATTATACTTGATGATTAAATTTAACTTTCATGATTATACAACCTACAAGGTACTATTCCAAGAGGAATTGAGAACTTGACATCTTTAACATATTTAACCCCTGGATACAACGGTTTGACTATTTCTTCATTGTATATTATATTGTCTAAATTGGTAAGACATTTGTAAAGTCCTTTAATTGTATGTTGCTCAATTTATTAAAGTTTTGCATTATGTCATGTGTTTATATAGTCATATATGGCATTTAGATAAACCAATAGAACATAAAATAAATTAGTAGATATGATGCAACATATGCAATACAAAAGCATATACATATATACCACACATGTCTGTTTAAGAAAACTTTAGAATTGAAAAGACCAAATTTATACATTCCACGATTTGTTTTCAATACTAGAAGGCTACCAATATATATTTTTTATCCAACGTAGAATTAAAAAGAATCAAATAGTATATAATTACACTTGATAATTAAATTCTATGTTTCTTGATTGTACAACTCAATAGGTAATATTCCAAGTGAAATTGGGAACTTGAAAGCACTTCAAATCTTATACATCTCCTCCAACAATTTAAGTGGTATGATTCTATCTCTTTAATAGCTTTAAAAATTGACATCTTTCTCTCTATTGTCATTGTCATTTTTCTTTGTCTATGCTAGAATTTTTTTCTATTTTTATTAGAATTGAATCTTGATATTTATTTCTCAACTTCTTTAGTTTCATCAATCTTATCATTAAGTAGAAGCTGGTTGAATTATATGTTTAGAAGCAAATTATGATTCTTTTTTTCCACAAGTAACAATACAAAATCTTAGGCAATTCTCGAAACTAAAGTAATATCATTTTCATTCTTTTCATAAAACATCAAAATGTTTTTATTGATTATCACTCCAATTTTTCTAATCCTTATTGTCTCTCTTCCACTCCCCTAATTTATTAAAGAATTAAAGCAAAAAAGTCCAATTTGAAGGGAAGGGGGAGGCAAATTTATACATTCCACGGTTTCTTTTCAATCTTAGAAATCCACCAAAATATACTTATTGAAAAAAAAACAAAAATTTATCCAACACAAAATAATTTATATTAATCATGTACATATATTTCATGAAAATTATATTTTATTCTAAAATGGATCAATAGTATATGATTATACTTGATGATTAAATTTAACTTTCATGATTATACAACCTACAAGGTACTATTCCAAGAGGAATTGAGAACTTGACATCTTTAAATTATTTAACCCCTGGATACAACGGTTTGACTATTTCTTCATTGTATATTATATTGTCTAAATTGGTAAGACATTTGTAAAGTCCTTTAATTGTATGTTGCTCAATTTATTAAAGTTTTGCATTATGTCATGTGTTTATATAGTCATATATGGCATTTAGATAAACCAATAGAACATAAAATAAATTAGTAGATATGATGCAACATATGCAATACAAAAGCATATACATATATACCACACATGTCTGTTTGAGAAAACTTTAGAATTGAAAAGACCAAATTTATACATTCCACGATTTGTTTTCAATACTAGAAGGCTACCAATATATATTTTTTATCCAACGTAGAATTAAAAAGAATCAAATAGTATATAATTACACTTGATAATTAAATTTATCTTTCATGATTTTACAACTCAACAGGTAATATTCCAAGAGAAATTTGGAACTTGAAAGAACTCCAATTTTTAGACCTCTCCTCCAGCAATTTAAATGGTATGATTCTATCTCTTTAATAGCTTTAAAAATTGTCATCTTTCTCTCAATTGTCATTGTCATTTTTCTTTGTCTATGCTAGAATTTTTTTTCTTTTTTTATTAGAATTGAATCTTGATATGTATTTCTCAACTTCTTTAGTTTCATCAATCTTATCATTGAGTAGAAGCTGTTTGAATTATATGTTTAGAAGCAAATTATGATTCTTTTTTTCCACAAGTAACAATACAAAATCTTAGGCAATTCACGAAACTAAAGTAATATCATTTTCATTCTTTTCATAAAACATCAAAATGTTTTTGTTGATTATCACTCCAATTTTTCTAATCCTTATTGTCTCTCTTCCACTCCCCTAATTTATTAAAGAATTAAAGTAAAAAAGTCCAATTTGAAGGGAAGGGGGAGGCAAATTTATACATTCCACGGTTTCTTTTCAATCTTAGAAATCCACCAAAATATACTTATTGAAACAAAACAAAAATTTATCCAACACAAAATAATTTATACTAATCATGTACATATATTTCATGAAAATTATATTTTATTCTAAAATGGATCAATAGTATATGATTATATTTGATAATTAAATTTGACTTTCATGATTATACAACCTAAAAGGTACTATTCCAAGAGGAATTGAGAACTTGACATCTTTAACATATTTAACCGCTGGATACAACGGTTTGACTGTTTCTTCATTGCATATTATATTATCTTAATTGGTTAGACATTTGTAAAGTCCTCTAATTGTATGTTGCTCAATTTATTAAAGTTTTGCATTATATCATATGTTTATATTGTCATATATGGCATTTAGATAAACCAATAGAATATAAAATAAATTAGTATATATGATGCAACATATGCAATACATAAGCATATACATATATACCACACATGTCTGTTTGAGAAAACTTTAGAATTGAAAAGAACAAATTTATACATTCCACGATTTGTTTTCATTACTAGAAGGCTACCAATATATATTTTTTATCCAACGTAGAATTAAAATGAATCAAATAGTATATAAATACATTTGATAATTAAATTCTATGTTTCTTGATTGTACAACTCAATAGGTAATATTCCAAGTGAAATTGGGAACTTGCAAGCACTGCAAATCTTAGGCCTCTCCAACAACAATTTAAGTGGTATAATTCTATCTCTTTAATAGCTTTAAAAATTGACATCTTTCTCTCAATTGTCATTGTCATTTTTCTTTGTCTATGCTAGAATTTTTTTCTATTTTTATTAGAATTGAATCTTGATATTTATTTCTCAACTTCTTTAGTTTCATCAATCTTATCATTGAGTAGAAGCTGGTTGAATTATATGTTTAGAAGTAAATTATGATTCTTTTTTTCCACAAGTAACAATACAAAATCTTAGGCAATTCTCGAAACTAAAGTAATATCATTTTCATTCTTTTCATAAAACATCAAAATGTTTTTATTGATTATCACTCCAATTTTTCTAATCCTTATTGTCTCTCTTCCACTCCCCTAATTTATTAAAGAATTAAAGCAAAAAAGTCCAATTTGAAGGGAAGGGGGAGGCAAATTTATACATTCCACGGTTTCTTATCAATCTTAGAAATCGACCAAAATATATTTATTGAAACAAAACAAAAATTTATCCAACACAAAATAATTTATACTAATCATGTACATATATTTCATGAAAATTATATTTTATTCTAAAATGGATCAATAGTATATGATTATACTTGATAATTAAATTTAACTTCCATGATTATACAACCTACAAGGTACTATTCCAAGAGGAATTGAGAACTTGACATCTTTAACATATTTAACCCTTGGATACAACGGTTTGACTATTTCTTCATTGTATATTATATTGTCTTAATTGGTTAGACATTTGTAAAGTCCTTTAATTGTATGTTGCTCAATTTATTAAAGTTTTGCATTATGTCATGTGTTTATATAGTCATATATGGCATTTAGATAAACCAATAGAACATAAAATAAATTAGTATATATGATGCAACATATGTAATACATAAGCATATACATATATACCACACATGTCTATTTGAGAAAACTTTAGAATTGAAAAGACCAAATTTATACATTCCACGATTTATTTTCAATACTAGAAGGCTACCAATATATATTTTTTATCCAACGTAGAATTAAAAAGAATCAAATAGTATATAATTACACTTGATAATTAAATTTATATTTCATGATTTTACAACCCAACAGGTAATGTTCCAAGAGAAATTGGGAACTTAAAAGCACTCCAATCCTTACACCTCTTCGACAACAATTTAAGTGGTATGATTTTATCTCTTTAATAGCTTTAAAAATTGTCATCTTTCTCTCAATTGTCATTGTCATTTTTCTTTGTCTATGCTAGAATTTTTTTCTTTTTTTATTAGAATTGAATCTTGATATGTATTTCTCAACTTCTTTAGTTTCATCAATCTTATCATTGAGTAGAAGCTGTTTGAATTATATGTTTAGAAGCAAATTATGATTCTTTTTTTCCACAAGTAACAATACAAAATCTTAGGCAATTCACGAAACTAAAGTAATATCATTTTCATTCTTTTCATAAAACATCAAAATGTTTTTGTTGATTATCACTCCAATTTTTCTAATCCTTATTGTCCCTCTTCCACTCCCCTAATTTATTAAAGAATTAAAGCAAAAAAGTCCAATTTGAAGGGAAGGTGAAGGCAAATTTATACATTCCACGGTTTCTTTTCAATCTTAGAAATCCACCAAAATATACTTATTGAAACAAAACAAAAATTTATCCAACACAAAATAATTTATACTAATCATGTACATATATTTCATGAAAATTATATTTTATTCTAAAATGGATCAATAGTATATGATTATACTTGATAATTAAATTTAACTTTCATGATTATACAACCTACAAGGTACTATTCCAAGAGGAATTGAGAACTTGACATCTTTAACATATTTAACCCCTGGATACAACGGTTTGACTATTTCTTCATTGTATATTATATTGTCTTAATTGGTTAGACATTTGTAAAGTCCTTTAATTGTATGTTGCTCAATTTATTAAAGTTTTGCATTATGTCATGTGTTTATATAGTCATATATGGCATTTAGATAAACCAATAGAACATAAAATAAATTAGTATATATGATGCAACATATGTAATACATAAGCATATACATATATACCACACATGTCTATTTGAGAAAACTTTAGAATTGAAAAGACCAAATTTATACATTCCACGATTTGTTTTCAATACTAGAAGACTACCAATATATATTTTTTATCCAACGTAGAATTAAAAAGAATCAAATAGTATATAATTACACTTGATAATTAAATTTATCTTTCATGATTTTACAACCCAACAGGTAATATTCCAAGAGAAATTGGGAACGTGAAAGCACTCCAATCCTTACACCTCTTCGACAACAATTTAAGTGGTATGATTCTATCTCTTTAATAGCTTTAAAAATTGTCATCTTTCTCTCAATTGTCATTGTCATTTTTCTTTGTCTATGCTAGAATTTTTTTCTCTTTTTTTTAGAATTGAATCTTGATATTTATTTCTCAACTTCATTAGTTTCATCAATCTTATCATTGAGTAGAAGCTGGTTGAATTATATGTTTAGAAGCAAATTATGATTCTTTTTTTCCACAAGTAACAATACAAAATCTTAGGCAATTCACGAAACTAAAGTAATATCATTTTCATTCTTTTCATAAAACATCAAAATGTTTTTGTTGATTATCACTCCAATTTTTCTAATCCTTATTGTCTCTCTTCCACTCCCCTAATTTATTAAAGAATTTAAGTAAAAAAGTCCAATTTGAAGGGAAGGGGGAGGCAAATTATACATTCCACGGTTTCTTTTCAATCTTAGAAATCCACCTAAATATACTTATTGAAAAAAAACAAAAATTTATCCAACACAAAATAATTTATATTAATCATGTACATATATTTCATGAAAATTATATTTTATTCTAAAATGGATCAATAGTATATGATTATACTTGATGATTAAATTTAACTTTCATGATTATACAACCTACAAGGTACTATTCCAAGAGGAATTGAGAACTTGACATCTTTAACATATTTAACCCCTGGATACAACGGTTTGACTATTTCTTCATTGTATATTATATTGTCTAAATTGGTAAGACATTTGTAAAGTCCTTTAATTGTATGTTGCTCAATTTATTAAAGTTTTGCATTATGTCATGTGTTTATATAGTCATATATGGCATTTAGATAAACCAATAGAACATAAAATAAATTAGTATATATGATGCAACATATGTAATACATAAGCATATACATATATACCACACATGTCTATTTGAGAAAACTTTAGAATTGAAAAGACCAAATTTATACATTCCACGATTTGTTTTCAATACTAGAAGGCTACCAATATATATTTTTTATCCAACGTAGAATTAAAAAGAATCAAATAGTATATAATTACACTTGATAATTAAATTTATCTTTCATGATTTTACAACTCAACAGGTAATATTCCAAGAGAAATTTGGAACTTGAAAGAACTCCAATTTTTAGACCTCTCCTCCAGCAATTTAAATGGTATGATTCTATCTCTTTAATAGCTTTAAAAATTGTCATCTTTCTCTCAATTGTCATTGTCATTTTTCTTTGTCTATGCTAGAATTTTTTTCTTTTTTTATTAGAATTGAATCTTGATATGTATTTCTCAACTTCTTTAGTTTCATCAATCTTATCATTGAGTAGAAGCTGTTTGAATTATATGTTTAGAAGCAAATTATGATTCTTTTTTTCCACAAGTAACAATACAAAATCTTAGGCAATTCACGAAACTAAAGTAATATCATTTTCATTCTTTTCATAAAACATCAAAATGTTTTTGTTGATTATCTGTCACGCCCCATTTTCATACTTAATTTTATTTTAAATATCAGAGTTGCTCATGGGCGTGCAGGAAGAAGAAATGGAAAGAGACATAAATTTTTTGAGAATAAAACCAACAAACATCCGATAAAGTATTTACAAACGACAATTGTTTCAAAACATTGAGACCCGTGACACCGATTCAAAGAAATACTGACAGAACCATACAAATCCTTTACATGTTTTTCAAACATCGGCACATTGCCGGAAGATAGCATTTTTAAACCATCAGCGGAAGAAAACAGGATCCTTCTAAATAAATACAACAGTTTTTACAAAATATAAGAAGTCATGAAGCATAGACGGACATAGGTTTCCAAAATAACTGAAAGAGGAACACTGGATACGGCACCCCTCTCGCTGCAAGTTTTATCTTTCATTATTTCCTGTAGGGTGAGTACAGATAGGGGTGAGTGCGTTTGAATACACTCATGGAAGTAATTTCTGTTACCAGTGTAATTAACATATGAATTACAGGTATAGTTATTAGCACAACAAGTAATCACAGCACATAATAAATGCATTGCACATACTTCTCCCTTAGGTGCGGGTATTGCCCGTCTTACCCCGCAACCGGTTTTAAGACCGGGGGTGCCTTTTACGGAACACCAATCCCTCCGTGAAGTTTTTTACGGACCATGAGTCCCTCCGTGATGAACGTGGACTTCTGTCCTCGTATATCATATATCATTCAATGCATGAGCAGTTAATATCACAGCACATAATCCCAAGGCACGTAAGTTCAAGCAATTCATAGCATGCGATCAGAGATATAACAATCTTATTTAACATAGCAGCACATTATCAGCATAAGTAAAGCATAGCGAATATGAAAGCATTAAAGTCGTTAAGTTCAGAAGTTACCCCCACCTTTCTAGGTGGCGTTCAACTACGAGCGATGAAAGCTTTAAAGGTAAACACGTATGCTCCTAGCCACGATAGCCTACACATGTAAACGTAACATATTAGTTCCATTTTAAGATATTCTCGTTTTATAAGTTAAAGTACTCTCTCGAAAAGAAACGATGATGGACAAGAAATCGTTTCGAAAGGCTTAGAACTTGATCACATATCGAAGAGGGTTCGATTACGGTTCTATAGGCGAAAGAACGAGGTCAAACGGATGAGAAACAAGTGAGAACGGAGCGTTTTAGGGTTTAGGGGTAAAAACGTAAATTCTGGTAAAGGTTGACTTTGACTAGGGGTAAAACTGTAAATTCAGAGAAGTTTTGGGGTTAAAACAGGGTTTCTGGAAGTTATGGGGTCGAAATGCAATATACAGAAGTCTTGGGGGTGAAACTCAAAGGTTTGGAAAGTTCTGGGGGTGGAAATGAAATTTCCAGAAGTTTGAGGACTAAAATGTACAGAACAAAAGCTGGGGGACCAAAGTGAACTTTCTGGATTTTGCAAAGAGGTCCCTGGGGTTTTTTCGAAAATTGCAACCAAGCCCCTCCTCCCCCAAACCCATCCAATCCGCTGCCCTTCCTCGTCATTGCCGCTTGAAGCTCACCGCCGGCGACACCGCGTCGCCGGCCAACACCCAACATCACCACCACTCGCCGGCGCTCCTCGCGCCGGCCACCACTGCACACGGCGGCGCTGGACGCGCCGCCTCCTCCACCACCAAACTCCACACACACACACCGAGAAACACATGCACACACCCACGCTAGCCGGCGACCACCGCGTCGCCGGCGACACCAACCACAACACCACGACCCAACCAACACACAACAACCCACAGCGGCGGCAGCGGCAAACTCCGGCGAGGAAGAGAGAGAGTCGCGAGAGGGAGAAAGTAATGAGATGAGAGAGAAAGCTTAACATGCAGAAACTTTGACCGGCCATTTCTGGCGGAGGAGGCGACCGATCAGGAATCCGAGCTCGGATTCGTGACGGGCTCGGCGAGAGCTTCGATTTGATATATAATTCGACCAAAAACGGAAAAGGAACGGGGAAGAAAAGAAGAGAGAGAAAGTAACGAGGAGAGAGAAAGCTGCGAAGAGAGAGAAAGTGCGCTGCCGAAACTTTGACCGGCGATTGCCGGAGAAGGAGGAGTCCGATCGACGATCCGAGCCCGGAATTGTGACGGGCTCGGCGAGAACTTCGATCTAGGCTCAAGAATCGCCCCGATCGATGGCCGGATGGCCGAGAACGAAGAGAGAGAAAGTAGAGGGTTTTGAGAGAGAGAAAGCCGAATCTTCCCCGGCCGATTGCCGGCGAATGCGGCGGCGGATGGCGATTCCGAGCCCGGAGTAGGTACGGGCTCGGCGAGAGCTTTAAGATGGTATAGGTTACGATACGTTTCGGTTCGATGAAAATTCCGGCGGCGGCGGCGCTCCGGCCGGCCGCCGGAAAAGCTATGGAAGAGAGGAGGAGAGAATATCATTTTACTTTTTACCTTAGATAATTTTGTGCAAGAATGTCCTAACATGGTCTCAACACTTGTGTTATATCATGTTTTCCATTTTCATAGAATTAGGCCTAAATTGGGCCTCGAACCTCTGATCGGCCCGATTCTCGTTTCATCCTCTCTGCTTTTCGTTTCCGATTGTTCTCATAACGTACATTTTACATTTTCCATTCAATCAAACCTTTGATATAATAAACATTGGCGTTCCAAAATAATTACGTCTCTGATAAAACTAATCGTTCATCCGATTAATTAAAACATGCATCTTATGGTAAATTCTAAAACGCACATAATTAGGGGTTAAATTATTTAATTAGTCGATTATGCATCGTTTCGTCTCGGGCGTTACATCCCTACCCCCTTAAGAAAAATTTCGTCCTCGAAATTTAAAAGCGCGTCTAAACGCGGCTAAACTGGATACTTTGCTAGGATTGATCTTCCGGTTCTTATGTCGCTTCTTCCTTTCCATGGCCGCTCCATTGGACTTTCACTTTGGCCATCTCTCGATTTCTTAACTGGCGAGTCTTTCTGTCCAAGATGGCTACTGGAACTTCCTCATGGGTCAGATCCTCCTTATTTTCGATACTTTCATGGTTGACTACGTGGCTCGGATTGAAGGCGTACTTCCGCAGCAGGGATATGTGAAAAACGTTCTGTATTCAAGTGAAGTCTAGCGGCAAGGCTGGATGGTACACGACTTCTCTTACTCGATCCAAGACTTCGAACGGTCCCACGTACCTCGATCTCAACTTTCATTTCCTTCTGAAACGAAGAACTCTTTTAGTGGGTGACACTTTCAGAAAAACTTTGTCGCCCACAACGAACTTCAGCTCTCTGCGTCTCTTGTCCGTATACGTCTTCTGTCGGTCTCGAGCCACTCTAAATCTTTCCCGGACTTCTCGATCACTTCAACTGTTTGTTTGATCCAGTCAGGTTCCAAAATCTTCTTCTTATCCACCCCGCTTCCGCTGCGCCACTTTGATTGTCGGCTGGTAATTGTTGTTGTACGCAAATTCCACTAAGCATATATGATCTTCCCAACTTCCATGGCGGTTCAGGATGCATGCCCTCAACAAGTCTTCTAGAATTTGAATTGTCCTTTCTGATTGCCCATCGATTTGGGCGTGGAGGGCGGTGCTGAAAAAAAATAGCTTGGTCCCTAGCTCCTTTTATAAGCTCTACCAGCATCTGGATGTGAAATGCGAATCTCTGTCTGATTCGATGGAACTGGTACGTCATGTAATCTAACGATCTCTTCTAGTTAGATCCGAGAAAAGTTACTTTATCGAGCTAGAAATCACACTTCTTAAACTTTGCATAGAGCTTCTTCTTTCGCAAGGTTTCCAACGCGATCCATAGACGCTGTTCGTGGTGTGCCTTGTCACAGGAATAGGTCGTGATGTCATCGATGAACACTATGATAGAACTATCGAGGTACAGGTGGGAGACTCGATTCATCAGATCCATGAAAACTGCTGGTGCGTCACTGAGTCCAAACGGCATTACTACAACTCATAGTGGTCGTGCCTTGTCCTGAAGGCTGTCTTTGGTACATCTGCATCCTTGAATTTCACTTGGTGATATCCTGACCTCGAGTCGATTTTCGAAAACACGCTCGCATCTCTCGGCTGGTCAAGTAGATCTTCTATTCAAGGCGAGGGATGTTTGTTCTTGATGGTTCACTTGTTCAGTTCCTAATAGTTGGATCTTCAACTCTTGCAGTTCCTTTGATGTCATTCGGTACGGTGCTTTTGATATAGGTGCCGACCTTGGGATGAGATCAATCTCGAAAGCGATCTGTCGGTCTGGCGGAGGGCTGGGCAGGTTTTCTGGAAAAACATCTGCATACTCTCTCACAATCGATACCTTCACAGCAGAACTCACTGCTTGTTTGAAGTTTACCATGTTCACCAACCAAGCATGACAATCGTCTTTTCTGAGCATCTTGACCGTCTTCATAACTATCACGACCCTCAGATTAACTCCGACCTGCGTCTCATACAACGTGAACTCGTCGTCGTCAGGAATTTGAAAAGTGATCTCCTTCTCATGACACTTGATCACCGCATTATTCGTCTTAAGCCAGTCCATTACCAGAATGACGTCGAAATCTCTCATTTCCAACACATGCAGACCGGCTAGCAAAGTTCTATCACCAAAAGTGACCCTTATTCCTGGGCAGAGGTGTTTCGTTCGTACCATCATGCCTGATGGGATACTAATTCTAAGGTTTCAGCGACTACCCCACCATTCTCATGTTTCAGCATATCACAAAATCCAACGAAGATGAAAGAAAAGGTTGTCGCGGTATCATACGAGACGAGAGCAGGGATATAAGAAACTGTTAGCATACCTGGCATGGTCTCCGATTCTTCGGCAGCCTGTGAACGAGTGAGGGCGAAAGCTCTTGCCTAACCTACTCTTGGCCTCGGTCTTGGGCAGCAGCTCCTGGATTTCGAGGCTTTTGACAGTTGTTCGAAATGTGGCCCGGCTCTCCGCATCGGTAGCAGTATTTAGTCCCTTGGAGACAGGGCCCCGCATGCGTTTTCCCGCACTTGGTGCAGGAGCTCCCGGACCTTGGTGTTGGGAGGGGCGGAGCGTTGGGGGTTCGTGGAGGCTTACTCTGGTTGAAACTCTAGCTGGGTCCATTCCACTTCATCTTTCCCGTTGCCATTTTTATCCTCCTGGGTGGTGCCACGTCCAGACGTAGTCGAGACGTGATCTCTTGAGCCCTTCCTACGACCGCAGCATAGGTCATTACACCTTGTCCAGCTAGAATGGAGCTGATCTCTAGACGAAGGCCCCTCTCGAAGCGTCGGGCCCTCTTGGCGTCTGTGTCCACCAGATGGGACGCATATCGGCTTAGCTGGTTGAACCTCCTCTCATAGTCGCCCACCGTAGATGGCCCCTGTCGGAGGTGCAGAAACCCTGTCTCTTTTTTTATCGCGGTAAGACTGATGCACATAGTTGTGCATGACTACCTCCTTGAAGGCCTCTCAGTTCAGGGCGCTTATTTGCTCCAGTGTCATTGTTCGTATGCGCGACTCCCACCAATGACTGGCCTCATCTATAAGTTGGAAGATGGCGTAAGAAATCTTCTGCTCCTCAGTGCAGGCCAGATGTCCGAACAAACGATCCGAGGCCCTTAGTTATTCCTCTGCCTCAGAGGGCTCTTCATTTCCATTGAAGGTTGGTGGATTGAACCGTCGGAATTGCTCGATCATTGAATTTGTGTCGTTTCTTGCTGACGTTGCTGGTGCTGATTGTGGTGTTTCAAAGCGTCGGGCCAGTCCCCTCAAAACCCACAACAGGTCTCCCATTGTGGTGTCCACGTGATCCGGAGGGTTTCCCTCTGGCGGCTGATTATCCATCGATGGTTGGTCTCTTCTTCGGCGGCAACGAGACATACTATACTTAGTAAGAATACGATCTACGCGTTATAACGGATACCATAAAAGATCTCAAATCAACGATTCGCAAAGAACAAAGAGCACATCGAGAAATAGAGGGAGAGTAGAAGTCAAACGCATCGTAGAACGGAGAGGGAGAAAATAAGGTGATACCATAAATCCTAATATCCATAAGGGTCGTAAGCGACAGGCAAACAAACAACATAACATCACACATCGTGAACACCCAAACCAAGACATCCAACAACGGCTACACCATTATAGCAGCGGCTCTAGCAGCTGGCGGTGGGGGTGGTGACGGTCCTCTTTCAGCTCCTCATCGGAATCCTCTCGTACCCACTCGTCTAGAAGACCCATAAAACGAACGATCGAGATGATCGGCAAAAAGCGTAACTACCCGAACTACCCCACGCAACCCAACAACATATAAAGGTAATAAGATAATCGAGGATTAAATAGATAATGAACAGTAAACATTCTTCCATAAATCTTTTGGCAATCCCAACAGATTTCTCTACCATTCGTTTATCATTATAGCATAACATTGTCACGTAAGATAGCATATATTTAACTTGCACATACTAACCATTTAAGCATATCACGAAACATATCATAAGCATCCACACATGGTTTCCATAGACCTCAAGCATTAGATGCAACTTTACGTATCATACTCACGAACTAGGAAAACACACCAACTAGCTCACCCTGTTATAAACGAAGGCTCATATAGTCTCAACTCTCAGTAACCCCACACCAACTCTTATGAACGGCCATTTACGCACACGAGCTCACGCTGCTGCAGTCAGCGGCCTGTGGCGGCGGCCAGGAGCAGTGTGTTGGTTGTGGAGATATCAAGAAACGGAAGGATCATCATCCATTAAAGCAACTAAATAAGGACAACTTCATATCACTTCAGGTACCACTCGGAATCCAGGTCATAAAACAGTTAAACATGACAACGACAAGGTAAACGAGAAGTAGATAGACAAGAGATAGACATATAATAAAAGATAGACTTATAACATGTAAGCATTCTTATTAAGTTTCGTGATTAGGTGAGAAGCGCATCGGGAGAGGTGCTTATCCACTATCTTAAAAGAGTTTTCTTGTTAAAAACACGTTTGAAAAGTTCAATGACCTAGAACAGGGCCCTACAAAGGGTAGGACCTTGCTCTGATACCATATCTGTCACGCCCCATTTTCATACTTAATTTTATTTTAAATATCAGAGTTGCTCATGGGCGTGCAGGAAGAAGAAATGGAAAGAGACATAAATTTTTTGAGAATAAAACCAACAAACATCCGATAAAGTATTTACAAACGACAATTGTTTCAAAACATTGAGACCCGTGACACCGATTCAAAGAAATACTGACAGAACCATACAAATCCTTTACATGTTTTTCAAACATCGGCACATTGCCGGAAGATAGCATTTTTAAACCATCAGCGGAAGAAAACAGGATCCTTCTAAATAAATACAACAGTTTTTACAAAATATAAGAAGTCATGAAGCATAGACGGACATAGGTTTCCAAAATAACTGAAAGAGGAACACTGGATACGGCACCCCTCTCGCTGCAAGTTTTATCTTTCATTATTTCCTGTAGGGTGAGTACAGATAGGGGTGAGTGCGTTTGAATACACTCATGGAAGTAATTTCTGTTACCAGTGTAATTAACATATGAATTACAGGTATAGTTATTAGCACAACAAGTAATCACAGCACATAATAAATGCATTGCACATACTTCTCCCTTAGGTGCGGGTATTGCCCGTCTTACCCCGCAACCGGTTTTAAGACCGGGGGTGCCTTTTACGGAACACCAATCCCTCCGTGAAGTTTTTTACGGACCATGAGTCCCTCCGTGATGAACGTGGACTTCTGTCCTCGTATATCATATATCATTCAATGCATGAGCAGTTAATATCACAGCACATAATCCCAAGGCACGTAAGTTCAAGCAATTCATAGCATGCGATCAGAGATATAACAATCTTATTTAACATAGCAGCACATTATCAGCATAAGTAAAGCATAGCGAATATGAAAGCATTAAAGTCGTTAAGTTCAGAAGTTACCCCCACCTTTCTAGGTGGCGTTCAACTACGAGCGATGAAAGCTTTAAAGGTAAACACGTATGCTCCTAGCCACGATAGCCTACACATGTAAACGTAACATATTAGTTCCATTTTAAGATATTCTCGTTTTATAAGTTAAAGTACTCTCTCGAAAAGAAACGATGATGGACAAGAAATCGTTTCGAAAGGCTTAGAACTTGATCACATATCGAAGAGGGTTCGATTACGGTTCTATAGGCGAAAGAACGAGGTCAAACGGATGAGAAACAAGTGAGAACGGAGCGTTTTAGGGTTTAGGGGTAAAAACGTAAATTCTGGTAAAGGTTGACTTTGACTAGGGGTAAAACTGTAAATTCAGAGAAGTTTTGGGGTTAAAACAGGGTTTCTGGAAGTTATGGGGTCGAAATGCAATATACAGAAGTCTTGGGGGTGAAACTCAAAGGTTTGGAAAGTTCTGGGGGTGGAAATGAAATTTCCAGAAGTTTGAGGACTAAAATGTACAGAACAAAAGCTGGGGGACCAAAGTGAACTTTCTGGATTTTGCAAAGAGGTCCCTGGGGTTTTTTCGAAAATTGCAACCAAGCCCCTCCTCCCCCAAACCCATCCAATCCGCTGCCCTTCCTCGTCATTGCCGCTTGAAGCTCACCGCCGGCGACACCGCGTCGCCGGCCAACACCCAACATCACCACCACTCGCCGGCGCTCCTCGCGCCGGCCACCACTGCACACGGCGGCGCTGGACGCGCCGCCTCCTCCACCACCAAACTCCACACACACACACCGAGAAACACATGCACACACCCACGCTAGCCGGCGACCACCGCGTCGCCGGCGACACCAACCACAACACCACGACCCAACCAACACACAACAACCCACAGCGGCGGCAGCGGCAAACTCCGGCGAGGAAGAGAGAGAGTCGCGAGAGGGAGAAAGTAATGAGATGAGAGAGAAAGCTTAACATGCAGAAACTTTGACCGGCCATTTCTGGCGGAGGAGGCGACCGATCAGGAATCCGAGCTCGGATTCGTGACGGGCTCGGCGAGAGCTTCGATTTGATATATAATTCGACCAAAAACGGAAAAGGAACGGGGAAGAAAAGAAGAGAGAGAAAGTAACGAGGAGAGAGAAAGCTGCGAAGAGAGAGAAAGTGCGCTGCCGAAACTTTGACCGGCGATTGCCGGAGAAGGAGGAGTCCGATCGACGATCCGAGCCCGGAATTGTGACGGGCTCGGCGAGAACTTCGATCTAGGCTCAAGAATCGCCCCGATCGATGGCCGGATGGCCGAGAACGAAGAGAGAGAAAGTAGAGGGTTTTGAGAGAGAGAAAGCCGAATCTTCCCCGGCCGATTGCCGGCGAATGCGGCGGCGGATGGCGATTCCGAGCCCGGAGTAGGTACGGGCTCGGCGAGAGCTTTAAGATGGTATAGGTTACGATACGTTTCGGTTCGATGAAAATTCCGGCGGCGGCGGCGCTCCGGCCGGCCGCCGGAAAAGCTATGGAAGAGAGGAGGAGAGAATATCATTTTACTTTTTACCTTAGATAATTTTGTGCAAGAATGTCCTAACATGGTCTCAACACTTGTGTTATATCATGTTTTCCATTTTCATAGAATTAGGCCTAAATTGGGCCTCGAACCTCTGATCGGCCCGATTCTCGTTTCATCCTCTCTGCTTTTCGTTTCCGATTGTTCTCATAACGTACATTTTACATTTTCCATTCAATCAAACCTTTGATATAATAAACATTGGCGTTCCAAAATAATTACGTCTCTGATAAAACTAATCGTTCATCCGATTAATTAAAACATGCATCTTATGGTAAATTCTAAAACGCACATAATTAGGGGTTAAATTATTTAATTAGTCGATTATGCATCGTTTCGTCTCGGGCGTTACATTATCACTCCAATTTTTCTAATCCTTATTGTCTCTCTTCCACTCCCCTAATTTATTAAAGAATTAAAGTAAAAAAGTCCAATTTGAAGGGAAGGGGGAGGCAAATTTATACATTCCACGGTTTCTTTTCAATCTTAGAAATCCACCAAAATATACTTATTGAAACAAAACAAAAATTTATCCAACACAAAATAATTTATACTAATCATGTACATATATTTCATGAAAATTATATTTTATTCTAAAATGGATCAATAGTATATGATTATATTTGATAATTAAATTTGACTTTCATGATTATACAACCTAAAAGGTACTATTCCAAGAGGAATTGAGAACTTGACATCTTTAACATATTTAACCGCTGGATACAACGGTTTGACTGTTTCTTCATTGCATATTATATTATCTTAATTGGTTAGACATTTGTAAAGTCCTCTAATTGTATGTTGCTCAATTTATTAAAGTTTTGCATTATATCATATGTTTATATTGTCATATATGGCATTTAGATAAACCAATAGAACATAAAATAAATTAGTATATATGATGCAACATAGGCAATACATAAGCATATACATATACCACACATGCCTGTTTGAAAAAAATTTAAAGGTGAAAATGCCAAATTTATTCATTCCATGATTTGTTTTCAATCCTAGAAGGCCACCAAAATATACTTTAAAAAATAAATTATCCAATGCAGAATTATTATCAGCAATATTCATATATTTAATGAATTATATTTTTATTCTAAAATGAATCAATAGTATATGATTACACTTGATAATTAAATTCAGCTTTTGTGATTTTACAATCCAACAGGTAATATTCCAAAAGAAATTGGGAACTTGACATCTTTAACATATTTAATCCTCGACAACAACGGTTTGAGTGGTACGTTGTATCATTTTCAACTCTTTCTTTGCTGTAAATTTTATTGTCTTAATAGATGTTTGTAAAGTTCTTTAATTGTATGTTGTTCGCTCTATTCAAGTTTTGCATTATGTCATGTGTATAATATTGACATATATTGCATTTAGATAAAACAATAGGCCATAAATAAATTAGTACATGATGCCACATGGACCGTATATGAGCATACACATAAAGAAAAAATTAGAATAAACCTAAAATATTAATGAAATTTATATGATCGTCTAGTTTGTAAGGAAAAGTGAATGAATTGTTTAGGTGATACTGTTATGACATTCATAAATGACTGACATTTTAATTAAGTGTGTTTAAAACAATATTTGTGGGATCAAATAGGATAGGACAGTTTAACCGAAAATCAGTCCAACAAGATCTAAATATAGGTGAATCTATATATGTGTTGAATCTGATCCATCAATTTCATTAATATAGTAAATAAGAGGCATTTTGTGGTGGAGTGAATAGGGAGTTTCCGTAAATTTTATGGAATAAAAACTCATTTTAAAAAAAAAAAAAAATTAACTTGTTGGTACGTCAATTCGGTTTGACCACTGACTTTATTCCACTAATGTTAGTTTAAATAAGCTATTTACTTTTCATGCTTTATGATACATTCTTAAAATTTGTAGGATGTATATAACATTTCATGTCTTTCAAAATCATTGATTTTGGTAAATTGTGTGTGATGTCTTTGTATTATGTGCGTTTTGTGTTATACAAAATTAAAATTAAAAATAATTAATGAACAATTTCAAGTAGCAAATTATAATGGGCTTAAAATTTTCATTTCTCCATATTCGATTATTGATATGTTTCTTTTCATTCCTTTTTTTTTTTGCAAATTTATTAAATGAATATTAAAAATTAAAGTATATTATTGGTAGGGTTTTTATTATTATATCATTAAATTAAGTTGTTCTTAATGCCTTTTGTTTTCTTTTTTATGCATCGAATTTTGATTTTGCATGTTATAGTTTCCGTCGCTTAAAAATTTTGCAATTTTAGTTTCCTGGATATATGCAACTCTATGATCTGTATTTAACAGAAAATTCACAATTGTCATTGTATTTTATCATAATTATATAAATTATAAGTCTATGAACTAATTAGTAACTAATTATTTTCTCTGTTTTTTAAGTCTATTTATATCAAAATGCGACGTGTATTTTAGTACCCTTTTTTTTTTTCATTTGGTGCCTAAAATAAAAAAGTAGATCGATTGCGCGTAATTCATACTTTTTACGAGTTTTCTGGTAAGTTGAGTATAGTTTGACAACTAAACCTACAACTACTAATTTGTCATATTGTTCAGGTAGCATTCCTTGGGAGTTGTTCTCAACCAATCTTACACGGATTGATCTTTCTACTAATTCTTTTGAAGGTTCCATATCTATAGACATTGAAAGACTAGAAAATTTAGATACTCTAGTACTCCATTCCAACAAGTTAAGTGGAGAGATTCCATCGTCCATTTGCAACTTGACATATCTTGAATTTCTCCATTTGTCAGATAACAGCTTAGAAGGACGAGTCCCTCATTGTTTAGGAAATTTCAGCAAATATTTACAGGTCTTGCATTTAAAGGGAAATTACCTTCATGGCCTTATTCCGTCGACATTTGAAAATGGTTGTGCTCTCGAGTCTCTTAACCTGAATAGCAATCAATTCGAAGGAGCACTGCCACGATCCCTTGCCAATTGTCGACAACTTGAGGTTCTTGACATTGGAAAAAATAAAATACAAGACACGTTTCCTTTTTGGATGGAGAGTCTTCTTGAGCTTCGGGTCCTTGTCTTAAGATCTAACAGATTTAATGGCACCCTATCACTCCCTTCAAAGACTAATGTTTCATTTCTCAAGTTGCAAGTTTTTGACATAGCCCGAAATGCATTTACTGGCACTTTGCCTGATAGATATTTGAATAACTTCACTGCCATGATAAATGCCAAGGAAAGTCCAACTCAAGAAAGAAATTGGTTTAAGAAATATGAGGAGTCGATGGTATTTGTTCTCAAAGGTTTGGAGCAATCAGTGGAGAGAATCCTAACAACCTTCACAACCATTGACGTGTCTGAAAACAATTTTTGTGGAGGTATTCCAGAATCCATAGGAAAGCTCAATTCTCTAAGGTACTTGAATTTGTCTCATAATAAGCTCACAGGACACATACCTATATCTCTTGAAAATATAACCATTCTTGAATCGTTGGACTTGTCTTCAAACAAATTGGTGGGTGAAATTCCAAGACAATTGAGCAGTCTAACATTTCTTTCGACATTGAATCTTTCGTTGAATAATCTTGTTGGGCGAATACCTCAATCTGGTGGTCAATTTCCTACATTTGACAATAGCTCATACGTGGGAAATTCAGGATTATGTGGGTTTCCATTGACAAAAGAATGTGATGATCCAAAGAACACTAATATTGGAAAGAAAGTGCCCCCACAAGATGATGATGACTCAGATTTTATTGAAGGATTTACGTGGCAGGCTGTTGTTTTAGGGTATGGTTGTGGTTTCCTAATAGGAGTTATCATCGGTTATTTTGTTTTTCGATATAGAAGACCTAGATGGTTGGTGGAATTGTTTTTCGGTGTTGAATACAAGATGACAAAAAGAAGCAATAGAAGACATGTGGTGCGACGAAGAACTTGAATGCACAGGAATCAAAGTTGGTTTAAATGTAATATTTATACACTTTTGTTGTTGGGCATAATGTATATGATGAATGTTGTTGTTTTTCTTAGATTAATTATTCACAAATCAATATGTCTTGTTAGTTGTATTTGGTTGATTCATACAATAATGTTAAACCATGACATATAGTTGTATATTTGCATACAATGCAATATTGATGCAAACAGTATGAAGTCTTTAGACTTATACATGTACTTAAAATTTGAAGAAAGCTTTCATCAAGATTTTAGAAAGTGAAAATTGAAAAGAATATATATAACTACTATGAGAAAAGATAATCTAAGCATTCCATGTGATAGATATCAAACCAACAAAATAAAATTACTCAATCTCATAATAATTTAGTATAATAGTGAGTAGGGTTGAAATCTTAAGGAACGTGATCTTTATTTATTTTATTTTTTGAGATTTAGAGTAAATAAAAATGGAGTTCTTTTTTTGATCGATTGTAATTAAATAAATTAAATTAATCCTATAATTAACTAAGCAAACTCAATAAAATAATAAAATCGAAAAATTAACTATCAACTGAATGATGAAATAAATGAAGAAAATATAAATATTACCAAGTTAAATATTTCTAATTTAATATATTTTTATATTTATTTAAATAATTCAAAATTTTAAACATAATCTATAAAATTATTGTTGATGTTGTTGCTGCTGCTAAACGTTTTTAGATTTTAATCGTTAATTTTAGATATTTTAAAATAAGCATTTCTAATTTTATTAAAAAACTATAATAACTAAAATAATTTTTAAATGTTAGTTATTAAATTTATTTCCAAACAAAATTTCAAAGGATATGTTTGGAAAGGTTTATATGGCAAAATTTTGAACTTCAAAAAATCTCAATATGTGTTTGGTTTCATATTAAAAAATCCGAGTCATAAAATTTGGACACAATCATTATTATCTATATGTTTGTTTGAGGATTTTGTAGGGTAGGATTATATGTAGTAGTCAAATCGATGCTGGAAAAAGTAGGTTAATGTAATATTTTATAATAAAAATGTGAGTTTTGTAATGATTGGATGATTGTAAGATGATTAATTTGTTATATTGATAAATGTATATCTTTATTGGGTATTGTGTAATTAGTACACATGTGAGTGTACATACTTTGTAATCTAATTTTGCATCTATTGATATATATATATATATATATATATATATTACTTGGTGTTGAATTCATAAAAATTTAATAACAAATTTACTGTGAGAATTTATTTATTTATTTATTCATTTATTAAACTTAATAATTGTATATAATTAGAATAAATTGTAAAATAATGAATATATAACATATAAAATATTTGCAGTTACTTATATTATATTATTGAAAATTTTCTACATGATTATTTTGACAATTTTCACTTACCAATATCATATTACATCACCCACTTGCTATTCGTTTTGATTTTCATATGCAACCATCTCATAATCATTTATCAACGAAAATGCCCATAAGGATAACAATTATGTTAAACAAATTAATGAGGACTGAATTTTTGCCAAGTAAAATGATTTTTAGTCAGTCGAAAGTAAACAAAATAATAAAATATGTAGCAAATGACATTTGCATGTTATGAGAATGAGACAATTGAGCATCTCAATTGTTGAATAAGTGAAGACAAATGTTGTGACACGATTTCTTGTCATATTGCTACAAATAAAACTAGATATATTTGTCCCAAATGTTATAAACTACTTCAAGAATTCCTATTGGCCCAAATTGCATTAGCAATATCATCACGAAACTGAGATTGCGTATTTATTTCTGATTGTGTCGCTTGATGACGATTAGAGATTATATGCTCATCATCGGTGTTATGCTCAGATGTGCCCTCAAATATATCATCTGGAAGTCCTGATTTTCGGATAAAGTTGTGAACAACACAACATGCACAATCTTGACCTGCGTAGGAATCGAGTAAGATGGCATGCCCCACTTAAGCTTTGGAAATCGACTTTTCAACATGCCAAAGCACCGCTCAATGACATTTCTCAAACGCGAATGACGATGGTTAAATAATTCAGCTGGTGTACGAGCTTGTTGTCCACTATGTATGAACTCGTTTACGTGGTACCGTGTCCCTCTGTAAGGGGCTAGAAATGGTCCATAGTTTGTATATCCAGCATCAACTAGATAATACTTACCTATTTAAATGAGCACAATTCAAATAATAATAACAAACATTGTTTCAATTATAGACAACATAATAAGGTTTAGAAAATTATATATATCTTACTAAGTGGACAACAGAAGTACCTGTGGGGGCCAAGGAAAATTTTGGTCATTTTGTACGGCATCTCTAAGAACATTTGCATCGCATGCACTTCCCTCCCATCCAGCATATACATATGTAAACATCATATTGAAATCACATATGGCAAGTACGTTCAGTGATATTGATGTTTTACGAGAACGAAAAGCATTTTGTCGTGATATTGGAACCCATGCTGGGACTAATGTTCCATCCATTGCACCAACTACGCCCTGATATAGATTCATACGACACAATTGAGATATTTAATATATTTAATTAACTAGGAGTATAAGAAATGATATTTAAAAGGAATCGTCACCTCAAAATATGGAAAAAAATCCGTGCTGCTTGATATTTTGGAAGAAATTTCATTGAAGTTGGGCGACACCAGATACACAGGTGCTAGACTTATTAATGCATCTAGAACCTTATGAAAATGTTGAGAGACTGTTTCCATAGAATCGCTCCATAGAATCACGCTTATATGCATCAAGACAATGAATCACGCTCCATAGAATCACACTGACGGGTGTGCATTGCAACTGTACGCATAAAAATAATAACCTCTTCTACAACTGATACTCGAGCATACATCCCTTGTGAAAGCAATTCCCGACCCATTAATTCATCCACAAGCATGTGAAAACATGCCCTAGTCATTCGTACATTGTCATAAAATCGACCGTCGGTGCCCATTAGAATCTCTCTAACCCAGTCAGCTCCTTGGAGTCTTGATGTGTTTCTTGGTACTTTACCTTTTGATATCATTCGTGACAAAGTTAAAACAGACATAATTGCAAATGTTTCTTCTTCATCAGAGCTTCCACTCAATGTGTCATCTTCAGACTTATCGGTCGAAGAATGTGACATGATTCTGTCAAGTATGTTAATGAAATTAAATTTTCCGTGAAGAAACAAAACTTAAATACATTATATAAAATTACCAAACTTAAAAAAGAAAAAAAAGAAACACACAAGTATAAAAACATTACACATTAAAATTATATATAATCGATGTAGGATTTAAAGTCCAACAAAAACATTCAATTACAATAGTCATATGAGCATACATGGTCGTGCTGTCGAGGCACACAAAATTAAATAAACCTTCTTACCCTCAACTAACTTGTAGAAGTGGCAAATAAGGGTCGATCCCACAGAGAACGGAGAATCAATCAACTTCACTGGTGCTAACTACTCAATAAATAAACAAGCTAAAAAGGGGGGATTGGTTGGGAAGTTATCAAATTAAACTAAAAGCCTAACAAATTGAATGAATAAGAATCAATTAATTAACAAGTACTAGTTCTCAGTTCAGTATCCCCATTTATTCTTGATCGAGTGGATTAATTAATAACGTTTCTCTCAATCTATCTCTCAAACCCCGTCCCTAGATCAACGTTTCTCTCAATCTATCTCTCAAACCCCCGTCCCTAGACCAGCAACAAGCTCTGCTAACCCGAATCGTCTCTTAAGTTTAGTCTATTAAAATAAGCTCTTTAATAAACCCTGTTCAATCAGACAACCTAATAGGTACGACCTCTAGATTTAGTGTGATGAATGCATTAATCTTTAAGACGATAGGACGAACTAGACTCCAAATTCACAAGCTCGATTCGGATAATCTAGAGATGTGTTGCCCCTAACGATTCCAACGTTTCTTGCTACTAAGGAATATAAATCCGTAACAATTACGGATTACGGTTCATATTCTAGCAATAGATATCACAACAATTTAATCTAACGGGCCCTGCTAAATCAAATCATGCAATATCATAAACAATTAACCAAGCAACACAAATCATTCAAGAGATAGAAATTAAGAAAACGTTACTAATCATCCGGAGTAAATCAAGAATAAAGGTTCAACATCCCTTTGAACTAGCGTAAGGAAATTAGCCACGCATCACAAAATTCACAATCATGATTTTTCTCTTCTCTGATTTCTTCTCTTCAATCTCTGCCGCTATCCAAATCTGTCTCTTACTGCCCTCTCATCCGTCGTTCTCCCTCTAATTTGCGGCCCTTCTAATAATATATGAGTGTTATGGGCCAGGGCTCTTCTTTCCAGCAACAGGGCATTCTTTTGGGCTTTTGTTAGGCTTAATACTCACACATTGGATCATCCAATGTGTACACATTGTATCCAATGTCCATCTTCTTTCTTCATTCTTCATTGCTTCATTCTGCCACCTTCATTCTTCATTCTCACATTTGTCTCTAAATCACTGCTTAAATCAAAAGAATCGAAGATTGGAATTCTCTGAACACATAATGAAAATGTGTAGAAAAATAGCAAGTGCAAACACACAAAGTACATTAGAACTCTAGATCAAACCAATCAAATTATACATATTTTTCTACACATCAATACACAATCCATGGAAAAAGATGTGATAATGTCATAAATGTAAAATACATAAAATATGCATCTAGGAACATAAATAAAAACATTCAACACAAACAACCTATAGATACTCAATCAAGGTCTAAGCAACCTAATCCATTCACGACGTTGTTCATCGTTCATCCTCAAGAACATATGGCGAGTGGAATGACTTCTAAATCGCTCAAAAGCCATAACTTTATTGGTAATCAAGATATCATTCATCGCGTTAACGATTTCAACGCATGTATCATATGATGAATTAATATCAGAATTCTTAGCCCGTTTATCCATAAAATATCCCTCGATGGTGGATATGGCACGAGCTATGTCTGCATCTCGCTCAACTGAAGTTGAGGAACGTTTCTTTCCAGATGACTTGCTTGAATCGGGTGAATCTTGGGATGTGAAGTCAGGAGTGAAATTATAGGTCGAATGGCTGCTTGAAGAGTTACCAAGTGGAGAAGGGCCAACACGTGGTGGCTGTGGCGGCTACATGATATCCTCAGGTTCATCCTTATCAGAGGTCAACTCTTGTCTAGAGGAGCGGGCATAATCTCCTGTGGCAATCTTCTTATCAAACATCTCAGTACACAAATCGAAGTGTGGAAGACCGCGATTGATGATCAAACGATTCTCCTTATGCTCCTAAATTGATATAGTTTATTTAAATCAAATTGTGCATATGTCTAAATTAGTGTTATTGTTAAAAACATTAAAATGTAAAGTGAAATTTTATTACCTCATAAATGGAATTCAATTGGTCTTCAGAGCCAATTACTGTGCCTTTATCAGGATTCCATCCCAACCCTGAGCCTCTTTTATGTTTAAGGTTATACAACAACCTCCAAGCCCTCTTAATATTCTTCCATTTTGTCAAACACTGATCGGCACTATAAATATATCGACCAATAACTAGAGCATTGAGTTTGTCACAAATTTGATTAAGGATTGGCCTACTAAATGAAGTGGTGAGCAAATGACCGTTGAGATACTCTTGATGACAAAGAACAATAAATTGAGCCTCATTCTCTCTCAACCAAGTTACTTTTTCAGCACGACCGCCTTGATTGTTCACTCGTTGCATCTAAAGTGATAAATAAAATCATTTTAATCGTAAAATAAAATAATAACTAGAAATATTATTATTATAACTTGAATTAAACTAAAAGCACTTCTCCTAAATATAATATTAATATTTATGATAAATATACAATTGTGAACTTGAACTATATTTATAATATTTAACTATTTCTTGAACACAAAAAAAAAACTATTTCTTGAACACAATTTCGTATTCGTGTAAAATTGCATACCTTTCCATGAATTAGGTTACATGCAAGATTCTTGATTTTAGTGTATAAGAATGTACCTAATACTATTTCTGTTTTTAAACTATATCCAGAAGCTGATTTCACATTAATTTTCAAATATTGAAAAATGTAATTTGTAATTAATATTATATCTTTATCATGTGATATTGGATAAATATTGATGACATTTTCAAAATAATGTATGTATGATTTTATTTTTGCTAATATCATTTAAATTGAATTGTTGTTATTAATGTAAGTGTTATATTCATTCTTAGACAAATATCAGTTGAATTGCTATTTTGAATATTTTGGTTTTCCGTTTGTCTTTTTCAAATTATTATTATAATTTGAACTTAACTAAAAATATATATCCAAATTATAAAATTTATATTTATAAAAAACTATACAATTAAATAAAAATAGTGTGTAGTCTAAACATAAAATAAAATTAATAACATATTTATAATATGACTATAAGAACCATAGAAGTTGTATTAGGTAACATTTATGTGTGTAATATTAATCATAGTTAAATATGAACAATCAACACCTAATCTTTGAAAATTATACATACATGAGCATCATATTTTTTTAAACACACGAACAAATTATCATAATCATAATAAACATTA
The DNA here is from genome assembly GCA_946896805.1 of Scutellaria galericulata. Taxonomy (NCBI): domain Eukaryota; kingdom Viridiplantae; phylum Streptophyta; class Magnoliopsida; order Lamiales; family Lamiaceae; genus Scutellaria; species Scutellaria galericulata. The sequence continues at coordinate 13,480,980 of OX335789.1, forward strand.
TATTAGAACAAACTATTTTAAAAAAAACTATACATTTAACCAAATCACATACAAAAGACAAAACTGGCAATTTAGTGGATATAAGCCTCAAGGGCAGAAAAAAGACAACTAAGGTTTGCACTTGAAGTGAGACAACCCAATACACACACTTCTACTGATCAATATCTTCAACTGTACTTCTATAGTTCTCTATGTGCAAATAAGTCCATGGCTAAAGTTTATTGGATTTGAAGTTCACCTGAACTAGCCTGATCACTACTAAATTATTTACTTTCAAATTCTATCAAGATTTAGAGAAAAAAAAACGATTTAGTGGATGTAAACATGCCTTTTGTAAGTCTCATGGACACGGATGTATGCTACTCCCCACAGATTCTCGACTCGATTCAGTTGAAGATGAGTGCTTCCTCTTTCGATCTGTATCATCGATCCTCGATAAACATCCGACGATCTTCGATGAACATTCCCGATTTGCTGATTTTTCAATCTCTTTTGTGCACAGTGTGTGCAGTGTGTGAGAAACCCCCATCTTTGATAAAGCTAATATATATACACAAATAATAACCCAACTTACAAAAACTAATCATACCTCAGAAAATAAATTAATACAATGTACGGATGGTAGATATACAATAAATAGAGCCCAGATAAAAGATACATATACACACATAACAAATATATATATATATATATATATATATCCATCAGATATAACAGCCAACCACATCTGGCAACGAACATAAGCAGAGATGTTTTATGAGTCAAAAGAGAAAAAAAATCGAATAAAATTTGCAAAAGTAGATCTATATCTAAAAAACTCAGACATAGCCACAGTCTAAGAAATCCACCTCTTTCACAGTATTTTTTGTAGAGGGAGTAAGCAAATAGATAAATTAAAATTGAGAAAAATCAGATCAGACCTAACTCTTCTTATGTAGAGAGAAAAATTTAACACAATTTGATGTAGTTGAAGAGAAGGATTTTTGGCAATTTTTCTTAAGAATAATATACATATGACTAACTGGTATCTTCATAAAAATGAATGCAGGTGAAATAATAGAAATGAGAGATTAGGTGAGAGAGAAGATGAATGTATTGAAAGAAGAGAGAGAATATGGATGAGAGAGGTGAGAAAACGTGTAAACATAGAAAAGTTGTTCTTTCATAAAGTTAGGTGGGTTATCGATCTATATTGGAAATTGGAAATATAGAGATTAAATAAAATATAAATATATATTGATAGGTGCAGATCCTATTAACATAGGAGAAGAATTGTCTGGATTTTGAAATCTCTTTCAATTCGTAAATAAACAATAAGCATGGTTTGGGAAAACCAAAATCCTGACTGCAGAAATCCCTTCCAAACATAGCCTAAGGTATTAGTTGTTCATTCAATGAAAGATATTACTTATATACTCTTTAGGTATCACTTGTATACTCTTAATGTATCAAATTGTACACTCTTAGATATTACATATTACCTTTAAGGTATTAATACTTATAGTATAAGGTATTACATATGCACATTTTAAGGTATTACATGCTTATAGTATAAGGTATTACATTGTGCACATTTAAGGTATTACATATTTACCTTTAAGGTAATAATGCTTATAGTATAAGGTATTACATATGCACTTTTAAGATATTAGTTGTTCATTCAGTGAAAGATATTAGTTGCAATACTCTTAGGTATCAGTTGTATATTTTTAAGGTATCAATTGTATACTCTTAAGGTATCAATGTAAAGATGAAAGCAACATCAGAATTAGCAATTGCAAATTAAAGAGAGAAAGAGAAATTGTTCTAGAAAAGATATGTGTTGAATATACATCTGATGATAAATCATACAAATACAATCAGCATCTCGCAAACTTATGTGTTTAATTATTCCAACAATGAGTTCACCATTTGGTTACATTAGAAGATACAGTTCACAAACTCATCAATCCCTAGGAATAATAGATGAATGTGCAGTGTTTAATGTTATGCCCTTGGCTCATCTTACTCAGCTAAAGGAAAAACAATTACTCTTGAACTTCATCATGTCTGTTGCCCCCACCCCCTTCAACGAAACTAGCCCTCAAGAGATAATTGCCAACTCCTCCCACCCTACCCCTCACCACCGTTGCTCAGACGACAAGAAGCACCACCACCGCCCCAAGAACAAGGAGGTTAAGCCCCAAAGAATGACTCACATTGTTTCCAATTTTTCGGAAAAATCTATTTTCGTGCCATCTAAAGAAACCGCAGAGAAGAAAGCGAAGAAGAACGAAGCGAAAAGTGGAGAAGAAGTGGAGAAAAAGCGGAGCGGAGAATGGAGAAGAAGCGAAGTGGAGAAGGAGAAGGAAGAGCAGCGTGAAGAATGAAGAAAATTAGGGCAATATATATATATATATGGGGATCCAAATCAAGTGGGTCGGGTTGGGGGCACGGATCTCAAGGGTACATAAGTGTCTCCCTAAATAAAAATAGCTATTTCTAAAATAATTGTATATATTCTCTCTCTAAAAAAAACTAGATGCTCCTAAAAAATCTAGTAGATTAATGTTAATCCTATTAAGAAAAGAAACATTACAAATAATATCTATTACGGAAGTTAGAGTTTAATTGTAGTTAAACTCTTATTGAACTTCCTATTCCAACAAATTTCCAAGCTAACAATAAAATATTTCCACCGAATCCATCTTCAACAATTAAACTTGAAGACACTAAACTAATAAAAATATGGATTAATTTCAATTTTCATTTTATATATAAGATTTTTTTTATTATTAGATAATTAAATATATGTTTTTAACTTTTTTCAATTTTGGTTCAAATTATTTTTTAATTTTAGTCAAATTTTCCCATTTTGATCCTATATGATTCAATTTTTTTCAAATTTCAATCCAATTTTGGTCGGATACCACGAGCCTTGTAGTTCAAGGTGTAGATTGTAATGAACAGGGTTCGAACCCGAATCACATAAGTTTTTTAGTTTTTATTGTTCCTCTCCCTTCCACTCCTCCAAACTCATTAAAAAATAAATCCAATTTTGGTTGGATGATCGTTGGGAAATCTCATGTGGCATCTGCGATTTTGGGAATTCCATTTAAAATTGGATTGAAATTGGAAAAAATTGAATCATACAAGACCAAAATTGGAAACTTGACTAAAATTGAAAAAAGTTGAAACATACAGCATCAAAATTGAAATTAACCCTAAAAATATATATTAATAAAAACACATCATCGTGTATTCGTGTTAGGATTACTTGAGCATTCGAGTTTAATTTCTCCTTCTACCTCGAAATTAATTAGAGATAGTAAATACATACATACGTACGCCACAACAGATTTGATGCATCTATATATCTATCAATAAATGTTAATCTTTAACTCTGTATGAGATACAACTTTAAGATACTATACTTAATATTCATTCATGGAAGGGAAGCAAGAAATATTTTTTTGAGATTTCAAAAGAAAATTGTAGATTACAATCGATAGATTTTGTTATTTTATCATAATTTAAATAAATGTTAAGGAGAATAATTTTTTCATCATCTAGATTTCACTGATTTTGCATTTCATGCAGTTATTTCACTTATTTTGAATTAGTCCGTGAATGGTTATTGTAGTTAAAACATAACTCAACATCCAATAATAAACACATGTTCATTTTCTATATGTCCTACTGCCAATAATTAAGCAGATTAGAAACTTTCATGTGGCTTCTTCTACATAGTAATAAAAACAATAATAACTATAAGTTTATCACACGATCCCCAGTTTTAGAATAACTATTAGTGTTTCTACATCATTGTCAAGCTTGAAATTGCAACCCTAATGGAGAAAACTAATCAATTATTACAAATCTTTTTCCATCATCATTATTTTTTTTGTGCATTGAATTTAAAAAAAAAAAAATCAGCATTCAAATTATAGATTCTTCTAATTGCAAAATTTGTCCACTAAGTACCTAGTGTAGTAAAATTAGTCTTGATCATTATTTTTCAAAGTGACAAAACTAGTCGCGTTCCTTTTTTATTTGGCACACTTTTGATTCCAAAATCCTTAATTAAAATTGAATTGAGATGTGATTCTTACTATTAATAGTGAAACAATTTTTTTTTTTATGATATCACAAAGAATCAAACATAGTTTAAAAGCAAATTCAATTGAGATTTAATTCTTACTATTTTTACTAGAGCAATTTCTCTCGCATCATCCCTAGTGGGCTGCTTGGCGATCTCTTTTATTTTTTATTTTTTATAATTTAATAAATATATTTACACATTTCAGTTAGAGAATGTTTTGTAAAGCTGATATGACAGTTGAGAATCACATAAAAAAAATGCTACGTGTCAAAACCGGGTGAGTTGAAACCTTCCTATTAATATTACTAGGTTTGGACCCTTGTGTCGCACAGACTACATAACTCTCGTCTAATTATACATGATAACTATTATTATCAAGAGATTCATATCCTCTTACGATTATGATACATTTCCACGACTCCCATCAATTTACATTTTTGTTGCATCTTAATTCATACACTATCATCATATCCATATCATTAACCTCTAACTAAACCAAATTTTAATGCAACCCTACAAGACCATGAATACTGCATAGTAAATCTTACACAAAATAATAACATAATTACACAACATAATTAATTCAAATTTATAAAAATCTCATTTCAAAAACAAATCCTAAACATGAGAATGTAAATCGAAAAATAATTATAATCTAAGTACAGTTTGTTCCCTTGAGGACACTTGGTGGGTTTTTCTCGAGAACCAGACAATCAAAAAAGCGACTAACATTCAATTTGCTGATCTTTGCTTCCATCTCTTCATAGAGCTCACGCCCTTTTGTATAAAGGTCCACAAAAACTCTCTCTATTTTTAGATAACAGACCAATCAAGTCTTGTTCCTTTGTTCTCCTTTAAAGGTATGGCTGCCATAAAAACCATACAATAAGAACATGATTTCATGACAATTAGAAGAATGTTAATTAACACTAATTCTTTACATATAATTCACTGTATCTTAACTCACTGAAACCAAACATAGCAAGGACCCTTTTATCCTATTTGAAAAAAATCAAAGAAAACAAATTCATTACACAATTTAACGGAAACAAAAATTCAAAGAAAACTGCTTAAATAAAATTCAAAAAAGCCGCAAATTGAAGAAAAAAATTAAAAGAAAGTAGAGTATGATATAAGAGGTGGTGGACGTAATTAAGATACATCGGATATATCTGTACTCCCAATATGAAATTATTTATTTTTATATATTTAAAAAATTTTACCCTCCTTTAATCTAATTAAAATTATTGCCATTAAATTAAAATTATAAAGAAAAATGATCAATTCAACAGAGGTACTAGCAACTGTTATTCAACTTCCCCGACTTGCAAGTAAAAAAAAAAGTTTATTTGTCTTCTTTTTTTTTTAACACTTTTTACCCATCAAAGTTAAAGTATCATCAATATTTATTGTTATTGATAAAATTTATTAATTAGTTAATTTGATATTGTTGCTTATACATAAAGGTTTGTGAATGGAACTAATGTACGAATTATTTATGCTTGTGAATGGAAGCCACCGCCTATCTCCATTTTATTTTTGTTTATGAATTAACTTTTATGTCACTAATATTATCAACCACAAATGTCTTCTCTTGCTATTATTTGAGATGATAATGATCAAAGGCTAATTTTTTTATCCTTATCTCCTTTTTTATTCTTGCTTTTCTTTTCATTATATATACAAGAGTGACTATCCTGTGCCCAGGGCACGGATCCTAGGATCCATGCCCCCAACCTGTCCCGGCCACCGGTCCCGGCTCGAATACTCGTGTATATATAAATTTTTTTTCTTTTTTTTCTCTTCCTTTCCCTCAGCTCGCCATCTGCAAATCATGTTCTGCAAATCCCCTCAATTCCTCAATCCTTAACAAAATCCCTCTGCCACCGAGACACCCTCGGTGCTGCCGTCCTCCGCCCCATCGTCGCCGCCGATCGTAACCCTAAAATCGTCTTCCTCTTCCTCACCAACACCGACCTCCATTTCGACCTCTAGATGATGCCTTTAAACTCCTTCAAGCAACAAATGAAACTTCTGCTACTCATTTTGCTTATCTTTTGGGTGCTTCTCAGCGGTATTTAGATTCCAAGTTAGGAGAAGAAATGACTCAGAGACTTTTGGAATTAAAAGCTGAAACCCAATTCCTTTTGTGGTTTTGTCTAACATATATGTTGGACAAGAGAAGTGGAAAGATGTGCATAGGATCAGAAAGTTAATAGACAAGAAGGGACTGAAGAAATTCCTTGGCCTCAGTTCAGTAGAAGTGGCATAAGAAGGATTATCAAACACATTTCTACTCTGAGAACTGAACCTAAACTCATTCTTTCATCTCAAATCTAAGGTGGTCACTCTGCATACATCTTGAGATTTTTCAAAATCAAAGTAATCATTGAAGAAGTTTGGTGTTGCAACGTAAAAAAAATTATTTATGTAATACCTGAGAGTTACCTATAAAGTATTTATATAATACTTGAAAGAAATATGTATGATACTATATGTTATTTGTGTAATACCTGAGATATATTTATATAATACCTGAGAATAACATATACAAAAATCTATAAGGTATTTATATAATACCTGAAAGTAATGTGTGTGATACTTAAACCTATAAGGTATTTATATAATACCTGAAAGTAATATGTGTGATACTTAAAAACTACTTTGTGTAATACCTAAAAGGTATTTATGTAATACATAAGAGTAACATATACAAATACCTATAAGGTATTTATGTAATACCTGAAAGTAATATGTGTGATACTTAAAAGATACTTGTGTAATACCTGAAAGTAACATATACAAATACCTATAAGGTGTTTATGTAATACTCGAAGGAAATATGTGTGATATACTTTTATAATGTCTGAAAGGTATTTATGTAATACCCCTGAGAGTAACATATATAAATACCTATTAGGTAATTATGTAATACCTTAAATGATTTCATGGCAATTTGAAGAAGAATAAGAAACAAGAAGATATACAAGAAGAATAAGAAGAAGAATATACTAAACAAATAAGAAGAATAACAAATCAATAAGAAAAGAGACTAAGAAGAAGAAGGAGAAAGAAGAAAAAAGAGAAAAAAGAAGAAAACAACATTGTTTCTGCATAATACCTTAAGGGTAGATATGTGATACATGAACAATAAATGTGTGATACCTGAAGAGTAAATCAAGTGCGCGCACGGGCGCGTGGGCACGCGTGAGAGCGGCCTACGCATCGGGTCGGGTTGGGGGCACGGATCTAAATATGTACCCCTAGGACATACAATTTTTTGCCTATATACAAAGCAATTAATTGAAATTTCGGCGGTCCGGTTTAGAGGTTCTAACAACTATTAATAAATATAAAAAATTATCGCATCTCTAATTTCTCATGTTTATTGTATTATATATTTTTTAACACATAAATTAGGGACTACATTATTATATGGATTTTGTATAAACGTAAGAAATTCTTGATATATTTTATGTAGTTAAATTTTAATTCGATGTGTTATAAATTCAAGTAATTGAATTTAAATTTGATAACATTAAAACCCTCAACCAACAAGTAGCAACCATAAATTTAGAGGAGTTTTCCTATCTAACATTTTTTTCAAAACTATAATAATATTATTAACTTTAAAAAAAATGTCACAAAGTAACCCTCCAATTAATCGACCCTTGTGGCAATACACATCAACCATGAAGGTAAGGAAAACAAAGAAAGAAAGAAAGAGAGAGCTGTAAACGAAACACTAGAAAACAACAAAATTAAGCCTTAATATAAAAGATCTTAATGTATATGAACAACAGAGCCGAAAGAAATATAATCTATAACAGATTTTTTTGGGTATAATCTTTCCTCGATCTTGAATCAAAAAGCATCAAATCAAAATCAAGAGGCAAACATGGCAAAAACTTATATACCCCGGTGTACGTAACCCTAAAAGTATTATTAATTTGGTATTAATTATATATTTGTAAGGTTTTAGTTGTATACTCATAAGGTATTACTTGCATACTCATAAGGTATTTACTTGTATAGTGAAACATATTAGTTGTATATTCATAATTTATTAGTTTTATATTCATAAGATATTAATTATTTACTCATAAGTAATATATACTATATATTAAAGCAAGAAAGTTGGCAAAAATTACAAGATTGTCACTTTCTCATCTAAAAGTGTCATGTCAATAAAAAAAAATTGTAAATCTTACTTGATAAGCTATTCTTTAATAAAAAAAAAAAAAAAGATCAATCTATTTTATAATCTATATAAAGTTGAGAGAGAGAGAGAGAGAGAGAGAGAGATTGATTTCTCAAATCTATATAAAACTAAAAAATGGAGAAAAATATAGTGGTTTCTCAACAAAAGATAGATGCATAAAAAATAAAATAAAATAAAATAATATATACAAAGAATAAAGAGAAATAACCATAAATATAATTATTTCTCAAATCTATATAAAACAAAACAAAAAATGAAAGAATTAATACAAGATTTGCTAAACATTCAAAGATAAAAAAATTCTTCCAGATCTTATTGTCTAAACAAAAAAAAGAACAATAAAAAATCGTAAATATAATAATTTCTCAAATCTATATAAAACTTAAAAAAAATGAAAGAATACAAGATTTGCTAAACATTCAAAGGTAAAAAAGTTCTTTCAGATCTTATTGTCTCATATCTCCATTTAAGAAGATCCCACCAAATTGTCTTTGTACATTAAATACAAATTAAACAAATAATTTTGTGAGAGAGAAATGAAGAAATGACGTAAGAAAACTATATATGATGATTCAAGTATGAGAGTGGAATATACAAATTATAAAAAAATAGCCTAAAATGAAACCCACTTGTAAGCACCAACGGCCTTCTAATCTGTTTAAAGTTAATTTAAAGTTAATTTGTTTTATAATTAATTCTAATCTTTACAATATATTAATTATTATCTCAAGCATAATTTTGGACACAAATATTTTGTAACTCTCGAATCTTAACTTTAAGGATAATTAATATTGTCACAATGAGTCCAATAACTGCATTCTCATCTTAAGCAATTGTATCCAAATTCTACTAGAAATGGATAAAAAACAACTTTGGCACTCAAAGTATATACGCAATTCTTTTACTTTGTTATCTAATCATTTTAATACTTTTTGACAATCATCCAATTTATAAAATTTTATACATTTTGTTGCTATGCAAGCTTCATGACGTTTCATCATTTTTCTATCTAAAATTGCAGCTCATTATTTTATTGCAAAAATGTTATTATTTTTAATTTAATTTATATATAAATAAGAAATTGCAGAAATTAATAAAAGGAGATTACAAAATTTCTGGTATTTTGACAAATATTTAATAAGTTTTTAAATATTTATTATGCTTCAAGGCAAGCACCTCCTAAATTTTGATTGGCTTAATTCTAGGCAAGCAGAATTATTTCAAGTTTGAAATATTGTGAAGCATTATGTTATTGGAAAATTAGGTATGAAAAGAAGTCTTGTCTATGACTTCAGTGCGAGACAATTATGGTTCAACTCTTTCAACTTGATGAATAATCCCTTACCACTTTGACAACTTATAATGTGTTCATTATTCATCAGCAACAATGAGTAAAATCGTTTCACATATTTAATTTTGTAAAATGAATTAATTTATAGTTCATAATTCATATATGAGTGTGAGGTACAAAATTATTAAATTAACACATTTGAGTTTTTAAAAAAAAGAAAGTAAAAGCAATCATTGGCAAACATTTTTTAATTATTGGAATCACCACGCATTATTTTTGTAATGATGATAAATCTGCACCAAACTAATGAAGGTGGTCCAGAAATTAATTATATATATCACATCGATGCGATTTTGCAATTATAAAAAACAAAAGAAAAAAAAAACCTCTAATAGAAACTTTAATTTTATCTTAGCTTCTTATTTAAAAAAATAAAAGAGTATACATTATAAAAGAGAGAAAAGTATGTAAAATAGGATTAAGAAACATAAAATTTTATCACACGAGAGAAAAGAATTGCAAAAGTACCTTATAAAACCAGTGTATTCTTATTATAAGCCAGCATTAGATATCAAAACATGTAATTAAATCGGTATACAATATTATAATGATTTTCTAGATCTCATTTGAAATTAAATTTAATATCTGACTTTTTAAAAACATAAAAATTTATATAAAATTATCGAAAATATTTATTATGTGAGATAAAGTTCTACTACCCACAATTCAAATGCATTTTTACAAGTAAATCCTTATTTTATGGATTATGAGGGTGGATTTGACTGAAATTAGATTTGTGAAATGTACTCCAAATGAAAATAAGATTTCATTTTCAATAAAAATTAATATCCAGTATTATATATTTAAAAAGTAATCAATACTTATTTATATAAAATGATAAGGCATAGACTTGCATTGACTGGACCAAGTATTGTGTTTAAACTATGTGAAGTGAGAACAAAAAAATGGAAATCAAAGTCGGGCATTAACTTGACCCAAGAAAATTAATTCTTACTTTCCCATTAGTTTCCTTTCTTAGCCACAATAGTCTTACAATTTTACATATATAGAATGACTTCAGTTCTTGTTTGCTACACACTATTAGTTCAAAAATCAAGCCTCATGGAGAGATTTTTCCAGTTTTCTCTATTTGCTCTACTCTCACTAGTTCTATGTTTGTTGAGTTGTGGTTTAACTAGCACAACAAATAACAATATCAATATCGATCAATCTTCACTTCTAATATTGAAATCCCACATCATTTCAGATCCTTATAGTATGTTGTCTAAAAATTGGACAACCGAAACCTCTGTTTGTAGTTGGATTGGAGTTGGTTGTGACATCAGCTACAATAGGGTGACTAAATTGAACATTTCAAATATGAAACTTAGAGGCAGCATCCCACCAGAAATCGGTAATCTTTCTTTCCTTATTTCTCTAGACATGAGAGGGAACTCTTTCGACGGCCCAATTCCTCCATCCATTTTCAACATGTCATCCTTAGAAGTTTTGGTCTTACGAATGAATGATTTATCAAGTAGTTTACCAGTTAACATGTGCAAGCATAATCTACACACACTCAAAGAACTTGATATATCATATAATGGGTTTTTTGGAGAAATACCATCAAGTTTGGGTCAGTGCTCACAACTTGAATATATTTCCTTGGAACTTAACAACTTTGGTGGACATGTGCCTAGAGAAATCGGGAACTTGACTCGGCTCAGTAAATTATACCTTGGAGCCAACAGTTTCAGTGGTAAGATTTTATCCCTTTACGAAATCTTAACTTGCAACTCCATTTTTTTTTTAGATTTTATTCCTTAGAATTGTTGCTTGTGTTTTACATTTTTCTCTCTTTGCCGGGTATCTGAATTGTTGTGGTTAGTGGCAAAGAAAATCATATTTTTTTTACATGTTTTTTCTACTATATATATAGTAACAATTCAGATATGCTTTTAGAATATTTTTTAATTTTAAATTTTTTAAGACTTATAAAAAAATTAAAGAAGTTGTCGAACTTTTAGGCAATATTCCACTAAAAATCGAAATTCTTTATTTTCTTGTTTTCTTAATTATGGAAAAAACTTTTTCCATAATCCTATTCCCCCATTCACATTGAAAAATTTGAAGAATTTCTCTTGGCTAAAAAAAAAAAAAAATTTAATAACTTAACATAAAAGAATGTTTATAAGTTTAAATGGTTAAAAATGAAGGTTACTATAAATTATTATTTATGTACACATGAGCATTTTTAGAGGGTGATATATCGAAATGCAAATTTAATGACAAGAGATTACAAAACTAGTTTTCTTATCCATTAATTTGTGCATATCTCAAAAAATAAAATACCTATTCTTGAGTGTTCATCTATCATAATTCACATAAACGAATAAAAAACAGAAACAAAAAAAGCATGATATATATAGGTGTGCACTAATATATAGCACATATTAATTATTAGTAAGTCTCCTCTTCACTTGTTGCACATACAACTCGTAAGTCGCGTCTGAGTTTGGGTCAATTCGAATCCACATATTTTTTCTTTTTTTTTTACCCTGATCTTTTTTTTTTTTTTTTTATGTTAAACATGTTTTTATGTTATGTTAGACATACCTTTATGTACATATATGCATACCTTTATATCCAGATTTCATAGCCTTAGTGCAATACTTTAACTTTTAAAATAAAAAAAATCACAGACATTTATGTTATGTTAAGCATACCTTTATATTATGTTAGACATACCTTTATGTACAAATAGTCATACCTTTATGTCCAGATTTCATACCTTTACTGCAATATTTTAATTTTTAAAAGAAAAAACCACTGACCATTATATTATGTTAAACATATATTTATCTACAAATAGTCATACATTTATGTCCATATTTCATAAAAATGTTAAGGTACACAATTTTGGCGAATTTGTGTGCGACCTGGTGGCGCGTACAGGCGCGTGGCTGTGCGTGGTGGCCGGATCGACCTGAGTGCACGGACCCTGGGTCCCTGCACCAAGTGCACAAAATTTTTTATCATTAATTAATCGATATATCATTTTTATCAAAGAATTTCTATAATTATGCTTCGAAAATTACCAAGTGTGCTTGGGGAAGTGTCAATGTTACCCTTAATTCCTTCATATTTAGTTTTTAAAAATACCTTACATGTAAGTATGTTATGCCAAACATGTCTTTTGATCTAAAACTTACTGGTAATATGTTGATGTGTCCTTTTTTATACACGTGGCATTAAAAAGTTCATGTGTCATTTATATTGCTTATTTGGCGTAAACCATTTAATTATTAATAAATATAACTGAAAAAGTCATTTTATAAAATCAGAAAACTATTTTAAGAATCAGCAAATAAAATCTAAAAAACCCTTTAACAATGAATTATTAAAAATAATAAATTTTGGAAATTATGTTTGAAATTTTGGAAGTAATAAATAAATTTTAAAATATTAGTTAAGTATATCTAAGAATATAACAAAATTAGAAATATTAATTTCAAAAAACGAGAAAAATATGTTAAAATATCAAAATCAAAAAATAGAATCGAAAAAAGATATTTTCGAAATATCCTAGGATATATTCATAGCTAGGTAACAAATGGTAACAGGGTTTTGTAAATATTGATTTTTATGTCCTCTCTTTGTCTCTTAACTTAAAGAAAGGAATTGTGGTTGTACTGTTGAAGTAAATGCAATAATCTCTAATTTTCTAAATAACAAAAGTATTACAATTTTATTATTCACAAAAACTCATGTGAGACGGTCTCACGGATAGTTTCCGTGAGACGGAGCTCCATCACCTACAAACAACATGTGAATTGTAGGGTTTGGATGGTGGGTAATTGGGTTGTGGGTTGACTTGTCTCACGCAATGCATTAAAATTTCGTGAGACGGTCCTACAAGAGACTAACTCTTTATTATTTACACGTATTTATCATAAAATATTCTTCTTCACAAGATTCAGAGATCCTGACAATGACAATACAGCTAATTCTAAAAATACAAGATGCATGTATGCATTTATAAAGTAACAAATTCAATGGCAAAACAACTCAGATCCTTTATATTAATCCTAATTAAGTTTTAATTTATATAGTTTAGCACTTGATAAGTTTGGGTAAAAAAAAAAAAAAAACCTTTATAAGTTTAATCCCTCACATTTTCATTCAATGAAAACATTTCGAATTGATCCATTAAATATTAGTGGTACTGTCCAGTTTTTTAACTTTTTTTACAACTTTTGTTTAGGTCATATCCTTAGAGATTTAATCATAGGGCTACACTTGTGTGCCCCTGGGGCACGGATCCTAGGATCCGTGCCCCCGACCCGCCCCGACCCGCCCAGACCCGCAAACATATATATTTATTTTGTATTTTATTTTTTGCGCATATACTGTTGAGGTATTACAAATTTGTTCTATAGGTATTACAAACATGAACTAAAGGTATTGATACCTGAAGAGTATATGTGTGATACTTTTAGACTTGTAGGCGCATGGGCGCGCAGCGTGAGCACATAGGCGCGCGGTGTGAGCGCGCTGTGTGGGCGTGCGCGGTTTTGTGGTATCACACATTTGTTCTATAGGTATTACACATATGTGATACCTGAAGAGTATATGTGTGATACCTTTAGACTTGTGGGCGCATGGGCGCGCGGCGTGAGTGCATAGGCGCGCGGCGTGAGCGCGCGGTGTGGGCGTGCGCGGTTTTGAGGTATCACACATTTGTTCTATAGGTATTACACATATGTGATACCTGAAGAGTATATGTGTGATACCTTTAGACTTGTGAGGTGCGCGCGGCGGGTATGGGCGCATGGGCGCGCGGCGTGAGCGCGCGGTGTGGGCGCGCAACATGGGCGCGCGGTGTTGAGGTATTACACATTTGTTCTATAGGTATTACACATATGTGATACCTGAAGAGTATATGTGTGATACCTTTAGAACAAATGTGTGATACCAACAGGTATGCTCGCGTGGACACACAGCAAGGGCGCGTGGGCGCGCGTGGGAGCGGCCCACGCGCCGGGTCGGGTTGGGGCACGGATCTAAGATCCGTGCCCCTGGGGCATAGAATTTTTTGTGTTAATCATATATATTAAATTAAAATTTGAAAGTACAATAATGATTAATTTCTATGTTTACCCATGTTTTAATTTATTACAGTGATATCATATATTTATATTTGATAGTTAAGTGGATTTTCATGATCTTATTATTGTGCAGGTTTCATTCCAGAAGAGATTGGTGATCTAAATAATTTAGAGTTGTTGGGTATGAGTTCTAACAATTTGATGGGCTCTTTGCCTCCAACCATCTTTAATATATCATCCTTGAAAAAAATTTGGTTATATGGTAACATGCTTAGTGCACTGCCAACACAAATTGGGAACATGAAAGCACTTCGATACTTAGACCTCTACGACAACAATTTAAGTGGTATGATTTTGTTTATTTGATTGCTTTAAAAAATTTCATCTTTCTCTTGTGCAATTGTGATTTTCTTTTTCTACGATAGAAAATAATTCTTTTTTTATCAGAATTGAATCTTATTAGTGTTGTTCCTTATGTTTTATATTTTTCCCTTTTTATCAGAGGTAATTCTTTTTTATCAGAATTGAATCTTATTAGTGTTGTTCCTTATGTTTTATATTTTTCCCTTTTTATCAGAGGTTCTAAATTGATGTGGTTAAAGGAAAAGACAACAAATATATATATATATATATATATATATATATATATATATATATTATTTAAGTAGATATGAAACTATAATAAAATCATCATCAGAAAATGTTTTTAAAATATCTAAAATCAACCAATAAAATCTAAAAAACATATTTTAGAAAATTATCCTAGATTAGAAAATAGTATTCATATAAGTATTGGTTTTTACCATATTCTCTGTCTCCATACTTAAAGAAAGCCATTGTGGTTGTACTGCTAAAGAACAAAATAATAATAATAATAATAATAATAATAATGTAAAAATGCAATAATCTCTAATTTTTTTAATTAACAAAAGTATTAGACTTTTATTACTAAAAGTATTTAATATATAATATTCTTCTTTACAAGATTCAATGATATATGGTATAGCTAATCTATATCTATATCTATCTATATATATATATATATATATATATATATATATATAACAATTACCCCTCAAAATAGAAATGCTAAAACAATTTCGACCATTTCCACCTTCCAAAAAAAGAAATACATATTATTTCATAATTTATAAATTATTAAAATTTTATTAAATATGATATATATGGTAATAATATCATCTATGATATTGACAAAATCTTTGATATTTTAATCTATAAATGGTATATGATAATATGAATGTTAAAGGACAAAAGAACTTTTCAGATCCTTTATTATCTTTATCCGAATTAAGTTTTAATTTAGTTGGTTTAGCCCTTGATAAGTGTAATCCCTCGTATTTTTATTTAATGAAACCATCTCGAACTGATTCGTTAAATATTAGTGGTACTGCATGTCCAGTTTAGGTCTTTTATCTTTTTTTTTTTTAATTTTTATTCCGCATCGATCTCATGTCCTTAGAAATTCAATCATGTAGATTAAATTAAAATTTCAAATTAAGAAAATGATTCATTTCTCTATTCAAGGATTGCATATATTAATTTATATTTGATAAATAAGTGGATTTTCATGATATTATTATTGTATAGGTTTCATTCCAGAAGAGATTGGTCATCTAAATAAATTAGATACATTGGACATGAGCTTGAACAAATTGATGGGCCCTTTGCCTCCAGCCATCTTTAACATGTCATCCTTGAAAGAAATTTGGTTATTTGGTAACATGCTTAGTGCACTGCCAACAGAAATTGGGAACATGAATGCACTTCAAATTTTAGACCTCAACAATTTAAGTGGTATGATTCTATCTCTTTAATAGCTTTAAAAATTGTCATCTTTCTCTCTATTGTCATTGTGATTTTTCTTTTTCTATGCTAGAAAATAATTATTTTTTATTAGAATTGAATCTTGATATTTATTTCTCAACTTCTTTAGTTTTCATCAATCTTATCATTGAGTAGAAGCTTGTTGAATTATTATATTGTCTTAATTGGTTAGACATTTGTAAAGTCCTTTAATTGTATGTTGCTCAATTTATTAAAGTTTTGCATTATGTCATATGTTTATATTGTCATCTATGGCATTTAGATAAACCAATAGAACATAAAATAAATTAGTATATATGGTGCAACATGTCACGCCCCGTTTTCTTACATAACATTTATCAGAGTTTACATTTTTGGGCGTGAAGAAAGAATGGGGAAAGAGACGTGCATGATATAAAATAGAAGGAGGTAAGAGACGAACATTAGAAGAATGAGGTAAGAGACAAGTAGAAGATTTTTACATATCAACAATCGGATTCAACCGATTAACAAACTATTCACAGCGGAATTACATTGTCAGGATCCATCATCCATAATACATACGTAAAAGATTATACTTACAAAATGTGAATTTACAAAACATTGTTTCATTGTTATGGGACAACAGGCTTAACATGCATAAGTCTAGATATGGCACCATCGTCTCTCTCTCTCTAGGGTTCATCATGCTCATCATTACTTGTAACGTGAGTTACAGAATAGGGGGTGAGTGCGTGGAATACACTCGTAGGGATAAAATTCGCACCTTATAACATACGACAGATATGTAAAACAGAAGGAAAAACCAGAAACCTCGATCAGCACGTTGTCACTGCACTTAAAATGCAAAACAGATATTAGAAATGGTAAGGGACGTATAGGTGCGGGTATTCCCCGTCTTACCATATAAAACGGTAATTAATACTGCTGGTGCATTTCAAGGACCACCAAACCTCTCAGGGTAGTAGAAGGAAATAGGAGACGAATGCATGTACAGTGTGGACCTCAGTCCGTTCGCAGTATAAAGTATCGCACATCAGCTATATTCACAGCACATAGTATTCCGCAATTTACGCATTTAATAGGGAAAACAGTAAACAGATAAAGATTTAGAAGTTACCCCCACCTTGTTCGGTGTTTTACCCCGTGAGTAGTAGGTATCAAAGCTCAATATCCCAAAGCTCAGTCCAACCGGTAGCCTACACAAGTTACAACATTTCTTAGATCCTAATTATGTATAATTAAAGATTTAATCGATATTGGATAAGGTACGATCGATCGAGATGAGATGGATCGGTAAATCTAAAGATTGAGGTTGAGAAGACGAGAGAGAAAGATTAGTTTATAAGGCTGAGATGAAAGAAGATGAAATTTGGATCGCGACGGAAAAAGAATGAGCTCGATCGGAATTGAAACGAGCTCAAACGGAGCGTTTTAAGATCGAGGGTTATTTTGGTAATTTGGTCAAAGGGTTGACTTTGACCGGAATGAAATTTGGATCGTAACGGAAAAAGAATGAGCTCGATCGGAGTTGCAACGAGCTCAAACGGAGCGTTTTAAGATCGAGGGGTATTTTGGTAATATGATCAAAGGGTTGACTTTGACCGGGACCCACGGACCCCGGTCAACGACATCTCGTTGGCGACGACTCGATGATAAAGTACGATGAAATTCGGATCGAAAATACGTCGTCGCACACGCACTCGGCATCGGGTGGAAAACTCGGCGGCCTCGGCCGCCTTCCTCGGCAGCTGCCGAGTTTTCTCGGCAGCCTCGGCGGGTTGGCTCGGCAATTGTCGAGTTTTCTCGGCAGGTCTTGGCAGGTCTCGGCAGCTGCCGAGTTTTCTCAGCAGCCGACACCCGGCGTCTCGGCAGCTCGGCAGGTCGACTCGGCAGCTGCCGAGTTTTCTCGGCACCCGGCGCTCGGCAGCTGCCGAGTTTTCTTGGCAGCTCCGTACCCGGCGTCTCCCGGCGGTGCCTGCTCAACCAGCCATCTTTCCGGCGCCACCAGCCGCGGCGGCACCGTCCTTTGCCGGCGCTACCTGGTCCGCCGGCCACCACCTCCGGCCAACCTTGCCGGAATCCGACCATGAACAGTACCCTGTTCAACAGCCCAAACACACCCAAACACACAAAACCTTTGCCACCAGCACTCAAAACCACTCCGGCCGGCGACTTTTCGGCGCCGGTCACCACCTCCAAACCATTTCAAATTCTTTCCCAACACCTCGATTTACCCTAGCAACAGAAAAGAACCAAAACCATCAAGAAACGGGAGAGAGAAAATGGTTGAAAAACACGGGATTTAAGGTTTTTGAGGTGGTTTTTCACCGTTTTCCGGCGAACGAGACATCGGATTGGAATTCCGGAAGTTGTCCTAGACTCGTCTTGTCGAGGGCTACGATCTGAGCAGAAGCCCTATTTTCCGGCCACCGCCAGCGGCGGCACGGTGGGTCCGGTGGCGACAAAAAACTATAAAGAAAGAAAGAGAAGGGAGAAGAACTTACGTGTTTGCGTCGCTTTCGGCTCGTCCGAGAAATTTGAATTTTGAATTCGAATGAGCCCCTATTTATAGAAAATTTTCAGAAAGTTTACCGTTCATAGAATATTCCTTTTACCGTTCAGGTAATATTCCTTTTTACCCTCGAGATTCTACCATTCGTTTTTCCGAACCTTCGTTAATTGAGCTACAGGTCTCCGATTGACCTCTAGTTCGTTTCTATTTCCTCATTTTTCCGTCACGCACCTCATGGTAAATTTACATTCTATGTTCCACGATTAATGTATTCCTCTATCTAAAACACACATTAAATATATTTCTGAAACGCACGTAACTATTTAAACATTTAAAAATCAACACACATAAATCATTTCAATTAAGGGTTTAATTATTTAATTAACCAATTATGTTTCGTTTTTGTCCTGGGCGCTACATCCCTTACCCCTTAAAAGAATTTCGTCCTCGAAATTAAACGTGTACCTAGGAAAGGTAAGTCGGGATACTTTTTCAGAATCTCGTCTTCAAATTCCCAGGTCGCTTCTTCCTTTCCATGACGGCTCCATTGAATCTTTACTATAGCCATCTCTTGATTTCTTAGTCGACGGTATTTTCTATCCAAGATGGCCATCGGGACTTCTTCGTAAGTCAGGTCTTTCTCAAGTTCTATGTCTTCTTGTTCGATTATGTGGCTTGGATCGAATATATACTTCCAAAGCATAGATACGTGAAACACATTGTGTACTCCAGCAAAGTTCGGCGGTAGAGCTAGACGGTACGCAACCTCTCCAACTCGATCTAAAATTTCGAACGGTCCTACGTATCTTGGTTTCAGCTTCCCCCGTTTTCCAAAATGATGAATCCCCTTTGTGAGTGATACTTTGAGAAAAACCCTGTCCCCCGTTTCAAATTTCAGCTCTCTCCGTCTTATGTCTGCATACGATTTTTGCCGATCTTGGGCCACGCGTATTCTTTCCCGAATTTTCTTTATTACCTCGACCATTTGATCTACCAATTCGGGCCCCAAAATCTTCTTTTCACCCACTTCGTCCCAACAAATAGGTGAGCGACATTTTCTTCCATAAAGAGCTTCATAAGGTGCCATACCAATTGTTGATTGGTAGCTATTGTTGTAGGCAAACTCCACTAAGCACAAGTGGTCTTCCCAGCTTCCGGGAAAATCCAAAACACATACCCTTAACATATCCTTCAAGATTTGTATGGTCATTTCCGATTATCCGTCTGTCTGTGGGTGAAAGGTTGTACTAAAGGACAGCTTGGTCCCCAATTCCTTTTGCAGACTTTGCCAGAATCTGGAGGTGAACCGAGGATCTCTATCTGATATCGGTACGCCGTGCAATTGAACGATTTCTTCGAGATATAAACGTGCCAACTTATCTAGTCCAAAACTCATCTTGATTGGCAAGAAGTGGGCAGACTTCGTTAATCTGTCAACTATCACCCAAATGGCATGGTTTCCTCGTTTGGTGTTTGGCAGACCTACCACGAAATCCATAATTATATGTTCCCACTTCCACTCCGGTATCTCCAAAGAAGTTAGCATCCCAGCCGGTCGTTGATGCTCCGCCTTCACTCATTGACAAATGAGACACTTTTTTACGAACAGCCCTATATTCCTCTTCATATTTCTCCACCAAAAATTTTACCTTAGATCCCGGTACATCTTTGTACCTCCAGGATGTGCAGACATTGATGTGCAATGTGCGTCTCTGAGAATTTATTCTCTCAACTTCTCATCCTTGGGTACACATATTCTTCCTTTGAAGATTAGAGCTCCATCTGTGGCCAGAGAGAAACCTTTGACTTTTTCATTATCCATATGAATTTTCATTTTTGTTAAAAAGTTATCTCTCTTCTGGGCTTCCACAATTCGATCGCGCAGTATGGGTTTCACGTATAGCGTTGCCATCCTAGCTTCGATGCTATTCGGAGGCGTGATTATTTCCAAATTTAACTTTGACATCTCCTCGATCAACTGGTGCTGATTAGTGATCATGGACGTCACCATCCTCTTTTCTTTTCTACTAAGGGCATCAGCTACTACGTTTGCTTTTCCAGGATGATAGTGAATCGTAATATCATAATCTTTCACCAACTCTAGTCATCTTCTTTGTCTCATATTGAGCTCCTTCTGTTCAAAGAAGTATTTCAGGCTTTTATGATCGGTGTAGACCTCACACTTCACGCCATAGAGATAGTGTCTCCATATCTTGAGAGCGTGTACCACAGCTGCTAGCTCCAGATCATGCGTTGGGTAGTTCTGTTCATGAATCTTCAATTGGCGCGAAGCATACGCCACTACTCTCTCTTGTTGCATCAAAACACACCCCAAACCCTGTTTGGATGCGTCACTGTAAATCACGAACCCCTTAGTTACGTCTGGAACTATTAAGACTGGTGCTTCTGTCAGTCTCTGCTTTAGTTCCTAGAAACTACGCTCACATTGCTCACTCCATTGAAACTTCACGTCCTTTCTTATCAAGCGAGTCATAGGAGCTGCAATCTTTGAGAATCCTTCTATGAATCTTCGGTAGTAGCCAGCCAAATCGATAAAGCTCTGCACTTCCCTAACGTTTGTTGGAGTCTCCCACTTACTAACTGCTTCCACTTTTTCAGGATCTACTTCGATCCCTTGTGAAGAGACAATATGGCCCAAGAAGCCCACTTTATTCATCCAGAATTCACACTTCCTGAATTTCGCATAAAGCTTCTCCTTTCGTAGAACCTCTAGTGCAATTTTGAGATGTTGCTCATGGTGCATTCTATTGCACGAGTAGATGAGAATGTCATCAATGAACACGATGACAAAAAGATCGAGGTACGGATGGAAGACACGATTCATCAAATCCATAAAGACAGCTGGAGCATTACTCAGTCCAAATGGCATAACTACAAACTCGTAGTGACCATATCTCGTCCTGAACGCTGTCTTGGATATATCCGTGTCCTTGACTTTCATCTGGTGATAACCAGATCTTAAGTCAATCTTCGAGAACACACTGGCACCTCTTAATTGATAAAAAAGATCTTCAATTCGAGGCAGTGGGTACTTGTTCTTTATTGTCCTCTTATTCAGCTCGGTAATCGATACACATTCGAAAGTTGTCATCATTCTTCTTTACAAAAAGCACTGGAGCTCCCCAGGGCAACACGCTTGGTCTAATGAAACCTTTGTCCAAAATTTCCTGTATTTGGACCTTCAGTTCCTGTAGTTCCTTTGGTGCCATCCGATAAGGAGATTTCGACACCGGTTTTGATCCTGGAAGGAGATCTATTTCGAAGGTCGCCTGTCGATCCGGTGGAGGACGAGGTAATTCATCTGGAAAAACATCCAAGAATTCCCTTACTACTGGCACTTCCTCAATAGACGACGATCCCTGCTCGGAATTTACCATGTTGACTAACCAAGCCTCGCAATTTCCTTCACTAAGTATTTCGATTGCCTTCATGGCCGATATAATTCTCAAGTCAGTTCTAACCCGTGTCCCATGGAATGTGAACTCCGGTTTTCCAAGCGTTTGAAAGACGATTTCCCTTACCCAGCACTTGATTATCGCATGATTGGACTCTAACCAGTCCATACCCAAGATTATGTCAAAGTCTTTCATTTCTAAAGCGTGAAAATCAGCTAGGAGAATTTTATCTTCCAATACGATCTTCAGGTGACGGTACAGGTGTTGTGTCTTTACCGTCTTTCCGGAAGGAATACTAACTTCTAAGGTCTGAGAGACTATCCTACCGCCTTCATGCTTCAGCAATTTACAGAAATCGACAAATACAATGGAGTGTGTCGCCCCAGTATCAAACAGGGTGAAAACAGGTATATCACATAATGATAACATATCTGTCATCATCTCAGCTCCCTTAGTAGCCTCTGGGCGGGTAAGAGCGAAAGCGCGTACTCTACCTGCCACCGGCCTCGAGTTCGGGGCTGTAGCTGGTGAATTTCTTGCCATCCTGCAGTTGGCCGCTATATGCCTCGGTGCCCCACATGTAAAGCAATTTCGTGTTTCTTGTTGACATGACCCCATGTGTACCTTCCTGCATCTAGGGCACGGGTTCCCGAGTCTGGGAGTGGAAAGAATTGGAGCATTGTTTGCTCTCGAAAACTTGTTCTGGGCAAAACCCCGACTCAGGCCAGCCCATTTCCTCTTGACAGGAATCGGGAACACTTTCTTGGGTGGCATCCCATCCAAATGCAGACGAGATGTAATTTCCTGAGCTCTCTCATTAACACTTGCATGTGTTGTCTCCCCCTGCCCAGCCAAAATGGATCCAATCTCTGGACGAAGGCCTCTTTCAAATCTTCGGGCCTTCTTGAGGTCGGTATCCACTAAGTGTATGGCATACCGGCTCAAATGATTGAATCGCCGCTCATATTCTCCCACTGTCATGCTTCCTTGATGGAGATGTAGAAACTCCGTTTCCTTCTGGTCCCGGTAGAATTGAGGGATGAAGTGATGGGAAACCACTTCTTAAATTCTTCCCAAGTCATCCATTCCCTTTGAGCAAGCAGCAGAGTTCGTTCATACGAGTCCCATCAGTGACTCGCCTCCTCTGTAAGTTGGAAAATCGCACAAAAGACCTTCTGTTCCTGTGTACACGTCAAATATCCAAATAATCGGTCTAATGCCCTTAACCATTCTTCTGCATCTACCGGTTCACCCTTCCCGTTGAACGTCGGCGAGTTGAATCACCTAAACTGTTCGTATATAAGATTCGGATCTGTTCTTATTGGCTGGGGTGTGGCTCGAATCACTTCGAACTGTTGGGCTAGTCCCCTCAACACAGTTACAAAATCTCCTACGTTTGTATTTTCCTCTTGTGCGGGTTGATCAGCCCTTGGGGCTTGTTCCTTTCGAGGTCTTCCTCTTGGCATCGCTCTTTTATGTTATATATATAGATATATGTTACTGAGATTCCATAATAAAATAATAGACATAGATAAGATAAACGCGACATATTTGAAAGGGTATAAACGTGTATTCCATCAAACAGAAAAGGAATTACACGTGCATATATATATATATATATATATATATACATATATGTAAAATAGGGGTATAGCCCGTACATCATGTCAAAAGGATTATGTACACTATCTACATGAAATAAAAGCTACCGTATACATCTAGGAAGATAGAACGTCTGTAGCGTATATATATATCATAAAAGACATCTCTCTAGTCTACGCAACTGCGGCTGGAGGCGGTGATCTCGGTAGTCCCGGTGCCCTGTTCCTCGGGTCACCAGCCTCTAGGTCATCCACCTCAGGGTCCTCCTCGGAATCCTCCTTAGGATCTTCCTCCGACTCAGAACTACTACTAGACGGATCATAGGGTCCTGGTTCAGGAGCAGTCGGTAGGCCATGTCGGCCCCACAGCTCTAGCATCGTCCTTGCCACGTTTCTGAAGTCAGCGATGGATACAAAATCCCTCGATGAATATACCAACTCATCCCGGTAAACGAGACGTGCCCTAGTCTCCCACTCGCAAGGTAAAGTATGGATCAGGTGTAGACATGTCTGTACACCACTGATCCTTCCTCCAGCGCCCCCTAACTCCCTCCAGCAGTGCAGCAGTCCGGCGACGTGCTCACCTACCGACCTATCGTCCGTCACTTCACTCTCGTAAAAACGACGTCAGAGTCTTTCCTCACGCATCTCTACAATGGGTACTCGCATCCTAGCAACGTAAACCCTATTCATCTGTCCTATATAAATTACACAAGTTTTTTTTTCATCAGCCTATGCCCGTACACGTCCCTGTTTAAACCTCAACGGTTTATATCATGCCAACACAGTATCATATAACAGATAAACATTTTATTCCAAAAGTCTTATGATCAAGGAGAGTCACCTACAAAGAGAGGATGGTGATTATCTTATTTCTTTTCGAAAATAATTTCACGTTTTAAAGACACGTCTTTCTCATTTTCTCTTTTTAAAACAAATTTGAGCAAGTTCAAAAATGATAGAACATTGCTCTGATACCATGATGTCACGCCCCGTTTTCTTACATAACATTTATCAGAGTTTACATTTTTGGGCGTGAAGAAAGAAGGGGAAAAGAGACGTGCATGATATAAAATAGAAGGAGGTAAGAGACGAACATTAGAAGAATGAGGTAAGAGACGAGCAGAAGATTTTTACATATCAACAATCGGATTCAACTGATTAACAAACTATTCACAGCAGGATCCATCATCCATAATACGTAAAAGATTATACTTACAAAATGTGAATTTACAAAATATTGTTTCATTGTTATGGGACAACAGGCTTAACATGCATAAGTCTAGATATGGCACCATCGTCTCTCTCTCTAGGGTTCATCATGCTCATCATTACCTGTAACGTGAGTTACAGAATAGAGGGTGAGTGCGTGGAATACACTTGTGGGGATAAAATCCGCATCTTATAACATACGACAGATATGTAAAACAGAAGGAAAAACCAGAAACCTCGATCAGCACGTTGTCATTGCACTTAAAATACAAACCAGATATTAGAAATGGTAAGGGACGTATAGGTGCGGGTATTCCTCGTCTTACCCTATAAAACGATAATTAATACCGCTGGTGCATTTTAAGGACCACAAAACCTCTCAGAGTAGTAGAAAGAAATAGGAGACGAATGCATGTACAGTGTGGACCTCAGTCCGTTCGCAGTATAAAGTATGGCACAACAGTTATATTCACAGCACATAGTATTCCGCAATTTACGCATTTAATAGGGAAAACAGTAAACAGATAAAGATTTAGAAGTTACCCCCACCTTGTTCGGTGTTTTACCCCGTGAGTAGTAGGTATCAAAGCTCAATATCCCAAAGCTCAGTCCAACCGGTAGCTTACACAAGTTACAACATTTCTTAGATCCTAATTATGTATAATTAAAGATTTAATCGATATTGGATAAGGTACGATCGATCGAGATGAGATGGATCGGTAAATCTAAAGATTGAGGTTGAGAAGACGAGAGAGAAAGATTAGTTTATAAGGCTGAGATGAAAGAAGATGAAATTTGGATCGCGACGGAAAAAGAATGAGCTCGATCGGAATTGAAACGAGCTCAAACGGAGCGTTTTAAGATCGAGGGTTATTTTGGTAATTTGGTCAAAGGGTTGACTTTGACCGGAATGAAATTTGGATCGTAACGGAAAAAGAATGAGCTCGATCGGAGTTGGAACGAGCTCAAACGGAGCGTTTTAAGATCGAGGGGTATTTTGGTAATTTGGTCAAAGGGTTGACTTTGATCGGGACCCACGGACCCCGGTCAACGACATCTCGTTGGCGACGACTCGATGATAAAGTACGACGAAAATCGGATCGAAAATACGTCGTCGCACGCGCACTCGGCGTCGGGTGGAAAACTCGGTGGCCTCGGCCGCTTTCATCGACAGCCGCCGAATTTTCTCGACAGCCTCGATGGGTTGGCTCGGAAACTGCCGAGTTTTCTCGGCAGGTCTCGGTGGGTCTCGGCAGCTGCCGAGTTGTCTCGGCAGCCCGGCTCGGCAGTTGCCGATTTTTCTTGGCAGCTCGGCACCCGGTGTCTCCCGGCGGCGCCTGCTCTTCCAGCCATCTTCCCGGCGCCACCAGCCACGGCGGCTCCGCCCTTTACCGGCGCCACCTGGTCCGCCGGCCACCACCTCCGGCCAACTTCGCTAGAATCCGGCCATGAACAGTACCCCGTTCAATAGCCCAAACACACCCAAACACACACAAAACCTTTGCCACCAGCACTCAAAACCACTCCGATCGGTGACTTTCTGGCGCCGGTCACCAACCCTAAACCATTCCAAATTCTTCCCCAACACCTCGACTTATCCTAGCAATAGAAAAGAACCAAAACCATCAAGAAACGATAGAGAAACGGGAGAGAGAAAATGGTTGAAAAACACAGGTTTAGGGTTTTTTAGGCGGTTTTTCGCCGTTTCCCGGCGAACGAGACATCGGATTGGAATTCCGGAAGTTGTCCTAGACTTGTCTCGTCGAGGGCTACGATCTGAGTGGAAGCCCTATTTTCCGACCATCGCTGATGGCAGCGGTGGCGGCATGGCGGCTCCGTTGGCGGCGGCGGCGGTGGTGACGAAAAGCTGTAAAGAAATAAAGAGAAGGGAGAAGAACTTACGTGTTTGCTTTGCTTTCGGCTCGTCCGAGAAATTTGAATTTTGAATTCGAATGAGCCCCTATTTATAGAAAATTTTCGGAAAGTTTACCGTTCATAGAATATTCCTTTTACCGTTCAGGGAATATTCCTTTTTACCCTCAAGATTCTACCATTCGTTTTTCCGAACCTTCGTTTATTGAGTTACGGGTGTCCGATTGACCTCTAGTTCGTTTCTATTTCCTCATTTTTCCGTCACGCACCTCATGGTAAATTTACATTCTATGTTCCACGACTAATGTATTCCTCTATCTAAAACACGCATTAAACATATTTCTGAAACGCACGTAACTATTTAAACATTTAAAAATCAACACACATAAATCATTTCAATTAAGGGTTTAATTATTTAATTAACCAATTATGTTTCGTTTTTGTCCTGGGTGCTACACAACATATGCAACACATAAGCATTTACATATATACCACACATGTCTGTTTGAGAAAACTTTAGAATTGAAAAGGCCAAATTTATACATTCCACAATTTGTTTTCAATACTAGAAGGCCACCAATATATACTTTTTATCCATACTTTTTATCCAACGTAGAATTAAAATGAATCAAATAGTATATAATTACACTTGATAATTAAATTCATCTTTCATGATTTTACAACCCAACAGGTAATATTCCAAGAGAAATTGGGAACTTGAAAGCACTCTATATCTTAGACCTCCGCAACAACAATTTAAGTGGTATGATTTTGTTTCTTTGATTGCTTTAAAAAAATTCATCTTTTTCTGGTGCAACTGTGAAGTCTGTGATTTTCTTTTTCTACTATAGAAAATAATTTTTTTAATATAATTGAATCTTATTAGTGTTGTTCTTTGTGTTTTATATTTTTTCCTTTTTATCAAGGATTCTAAATTGATGTGGTTAGAGGAAAAGACAAAAAAAAAATTATTTTTTTTAAACTATATATATATATATCAATTCAGATATATTTTTGAATTATTCTTTGATATGGAATTTTTTATATATTATTTATCAAAATTTTAAATAAGTTATTGAACTTGTAGGCTGCATTCCACTACTAATCGAAATTTTTTATTTTCTTGTTTTCCCCAAATATGGAAGGAACTTTTTCTATTATCCTATTCCACAATCCATCATCAATATATCCACATTGGAAAACATTTTTAGAGGCTGATATATCAAAATTCAAATTTAATGACAAGAGATTACTAAAAGTGAAGTTTTCTTATCCACTAATTTGTGCATTTCTCAATAAACAAAATATCTATTCTTGAAAAGAAAGGGAAAATGCTATATATAGATGCAAATATTTAGAAGCACACATTAATCGTTATACCATTTTTATTAAAAAACTTCTAATGAACTACACCTCGGAAATTTCATTTCGTGACTTGGAAAAATTGTTCCGAATGGAAAAAGTGTATACACCACCAATGTTAATGTTCCTTCATATTTAGGAGTTTTTAGAAATACTTTATTTGCAAGTATATTTTTTCAAATATACATATATTTAATGAATTATATTATTATTCTAAAATGAATCCATAGTATATGATTACACTTGATAATTAAATTCAGCTTTCGTGATTTTACAACCCAACAGGTAATATTCCAAGAGAAATTGGAAACTTGACATTTTTAACATATTTATTCCTCGACAACAACAGATTGAGTGGTACGTTCTATCATTTTCAACTCTTTCTTTGTTGTAAATTTTATTATCTTAATAGACGTTTGTAAAGTTCTTTAATTGTATGTTGTTCAATCTATTCAAGTTTTGCATTATGTCATATTTATAATATTGAGATATATTGCATTTCGATAAAGCAATAGACCATAAATAAATTAGCACATGATGCCACATGGACAGTATATGAGCACATACATAAGTAAAAATTAGAATAAACCTAAAGTTGAATCTTTATGAGTTGAATCTGGTCCATCAATTTCATTAATATAATATATAAGAGGTATTTTGTGCTGGAGTGAAAAGGGAGTTTGGGTAAATTTTATGGAATAAAACTCAAATTTAACTTGTTGTACCACTGTTGAACGGTGGTACGTCAAGTCAGTTTGATCATTGACTTGATTCCACCAACATTGGTTTAAATGAGCTATTTAAATTTTCATACTTTATGATACATTCTTAAAGTTTGTCGGACATATATAACATTTCATGTCTTTCAAAATCATTGATTTTGGTAAATTGTGTGTGATGTCTTTGTATTATGTGTGTTTTGTGTTATACAAAATTAAAATTAAAATAATTAATGAACAATTTCAAGTAGCAAATTATTATGGACTTAAAATTTTCATTTCTCCATATTCGTTTGTTGATATGTTTCTTTTCATTCTTTTTTGTTGCAAATTTATTAAATGAAGATTACAAATTAAAGTATATTATTGGTAGGTTTTTATTATTGTATCATTAAATTAAGTTGTTCTTAATGCCTTTTGTTTTCTTTTTATGCATCGAATTTTGATTTTGCATGTTATAGTTTCCGTCGCTCAAAATTTTTGCAGTTTTAGTTTCTTGGATATGTGCAACTCTGATCAGTATTTAACAGAAAATTCACAATTGTCATTGTGTTTTATCATAATTATATAAATTATAAGTCTATGAACTAATTATTAACAACATAAAACAAATTGAAAAATGAATTATTGATCACAAAGACAGAAGACAAAAGTATAGGAAAATATCATATATATGCTTTTGCATACATTATTGATTTTTTTGCGATGGATCCAACTGAATATTTTTTTTAAACAAATCATATTTTATTCAGTCTCATGTCATTAATAAATATTTGGATATGTTAAATATTTAGATATAGGAAGCACGCTAATGGTTTGCTACTGATAAATTAAAATAATTTATTTTTTATCACTATGTATCTTTTTGTTTGATAATCAGTTTTAATATTTTTTGTCTCACAATTTCACAGGTAATATTCCTAGAGAGATTGGTGATCTTAACAAGTTAAGATTCTTGTATTTGAGTTCTAACAAATTGGAGGGCATTTTACCTCCGACAATTTTTAACTTATCATCTTTGGGAAGCTTGGTCTTATCAAACAATATGCTCACTGGAGCATTGCCAAGAGATATTCATGGAAACATGAATTTACTTTCATTACAGCTTGACAACAATGGCTTACATGGTATGATACTTTTTTCTATGCTCTCACTCTCTATTGTCAATTTTTTTTTCAGGTAGCATTCCTTGGAAGTTGTTCTCAACCAAACTTTTGGTCGTTGATCTTTCTACTAATTCTTTTGAAGGTTCCATATCTATAGACATTGAAAGACTACAAAACTTGAAAACTCTAGTACTCCATTCCAACAAGTTCAGTGGAGAGATTCCATCGTCCATTTGCAAATTGATATATCTTCGATATCTCCATTTGTCAAATAACAGCTTAGAAGGAGGAGTTCCTCAATGTTTAGGCAAATCTTTGCAGATCTTGCATTTAAAGAGAAATTACCTTCATGGCCTTATTCCGTCGACATTTGAAAATGGTTGTACTCTCGAGTCTCTTAACCTAAATAGCAATCAATTCGAAGGAGCACTGCCACGATCCCTTGCCAATTGTCGACAACTTGAGGTTCTTGACATTGGAAAAAACAAAATACAAGACACGTTTCCTTTTTGGATGGAAGATCTTCTTCATCTTCGGGTCCTTGTCTTAAGGTCTAACAGATTTAATGGCTCCATATTACTCCCGTCAAAGACTAATGTTTCATTTCTCAAGTTGCAAGTTTTTGACATAGCCCGAAATGCATTTACTGGCACTTTGCCTGACAGATATTTGAATAACTTCAATGCCATGATAAATATCAGGGAAAATCCAACACGAGGAAGAAATTGGTTTACGAAATATGAGGAGTCGATGGTATTTGTTTTCAAAGGTTTGGAGCAATCAGTGGAGAGAATCCTAACAACCTTCACAACCATTGACATGTCTGAAAACAATTTTTGTGGAGGTATTCCAGAATCCATAGGAAAGCTCAATTCTCTAAGGTACTTGAATTTGTCTCATAATAAGCTCACAGGACACATACCTATATCTCTTGGAAATGTAACCATTCTTGAATCGTTGGATTTGTCTTCAAACAAATTGGTGGGTGAAATTCCAAGACAATTGAGCAGTCTAACATTTCTTTCGACATTGAATCTTTCGTTGAATAATCTTGTTGGCCGAATACCTCAATCTGGTGGTCAATTTCCTACATTTGACAATAGCTCGTACATGGGAAATTCAGGATTATGTGGGTTTCCATTGACAAAAGAATGTGATGATCCAAAGAACACTAATATTGGAAAGAAAGTGCCCCTGCAAGATGATGATGACTCTGATTTTATTAAAGGATTTACGTGGCAAGCTGTTGTTTTAGGGTATGGATGTGGTTTCCTAATAGGAGTTATTATTGCTTATTTAGTTTTTCGATATGGAAGACCTAAATGGTTGGTAGAATTGTTTTTCGGTGTTGAATACAAGATGACAAAAAGAAGCAATAGAAGAAATGTGGTGCGACGAAGAACTTGAATGCACAGGAATCAAAGTTGGTTTAAATGTTATATTTACACACTTTTGTTGTTGGGCACAATGTATGATGGATTTTGTTGTTTTTCTTACATTTATTAGCAAATCAGATTGTATTATATTGGCTAATATGTTTGGTTAGCTTTTATTTACACTATAAAAAAAAAAGTGTATTTGCGGTGAGAATTTTTCTGACACTAAAAGTCACTACAAGAAAAAAGGGCTACAACAAGTGTTTTTAACCCTTGTCGTAGCCATATTCAAACTGTTGTCGTAGCTGGTGTTGTCGTAGACTCTGAAAAAATCCGCTCATAGACAACGGTTTTTAACCGTTGTCGTAGACTCTACGACAACGGTTAAAAACCGTTGTCGTAGCCATATAATAACCGTTGTCGTAGATCGTAATATCTTAAAAACCGTTGTCGTAGTGTCTATGACAACGGTTTTAAACCGTTGTGTTTCTATCTAATAACCGTTGTCGTAGAGCACAATAAATAAAATAATATTTTGCCACGTAAGCTTGCCACATCATCACACACGTCATCCACATCATGCCACATCATCATACACATCATCCTGAGATGACACATCATCATAAGTATGACATCATCACTGACATCATCATAATCAATATTATGCGTTGTGTGAGATTCGAACCCGGGAGGCCCGATGGTACTCTAACCACTAGACCATTGATGCCTCATGTGACAATGTCTTGCATATATTTCTTTTATAATATATTTGTGATATTTTTCAATTTTCTATTACATATATTTTTGTTAACTTTTATAAAGTACCATTACTTATTAATATATAAGTAATTGATTTCCAATTTTGATATATTAATATATATATATATATATATATAAATAATTGAATGATTAATGACTATATTAATAATAATTAATATAATTTTCAAATTATATATATATAATGAATATATTTATAAAATTAATATATATTTCAAATTATATGTATAATTAATATATTTATAATATTAGTGTATTTTTCAAATTAATATATTTATAAAATTAATAATCTATTGTACATATTTTCTAAAATTTCTTTATAATGAAATAAAATTTAATTCTCAAAATTAGTTTATTTCATCAATTTAATTCAACAATATATAGCATTTCTTCTTTCATTCAAAAAAAAAATTGTAATATTTGACTTTTTTTTAAATATTAGTCTACGACAACGCTTCTACGAGGCTACGACAACGTTAGAAAACAACTCATGTGACAATGTCTTACATATATTTCTTTTATAATATATTTTTGATATTTTTCAATTTTCTATTATTACATATTTTTTGTTAACTTTTATAAAGTACCATTACTTATTAATATAAGTAATTGATTTCCAATTTTGATATATTAATATATATATATAATTGGAAGATTAATGACTATATTAATAATAAGTAATATAATTTTCAAATTATATATATAATGAATATATTTATAAAATTAATATATTTTTCAAATTAATATATGTATATTAATAATGCATATATATATTTTTCAAATTATATATATAATTAATATATTTATAAAATCAATATATTTTTCAAATTATATTTACAATTAATTAATAAATTTATATAATTAATGTATTTTTCAAATTAATATATTTATAATATTAATAATCTGTTGTAAATATTTTCTAAATTTTATTTATAATGAAATAAAATTTAATTCTCAAAATTAGTTTATTTCATTAATTTAATTCAAAAATATATAGCATATATTTCTTCTTTCATTAATTTAAAAAAATATATATTTTAATATTTGACTTTTTTTTAAAATTAATTAAATTAGTCTATGACAACGCTTTTACGATGCTACGACAACGTTAGAAAACAACCCTTGTCTTAATTACCTACGACAACACATCTACAACAACGGCAAGTTAAAACCGTTGTCTATGAGAGAATTTTTCGGGCTACGACAACGGTAGGTTAAAAACCATTGTCTATGAGAGAATTTTTTGGGCTACGACAATGGTAGGTAAAAAACCGTTGTCTATGAGAGAAGTTTTTGAGCTACGACAACGGTTTTTTCAAAAACACATGTCGTAGATGCTACGACAACGGTTCTTATCAAAAACACATGTCGTAGAGGTGTTGTCTATGAGCATTTTTCTTGTAGTGAGTTTACTTTTAGCGACAACATGATATTATCGTAAAAATTGATAATAATAATAGTCAACAAGTTGTCACAAAAAGACAATTAAAAATCTATTTACAAGAACATTATGTATTAACGACAACATTATTTCAAAACAGAAAAAAACTATTTATGAGAAGATTATGAAATAATAATTTGGTGACAACTTTTAATATTAATTTCTGACAATTTTTTATTGTCTCTAAAAAAACATTTTTGTTGTAATGTTGGTTGGTTCATACATTAATATGTCGTCAAATCATAGTTATAGATTTGCTGTAGCGCCCCGGATCAAAACGAGCATAATTTATTAATTAAATATTTTAAGCCTGACTTAATAACTATGTGCGTATATTTGGACTGTTTAATTAATTAAGTGCGTTTCAGATAAGTGTTTAATGCACGTTTTAGATCGATAATTTTATTAGTCATGAAACAAAGGATATTAAGTTATCCCGCGATGCGTATTCGAAATACGAGAACATAGAAACGAACTAGAGCTCAATCGGAGTTACGTAGCTCAAGTAATGA
Source organism: Scutellaria galericulata (assembly GCA_946896805.1). Taxonomy (NCBI): domain Eukaryota; kingdom Viridiplantae; phylum Streptophyta; class Magnoliopsida; order Lamiales; family Lamiaceae; genus Scutellaria; species Scutellaria galericulata. The sequence continues at coordinate 13,515,415 of OX335789.1, forward strand.
AGAAAACAGCGAAAACGAGGAATACGACGTATACGAGACGTATACGAAGAGTAGAAAATACGAGTCAAATCGATGAATAGTAACCCAAGATATTTTGGGTGAATAGTGTTTTTCGGAAATTCTATAAATAGGAGCTCTTCCGATTCGTTTTTCACCGTTTTTCCGAACGAACCGAAAAGCGCCGAACGCACGTAAGTCTCTCTCTCCTCTCCCTCTCTCTCTCCCCTCTACTTTCTGCCTCCGGCGCCGCCGCCGGCCGGTGGCCGGAAAATTTCAACGTTGTCGGAATCGGACGATTTTCGCACACGACGTTCGTCTCAACGAGGCGATTCTAGAATAGGTCTCGGATTTCAAATCGGAGTTTTCGTTCGCCGGAAAACTGCGAAAAACAGCCTTGAAACCCTAACCCTAACCCTTAATCACCCTTTCTCTCTCTTCTGATTATTCTCTCTCCACCGCGCCGGAGCAGCTGCCGGAGGCCGCCGGAGGTCGTGGCCCGTCGCTGGAGTGCCGGCGCCGCCGTGGGTGGCGGCGCCGGAGAAGGACAGCATATATATATATATGTATGCATGTATGTGTGTGTGTTTAGGTGTGTGTTAGTGTGTGTGTGTGTGTATGCTTGCTGTTGGTTGATGGTGGTGGTGTCATGTGGCTGAGGCCGGCGACTGGAAGTCGCCGGCGAGGTGGTGGTGGTGGTGGCCGGCGGCTGGTGGCCGCCGGCCAAGGCTGGGAGTGGATGTGAGTATGCGTGTGTATATATGTATGAACGTGTGTGTGTGTTGCTTGATGGGTGTGTGTGTTGATGGTTTGGGTTGGCCGGAATAGGTGGCCGGCGATGGGGAGTCGCCGGCCAAGGGTCAGGGAGTAGTCGCCGGCGACGGGAAGTCGCCGGCGACGGGAAGTCGCCGGCCGGAGTTTTTGGTTGAAGTTGGAATTTTCGAAAATCAGTGCAACGAAGGATTTTGCGGCGAGGTTCCGAGCACTATTCACCGCCGGAATCCGGCGATATATGGCCGGAGGTGGTAGCCGGCGGTGCAAGGTATCCGGCGAGGTAGGTGGCAGCGGCAGAAGGCGGCGCCGAATCGCCGGGCGACGCCGGGAAGGAGGCGCGTCGCACAGCCTGGGCGCCGGCGACCTGGGAAGGTGCTGGCCGAGAAAACTCGGCCAGCTGGTCGAGCCCTGCACGGGCTGCCGAGAAAACTCGGCAGCCGCCGAATCCACCGAGCCTTGCTGCCGAGAAAACTCGGCAGCTACCGAGAGCTGCCGAGTCGCCGTGTCCACGCTGCCGAGAAAACTCGGCAGCTGCCGAGACGAGACACCCGCTGCCGAGAAAACTCGGCAGCCGCCGAGCCAGCCGCCGAGTGCTGCCGAGAAAACTCGGCAGCTGCCGAGGACGCGCACCCGGCTGCGGAGAAAACTCGGCAGCCGTCGAGTTTTCGACCCAACGCCGTGTATGTACGAGCCTCGTCGCCCGCAACGCCGTTTTTCGATCCGAACCCCGTTTTAACCGTCGTTCGTCTTTTTCGAGTCGTCGCCAACGAGACGTCGTTGACCGAGGGTCGTGGGCCCGGTCAAAGTCAACCCTTTGACCAAAATTACCATTTTACCCCTAAACTTAACCATTTTACCACTATTCACCGCCGGAATCCGGCGATATATGGCCGGAGGTGGTAGCCGGCGGTGCAAGGTATCCGGCGAGGTAGGTGGCAGCGGCAGAAGGCGGCGCCGACGCGCCGGGCGACGCCGGGTAGGAGGCGCGTCGCACAGCCTGGGCGCCGGCGACCTGGGAAGGCGCTGGCCGAGAAAACTCGGCCAGCTGGTCGAGCCCTGCACGGGCTGCCGAGAAAACTCGGCAGCCGCCGAATCCACCGAGCCTTGCTGCCGAGAAAACTCGGCAGCTGCCGAGAGCTGCCGAGTCGCCGTGTCCACGCTGCCGAGAAAACTCGGCAGCTGCCGAGACGAGACACCCGCTGCCGAGAAAACTCGGCAGCCGCCGAGTGCTGCCGAGAAAACTCGGCAGCTGCCGAGGACGCGCACCCGGCTGCCGAGAAAACTCGGCAGCCGTCGAGTTTTCGACCCAACGCCGTGTATGTACGAGCCTCGTCGCCCGGAACGCCGTTTTTCGATCCGAACCCCGTTTTAACCGTCGTTCGTCTTTTTCGAGTCGTCACCAACGAGACGTCGTTGACCGAGGGTCGTGGGCCCGGTCAAAGTCAACCCTTTGACCAAAATTACCATTTTACCCCTAAACTTAAAATGCTCCGTTTGAGCTCGTTTTAACTCCGATCGAGCTCATTCTTTTTGCGTTGCGATCCTTATTTCATTCCCTATCATATCAGCCTCTTAGACTGATCTGTCCCTCTCGATCTTTAGATCTCTCGATCCGCCGCGTAGTTAACGATCGTACTTTCACCGGGAACGTTTATAGCTTTATTTATACTTTATTAAGGATCTAAGATATACCGTAAATGTGTAGGCTACTTGTTGGACTAAGCCTTGAGGCGTTGGTTTATCAAACTTACTGTTCTAGCTACTCACGTGGTAACCACCGAACAAGGTGGGGGTAATTTCTAACTCTTTATCTGTTTACAGTTTTCCCTATTTGTGAGCATGATTGAGGAATACTAAATGCTGTGAAAATGCGTGCTATGCCATTCTATATACTGTGAAAGAACTTCGGTTCACATTGCATGTTCGAAGAGTCCTATGGACTGTAAAAAATCGCCTCCCTCCCTTCTACTACTCTATTGAGGTTTGGTGGTCCTCATGAAATGCACCAGCGGTATTGAGACCGTTTTATAGGATAAGACGGGAGAATCCCGCACCTATTCGCCCCTTACCCTTTCTAATATCTGTTGTGCATTTTACTTGCTGTGATTGAATGTTATTTTCCTATACGATATAACTGTTGCATGTTATAAGATGCGGACTTTATCCCCACGAGTGTATTCAACGCACTCACCCCCTATTCTGTACTCACACTACAGGAACTGGAAAGCATGATGAACCTTAGATGGAGAGAGGTGATGCTAATTTTGGGATATGTATATTTAGGTTGAAGTCACACAAACGTTTCAAAACAATGTTTTATGTAAATCACGTTTTGTAATAATTTTTGATATAAGTTTCAGATGTGAGATCCTGATGGTTTATTCCGCTGCGTTATTTATGTTGTATATATATATTGGTATTGAGACCGATTGTTATTGGCCGAGGCCATTTGTTGATATGTGATTGTTTCACATCGCCCCTTACCTCTTTCTTCTGGCGCCTCCTGCTATTTCTTTCTGTATATGATATGCGTCCCTTGCTTTTCTATCTTCACGCCCGGGTAAAACTCTGATATTTTATGAAAAGAAAACGGGGCGTGACAGATGGTATCAGAGCCAGGTTCTACTTGTAACGCCCCGTTCCCAATTTAATTGGAAACAGATCGTCACCCTTTGCATACTTAGGAAATAAAGAAATTATAATGATTTTATAACATACAGCGGAAGACTTAAAAGCGAAGACACGAGAGTTTTAAAATTTTTACTTTTTAAAATATAACATAAACATGTAATTATACATCGACTAAAAAAAAAGTCTAGTCGTGTCTTACCCACATTTCTAGGTAAAATGTTTGAACCAAAGACATACATGAATTACACAACAGAACATATATATATATATATATATATATAATAGGATACGAGTTTAGGCCCATAGTTTTTCATATAAAACATGTTTAAACAACATATTCATTTCAAAAGGAAACATGGTTCTAGCATATTTATTTTAAAGACAGTGAGAAGTCAGCCCAGCCTGCTACACGTCCTTGTCATCATCTGCCGAGCCTGAAAATATAAAAAGGTAACATCATGAGACACCTCCGGAGAGGGATCCCAGTGGGATAACTTTACAGTCTAATATATTGAAGCAATTAAATTGTTAAGCAAGTACTACATGTGGTTCTTAGCCACCTTGTAAACATTTTGTGGTTCTTAGCCACCCTGAGAAACATTTTGTGGGTCTTAGCCACCCTGTAAACATTTTGTGGGTCTTAGCCACCCTGTAAACATTTTGTGGGTCTTAGCCACCCTGTAAACATAGACCAGGCACTTTACGCCCTTATGGTCGCTTTCATAGACCAGGCACTTTACGCCCTTATGGTCGTCGCCCAGTATGGAAATTACATACTGGTTATAGCTACGGGCTTCAGCCGTAGATTTTCATACATAACTTATCAATTCAATCATCATCATATAGTAGAGAGTAGAAGTTACCCACTTGTAGGTTTAAAAGCGTAAGGATTGCCTCCGGATTCACCGATCGCCTCGACTGCGCTCGACACACTTAACTGATTAGCTTTCTTATATCGTATAACATAATCTTTTGTATTTATATTAGGTTACATTAACCTAAAACACATTCATACCTATAACTTAATTGTTAGGCATTTAAACTAGAAATATGGAAGGATAAAAAGACACATAAAGTCACAACACTTTTAATAATTCTCATATAATTCTTATTACCACATAATTATTCATATAAGCATATAAATTCTTTTAGTACATCATATAAAAACATCAACTAAAAATAAGGTTCACATAAGTAGTCATGAATTTCCTAAGTTGGCCGAAAACCGGACATCATATGCTGAAAAACAGACTTTCTCGTAAAAATCACCATACCCGATAGGATTGATGAAATGCTTTCATATTTTTACAGTAAATAGAAAACACATTAAAGTATAACATATAAAAATATCAATCGAAAATAAGATTCACACAATTAGTTATCAATTTTCAAAGTTGGTAGAAAACAGGGTATCATCTAGACCGAAAACAGACCATATTGTAAAATTAATTATAATTTGTACAAGACTCCAAAAATGTCATAGTAAAATTCTACATACTCATAAGAATGTGTACTACAACATCGTAAAACATGGTTTATAAATACGATTTCAATAAATAGTTATGGCTTTTAGAACAAGACCGAAAACAGGACATCACTTATGCAGAAAACAGGTTATGTTGTAAAATTCGGCATAAATCATACAAAGCTCAAAAAATTTCATACTAAAATCCTAAACGTACCTAAGAACTGGTTCTAAAACATAGAAAAAGATCATGCAAAAATTCGAAGTACACTGTGCCCAGAAAATTATAGAGTTCAGACCCGAAAACAGGGTAAAAACTGTCTCCGACCAGCTTTTCTTAGAAAAATCATATAAAATTTAATTTAACTCCAAACCTCATGAAATTTTACAGGAATGTTCTTGACTTCATATATTTTAATCTAGCAAAAGGATTCATCCTAATTCAACCTATAAAATTTTCGAACATAACAAAAACAGTAGCATAACATAGCATATTCCTAAGTCTATTTTAGAATCAAATATTCCTCCATGCAAACAACATATAATCCCAACAAATATGCCAAAGAACATCTTTGGACTTCTTATCCTAAAACATTAAGCATAAATCATGAGATTAGATGAAGATTCTAAGAGAGTTTAGCCAAAATACCTTTAGGGTTTGAGGTAAGAACTTGATGGATATAGACCTTTGCTTTTCCTTATTTCTTTGTTAACTTAGTTATGACCTTGGCTCCTCTTAGGGGTGTAAATCGAGAGAGAGAGAGAGAGAGAGAGAGAGAGAGAGAGTTGCATGGTGCAAGTTGAGAGATATTTTTGCATGTTGCATATAGAGTGGTGAGGTGTTAGGCTAGGTTGCTTAGTCATAGGTTAGCAAGACTTATCATGGAAGCTTAGCATTAAAATAAAAGGAAATTAAATTAATTACCTTGATATTTAATGTTTCATATTACATATATTTATAAGTATATGCATACCTTATTGAAGAGACTAGAAATAATAAGGTAATGTATAATTCACATAATTGTGGAAATCACTTAGCATAAAACCTAAAATCATTTATTCAATTAAATGTAATTATCATCTTATCTTTTTACTTCCATTCATATGTGTCGAGTGAGTGGAGATCGAACTCGGTTTCTTCCGTGAGCAATCCTGCAAAACCCTTAAAATCTCGAAAGAAAGACATATCATAAAATCTTTAAAAATAAAATAAACATAACGTATAATCATAAATCATAACATAGCATCATATAAAATCTCTCACGTAACTCATTCTTAAATAACATTAAAAGTATTTTAATAAATATGCATATGCAGGTTTTCTTGAAAACGGGGTGTTACAACTCCCCCCACCTTTTTAAAAATTTCGTCCCGAAATTTGGTTAAACAACTCCGGGTATATCCTAAGAATTTCGTCCTCATTTCCCTAGTCACTTCCTCTTCTTTATGCTTATTCCATTATACCAAAACTAATGGTATATTCCTATTCCTCAAAGTCTTAGTCTTTCTACCGATAATAGACACAGGTTGCTCTTCGTAAGTTAGGTCTTTCTTAATCTCAAATGGTTCAAGCGTAATATGATGGCTAGGATCTGTCACTTATTTTCGTAGCATTGATATAGGGAAGACGTCATGAACTGCAGATAATTTCGAAGTAAGGGCAAGTCGATAAGCAACATCTCCAATACGTTCTAAGATTTCAAACGGTCCTATAAATCATGGTCTCAACTTTCCTTTCTTCCCAAAACGGATTATCCCTTTAACCGGCGTAACTTTAAGGAACACTTTTTCCACAAATCTCAAATTGTAGATCCTTCCTCCGTAAGTCGGCATAAAATTTATGTCGATCCTGTGTTATCTTAATTCTTTCCCGGATCTTAGTGATTGCTTCTGTACCGAATAAGACGTAAGTAGGCATATTGAAAATTAATCTCATACCTGCCACAATCTCATTTCCTCATTCGAGTTGCTCCTCTTCTGAGTTCTCTTCTTCTTCAGCGTATCGAATTCCCGGTAAGGCATTTAGTTTACCTTTGCCCATTTGGTCATTATTCTGAGGGTTTGTTGGACGAGGTCCAAACGTACCTCCGTTCCTTGTTTGGATACTCTTTGGATTAGTGCACTCATTAACTTTATGGCCTGGTTTGTGGCATCGAAAACAAATATCCTTGTCTTTTATACACTCTCCCAAATGGAATTTCCCACAATTTTGACAAGCGGGTACTCGCATGGGTCTTGGGGCCGCTGCAATCATGGGACGAACATTACGAGAGAATGTATTCTCTATCATTACGGGTTGTGGTGGAGCCTTTCTCTTAAACTGATTCAGAATTGGCTTCTGATCGTTCTCTAAACCCAAGCTCATAGATACAATGCGCGCTCTTTCAAATACGTCTCTGAAGTGTGGAAGTCTCAATCCGGACACTATACCACCAACTTCTGGACGTAAACCTCTCTCAAACCTTCTTGCCTTCCTATCATCAGTATCCACAAGATGAGGTGCATACTTGGAGAGTGAGTTAAATTTGCGCTCATATTCTGCAACTGTGCTTGTCCATTGTCGGAGATTCATAAACTCAATCTCCTTCTGATCTCTCAATGCTTGTGGAAAGTAGCGATCTAGCAGTATCCCCTTAAACTCCTCCCATTCAAGGGTTCTTCTTGCTTCCGGTGTTAGGGTTCGCTCGTGTGATAGCCACCATTGGCCTGCATCCTCTGCTAGTTGGAATCTGGCACATGAGACTTTCTGTATCTCTGATATCTCCATGTGCTCGAAAATTCTTTCCAGTTCTGCAATCCATTCTTCAGTGGCCGCTGGTCCTTCTCTACCCTTAAACCTAGGTGGCTGGAAACGTCGAAATTGCTCAATGACTTGATGTGGTCTCGGATTCTGTTGTTCTTGAGCATTTTGAGCCGGTGCAGGTTGCTGCTGCATAAAACCAGTCAGTTGGGCAAAGAACTCTCTTGCCATATCAACCGTTGCATTTGGTTCAACAGGTGGTTCTCCATTGTCCTGTACTCCTTGTTGGCGTTGCTTTCCTCTTTGTTGTCTAGTAGGTGGGGCCATAGTACTTGCTCTACAGAGAAAATGACCTTTTAAACAAAAACCCTCAATTGTACCTCCGCTCTAACTGTGTGTATCTAGCTTCACGGTCCATCCAACTATACTACTTATATCATATCCACACCCAAGTCAACTCTAAGTTCTATAATCTAAGGGATCCATGCATGTATGTTTTTGAAATAAAATGATTATATTTAAACAACAACATAATAGTTAAATCATTTCGATCATTGAAACACTTTACTTTTGCATATCCTCATTAGATCGTATTTGACGATCTCTTACATGCATATCATCATAACTTATCCTCATTAGATCGTATCACACGATCACTTACATGCATAACATCATAACTTAAACATTTTCATAAAACATGTCATACTTTAACGTAAACCTTTTCATAAATAATATCATACTTTAACAAATATCTTTAAAACATAACATAAAATACTTACTCGACGATGATTCGGACGGTAGCTCGTTGTCGACTTCCTCTCACTTAGCATACTTATATCATAAACATAACCATACTTTTAACTTTTATAACTCAAAATCATATATAGACTTTTATATGAACAAATAAACCTTAGCCGAAAACATAAGACCTAGAGTCCGAGGCGAAAATCCCTAAACCTCGGCTCTGATACCACGCTGTAACGCCCCGTTCCCAATTTAATTGGAAACAGATCGTCACCCTTTACATACTTAGGAAATAAAGAAATTATAATGATTTTATAACATACAGCGGAAGACTTAAAAGCGAAGACACGAGAGTTTTAAAATTTTTACTTTTTAAAATATAACATAAACATGTAATTATACATCGACTAAAAAAAAAAAGTCTAGTCGTGTCTTACCCACATTTCTAGGTAAAATGTTTGAACCAAAGACATACATGAATTACACAACAGAACATATATATATATATATAATAGGATACGAGTTTAGGCCCATAGTTTTTCATATAAAACATGTTTAAACAACATATTCATTTCAAAAGGAAACATGGTTCTAGCATATTTATTTTAAAGACAGTGAGAAGTCAGCCCAGCCTGCTACACGTCCTTGTCATCATCTGCCGAGCCTGAAAATATAAAAAGGTAACATCATGAGACACCTCCGGAGAGGGATCCCAGTGGGATAACTTTACAGTCTAATATATTGAAGCAATTAAATTGTTAAGCAAGTACTACATGTGGTTCTTAGCCACCCTGTAAACATTTTGTGGTTCTTAGCCACCCTGAGAAACATTTTGTGGTTCTTAGCCACCCTGTAAACATTTTGTGGGTCTTAGCCACCCTGTAAACATAGACCAGGCACTTTACGCCCTTATGGTCGCTTTCATAGACCAGGCACTTTACGCCCTTATGGTCGTCGCCCAGTATGGAAATTACATACTGGTTATAGCTACGGGCTTCAGCCGTAGATTTTCATACATAACTTATCAATTCAATCATCATCATATAGTAGAGAGTAGAAGTTACCCACTTGTAGGTTTAAAAGCGTAAGGATTGCCTCCGGATTCACCGATCGCCTCGACTGCGCTCGACACACTTAACTGATTAGCTTTCTTATATCGTATAACATAATCTTTTGTATTTATATTAGGTTACATTAACCTAAAACACATTCATACCTATAACTTAATTGTTAGGCATTTAAACTAGAAATATGGAAGGATAAAAAGACACATAAAGTCACAACACTTTTAATAATTCTCATATAATTCTTATTACCACATAATTATTCATATAAGCATATAAATTCTTTTAGTACATCATATAAAAACATCAACTAAAAATAAGGTTCACATAAGTAGTCATGAATTTCCTAAGTTGGCCGAAAACCGGACATCATATGCTGAAAAACAGACTTTCTCGTAAAAATCACCATACCCGATAGGATTGATGAAATGCTTTCATATTTTTACAGTAAATAGAAAACACATTAAAGTATAACATATAAAAATATCAATCGAAAATAAGATTCACACAATTAGTTATCAATTTTCAAAGTTGGTAGAAAACAGGGTATCATCTAGACCGAAAACAGACCATATTGTAAAATTAATTATAATTTGTACAAGACTCCAAAAATGTCATAGTAAAATTCTACATACTCATAAGAATGTGTACTACAACATCGTAAAACATGGTTTATAAATACGATTTCAATAAATAGTTATGGCTTTTAGAACAAGACCGAAAACAGGACATCACTTATGCAGAAAACAGGTTATGTTGTAAAATTCGGCATAAATCATACAAAGCTCAAAAAATTTCATACTAAAATCCTAAACGTACCTAAGAACTGGTTCTAAAACATAGAAAAAGATCATGCAAAAATTCGAAGTACACTGTGCCCAGAAAATTATAGAGTTCAGACCCGAAAACAGGGTAAAAACTGTCTCCGACCAGCTTTTCTTAGAAAAATCATATAAAATTTAATTTAACTCCAAACCTCATGAAATTTTACAGGAATGTTCTTGACTTCATATATTTTAATCTAGCAAAAGGATTCATCCTAATTCAACCTATAAAATTTTCGAACATAACAAAAACAGTAGCATAACATAGCATATTCCTAAGTCTATTTTAGAATCAAATATTCCTCCATGCAAACAACATATAATCCCAACAAATATGCCAAAGAACATCTTTGGACTTCTTATCCTAAAACATTAAGCATAAATCATGAGATTAGATGAAGATTCTAAGAGAGTTTAGCCAAAATACCTTTAGGGTTTGAGGTAAGAACTTGATGGATATAGACCTTTGCTTTTCCTTATTTCTTTGTTAACTTAGTTATGACCTTGGCTCCTCTTAGGGGTGTAAATCGAGAGAGAGAGAGAGAGAGAGAGAGAGAGAGAGAGTTGCATGGTGCAAGTTGAGAGATATTTTTGCATGTTGCATATAGAGTGGTGAGGTGTTAGGCTAGGTTGCTTAGTCATAGGTTAGCAAGACTTATCATGGAAGCTTAGCATTAAAATAAAAGGAAATTAAATTAATTACCTTGATATTTAATGTTTCATATTACATATATTTATAAGTATATGCATACCTTATTGAAGAGACTAGAAATAATAAGGTAATGTATAATTCACATAATTGTGGAAATCACTTAGCATAAAACCTAAAATCATTTATTCAATTAAATGTAATTATCATCTTATCTTTTTACTTCCATTCATATGTGTCGAGTGAGTGGAGATCGAACTCGGTTGCTTCCGTGAGCAATCCTGCAAAACCCTTAAAATCTCGAAAGAAAGACATATCATAAAATCTTTAAAAATAAAATAAACATAACGTATAATCATAAATCATAACATAGCATCATATAAAATCTCTCACGTAACTCATTCTTAAATAACATTAAAAGTATTTTAATAAATATGCATATGCAGGTTTTCTTGAAAACGGGGTGTTACACTACTGATTTTGAACTTGCTCAAACTGGTTTTAATGGGAAAACGTGATTTCAAAACTGTGATTTCAACACGTGGTCGGGTTTTTGAAAGGATATAGATAGGCACTGTCCTCTCTCCATAGGTGACCCCATGATTGTAAAACTTGCGGAATAAATGTTTACTTAATGTGCGTTACTTTGTTGATATGATATAAATTGTTTAGAACTGCTGGGGTGTTAAGGATACTGTTTCACGACGAAACAATCTGTTAAAACCCTCTTGACGTCATTTCAATCACGATGAAAAGATTTTGTGAAAACCTCTTGAAGTTACTATAATCAACACACTGCTCTGAGCCACCGCCACAAAGCCGCTGACTGCAGCAGCGTGAGCTCGTGTGCGAGTATGGCCGTTTGCAGGAGTTGACATCGTGTGACTAAAAGTTGAAACTACCATGGACCCTTGTTTATAACAGGGTGTGCTAATGAGTGAGTTTTCCAGTCCGTGGTTGTAATGCGTAAGATCGATTTTGACAATTGAGGGCTATAAAAATTTTCTGAGGATGTCAGAAATGTGGATTATAATGTTTTGCGTATGATACATTTTTTTTCTGGTTGGCTGTGCAATTTATGTATACGCTATCATACATAATAAACGGATAATAGAAGATCTATTAAGATTATTAAATGATTTATGGAGTAAAGTTAACCGGAATCTTGTTATCTGTTATTTGTTTATCTGTTGTTATATATATATATATTGTCGAGTAGCATGGGGTAGATTATACGGGATAGTTTTCGTATGTCGTCTTTAGAACGATATGCCACGAGGTCGATCGCGTAAAGACCAACGGTCAATGAAGAATCCAGTTGAACACGACGTGGACGCCGTGAGAAGAGACTCGGTGCCAGAGTTCATCAAGAGGGACTTGACTCGACATTTAGAGGTCACCCACGCTGTGCGGTCGTCATCATTGTTGGAATCCACATTTTTCTTCTCCCCTCGCGTTTCGTGTTTAATTTCTTCACCTATAGTATTGTTAACACCGGTTTTGTTGAAACGGGAAGACGGTAGGATAGTCGCTCCAACCTTAGAAGTTAGTTTTCCTTCAGGAAAGACGGTAGGGACAAAGCACAAGTTAAAGCCGACATAAGAATTATCTCGGCCATGGAAGCAACCGAGATGCTTAAACGAAAGGAATTGCGAAACATGGTTGGTCAACATAGTAAATCTCAAGCAGGGACCGATGTTTGTCAAGGACATGCCGGTAATACAGGAATTCTTGGACGTCTTCTCAGAAGATGTACCCGGGCCTCCGTCAGATAGGCAGGTGACCTTTGAGAACGATCTCGTACTCGAATCAGCACCAGCATCGGAAGCTCCTTATCAGAGTGCGCAGCGGAAGCGTGGTGGGCCCATAATCCATAAGTCCTAGGTTTTGGGCCAAGGTTTCATTGGACCAAGCGTGTCGCTTTGGGGAGCTCCAATACTCCTTGTGGAGGAGAAGGATGGAAGCTTTTGGATGTATATTAATTATCATGAGCTGAACAAGTAGACAATAAAGAACAAGTATCCACTGCCTCAGAATGAAGATCTTTTTGATCTTTTAAGAGGTGCCAGTATGTTCTCGAAGATTGACTTAAGGTCTGGATGTCACCGCTGAAAGTCAAAGATACAAATTTATCTAAAACAACAGTCAGGACTAGATTTCGTCTTCTTATCAGAAATCGAAAAAGGAAAAGTTAAGAACGCACCTTGGATGATCCTTGACTTGTGGTGTTAATCTTGGAAGAAGGAAAAAGAGAGTTTACACACCGGATGAAGGTTGTAGTTTTGAGCATTGACTTTGCTCATTACTCAACAAGATATGATGAAGTAAACAAGGAACCGATAGTCCCAAGCTAATCTGTTGTTACATGTAACCATCCCATTTGTTTATCTCAGACACTGTCAGAGAATCTAAGAATCGTCTTTTCCATTCGTATCTCAAACAATTCATCATGGTGTTTGTCAATGACGCTCTAGTCTACTCACATGATAAGACACGCCACGAACAACATCTCAGGAGCACGTTGGAAATTCAATGAAAAGAATGACGGCTGAGGAATGCGACTTTCCAGCACCAACTATTCCTCATCCTACTCGGCAAGTAAATGGTGAAGACAAGAAGTATATAGGATGATCAATACAATGATCAGTACTATAAGTTGAAGAAGGAGAGGAATGAGAAACAAAAGTGTGATTCGGATAGGAAAGTTCGAGAAAGAATTGGAAAAGCTCAGGATCGATGAAAATTCTGAACATTGAGTTTAGCCAAATAACCGAGGCTTACAAGTTCCTTGATGAGAAATGGAAAGAAAGCAGCAACATAGAAATAAAAAGACGAGAGTTCTATCAAAGTATCTAGTTTTGCGGCTCTTAGTACACGTTTAGTTTCGAGTCGCTCTTAGTACGCGCTTAATTTCGAGGACGAAATTATTTTAAGGGGTAAGGGATGTAGCGCCCCGGATCAAAACGAGCATAATTTATTAATTAAATATTTTAAGCCTGACTTAATAACTATGTGCGTATATTTGGACTGTTTAATTAATTAAGTGCGTTTCAGATAAGTGTTTAATGCACGTTTTAGATCGATAATTTTATTAGTCATGAAACAAAGGATATTAAGTTATCCCGCGATGCGTATTCGAAATACGAGAACATAGAAACGAACTAGAGCTCAATCGGAGTTACGTAGCTCAAGTAATGAAGAAAACAGCGAAAACGAGGAATACGACGTATACGAGACGTATACGAAGAGTAGAAAATACGAGATATTCTTGATGAACAGTAACCCGAGTCAAATCGATGAATAGTAACCCAAGATATTTTGGGTGAATAGTGTTTTTCGGAAATTCTATAAATAGGAGCTCTTCCGATTCGTTTTTCACCGTTTTTCCGAACGAGCCGAAAAGCGCCGAACGCACGTAAGTCTCTCTCTCCTCTCCCTCTCTCTCTCTCCCCTCTATTTTCTGCCTCCGGCGCGCCGCCGCCGGAGCCGCCGCCGGCCGGTGGCCGGAAAATTTCAATGTTGTCGGAATCGGACGATTTTCGCACACGACGTTCGTCTCGACGAGACGATTCTAGAATAGGTCTCGGATTTCAAATCGGAGTTTTCGTTCGCCGGAAAACGGCGAAAAACAGCCTTGAAACCCTAACCCTAACCCTTAATCACCCTTTCTCTCTCTTCTGATTATTCTCTCTCCACCGCGCCGGAGCTGCTGCCAGAGGCCGCCGGAGGTCGTGGCCCGTCGCTGGAGTGCCGGCGCCGCCGTGGGTGGCGGCGCCGGAGAAGGACAGTATATATATATATGTATGCATGTATGTGTGTGTGTTTAGGTGTGTGTTAGTGTGTGTGTGTGTGTATGCTTGCTGTTGGTTGATGGTGGTGGTGTCATGTGGCTGAGGCCGGCGACTGGAAGTCGCCGGCGAGGTGGTGGTGGTGGTGGCCGGCGGCTGGTGGCCGCCGGCCAAGGCTGGGAGTGGATGTGAGTATGCGTGTGTATATATGTATGAACGTGTGTGTGTGTTGCTTGATGGGTGTGTGTGTTGATGGTTTGGGTTGGCCGGAATAGGTGGCCGGCGATGGGGAGTCGCCGGCCAAGGGTCAGGGAGTAGTCGCCGGCGACGGGAAGTCGCCGGCCGGAGTTTTTGGTTGAAGTTGGAATTTTCGAAAATCAGTGCAACGAAGGATTTTGCGGCGAGGTTCCGAGCACTATTCACCGCCGGAATCCGGCGATATATGGCCGGAGGTGGTAGCCGGCGGTGCAAGGTATCCGGCGAGGTAGGTGGCAGCGGCAGAAGGCGGCGCCGACGCGCCGGGCGACGCCGGGAAGGAAGCGCGTCGCACAGCCTGGGCGCCGGCGACCTGGGAAGGTGCTGGCCGAGAAAACTCGGCCAGCTGGTCGAGCCCTGCACGGGCTGCCGAGAAAACTCGGCAGCCGCCGAATCCACCGAGCCTTGCTGCCGAGAAAACTCGGCAGCTGCCGAGAGCTGCCGAGTCGCCGTGTCCACGCTGCCGAGAAACTCGGCAGCTGCCGAGACGAGACACCCGCTGCCGAGAAAACTCGGCAGCCGCCGAGCCAGCCGCCGAGTGCTGCCGAGAAAACTCGGCAGCTGCCGAGGACGCGCACCCGGCTGCGGAGAAAACTCGGCAGCCGTCGAGTTTTCGACCCAACGCCGTGTATGTACGAGCCTCGTCGCCCGCAACGCCGTTTTTCGATCCGAACCCCGTTTTAACCGTCGTTCGTCTTTTTCGAGTCGTCGCCAACGAGACGTCGTTGACCGAGGGTCGTGGGCCCGGTCAAAGTCAACCCTTTGACCAAAATTACCATTTTACCCCTAAACTTAAAATGCTCCGTTTGAGCTCGTTTTAACTCCGATCGAGCTCATTCTTTTTGCGTTGCGATCCTTATTTCATTCCCTATCATCTCAGCCTCTTAGACTGATCTGTCCCTCTCGATCTTTAGATCTCTCGATCCGCCACGTAGTTAACGATCGTACTTTCACCGGGAACGTTTATAGCTTTATTTATACTTTATTAAGGATCTAAGATATACCGTAAATGTGTAGGCTACTTGTTGGACTAAGCCTTGAGGCGTTGGTTTATCAAACTTACTGTTCTAGCTACTCACGTGGTAACCACCGAACAAGGTGGGGGTAATTTCTAACTCTTTATTTGTTTACAGTTTTCCCTATTTGTGAGCATGATTGAGGAATACTAAATGCTGTGAAAATGCGTGCTATGCCATTCTATATACTGTGAAAGAACTTCGGTTCACATTGCATGTTCGAAGAGTCCTATGGACTGTAAAAAATCGCCTCCCTCCCTTCTACTACTCTATTGAGGTTTGGTGGTCCTCATGAAATGCACCAGCGGTATTGAGACCGTTTTATAGGATAAGACGGGAGAATCCCGCACCTATTCGCCCCTTACCCTTTCTAATATCTGCTGTGCATTTTACTTGCTGTGATTGAATGTTATTTTCCTATACGATATAACTGTTGCATGTTATAAGATGCGGACTTTATCCCCACGAGTGTATTCAACGCACTCACCCCCTATTCTGTACTCACACTACAGGAACTGGAAAGCATGATGAACCTTAGATGGAGAGAGGTGATGCTAATTTTGGGATATGTATATTTAGGTTGAAGTCACACAAACGTTTCAAAACAATGTTTTATGTAAATCACGTTTTGTAATAATTTTTGATATAAGTTTCAGATGTGAGATCCTGATGGTTTATTCCGCTGCGTTATTTATGTTGTATATATATATTGGTATTGAGACCGATTGTTATTGGCCGAGGCCATTTGTTGATATGTGATTGTTTCACATCGCCCCTTACCTCTTTCTTCTGGCGCCTCCTGCTATTTCTTTCTGTATGTGATATGCGTCCCTTGCTTTTCTATCTTCACGCCCGGGTAAAACTCTGATATTTTATGAAAAGAAAACGGGGCGTGACATTTGCAGTGCAATTTTGAGACAGAGAAGAGTCTGTGTGGTACTCAGACTTATATATATACTTAAGAAATATGAAGACAGCTTTCATCAAGAATTTAGAAAATGAAATGGATTGAAGAGATTTAACTACTCTATATGAGAGGAGAATCAAAGTATTACATGTGATGAACATCAAACCAGCAAAATAAAATTGCCCAATCTCATGATAACTAAGTATAATGGATGTTTTCTCTTTTTTTTTTTTTTTTTTTTAAAGATTTGGAGCAAATAAAAATGGATAAAATAACAATGCATGATTTGTTGGTAGAAATCCTTCTATGGCTTCCTGCAAAATCTCTAACCAGATTTAAATCGATATGCAAACAATGGTATTTCCTCATTTCCACAGACGAATTCTGTTGTCTCCACACACTCCGCAACCCAAATCCACAATGGTATGTTGTAACTCACACTTGTTATACTTTCATCCAATTCTCAATCCTCATAAGCTCATACTTTATAGTTTCACTAATATTTCCAACCCCAAAATATTGAGTTCTTGGAATGGCCTACTATTGCTACGATCTGATCAACCCCAAAATGGATATTTTTTGGATCAAGACAAATTTCATTTTCATTTTATTTATTCTTTTTAATTATATTTATATTTTTATATGTATTTATATTTTAGATAAATTAAGACAAATTAGTGCAATTTTGGAACGATTTTCATCCGACTTGTAATATTTTATATAAAAAAAAAAGAAAGAAAGAAAGAAAGAAAAATATAATTAATTCAATTCATAAAATATTATTTATATTAAATTGATTAATATTAAAATTGGGTATTTGTACTTTTATTCATAAAATTAAGAAAATAATAAGTTTGTTTTATGAATTGTATTAATTATATATATATATATGTGTATATATAAATTAATACAAGTCGAATGAAAATCATTTCAAAATTTTACTAACTTGTTATAATTTATTTTAAATATTAATACATTGAAATATTAATAAATCTATGAATATAAATAAAAGAAAAAAAAATGAAATTTTGTCTTGAATTGAGAACTCAATCTAAATTTCAAGTCTTAAATTGAGAAAAAAGATTAAATTGAGTCTCTTATTGAGAAACTTAAAAAATTGGATCTATAATTGAAAACTAATCTATAAATTGGGTCTTGTTATGGAATTTATCCGAATCTAATTAACTAAATTAATGTTATAGTATAGCATAGACTAGCACATGCAGCATATAAAATGTCTTTATAGTTTGTTAGTGAGTGAAGTGGTTAGCTGAGTTAGTAATACATGCAGCAGCTACCATGCATCATCATCACATGAAATGAAAAGTTGAATTTACAATGCATTTATCCTCTTCTTAGTATTTTAACAATTAAAATCATATAATTAACTAAGCAATTAAACGAAATAAAATAATAAAAGTAAAAAATTAACTACCAACTGAATGAATAAAATAAAGGCTTAATTGAAAAAAATCCAAAGTTTAACAATATTTTTTCCATTTTAGCAAATTGTTTTAAAATTATCAATTTTAACCATGAATTTGTCAATTGATTTCAAGTTTAATCAATTCATATTTTGGTCAAAATTTGATTATGGATGTGATGATGTGGATGTCACATAGATATTGTGTAAATTTTACACCACTTTAAATTAACCAATCTTAATTAATCATAAAATGGAAAAAAATTATAAAGCTTTGGAATTTTTTTGCAATTAAACCTAAAATAAATGGAAAAAAAAAAAAAACAAATCAATTTTACGAAATTTTAATACAAGGGTACTAACATTCAATTGCATCATTGGTCATATATAATTGCACACTCAAACTTTTTGATCAACTTTTGATTGCACTATACATATATATTATTATTTTTTATTTTTTTTATTTTTGAGGGGATTGCACTAACATATGATTAACATTTTTATATACCCTTCTTTTATGTACTACTTACACTAGTATTTTCAGAATCTATTTCGTAATAATTGAAACATGCCTTTTCATTTTAATTCCAGAATGTATCTGTTGTACCACATATGAACAAAACCAAGCGTTATGGTTACATCAACATATATCTTCCCAAATTTGAAATAAGAGGACATGATATAAATATGTAAAATACGTGAAACTCTAGTCTTTATGAAATTCTACATATTCCCCTTCTGTTAAAAAAAAGAAAAAAAAAATTGGTTTTGTTTTAGACATTTTACGAATCAAAGTTAAAGTATCATTAATATTTGTTGTTATTGATTTAGTTTATTAATTAGTTAATTTGATATTGTTGTTGATAAATAAATGTATGTGTTTTTCCATGTGTGTGAAATTTATTGATTTTGCGATAAATATATAGTAAATTCTTTTTTAAGTTGTTTTGGATTGTCATTGTAGTTGTGGGTGACGAAATAATGCAATTTGATTGGTCATTTGTGTTTTTATAACATTTCTTGAATTATTGAAAATTGTAATTTTACTACAAAAATTGTTGATCTAAATATTGCTAAAAAACACTTGAAAATATTTGGTTGGTTGATAAAGTATATAATTATTAAAATATTGGATGTTTAACTATTTAACTAAAACAATTTATTTGCCTACATTCACTAATTATTTAATAATATGAAATCTTTATGCCCACATCAACACCTTCTTACTATATTGATCCATCAACATAAAGATACTATTAATGGAATCATAAAGTGTTGTGATGATATAACTTGACCATATTGAAGTGGTGGAGGAACTAATTATGATTAATTTTGATGCTAATTATAAGATAAATGTATCTATCACTATGATAAAATTAAGAACTAATAATTATAGTGTAATTCTTATTTATTACTTTGATACGATTAATTTCAAAAATGAACCAAAGTATAATCTTTTTGCAATTTGTTATCTAAATAAGTTTTTTTGATTGCATCGCAAGGATCACGAATTTTTCAAATGACAACTTAGTTCAATTTTCAAACAAAATTTTCCACCAAAATTGCAAATTTTGTTTAATTACTTTTTCTCAAACTGAGCTTAAATCATATCGAATGAAATCAGAAAAGTGACACTGAGGTTTCCTTTGATTGAAATGCATAGTGTTTTAGCAAAGGTTTTATGTATTTTCTTCAAAAAAATTGGGACATCATGTTTTGATTTTGACAGGAGAATTGTTCTAGATTTGCAAAGTGAAAATTTCATAAACTTTAGAATCCAATTGGAGAAAAAAAAAAATTAAGTTGTAAGTTGAAAATAATGTCATCTTTTATGTTGGCGTTTTATTTTTAAAAAAATGCCCCAAAATATAACAATTCATAAAGAATTACATTTTTACCACATAAGATAATTTTGTTATTTTTTTACCACTATCCAGGAAATTTGATAAATTTATCCCTTCCAATAAAAGAAAATAGGATTAGTTTTTTTGTGGATTTATATTATATGATTTTTGTTCGTTCCTCATCAAATGACTAATTGGTCATAATATCAACAAACCATCATTAAATCTTTCTCATCTCTAAAGATTAAAAAACTATGTGACGCATATTAAGTCTTCTACATAATTCTAGTCTTTCATTTTTGTATGTTAGTTTTCCACCATCTTTATCACTCAAATGAGACTATAACAAATACTTGTAGGGTAGATCTTTGAAATTTTATAGTTCTTTTTTAAAATCTTTCTTTAGAAAAAAAAAAGTTGTAGTAGATTCCTTTGATATTATCAAAATCTTTTTAAAAAGACGTACTGATGGGTTAATTAGGGAATAGAAAAAACAAACAAAGACAAGTCAACTCTAGTTAATGAAATTCCATGTCTAATGAACTTGATATTTCATCTACATAAATTAATATATAATAGAGTGAATCTCTTGTATACCTGTTGCATGGATTGATTTGTTAGGTTCCGTGTAACTGGTACCCGATTCGGATTCATGCAGTTTATATATTATTTATTTATTTATTTTTGATAAAACTTTGTTACATAAAATGTATGACTAATTTTACATAAAGATATTACTAGTAGTTGAACATAAATGCATGTATCATTACATCTACATAAAGTTATTAGCTCATTTTAATTGAAACTCGAATCCTTGTAACTTATATATATAAGTTTTTTATATTTTTTTCTGCCGAAATCTTACTACATAAATATATGATTAATAGTACATAATTGTATCACTAGTTATACATAAATGTATTATTACATCTACATAAAGGTATTAGCTTATTTGTGTACTACATCAGTTGGTTAAAAAATAAAACCCTTACAACCAAATACTAATACAAAAGATAGAAAGAAAGAAAAAACTGGATTCTCTTCCTAAGTTGATAATGGAAATTAATGGAAACACAGAGAGCGATTTGTTGTCCTAAAGCAAGCGTAGTCTTTGACTCTTTTGAAAAAGCAACAGATTTCCAATTCATTATTGTCGATATATAGTCATTAATTATTATTAAATCTCAAAATCTAATACCACTTTTGGTGACCTTTTGAAAAACACCACCCAAGTCGACCAGCATCTTGACTTAAAAATTTTGATTTTTAATCAAACATGGTTTTTGATTGAAAAAAACTTTACTATCTAGTTGAATTAATGAATTTTATTTTGGAATTCTTTCTGGCTGGTAATATCCTTAGTACTGTTGAATCTTGTGTTCTAAATGATTGAAGATGATATCTAATGCGAATCTCGAAAATCCTCATCTATAAATTACCTAACAGAATTGAATAGAAGATTAAGAGCTAAAGATAATAAATGCTAGAGAGTGAAATTATTTATTGAAGAGTTCATAACTTGCAGGATAAATCCCTCATTTCAACTATTTGTATTTATTTTATAAAGGTAAATAAAAAAATTTCTCTCTAATATAAAATCCCTAATACATAAAGCATTTGGTTCATTGAGTTCATGTTTGTTTGGTTCAAGTCAGAATATCCACGTTTGGTAGTAAGATGAGAACTTTTGTCATAGTGACTTAACGTAATGATGCAATGCAGGATTGATCATTTGTATTTTGATAACATTGTTGGACATAATTGAAAGATGTGATTTTACTAGGAAAATTGATGTTGGTAATCACTATATTTGCAAGACTTGATCTTAATTGCTAAAAGAAATAATAGGACATTTGACAATATTTAATTGATCCATCAAGTATATATTTATTAAAATATAAGTTATTTAACTATTTAAATTTAAAAATCTAATTTGCATATACCCACTAATTATTTTGTAATTCACAGTTTTTATGGCTACATCAACGACTTCTTAATCTACTTAGGTCATCACCGTAAATATATTTTTAGTGGAATCATAAAGTGTAATGAAGTGCATGGTCCAGAAACTAATTATATATATCAAATATATAAAAGACAAAAGAAAAAAAAAAAAAACTCTAATAGAAACTTTAATTTTATCTTAGCTTCTTATTTAAAAGAAAAAAAGAGTATACACATTTATAAAAGAGAGAAAAGTATGTAAAATAGGATAAAGAAACATAACATTTTTTCACACGAGAGAAAAGAATTGCAAAAGTACCTTATAAAACCAGTGTATTCTTATATAAGCTAGCATTAGATAACAAAACATGTAATACAATTGGTATACAATATTATAATGATTTTTTAGATCTCTTTTGAAATTAAATTTATCATCGCTTTTTTAAAAACATAAAAATTTATATGAAATTATTTAAATAATTTATTATGTGAGATAAAGTTCCACTACCCACAATTTTTTTACAAATAAATCCTTATTTTATGGATTATGAGGGTGTGTTTGACTGAAATTAGATTTGTGAAATGTACTCCAAATGAAAATAAGATTTCATTTTCAATATAATTAATATCCAGTACTATATATTTGAAAAGTAATCAATACTTATTTATATAAAATGATAAGACATAGACTTGCATTGACTGGACCAAGTATTGAGTTTAAATTATGAAGTGAGAACAAAAATATGTTGATCCAAGTCGGGCATTGACTTGACTAAGAAAATTAATTCTCACTTTCCCATTAGTTTCCTTTCTTAGCCACAATAGTTTTACAATTTTACATATATAGAATGACTTGAGTTCATGTTTGCCACACACTATTACTTCAAAAATCAAGCCTCATGGAGAGATTTTTCCAATTTTCTCTATTTGCTCTACTCTCATTAGTTCTATGTTTGCTGAGTTGTGGTTTAGCTAGCACAACAAATAGCAATATCAATATTGATCAATCTACACTTCTAATATTGAAATCCCATATCATTTCAGATCCTTATAGTATGTTGTCTAAAAATTGGACAACCGAAACCTCTGTTTGTAGTTGGATTGGAGTTGGTTGTGACACCAGTTACAATAGGGTGACTAAATTGAACATTTCAAATATGGAACTTAGAGGCAGCATCCCACCAGAAATCGATAATCTTTCTTTCCTTGTTTCTCTAGACATGAGAGGGAACTCTTTCCGCGGCCCAATTCCTCCATCCATTTTCAACATGTCATCCTTGGAAGTTTTGGTCTTGCGAAATAATAGCTTATCAAGTAGGTTATCGGCTGACGTGTGCAAACATAATTTACACAGACTTAAAGAACTTGATATATCATATAATGAGTTGTTTGGAGAAATACCATCAAGTTTGGGTCAGTGCTCACAACTTGAATATATTTCCTTGGGAGTTAACTTTTTTGGTGGACATGTGCCTAGAGAAATCGGGAACTTGACTCGGCTCAGTAAATTATACCTTGGAGTCAACAATTTCAGTGGTAAGATTTTATCTCTTTACGAAATCTTAACTTGCAACTCCATTTTTTTTTTAGTTTTATTCCTTAGATTTATGTCTTATCTTATATATGTTGCTGCTTATGTTTTACATTTTTCTCTCTTTGCCGGGTATCTGAATTGTTGTGGTTAGTGGCAAAGAAAATTATATTTTTTTTAAATGTTTTTTCTACTATATATATAGTAACAATTCAGATATGCTTTTCAAATATTTTTTAATTTTAAATTTTTTAAGATTTATAAAAAAATTAAAGAAGTTGTCTAACTTTTAGGCAATATTCCACTAAAAATCGAAATTCTTTATTTTCCTGTTTTCTTAAGTATGGAAAAAACTTTTTCCATAATCCTATTCTGCCATTCACATTGAAAATTTTGAATAATTTCTATTGACTAAAAAAATAAAATTTAATAACTTGACAAAAAAGAATGTTTATAAATTTAGATGGTTAAGAATGAAGGTTACCATAAATTATTATTTATGTACACATGAGCATTTTTAGAGGCTGATATATCGAAATGCAAATTTAATGACGAGATTACAAAACTAGTTTTCTTATCCATTAATTTGTGCATATCTCAAAAAATAAATTATCTATTCTTGAGTGTTCATCTATCATAATTCACATAAAAGAATAAAAAACAGAAAAGAAAGCATGATATATATAGGTGTGCACTAATATATAGCACATATTAATTAAGAGTAAGTCTCCTCTGCACTTGTTGCACATACAACTCATGGGTCAGGTTCGAGTTTGGGTCAATCCGAATCCGCATATTTTTCCTTTTTTTTTTTATACCCTGACCTTTTTTTTATTTTTTTTTTATTTTTTATGTTAAGCATGTTTTTATGTTATGTTAGACATATATTTATGTACATATATGCATACCTTTATGTCCAGGTTTCATAGCCTTAGTGCAATACTTTAACTTAAAAAAAAAATTCACTGACCTTCATATTATGTTAAGCATATCTTTATATTATGTTACGCATACCTTTATGTACAAATAGTCATACATTTATATCCAGATTTCATACCTTTAGTGCAATACTTTAACTTTTAAAAAGAAAAAATCACTGACCTTTATGTTATGTTAAACATACATTTATGTACAGATAGTCATACATTTATGCCCATATTTCATAAAAATGTTAAGGTACAGATAAAACTCTAAAATATATGTTTAACATAACATAAAAGTACAACACCTTGGAGCGAATTTTGGTGAATTTGTGGGCGACCTGGTAGCGCGTGCAGGTGTGTGGCTGCGCGTGGTGGCCGGGTTGACCCGAGTACACGGACCCTGGGTCCCTGCACCAGGTGCACAAAAATTTTTGTCATTAATTAATCGATATATCATTTTTATCAAATAATTTCTATAATTATACTTCGAAAATTACCAAGTGTGCTTAGGGAAGTGTCAATGTTACCCTTAATTCCTTCATATTCAGTAGTTTTTTAAAATACCTTACATGTAAGTATGTTATGCCAAACATGTCTTTTTATCTAAAACTTACTGGTAATATGTTGATGTGTCCTTTTTTTCACATGTGGCATTAAAAAGTTCATGTGTCATTTCTATTGCTTATTTGGCGTAAACCATTTAATTATTAATAAATATAACTGAAAAAGTCATTTTATAAAATCAGAAAACTATTTTAAGAATCAGCAAATAAAATCTAAAAACCCGTTTAACAATGCATTATTAATAATAATAAATTTTGGAAATTATGTTTGAAATTTTGAAAGTAATAAATAACTTTTAAAATATTAGTTAAGTAGATCCAAGAATATAACAAAATTAGAAATATTAATTTCAAAAAACGAGAAAAATATGTTAAAATATCAAAATAAAAAAATAGAATCGAAAAAAGATATTTTCGAAATATCCTAGGATATATTCATAGCTAGGTAACAAATGGTAACAGGGTTTTGTAAGTATTGATTTTTATGTCCTCTCTTTGTCTCTTAACTTAAATAAAGGAATTGTGGTTGTACTGTTGAGGTAAATGCAATAATCTCTAATTTTCTAAATAACAAAAGTATTACAATTTTATTATTTACAAGTATTTATCATAAAATATTCTTCTTGACAAGATTCAAAGATCCTGACAATGATAATATAGCTAATTCAAAAAATACAAGATGCATGTATGCATTTATAAAGTAACAAATTCAATGGCAAAACAACTCAGATCCTTTATATTAATCCTTTATATTATATCATATCCTTAGAGATTTAATCATATATCTTAAATTAGATTTTGAAAGTACAATAATGATTAATTTCTATGTTTACCCATGTTTTAATTTATTATAGTGATATCATATATTTATATTTGATAAATAAACGGATTTTCATGATCTTATTATTATTGTGTAGGTTTCATTCCAGAAGAGATTGGTCATCTAAATAAATTAGAGATATTGGACATGAGCTATAACAATTTGATGGGCCCTTTGCCTCCAACCATCTTTAATATGTCATCCTTGAAAGAAATTCGGTTATCTGGTAACATGCTTATTGCACTGCCAACAGAAATTTGGAACATGAAAGCACTTCAAGTCTTATACCTCTTCCGCATCAATTTAAGTGGTTTGATTCTATCTCTTTAATAGCTTTAAAAATTGTCATCTTTGTCTCTATTGTCATTGTGATTTTTATTTTTCTATGCTAGAATTTTTTTCTTTTTTTATTAGAATTAAATCTTGATATTTATTTCTCAACTTCTTTAGTTTCATCAATCTTATCATTGAGTAGAAGCTGGTTGAATTATATGTTTAGAAGCATATTATGATTCTTTTTTTCCACAAGTAACAATACAAAATCTTAGGCAATTCACGAAACTAAAGTAATATCATTTTCATTCTTTTCATAAAACATCAAAATGTTTTTGTTGATTATCACTCCAATTTTTCTTATCCTTATTGTCTCTATTCCACTCCCCTAATTTATTAAAGAATTAAAGCAAAAAAGTCCAATTTGAAGGGAAGGGGGAGGCAAATTTATACATTCCACGGTTTCTTTTCAATCTTAGAAATCCACCAAAATATACTTATTGAAACAAAACAAAAATTTATCCAACACAAAATAATTTATACTAATCATGTACATATATTTCATGAAAATTATATTTTATTCTAAAATGGATCAATAGTATATGATTATACTTGATAATTAAATTTAACTTTCATGATTATACAACCTACAAGGTACTATTCCAAGAGGAATTGAGAACTTGACATCTTTAACATATTTAACCCTTGGATACAACGGTTTGACTATTTCTTCAGTGTATATTATATTGTCTTAATTGGTTAGACATTTGTAAAGTCCTTTAATTGTATGTTGCTCAATTTATTAAAGTTTTGCATTATGTCATGTGTTTATATAGTCATATATGGCATTTAGATAAACCAATAGAACATAAAATAAATTAGTATATATGATGCAACATATGCAATACATAAGCATATACATATATACCACACATGTCTATTTGAGAAAACTTTAGAATTGAAAAGACCAAATTTATACATTCCACGATTTGTTTTCAATACTAGAAGGCTACCAATATATATTTTTTATCCAACGTAGAATTAAAAAGAATCAAATAGTATATAATTACACTTGATAATTAAATTTATCTTTCATGATTTTACAACTCAACAGGTAATATTCCAAGAGAAATTTGGAACTTGAAAGAACTCCAATTTTTAAACCTCTCCTCCAGCAATTTAAATGGTATGATTCTATCTCTTTAATAGCTTTAAAAATTGTCATCTTTCTCTCAATTGTCATTGTCATTTTTCTTTGTCTATGCTAGAATTTTTTTCTTTTTTTATTAGAATTGAATCTTGATATGTATTTCTCAACTTCTTTAATTTCATCAATCTTATCATTGAGTAGAAGCTGTTTGAATTATATGTTTAGAAGCAAATTATGATTCTTTTTTTCCTCAAGTAACAATACAAAATCTTAGGCAATTCTCGAAACTAAAGTAATATCATTTTCATTCTTTTCATAAAACATCAAAATGTTTTTATTGATTATCACTCCAATTTTTCTATCCTTATTGTCTCTCTTCCACTCCCCTAATTTATTAAAGAATTAAAGCAAAAAAGTCCAATTTGAAGGGAAGGGGGAGGCAAATTTATACATTTCACGGTTTCTTTTCAATCTTAGAAATCCACCAAAATATACTTATTGAAACAAAACAAAAATTTATCCAACACAAAATAATTTATACTAATCATGTACATATATTTCATGAAAATTATATTTTATTCTAAAATGGATCAATAGTATATGATTATACTTGATAATTAAATTTAACTTTCATGATTATACAACCTACAAGGTACTATTCCAAGAGGAATTGAGAACTTGACATCTTTAACATATTTAACCCTTGGATACAACGGTTTGACTATTTCTTCAGTGTATATTATATTGTCTTAATTGGTTAGACATTTGTAAAGTCCTTTAATTGTATGTTGCTCAATTTATTAAAGTTTTGCATTATGTCATGTGTTTATATAGTCATATATGGCATTTAGATAAACCAATAGAACATAAAATAAATTAGTATATATGATGCAACATATGCAATACATAAGCATATACATATATACCACACATGTCTATTTGAGAAAACTTTAGAATTGAAAAGACCAAATTTATACATTCCACGATTTGTTTTCAATACTAGAAGGCTACCAATATATATTTTTTATCCAACGTAGAATTAAAAAGAATCAAATAGTATATAATTACACTTGATAATTAAATTTATCTTTCATGATTTTACAACTCAACAGGTAATATTCCAAGAGAAATTTGGAACTTGAAAGAACTCCAATTTTTAAACCTCTCCTCCAGCAATTTAAATGGTATGATTCTATCTCTTTAATAGCTTTAAAAATTGTCATCTTTCTCTCAATTGTCATTGTCATTTTTCTTTGTCTATGCTAGAATTTTTTTCTTTTTTTATTAGAATTGAATCTTGATATGTATTTCTCAACTTCTTTAATTTCATCAATCTTATCATTGAGTAGAAGCTGTTTGAATTATATGTTTAGAAGCAAATTATGATTCTTTTTTTCCACAAGTAACAATACAAAATCTTAGGCAATTCTCGAAACTAAAGTAATATCATTTTCATTCTTTTCATAAAACATCAAAATGTTTTTATTGATTATCACTCCAATTTTTCTAATCCTTATTGTCTCTCTTCCACTCCCCTAATTTATTAAAGAATTAAATTAAAAAAGTCCAATTTGAAGGGAAGGGGGAGGCAAATTTATACATTCCACGGTTTCTTTTCAATCTTAGAAATCCACCAAAATATACTTATTGAAAAAAAACAAAAATTTATCCAACACAAAATAATTTATACTAATCATGTACATATATTTCATGAAAATTATATTTTATTCTAAAATGGATCAATAGTATATGATTATATTTGATGATTAAATTTGACTTTCATGATTATACAACCTAAAAGGTACTATTCCAAGAGGAATTGAGAACTTGACATCTTTAACATATTTAACCGCTGGATACAACGGTTTGACTGTTTCTTCATTGCATATTATATTATCTAAATTGGTAAGACATGTGTAAAGTCCTTTAATTGTATGTTGCTCAATTTATTAAAGTTTTGCATTATGTCATGTGTTTATATAGTCATATATGGCATTTAGATAAACCAATAGAACATAAAATAAATTAGTATATATGATGCAACATATGCAATACATAAGCATATACATATATACCACACATGTCTATTTGAGAAAACTTTAGAATTGAAAAGACCAAATTTATACATTCCACGATTTGTTTTCAATACTAGAAGGCTACCAATATATATTTTTTATCCAACGTAGAATTAAAAAGAATCAAATAGTATATAATTACACTTGATAATTAAATTCTATGTTTCTTGATTGTACAACTCAATAGGTAATATTCCAAGTGAAATTGGGAACTTGAAAGCACTTCAAATCTTAGGCCTCTCCAACAACAATTTAAGTGGTATGATTCTATCTCTTTAATAGCTTTAAAAATTGACATCTTTCTCTCAATTGTCATTGTCATTTTTCTTTGTCTATGCTAGAATTTTTTTCTATTTTTATTAGAATTGAATCTTGATATGTATTTCTCAACTTCTTTAGTTTCATCAATCTTATCATTGAGTAGAAGCTGGTTGAATTATATGTTTAGAAGCAAATTATGATTCTTTTTTTCCACAAGTAACAATACAAAATCTTAGGCAATTCACGAAACTAAAGTAATATCATTTTCATTCTTTTCATAAAACATCAAAATGTTTTTGTTGATTATCACTCCAATTTTTCTATCCTTATTGTCTCTCTTCCACTCCCCTAATTTATTAAAGAATTAAAGCAAAAAAGTCCAATTTGAAGGGAAGGGGGAGGCAAATTTATACATTCCACGGTTTCTTTTCAATCTTAGAAATCCACCAAAATATACTTATTGAAACAAAACAAAAATTTATCCAACACAAAATAATTTATACTAATCATGTACATATATTTCATGAAAATTATATTTTATTCTAAAATGGATCAATAGTATATGATTATACTTGCTCATTAAATTTAACTTTCATGATTATACAACCTACAATGTACTATTCCAAGAGGAATTGAGAACTTGACATCTTTAACATATTTAACCCTTGGATACAACGGTTTGACTATTTCTTCATTGTATATTATATTGTCTTAATTGGTTAGACATTTGTAAAGTCCTTTAATTGTATGTTGCTCAATTTATTAAAGTTTTGCATTATGTCATGTGTTTATATAGTCATATATGGCATTTAGATAAACCAATAGAACATAAAATAAATTAGTATATATGATGCAACATATGCAATACATAAGCATATACATATATACCACACATGTCTATTTGAGAAAACTTTAGAATTGAAAAGACCAAATTTATACATTCCACGATTTGTTTTCAATACTAGAAGGCTACCAATATATATTTTTTATCCAACGTAGAATTAAAAAGAATCAAATAGTATATAATTACACTAGATAATTAAATTCTATGTTTCTTGATTGTACAACTCAATAGGTAATATTCCAAGTGAAATTGGGAACTTGAAAGCACTTCAAATCTTAGGCCTCTCCAACAACAATTTAAGTGGTATGATTCTATCTCTTTAATAGCTTTAAAAATTGACATCTTTCTCTCAATTGTCATTGTCATTTTTCTTTGTCTATGCTAGAATTTTTTTCTATTTTTATTAGAATTGAATCTTGATATGTATTTCTCAACTTCTTTAGTTTCATCAATCTTATCATTGAGTAGAAGCTGGTTGAATTATATGTTTAGAAGCAAATTATGATTCTTTTTTTCCACAAGTAACAATACAAAATCTTAGGCAATTCACGAAACTAAAGTAATATCATTTTCATTCTTTTCATAAAACATCAAAATGTTTTTGTTGATTATCACTCCAATTTTTCTATCCTTATTGTCTCTCCTCCACTCCCCTAATTTA
This sequence comes from Scutellaria galericulata, assembly GCA_946896805.1. Lineage (NCBI taxonomy): Eukaryota > Viridiplantae > Streptophyta > Magnoliopsida > Lamiales > Lamiaceae > Scutellaria > Scutellaria galericulata. Next base: position 13,546,581 of record OX335789.1, read on the forward strand.
TTAAAGAATTAAAGCAAAAAAGTCCAATTTGAAGGGAAGGGGGAGGCAAATTTATACATTCCACGGTTTCTTTTCAATCTTAGAAATCCACCAAAATATACTTATTGAAACAAAACAAAAATTTATCCAACACAAAATAATTTATACTAATCATGTACATATATTTCATGAAAATTATATTTTATTCTAAAATGGATCAATAGTATATGATTATACTTGCTCATTAAATTTAACTTTCATGATTATACAACCTACAAGGTACTATTCCAAGAGGAATTGAGAACTTGACATCTTTAACATATTTAACCCTTGGATACAACGGTTTGACTATTTCTTCGGTGTATATTATATTGTCTTAATTGGTTAGACATTTGTAAAGTCCTTTAATTGTATGTTGCTCAATTTATTAAAGTTTTGCATTATGTCATGTGTTTATATAGTCATATATGGCATTTAGATAAACCAATAGAACATAAAATAAATTAGTATATATGATGCAACATATGCAATACATAAGCATATACATATATACCACACATGTCTATTTGAGAAAACTTTAGAATTGAAAAGACCAAATTTATACATTCCACGATTTGTTTTCAATACTAGAAGGCTACCAATATATATTTTTTATCCAACGTAGAATTAAAAAGAATCAAATAGTATATAATTACACTTGATAATTAAATTTATCTTTCATGATTTTACAACTCAACAGGTAATATTCCAAGAGAAATTTGGAACTTGAAAGAACTCCAATTTTTAAACCTCTCCTCCAGCAATTTAAATGGTATGATTCTATCTCTTTAATAGCTTTAAAAATTGTCATCTTTCTCTCAATTGTCATTGTCATTTTTCTTTGTCTATGCTAGAATTTTTTTCTTTTTTTATTAGAATTGAATCTTGATATGTATTTCTCAACTTCTTTAATTTCATCAATCTTATCATTGAGTAGAAGCTGTTTGAATTATATGTTTAGAAGCAAATTATGATTCTTTTTTTCCACAAGTAACAATACAAAATCTTAGGCAATTCTCGAAACTAAAGTAATATCATTTTCATTCTTTTCATAAAACATCAAAATGTTTTTATTGATTATCACTCCAATTTTTCTAATCCTTATTGTCTCTCTTCCACTCCCCTAATTTATTAAAGAATTAAATTAAAAAAGTCCAATTTGAAGGGAAGGGGGAGGCAAATTTATACATTCCACGGTTTCTTTTCAATCTTAGAAATCCACCAAAATATACTTATTGAAAAAAAACAAAAATTTATCCAACACAAAATAATTTATACTAATCATGTACATATATTTCATGAAAATTATATTTTATTCTAAAATGGATCAATAGTATATGATTATATTTGATGATTAAATTTGACTTTCATGATTATACAACCTAAAAGGTACTATTCCAAGAGGAATTGAGAACTTGACATCTTTAACATATTTAACCGCTGGATACAACGGTTTGACTGTTTCTTCATTGCATATTATATTATCTAAATTGGTAAGACATGTGTAAAGTCCTTTAATTGTATGTTGCTCAATTTATTAAAGTTTTGCATTATGTCATGTGTTTATATAGTCATATATGGCATTTAGATAAACCAATAGAACATAAAATAAATTAGTATATATGATGCAACATATGCAATACATAAGCATATACATATATACCACACATGTCTATTTGAGAAAACTTTAGAATTGAAAAGACCAAATTTATACATTCCACGATTTGTTTTCAATACTAGAAGGCTACCAATATATATTTTTTATCCAACGTAGAATTAAAAAGAATCAAATAGTATATAATTACACTTGATAATTAAATTCTATGTTTCTTGATTGTACAACTCAATAGGTAATATTCCAAGTGAAATTGGGAACTTGAAAGCACTTCAAATCTTAGGCCTCTCCAACAACAATTTAAGTGGTATGATTCTATCTCTTTAATAGCTTTAAAAATTGACATCTTTCTCTCAATTGTCATTGTCATTTTTCTTTGTCTATGCTAGAAGTTTTTTCTATTTTTATTAGAATTGAATCTTGATATGTATTTCTCAACTTCTTTAGTTTCATCAATCTTATCATTGAGTAGAAGCTGGTTGAATTATATGTTTAGAAGCAAATTATGATTCTTTTTTTCCACAAGTAACAATACAAAATCTTAGGCAATTCACGAAACTAAAGTAATATCATTTTCATTCTTTTCATAAAACATCAAAATGTTTTTGTTGATTATCACTCCAATTTTTCTATCCTTATTGTCTCTCTTCCACTCCCCTAATTTATTAAAGAATTAAAGCAAAAAAGTCCAATTTGAAGGGAAGGGGGAGGCAAATTTATACATTCCACGGTTTCTTTTCAATCTTAGAAATCCACCAAAATATACTTATTGAAACAAAACAAAAATTTATCCAACACAAAATAATTTATACTAATCATGTACATATATTTCATGAAAATTATATTTTATTCTAAAATGGATCAATAGTATATGATTATACTTGCTCATTAAATTTAACTTTCATGATTATACAACCTACAATGTACTATTCCAAGAGGAATTGAGAACTTGACATCTTTAACATATTTAACCCTTGGATACAACGGTTTGACTATTTCTTCATTGTATATTATATTGTCTTAATTGGTTAGACATTTGTAAAGTCCTTTAATTGTATGTTGCTCAATTTATTAAAGTTTTGCATTATGTCATGTGTTTATATAGTCATATATGGCATTTAGATAAACCAATAGAACATAAAATAAATTAGTATATATGATGCAACATATGCAATACATAAGCATATACATATATACCACACATGTCTATTTGAGAAAACTTTAGAATTGAAAAGACCAAATTTATACATTCCACGATTTGTTTTCAATACTAGAAGGCTACCAATATATATTTTTTATCCAACGTAGAATTAAAAAGAATCAAATAGTATATAATTACACTTGATAATTAAATTCTATGTTTCTTGATTGTACAACTCAATAGGTAATATTCCAAGTGAAATTGGGAACTTGAAAGCACTTCAAATCTTAGGCCTCTCCAACAACAATTTAAGTGGTATGATTCTATCTCTTTAATAGCTTTAAAAATTGACATCTTTCTCTCAATTGTCATTGTCATTTTTCTTTGTCTATGCTAGAATTTTTTTCTATTTTTATTAGAATTGAATCTTGATATGTATTTCTCAACTTCTTTAGTTTCATCAATCTTATCATTGAGTAGAAGCTGTTTGAATTATATGTTTAGAAGCAAATTATGATTCTTTTTTTCCACAAGTAACAATACAAAATCTTAGGCAATTCACGAAACTAAAGTAATATCATTTTCATTCTTTTCATAAAACATCAAAATGTTTTTGTTGATTATCACTCCAATTTTTCTAATCCTTATTGTCCCTCTTCCACTCCCCTAATTTATTAAAGAATTAAAGCAAAAAAGTCCAATTTGAAGGGAAGGTGAAGGCAAATTTATACATTCCACGGTTTCTTTTCAATCTTAGAAATCCACCAAAATATACTTATTGAAACAAAACAAAAATTTATCCAACACAAAATAATTTATACTAATCATGTACATATATTTCATGAAAATTATATTTTATTCTAAAATGGATCAATAGTATATGATTATACTTGATAATTAAATTTAACTTTCATGATTATACAACCTACAAGGTACTATTCCAAGAGGAATTGAGAACTTGACATCTTTAACATATTTAACCCCTGGATACAACGGTTTGACTATTTCTTCATTGTATATTATATTGTCTTAATTGGTTAGACATTTGTAAAGTCCTTTAATTGTATGTTGCTCAATTTATTAAAGTTTTGCATTATGTCATGTGTTTATATAGTCATATATGGCATTTAGATAAACCAATAGAACATAAAATAAATTAGTATATATGATGCAACATATGTAATACATAAGCATATACATATATACCACACATGTCTATTTGAGAAAACTTTAGAATTGAAAAGACCAAATTTATACATTCCACGATTTGTTTTCAATACTAGAAGACTACCAATATATATTTTTTATCCAACGTAGAATTAAAAAGAATCAAATAGTATATAATTACACTTGATAATTAAATTTATCTTTCATGATTTTACAACCCAACAGGTAATATTCCAAGAGAAATTGGGAACTTGAAAGCACTCCAATCCTTACACCTCTTCGACAACAATTTAAGTGGTATGATTCTATCTCTTTAATAGCTTTAAAAATTGTCATCTTTCTCTCAATTGTCATTGTCATTTTTCTTTGTCTATGCTAGAATTTTTTTCTCTTTTTTTTAGAATTGAATCTTGATATTTATTTCTCAACTTCATTAGTTTCATCAATCTTATCATTGAGTAGAAGCTGGTTGAATTATATGTTTAGAAGCAAATTATGATTCTTTTTTTCCACAAGTAACAATACAAAATCTTAGGCAATTCACGAAACTAAAGTAATATCATTTTCATTCTTTTCATAAAACATCAAAATGTTTTTGTTGATTATCACTCCAATTTTTCTAATCCTTATTGTCTCTCTTCCACTCCCCTAATTTATTAAAGAATTTAAGTAAAAAAGTCCAATTTGAAGGGAAGGGGGAGGCAAATTTATACATTCCACGGTTTCTTTTCAATCTTAGAAATCCACCTAAATATACTTATTGAAAAAAAACAAAAATTTATCCAACACAAAATAATTTATATTAATCATGTACATATATTTCATGAAAATTATATTTTATTCTAAAATGGATCAATAGTATATGATTATACTTGATGATTAAATTTAACTTTCATGATTATACAACCTACAAGGTACTATTCCAAGAGGAATTGAGAACTTGACATCTTTAACATATTTAACCCCTGGATACAACGGTTTGACTATTTCTTCATTGTATATTATATTGTCTAAATTGGTAAGACATTTGTAAAGTCCTTTAATTGTATGTTGCTCAATTTATTAAAGTTTTGCATTATGTCATGTGTTTATATAGTCATATATGGCATTTAGATAAACCAATAGAACATAAAATAAATTAGTATATATGATGCAACATATGTAATACATAAGCATATACATATATACCACACATGTCTATTTGAGAAAACTTTAGAATTGAAAAGACCAAATTTATACATTCCACGATTTGTTTTCAATACTAGAAGGCTACCAATATATATTTTTTATCCAACGTAGAATTAAAAAGAATCAAATAGTATATAATTACACTTGATAATTAAATTTATCTTTCATGATTTTACAACTCAACAGGTAATATTCCAAGAGAAATTTGGAACTTGAAAGAACTCCAATTTTTAGACCTCTCCTCCAGCAATTTAAATGGTATGATTCTATCTCTTTAATAGCTTTAAAAATTGTCATCTTTCTCTCAATTGTCATTGTCATTTTTCTTTGTCTATGCTAGAATTTTTTTCTTTTTTTATTAGAATTGAATCTTGATATGTATTTCTCAACTTCTTTAGTTTCATCAATCTTATCATTGAGTAGAAGCTGTTTGAATTATATGTTTAGAAGCAAATTATGATTCTTTTTTTCCACAAGTAACAATACAAAATCTTAGGCAATTCACGAAACTAAAGTAATATCATTTTCATTCTTTTCATAAAACATCAAAATGTTTTTGTTGATTATCACTCCAATTTTTCTAATCCTTATTGTCTCTCTTCCACTCCCCTAATTTATTAAAGAATTAAAGTAAAAAAGTCCAATTTGAAGGGAAGGGGGAGGCAAATTTATACATTCCACGGTTTCTTTTCAATCTTAGAAATCCACCAAAATATACTTATTGAAACAAAACAAAAATTTATCCAACACAAAATAATTTATACTAATCATGTACATATATTTCATGAAAATTATATTTTATTCTAAAATGGATCAATAGTATATGATTATATTTGATAATTAAATTTGACTTTCATGATTATACAACCTAAAAGGTACTATTCCAAGAGGAATTGAGAACTTGACATCTTTAACATATTTAACCGCTGGATACAACGGTTTGACTGTTTCTTCATTGCATATTATATTATCTTAATTGGTTAGACATTTGTAAAGTCCTCTAATTGTATGTTGCTCAATTTATTAAAGTTTTGCATTATATCATATGTTTATATTGTCATATATGGCATTTAGATAAACCAATAGAACATAAAATAAATTAGTATATATGATGCAACATAGGCAATACATAAGCATATACATATACCACACATGCCTGTTTGAAAAAAATTTAAAGGTGAAAATGCCAAATTTATTCATTCCATGATTTGTTTTCAATCCTAGAAGGCCACCAAAATATACTTTAAAAAATAAATTATCCAATGCAGAATTATTATCAGCAATATTCATATATTTAATGAATTATATTTTTATTCTAAAATGAATCAATAGTATATGATTACACTTGATAATTAAATTCAGCTTTTGTGATTTTACAATCCAACAGGTAATATTCCAAAAGAAATTGGGAACTTGACATCTTTAACATATTTAATCCTCGACAACAACGGTTTGAGTGGTACGTTGTATCATTTTCAACTCTTTCTTTGCTGTAAATTTTATTGTCTTAATAGATGTTTGTAAAGTTCTTTAATTGTATGTTGTTCGCTCTATTCAAGTTTTGCATTATGTCATGTGTATAATATTGACATATATTGCATTTAGATAAAACAATAGGCCATAAATAAATTAGTACATGATGCCACATGGACCGTATATGAGCATACACATAAAGAAAAAATTAGAATAAACCTAAAATATTAATGAAATTTATATGATCGTCTAGTTTGTAAGGAAAAGTGAATGAATTGTTTAGGTGATACTGTTATGACATTCATAAATGACTGACATTTTAATTAAGTGTGTTTAAAACAATATTTGTGGGATCAAATAGGATAGGACAGTTTAACCGAAAATCAGTCCAACAAGATCTAAATATAGGTGAATCTATATATGTGTTGAATCTGATCCATCAATTTCATTAATATAGTAAATAAGAGGCATTTTGTGGTGGAGTGAATAGGGAGTTTCCGTAAATTTTATGGAATAAAAACTCATTTTAAAAAAAAAAAAAAATTAACTTGTTGGTACGTCAATTCGGTTTGACCACTGACTTTATTCCACTAATGTTAGTTTAAATAAGCTATTTACTTTTCATGCTTTATGATACATTCTTAAAATTTGTAGGATGTATATAACATTTCATGTCTTTCAAAATCATTGATTTTGGTAAATTGTGTGTGATGTCTTTGTATTATGTGCGTTTTGTGTTATACAAAATTAAAATTAAAAATAATTAATGAACAATTTCAAGTAGCAAATTATAATGGGCTTAAAATTTTCATTTCTCCATATTCGATTATTGATATGTTTCTTTTCATTCCTTTTTTTTTTTGCAAATTTATTAAATGAATATTAAAAATTAAAGTATATTATTGGTAGGGTTTTTATTATTATATCATTAAATTAAGTTGTTCTTAATGCCTTTTGTTTTCTTTTTTATGCATCGAATTTTGATTTTGCATGTTATAGTTTCCGTCGCTTAAAAATTTTGCAATTTTAGTTTCCTGGATATATGCAACTCTATGATCTGTATTTAACAGAAAATTCACAATTGTCATTGTATTTTATCATAATTATATAAATTATAAGTCTATGAACTAATTAGTAACTAATTATTTTCTCTGTTTTTTAAGTCTATTTATATCAAAATGCGACGTGTATTTTAGTACCCTTTTTTTTTTTTCATTTGGTGCCTAAAATAAAAAAGTAGATCGATTGCGCGTAATTCATACTTTTTACGAGTTTTCTGGTAAGTTGAGTATAGTTTGACAACTAAACCTACAACTACTAATTTGTCATATTGTTCAGGTAGCATTCCTTGGGAGTTGTTCTCAACCAATCTTACACGGATTGATCTTTCTACTAATTCTTTTGAAGGTTCCATATCTATAGACATTGAAAGACTAGAAAATTTAGATACTCTAGTACTCCATTCCAACAAGTTAAGTGGAGAGATTCCATCGTCCATTTGCAACTTGACATATCTTGAATTTCTCCATTTGTCAGATAACAGCTTAGAAGGACGAGTCCCTCATTGTTTAGGAAATTTCAGCAAATATTTACAGGTCTTGCATTTAAAGGGAAATTACCTTCATGGCCTTATTCCGTCGACATTTGAAAATGGTTGTGCTCTCGAGTCTCTTAACCTGAATAGCAATCAATTCGAAGGAGCACTGCCACGATCCCTTGCCAATTGTCGACAACTTGAGGTTCTTGACATTGGAAAAAATAAAATACAAGACACGTTTCCTTTTTGGATGGAGAGTCTTCTTGAGCTTCGGGTCCTTGTCTTAAGATCTAACAGATTTAATGGCACCCTATCACTCCCTTCAAAGACTAATGTTTCATTTCTCAAGTTGCAAGTTTTTGACATAGCCCGAAATGCATTTACTGGCACTTTGCCTGATAGATATTTGAATAACTTCACTGCCATGATAAATGCCAAGGAAAGTCCAACTCAAGAAAGAAATTGGTTTAAGAAATATGAGGAGTCGATGGTATTTGTTCTCAAAGGTTTGGAGCAATCAGTGGAGAGAATCCTAACAACCTTCACAACCATTGACGTGTCTGAAAACAATTTTTGTGGAGGTATTCCAGAATCCATAGGAAAGCTCAATTCTCTAAGGTACTTGAATTTGTCTCATAATAAGCTCACAGGACACATACCTATATCTCTTGAAAATATAACCATTCTTGAATCGTTGGACTTGTCTTCTAACAAATTGGTGGGTGAAATTCCAAGACAATTGAGCAGTCTAACATTTCTTTCGACATTGAATCTTTCGTTGAATAATCTTGTTGGGCGAATACCTCAATCTGGTGGTCAATTTCCTACATTTGACAATAGCTCATACGTGGGAAATTCAGGATTATGTGGGTTTCCATTGACAAAAGAATGTGATGATCCAAAGAACACTAATATTGGAAAGAAAGTGCCCCCACAAGATGATGATGACTCAGATTTTATTGAAGGATTTACGTGGCAGGCTGTTGTTTTAGGGTATGGTTGTGGTTTCCTAATAGGAGTTATCATCGGTTATTTTGTTTTTCGATATAGAAGACCTAGATGGTTGGTGGAATTGTTTTTCGGTGTTGAATACAAGATGACAAAAAGAAGCAATAGAAGACATGTGGTGCGACGAAGAACTTGAATGCACAGGAATCAAAGTTGGTTTAAATGTAATATTTATACACTTTTGTTGTTGGGCATAATGTATATGATGAATGTTGTTGTTTTTCTTAGATTAATTATTCACAAATCAATATGTCTTGTTAGTTGTATTTGGTTGATTCATACAATAATGTTAAACCATGACATATAGTTGTATATTTGCATACAATGCAATATTGATGCAAACAGTATGAAGTCTTTAGACTTATACATGTACTTAAAATTTGAAGAAAGCTTTCATCAAGATTTTAGAAAGTGAAAATTGAAAAGAATATATATAACTACTATGAGAAAAGATAATCTAAGCATTCCATGTGATAGATATCAAACCAACAAAATAAAATTACTCAATCTCATAATAATTTAGTATAATAGTGAGTAGGGTTGAAATCTTAAGGAACGTGATCTTTATTTATTTTATTTTTTGAGATTTAGAGTAAATAAAAATGGAGTTCTTTTTTTGATCGATTGTAATTAAATAAATTAAATTAATCCTATAATTAACTAAGCAAACTCAATAAAATAATAAAATCGAAAAATTAACTATCAACTGAATGATGAAATAAATGAAGAAAATATAAATATTACCAAGTTAAATATTTCTAATTTAATATATTTTTATATTTATTTAAATAATTCAAAATTTTAAACATAATCTATAAAATTATTGTTGATGTTGTTGCTGCTGCTAAACGTTTTTAGATTTTAATCGTTAATTTTAGATATTTTAAAATAAGCATTTCTAATTTTATTAAAAAACTATAATAACTAAAATAATTTTTAAATGTTAGTTATTAAATTTATTTCCAAACAAAATTTCAAAGGATATGTTTGGAAAGGTTTATATGGCAAAATTTTGAACTTCAAAAAATCTCAATATGTGTTTGGTTTCATATTAAAAAATCCGAGTCATAAAATTTGGACACAATCATTATTATCTATATGTTTGTTTGAGGATTTTGTAGGGTAGGATTATATGTAGTAGTCAAATCGATGCTGGAAAAAGTAGGTTAATGTAATATTTTATAATAAAAATGTGAGTTTTGTAATGATTGGATGATTGTAAGATGATTAATTTGTTATATTGATAAATGTATATCTTTATTGGGTATTGTGTAATTAGTACACATGTGAGTGTACATACTTTGTAATCTAATTTTGCATCTATTGATATATATATATATATATATATATATATATATATATTACTTGGTGTTGAATTCATAAAAATTTAATAACAAATTTACTGTGAGAATTTATTTATTTATTTATTCATTTATTAAACTTAATAATTGTATATAATTAGAATAAATTGTAAAATAATGAATATATAACATATAAAATATTTGCAGTTACTTATATTATATTATTGAAAATTTTCTACATGATTATTTTGACAATTTTCACTTACCAATATCATATTACATCACCCACTTGCTATTCGTTTTGATTTTCATATGCAACCATCTCATAATCATTTATCAACGAAAATGCCCATAAGGATAACAATTATGTTAAACAAATTAATGAGGACTGAATTTTTGCCAAGTAAAATGATTTTTAGTCAGTCGAAAGTAAACAAAATAATAAAATATGTAGCAAATGACATTTGCATGTTATGAGAATGAGACAATTGAGCATCTCAATTGTTGAATAAGTGAAGACAAATGTTGTGACACGATTTCTTGTCATATTGCTACAAATAAAACTAGATATATTTGTCCCAAATGTTATAAACTACTTCAAGAATTCCTATTGGCCCAAATTGCATTAGCAATATCATCACGAAACTGAGATTGCGTATTTATTTCTGATTGTGTCGCTTGATGACGATTAGAGATTATATGCTCATCATCGGTGTTATGCTCAGATGTGCCCTCAAATATATCATCTGGAAGTCCTGATTTTCGGATAAAGTTGTGAACAACACAACATGCAATTACAATCTTGACCTGCGTAGGAATCGAGTAAGATGGCATGCCCCACTTAAGCATTGGAAATCGACTTTTCAACATGCCAAAGCACCGCTCAATGACATTTCTCAAACGCGAATGACGATGGTTAAATAATTCAGCTGGTGTACGAGCTTGTTGTCCACTATGTATGAACTCGTTTACGTGGTACCGTGTCCCTCTGTAAGGGGCTAGAAATGGTCCATAGTTTGTATATCCAGCATCAACTAGATAATACTTACCTATTTAAATGAGCACAATTCAAATAATAATAACAAACATTGTTTCAATTATAGACAACATAATAAGGTTTAGAAAATTATATATATCTTACTAAGTGGACAACAGAAGTACCTGTGGGGGCCAAGGAAAATTTTGGTCATTTTGTACGGCATCTCTAAGAACATTTGCATCGCATGCACTTCCCTCCCATCCAGCATATAATATGTAAACATCATATTGAAATCACATATGGCAAGTACGTTCTGTGATATTGATGTTTTACGAGAACGAAAAGCATTTTGTCGTGATATTGGAACCCATGCTGGGACTAATGTTCCATCCATTGCACCAACTGCGCCCTGATATAGATTCATACGACACAATTGAGATATTTAATATATTTAATTAACTAGGAGTATAAGAAATGATATTTAAAAGGAATCGTCACCTCAAAATATGGAAAAAAATCCGTGCTGCTTGATATTTTGGAAGAAATTTCATTGAAGTTGGGCGACACCAGATACACAGGTGCTAGACTTATTAATGCATCTAGAACCTTATGAAAATGTTGAGAGACTGTTTCCATAGAATCGCTCCATAGAATCACGCTTCTATGCATCAAGACAATGAATCACGCTCCATAGAATCACGCTGACGGGTGTGCATTGCAACTGTACGCATAAAAATAATAACCTCTTCTACAACTGATACTCGAGCATACATCCCTTGTGAAAGCAATTCCCGACCCATTAATTCATCCACAAGCATGTGAAAACATGCCCTAGTCATTCGTACATTGTCATAAAATCGACCGTCGGTGCCCATTAGAATCTCTCTAACCCAGTCAGCTCCTTGGAGTCTTGATGTGTTTCTTGGTACTTTACCTTTTGATATCATTCGTGACAAAGTTAAAACAGACATAATTGCAAATGTTTCTTCTTCATCAGAGCTTCCACTCAATGTGTCATCTTCAGACTTATCGGTCGAAGAATGTGACATGATTCTGTCAAGTATGTTAATGAAATTAAATTTTCCGTGAAGAAACAAAACTTAAATACATTATATAAAATTACCAAACTTAAAAAAGAAAAAAAAGAAACACACAAGTATAAAAACATTACACATTAAAATTATATATAATCGATGTAGGATTTAAAGTCCAACAAAAACATTCAATTACAATAGTCATATGAGCATACATGGTCGTGCTGTCGAGGCACGCAAAATTAAATAAACCTTCTTACCCTCAACTAACTTGTAGAAGTGGCAAATAAGGGTCGATCCCACAAAGAACGGAGAATCAATCAACTTCACTGGTGCTAACTACTCAATAAATAAACAAGCTAAAAAGGGGGGATTGGTTGGGAAGTTATCAAATTAAACTAAAAGCCTAATAAATTGAATGAATAAGAATCAATTAATTAACAAGTACTAGTTCTCAGTTCAGTATCCCCATTTATTCTTGATCGAGTGGATTAATTAATAACGTTTCTCTCAATCTATCTCTCAAACCCCCGTCCCTAGATCAGCAACAAGCTCTGCTAACCCGAATCGTCTCTTAAGTTTAGTCTATTAAAATAAGCTCTTTAATAAACCCTGTTCAATCAAACAACCTAATAGGTACGACCTCTAGATTTAGTGTGATAAACGCATTAATCTTTAAGACGATAGGACGAACTAGACTCCAAATTCACAAGCTCGATTCGGATAATCTAAAGATGTGTTGCCCCTAACGATTCCAACGTTTCTTGCTACTAAGGAATATAAATCCGTAACAATTACGGATTACGGTTCATATTCTAGCAATAGATATCACAACAATTTAATCTAACGGGCCCTGCTAAATCAAATCATGCAATATCATAAACAATTAACCAAGCAACACAAATCATTCAAGAGATAGAAATTAAGAAAACGTTACTAATCATCCGGAGTAAATCAAGAATAAAGGTTCAACATCCCTTTGAACTAGCGTAAGGAAATTAGCCACGCATCACAAAATTCACAATCATGATTTTTCTCTTCTCTGATTTCTTCTCTTCAATCTCTGCCGCTATCCAAATCTGTCTCTTACTGCCCTCTCATCCGTTGTTCTCCCTCTAATTTACGGCCCTTCTAATAATATATGAGTGTTATGGGCCAGGGCTCTTCTTTCCAGCAACAGGGCATTCTTTTGGGCTTTTGTTAGGCTTAATACTCACACATTGGATCATCTAATGTGTACACATTGTATCCAATGTCCATCTTCTTTCTTCATTCTTCATTGCTTCATTCTGCCGCCTTCATTCTTCATTCTCACATTTGTCTCTAAATCACTGCTTAAATCAAAAGAATCGAAGATTGGAATTCTCTGAACACATAATGAAAATGTGTAGAAAAATAGCAAGTGCAAACACACAAAGTGCATTAGAACTCTAGATCAAACCAATCAAATTATACATATTTTTCTACACATTAATACACAATCCATGGAAAAAGATGTGATAATGTCATAAATGTAAAATACATAAAATATGCATCTAGGAACATAAATAAAAACATTCAACACAAACAACCTATAGATACTCAATCAAGGTCTAAGCAACCTAATCCATTCATGACGTTGTTCATCGTTCATCCTCAAGAACATATGGCGAGTGGAATGACTTCTAAATCGCTCAAAAGCCATAACTTTATTGGTAATCAAGATATCATTCATCGCGTTAACGATTTCAACGCATGTATCATACGATGAATTAATATCAGAATTCTTAGCCCGTTTATCCATAAAATATCCCTCGATGGTGGATATGGCACGAGCTATGTCTGCATCTCGCTCAGCTGAAGTTGAGGAACGTTTCTTTCCAGATGACTTGCTTGAATCGGGTGAATCTTGGGATGTGAAGTCAGGAGTGAAATTATAGGTCGAATGGCTGCTTGAAGAGTTACCAAGTGGAGAAGGGCCAACACGTGGTGGCTGTGGCGGCTACATGATATCCTCAGGTTCATCCTCATCAGAGGTCAACTCTTGTCTAGAGGAGCGGGCATAATCTCCTGTGGCAATCTTCTTATCAAACATCTCAGTACACAAATCGAAGTGTGGAAGACCGCGATTGATGATCAAACGATTCTCCTTATGCTCCTAAATTGATATAGTTTATTTAAATCAAATTGTGCATATGTCTAAATTAGTGTTATTGTTAAAAACATTAAAATGTAAAGTGAAATTTTATTACCTCATAAATGGAATTCAATTGGTCTTCAGAGCCAATTACTGTGCCTTTATCAGGATTCCATCCCAACCCCGAGCCTCTTTTATGTTTAAGGTTATACAACAACCTCCAAGCCCTCTTAATATTCTTCCATTTTGTCAAACACTGATCGGCACTATAAATATATCGACCAATAACTAGAGCATTGAGTTTGTCACAAATTTGATTAAGGATTGGCCTACTAAATGAAGTGGTGAGCAAATGACCGTTGAGATACTCTTGATGACAAAGAACAATAAATTGAGCCTCATTCTCTCTCAACCAAGTTACTTTTTCAGCACGACCACCTTGATTGTTCACTCATTGCATCTAAAGTGATAAATAAAATCATTTTAATCGTAAAATAAAATAATAACTAGAAATATTATTATTATAACTTGAATTAAACTAAAAGCACTTCTCCTAAATATAATATTAATATTTATGATAAATATACAATTGTGAACTTGAACTATATTTATAATATTTAACTATTTCTTGAACACAAAAAAAAAAACTATTTCTTGAACACAATTTCGTATTCGTGTAAAATTGCATACCTTTCCATGAATTAGGTTACATGCAAGATTCTTGATTTTAGTGTATAAGAATGTACCTAATACTATTTCTGTTTTTAAACTATATCCAGAAGCTGATTTTACATTAATTTTCAAATATTGAAAAATGTAATTTGTAATTAATATTATATCTTTATCATGTGATATTGGATAAATATTGATGACATTGTCAAAATAATGTATGTATGATTTTATTTTTGCTAATATCATTTAAATTGAATTGTTGTTATTAATGTAAGTGTTATATTCATTCTTAGACAAATATCAGTTGAATTGCTATTTTGAATATTTTGGTTTTCCGTTTGTCTTTTTCAAATTATTATTATAATTTGAACTTAACTAAAAACATATATCCAAATTATAAAATTTATATTTATAAAAAACTATACAATTAAATAAAAATAGTGTGTAGTCTAAACATAAAATAAAATTAATAACATATTTATAATATGACTATAAGAACCATAGAAGTTGTATTAGGTAACATTTATGTGTGTAATATTAATCATAGTTAAATATGAACAATCAACACCTAATCTTTGAAAATTATACATACATGAGCATCATATTTTTTTAAACACACGAACAAATTATCATAATCATAATAAACATTATATTAGAACAAACTATTTTCAAAAAAACTATACATTTAACCAAATCACATACAAAAGACAAAACTGGCAATTTAGTGGATATAAGCCTCAAGGGCAGAAAAAAGACAACTAAGGTTTGCACTTGAAGTGAGACAACCCAATACACACACTTCTACTGATCAATATCTTCAACTGTACTTCTATAGTTCTCTATGTGCAATAAGTCCATGGCTAAAGTTTATTGGATTTGAAGTTCACCTGAACTAGCCTGATCACTACTAAATTATTTGCTTTCAAATTCTATCAAGATTTAGAGAAAAAAAAAACGATTTAGTGGATGTAAACATGCCTTTTGTAAGTCTCATGGACACGGATGTATGCTACTCCCCACAGATTCTCGACTCGATTCAGTTGAAGATGAGTGCTTCCTCTTTCGATCTGTATCATCGATCCTCGATAAACATCCGACGATCTTCGATGAACATTCCCGATTTGCTGATTTTTCAATCTCTTTTGTGCACAGTGTGTGCAGTGTGTGAGAAACCCCCATCTTTGATAAAGCTAATATATATACACAAATAATAACCCAACTTACAAAAACTAATCATACCTCAGAAAATAAATTAATACAATGTACGGATGGTAGATATACAATAAATAGAGCCCAGATAAAAGATACATATACACACATAACAAATATATATATATATATATCCATCAGATATAACAGCCAACCACATCTGGCAACGAACATAAGCAGAGATGTTTTATGAGTCAAAAGAGAAAAAAAATCAAATAAAATTTGCAAAAGTAGATCTATATCTAAAAAACTCAGACATAGCCACAGTCTAAGAAATCCACCTCTTTCACAGTATTTTTTGTAGAGGGAGTAAGCAAATAGATAAATTAAAATTGAGAAAAATCAGATCAGACCTAACTCTTCTTATGTAGAGAGAAAAATTTAACACAATTTGATGTAGTTGAAGAGAAGGATTTTTGGCAATTTTTCTTAAGAAGAATATACATATGACTAACTGGTATCTTCATAAAAATGAATGCAGGTGAAATAATAGAAATGAGAGATTAGGTGAGAGAGAAGATGAATGTATTGAAAGAAGAGAGAGAATATGGATGAGAGAGGTGAGAAAACGTATAAACATAGAAAAGTTGTTCTTTCATAAAGTTAGGTGGGTTATCGATCTATATTGGAAATTGGAAATATAGAGATTAAATAAAATATAAATATATATTGATAGGTGCAGATCCTATTAACATAGGAGAAGAATTGTCTGGATTTTGAAATCTCTTTCAATTCGTAAATAAACAATAAGCATGGTTTGGGAAAACCCAAATCCTGACTGCAGAAATCCCTCCAAACATAGCCTAAGGTATTAGTTGTTCATTCAATGAAAGATATTACTTATATACTCTTTAGGTATCACTTGTATACTCTTAATGTATCAAATTGTACACTCTTAGATATTACATATTACCTTTAAGGTATTAATACTTATAGTATAAGGTATTACATATGCACATTTTAAGGTATTACATGCTTATAGTATAAGGTATTACATTGTGCACATTTAAGGTATTACATATTTACCTTTAAGGTAATAATGCTTATAGTATAAGGTATTACATATGCACTTTTAAGATATTAGTTGTTCATTCAGTGAAAGATATTAGTTGCAATACTCTTAGGTATCAGTTGTATATTTTTAAGGTATCAATTGTATAGTCTTAAGGTATCAATGTAAAGATGAAAGCAACATCAGAATTAGCAATTGCAAATTAAAGAGAGAAAGAGAAATTGTTCTAGAAAAGATATGTGTTGAATATACATCTGATGATAAATCATACAAATACAATCAGCATCTCGCAAACTTATGTGTTTAATTATTCCAACAATGAGTTCACCATTTGGTTACATTAGAAGATACAGTTCACAAACTCATCAATCCCTAGGAATAATAGATGAATGTGCAGTGTTTAATGTTATGCCCTTGGCTCATCTTACTCAGCTAAAGGAAAAACAATTACTCTTGAACTTCATCATGTCTGTTGCCCCCACCCCCTTCAACGAAACTAGCCCTCAAGAGATAATTCCCAACTCCTCCCACCCTACCCCTCACCACCGTTGCTCAGACGACAAGAAGCGCCACCGCCGCCCCAAGAACAAGGAGGTTAAGCCCCAAAGAATGACTCACATTGTTTCCAATTTTTCGGGAAAATCTATTTTCGTGCCATCTAAAGAAACCGCAGAGAAGAAAGCGAAGAAGAACGAAGCGAAAAGTGGAGAAGAAGTGGAGAAAAAGCGGAGCGGAGAATGGAGAAGAAGCGAAGTGGAGAAGGAGAAGGAAGAGCAGCGTGAAGAATGAAGAAAATTAGGGCAATATATATATATATATATATATATATATATATATATATATATATATATATATATATATATATGGGGATCCAAATCAAGTGGGTCGGGTTGGGGGCACGGATCTCAAGGGTACATAAGTGTCTCCCTAAATAAAAATAGCTATTTCTAAAATAATTGTATATATTCTCTCTCTAAAAAAAACTAGATGCTCCTAAAAAATCTAGTAGATTAATGTTAATCCTATTAAGAATAGAAACATTACAAATAATATCTATTACGGAAGTTAGAGTTTAATTGTAGTTAAACTCTTATTGAACTTCCTATTCCAACAAATTTCCAAGCTAACAATAAAATATTTCCACCGAATCCATCTTCAACAATTAAACTTGAAGACACTAAACTAATAAAAATATGGATTAATTTCAATTTTCATTTTATATATAAGATTTTTTTTATTATTAGATAATTAAATATATGTTTTTAACTTTTTTCAATTTTGGTTCAAATTATTTTTTAATTTTAGTCAAATTTTCCCATTTTGATCCTATATGATTCAATTTTTTTCAAATTTCAATCCAATTTTGGTCAGATACCACGAGCCTTGTAGTTCAAGGTGTAGATTGTAATGAACAGGGTTCGAACCCGAATCACATAAGTTTTTTAGTTTTTATTGTTCCTCTCCCTTCCACTCCTCCAAACTCATTAAAAAACAAATCCAATTTTGGTTGGATGATCGTTGGGAAATCTCATGTGGCATCTGCGATTTTGGGAATTCCATTTAAAATTGGATTGAAATTGGAAAAAATTGAATCATACAAGACCAAAATTGGAAACTTGACTAAAATTGAAAAAAGTTGAAACATACAGCATCAAAATTGAAATTAACCCTAAAAATATATATTAATAAAAACACATCATCGTGTATTCGTGTTAGGATTACTTGAGCATTCGAGTTTAATTTCTCCTTCTACCTCGAAATTAATTAGAGATGGTAAATACATACGTACGTACGCCACAACAGATTTGATGCATCTATATATCTATCAATAAATGTTAATCTTTAACTCTGTATGAGATACAACTTTAAGATACTATACTTAATATTCATTCATGGAAGGGAAGCAAGAAATATTTTTTTGAGATTTCAAAAGAAAATTGTAGATTACAATCGATAGATTTTGTTATTTTATCATAATTTAAATAAATGTTAAGGAGAATAATTTTTTCATCATCTAGATTTCACTGATTTTGCATTTCATGCAGTTATTTCACTTATTTTGAATTAGTCCGTGAATGGTTATTGTAGTTAAAACATAACTCAATATCCAATAATAAACACATGTTCATTTTCTATATGTCCTACTGCCAATAATTAAGCAGATTAGAAACTTTCATGTGGCTTCTTCTACATAGTAATAAAAACAATAATAACTATAAGTTTATCACACGATCCCCAGTTTTAGAATAACTATTAGTGTTTCTACATCATTGTCAAGCTTGAAATTGCAACCCTAATGGAGAAAACTAATCAATTATTACAAATCTTTTTCCATCATCATTATTTTTTTTGTGCATTGAATTTAAAAAAAA
This sequence comes from Scutellaria galericulata, assembly GCA_946896805.1. Classification (NCBI taxonomy): domain Eukaryota; kingdom Viridiplantae; phylum Streptophyta; class Magnoliopsida; order Lamiales; family Lamiaceae; genus Scutellaria; species Scutellaria galericulata. The sequence continues at coordinate 13,566,423 of OX335789.1, forward strand.
AAAAATCAGCATTCAAATTATAGATTCTTCTAATTGCAAAATTTGTCCACTAAGTACCTAGTGTAGTAAAATTAGTCTTGATCATTATTTTTCAAAGTGACAAAACTAGTCGCGTTCCTTTTGTATTTGGCACACTTTTGATTCCAAAATCCTTAATTAAAATTGAATTGAGATGTGATTCTTACTATTAATAGTGAAACAATTTTTTTTTATGATATCACAAACAATCAAACATAGTTTAAAAGCAAATTCAATTGAGATTTAATTCTTACTATTTTTACTAGAGCAATTTCTCTCGCATCATCCCTAGTGGGCTGCTTGGCGATCTCTTTTTTTTTTTTTTTTTTAATTGAATAAATATATTTACACATTTCAGTTAGAGAATGTTTTGTAAAGCTGATATGACAGTTGAGAATCACATCAAAAATGCTACTTGTCAAAACCGGGTGAGTTGAAACCTTCCTATTAATATTACTAGATTTGGACCCTTGTGTCGCACAGACTACATAACTCTCGTCTAATTATACATGATAACTATTATTATCAAGAGATTCATATCCTCTTAAGATTATGATACATTTCCACGACTCCCATCAATTTACATTTTTGTTGCATCTTAATTCATACACTATCATCATATCCATATCATTAACCTCTAACCAAACCAAATTTTAATGCAACCCTACAAGACCATGAATACTGCATAGTAAATCTTACACAAAATAATAACATAATTACACAACATAATTAATTCAAATTTATAAAAATCTCATTTCAAAAACAAATCCTAAACATGAGAATGTAAATCGAAAAATAATTATAATCCAAGTACAGTTTGTTCCCTTGAGGACACTTGGTGGGTTTTTCTCGAGAACCAGACAATCAAAAAAGCGACTAACATTCAATTTGCTGATCTTTGCTTCCATCTCTTCATAGAGCTCACGCCCTTTTGTATAAAGGTCCACAAAAACTCTCTCTAGTTTTAGATAACAGACCAATCAAGTCTTGTTCCTTTGTTCTCCTTTAAAGGTATGGCTGCAATAAAAGCCATACACCATACAATAAGAACATGATTTCATGACAATTAAAAGAATGTTAATTAACACTAATTCTTTACATATAATTCATTGTATCTTAACTCACTGAAACCAAACATAGCAAGGACCCTTTTATCCTATTTGAAAAAAATCAAAGAAAACAAATTCATTACACAATTTAACGGAAATAAAATTCAAAGAAAACTGCTTAAATAAAATTCAAAAAAGCCGCAAATTGAAGAAAAAAATTAAAAGAAAGTAGAGTATGATATAAGAGGTGGTGGACGTAATTAAGATACATCGGATATATCCGTACTCCCAATATGAAATTATTTATTTTTATATATTTAAAAAAGTTTACCCTCCTTTAATCTAATTAAAATTATTGCCATTAAATTAAAATTATAAAGAAAAATGATCAATTCAACAGAGGTACTAGCAACTGTTATTCAACTTCCCCGACTTGCAAGTAAAAAAAAAAGTTTATTTGTCTTTTTTTTTTTTTTTAACACTTTTTACCCATCAAAGTTAAAGTATCATCAATATTTATTGTTATTGATAAAATTTATTAATTAGTTAATTTGATATTGTTGCTTATACATAAAGGTTTGTGAATGGAACTAATGTACGAATTATTTATGCTTGTGAATGGAAGCCACCGCCTATCTCCATTTTATTTTTGTTTATGAATTAACTTTTATGTCACTAATATTATCAACCACAAATGTCTTCTCTTGCTATTATTTGAGATGATAATGATCAAAGGCTAATTTTTTTATCCTTATCTCCTTCTTTTTTATTCTTGCTTTTCTTTTCATTATATATACAAGAGTGACTCTCCTGTGCCCCAGGGGCCCCCAACCTGTCCCGGCCACCGGTCCCGGCTCGAATACTCGTGTATATATAATTTTTTTTTCTTTTTTTTCTCTTCCTTTCCCTCAGCTCGCCTTCTGCAAATCATGTTCTGCAAATCCCCTCAGTTCCTCAATCCTTAACAAAATCCCTCTACCACCGAGACAACCTCGGTGCTGCCGTCCTCCGCCCCATCGTCGCCGCCGATCGTAACCCTAAAATCGTCTTCCTCTTCCTCACCAACACCGACCTCCATTTCAACCTCTAGATGATGCCTTTAAACTCCTTCAAGCAACAAATGAAACTTCTGCTACTCATTTTGCTTATCTTTTGGGTGCTTCTCAGCGGTATTTAGATTCCAAGTTAGGAGAAGAAATGACTCAGAGACTTTTGGAATTAAAACCTGAAACCCAATTCCTTTTGTGGTTTTGTCTAACATATATGCTGGACAAGAGAAGTGGAAAGATGTGCATAGGATCAGAAAGTTAATAGACAAGAAGGGACTGAAGAAATTCCTTGGCCTCAGTTCAGTAGAAGTGGCATAAGAAGGATTATCAAACACATTTCTACTCTGAGAACTAAACCTAAACTCGTTCTTTAATCTCAAATCTAAGGTGGTCACTCTGCATACATCTTGAGATTTTTCAAAATCAAAGTAATCATTGAAGAAGTTTGGTGTTGCAACGTAAAATAAAGTATTTATGTAATACCTGAGAGTTACCTATAAAATATTTATATAATACTTGAAAGAAATATGTATGATACTATATGTTATTTGTGTAATATCTGAGATATATTTATATAATACCTGAGAGTAACATATACAAAAATCTATAAGGTATTTATATAATACCTGAAAGTAATGTGTGTGATACTTAAACCTATAAGGTATTTATATAATACCTGAAAGTAATATGTGTGATACTTAAAAACTACTTTGTGTAATACCTAAAAGGTATTTATGTAATACATAAGAGTAGCATATACAAATACCTATAAGGTATTTATGTAATACCTGAAAGTAATATGTGTGATACTTAAAAGATACTTGTGTAATACCTGAAAGTAACATATACAAATACCTATAAGGTGTTTATGTAATACTCAAAGGAAATATGTGTGATATACTTTTATAATGCCTGAAAGGTATTTATGTAATACCCCTGAGAGTAACATATATAAATGCCTATTAGGTAATTATGTAATACCTTAAATGATTTCATGGCAATTTGAAGAAGAATAAGAAACAAGAAGATATACAAGAAGAATAAGAAGAAGAATATACTAAACAAATAAGAAGAATAACAAATCAATAAGAAAAGAGACTAAGAAGAAGAAGGAGAAAGAAGAAAAAAGAGAAAAAAGAAGAAAACAACATTGTTTCTGCATAATACCTTAAGGGTAGATATGTGATACATGAAGAATAAATGTGTGATACCTGAAGAGTAAATCAGGTGCGCGCACGGGCGCGTGGTCACGCGTGAGAGCGGCCCACGTGTCGCGTCGGGTCGGGTTGGGGGCACGGATCTAAGATCCGTACCCCTGGGACATATAATTTTTTGCCTATATACAAAGCAATTAATTGAAATTTCGGCGGTCCGGTTTAGAGGTTCTAACAACTATTAATAAATATAAAAAATTATCGCATCTCTAATTTCTCATGTTTATTGTATTATATATTTTTAACACATAAATTAGGGGCTACATTATTATATGGATTTTGTATAAACGTAAGAAATTCTTGATATATTTTATGTAGTTAAATTTTAATTCGATGTGCTATAAATTCAAGTAATTGAATTTAAATTTGATAACATTAAAACCCTCAACCAACAAGTAACAACCATAAATTTAGAGGAGTTTTCCTATCTAACATTTTTTTCAAAACTATAATAATATTATTAACTTTAAAAAAATGTCACAAAGTAACCCTCCAATTAATCGACCCTTGTGGCAATACACATCAACCATGAAGGTAAGGAAAACAAAGAAAGAAAGAGAGAGCTGTAAACGAAACACTAGAAAACAACAAAATTAAGCCTTAATAAAAAAGATCTTAATGTATATGAACAACAGAGCCGAAAGAAATATAATCTATAACAGATTTTTTTGGGTATAATCTTTCCTCGATCTTGAATCAAAAAGCATCAAATCAAAATCAAGAGGCAAACATGGCAAAAACTTATATACCCCGGTGTACGTAACCCTAAAAGTATTATTAATTTGGTATTAATTATATATTTGTAAGGTTTTAGTTGTATACTCATAAGGTATTACTTGCATACTCATAAGGTATTTACTTGTATAGTGAAACATATTAGTTGTATATTCATAATTTATTAGTTTTATATTCATAAGATATTAATTATTTACTTATAAGTAATATATACTATATATTAAAGCAAGAAAGTTGGCAAAAATTACAAGATTGTCACTTTCTCATCTAAAAGTGTCATGTCAATAAAAAAAAATTGTAAATCTTACTTGATAAGCTATTCTTTAATAAAAAATAAAAAAAAAGATCAATCTTACTCTAGAAGCTATTTTATAATCTATATAAAGTTAAGAGATAAGAGAGAGAGAGAGAGAGAGAGAGAGAGAGAGAGAGAGAGAGAGATTGATTTCTCAAATCTATATAAAACTAAAAAATGGAGAAAAATATAGTGGTTTCTCAACAAAAGATAGATGCATAGAAAATAAAATAAAATAAAATAATATATACAAAGAATAAAGAGAAATAACCATAAATATAATTATTTCTCAAATCTATATAAAACAAAACAAAAAATGAAAGAATTAATACAAGATTTGCTAAACATTCAAAGATAAAAAAATTCTTCCTAATCTTATTGTCTAAAAAAAAAAAAAGAATAATAAAAAATCGTAAATATAATGATTTCTCAAATCTATATAAAAAATGAAAGAATACAAGATTTGTTAAACATTCAAAGGTAAAAAAGTTATTTCAGATCTTGTTGTCTCATATCTTCATTTAAGGAGATCTCACCAAATTGTCTTTGTACATTAAATACAAATTGAACAAATAATTTTGTGAGAGAGAAATGAAGAAATGACATAAGAAAACTATACATGATGATTCAAGTATGAGAGTGGAATATACAAATTATAAAAAATAGCCTAAAATGAAACCCACTTGTAAGCACCAACGGCCTTCTAATCTGTTTAAAGTTAATTTAAAGTTAATTTGTTTTATAATTAATTCTAATCTTTACAATATATTAATTAATATCTCAAGCATAATTTTGGACACAAATATTTTGTAACTCTCGAATCTTAACTTTAAGGATAACTAGTATAAGTCCCGTGCGATGCACGGATATATATAAATTTTACCATTTTAATGTGAAATTGTTGAATACGAAAATAATAAATTTTATTAGAGTAATTTCAATCTCATTTGTTAACCATGTGATGCACGATCATAAAATATTTCCAAACTGATGTAAAATGTTAATTTAAGAAAAAATTTAATGCCAATTGGTACCCATATAATGGGTGGGCATATAAATTTATAAGTATTGTAATTTTCTAAACAAAAAAATGTTCATGATAAAACAATATAGTTATTCAGAGTTATTTCAATTTAATTTATTGCATATATGATTTACGAATTTTAAATATTATTATATTCATCATACACTGTCAAACTACTTTATCAAAGATAATGATCACATGCCCACCATGAACATATCATAATATGTCCACCACTATTGTGTAAATATTTTATTCCTTTAAAATCTGAGATATAAAATTAATAGTTGTGTTAGATTTTTGACATCAACGATGATCACATGTGCCCAACATGGGTAGGTTAGCTAAGCTCATTTTATCAATTGTACTTGTCACAATTGTTTTGGAAAAAAATTATGTAAATATATGTTCAATAAGATACTCATAATGAGTATATAAAATGGAGATATTATTGTATATTATTCAAAAATAAAAAATTTAAATTTAACATACTTTTAAAAAAAATTATATTAATTTGTTTAGATGCCATAAAAATCAAAATTTCTCAATTACAGAAGTTTTTTGAACAAAAATATAGATCAATTTTCTTGAATTTTGTACATTATTTAAAACGAAAATGTATAAAAGATAAGTTAAAAAAAGTCAATACAAAAAAGTTTTTAAGATAAATTTTAAATTAGTACTTTTTATTTAGAAAGAACATCGTATATTATAGGGTTAATTGTACTTTAATTACAACTTGAACTAAATTTTTTGGTAATTTTAAAACAAAAATAACATTTGATACATTGTGTAATTATCATCATTGGGTAAACTTTGACTTTATCCTTGTTGATGTGTCCAAATAACTAAATAAAAAACTTGATAAAGTAAAGTTAAAAAACATATAAAAATATTTCGATCAAATTTTTGCAAATTTATATTCGAGATTGATCAAATATTTAGATCATTTTTTTTTATCATTTTTAATTTATAATTCTTATTAAAAATAATAAATTATTGCATTTCTACTTTTAGACAGTTGACATGAGCATGAAAAAATAGTTTCATTTCCACTTTTAAGAAGATAATTGTTATCATATGGTAAGTATTACCATAATTACTACATAATTATACCAAAGTCGTATATCATTTGATTACCAAACATATTTGTTTACTTTTATCGATTATCAACAAAGTGTTAATACATTTTAAAGATATAAAAAAATACAATTATATATGATTCTATAAGATATATACTTTAAATTTCTTAATGAATTAAAATTGGAAATGGTTTTTCCATATTTTGAAGATTTTGATTTCGAAAATTCTTTGTAGTACATAATGTGTTACATAAAAACATCCAATTTCAATACTCATATATTAATTTTTACAAATATTGAAAAATATAGATTAACTATGCAAAGATTTATCATTTTAAAGGATTATATCACTTTATGCATTATATTCATAAAGATTTATAAGATTTTAAATTTATTGTATTTTATGTTAATTATAAAAATAATATACTTAAATCAAGATTAGTCATATATATGTTAAATATATACATATTTGGAATAGATATCTAAACAACATAATGTTAAAATATAAATCAAGTTATATACAAATATCTATCTAATCATGATGACCATTAGATTGTAAAAAGAAATGTACAAAAAATATTCATATCTAATAAATTAATAGAGAAATAATAAATTACATAATTTAAATTTAATTATTTGTGTTATGGTGATAACTGATTCAATCTTTTTTGGCATAACATAAAATACACTACATCCGTGCGATGCACGGGATTAATTTTTTTTAAATGTAATTATAATAAATATTAAATATATATATATATATATAGACACACACACACATATCATGTATATTTAAAATATGTGAATTAAAAGTGACAATACATAAATTTAACAATAAGTCAACTGTAGATTTTTTAATTGCACAGTAAGTGTTGGAAATTTTCACTTCACTTTTATATTAATATTTATACATATGAAAAACATATATATCAAATAAAGGAGATAAACAAACCAATATTATTTCTCTATAATCTGAAATGCATGTATAATTACCTTTTCTTGTTTTAGCTCGACACATTTGCAAACAAAAACAATGTAAACGGACAATCCATTGTTTAATAAAAGGCAAATTTTATCTACGAAGTCATCCCATAAAGTGTACATACTTTGACATTTCCTAAAGATAATAATAGAAAAAATATATCAAATATTAATAAGAATCAAAATACTTTACATATAATAATTATGAAAAACATGAAATATAAATAAAGAAGATACTCTGTAGGTCTTCATGAATAATCTTCATTAGTCTCTTAGGACGATTTATCAATCTCTTGATTTGGGGTGGTTAAATAGCAACCAATTTATTAATTATATCTGAAATATGAAATAAATATTTTATTAGCAAGAAAATTCGAACATCATTTCTTTATAAGTATTAGATCATTGCAATAATAATATAGATTTGATATATAATTTACTAAAAAATATGTTGTAACATCATTGTCATTGCATTAGATCGTTGCTGATTTATGAGCTGAAAATACATCTTTATTATATCTTTATTTTATTGTAATAATAAAAAAATTAGTCAAAACACTTATTTATTTTATAATCAAACAATTTTATTTTCTTTGATTTACAATTAAATCTTTATCTCAAATAACGCAATATAATCAATGTAATCTAATGATAGAATAAATATATATGTCAAAAAATACTATAACTCATAATAGATAGATAACGTCAAGCCTTTATTTACGGAAAATTAATTCCCAAATGTCAAATTAAAATTAATATTTTTATGAATACCAATTACAACAATTACCACAGTCATTTATGAATAATCAATATCTTACTGAAATCAATTATATTATTCCATTTAGATCATATCACCACTTTTAAGGGAAAACTGTTTTCATAATTTACTACATATAGATGGATGAATGGATTTTTTTATCACATAATTTCACAATTTTTTATTTTTCATTCATTATTTCCATATTTAGGTTGGGGCATTTGGATGGGAAATATATGAAAGATAAAAAATTATAAACAATAAATTAATATCTTTATCATCCATATATTATCAATGAACCTTTTTTTTTCAAACTTCATTAAATATATATAGGATGACAAATTTGTTTTTTTTATTTTATTATCAATTTGTTGAGTAAGTTCTTAAATTTTAAAAAGATGTGCCTTGTCAGATGATTAGTATTTGATGGATAGTTTTCTATTGCAATTAAATATTAGATATGTAGTTGATATATTGTAATTGATATATATCTTTAAAATTCAATATAATTTGGTTTAATATATTACAGGTTTTCGACTTACATATATAAGGTGAATATGAAATATTTTGAAATTATTACAAATCAAGTACATTATTACAGAAAAGGGAATAATCTTTATATAAAAAAAAATCACAACAGGAAAACCAATCAATTACATTGTCTTATATGTAGAATGAATAATTCAACTAATTACATAATCTTGTTATCTCTAAAAATAATAAATTATATGACAAAAGGCTCAAAAAACAAAAACAAATTATAGGATTCATTTTTAGAAATTTCTATCAAAAAACAAATCCATCTTATAATGTATAAACTTTTAATCTTCAAAATCTTTACTACTTCTATAGAATCAGAAGTTGTAAATCCGATTTCTTCACTGAATTTCTTCATAAAGTAAAAAATATATATATTACATTGCAATAAGAATAATCCATATGCATCCACAATAAAATAAAACACTCAAAAATAATTCATCTCCAAAATATGAATAACAATAGGAACTTACATTGTTCAAAAGCGAATGATAAAGTTACACAATCCGGTTTCTTCACCGAATTCCTGCACAAAGTAAAAAAAAAAAATACATAGCAATAAGAATAATCCATATGCAATATCAATGAAATAAAACATACTCTAAATAATTTGTCTCCAAAATATGAATAACATTAGGAACTTTAATCATTCAAAAGCGAACAATAAAGTCAAACAATTATTAATCATCCATCCAAACTATAAAGTATCTCAAATAAAATTCACAACCAAATTTTAAAAAAACCAAAAAAAAAAAAAACACACACACACACACAATCCATGGTAACAGAATGTTTGGAATGCAGAGAATTTGAGAAATTGTGAAGAGAGCGTGTGAGTCAATTCCAAGTTTGTTCTTTCATATTTATAGTGTATAATTTGTTTATTAGATATGAAATTAGTGCATTATGTATGGCATAAATGTAGTTGTTTCCTAATTTATAGATCTTGTTTCCAAATATATTGGCTGTAAATAATGATCATTTTCTACTTCCTATTATATGAAATGAAATCACATATAAAACAGCAATGGGTTTAATATTTATAAAGCATGTAAACGGACTATTATACATTTAATATTGTTTATTTTATTGTTTTTTAATTTCTAATATATATTAAGATTATACCAAAATCTCATTTTGTTTTCTCATATTGTGATATTCAATTTTAATGTTGCTATATATTTAGTAGATCATTATTCATATTGCCAAACCTATTATTGTGTTATTACCATATCGTATTCAATGGATGAAAATTATGCATAATTCAACAACATCAACATCTATTATCTATTATAATTTTAGAAAGACATTTCTAATTATGTAAGTTTCAAAATAAATCACTATTTTTTATATGAAATCAATATCAATTTAATATAAAATAAAATTTTCATCTAAGAGAAACAAAAATCGATTTTCCTAATAAATAATACATTGCTTGGTATACAGGCGGAAACATTGACTTCCATATTATTTGGATAAATTTCAGTATATAAAGTTAATCTTTTCAAAATTTATTCCTATTAAGCATATGAAATATTATGGTTCCAAAAAAAAAACCATATGAAATATTTACCATTTTGTAAATTTTGGTTTGAGATTTAAATTTCAAAATAATTTTCTATGGTGTAAAACGTTTTCCAAAAATTATGGGTCAACAACAATCATAATTTAAGGTAATTAACATAAATGTTCAATTATAAATATCATATTTATCACTTCATTTTATAATTTGATAATTTCTTTATTTATTCCATATTTAGGATGTGGCTTTTGGGCGGAAAATTCATTGTCTTTCTATTTTAAGTCTTTCAATAGTTGACTTAATATATTATAATTTAGATTAAATCCATTAAAATTAAATAATTATTATTTTATTTTTAATTCATTTCATTAGCTACACACAATATTTTAATTATTATTATTCTTCAAATTAGTATTGTGGAATGTATTATTTCATTAGTCTAATTAAATTATTCTTTGAATTTCAAGTATATTACACTATTGAAGTTGTCATTTAATTATCTATGTATATTAAAAAATTGAATTTTTAATTTTACTTCATATATTATGATTTACATACCATATATATTTTTTACTTCATATATTACAATTTACACATACCATGTATATATTTTACTTCATCTATTATAATAAGGTTTATATACCATATATATTCATATACAAAATCAATATTTTTGGCAATAATTAAGCATTTATTAGATGAGATCATATTAACATTCATATACCATATATAGATTATAATTTCTAAGATTTTATCAGTATCATAGATGATATTATTACCATATATAATCATGTTTAATACAATAATTTTTTTAATTATAAATTATGAAATAATAAATATTGCATTTCTACTTTTGGGAATTGGAAATGGGCGGGAAAATATTATCATTTCTATTTTGAGAGGTAATTATTATTATTATTATATATATAGATATATAGATATATAGATTATAATAAGTATTGTTATATTATTATTATTATTATTATTAAATTATAAATGTTATCCAATTGTAGGGAATATTAGCCAGAATTGTAAGTATGTTGAAAACAACCATTTGAATGATGAAGAAATGAAATAATTGTACATCTTGTCTAGATACAAAAATATAATTATAGATTTTTTAGTTAACGATTGAGATTAGTAATAAAATAATGTTCTAAATATCATCTAATTATAAAAAAATTAAAAATTCATTTGGATCACTATTGTATTATTATTATTATTATTATTATTATTATTATCATTTAAAATATTATTATTATTATTATTATTATTATTATGTATATATTTCGTCCATGTATATAATGATTTGATTGTATACCATATATATTCATTATACAAAATCAATATTTTTTGGAAATTACCATAAATTCAATTAATATAACAAAAAATTAAATATTTAATATTTAATAAAATTTCTATAATTAGAAAGTGAAAATGGGCGGGAAAACTTTTGGCATTACTATTTTTAGGGGGTAATTGTTATTATATATATATATATATAGATTAATATTGTCACAATGAGTCCAATTACTGCATTTTCATCTTAAGCAATTGTATCCAAATTCTACTAGAAATGGATAAAAAACAACTTTGGCACTCAAAGTATATACGCAATTCTTTTACTTTGTTATCTAATCATTTTAATACTTTTTGACAATCATCCAATTTATAAATTTTATACATTTTGTTGCTATGCAAGCTTCATGACGTTTCATCATTTTTCTATCTAAAATTGCAGCTCAATATTTTATTGCAAAAATGTTATTATTTTTAATTTAATTTATATATAAATAAGAAATTGCAGAAATTAATAAAAGGAGATTACAAAATTTCTGGTATTTTGACAAATATTTAATAAGTTTTTAAATATTTTATTATGTTTCAAGGCAAGCACCTCCTAAATTTTGATTGGCTTAATTCTAGACAAGCAGAATTATTTCAAGTTTGAAATATTGTGAAGCATTATGTTATTGGAAAATTAGGTATGAAAAGAAGTCTTGTCTATGACTTCAGTGCGAGACAATTATGGTTCAACTCTTTCAACTTGATGAATAATCCCTTACCACTTTGACAACTTATAATGTGTTCATTATTCATCAGCAACAATGAGTAAAACCGTTTCACATATTTAATTTTGTAAAATGAATTAATTCATATTTCATAATTTATATATGAGTATGAGGTACAAAATTATTAAATTAACAAATTTGAGTTTAAAAATTTAGAAAGTAAAAGCAATCATTGGCAAACATTTTTTAATTATTGGAATCACCACGCATTATTTTTGTAATGATGATAAATCTGGACCAAACTAATGAAGGTGGTCCAGAAATTAATTATATATATCACATCGATGCGATTTTGCAATTATAAAAGACAAAAGAAAAAAAAAATAAAAAACCTCTAATAGAAACTTTAATTTTATCTTAGCTTCTTATTTAAAAAATAAAAGAGTATACAGATTTATAAAAGAGAGAAAAGTATGTAAAATAGGATTAAGAAACATAAAATTTTATCACACGAGAGAAAAGAATTGCAAAAGTACCTTATAAAACCAGTGTATTCTTATATAAGTTAGCATTAGATATCATAGCATGTAATACAATCGGTATACATATTGTTGACGTCAGATTTTGCAGAGTACAAAATCCTAGCCTAACACAAATAATCTCGATCCGGTTGAAGGATATCGAACCGAATAAGAAGAATGAAAATCGAATCAAGCAAGGACAACAATGGGCCCGGTGCCTACTCGGGCAAATCTGATAGGCTAGTTCTGGTAGGCCGATTCTGGCCGGACAGAACGTCTTTTATATATGAATTGAGAGTAAAAAGCTCTCTAATTGCTTGAATACCGATGATTTTTCGATCCCCATTCTAGAGGGTTTAGGGCCCTATTTATAGGCTAAAACTAAGATACAAAACTTGGGGAATAAGATTCAAATCCCTTGATTTTAGGGTCTAAATAAGGAAAGATCGGGTTAAAATCTATCTAAATCGGATATGATTTGATCATGATTTGTTTCCTTCTTTGGGGCATTCTGGCGTGATTTTGGCCAACTTCCCGCTGGTCTTCTTGTCGACCACCCTTTAGGATAGGTGCTGATTGAATCACTTTGGTCGGGTAGGACCATCTTTGGTCTGCTCGGCTTAGCAGGCAGCATTCGGGAAATCGCCGGCCGCTTCGTCTATCTTGGTCGGGTTATTTGTGCTCAGTGCCGACCGGTTGAGCAGGTGAGCAACATTAGCCCCTCGGGTCATGATGAGTGTCTTTTTCTCATCTGGAGCCGAAATTTTCAGACGCCTGCTCGTCGATTTCAAATAATCCGCGCCAACGGGTAAGGGGACACGTGTCGCGATCTGCGCATAGGGAAGCTGAAGCGACGCCGGCTTTTCTCTATAAATACTGTCCATCCACTTCATTTTCCCACTTTCACTCTTCCCGAACCCCAAACTCTTGCATCTCTCCCTCTTTTTTCCGAGCTAAAATCACCGAGCTCTATTAGCCGTCCAGGAATTGCCGTTCTTCAAACCTTAAGGTATACTCAAATTTTTCACTTTTGCGTAAGTTATGTCTTCAGATTCGTCCATCAGCGGCTCTATCCAGGACTACGACCAGGGGGTCAATCCTGAACCCGAACCGTCATATTCCTGGACTACCAGTTCCAATTCGTCCACCAACTCAGAACCTTCGGTAGCCGAGCAGACTTCTCGTGATGTGGTTCGTGCCGACGTTGTATCTTCGTCTCGTGGCCCCGGAGAGGCTAGTACATCTGGTCGGGAGATTTCCATCGTGCCTCAAGGAATCCCCATTCGTTCCGGCTCATCGGGATGCCTAAACCGTCGATCGGGTTCGGATCCGGGCTCAGAGGCCTTCAACTATCCGTCCCTCGCGACGGCTCCCGAGCTGCTCAAATGGCGAGCACTTTTCAACGTCCCGGAAACCGTGACGCTTACCGTGCCCCACCCTGCTGATCGTATGGACCAACCGCCAGAGGGTCACGTGGCGATCAACGTCCGAGCACTCGAGGCCGGGGTCCGCTTCCCTCTTTCCCCTATTCTGGCCGGCTACCTTAGCCACTGGGGGATTGCACCTGGCCAGCTGCACCCTAACGGCTGGTCGTCCCTCATCGGCTTGGTTATTTTGTTTTGGTATTATGGGTTCGGGGTGCCGAGCCCCCAGGAGGTCTCATGGATGTTTCGATTGAAGACGGTTCCCGGCTTGAAGAATCACTTCTATTATATGTCGGTGCGAAAGTACCGGCCTCAGCTGGTCCGGTGCTTGCCGTCTTCAATCAAGGACTGGCGCACTAAGTGGTTCTGGGTTGGTGGAGGGTGGACGGATCGATCTGCCCGGGTCGACTATCCGACGCAGTTCGGAGATGCTCAGGGTATTTACCGTTTTCTTTATTCACGTTTCGTGTCTATTCTGATCGTTAACTTTCTTTTGCTCTGCAGATATTCTGCCGAAGAACCTTGTGGTCGGAGACCTTTTCACCCGCCAGATCCGTTATTTGCGTGATTTCTCCTCGGAGAATCTACGGCATTTCCGGCTTCTGCTTACCGAGGAGAACCTCCTTGGTGCTGGTCTCATTTTTCCTTTTCGCCCTGCACCGCCTCATATTCAAGGTGGGCCTCTCATTGTATACTTCTACAATCTCAAGATATCTGTTGATCGGTTTTATTTATCTAAACGGCTCTTTTTCTTTTTAGTCTCTCTTCCCGGCCAGGGTATCGCGATACGGATGGATCCCGCCGAGCGTCTCCGTCAGCGATCCCAGCGAGCAACAGCTGCCGCTCGTGGAGCCCCAACGTCGGTCCGGGGCCGGGGTGTTACTCGGCCCGCCCCGACACGGGGTACTGCGGCTCGCCGTCCGCCGACCTCTGAGCAAGGCCCAAGCAAGAGGGCTCGGCTTGAGGTGGGCGGTCCGTCAGGGGTCGGCCGATCATCCACCCGTCTGCCGCCCGCCTCGAGCTCGGGGACAAATCTGGTCGGGTCGCCCAGCATCACTGGCTGGGATCCTCGGCGGGTCACCGAGACCGAGGAATGGCTAGGTCGGAGGCCTCCCTTCCAGATCAGCTTCACTCGCGCCCGATCCCCACCCGAGGATTTGTCACTTCCGGAAGGGGTGGCTGAAGCTATGGAGGCACCTGCTCGGGCCTGGACCGAGGAGCTGGAGGGGTATTCCCAGCAAATGACCGGGATCGACCTCGATACCTGCTCCAGCATTCTCCTT
This sequence comes from Scutellaria galericulata, assembly GCA_946896805.1. Classification (NCBI taxonomy): domain Eukaryota; kingdom Viridiplantae; phylum Streptophyta; class Magnoliopsida; order Lamiales; family Lamiaceae; genus Scutellaria; species Scutellaria galericulata. The sequence continues at coordinate 13,581,923 of OX335789.1, forward strand.
GCCCAGGCTTCCGTCTTCTCCTGGAGGGCCCAGGCTTCGCACCATGCTGCTCGGGTGCGGTATGAGCGCCGGAGGGATGAGCTGCGGGATGCCCGGGCTGAGCTGGCCGCCGCCAAGGATGAGACGGTCACCCTGACCACCAAGTTGGCTTCTTCGCAGGAGCAGCTTGAAGAGGTGACCCGAGCCGGGGACATTGACCGCCAGCGGGTGTCTGATCTGACGGTGGAATTGGCTCGGACCCGCGCTGATCTGGAGGAAGCCCGGGCTGCTCGGCTGGACGAGATGGAGGTTGCCCAGAAGTTCAAGGGGTCGGCAGAATACAAGTATGAGAGTATTCTGACCTACGTCTTGTCCTATATGGACAACATCCAGACGAACCGTGCCGCTGGAGTGGACGACAAGCCCCTGATGGCTGCTCTGGCCTCTTTTCTGGAGAAAGAGCCTTTACCAGCTTATCATTTTCGGATGATGGAAGATCTGGTTGAGTATCTTCCTCCGGGATCCGAGCATCTTCTCAGGCCGGCTCCGGCCATCGACTTCATGTCGATGCCTAATCCTATCGACCCTGAGGTCGGAGAGGGTGGCGGTGTTGTTGCTGGGGTCATTGAGGACGGCTCGGGCGAGGTGGCCGAGGAAGGAGTGGTCGCGGAGGCAGATGGGGTGGCCGAGCCGACCATGGTTGGTGAAGCGGATGATGTGGTGGCCGGGGATGTCGAGGTGGTCGAGGTTGACGAGCACTGACTCTCTTGTCCCCTTCTTTTTCCTCCTTCAATCTAATATCGTGTTCATGAGTTGCTGCCAAGTGTGCCTAGTAAGCAGGTGGCACTTCATGCTCGTTATTACATTGAAGGCCACCGTCCAACGATGCCTTGTCCTCTTTTTTTGTCTAGTTCAGATCTTTCGCGTTTCTGTTGTTCGGCTTTCTGCCTTTTGTAAGAGGTTCCGGCCTCCAAACCGGATATATTGTAAATGAATATATTCTGCTTCGCCTTTAATACTTCATATTTTTCAACTTGTTTTGGCTCGGAGCTTATGATCAAGTTTTGTGATCAAAACGTGTGATTTGGTCGGGACAGTTCCTTTGATCAAAGCCTTTGCACTTCTAGTTGTTGAGATGAGTGTCGGGCCGGAGCCCCGTGGTTTGGGTCGGTGCTCTTTATGAAGATCCGAGCCCCCCCTTAATGGACTAGGATCGCTTCATCCTTAGTGGGGTCGGCCCCCTAATCGGGCATTTTTTCTTTTTGATCGGGTCTCCGTGCTTAGTTGTTAAGCTCAGCTAGTGCCGGAAATTGGGTCGGAATCCGTAGTCTGAAGTCTGATGGGCCGAGGCCTTTAGTCTCGAGCTTGACTGGCAAGCTCGGATTGGGCCGGAGCCTTAGTGTTTGATCCCGAGCTCGGCTGGCAAGCTCGGGTTGGGCCGAGGCCTGAGTGTTTGATCCCGAGCTCGGCTGGCAAGCTCGGGTTGGGCCGAGGCCTGAGTGGGGTCGGAACCCTTGTGGGCCGAAGCCTTAGTGGGGTCGGAACCCTTGTGGGCCGGAGCCTTAGTGTTTGATCCCGAGCTCGGCTGGTAAGCTCGGGTTGGGCCGAGGCCTGAGTTGGGTCGGAACCCTTGTGGGCCGAAGCCTTAGTGGGGTCGGAACCCTTGTGGGCCGGAGCCTCTTTGGGGTCGGAACCCTTGTGGGCCGAAGCCTATTTGATCCCGAGCTCGGCTGGCGAGCTCGGGTTGGGCCAAAGCCTGTAACTAACAATGTATGCTATATCGATGTTTGACAAAATAGTGAATTTTATTTAAAGAATAGAGATTACAATTTGAAAAAGAAATTACTTCCTAGCAGGCTAGTGGTAGTACTTCTTTAAATGTTCTGCATTCCAAGGCTTGGGCATCTTCTTCCCGCTAAGGTCAGCTATCTCGTATGCGCCTCGGGTCAGTACTCGAATTATCTGATACGGTCCCTCCCAGTTTGATCCGAGCGGACCGGCGTTGAGCTCCTTTGTGTGTTGCAGCACTTTTTTTAGGACTAACTCGCCGATCTCGAATTTCCTGGCTCGGACTTTGGAGTTGTAATATCTCTCGCTCCTTTGTTTGTAGATTGAGTTTTTTAGCTCGGAATCTTGTCTCTTCTCCTCCAACAAATCTAAGCTGATCATCATTGCGATTTCATTGCTCTGTTCTTCAAAGTTTTGAGTTCTCCAGGTAGGCATGCCGACCTCAACTGGTATGACGGCTTCCGAGCCGAAGGCCAAACTGAATGGTGTTTCTCCCGTGGAGGTTCTGGCCGTTGTTCTGTATGACCAAAGGATGCCTGGCAATTCGTCGGCCCAGGATCCCTTCGAGCTCTCGAGCTTCGCTTTTAAGGTGTGCTTGATGATCTTGTTTATGGCCTCTACCTGACCATTCCCCTGGGGATGATATGGGGTGGAGAGCAGCTTTTGGATGCCCAGATTCGTACAGAACTCAACAAATCCTGACGAGTCAAATTGGCGGCCGTTGTCGGAAACGATGGAATGGGGAATTCCGAAGCGACATATGATTGACTTCCAGACGAAGTCAGTTATCTTCGGCTCAGTAATTTTTACGAGCGGCTCGGCTTTTGCCCATTTGGTGAAGTAATCGACAGCTACGACAGCGAATCTTACTCCCCCTTTGCCTGTTGGTAGGGGTCCGATCAGATCGATTCCCCATTTGGCAAACGGCCATGGTGCCATTACTGAGTTCAGCTCTGCTGCCGGGGACTTTGTCAGGGGGGCACACTTTTGGCATCTCTCACATTTCCGTGCGAAGTCGATTGCGTCCTTTTTTAAGCTCGGCCAGAAATATCCCTGTCTGATAATTTTGAAGGCCAAAGCTTGTCCTCCTGTATGATTTCCACAGATTCCCTCGTGTACTTCTCTCAGGGCGTAATCGGCTTCTTGATCATCTAAGCATCTCAGCAAGGGCAATGAAAACCCTCTTTTGTATAGGATTCCATCCTTCAGAGTATACCGAGCAGAACGTATTCTTAGTCTTCGAGCCTCGACCACATCAATGGGCTCCTTCCCCCCTTCCAAGTATTGGATGATCGGGGTCATCCAAGTATTTTTCTGCTCGGTGTTGTAAACTGTTTTTTGTTCCAGAGCTGAACTCTCTATCATCCCGATGTTCACCGAGCCTATGTCTTCTGCCCCTTCGCTTGTCGCGAGTCGGGCAAGAGCGTCTGCCTGTGTATTCTTTGCCCTTGGAATCTGTTCGGCACGGATCTTTCGGAAATCTGCTAGGGCTATCTCTGCCGTCCTCAGATATCTAGCCATTTTTTCATCTCTTGCTGCATATTCTCCCGACACCTGATTGACTACCAGAAGTGAGTCGCTGTAGACCTCAAGGTCGTCTGCTCCGAACTGTTTGGCCATTTCTAGTCCGGCTAGGAGTGCCTCGTATTCCGCCTCGTTGTTTGTTGCTGGGAATCGGAACCTTAATGCCGAGCAAAAATACTTATTGGTTGGGCTAATCAGGACGATTCCAGCCCCGGCCGCCGTCAATGTTGACGACCCATCCACAAACATCTTCCAAGGTCTTTCGACCCTCTCTTCTTGGAGCACAACAGTGGGCGTAAATTCGGCAATAAAATCTGCTAGGGCCTGACCTTTGATTGCTGTCCTGGGCGAATAGTGGATGTCGTATTGTCCCAGTTCCACCGACCATTTTAGCAACCGTCCCGAGGCATCTGGTCGGCCCAAGACTTGCTTTAGTGGGAAATTGGTCAACACTTCAACTTGATGGGCTAAAAAATAGGGCCTGAGCTTTCTGGCGGAAATTATTAGTGCGTAAGCAAGTTTTTCCATGGCTGGGTATCTTAGCTCGGCGTCATGTAGAGATTGGCTCACATAATACACTGGTTGTTGGGAACCTTTCTCTGCTCGGATTAGCACCGCGCTGACAGCGTATGATGAAACTGCTAGGTAGAGCTGTAATTTTTCTCCAGCTTCCGGTTTGGCGAGTACCGGTGCCTCCATTAACGACTTCTTTAGCTCTTCAAGAGCTGCTTCACATTCGGCGTCCCACTCGAACTTCCCGTCTCGTTTGATCAGTCTGAAGAAAGTTTTACATTTATCTGTTGATCTTGAGATGAATCTGTTCAGTGCGGCCACCTTCCCTGTTAGGCTTTGGACATCTTTTATCCTCCTCGGGGGAGTAAGTTTCATTATCGCCTCGATCTTCTCTGGGTTGGCTTCGATTCCCCTCTGGCTCACCATATAACCGAGGAATTTTCCCGACCCGACCCCGAAGGAGCATTTCTTGGGGTTCAACTTCATCCTGTATTTCCTCAGGATGTCGAACATCTCCGCTAAGTCTTTGATGTGATCTCCTGTCCTTTTTGACTTGACCAGCATATCATCTATGTATACTTCCATTGTTTTTCCGAGGTGAGCTGCGAACATTTTGTTCACCAGCCTTTGATACGTTGCCCCTGCGTTCTTCAGGCCGAAGGGCATCATTCTATAGCAGTATAGTGCTCGGTCAGTCATGAACGCTGTGTGTCGCTGGTCGTCTTCGGCCATGGGAATTTGATGGTATCCTGAGTAAGCATCCATGAAGCTCATTATCTCATGTCCTGCAGTTGTATCGACCAGCTGATCAATGTTTGGCAAGGGGAAACAGTCCTTAGGGCATGCTTTGTTTAGGTCGGTGAAATCCATGCATACTCTCCAAGCCCCGTTTGGTTTCTTCACCAGTACTGGGTTCGCCACCCAAACGGCGTAGTCACATTCCTTTATGAAACCATTGCCGAGCAGTTTCTGAACTTCCAATTCCAGCCCCTGATATCTGTCAGGGCTGAGCCTCCGCCTCTTCTGGCTTATAGGTTTGGCCGCCGGGTTGATGCTTAAATGGTGGCAAGCATCTTCTGGTCGGATTCCTTCCATGTCTTCATGGCACCATGCGAAGACATCTGTGCTCTTTTTCAGGAAAGCTACAAGCTCTCCTCTGAACGGTTCTTTCAATTCTTTGCCGACCTTGAGTTCTAGATCTGGTCGGTTTTCATCCAACTGAACCACCTCTAACTCCTCTATCGGTGTTGCTCTGCCCAATGGTGTCTCTTTTCTCGGATCCAGGGTTTCCCACTCAAGGATCTGCTCTTCTTCCATTTCTCCTCTTTCTACGGGGCCGTTCGATCCCAAGTCATGGTCAACCTCAATTACCGTTTCATCTGTATGGTCTTCTGGTTGACCGAATTCAATATTGTGCCCGGCCATGTTTTCTGATCCTGGAACCTGGTCATCAATCTCCATTATAACGTGGTCTGGTCGTCTTGACATGTCATCATTCTGTTCGGTTGTGGTCTGCTCGATAATGTTAAGCTCTCTTGGCTTCAGTCCTGACTCACATTCCCGAGCTGCCAGTTGATTGCCTCGGATGATATAGACATCTTCCCCCACTGGAAATTTGATGGCTAGATGGTATATCGACACCACTGCTTTTATCTTAGCCAACAGCGGTCGCCCCCATATTGCATTGTAAACTGAGTTTAGGTCAACCACCTTGAACTCGGTTGTTGTGTGTACCGTTTTATCTCCTGCTCCGAATACTACCTTCAACTCGCATGCTCCGATCATGCGTGTGACTTGTCCTCCAAAACCTTGGATTGAGTCCGAGCAAGGCATGAGGTCGGCTTCACGAAGGCCCATTCTTCGGAAGGTGTTCAGGTGGAGTATGTTGGCATAGCTCCCAGTGTCGACCAGTACTCTATGAACCATCGTGAAGCCGATATTTAGGGATACTACCAGGGCATCATGATGGGGTTGTACTCTTCCTTCTGAATCCTGCTCGGTAAAGGTCAGCGGCGAATGGATTGGTTCTGACCTTGGGGGATTACAACGCTGGTAACCATTTCTCGCTTCCCTAAGCTGATCTCTTCTCATTCTCTTTGAAAGCCTCTGTTCTCCGTAGTTGTTGTTCACGAGGGTGTGAATCTCGCGAATGGCTCCGAGCTGAGGTGGTGGTGGGGGTTGTTGTGGCCTTTGCTCGGGGTTCTTGACATATTCCTTCAGGTGTCCCCGATCAATCAATCTCATCAGCTCGATCAGGAGGGACCTACACCTGTCCGTGTCGTGTCCCGGGGATCTATGGTATTGACAATATTTTCCCTTATCCAGCCGAGTAGGATCGGCTCTGATAGGTCTTGGGGCCGGCAATACGTTCTGGCCTTGTAACTCAGTGAACACCTGGGTCGGGCTGACCGTCAAGATATGTCGGATCCGATCTAAATCCTCATTCTGATAAACTTTAAATTCCCCTGGGGGCTTGAAAGGGGCAGCGTTCCTTCTTCTCTCTTTTCCCTCAACCTTTTCCGATGTGGGTTTTTCGTCTGGTATGGCTTCTTCGGCTCCGATGTATCTTTCGGCTCGGCTTAGGAAGTCATGGTACGTCTTGGGGCCGTGTTCATGGACGTTCCACCAGAATCTTGTTTTCGGACGAAGACCAGCCATGATTGCCATGAGCACAGCGTCGTCGGATACGTGTTCCATTTCTAGGACGAGCTTATTAAATCTGTCCATGTAAGATCTCAGCGGCTCATCCTTTCCCTGTTTGATGTTTACCAACCTCTCCTTCGGGGTTGACCTGGTCTTCGAACCCATGAATTGTGTTAGGAAGAGGTCGGTTAGCTCCTCCCAACTTCTAATTGAAAAGTCTGGTAACGACCGAAACCATCTTTGAGCTCGGTCCCCCAACGTAAGGGGAAAAGCTTTACACATGAGCTCCTCTCCAACTCCCTGCAGCTCCATCCAAGAGGCATATTTATCTATATGTGAGTTCGGGTCGGTTTCGCCGTTGTAGAGACCAATGGGTGGTACTTTGAACTTGATGGGCGTAACTCGGTCGGAGATCCGATTTACGAAAGGTGAGGTCTTCTTCGGTCTTTTTTCCTGTTCGGGTTTCGGCTTCTTCGCATCAATTTCGGCCAGCCTCCTCCTCAGCTCTTTCTCCTCTTCCTCCTCGGTGGTGGGGTCTCTGTTTCCTCTATTCCTTTCTTGTCGAACCTCGTTTCCGAAGTCCAAGTTTCTCTGAGATTTCCTGGCTTCGCGAGCAGAAGCTGGTCCTATCCGATCGAATACACTTCGAGTCTTGGTTGGTGCCGCAGATCGACTCGGATAAAGCTGGGTTTCTGGTCGATTCTCGTCCAGTGACGGGGTTTCTTGCCGTCGCTGATCGGTTTCTATCTCTTTCCCTCTGTCCTTTCGCTTCCTAATCGGCTCATCTGAAGACTGTGTGTCTTCGAGGTCATGAGCTCTCCTGGTCTTTTCCCTGGCCTGTGCTTCCTTCAATCTTTCATTGAGTTGGATCATCATGGTCTTGATTTGCTCCGAGTTCAGGTCGGTCCTTCTGGCCTCAGTCTCCAAAGGAATGCCAACAGGGATTCTTCCGATTGGGGTATTGGTAACGATTCCGGGGGTGTCATGGAACTGGCGTTGATTAGAACTCCCGGGCAGCAGATTCTGGTCTTGGGGATCTGATGGGATTCTCAAATCTTCCCGATTGTCGAACGGATTGGTTGTCATTGAGCTATGTGTTGTTCTTCACCCCCTCCTTCTAGCGCCAAATGTTGACGTCAGATTTTGCAGAGTACAAAATCCTAGCCTAACACAAATAATCTCGATCCGGTTGAAGGATATCGAACCGAATAAGAAGAATGAAAATCGAATCAAGCAAGGACAACAATGGGCCCGGTGCCTACTCGGGTAAATCTGATAGGCTAGTTCTGGTAGGCCGATTCTGGCCGGACAGAACGTCTTTTATATATGAATTGAGAGTAAAAAGCTCTCTAATTGCTTGAATACCGATGATTTTTCGATCCCCATTCTAGAGGGTTTAGGGCCCTATTTATAGGCTAAAACTAAGATACAAAACTTGGGGAATAAGATTCAAATCCCTTGATTTTAGGGTCTAAATAAGGAAAGATCGGGTTAAAATCTATCTAAATCGGATATGATTTGATCATGATTTGTTTCCTTCTTTGGGGCATTCTGGCGTGATTTTGGCCAACTTCCCGCTGGTCTTCTTGTCGACCACCCTTTAGGATAGGTGCTGATTGAATCACTTTGGTCGGGTAGGACCATCTTTGGTCTGCTCGGCTTAGCAGGCAGCATTCGGGAAATCGCCGGCCGCTTCGTCTATCTTGGTCGGGTTATTTGTGCTCAGTGCCGACCGGTTGAGCAGGTGAGCAACACATATGTTATAATGATTTTCTAGATCTCATTTGAAATTAAATTTATCATCTGACTTTTTAAAAACATAAAAATTTATATAAAATTATCTAAAATATTTATTATGTGAGATAAAGTTCTACTACCCATAATTCAAATGCATTTTTACAAGTAAATCCTTATTTTATGGATTATGAGGGTGGGTTTGACTGAAATTAGATTTGTGAAATGTACTCCAAATGAAAATAAGATTTCATTTTCAATAAAAATTAATATCCAGTATTATATATTTAAAAAGTAATCAATACTTATTTATATAAAATGATAAGGCATAGACTTGCATTGACTGGACCAAGTATTGTGTTTAAACTATGTGAGGTGAGAACAAAAAAATTCGAATCTAAGTCAGGCATTAACTTGACCCAAGAAAATTAATTCTCACTTTCCCATTAGTTTCCTTTCTTAGCCACAATAGTCTTACAATTTTACATAAATAGAATGACTTCAGTTCTTGTTTGCTACACACTATTAGTTCAAAATCAAGCCTCATGGAGAGATTTTTCCAGTTTTCTCTATTTGCTCTACTCTCACTAGTTCTATGTTTGTTGAGTTGTGGTTTAGCTAGCACAACAAATAACAATATCAATATCGATCAATCTTCACTTCTAATATTGAAATCCCACATCATTTCAGATTCTTATAGTATGTTGTCTAAAAATTGGACAACCGAAACCTCTGTTTGTAGTTGGATTGGAGTTGGTTGTGACACCAGTTACAATAGAGTGACTAAATTGAACATTCCAAATATGAAACTTAGAGGCAGCATCCCACCAGAAATGTCACGCCCCAAAATCTTTAGATCAAAATATCAGAGTTTTTCTTTGTGGGCGTGAAGAAAAAAGGGGAAGGAGACGTGCATGATATAAAAAAAACCTTTGGATAAAGATAACATACGATTTTTATATATACAAAACCTCGGTGTCTAGCCGAAATAAAACATTTAACATAACAGCGGAAAAATCATCAGGATCTATTTACAGAAAAGGATGATACATTTTTACGAAACGTGAAATTCTATAAAAACATTGTTTACATTATGTTTTGAAACAGAAAGGGGAAAGCTTAATATGGCACCGCCTCTCTCTACGCATCTCGACTTCCGTCATCTCCTGTAGTGTGAGTACATGTGGGGGGTGAGTGCGTTGAATACACTCATGGGAGCAAATTCTCATATAATTACAATTCGTTAAACAATTAAATCATTTTAACATATACAAATACAACAATTAGACACATCACAAATAATGCACAGCATATAATTTAAGAACACACAACAACATATGGTGCTTTTTACGAGCCACCAGTCCATCCAGAACGAGATCATAGATTCTCATTCCGTTGGTGCTTTTTACGGGCCACCAGTCCATCCGGAACGTGATCATAGACCATCGTTCTGTTTACATATTTAAAATGTGGTGCTTTTATGGGCCACCAGTCCATCATAACATATTGGTGCTTTTATGGGCCACCAGTCCATCATAACATATTGGTGCTTTTATGGGCCACCAGTCCATCATATCATGACTTGGACTTCCGTCCTCTTATAACATTTACATAATGTTTGCGTTCCGTTTTCATATAACATTTACATAATGCATGCATGAACATATTAATCACAGCATATAATCACAGCACATAAAGTTCAACAATTCATTTAATATCACGTTTTCATGCATGTGAATCATTATCATTATCATGCGTTAAATACAGAAAACATAGAGTTATTAGGGTTTAGAAGTTACCCCCACCTCGTATAGTGGTTACCACGTGAGTAGCTAGAACAGTAAGTCTGATGACCCAACACCTCAAAGCTTAGTCCAACAAGTAGCCTACACATTTACGGTGTTTCTTAGACCTTAAATACATTATAATTAAAGTTGTAAAGGGTTCCGACGGAAAAACGTTCGTTAACAATGTGACGGATCGAACGATCTAAAGATTGGGATTTTGGAGACAAGGCTGAAATTATAACCCAAAGGGCTGAGATGATAGGAAATGAAATAAGGATCGCAACGCAAAAAGAATGAGCTCAATCGGAGTTAAAACGAGCTCAAACGGAGCATTTTAAGTTCAGGGGTATTTTGGTAATTTTGGTCAAAGGGTTGACTTTGACCGGGCCCACGACCCTCGGTCAATGACGTCTCGTCAGCGACGACTCGAAAAAGACGAACGACGGATATAACGGGATTCGGATCGAAAATCGGATCGAAAAAACGGCGTTGCGGGCGACGAGGCACGCACGCGGACGTCGTCGGGTCGAAAACTCGACGGCTTCCGAGTTTTCTCGGCAGCCGGGTGCGCGTCTCGGCAGCTGCCGAGTTTTCTCGGCAGCACTCGGCGGCTGGCTCGGCGGCTGCCGAGTTTTCTCGGCGGCAGGCGTCTCGTCTCGGCGGCTGCCGAGTTTTCTCGGCCAGCACCTTCCTAGGTTGACGGCGTCGGGCTTGGTTGACACGCCTCCTTCCCGGCGTCGCCCGGCACGGCGGCACCGCCTTATGCCGCCGCCTCCAGGTTCGCCGGAAACCTTGCACCGCCGGCTACCACCTCCGGCCATCCCTCGCCAGATTCCGGCGGTGAATAGTGTTCTAAACTTCGCCGCAAATCCCTTCGTCGCACTGATTTTCTGAAAATTCCAACTTCAACCCAAAACTCCGGCCGGTGACTTCCCGTCGCCGGCGACCCTTCCCTGACCCTTAGCCGGCGACTCCCCATCGCCGGCCACCTATTCCGGCCAACCCAAACCACCAACACACACACCCATATATACACGCATACACACACACACTCACGCTCAAACACACACACACTTTCCTTTCCTTGGCCGGCAGCCACCTGTCGCCGGCTGCCTCCTCCTCCACCTCGCCGGCGACCTCCTGTCGCCGGTTGTTCCTTCCCCCACGGCGGCGCCGCCTCCAACAGCATGCACAAGCACACACACTCACACACCATACTACACACACATGCATGCATACATATATATACACACTGTCCATCTCCGGCGCCGCCACCCACGGCGGCGCCGGCACTCCAGCGACGGACCACGATCTCTGGCGGCCTCCGGCAGCAGCTCCGGCGCGGTGGAGAGAGAAAAATCAGAGGAGAGAGAAAGGTTGATCAAGGGTTAGGGTTAGGGTTTCAAGGCTGTTTTTCGCCGTTTTCCGGCGAACGAAAACTCGGATTTGAATTCCGAGACCTATTCTAGATCGTCTCGTCGAGACGAACGTCGTGTGCGAAAATCGTCCGATTCCGACAATGTTGAAATTTTCCGGCCACCGGCCGGCGGCAGCTCTGGCGGCGGCGCGCCGGAAGCAGAAAATAGAGGGGAGAGAGAGAGGGAGAGGAGAGAGAGACTTACGTGCGTTCTGCGCTTTTCGGCTCGTTCGGAAAAACGGTGAAAATGAATCGGGAGAGCTCCTATTTATAGAATTTCTGAAAAACACTATTCACCCAAAATATCTTGGGTTACTATTCATCGATTTGACTCGAGTTACTGTTCATCAAGAATATCTCGTATTTTCTACTCTTCGTATACGCCTCGTATACATCGTATTCTTCGTTTTCGCTGTTTTCTTCATTATTTGAGCTACGTAACTCCGATTAACCTCTAGTTCGTTTCTATGTTCTCGTATTTCGAATACGCATTGCGGAATAAATTAATATTCTATGTTCCACACATCTAATAAAATTATCGATCTAAATCTCGCATTAAACACGTATTTGAAACACACGTAATAAATTAAACAGTTAAAACATACGCACAAAATTATTAAGTCATGCGTTAAAATATTTAATTAATAAATTATGCTCGTTTTGATCCGGGGCGCTACAAGAAATCGGTAATCTTTCTTTCCTTATTTCTCTAGACATGAGAGGGAACTCTTTCCGTGGCCCAATTCCTCCATCCATTTTCAACATGTCATCCTTAGAAGTTTTGGTCTTACGATCTAATGATTTATCAAGTAGTTTACCAGTTAACATGTGCAAGCATAATCTACACACACTCAAAGAACTTGATATATCATATAATGGGTTGTTTGGAGAAATACCATCAAGTTTGGGTCAGTGCTCACAACTTGAATATATTTCCTTGGAATTTAATAACTTTGGTGGACATGTGCCTAGAGAAATCGGGAACTTGACTCGGCTCAGTGAATTATCCCTTGGAGGCAACAATTTCAGTGGTAAGATTTTATCTCTTTACGAAATCTTAACTTGCAATTCCATTTTTTTTTTTAGATTTTATTCCTTAGATTTATATCTTATCTTATATATGTTGTTGCTTGTGTTTTACATTTTTCTCTCTTTGCCTTGTTGTGGTTAGTGGCAAAGAAAATTATATTTTTTTTAAATGTTTTTTCTACTATATATATAGTAACAATTCAGATATGCTTTTAGAATATTTTTTAATTTTAAATTTTTTAAGACTTATAAAAAAATTAAAGAAGTTGTCGAACTTTTAGGCAATATTCCACTAAAAATCGAAATTCTTTATTTTCTTGTTTTCTTAAGTATGGAAAAAACTTTTTCCATAATCCTATTCCCCCATTCACATTGAAAAATTTGAAGAATTTCTCTTGGCTAAAAAAAACAAAATTTAATAACTTGACAAAAAAGAATATTTATAAGTTTAGATGGTTAAAAATGAAGGTTACTCTAAATTATTATTTATGTACACATGAGCATTTTTAGAGGCTGATATATCGAAATGCAAATTTAATGACAAGAGATTACAAAACTAGTTTTCTTATCCATTAATTTGTGCATATCTCAAAAAATAAAATACCTATTCTTGAGTGTTCATCTATCATAATTCACATAAAAGAATAAAAAACAGAAAAAAAAAAAAAAAAAAAAGCATGATATATATAGGTGTGCACTAATATATAGCACATATTAATTATTAGTAAGTCTCCTCTGCAATTGTTGCACATACAACTCGTAAGTCGGGTCTGAGTTTGGGTCAATTCGAATCCACATATTTTTCCTTTTTTTTTTATTTACCCTGACCTTTTTTTTTTATGTTAAACATAATTTTATGTTATGTTAGACATACCTTTATGTACATATATGCATACCTTTTATATCCAGGTTTCATAGCCTTAGTGCAATACTTTAACTTAAAAAAAAAAATCACTAACATTTATGTTATATTAAGCATACATTTATACTATGTTAGCCATACCTTTATGTACAAATAGTCATACCTTTATGTCCAGATTTCATACCTTTAGTGCAATACTTTAATTTTTAAAAGAAAAAACCACTGACCTTTATAATATGTTAAACATATATTTATGTACAGATAGTCATACATTTATGTCCATATTTCATAAAAATGTTAAGGTACATAATTTTGGCGAATTTGTGTACGACCTGGTGGCGCGTGCAGGTGTGTCGCTGTGCGTGGTGGCCAGGTCGACCTAAGTGCACGGACCCTGGGTCCTTGCACCAAGTACACAAAATATTTTGTCATTAATTAATCGATATATCATTTTTATCAAAGAATTTCTATAATTATGCTTCGAAAATTACCAAGTGTGCTTAGGGAAGTGTCAATGTTACCCTTAATTCCTTCATATTTAGTAGTTTTTAAAAATACCTTACATCTAAGTATGTTATGCCAAACATGTCTTTTTATCTAAAACTTACTGGTAATATGTTGATGTGTCCTTTTTTATACACGTGGCATTAAAAAGTTCATGTGTCATTTCTATTGCTTATTTGGCGTAAACCATTTAATTATTAATAAATATAACTGAAAAAGTCATTTTATAAAATCAGAAAACTATTTTAAGAATCAGCAAATAAAATCTAAAAACCGGTTTAACAATGAATTATTAATAATAATAAATTTTGGAAATTATGTTTGAAATTTTGGAAGTAATAAATAAATTTTAAAATATTAGTTAAGTAGATCTAAGAATATAACAAAATTAGAAATATTAATTTCAAAAAACGAGAAAAATATGTTAAAATATCAAAATCAAAAAATAGAATCGAAAAAAGATATTTTCGAAATATCCTAGGATATATTCATAGCTAGGTAACAAATGGTAACAGGGTTTTGTAAATATTGATTTTTATGTCCCCTCTTTGTCTCTTAACTTAAAGAAAGGAATTGTGGTTGTACTGTTGAAGTAAATGCAATAATCTCTAATTTTCTAAATAACAAAAGTATTACAATTTTATTATTTACAAGTATTTATCATAAAATATTCTTCTTCACAAGATTCAGAGATCCTGACAATGACAATACAGCTAATTCTAAAAATACAAGATGCATGTATGCATTTATAAAGTAACAAATTCAATGGCAAAACAACTCAGATCCTTTATATTAATCCTAATTAAGTTTTAATTTATATAGTTTAGCCCTTGATAAGTTTGGGTAAAAAAAAAAACCTTTATCAGTTTAATCCCTCACATTTTCATTTAATGAAAACATTTCGAATTGATCCATTAAATATTAGTGGTACTGTCCAGTTTTTTAACTTTTTTTACAACTTTTGTTTAGGTCATATCCTTAGAGATTTAATCATATATATTAAATTAAAATTTGAAAGTACAATAATGATTAATTTCTATGTTTACCCATGTTTTAATTTATTACAGTGATATCATATATTTATATTTGATAATTAAGTGGATTTTCATGATCTTATTATTGTACAGGTTTCATTCCAGAAGAGATTGGTCATCTAAATAATTTAGAGTTGTTGGGTTCTAACAATTTGATGGGCTCTTTGCCTCCAACCATCTTTAATATATCATCCTTGAAAAAAATTTGGTTATATGGTAACATGCTTAGTGCACTGCCAACACAAATTGGGAACATGAAAGCACTTCGATACTTAGACCTCTATGACAACAATTTAAGTGGTATGATTCTGTTTCTTTGATTGCTTTAAAAAATTAAAAAAAAAACTCTATATGACAACTTGAATATATTTAATTGGCATTAAACAAAGTTGGTGGACATGTGCCTAAAGAAATCAGGAACTTGACTAAACTCAAGATGTCATCTCCTTACAGGATATAAATAATCGTAGCCTCTTTTTTTTTTAATTTCTTTTAATTTTATTTTTTTGGACTCTGAAATAAGTTCACTATAATGTCTTTCAATTACATGTCATGTTTTCCATGCATTCAATTAAAAAAGTCCTTTTAAATTTTTGATAAATAACAATTCAGAAATTTTTTTTTTTTATTATTATATGGATCAGAAACAATTGATTATTGTACCTTGCATTCAGCAATTTGAGTGGTAAGATCTTATCTCTTTGCAAAATATTAGATTGCAACTCCTTTTTCTTTTTTTTTAAGAATGTATGTATTCATTGTTGTACATTTAATTTATCCTCTTTGTCAGGGTTCTAAATTGATGTGGTTAATGGAGAAGGAAAACAAAATTAATTTTTCATGATCTTATTATTATTGTACAGGTTTCATTCCAGAAGAGATTGGTGATCTAAATAGTTTAGAGTTGTTGGACATGAGTTCTAACAAATTGATGGGCCCTTTGCCTCCAACCATCTGTAACATGTCATCCTTGAAAGAAATTTGGTTATGTGGTAACATGTTGAGTGGCCCTTTGCCTCCAGCCATCTTTAACATTTCATCCTTGAAAGAAATTTGGTTAATAGAAAACATGCTTAGTGCACTGCCAACAGAAATTGGGAACATGAATGCACTTCAATTCTTAGACCTCCGCAACAACAATTTAAGTGGTATGATTTTGTTTCTTTCATTGCTTTAAAAAATTTCATCTTTCTCTTGTGCAATTGTGATTTTCTTTTTCTACGATAGAAAATAATTCTTTTTTATCAGAATTGAATCTTATTAGTGTTGTTCCTTATGTTTTATATTTTTCCCTTTTTATCAGAGGTTCTAAATTGATGTGGTTAAAGGAAAAGACAACAAATATATATATATATATATATATATATTATTTAAGTAGATATGAAACTATAATAAAATCATCATCAGAAAATGTTTTTAAAATATCTAAAATCAACCAATAAAATCTAAAAAACATATTTTAGAAAATTATCCTAGATTAGAAAATAGTATTCATATAAGTATTGGTTTTTACCATATTCTCTGTCTCCATACTTAAAGAAAGCCATTGTGGTTGTACTGCTAAAGATCAAAATAATAATAATAATAATAATAATAATAATAATAATAATAATAATAATAATAATAATAATAATGTAAAAATGCAATAATCTCTAATTTTTTTAATTAACAAAAGTATTAGACTTTTATTACTAAAAGTATTTAATATATAATATTCTTCTTTACAAGATTCAATGATATATGGTATAGCTAATCTATATCAATATATATATATATATATATATATATATATATATATATAATAACAATTACCCCCTAAAAATAGAAATGACAAAAGTTTTCCCGCTCATTTCCCCTTACTAATATTAGAAATATATTATTAAGTATTTTTTTTGTGTGTGTATATATATGGTATATATATGGTATATAATACTCTTTTATAATGGACAAAATCTTCAAATAAAAAATTTAACAAATTTTTCATTTTATAAACTTAGTAAGATTTATATTGATTTTTTTTCTACAAAAAAACTAATTTAACACATCTAATGTGTTATAAATTTATACTCATTTTGATTTGAACATATGATATTTTATTAGTCAATTCATTATATTGTTTCATGAAACTGCAAAATTTCAATCCTACGTAACTATTATTAATCTCATTTCTTAATATTAGAAAAATCAGTTTTTTATATTGTCTCATTTATCTTGATTTTTTTTCTAACAAAAAATAACTTTACATATCTTCTGTGTTATAGATTTAGTACCGTGAATATTGATTTTTTTTAACATATGATATTTTATTAGTCAATTCATTATTGACATAGATATTGGATTAATCAATTCATTATATTTTTTCGTGAAATTGCACAATTTGATCTTACATAATTAATATTAATCTCAAATTATGTAAGTTTTTGCCTTTATATATATTAATAACCTCTTAAAAATATATCATTAAAATATATTATATATATTATAATATCTTGATATAAATTAATAATAGATTGTAATATCATCCGGTTGCATAGTCAATCAATACTATATATAAATATAATTTATAACCAAATTATGATTTGTTTAAATATGGACCTAAAATCAATGTAGATTAAAAGAATATTATAGTGAAGAATATTATATATGGCATAAAAATCAATTGAATTTATTAAGAATTTCCAAAAATATTGATTTTGAATAGTGAATATATATGGTATAAAAACAAATCACTATATATATGGATGGAAAATATGATATAGTATTTGATCATTTTGATCTCAAACACAATCTGGCATTGGAGCAGATTTGGAGCAATAACGTGATAAGTTTTTTAGTTATATATAACTAATATATATGCTATCAATTATGATTTGTTTAAATATGAACCTAAAATCAATTTAGATTAAAAAAAAATATTATAGTGAAGAATATTATATATGGCATAAATATCAATTCATTTTTTTAAATATATTTCATGGTTCCTAAAATTGCAAAGATCATTGACAAGATTAGTTTTTTCATATATTATAAATAGGTATCATTTTAGGAATCTTCAATACGTACTCATCCAAAAACTCACGTAAAGTAGCAAAAGATTTTGAAAAATTATCATGGCTCCCGTATTCAATGTGGTTAATGACATCAATCCCTCGAAGACATTATGGGCTTTGAAACTTCGTTTGGTGAGAGCTTATGATATACCTGCTTATGGAAATAATAGAGTTGTATACAGTTATGAGTGTGTTTTCAAGGACAAAGAGGTAATGCGCAAAACTTTATTTGATTATATATCTTGATGTATGATCTATTTTCTAGCTATTATATTTAAAGATTTTGTTATAATGTTTTTTTCAGGGTTCTACGATACATGGTTCAGTTCGTAAACCATACTTGGATCGTTACAAACCTTTACTGAATGAGGGA
This sequence comes from Scutellaria galericulata, assembly GCA_946896805.1. Classification (NCBI taxonomy): domain Eukaryota; kingdom Viridiplantae; phylum Streptophyta; class Magnoliopsida; order Lamiales; family Lamiaceae; genus Scutellaria; species Scutellaria galericulata. The sequence goes on from OX335789.1 coordinate 13,600,160, forward strand.
GATTTATATATAATCTCTGATTTCATTGTTGCTGAAAACTCTTTGAAATATCGCACAACGGATTTCAAGTACAAATTTAACTTTTATGGAAAAATTGTTGTGAAAAGGATAACTGATCCAAAATTTCCAAATAGCATTTTTTTTCTTTCAGAGGATTTCAAGATATATTGTCAGAAATATATACTGATGAATATAGACTCTATGGTGATACGCATTTAACAAACAAATAGTTTATTCATTTTGTTATGCGTATTTTCCACACTAATCTAACATGTATTGTAATTTATTTTCTTAGATGTGATTGGATGGATAGCAGGAATGGATGCATCAATAATAAAGGATTTGACCAACAATCCCAAGAAGATGATTGAAATTGTTTTGGAAGATATAGAGTATGTACAGACCTGAACGGTTTTTTAAATAATAATGATTGTTTTTCTCATTGAATTATTTATTAAATTGTGAATTATTTCTTGATATAGGAATTGTAAATTATTTATAGTGTTTTTCTTATAAATCTTTATGAATATAATGCATCAAGTGATATAATCCTTTAAAATGATAAATATTTGCATAGTTAATCTATATTTTTCAATATTTGTAAAAATTAATATATGAGTATTGAAATTGGATGTTTTTATGTAACACATTATGTACTACAAAGAATTTTCGAAATCAAAATCTTTAAAATATGGAAAAACGATTTCCAATATTAATTCATTAAGAAATTTAAAGTATTTTATACAATCATACATAATTGTATTTTTTATATCTTTAAAATGTATTAACACTTTGTTGATAATCGATAAAGGTAAATAAATATGTTTGGTAATCAAATGATATACGACTTTGGTATAATTAATTATGTAGTAATTAATTTAATACTTACCATATGATAACAATTATCTTCTTAAAAGTGGAAATGAAACTATTTTCTTGCTCATTTCAACTATCTAAAAGTAGAAATGCAATAATTTATTATTTTTAATAAGAATTATAAATTAAAAATGATAAAAAAATGATCTAAATATTTGATCAATCTCGGATATAAAATTTACAAAAATTTGATCGAAATATTTTTATATGTTTTTTAACTTTACTATATCAAGTTATTTATCAAGTTATCCGGACACATCAACAAAGATAAAGTCAAAGTTTACCCAATGATGATAATTACACAATGTATCAAATGTTATTTTTGTTTTAAAATTACTAAAAAATTTAGTTAAAGTTGTAATTAAAGTAAATATTGTAATTTTTCCAACAATTAACCCTATAATATATGATGTTCTTTCTAAATAAAAAGTACTAATTTAAAAATTTTCTTAAAAACTTTTTTGTATTGACTTTTTTAAACTTATCTTTTACACCTTTTCATTTTAAATAATGTACAAAATTCAAGAAAATTGATCTATATTTTTGTTCAAAAAACTTCTGTAATTGAGAAATTTTGATTTTTATGGCATCTAAACAAATTAATATAATTTTTTTTAAAGTATGTTAAATTTAAATTTTTTATTTTTGAATAATATACGATAATATCTCCATTTTATATACTCATTATGAATATCTAATTGAACATATATTTACATAATTTTTTTCCAAACCAATTGTGACAAGTACAATTGATAAAATCAGCTTAGCTAACCTACCCACCTTGGGCACATGTGATCACCGTTGATGTCAAAAATCTAACACAACTATTAATTTGATATCTCATATTTTAAAGGAATGAAATATTTACACAACAATGGTGGACATATTATGATATGTTCATGGTGGCATGTGAGCATTATCTTTGATAAAGTAACGTATGATGAATATAAGAAATATTTAAAATTCGTAAATCACATATGCAATAAATTAAATTGAAATTACTTTGAATAACTATATTATTTTATCATAAACATTTTTTTGTTCAGAAAATTACAACACTTATAAATTTATATGCCCATGCATTATATGGGTACCAATTGACATTAAATTTTTTCTTAAATTAACATTTTACATCAGTTTGAAAATATTTAAATTTTATGATCGCGCATCACATGGTTAACAAATGAGATTGAAATTACTCTAAAAAATTTATTATTTTCTTATTCAACATTTTCACATTAAAATGATAAAATTTATATATGTCCGTGCATCGCACGGGACCTATACTAGTATATATATAAAACAATTACCCCTCAAAATAGAAATGCTAAAAAAATTTCGCCCATTTCCACCTTCCAAAAAAAGAAATACATATTATTTCATAATTTATAAATTATTAATATTTTATTAAACATGATTTATATATATGGTAATAATATCATCTATGATATTGACAAAATCTTTGATATTTTAATCTATAAATGGTATATGATAATATGAATGTTAAAGGACAAAAGAACTTTTCAGATCCTTTATTATCTTTATCCGAATTAAGTTTTAATTTAGTTGGTTTAGCCCTTGATAAGTGTAATCCCTCGTATTTTTATTTAATGAAACCATCTCGAATTGATTCGTTAAATATTAGTGGTACTGCATGTCCAGTTTAGGTCTTTTATCTTTTTTTTTTTTTAATTTTTATTCCTATCGATCTCATATCCTTAGAAATTCAATCATGTAGATTAAATTAAAATTTCAAATTAAGAAAATGATTCATTTCTCTATTCAAGGATTGCATATATTAATTTATATTTGATAAATAAGTGGATTTTTATGATCTTATTATTATTGTATAGGTTTCATTCCAGAAGAGATTGGTCATCTAAATAAATTAGATACATCTAAATCAATGATTGGACATGAGCTTGAACAAATTGATGGGCCCTGTGCCTCCAACCATCTTTAATGTGTCATCCTTGAAAGAAATTCGGTTATCTGATAACATGCTTAGTGCACTGCCAACAGAAATTGGGAACATGAATGCACTTCAAATTTTAGACCTCCGCAACAACAATTTAAGTGGTATGATTCTATCTCTTTAATAGCTTTAAAAATTGTCATCTTTCTCTCTATTGTCATTGTGATTTTTCTTTTTCTATGCTAGAAAATAATTATTTTTTATTAGAATTGAATCTTGATATTTATTTCTCAACTTCTTTAGTTTCATCAATCTTATCATTAAGTAGAAGCTTGTTGAATTATTATATTGTCTTAATTGGTTAGACATTTGTAAAGTCCTTTAATTGTATGTTGCTCAATTTATTAAAGTTTTGCATTATGTCATATGTTTATATTGTCATCTATGGCATTTAGAAAAACCAATAGAACATAAAACAAATTAGTATACATGATGCAACATGTCACGCCCCGTTTTCTTACATAACATTTATCAGAGTTTACATTTTTTAGCGTGAAGAAAGAAGGGGGAAAGAGACGTGCATGATATAAAATAGAAGGAGGTAAGAGACGAACATTAGAAGAATGAGGTAAGAGACGAGCAGAAGATTTTTACATATCAACAATCGGATTCAACCGATTAACAAACTATTCACAGCGGAATTACATCGTCAGGATCCATCATCCATAATACATACGTAAAAGATTATACTTACAAAATGTGAATTTACAAAACATTGTTTCATTGTTATGGGACAACAGGCTTAACATGCATAAGTCTAGATATGGCACCATCGTCTCTCTCTCTCTAGGGTTCATCATGCTCATCATTACTTGTAACGTGAGTTACAGAATAGGGGGTGAGTGCGTGGAATACACTCGTGGGGATAAAATTCGCATCTTATAACATACGACAGATATGTAAAACAGAAGGAAAAACCAGAAACCTCGATCAGCACGTTGTCATTGCACTTAAAATGCAAAACAGATATTAGAAATGGTAAGGGACGTATAGGTGCGGGTATTCCCCGTCTTACCATATAAAACGGTAATTAATACTGCTGGTGTATTTCAAGGACCACCAAATCTCTCAGAGTAGTAGAAGGAAATAGGAGACGAATGCATGTACAGTGTGGACCTCAGTCCGTTCGCAGTATAAAGTATGGCACATCAGCTATATTCACAGCACATAGTATTCCGCAATTTACGCATTTAATAGGGAAAACAGTAGACAGATAAAGATTTAGAAGTTACCCCCACCTTATTCGGTGTTTTACCCCGTGAGTAGTAGGTATCAAAGCTCAATATCCCAAAGCTCAGTCCAACCGGTAGCCTACACAAGTTACAACATTTCTTAGATCCTAATTATGTATAATTAAAGATTTAATCGATATTGGATAAGGTACGATCGATTGAGACAAGACGGATCTGTAAATCTAAAGATTGAGGTTGAGAAGACGAGAGAGAAAGATCAGTTTATAAGGCTAAGATGAAAGAAGATGAAATTTGGATCGCGACGGAAAAAGAATGAGATCGATCGGAATTGAAACGAGCTCAAACGGAGCGTTTTAAGATCGAGGGGTATTTTGGTAATTTGGTCAAAGGGTTGACTTTGACCGGGATGAAATTTGGATCGTAACGGAAAAAAAATGAGCTCGATCAGAGTTGAAACGAGCTCAAAGGAGCGTTTTAAGATCGAGGGGTATTTTGGTAATTTGATCAAAGGGTTGACTTTGACCCGGACCCACGACCCCCGGTCAACGACATCTCGTTGGCGACGACTCGATGATAAAGTACGATGAAATTCGGATCGAAAATATGGCGTCGCACACACACTCGGCATCGGGTGGAAAACTCGGCAGCCTCGGCCGCCTTCCTCGGCAGCTGCCGAGTTTTCTCGGCAGCCTCGGCGGGTTGGCTCGGTAATTGTCAAGTTTTCTCGGCAGGTCTCGGCGGGTCTCGGCAGCTGCCGAGTTTTCTCGGTGGCTCGGCAGGTCGACTCGACAGCTGCCGAGTTTTCTCGGTAGCCGGCACCCGGCGCTTGGCAGCTCGGCAGGTCGACTCAGCAGCTGCCGAGTTTTCTTGGCAGCTCGGCACCCGGTGTCTCCCGGCGGTGCCTGCTCGACCAGCCATCTTTCCGGCGCCACCAGCCGCGGCGGCGCCGCCCTTTGCCGGTGCTACCTGGTCCGCCGGCCACCACCTCCGGCCAACCTCGCCGGAATCCGGCCATGAACAGTACCCTGTTCAACAACCCAAACACAGCCAAACACACAAAACCTTTGCCACCAGCACTCAAAACCACTCCGGCCGGCGACTTTTCGGCATCGGTCACCACCCCCAAACCATTCCAAATTCTTCCCCAACACCTCGATTTACCCTAGCAACAGAAAAGAACCAAAACCATCAAGAAACGAGAGTGAAACGGGAGAGAGAAAATGGTTGAAAAACACGGGATTTAAGGTTTTTGAGGTGGTTTTTCGCCGTTTCCCGGCGAACGAGACATCGGATTGGAATTCTGGAAGTTGTCCTAGACTCGTCTCGTCGAGGGCTACGATCTGAGCAGAAGCCCTATTTTCCGGCCACCGCCGGCGGCGGCACGGTGGCTCCGGTGGCGACAAAAAACTATAAAGAAAGAAAGAGAAGGGAGAAGAACTTACTTGTTTGCGTCGCTTTCGGCTCGTCCGAGAAATTTGAATTTGGAATTCGAATGATCCCCTATTTATAGAAAATTTTCGGAAAGTTTACTGTTCATAGAATATTCCTTTTACCGTTCAGGTAATATTGCTTTTTACCCTCAAGATTCTACCATTCGTTTTTCCGAACCTTCGTTAATTGAGCTACAGGTCTCCGATTGACCTCTAGTTCGTTTCTATTTCCTCATTTTTCCATCACGCACCTCATGGTAAATTTACATTCTATGTTCCACGATTAATGTATTCCTCTATCTAAAACACGCATTAAATATATTTCTGAAACGCACGTAACTATTTAAACATTTAAAAATCAACACACATAAATCCTTTCAATTAAGGGTTTAATTATTTAATTAACCAATTATGTTTCGTTTTTGTCCTGGGCGCTACATCCCTTACCCCTTAAAAGAATTTCGTCCTCGAAATTAAACGTGTACCTAGGAAAGGTAAGTCGGGATACTTTTTCAGAATCTCGTCTTCAAATTCCCAGGTCGCTTCTTCCTTTCCATGACGGCTCCATTGAATCTTTACTATAGCCATCTCTCGATTTCTTAGTCGACGGTATTTCCTATCCAAGATGGCCATCGGGACTTTTTCGTAAGTCAGGTCTTTCTCAAGTTCTATGTCTTCTTGTTCGATTATGTGGCTTGGATAGAATATATACTTCCGAAGCATAGATACGTGAAACACATTGTGTACTCCAGCAAAGTTCGGCGGTAGAGCTAGACGGTATGCAACCTCCCCAACTCGATCTAAAATTTCGAACGGTCCTACGTATCTTGGTTTCAGCTTCCCCCGTTTTCCAAAACGATGAATCCCCTTTGTGGGTGATACTTTGAGAAAAACCCTGTCCCCCGTTTCAAATTTCAGCTCTCTCTGTCTTATGTCTGCATACACTTTTTGCCGATCTTGGGCCACGCGTATTCTTTCCCGAATTTTCTTTATTACCTCGACCGTTTGATCTACCAATTCGGGCCCCAAAATCTTCTTTTCACCCCCTTCGTCCCAACAAATAGGTGAGCGGCATTTTCTTCCATAAAGAGCTTTATAAGGTGCCATACCAATTGTTGATTGGTAGCTATTGTTGTAGGCAAACTCCACTAAGCACAAGTGGTCTTCCCAGCTTCCGGGAAAATCCAAAACACATACCCTTAACATATCCTCCAAGATTTGTATGGTCATTTCCGATTATCCGTCTGTCTGTGGGTGAAAGGTTGTACTAAAGGACATCTTGATCCCCAATTCCTTTTGCAGACTTTGCCAGAATCTGGAGGTGAACCGAGGATCTCTATCTGATATCGGTACGCCGTGCAATCGAATGATTTCTTCGAGATATAAACGTGCCAACTTATCTAGTCCAAAACTCATCTTGATTGGCAAGAAGTGGGCAGACTTCGTTAATCTGTCAACTATCACCCAAATGGCGTGGTTTCCTCGTTTGGTGTTTGGCAGACCTACCACGAAATCCATAGTTATATGTTCCCACTTCCACTCTGGTATCTCCAAAGAAGTTAGCATCCCAGCCGGTCGTTGATGCTCCGCCTTCACTCGTTGACAAATGAGACACTTTTTTACGAACAGCCCTATATTCCTCTTCATATTTCTCCACCAAAAATTTTACCTTAGATCCCGGTACATCTTTGTACCTTCAGGATGTGCAGACATTGATGTGCAATGTGCCTCTCTGAGAATTTCTTCTCTCAACTTCTCATCCTTGGGTACACATATTCTTCCTCTGAAGATTAGAGCTCCATCTGTGGCCAGAGAGAAACCTTCGACTTTTCCATTATCCATATGAATTTTCATTTTTGTTAAAAAGTTATCTCTCTTCTGGGCTTCCACAATTCGATCGCGCAGTGTGGGTTTCACGTATAGCGTTGCAATCGTAGCTTCGATGCTATTCGGATGCGTGATTATTTCCAAATTTAACTTTGACATCTCCTCGATCAACTGGTGCTGATTGGTGATCATGGACACCACCATCCCCTTTTCTTTTCTACTAAGGGCATCAGCTACTACGTTTGCTTTTCCAGGATGATAGTGAATCGTAATATCATAATCTTTCACCAACTCTAGCCATCTTCTTTGTCTCATATTGAGCTCCTTCTGTTCAAAGAAGTATTTCAGGCTTTTATGATCGGTGTAAACCTCACACTTCACGCCATAGAGATAGTATCTCCATATCTTGAGAGCGTGTACCACAGCTGCTAGCTCCAGATCATGCGTTGGGTAGTTCTGTTCGTAAATCTTCAATTGGCGCGAAGCATACGCCACTACTCTCCCTTGTTGCATCAAAACACACCCCAAACCCTGTTTAGATGCGTCACTGTAAATCACGAACCCCTTAGTTACGTCTGGAACTATTAAGACTGGTGCTTCTGTCAGTCTCTGCTTTAGTTCCTAGAAACTACACTCACATTGCTCACTCCATTGAAACTTCACGTCCTTTCTTGTCAAGCAAGTCATAGGAGCTGCAATCTTTGAGATCTTTCTATGAATCTTCAGTAGTAGCCAACCAAACCGATAAAGCTCCGCACTTCCCTGACGTTTGTTGGAGTCTCCCACTTACTAACTGCTTCCACTTTTTCAGGATCTACTTCGATCCCTTGTGAGGAGACAATATGGCCTAGGAAGCCCACTTTATTCATCCAGAATTCGTACTTCTTGAATTTTGCATAAAGCTTCTCATTTCGTAGAACCTCTAGTGCAATTTTGAGATGTTGCTCATGGTGCGTTCTATTGCACGAGTAGATGAGAATGTCATCAATGAACACGATGATAAAAAGATCGAGGTACGGATGGAAGACACGATTCATCAAATCCACAAAGACAGCTGGAGCATTACTCAGTCCAAATGGCATAACTACAAACTCGTAGTGACCATATCTCGTCCTGAACGCTGTCTTGGATATATCCGTGTCCTTGACTTTCATCTGGTGATAACCAGATCTTAAGTCAATCTTCGAGAACACACTGGCACCTCTTAATTGATCAAAAAGATCTTCAATTTGAAGCAGTGGGTACTTGTTCTTTATTGTCCTCTTATTCAGCTCGGTAATCGATACACATTCGAAAGCTGTCATCCTTCTTCTTTACAAAAAGCACTGGAGCTCCCCAGGGCGACACGCTTGGTCTAATGAAACCTTTGTCCAAAATTTCCTGTATTTGGACCTTCAGTTCCTGTAGTTCCTTCGGTGCCATCCGATAAGGAGCTTTCGACACCGGTTTTGATCCTGGAAGGAGATCTATTTCGAAGGTCACCAGTCGATCCGGTGGAGGACCAGGTAATTCATCTGGGAAAACATCCAAGAATTCCCTTACTACTGGCACTTCTTCAATAGACGACGATCCCTGCTCAGAATTTACCATGTTGACTAACCAAGCCTCGTAATTTCCTTCACTAAGCATTTCGGTTGCCTTCATGGCCGATATAATTCTTGAGTCAGTTCTAACCCGTGTCCCATGGAATGTGAACTCTGGTTTTCCAAGTGTTTGAAAGACGATTTCCCTTACCCAGCACTTGATTACCGCATGATTGGACTCTAACCAGTCCATACCCAAGATTATGTCAAAGTCTTTCATTTCTAAAGCGTGAAGATCAGCTAGGAGAATTTTATCTACCAATACGATCTTCAGGTGACGGTACAGGTGTTGTGTCCTTACCGTCTTTCCGGAAGGAATACTAACTTCTAAGGTCTGAGAGACTATCCTACCGTCTTTATGCTTCAGCAATTTACAGAAATCAACAAATACAAAGGAGTGTGTCGCCCCAGTATCAAACAGGGTGAAAACAGGTATATCATATAATGATAACATACCTGTCATCGTCTCAGCTCACTTAGTAGCCTCTGGGCGGGTAAGAGCGAAAGCGCGTGCTCTACCTGCCACCGGCCTCGAGTTCGGGGCTGTAGCTGGTGAATTTCTTGCCATCCTGCAGTTGGCCGCTATATGCCTCGGTGCCCTACATGTAAAACAATTTTGTGTTTCTTGTTGACATGACCCCATGTGTACCTTCCTGCATCTAGGGCACGGGTTCCCGAGTATGGGAGTGGGAAGAAGTGGAGCATTGTTTGCTCTCGAAAACTTGTTCTGGGCAAAACCCCGACTCAGGCCAGCCCATTTCCTCTTGACAGGAATCGGGAACACTTTCTTGAGTGGCATCCCATCCAGATGCAGACGAGATGCAATTTCCTAAGCTCTCTCATTAACACTTGCATATGTTGTCTCCCCCTGCCCAGCCAAAATGGATCCAATCTCTGGACTAAGTGTATGGCATACCGGCTCAAATGATTGAATCACCGCTCATATTCTCCCACTGTCATGCTTCCTTGATGGAGATGTAGAAACTCCGTTTTCTTCTGGTCCCGGTAGGATTAAGGGATGAAGTGATGGGAAACCACTTCTTAAATTCTGTCCAAGTCATCCCTTCCCTTTGAGCAAGCAGCAGAGTTCGTTCATACGAGTCCCATCAGTGACTCGCCTCCTCTGTAAGTTGGAAAATCGCACAAGAGACCTTCTGTTCCTGTGTACACGTCAGATGTCCAAATAATCGGTCTAATGCCCTTACCCATTCTTCTGCATCTATCGGTTCACCCTTCCCGTTGAACGTCGGCAGGTTGAATCGCCTAAACTGTTCATATATAAGATTCGGATCGGTTTTTATTGGCTGGGGTGTGGCTCGAATCACTTCGAACTGTTGGGCTAGTCTCTTCAACACAGTTACAAAATTTCATACGTTTGTATTTTCCTCTCGTGTGGGTTGATCAGCCCTTGGGGCTTGTTCCTTTCGAGGTCTTCCTCTTGGCATCACTCTTTTACGTTATATATATAGATATATGTTACTGAGATTCCATAATAAAATAATAGACATAGATAAGATAAACGCGACATATTTGAAAGGGTATAAACGTGTATTCCATCAAACAGAAAATGAATTACATGTGCATATATATATATACATATATGCAAAATAGGGATAGCCCGTACATCATGTCAAAAGGATTATGTACACTATCTACATGAAATAAAAGCTACCGTATACATCTAGGAAGATAAAACGTCTGTAGCGTATATATACATCATAAAAGACATCTCCCTAGTCTACGCAACTGCGGCTGGAGGCGGCAATCTCAGTAGTCCAGGTGCCCTATCCCTCGGGTCACCAGCCTCTAGGTCATCCACCTCAGGGTCCTCCTTGGGATCCTCCTTAGGATCTTCCTCTGACTCAGAACTACTACTAGACGGATCATAGGGTCCTGGCTCAGGAGCAGTCGGTAGGCCATGTCGGCCCCACAGCTCCAGCATCGTCCTTGCCACGTTTCCGAAGTCAGTGATGGGTACGAAATCCCTCAATGAGTATACCAACTCATCCCGGTAAACGAGACGTGCCCTAGTCTCTCACTCGCAAGGTAAAGTATGGACCAGGTGTAGACATGTCTGTACACCACTGATCCTACCTCCAGCGCCCCCTAACTCCCTCCAACAGTGCAGCAGTCCGGCAACGTGCTCACCTACCGACCTATCGTCCGTCACTCCACTCTCGTAAAAATGACGTCGGAGTCTCTCCTCACGCGTCTCTACAATGGGTACTCGCATCCTAGCAACGTAAACTCTATTCATCTGTCCTATATAAATTACACAAGTTTTTTTTTCATCAGCCTATGCCCGTACACGTCCCTGTTTAAACCTCAACAGTTTATATCATGCCAACACAGTATCATATAACAGATAAACATTCTATTCCACAAGTCTTTTGATCAAGGAGAGTCACCTACAAAGAGAGGATGGTGCTTATCTTATTTCTTTTCGAAAACAATTTCACGTTTTAAAGACACGTCTTTCTCATTTTCTCTTTTTAAAACAAATTTGAGCAAGTTCAAAAATGATAGAACATTGCTCTGATACCATGTTGTCACGCCCCATTTTCTTACATAACATTTATCAGAGTTTACATTTTTTGGCGTGAAGAAAGAAGGGGGAAAGAGACGTGCATGATATAAAATAGAAAGAGGTAAGAGACGAACATTAGAAGAATGAGGTAAGAGACGAGCAGAAGATTTTTACATATCAACAATCAGATTCAACTGATTAACAAACTATTCACAGCAGGATCCATCATCCATAATACGTAAAAGATTATACTTACAAAATGTGAATTTACAAAATATTGTTTCATTATTATGGGACAACAGGCTTAACATGCATAAGTCTAGATATGGCACCATTGTCTCTCTCTCTCTAGGGTTCATCATGCTTATCATTACCTGAAACGTGAGTTACAGAATAGGGGGTGAGTGCGTGGAATACACTCGTGGGGATAAAATCCGCATCTTATAACATACGACAGATATGTAAAACAGAAGGAAAAACCAGAAACCTCGATCAGCACGTTGTCATTGCACTTAAAATGCAAAGCAGATATTAAAAATGGTAAGAGACGTATAGGTGCGGGTATTCCCCATCTTACCCTATAAAACGGTAATTAATACCGCTGGTGCATTTTAAGGACCACAAAACCTCTCAGAGTAGTAGAAGGAAATAGGAGACGAATGCATGTACAGTGTGGACCTCAGTCCGTTCGCAGTATAAAGTATGGCACAACAGTTATATTCACAGCACATAGTATTCCACAATTTACGCATTTAATAGGGAAAACAGTAAACAGATAAAGATTTAGAAGTTACCCCCACCTTGTTCGGTGATTTACCCCGTGAGTAGTAGGTATCAAAGCTTAATATCCCAAAGCTCAGTCCAACCGGTAGCCTACACAAGTTACAACATTTCTTAGATCCTAATTATGTATAATTAAAGATTTAATCGATATTGGATAAGGTACGATCGATCGAGATGAGATGGATCGATAAATCTAAAGATTGAGGTTGAGAAGACGAGAGAGAAAGATCAGTTTATAAGGCTAAGATGAAAGAAGATGAAATTTGGATCACGACGGAAAAAGAATGAGATCGATCGGAATTGAAACGAGCTCAAATGGAGCGTTTTAAGATCGAGGGGTATTTTGGTAATTTGGTCAAAGGGTTGACTTTGACCGGAATGAAATTTGGATCGTAACGGAAAAAGAATGAGCTCGATCGGAGTTGAAACTAGCTCAAATGGAGCGTTTTAAGATCGAGGGGTATTTTGGTAATTTGGTCAAAGGATTGACTTTGACCGGGACCCACGACCCCCGGTCAACGACATCTCGTTGGCGACGACTCGATGATAAAGTACGATGAAAATCTGATCAAAAATACGGCGTCGCACGCGCACTCGGCGTCCTCGGTCGCTTTCCTCGGCAGCCGCCGAGTTTTCTCGACAGCCTCGATGGGTTGGCTCGAAAATTGCCGAGTTTTCTCGGCAGGTCTCGGCGGGTCTCGGCAGCCCGGCTCGGCGGTTGCCGAGTTTTCTTGGCAGCTCGGCACCCGGCGTCTCCCGGCGGCGCCTGCTCGTCCAGCCATGTTCCCGGCGCCACCAGCCGCGGCGGCTCCGCCCTTTGCCGGCGCCACCTGGTCCGCCGGCCACCACCTTCGGCCAACTTCACCAGAATCCGACCATGAACAGTATCCCGTTCAACAGCCCAAACACACCCAAACACACACAAAACCTTTACCACCAGCACTCAAAACCACTCCGACCGGCGACTTTCTGGCGCCGGTCACCAACCCTAAACCATTCCAAATTCTTCCCCAACACCTCGACTTACCCCATCAATAGAAAAGAACCAAAACCATCAAGAAACGAGAGAGAAACAGGAGAGAGAAAATGGTTGGAAAACACAGGTTTAGGGTTTTTTAGGCGGTTTTTCGCCGTTTCCCGGCGAACGAGACATCGGATTAGAATTCTGGAAGTTGTCCTAAACTCGTCTCATTGAGGGCTACAATCTGAGTGGAAGCCCTATTTTCCGACCACCGCCGATGGCGGCGGCGGCGGTGGTGACGAAAAGCTGTAAAGAAAGAAAGAGAAGGGAGAAGAACTTACGTGTTTGCTTCGCTTTCGGCTCGTCCGAGAAATTTGAATTTTGAATTCGAATGAGCCCCTATTTATAGAAAATTTTCGGAAAGTTTACCGTTCATAGAATATTCCTTTTATCGTTCAGGGAATATTCCTTTTTACCCTCAAGATTCTACCATTCGTTTTTCCGAACCTTCGTTTATTGAGTTATGGGTGTCCGATTGACCTCTAGTTCGTTTCTATTTCCTCATTTTTCCGTCACGCATCTCATGGTAAATTTACATTCTATGTTCCACGACTAATGTATTCCTCTATCTAAAACACGCATTAGACATATTTCTGAAACGCACGTAACTATTTAAGCATTTAAAAATCAACACACATAAATCATTTCAATTAAGGGTTTAATTATTTAATTAACCAATTATGTTTCGTTTTTGTCCTGGGCGCTACACAACATATGCAACACATAAGCATTTACATATATACCACACATGTCTGTTTGAGAAAACTTTAGAATTGAAAAGGCCAAATTTATACATTCCACAATTTGTTTTCAATACTAGAAGGCCACCAATATATACTTTTTATCCATACTTTTTATCCAACGTAGAATTAAAATGAATCAAATAGTATATAATTACACTTGATAATTAAATTCATCTTTCATGATTTTACAACCCAACAGGTAATATTCCAAGAGAAATTGGGAACTTGAAAGCACTCTATATCTTAGACCTCCGCAACAACAATTTAAGTGGTATGATTTTGTTTCTTTGATTGCTTTAAAAAAATTCATCTTTTTCTGGTGCAACTGTGAAGTCTGTGATTTTCTTTTTCTACTATAGAAAATAATTTTTTTAATATAATTGAATCTTATTAGTGTTGTTCTTTGTGTTTTATATTTTTTCCTTTTTATCAGGAATTCTAAATTGATGTGGTTAGAGGAAAAGACAAAAAAAAATTATTTTTTTAAAACTATATATATATCAATTCAGATATATTTTTGAATTTTTCTTTGATATGGAATTTTTTATATATTATTTATCAAAATTTTAAATAAGTTATTGAACTTGTAGGCTGCATTCCACTACTAATCGAAATTTTTTATTTTCTTGTTTTCCCCAAATATGGAAGGAACTTTTTCTATTATCCTATTCCACAATCCATCATCAATATATCCACATTGGAAAACATTTTTAGAGGCTGATATATCAAAATTCAAATTTAATGACAAGAGATTACTAAAAGTGAAGTTTTCTTATCCACTAATTTGTGCATTTCTCAATAAACAAAATATCTATTCTTGAAAAGAAAGGGAAAATGCTATATATAGATGCAAATATTTAGAAGCACACATTTTTATACCATTTTTATTAAAAAACTTCTAATGAACTACACCTCGGAAATTTCATTTCGTGACTTGAAAAAAGTGTTCCGAATGGAAAAAGTGTATACACCACCAATGTTAATGTTCCTTCATATTTAGGAGTTTTTAGAAATACTTTATTTGCAAGTATATTTTTTCAAATATACATATATTTAATGAATTATATTATTATTCTAAAATGAATCCATAGTATATGATTACACTTGATAATTAAATTCAGCTTTCGTGATTTTACAACCCAACAGGTAATATTCCAAGAGAAATTGGAAACTTGACATTTTTAACATATTTATTCCTCGACAACAACTGATTGAGTGGTACGTTCTATCATTTTCAACTCTTTCTTTGTTGTAAATTTTATTATCTTAATAGACGTTTGTAAAGTTCTTTAATTGTATGTTGTTCAATCTATTCAAGTTTTGCATTATGTCATATTTATAATATTGAGATATATTGCATTTCGATAAAGCAATAGACCATAAATAAATTAGCACATGATGCCACATGGACAGTATATGAGCACATACATAAGTAAAAATTAGAATAAACCTAAAGTTGAATCTTTATGAGTTGAATCTGGTCCATCAATTTCATTAATATAATATATAAGAGGTATTTTGTGCTGGAGTGAAAAGGGAGTTTGGGTAAATTTTATGGAATAAAACTCAAATTTAACTTGTTGTACCACTGTTGAACGGTGGTACGTCAAGTCAGTTTGATCATTGACTTGATTCCACCAACATTGGTTTAAATGAGCTATTTAAATTTTCATACTTTATGATACATTCTTAAAGTTTGTCGGACATATATAACA
Source organism: Scutellaria galericulata (assembly GCA_946896805.1). Taxonomy (NCBI): domain Eukaryota; kingdom Viridiplantae; phylum Streptophyta; class Magnoliopsida; order Lamiales; family Lamiaceae; genus Scutellaria; species Scutellaria galericulata. The sequence continues at coordinate 13,615,833 of OX335789.1, forward strand.
TTTCATGTCTTTCAAAATCATTGATTTTGGTAAATTGTGTGTGATGTCTTTGTATTATGTGTGTTTTGTGTTATACAAAATTAAAATTAAAATAATTAATGAACAATTTCAAGTAGCAAATTATTATGGGCTTAAAATTTTCATTTCTCCATATTCGTTTGTTGATATGTTTCTTTTCATTCTTTTTTGTTGCAAATTTATTAAATGAAGATTACAAATTAAAGTATATTATTGGTAGGTTTTTATTATTGTATCATTAAATTAAGTTGTTCTTAATGCCTTTTGTTTTCTTTTTATGCATCGAATTTTGATTTTGCATGTTATAGTTTCCGTCGCTCAAAATTTTTGCAGTTTTAGTTTCTTGGATATGTGCAACTCTATGATCAGTATTTAACAGAAAATTCACAATTGTCATTGTGTTTTATCATAATTATATAAATTATAAGTCTATGAACTAATTATTAACAACATAAAACAAATTGAAAAATGAATTATTGATCACAAAGACAGAAGACAAAAGTATAGGAAAATATCATATATATCAATATATGCTTTTGCATACATTATTGATTTTTTTGCGATGGATCCAACTGAATATTTTTTTAAACAAATCATATTTTATTCAGTCTCATGTCATTAATAAATATTTGGATATGTTAAATATTTAGATATAGGAAGCACGCTAATGGTTTGCTACTGATAAATTAAAATAATTTATTTTTTATCACTATGTATCTTTTTGTTTGATAATCAGTTTTAATATTTTTTGTCTCACAATTTCACAGGTAATATTCCTAGAGAGATTGACAACAATGGCTTACATGGTATGATACTTTTTTCTATGCTCTCACTCTCTATTGTCAATTTTTTTTTCAGGTAGCATTCCTTGGAAGTTGTTCTCAACCAAACTTTTGGTCGTTGATCTTTCTACTAATTCTTTTGAAGGTTCCATATCTATAGACATTGAAAGACTACAAAACTTGAAAACTCTAGTACTCCATTCCAACAAGTTAAGTGGAGAGATTCCATCGTCCATTTGCAACTTGACATATCTTCGATTTCTCCATTTGTCAGATAACAGCTTAGGAGGAGGAGTTCCTCAATGTTTAGGCAAATCTTTAGAGGTCTTGCATTTAAAGAGAAATTACCTTCATGGCCTTATTCCGTCGACATTTGAAAATGGTTGTGTTCTCGAGTCTCTTAACCTGAATAGCAATCAATTCGAAGGAGCACTGCCACGATCCCTTGCCAATTGTCGACAACTTGAGGTTCTTGACATTGGAAAAAATAAAATACAAGACACGTTTCCTTTTTGGATGGAGAGTCTTCTTGAGCTTCGGGTCCTTGTTTTAAGGTCTAACAGATTTAATGGCACCCTATTACTCCCTTCAAAGACTAATGTTTCATTTCTCAATTTGCAAGTTTTCGACATAGCCCGAAATGCATTTACTGGCACTTTGCCTGACAGATATTTGAATTTACAATGCATTTATCCTCTTCTTAGTTTTTCAACAATTAAAATCATATAATTAACTAAGCAATTAAACGAAATAAAATAATAAAAGTAAAAAATTAACTAACAACTGAATGAATAAAATAAAGGCTTAATTGAAAAAAATCCAAAGTTTAACAATATTTTTTCCATTTTAGCAAATTGTTTTAAAATTATCAATTTTAACCATGAATTTGTCAATTGATTTCAATTTTAATCAATTCATATTTTGGTCAAAATTAGATTATGGATGTGATGATGTGGATGTCACATAGATATTGGGTAAATCATACACCACTTTAAATTAACCAATCTTAATTAATCATAAAATGGAAAAAAAATTATAAAGCTTTGGAATTTTTTTGCAATTAAACCTAAAATAAATGGAAAAAAAACAAATCAATTTTACGAAATTTTAATACAAGGGTACTAACATTCAATTGCATCATTGGTCATATATAATTGCACACTCAAACTTTTTGATCAACTTTTGATTGCACTATACATATATTATTATTATTATTATTATTATTATTATTGTTCTTCCGTAAAATCTCTTTTCCTAAATTTTGATATGTCCCCCTTCCAAAATGGAGAAAAAATGATCTTTATACATGGATTTGAATTGATTTAACTGCTCCTAAAATATCGCACCACTAAGTCACTAACAAAGAACAGTTACTAAGGCTTGAGAACGTGGGTTCGAGATAAAAATAAAGTATCTCGCCATATTTATTAGCGAGATGAAATATTCGAACTGGAGTATGCTTTCTCGTCAACATAAATGTATCTCGTCATCATTATCTCGAAATGTAGAATAAAGATTTAAGGATCCAAGAATTCACCTTAAGTCTAGCGAGATATTCTATTATTTGCGCCTTCGAAATATATTGCTCGAGCTAACTTATGCGAAATAATAATTCATTTCGTATTAGTATAATAGCATTTCGAATTCTCTGAACGAGATACTCATTTCGGCTATATCAAGTATAATAAGCACTTTTTGATCTCCCCAATTGAGATAATCATTTCGGCTTACTGTGTATCTCGACCATATCAACCACTCCCCCCCGAGATGATGTGTGGGTGTGCACACATCGAGAAATTAATTAAAGTATAAAGGACCTCTCAATCTTCACAAAAAACGAGGTGAGTTTGGCACATTCAAGAGGAGACACGTGTCAATATTTTTCCCGTCTCATTATCCATTTTCACTTATTTTTCAAAATCTAAAAAGGCATCTTTTAATCTGAACCTTTGCCTCAAGCTTTGATTGGAGAGCCTTCTCGATCGTCAGTAGAAATCACACCATTAACCGAGGCGGAAGGGGATATCACCTTAATCGATTTGCCGGAAGAGATATTCAATCGTGAAGGTCCCCGAGATATGGGGTTATGAAAAAGTTGTATTAAAAGCAATACTCTTTTATTCATATATGTTTGAAGTATAAAATATACTAGATACAATGATCCATTTTGCAGGATATATGTGTTTTATTAATTTGTGACCGAAATCAATTTTCCGAATTATATTGATTATCATGAAAACATGCTATTATGACATCCATTTTATTAAACTTATGATGTTTAATATCAACTTATTTAGTTCGAATCATGATGATCTCGATCTCTGATATCGATCTCCCAATTTCAATAGTTGATTACCTTTTGGTTAATCAACTCCCTAGATCAGATCAGAATGATCTCGATCTCCCATCTTCAATAGTTGATTACCTTTTGGTTAATCAACTCCCTAGATCGGATCAGAATGATCTCAATCTCCCATCTTCAATAGTTGAGTACCTTTTGGTTAATCAACTCCCTAGATCGGATCTGAATGATCTCAATCTTCCATCTTCAATAGTTGAGTACCTTTCGATTAATCAACTCCCTAGATCGGATCTGAATGATCTCGATCTCCCAATATCAATAATTGATCACCTTTTGGTTAATCAACTCCCTAGATCGGATCAGAATGATCTCGATCTCCCATCTTCAATAGTTGATTACCTTTTGGTTAATCAACTCCCTAGATCGGATCTTGATGATCTCGATCTCCCATCTTCAATAGTTGAGTATCTTTCGATTAATCAACTCCCTAGATCGGATCTGAATGATCTCGATCTCCCAATATCAATAATTGATCACCTTTCGATTAATCAACTCCCTAGATCGGATCAGAATGATCTCGATCTCCCATCTTCAATAGTTGAGTACCTTTCGATTAATCAACTCCCTAGATCGGATCTGAATGATCTCGATCTCCCAATATCAATAATTGATCACCTTTCGGTTAATCAACTCCCTAGATTGGATCAGAATGATCTCGATCTCCCATCTTCAATAGTTGATTACCTTTTGGTTAATCAACTCCCTAGATCGGATCAGAATGATCTCGATCTCCCAATATCAATCATTATCGAAATTCCCAAAAACAGAACAAGCGATCTACGTTGTTCGATCTCAAATAATCGAGATCTACATCCACGGAGAGTTTTTAAGGGGGTTCACTACTAGCAAAGTTTGAACAAAATACATCATAAAAACAAAATAAAAAAGAAGGAAAATTAAGACATGCTGCAGTATTGCCTTACAAATAGTACTTCTTAAGGTGACTAATGTGTCATGGCTGAGATAAAATCTTTCCTTTGTCATCTTGCAACTCATATGCTCCTCCTGATAAGATCTTGGTCATCTTATATGGTCATTCCCATGTCGCCTCCAATTTTCCTATTTCTCGCAAAGTATCTGTTTGTCGTAGTTGTCCAGTCGAGATCTAGATACATACCTCGCTAACTTATTGTCACGAACTAGTCTTTCCAACTCATCTCTGAGATGTGTGCATTCATCAGTGCTATGTCCATACTCATTATGAAAGCGACATAGCTTTCCATTCCCGAATGTTGGAGGATTTTTTGGACTTTGAGCCCATGAAGTCGGCCATCGTAAATGAGGATGATTCCAAATTTCCATTAATAATTGCCCAGGTGGCAATGTTAACTGAGTGTAAGCATCATATCTAGGACCCCTTCTCATTTCATTCCGAGTATTCGACATCAATCCCTTATTTCGCAGATCTGATTCTTTCTTTGCCTTACTCCCATCTCTAGCTTTCATTTCCTGAGATGTAACTTCATCCTTCTTGATATGAAGCGCTTCTTCTAAATTAATGTACTTAGTTGCTCTCTGAAGTAAATCATCAAAATTTTTCGGCATTTTCTTCACCAGTGAAGCATGTAGATCCCCATCTGTAATCCCTTGCATAAAGGCGCTGGTGATTAAATCATCTGAAGCTTCAGGAGATTCCAATGTGGCTGCAGTGAATCTTTTTACAAAAGCCCTCAAAGATTCATTTCCCTTTTGTTTAACTCCAAACAACATTTGAGTCGACTTTATTTGTCGGCGAGATCCAGCAAACTGATGCAAAAAGAGAGATGATAATTGGTCGAAATCATGAATGATCCCATCTGACAACTGGCTGAACCATGTCTGTGCTGATTTCGTCAGAGTAGTAGCGAAAACCCTACACTTCACTCCATCAGTATAACGATGTAATAATGTCGTATTCTCGAACCGACATAAATGATCCCATGGGTCCGAGGTACCATCATACTCAAAGTTTACCGGCCTAAAGGAAGCCGGTAATTCATCTCCCATCACGTTTTCTGAAAAAGGATTTCCCCTCATTCCCCGACGATTCATCCTAACATTATTCCCCACATCCCTGATCTCCCTTTGTACGTCTTCTACCCTTTCTGATAACTCATCATGCAATCGCCTTTTAATTACAGGAGATAATGGGCAACTTTCCCTCTCTTCCACATGCCTCTTCTCACCTCGTACATGTTCTCGTTGTTTATCTATATCGTCTTGATGTGATTCCAAGGGGTGTTTGTCCAGAGCTTTTTGAACAGCCGCAGTAACTATCTCGGACAATTCTTCCCTAGTTAAAGTAATGGTATCCTGACGAGGATGATTTGGAACAACGTTTGGTTCTCCCGATTGATCTTCATTCAATACAGCTCTTGACCCTTCACCAACTTCTCTCCTCCTTCGAGAATTCCGCGTATCTACCATGATAACAATCTCACGCCTTAGACTAGAGAATTTCCCACAGACGACGCCAATTTGTTCTTCCGTAAAATCTCTTTTCCTAAATTTTGATATGTCCCCCTTCCAAAATGGAGAAAAAATGATCTTTATACATGGATTTGAATTGATTTAACTGCTCCTAAAATATCGCACCACTAAGTCACTAACAAAGAACAGTTACTAAGGCTTGAGAACGTGGGTTCGAGATAAAAATAAAGTATCTCGCCATATTTATTAGCGAGATGAAATATTCGAACTGGAGTATGTTTTCTCGTCAACATAAATGTATCTCGTCGTCATTATCTCGAAATGTAGAATAAAGATTTAAGGATCCAAGAATTAACCTTAAGTCTAGCGAGATATTCTATTATTTGCGCCTTCGAAATATATTGCTCGAGCTAACTTATGCGAAATAATAATTCATTTCGTATTAGTATAATAGCATTTCGAATTCTCTGAACGAGATACTCATTTCGGCTATATCAAGTATAATAAGCACTTTTTGATCTCCCCAATTGAGATAATCATTTCGGCTTACTGTGTATCTCGACCATATCAATTAATTTTTTTTTTTTTGAGGGGATTGCACTAACATATGATTGACATTTTTATATACCCTTCTTTTATGTACTACTTACACTAGTATTTTCAGAATCTATTTCGTAATAATTGAAACATGCCTTTTCATTTTAATTCCAGAATGTATCTGTTGTACCACATATGAACAAAACCAAGCGTTACGGTTACATCAACATATATCTTCCCAAATTTGAAATAAGAGGACATGATATAAATATGTAAAATACGTGAAACTCTAGTCTTTATGAAATTCTACATATTCCCCTTCTGTTAAAAAAAAAGAAAAAAAAATGGTTTTGTTTTAGACATTTTACGAATCAAAGTTAAAGTATCATTAATATTTGTTGTTATTGATTTAGTTTATTAATTAGTTAATTTGATATTTTTGTTGATAAATAAATGTATATGTTTTTTCATGTGTGTGAAATTTATTGATTTTGCGATAAATATATAGTAAATTCTTTTTTAAGTTGTTTTGGATTGTCATTGTAGTTGTGGGTGACGAAATAATGCAATTTGACTGGTCATTTGTGTTTTTATAACATTTCTTGAATTATTGAAAATTGTAATTTTACTACAAAAATTGTTGATCTAAATATTGCTAAAAAAACACTTGAAAATATTTGGTTGGTTGATAAAGTATATAATTATTAAAAGAGTTTATTATTATTACCGCCCATTATGTTTGCCGTGTGGCAATTTTGCCCTTTTTGATTTCGGGCTTGCAATTTAAGACTTTATGTTTTACGGGCTGACAATTTAGGACTTTATTTTTTATCAATGGCAATGCAGGATTTTATGTTTTCAAAATTAGCAATTATTGCCCAATTTCAGCCCGAATTGTTTATTCGGGCTGAAATTGCACGTTTTTCGAGCTTAATTTGATGAGGTAGCGAGTGATTATCTGACGTGGAATTTTACAATTAACTGTCAGGCGCCATGTGTATTTTAAGTGGGCCCCACCACCTAATTCAAAATTAATTAAAAAAAAGAAAAAAAAACCTTTCTTCTCCAACTTTCTCCACCTCCACCATCGCAGATTCAGCTTCTCCACCATTCTTGTGATTAATTTCCACCAACCCGAAACATATCGTATCCTATGCTATTTTGAAGCCCTTGGCGAGCCCGTTCCGAATCCGGGCTCGGATCAGCCATCCAACGCCGCCTCCGCCGGCAATCAGCCGGAGAAGTCGCGGCAATTTCTCTCTCTAAAACCCATTTTTCTCTCTCTTCAAATTCAGGTCATCCGGCCACCGATCGGAGCGATTCTTGTGTCTATCTTGAAGTTCTCGCCGAGCCCGTTCCGAATACAGGCTCGGATCAGCCATCCGACGCCGCCTCCGCCGGCAATCAGCCGGAGAAGTCGCAGCCATTTCTCTCTCTAAAACCCATTTTTCTCTCTCTTCAAATTAAGGTCATCCGGCCACCGATCGAAGCGATTCTTGTGCCTATCTTGAAGTTCTCGCCGAGCCCGTCATGAATCCGGGCTCGGATCATCGATCGGACATCATCTCCGCCGCCAATGGCCGGTCAAACTCTCGGCCTTTCCCTCTCTCTCTCCTCCCTCTCTCTCTTCGATCCCTCTCTCCCTTTCTCTCGGTCAGAAATAATACACGTCAGTAAAAAAAAATAAGAAAGAAAATCCACGTCAATAAATGATCAGCCACCTAAGCAATTTCTGCCTGAATTGGGGTGTCACGTGCAAAAAACGTGCGATTTCAGCCCAATTAAGCAATTCGGGCCAAAATTGGGCATTAATTGCTAAATTTTAAAAAATAAAGTCCTAAATTGCAAGCCCGAAATCAAAAAGGGCAAAATTGCCACGGCAAACATAATGGGCGGTAATAATAATAAACTCTTAAAATATTGGATGTTTAACTATTTAACTAAAACAATTTATTTGCCTACATTCACTAATAATTTAATAATATGAAATCTTTATGCCCACATCAACACCTTCTTAGTATATTGATCCATCAACATAAAGATATTATTAATGGAATCATAAAGTGTTGTGATGATATAACTTGACCATATTAAAGTGGTGGATGAACTAATTATGATTAATTTTGATGCTAATAATAATTATAAGATAAATGTATCTATCACTATGATAAAATTAAGAACTAATAATTATAGTGTAATTCTTATTTATTACTTTGATACGATTAATTTCAAAAATGAACCAAAGTATAATCTTTTTGCAATTTGTTATCTAAATAAGTTTTTTTGATTGCATCGCAAGGATCACGAATTTTTCAAATGACAACTTAGTTCAATTTTCAAACAAAATTTTCCACCAAAATTGCAAATTTTGTTTAATTACTTTTTCTCAAACTGAGCTTAAATCATATCGAATGAAATCAGAAAAGTGACACTGAGGTTTCCTTTGATTGAAATGCATAGTGTTTTAGCAAAGGTTTTATGTATTTTCTTCAAAAAAATTGGGACATCATGTTTTGATTTTGACAGGAGAATTGTTCTAGATTTGCAAAGTGAAAATTTCATAAACTTTAGAATCCAATTGGAGAAAAAAAAAAATTAAGTTGTAAGTTGAAAATAATGTCATCTTTTATGTTGGCGTTTTATTTTTAAAAAAATGCCCCAAAATATAACAATTCATAAAGAATTACATTTTTACCACATAAGATAATTTTGTTATTTTTTTACCACTATCCAGGAAATTTGATAAATTTATCCCTTCCAATAAAAGAAAATAGGATTAGTTTTTTTGTGGATTTATATTATATGATTTTTGTTCGTTCCTCATCAAATGACTAATTGGTCATAATATCAACAAACCATCATTAAATCTTTCTCATCTCTAAAGATTAAAAAACTATGTGACGCATATTAAGTCTTCTACATAATTCTAGTCTTTCATTTTTGTATGTTAGTTTTCCACCATCTTTATCACTCAAATGAGACTATAACAAATACTTGTAGGGTAGATCTTTGAAATTTTATAGTTCTTTTTTAAAATCTTTCTTTAGAAAAAAAAAAGTTGTAGTAGATTCCTTTGATATTATCAAAATCTTTTTAAAAAGACGTACTGATGGGTTAATTAGGGAATAGAAAAAACAAACAAAGACAAGTCAACTCTAGTTAATGAAATTCCATGTCTAATGAACTTGATATTTCATCTACATAAATTAATATATAATAGAGTGAATCTCTTGTATACCTGTTGCATGGATTGATTTGTTAGGTTCCGTGTAACTGGTACCCGATTCGGATTCATGCAGTTTATATATTATTTATTTATTTATTTTCGATAAAACTTTGTTACATAAAATGTATGACTAATTTTACATAAAGATATTACTAGTAGTTGAACATAAATGCATGTATCATTACATCTACATAAAGTTATTAGCTCATTTTAATTGAAACTCGAATCCTTGTAACTTATATATATAAGTTTTTTATATTTTTTTCTGCCGAAATCTTACTACATAAATATATGATTAATAGTACATAATTGTATCACTAGTTATACATAAATGTATTATTACATCTACATAAAGGTATTAGCTTATTTGTGTACTACATCAGTTGGTTAAAAAATAAAACCCTTACAACCAAATACTAATACAAAAGATAGAAAGAAAGAAAAAACTGGATTCTCTTCCTAAGTTGATAATGGAAATTAATGGAAACACAGAGAGCGATTTGTTGTCCTAAAGCAAGCGTAGTCTTTGACTCTTTTGAAAAAGCAACAGATTTCCAATTCATTATTGTCGATATATAGTCATTAATTATTATTAAATCTCAAAATCTAATACCACTTTTGGTGACCTTTTGAAAAACACCACCCAAGTCGACCAGCATCTTGACTTAAAAATTTTGATTTTTAATCAAACATGGTTTTTGATTGAAAAAAACTTTACTATCTAGTTGAATTAATGAATTTTATTTTGGAATTCTTTCTGGCTGGTAATATCCTTAGTACTGTTGAATCTTGTGTTCTAAATGATTGAAGATGATATCTAATGCGAATCTCGAAAATCCTCATCTATAAATTACCTAACAGAATTGAATAGAAGATTAAGAGCTAAAGATAATAAATGCTAGAGAGTGAAATTATTTATTGAAGAGTTCATAACTTGCAGGATAAATCCCTCATTTCAACTATTTGTATTTATTTTATAAAGGTAAATAAAAAAATTTCTCTCTAATATAAAATCCCTAATACATAAAGCATTTGGTTCATTGAGTTCATGTTTGTTTGGTTCAAGTCAGAATATCCACGTTTGGTAGTAAGATGAGAACTTTTGTCATAGTGACTTAACGTAATGATGCAATGCAGGATTGATCATTTGTATTTTGATAACATTGTTGGACATAATTGAAAGATGTGATTTTACTAGGAAAATTGATGTTGGTAATCACTATATTTGCAAGACTTGATCTTAATTGCTAAAAGAAATAATAGGACATTTGACAATATTTAATTGATCCATCAAGTATATATTTATTAAAATATAAGTTATTTAACTATTTAAATTTAAAAATCTAATTTGCATATACCCACTAATTATTTTGTAATTCACAGTTTTTATGGCTACATCAACGACTTCTTAATCTACTTAGGTCATCACCGTAAATATATTTTTAGTGGAATCATAAAGTGTAATGAAGTGCATGGTCCAGAAACTAATTATATATATCAAATATATAAAAGACAAAAGAAAAAAAAAAAAAAACTCTAATAGAAACTTTAATTTTATCTTAGCTTCTTATTTAAAAGAAAAAAAGAGTATACACATTTATAAAAGAGAGAAAAGTATGTAAAATAGGATAAAGAAACATAAAAAATTTTCACACGAGAGAAAAGAATTGCAAAAGTACCTTATAAAACCAGTGTATTCTTATATAAGCTAGCATTAGATAATAAAACATGTAATACAATTGGTATACAATATTATAATGATTTTTTAGATCTCTTTTGAAATTAAATTTATCATCGCTTTTTTAAAAACATAAAAATTTATATGAAATTATTTAAATAATTTATTATGTGAGATAAAGTTCCACTACCCACAATTTTTTTACAAATAAATCCTTATTTTATGGATTATGAGGGTGTGTTTGACTGAAATTAGATTTGTGAAATGTACTCCAAATGAAAATAAGATTTCATTTTCAATATAATTAATATCCAGTACTATATATTTGAAAAGTAATCAATACTTATTTATATAAAATGATAAGACATAGACTTGCATTGATTGGACCAAGTATTGAGTTTAAATTATGAAGTGAGAACAAAAATATGTTGATCCAAGTCGGGCATTGACTTGACTAAGAAAATTAATTCTCACTTTCCCATTAGTTTCCTTTCTTAGCCACAATAGTCTTACAATTTTACATATATAGAATGACTTGAGTTCATGTTTGCCACACACTATTACTTCAAAAATCAAGCCTCATGGAGAGATTTTTCCAATTTTCTCTATTTGCTCTACTCTCATTAGTTATATGTTTGTTGAGTTGTGGTTTAGCTAGCACAAAAGATAGCAATATCGATATCGATCAATCTTCACTTCTAATATTGAAATCCCACATCATTTCAGATCCTTATAGTATGTTGTCTAAAAATTGGACAACCGAAACCTCTGTTTGTAGTTGGATTGGAGTTGGTTGTGACACCAGTTACAATAGGGTGACTAAATTGAACATTTCAAATATGGAACTTAGAGGCAGCATCCCACCAGAAATCGATAATCTTTCTTTCCTTGTTTCTCTAGACATGAGAGGGAACTCTTTCCGCGGCCCAATTCCTCCATCCATTTTCAACATGTCATCCTTGGAAGTTTTGGTCTTGCGAAATAATAGCTTATCAAGTAGGTTATCGGCTGACGTGTGCAAACATAATTTACACAGACTTAAAGAACTTGATATATCATATAATGAGTTGTTTGGAGAAATACCATCAAGTTTGGGTCAGTGCTCACAACTTGAATATATTTCCTTGGGAGTTAACTTTTTTGGTGGACATGTGCCTAGAGAAATCGGGAACTTGACTCGGCTCAGTAAATTATACCTTGGAGTCAACAATTTCAGTGGTAAGATTTTATCTCTTTACGAAATCTTAACTTGCAACTCCATTTTTTTTTTAGTTTTATTCCTTAGATTTATGTCTTATCTTATATTTGTTGTTGCTTATGTTCTACATTTTCTCTCTTTGCCGGGTATCTGAATTGTTGTGGTTAGTGGCAAAGAAAATTATATTTTTTTAAAATGTTTTTTCTTCTATATATATAGTAACAATTCAGATATGCTTTTCAAATATTTTTTATTGAGTTAATATAAAATTAGGATGCAAGGAAGTGAATTTTATTGGAATAGGGCCCACAATTGAATTTTTAAATATTACAAATAGTAGGGTCCACAATTGAATTTTTAAATATTACTATCATAACATTTTCTTGTAAATGACAAAAATAAATGCATGATTACATAAAAAATATTATTTTTTAGAGCCTACATAAAAAGTCAAAAAGAAAATATTTATACAATCATCAATTTGATGTGACATTTTTAGGAGGGAAAATGACAAATCAGTACAATTTGTCAACTTTTCTCATTTTATATATAGTATAGATAAATATAACTGAAAAAGTCATTTTATAAAATCAGAAAACTAATTTAAGAATCAGCAAATAAAATCTAAAAAAACCGTTTAACAATGAATTAATAATAATAATAATAATAATAAATTTTGGAAATTATGTTTGAAACTTTGAAAGTAATAAATAACTTTTAAAATATTAGTTAAGTAGATCCAAGAATATAACAAAATTAGAAATATTAATTTCAAAAAACGAGAAAAATATGTTAAAATATCAAAATAAAAAAATAGAATCGAAAAAAGATATTTTCGAAATATCCTAGGATATATTCATAGCTAGGTAACAAATGGTAACAGGGTTTTGTAAGTATTGATTTTTATGTCCTCTCTTTGTCTCTTAACTTAAATAAAGGAATTGTGGTTGTACTGTTGAAGTAAATGCAATAATCTCTAATTTTCTAAATAACAAAAGTATTACAATTTTATTATTTACAAGTATTTATCATAAAATATTCTTCTTGACAAGATTCAAAGATCCTGACAATGATAATATAGCTAATTCAAAAAATACAAGATGCATGTATGCATTTATAAAGTAACAAATTCAATGGCAAAACAACTCAGATCCTTTATATTAATCCTTTATATTATATCATATCCTTAGAGATTTAATCATATATCTTAAATTAGATTTTGAAAGTACAATAATGATTAATTTCTATGTTTACCCATGTTTTAATTTATTATAGTGATATCATATATTTATATTTGATAAATAAGCGGATTTTCATGATCTTATTATTATTGTGTAGGTTTCATTCCAGAAGAGATTGGTCATCTAAATAAATTAGAGATATTGGACATGAGCATTAACAATTTGATGGGCCCTTTGCCTCCAACCATCTTTAATATGTCATCCTTGAAAGAAATTCGGTTATCTGGTAACATGCTTATTGCACTGCCAACAGAAATTTGGAACATGAAAGCACTTCAAGTCTTAGACCTCTTCGGCATCAATTTAAGTGGTTTGATTCTATCTCTTTAATAGCTTTAAAAATTGTCATCTTTGTCTCTATTGTCATTGTGATTTTTATTTTTCTATGCTAGAATTTTTTTCTTTTTTTATTAGAATTGAATCTTGATATTTATTTCTCAACTTCTTTAGTTTCATCAATCTTATCATTGAGTAGAAGCTGGTTGAATTATATGTTTAGAAGCAAATTATGATTCTTTTTTTCCACAAGTAACAATACAAAATCTTAGGCAATTCACGAAACTAAAGTAATATCATTTTCATTCTTTTCATAAAACATCAAAATGTTTTTGTTGATTATCACTCCAATTTTTCTAATCCTTATTGTCTCTCTTCCACTCCCCTAATTTATTAAAGAATTAAAGCAAAAAAGTCCAATTTGAAGGGAAGTGGGAGGCAAATTTATACATTCCACGGTTTCATTTCAATCTTAGAAATCCACCAAAATATACTTATTGAAACAAAACAAAAATTTATCCAACACGAAATAATTTATACTAATCATGTACATATATTTCATGAAAATTATATTTTATTCTAAAATGGATCAATAGTATATGATTATACTTGATAATTAAATTTAACTTTCATGATTATACAACCTACAAGGTACTATTCCAAGAGGAATTGAGAACTTGACATCTTTAACATATTTAACCCTTGGATACAACGGTTTGACTATTTCTTCATTGTATATTATATTGTCTTAATTGGTTAGACATTTGTAAAGTCCTTTAATTGTATGTTGCTCAATTTATTAAAGTTTTGCATTATGTCATGTGTTTATATAGTCATATATGGCATTTAGATAAACCAATAGAACATAAAATAAATTAGTATATATGATGCAACATATGCAATACATAAGCATATACATATATACCACACATGTCTATTTGAGAAAACTTTAGAATTGAAAAGACCAAATTTATACATTCCACGATTTGTTTTCAATACTAGAAGGCTACCAATATATATTTTTTATCCAACGTAGAATTAAAAAGAATCAAATAGTATATAATTACACTTGATAATTAAATTCTATGTTTCTTGATTGTACAACTCAATAGGTAATATTCCAAGTGAAATTGGGAACTTGAAAGCACTACAAATCTTAGGCCTCTCCAACAACAATTTAAGTGGTATGATTCTATCTCTTTAATAGCTTTAAAAATTGTCATCTTTCTCTCAATTGTCATTGTCATTTTTCTTTGTCTATGCTAGAATTTTTTTCTATTTTTATTAGAATTGAATCTTGATATTTATTTCTCAACTTCTTTAGTTTCATCAATCTTATCATTGAGTAGAAGCTGGTTGAATTATATGTTTAGAAGCAAATTATGATTCTTTTTTTCCACAAGTAACAATACAAAATCTTAGGCAATTCACGAAACTAAAGTAATATCATTTTCATTCTTTTCATAAAACATCAAAATGTTTTTATTGATTATCACTCCAATTTTTCTATCCTTATTGTCTCTCTTCCACTCCCCTAATTTATTAAAGAATTAAAGCAAAAAAGTCCAATTTGAAGGGAAGTGGGAGGCAAATTTATACATTCCACGGTTTCTTTTCAATCTTAGAAATCCACCAAAATATACTTATTGAAACAAAACAAAAATTTATCCAACACAAAATAATTTATACTAATCATGTACATATATTTCTTGAAAATTATATTTTATTCTAAAATGGATCAATAGTATATGATTATACTTGATAATTAAATTTAACTTTCATGATTATACAACCTACAAGGTACTATTCCAAGAGGAATTGAGAACTTGACATCTTTAACATATTTAACCCTTGGATACAACGGTTTGACTATTTCTTCATTGTATATTATATTGTCTTAATTGGTTAGACATTTGTAAAGTCCTTTAATTGTATGTTGCTCAATTTATTAAAGTTTTGCATTATGTCATGTGTTTATATAGTCATATATGGCATTTAGATAAACCAATAGAACATAAAATAAATTAGTATATATGATGCAACATATGCAATACATAAGCATATACATATATACCACACATGTCTATTTGAGAAAACTTTAGAATTGAAAAGACCAAATTTATACATTCCACGATTTGTTTTCAATACTAGAAGGCTACCAATATATATTTTTTATCCAACGTAGAATTAAAAAGAATCAAATAGTATATAATTACACTTGATAATTAAATTCTATGTTTCTTGATTGTACAACTCAATAGGTAATATTCCAAGTGAAATTGGGAACTTGAAAGCACTTCAAACCTTAGACCTCTCCAACAACAATTTAAGTGGTATGATTCTATCTCTTTAATAGCTTTAAAAATTGTCATCTTTCTCTCAATTGTCATTGTCATTTTTCTTTGTCTATGCTAGAATTTTTTTCTATTTTTATTAGAATTGAATCTTGATATTTATTTCTCAACTTCTTTAGTTTCATCAATCTTATCATTGAGTAGAAGCTGGTTGAATTATATGTTTAGAAGCAAATTATGATTCTTTTTTTCCACAAGTAACAATACAAAATCTTAGGCAATTCACGAAACTAAAGTAATATCATTTTCATTCTTTTCATAAAACATCAAAATGTTTTTGTTGATTATCACTCCAATTTTTCTATCCTTATTGTCTCTCTTCCACTCCCCTAATTTATTAAAGAATTAAAGCAAAAAAGTCCAATTTGAAGGGAAGTGGGAGGCAAATTTATACATTCCACGGCTTCTTTTCAATCTTAGAAATCCACCAAAATATACTTATTGAAACAAAACAAAAATTTATCCAACACGAAATAATTTATACTAATCATGTACATATATTTCATGAAAATTATATTTTATTCTAAAATGGATCAATAGTATATGATTATACTTGATAATTAAATTTAACTTTCATGATTATACAACCTACAAGGTACTATTCCAAGAGGAATTGAGAACTTGACATCTTTAACATATTTAACCCTTGCATACAACGGTTTGACTATTTCTTCATTGTATATTATATTGTCTTAATTGGTTAGACATTTGTAAAGTCCTTTAATTGTATGTTGCTCAATTTATTAAAGTTTTGCATTATGTCATGTGTTTATATAGTCATATATGGCATTTAGATAAACCAATAGAACATAAAATAAATTAGTATATATGATGCAACATATGCAATACATAAGCATATACATATATACCACACATGTCTATTTGAGAAAACTTTAGAATTGAAAAGACCAAATTTATACATTCCACGATTTGTTTTCAATACTAGAAGGCTACCAATATATATTTTTTATCCAACGTAGAATTAAAAAGAATCAAATAGTATATAATTACACTTGATAATTAAATTCTATGTTTCTTGATTGTACAACTCAATAGGTAATATTCCAAGTGAAATTGGGAACTTGAAAGCACTACAAATCTTAGGCCTCTCCAACAACAATTTAAGTGGTATGATTCTATCTCTTTAATAGCTTTAAAAATTGTCATCTTTCTCTCAATTGTCATTGTCATTTTTCTTTGTCTATGCTAGAATTTTTTTCTATTTTTATTAGAATTGAATCTTGATATTTATTTCTCAACTTCTTTAGTTTCATCAATCTTATCATTGAGTAGAAGCTGGTTGAATTATATGTTTAGAAGCAAATTATGATTCTTTTTTTCCACAAGTAACAATACAAAATCTTAGGCAATTCACGAAACTAAAGTAATATCATTTTCATTCTTTTCATAAAACATCAAAATGTTTTTATTGATTATCACTCCAATTTTTCTATCCTTATTGTCTCTCTTCCACTCCCCTAATTTATTAAAGAATTAAAGCAAAAAAGTCCAATTTGAAGGGAAGTGGGAGGCAAATTTATACATTCCACGGTTTCTTTTCAATCTTAGAAATCCACCAAAATATACTTATTGAAACAAAACAAAAATTTATCCAACACAAAATAATTTATACTAATCATGTACATATATTTCTTGAAAATTATATTTTATTCTGAAATGGATCAATAGTATATGATTATACTTGATAATTAAATTTAACTTTCATGATTATACAACCTACAAGGTACTATTCCAAGAGGAATTGAGAACTTGACATCTTTAACATATTTAACCCTTGGATACAACGGTTTGACTATTTCTTCATTGTATATTATATTGTCTTAATTGGTTAGACATTTGTAAAGTCCTTTAATTGTATGTTGCTCAATTTATTAAAGTTTTGCATTATGTCATGTGTTTATATAGTCATATATGGCATTTAGATAAACCAATAGAACATAAAATAAATTAGTATATATGATGCAACATATGCAATACATAAGCATATACATATATACCACACATGTCTATTTGAGAAAACTTTAGAATTGAAAAGACCAAATTTATACATTCCACGATTTGTTTTCAATACTAGAAGGCTACCAATATATATTTTTTATCCAACGTAGAATTAAAAAGAATCAAATAGTATATAATTACACTTGATAATTAAATTCTATGTTTCTTGATTGTACAACTCAATAGGTAATATTCCAAGTGAAATTGGGAACTTGAAAGCACTTCAAACCTTAGACCTCTCCAACAACAATTTAAGTGGTATGATTCTATCTCTTTAATAGCTTTAAAAATTGTCATCTTTCTCTCAATTGTCATTGTCATTTTTCTTTGTCTATGCTAGAATTTTTTTCTATTTTTATTAGAATTGAATCTTGATATTTATTTCTCAACTTCTTTAGTTTCATCAATCTTATCATTGAGTAGAAGCTGGTTGAATTATATGTTTAGAAGCAAATTATGATTCTTTTTTTCCACAAGTAACAATACAAAATCTTAGGCAATTCACGAAACTAAAGTAATATCATTTTCATTCTTTTCATAAAACATCAAAATGTTTTTGTTGATTATCACTCCAATTTTTCTATCCTTATTGTCTCTCTTCCACTCCCCTAATTTATTAAAGAATTAAAGCAAAAAAGTCCAATTTGAAGGGAAGTGGGAGGCAAATTTATACATTCCACGGCTTCTTTTCAATCTTAGAAATCCACCAAAATATACTTATTGAAACAAAACAAAAATTTATCCAACACGAAATAATTTATACTAATCATGTACATATATTTCATGAAAATTATATTTTATTCTAAAATGGATCAATAGTATATGATTATACTTGATAATTAAATTTAACTTTCATGATTATACAACCTACAAGGTACTATTCCAAGAGGAATTGAGAACTTGACATCTTTAACATATTTAACCCTTGCATACAACGGTTTGACTATTTCTTCATTGTATATTATATTGTCTTAATTGGTTAGACATTTGTAAAGTCCTTTAATTGTATGTTGCTCAATTTATTAAAGTTTTGCATTATGTCATGTGTTTATATAGTCATATATGGCATTTAGATAAACCAATAGAACATAAAATAAATTAGTATATATGATGCAACATATGCAATACATAAGCATATACATATATACCACACATGTCTATTTGAGAAAACTTTAGAATTGAAAAGACCAAATTTATACATTCCACGATTTGTTTTCAATACTAGAAGGCTACCAATATATATTTTTTATCCAACGTAGAATTAAAAAGAATCAAATAGTATATAATTACACTTGATAATTAAATTCTATGTTTCTTGATTGTACAACTCAATAGGTAATATTCCAAGTGAAATTGGGAACTTGAAAGCACTACAAATCTTAGGCCTCTCCAACAACAATTTAAGTGGTATGATTCTATCTCTTTAATAGCTTTAAAAATTGTCATCTTTCTCTCAATTGTCATTGTCATTTTTCTTTGTCTATGCTAGAATTTTTTTCTATTTTTATTAGAATTGAATCTTGATATTTATTTCTCAACTTCTTTAGTTTCATCAATCTTATCATTGAGTAGAAGCTGGTTGAATTATATGTTTAGAAGCAAATTATGATTCTTTTTTTCCACAAGTAACAATACAAAATCTTAGGCAATTCACGAAACTAAAGTAATATCATTTTCATTCTTTTCATAAAACATCAAAATGTTTTTATTGATTATCACTCCAATTTTTCTATCCTTATTGTCTCTCTTCCACTCCCCTAATTTATTAAAGAATTAAAGCAAAAAAGTCCAATTTGAAGGGAAGTGGGAGGCAAATTTATACATTCCACGGTTTCTTTTCAATCTTAGAAATCCACCAAAATATACTTATTGAAACAAAACAAAAATTTATCCAACACAAAATAATTTATACTAATCATGTACATATATTTCTTGAAAATTATATTTTATTCTGAAATGGATCAATAGTATATGATTATACTTGATAATTAAATTTAACTTTCATGATTATACAACCTACAAGGTACTATTCCAAGAGGAATTGAGAACTTGACATCTTTAACATATTTAACCCTTGGATACAACGGTTTGACTATTTCTTCATTGTATATTATATTGTCTTAATTGGTTAGACATTTGTAAAGTCCTTTAATTGTATGCTGCTCAATTTATTAAAGTTTTGCATTATGTCATGTGTTTATATAGTCATATATGGCATTTAGATAAACCAATAGAACATAAAATAAATTAGTATATATGATGCAACATATGCAATACATAAGCATATACATATATACCACACATGTCTATTTGAGAAAACTTTAGAATTGAAAAGACCAAATTTATACATTCCACGATTTGTTTTCAATACTAGAAGGCTACCAATATATATTTTTTATCCAACGTAGAATTAAAAAGAATCAAATAGTATATAATTACACTTGATAATTAAATTCTATGTTTCTTGATTGTACAACTCAATAGGTAATATTCCAAGTGAAATTGGGAACTTGAAAGCACTTCAAACCTTAGACCTCTCCAACAACAATTTAAGTGGTATGATTCTATCTCTTTAATAGCTTTAAAAATTGTCATCTTTCTCTCAATTGTCATTGTCATTTTTCTTTGTCTATGCTAGAATTTTTTTCTATTTTTATTAGAATTGAATCTTGATATTTATTTCTCAACTTCTTTAGTTTCATCAATCTTATCATTGAGTAGAAGCTGGTTGAATTATATGTTTAGAAGCAAATTATGATTCTTTTTTTCCACAAGTAACAATACAAAATCTTAGGCAATTCACGAAACTAAAGTAATATCATTTTCATTCTTTTCATAAAACATCAAAATGTTTTTATTGATTATCACTCCAATTTTTCTATCCTTATTGTCTCTCTTCCACTCCCCTAATTTATTAAAGAATTAAAGCAAAAAAGTCCAATTTGAAGGGAAGTGGGAGGCAAATTTATACATTCCACGGCTTCTTTTCAATCTTAGAAATCCACCAAAATATACTTATTGAAACAAAACAAAAATTTATACAACACGAAATAATTTATACTAATCATGTACATATATTTCATGAAAATTATATTTTATTCTAAAATGGATCAATAGTATATGATTATACTTGATAATTAAATTTAACTTTCATGATTATACAACCTACAAGGTACTATTCCAAGAGGAATTGAGAACTTGACATCTTTAACATATTTAACCCTTGGATACAACGGTTTGACTATTTCTTCATTGTATATTATATTGTCTTAATTGGTTAGACATTTGTAAAGTCCTTTAATTGTATGTTGCTCAATTTATTAAAGTTTTGCATTATGTCATGTGTTTATATAGTCATATATGGCATTTAGATAAACCAATAGAACATAAAATAAATTAGTATATATGATGCAACATATGCAATACATAAGCATATACATATATACCATACATGTCTATTTGAGAAAACTTTAGAATTGAAAAGACCAAATTTATACATTCCACGATTTGTTTTCAATACTAGAAGGCTACCAATATATATTTTTTATCCAACGTAGAATTAAAAAGAATCAAATAGTATATAATTACACTTGATAATTAAATTCTATGTTTCTTGATTGTACAACTCAATAGGTAATATTCCAAGAAAAATTGGGAACTTGAAAGCACTCCAATCCTTATACCTCTTCGACAACAATTTAAATGGTATGATTCTATCTCTTTAATAGCTTTAAAAATTGTCATCTTTCTCTCAGTTGTCATTGTCATTTTTCTTTGTCTATGCTAGAATTTTTTTCTCTTTTTTTTAGAATTGAATCTTGATATTTATTTCTCAACTTCTTTAGTTTCATCAATCTTATCATTGAGTAGAAGCTGGTTGAATTATATGTTTAGAAGAAAATTATGATTCTTTTTTTCCACAAGTAACAATACAAAATCTTAGGCAATTCACGAAACTAAAGTAATATCATTTTCATTCTTTTCATAAAACATCAAAATGTTTTTATTGATTATCACTCCAATTTTTCTAATCCTTATTGTCTCTCTTCCACTCCCCTAATTTATTAAAGAATTAAAGCAAAAAAGTCCAATTTGAAGGGAAGGGGGAGGCAAATTTATACATTCCACGGTTTCTTTTCAATCTTAGAAATCCACCAAAATATACTTATTGAAACAAAACAAAAATTTATCCAACACAAAATAATTTATACTAATCATGTACATATATTTCATGAATATTATATTTTATTCTAAAATGGATCAATAGTATATGATTATACTTGATAATTAAATTTAACTTTCATGATTATACAACCTACAAGGTACTATTCCAAGAGGAATTGAGAACTTGACATCTTTAACATATTTAACCCTTGGATACAACGGTTTGACTATTTCTTCATTGTATATTATATTGTCTTAATTGGTTAGACATTTGTAAAGTCCTTTAATTGTATGTTGCTCAATTTATTAAAGTTTTGCATTATGTCATGTGTTTATATAGTCATATATGGCATTTAGATAAACCAATAGAACATAAAATAAATTAGTATATATGATGCAACATATGCAATACATAAGCATATACATATATACCACACATGTCTATTTGAGAAAACTTTAGAATTGAAAAGACCAAATTTATACATTCCACGATTTGTTTTCAATACTAGAAGGCTACCAATATATATTTTTTATCCAACGTAGAATTAAAAAGAATCAAATAGTATATAATTACACTTGATAATTAAATTCTATGTTTCTTGATTGTACAACTCAATAGGTAATATTCCAAGTGAAATTGGGAACTTGAAAGCACTTCAAACCTTAGACCTCTCCAACAACAATTTAAGTGGTATGATTCTATCTCTTTAATAGCTTTAAAAATTGTCATCTTTCTCTCAATTGTCATTGTCATTTTTCTTTGTCTATGCTAGAATTTTTTTCTATTTTTATTAGAATTGAATCTTGATATTTATTTCTCAACTTCTTTAGTTTCATCAATCTTATCATTGAGTAGAAGCTGGTTGAATTATATGTTTAGAAGCAAATTATGATTCTTTTTTTCCACAAGTAACAATACAAAATCTTAGGCAATTCACGAAACTAAAGTAATATCATTTTCATTCTTTTCATAAAACATCAAAATGTTTTTGTTGATTATCACTCCAATTTTTCTAATCCTTATTGTCTCTCTTCCACTCCCCTAATTTATTAAAGAATTAAAGCAAAAAAGTCCAATTTGAAGGGAAGGGGGAGGCAAATTTATACATTCCACGGCTTCTTTTCAATCTTAGAAATCCACCAAAATATACTTATTGAAACAAAACAAAAATTTATACAACACAAAATAATTTATACTAATCATGTACATATATTTCATGAAAATTATATTTTATTCTAAAATGGATCAATAGTATATGATTATACTTGATAATTAAATTTAACTTTCATGATTATACAACCTACAAGGTACTATTCCAAGAGGAATTGAGAACTTGACATCTTTAACATATTTAACCCTTGGATACAACGGTTTGACTATTTCTTCATTGTATATTATATTGTCTTAATTGGTTAGACATTTGTAAAGTCCTTTAATTGTATGTTGCTCAATTTATTAAAGTTTTGCATTATGTCATGTGTTTATATAGTCATATATGGCATTTAGATAAACCAATAGAACATAAAATAAATTAGTATATATGATGCAACATATGCAATACATAAGCATATACATATATACCACACATGTCTATTTGAGAAAACTTTAGAATTGAAAAGACCAAATTTATACATTCCACGATTTGTTTTCAATACTAGAAGGCTACCAATATATATTTTTTATCCAACGTAGAATTAAAAAGAATCAAATAGTATATAATTACACTTGATAATTAAATTCTATGTTTCTTGATTGTACAACTCAATAGGTAATATTCCAAGAAAAATTGGAAACTTGAAAGCACTCCAATCCTTATACCTCTTCGACAACAATTTAAGTGGTATGATTCTATCTCTTTAATAGCTTTAAAAATTGTCATCTTTCTCTCAATTGTCATTGTCATTTTTCTTTGTCTATGCTAGAATTTTTTTCTCTTTTTTTTAGAATTGAATCTTGATATTTATTTCTCAACTTCTTTAGTTTCATCAATCTTATCATTGAGTAGAAGCTGGTTGAATTATATGTTTAGAAGCAAATTATGATTCTTTTTTTCCACAAGTAACAATACAAAATCTTAGGCAATTCACGAAACTAAAGTAATATCATTTTCATTCTTTTCATAAAACAACAAAATGTTTTTATTGATTATCACTCCAATTTTTCTAATCCTTATTGTCTCTCTTCCACTCCCCTAATTTATTAAAGAATTAAAGCAAAAAAGTCCAATTTGAAGGGAAGGGGGAGGCAAATTTATACATTCCACGGTTTCTTTTCAATCTTAGAAATCCACCAAAATATACTTATTGAAACAAAACAAAAATTTATCCAACACAAAATAATTTATACTAATCATGTACATATATTTCATGAAAATTATATTTTATTCTAAAATGGATCAATAGTATATGATTATACTTGATAATTAAATTTAACTTTCATGATTATACAACCTACAAGGTACTATTCCAAGAGGAATTGAGAACTTGACATCTTTAACATATTTAACCCTTGGATACAACGGTTTGACTATTTCTTCATTGTATATTATATTGTCTTAATTGGTTAGACATTTGTAAAGTCCTTTAATTGTATGTTGCTCAATTTATTAAAGTTTTGCATTATGTCATGTGTTTATATAGTCATATATGGCATTTAGATAAACCAATAGAACATAAAATAAATTAGTATATATGATGCAACATATGCAATACATAAGCATATACATATATACCACACATGTCTATTTGAGAAAACTTTAGAATTGAAAAGACCAAATTTATACATTCCACGATTTGTTTTCAATACTAGAAGGCTACCAATATATATTTTTTATCCAACGTAGAATTAAAAAGAATCAAATAGTATATAATTACACTTGATAATTAAATTCTATGTTTCTTGATTGTACAACTCAATAGGTAATATTCCAAGTGAAATTGGGAACTTGAAAGCACTTCAAATCTTAGACCTCTCCAACAACAATTTAAGTGGTATGATTCTATCTCTTTAATAGCTTTAAAAATTGTCATCTTTCTCTCAGTTGTCATTGTCATTTTTCTTTGTCTATGCTAGAATTTTTTTCTCTTTTTTTTAGAATTGAATCTTGATATTTATTTCTCAACTTCTTTAGTTTCATCAATCTTATCATTGAGTAGAAGCTGGTTGAATTATATGTTTAGAAGCAAATTATGATTCTTTTTTTCCACAAGTAACAATACAAAATCTTAGGCAATTCACGAAACTAAAGTAATATCATTTTCATTCTTTTCATAAAAAATCAAAATGTTTTTATTGATTATCACTCCAATTTTTCTAATCCTTATTGTCTCTCTTCCACTCCCCTAATTTATTAAAGAATTAAAGCAAAAAAGTCCAATTTGAAGGGAAGGGGGAGGCAAATTTATACATTCCACGGTTTCTTTTCAATCTTAGAAATCCACCAAAATATACTTATTGAAACAAAACAAAAATTTATCCAACACAAAATAATTTATACTAATCATGTACATATATTTCATGAAAATTATATTTTATTCTAAAATGGATCAATAGTATATGATTATACTTGATAATTAAATTTAACTTTCATGATTATACAACCTACAAGGTACTATTCCAAGAGGAATTGAGAACTTGACATCTTTAACATATTTAACCCTTGGATACAACGGTTTGACTATTTCTTCATTGTATATTATATTGTCTTAATTGGTTAGACATTTGTAAAGTCCTTTAATTGTATGTTGCTCAATTTATTAAAGTTTTGCATTATGTCATGTGTTTATATAGTCATATATGGCATTTAGATAAACCAATAGAACATAAAATAAATTAGTATATATGATGCAACATATGCAATACATAAGCATATACATATATACCACACATGTCTATTTGAGAAAACTTTAGAATTGAAAAGACCAAATTTATACATTCCACGATTTGTTTTCAATACTAGAAGGCTACCAATATATATTTTTTATCCAACGTAGAATTAAAAAGAATCAAATAGTATATAATTACACTTGATAATTAAATTCTATGTTTCTTGATTGTACAACTCAATAGGTAATATTCCAAGTGAAATTGGGAACTTGAAAGCACTTCAATTCTTAGGCCTCTCCAACAACAATTTAAGTGGTTTGATTCTATCTCTTTAATAGCTTTAAAAATTGTCATCTTTCTCTCAATTGTCATTGTCATTTTTCTTTGTCTATGCTAGAATTTTTTTCTATTTTTATTAGAATTGAATCTTGATATTTATTTCTCAACTTCTTTAGTTTCATCAATCTTATCATTGAGTAGAAGCTGGTTGAATTATATGTTTAGAAGCAAATTATGATTCCTTTTTTCCACAAGTAACAATACAAAATCTTAGGCAATTCACGAAACTAAAGTAATATCATTTTCATTCTTTTCATAAAACATCAAAATGTTTTTGTTGATTATCACTCCAATTTTTCTAATCCTTATTGTCTCTCTTCCACTCCCCTAATTTATTAAAGAATTAAAGCAAAAAAGTCCAATTTGAAGGGAAGGGGGAGGCAAATTTATACATTCCACGGTTTCTTTTCAATCTTAGAAATCCACCAAAATATACTTATTGAAACAAAACAAAAATTTATCCAACACGAAATAATTTATACTAATCATGTACATATATTTCGTGAAAATTATATTTTATTCTAAAATGGATCAATAGTATATGATTATACTTGATAATTAAATTTAACTTTCATGATTATACAACCTACAAGGTACTATTCCAAGAGGAATTGAGAACTTGACATCTTTAACATATTTAACCCTTGGATACAACGGTTTGACTATTTCTTCATTGTATATTATATTGTCTTAATTGGTTAGACATTTGTAAAGTCCTTTAATTGTATGTTGCTCAATTTATTAAAGTTTTGCATTATGTCATGTGTTTATATAGTCATATATGGCATTTAGATAAACCAATAGAACATAAAATAAATTAGTTTATATGATGCAACATATGCAATACATAAGCATATACATATATACCACACATGTCTATTTGAGAAAACTTTAGAATTGAAAAGACCAAATTTATACATTCCACGATTTGTTTTCAATACTAGAAGGCTACCAATATATATTTTTTATCCAACGTAGAATTAAAAAGAATCAAATAGTATATAATTACACTTGATAATTAAATTCTATGTTTCTTGATTGTACAACTCAATAGGTAATATTCCAAGTGAAATTGGGAACTTGAAAGCACTTCAAATCTTAGACCTCTCCAACAACAATTTAAGTGGTATGATTCTATCTCTTTAATAGCTTTAAAAATTGTCATCTTTCTCTCAGTTGTCATTGTCATTTTTCTTTGTCTATGCTAGAATTTTTTTCTCTTTTTTTTAGAATTGAATCTTGATATTTATTTCTCAACTTCTTTAGTTTCATCAATCTTATCATTGAGTAGAAGCTGGTTGAATTATATGTTTAGAAGCAAATTATGATTCTTTTTTTCCACAAGTAACAATACAAAATCTTAGGCAATTCACGAAACTAAAGTAATATCATTTTCATTCTTTTCATAAAAAATCAAAATGTTTTTATTGATTATCACTCCAATTTTTCTAATCCTTATTGTCTCTCTTCCACTCCCCTAATTTATTAAAGAATTAAAGCAAAAAAGTCCAATTTGAAGGGAAGGGGGAGGCAAATTTATACATTCCACGGTTTCTTTTCAATCTTAGAAATCCACCAAAATATACTTATTGAAACAAAACAAAAATTTATCCAACACAAAATAATTTATACTAATCATGTACATATATTTCATGAAAATTATATTTTATTCTAAAATGGATCAATAGTATATGATTATACTTGATAATTAAATTTAACTTTCATGATTATACAACCTACAAGGTACTATTCCAAGAGGAATTGAGAACTTGACATCTTTAACATATTTAACCCTTGGATACAACGGTTTGACTATTTCTTCATTGTATATTATATTGTCTTAATTGGTTAGACATTTGTAAAGTCCTTTAATTGTATGTTGCTCAATTTATTAAAGTTTTGCATTATGTCATGTGTTTATATAGTCATATATGGCATTTAGATAAACCAATAGAACATAAAATAAATTAGTATATATGATGCAACATATGCAATACATAAGCATATACATATATACCACACATGTCTATTTGAGAAAACTTTAGAATTGAAAAGACCAAATTTATACATTCCACGATTTGTTTTCAATACTAGAAGGCTACCAATATATATTTTTTATCCAACGTAGAATTAAAAAGAATCAAATAGTATATAATTACACTTGATAATTAAATTCTATGTTTCTTGATTGTACAACTCAATAGGTAATATTTCAAGTGAAATTGGGAACTTGAAAGCACTTCAAATCTTAGACCTCTCCAACAACAATTTAAGTGGTATGATTCTATCTCTTTAATAGCTTTAAAAATTGTCATCTTTCTCTCAGTTGTCATTGTCATTTTTCTTTGTCTATGCTAGAATTTTTTTCTCTTTTTTTTAGAATTGAATCTTGATATTTATTTCTCAACTTCTTTAGTTTCATCAATCTTATCATTGAGTAGAAGCTGGTTGAATTATATGTTTAGAAGCAAATTATGATTCTTTTTTTCCACAAGTAACAATACAAAATCTTAGGCAATTCACGAAACTAAAGTAATATCATTTTCATTCTTTTCATAAAAAATCAAAATGTTTTTATTGATTATCACTCCAATTTTTCTAATCCTTATTGTCTCTCTTCCACTCCCCTAATTTATTAAAGAATTAAAGCAAAAAAGTCCAATTTGAAGGGAAGGGGGAGGCAAATTTATACATTCCACGGTTTCTTTTCAATCTTAGAAATCCACCAAAATATACTTATTGAAACAAAACAAAAATTTATCCAACACAAAATAATTTATACTAATCATGTACATATATTTCATGAAAATTATATTTTATTCTAAAATGGATCAATAGTATATGATTATACTTGATAATTAAATTTAACTTTCATGATTATACAACCTACAAGGTACTATTCCAAGAGGAATTGAGAACTTGACATCTTTAACATATTTAACCCTTGGATACAACGGTTTGACTATTTCTTCATTGTATATTATATTGTCTTAATTGGTTAGACATTTGTAAAGTCCTTTAATTGTATGTTGCTCAATTTATTAAAGTTTTGCATTATGTCATGTGTTTATATAGTCATATATGGCATTTAGATAAACCAATAGAACATAAAATAAATTAGTATATATGATGCAACATATGCAATACATAAGCATATACATATATACCACACATGTCTATTTGAGAAAACTTTAGAATTGAAAAGACCAAATTTATACATTCCACGATTTGTTTTCAATACTAGAAGGCTACCAATATATATTTTTTATCCAACGTAGAATTAAAAAGAATCAAATAGTATATAATTACACTTGATAATTAAATTCTATGTTTCTTGATTGTACAACTCAATAGGTAATATTCCAAGTGAAATTGGGAACTTGAAAGCACTACAAATCTTAGGCCTCTCCAACAACAATTTAAGTGGTATGATTCTATCTCTTTAATAGCTTTAAAAATTGTCATCTTTCTCTCAATTGTCATTGTCATTTTTCTTTGTCTATGCTAGAATTTTTTTCTATTTTTATTAGAATTGAATCTTGATATTTATTTCTCAACTTCTTTAGTTTCATCAATCTTATCATTGAGTAGAAGCTGGTTGAATTATATGTTTAGAAGCAAATTATGATTCTTTTTTTCCACAAGTAACAATACAAAATCTTAGGCAATTCACGAAACTAAAGTAATATCATTTTCATTCTTTTCATAAAACATCAAAATGTTTTTATTGATTATCACTCCAATTTTTCTATCCTTATTGTCTCTCTTCCACTCCCCTAATTTATTAAAGAATTAAAGCAAAAAAGTCCAATTTGAAGGGAAGTGGGAGGCAAATTTATACATTCCACGGCTTCTTTTCAATCTTAGAAATCCACCAAAATATACTTATTGAAACAAAACAAAAATTTATCCAACACGAAATAATTTATACTAATCATGTATATATATTTCATGAAAATTATATTTTATTCTAAAATGGATCAATAGTATATGATTATACTTGATAATTAAATTTAACTTTCATGATTATACAACCTACAAGGTACTATTCCAAGAGGAATTGAGAACTTGACATCTTTAACATATTTAACCCTTGGATACAACGGTTTGACTATTTCTTCATTGTATATTATATTGTCTTAATTGGTTAGACATTTGTAAAGTCCTTTAATTGTATGTTGCTCAATTTATTAAAGTTTTGCATTATGTCATGTGTTTATATAGTCATATATGGCATTTAGATAAACCAATAGAACATAAAATAAATTAGTATATATGATGCAACATATGCAATACATAAGCATATACATATATACCACACATGTCTATTTGAGAAAACTTTAGAATTGAAAAGACCAAATTTATACATTCCACGATTTGTTTTCAATACTAGAAGGCTACCAATATATATTTTTTATCCAACGTAGAATTAAAAAGAATCAAATAGTATATAATTACACTTGATAATTAAATTCTATGTTTCTTGATTGTACAACTCAATAGGTAATATTCCAAGTGAAATTGGGAACTTGAAAGCACTTCAATTCTTAGGCCTCTCCAACAACAATTTAAGTGGTATGATTCTATCTCTTTAATAGCTTTAAAAATTGTCATCTTTCTCTCAATTGTCATTGTCATTTTTCTTTGTCTATGCTAGAATTTTTTTCTATTTTTATTAGAATTGAATCTTGATATTTATTTCTCAACTTCTTTAGTTTCATCAATCTTATCATTGAGTAGAAGCTGGTTGAATTATATGTTTAGAAGCAAATTATGATTCCTTTTTTCCACAAGTAACAATACAAAATCTTAGGCAATTCACGAAACTAAAGTAATATCATTTTCATTCTTTTCATAAAACATCAAAATGTTTTTGTTGATTATCACTCCAATTTTTCTAATCCTTATTGTCTCTCTTCCACTCCCCTAATTTATTAAAGAATTAAAGCAAAAAAGTCCAATTTGAAGGGAAGGGGGAGGCAAATTTATACATTCCACGGTTTCTTTTCAATCTTAGAAATCCACCAAAATATACTTATTGAAACAAAACAAAAATTTATCCAACACGAAATAATTTATACTAATCATGTACATATATTTCGTGAAAATTATATTTTATTCTAAAATGGATCAATAGTATATGATTATACTTGATAATTAAATTTAACTTTCATGATTATACAACCTACAAGGTACTATTCCAAGAGGAATTGAGAACTTGACATCTTTAACATATTTAACCCTTGGATACAACGGTTTGACTATTTCTTCATTGTATATTATATTGTCTTAATTGGTTAGACATTTGTAAAGTCCTTTAATTGTATGTTGCTCAATTTATTAAAGTTTTGCATTATGTCATGTGTTTATATAGTCATATATGGCATTTAGATAAACCAATAGAACATAAAATAAATTAGTTTATATGATGCAACATATGCAATACATAAGCATATACATATATACCACACATGTCTATTTGAGAAAACTTTAGAATTGAAAAGACCAAATTTATACATTCCACGATTTGTTTTCAATACTAGAAGGCTACCAATATATATTTTTTATCCAACGTAGAATTAAAAAGAATCAAATAGTATATAATTACACTTGATAATTAAATTCTATGTTTCTTGATTGTACAACTCAATAGGTAATATTCCAAGTGAAATTGGGAACTTCAAAGCACTCCAATTTTTAAACCTCTCCTCCTGCAATTTAAATGGTATGATTCTATCTCTTTAATAGCTTTTAAAATTGTCATCTTTCTCTCAATTGTCATTGTCATTTTTCTTTGTCTATGCTAGAATTTTTTTCTTTTTTTATTAGAATTGAATCTTGATATGTATTTCTCAACTTCTTTAGTTTCATCAATCTTATCATTGAGTAGAAGCTGTTTGAATTATATGTTTAGAAGCAAATTATGATTCTTTTTTTCCACAAGTAACAATACAAAATCTTAGGCAATTCACGAAACTAAAGTAATATCATTTTCATTCTTTTCATAAAACATCAAAATGTTTTTGTTGATTATCACTCCAATTTTTCTAATCCTTATTGTCTCTCTTCCACTCCCCTAATTTATTAAAGAATTAAAATAAAAAAGTCCAATTTGAAGGGAAGGGGGAGGCAAATTTATACATTCCACGGTTTCTTTTCAATCTTAGAAATCCACCAAAATATACTTATTGAAACAAAACAAAAATTTATCCAACACAAAATAATTTATACTAATCATGTACATATATTTCTTGAAAATTATATTTTATTCTAAAATGGATCAATAGTATATGATTATACTTGATAATTAAATTTAACTTTCATGATTATACAACCTACAAGGTACTATTCCAAGAGGAATTGAGAACTTGACATCTTTAACATATTTAACCCTTGGATACAACGGTTTGACTATTTCTTCATTGTATATTATATTGTCTTAATTGGTTAGACATTTGTAAAGTCCTTTAATTGTATGTTGCTCAATTTATTAAAGTTTTGCATTATGTCATGTGTTTATATAGTCATATATGGCATTTAGATAAACCAATAGAACATAAAATAAATTAGTATATATGATGCAACATATGCAATACATAAGCATATACATATATACCACACATGTCTATTTGAGAAAACTTTAGAATTGAAAAGACCAAATTTATACATTCCACGATTTGTTTTCAATACTAGAAGGCTACCAATATATATTTTTTATCCAACGTAGAATTAAAAAGAATCAAATAGTATATAATTACACTTGATAATTAAATTCTATGTTTCTTGATTGTACAACTCAATAGGTAATATTCCAAGTGAAATTGGGAACTTGAAAGCACTACAAATCTTAGGCCTCTCCAACAACAATTTAAGTGGTATGATTCTATCTCTTTAATAGCTTTAAAAATTGTCATCTTTCTCTCAATTGTCATTGTCATTTTTCTTTGTCTATGCTAGAATTTTTTTCTATTTTTATTAGAATTGAATCTTGATATTTATTTCTCAACTTCTTTAGTTTCATCAATCTTATCATTGAGTAGAAGCTGGTTGAATTATATGTTTAGAAGCAAATTATGATTCTTTTTTTCCACAAGTAACAATACAAAATCTTAGGCAATTCACGAAACTAAAGTAATATCATTTTCATTCTTTTCATAAAACATCAAAATGTTTTTATTGATTATCACTCCAATTTTTCTATCCTTATTGTCTCTCTTCCACTCCCCTAATTTATTAAAGAATTAAAGCAAAAAAGTCCAATTTGAAGGGAAGTGGGAGGCAAATTTATACATTCCACGGTTTCTTTTCAATCTTAGAAATCCACCAAAATATACTTATTGAAACAAAACAAAAATTTATCCAACACAAAATAATTTATACTAATCATGTACATATATTTCTTGAAAATTATATTTTATTCTAAAATGGATCAATAGTATATGATTATACTTGATAATTAAATTTAACTTTCATGATTATACAACCTACAAGGTACTATTCCAAGAGGAATTGAGAACTTGACATCTTTAACATATTTAACCCTTGGATACAACGGTTTGACTATTTCTTCATTGTATATTATATTGTCTTAATTGGTTAGACATTTGTAAAGTCCTTTAATTGTATGTTGCTCAATTTATTAAAGTTTTGCATTATGTCATGTGTTTATATAGTCATATATGGCATTTAGATAAACCAATAGAACATAAAATAAATTAGTATATATGATGCAACATATGCAATACATAAGCATATACATATATACCACACATGTCTATTTGAGAAAACTTTAGAATTGAAAAGACCAAATTTATACATTCCACGATTTGTTTTCAATACTAGAAGGCTACCAATATATATTTTTTATCCAACGTAGAATTAAAAAGAATCAAATAGTATATAATTACACTTGATAATTAAATTCTATGTTTCTTGATTGTACAACTCAATAGGTAATATTCCAAGTGAAATTGGGAACTTGAAAGCACTTCAAACCTTAGACCTCTCCAACAACAATTTAAGTGGTATGATTCTATCTCTTTAATAGCTTTAAAAATTGTCATCTTTCTCTCAATTGTCATTGTCATTTTTCTTTGTCTATGCTAGAATTTTTTTCTATTTTTATTAGAATTGAATCTTGATATTTATTTCTCAACTTCTTTAGTTTCATCAATCTTATCATTGAGTAGAAGCTGGTTGAATTATATGTTTAGAAGCAAATTATGATTCTTTTTTTCCACAAGTAACAATACAAAATCTTAGGCAATTCACGAAACTAAAGTAATATCATTTTCATTCTTTTCATAAAACATCAAAATGTTTTTATTGATTATCACTCCAATTTTTCTATCCTTATTGTCTCTCTTCCACTCCCCTAATTTATTAAAGAATTAAAGCAAAAAAGTCCAATTTGAAGGGAAGTGGGAGGCAAATTTATACATTCCACGGCTTCTTTTCAATCTTAGAAATCCACCAAAATATACTTATTGAAACAAAACAAAAATTTATACAACACGAAATAATTTATACTAATCATGTACATATATTTCATGAAAATTATATTTTATTCTAAAATGGATCAATAGTATATGATTATACTTGATAATTAAATTTAACTTTCATGATTATACAACCTACAAGGTACTATTCCAAGAGGAATTGAGAACTTGACATCTTTAACATATTTAACCCTTGGATACAACGGTTTGACTATTTCTTCATTGTATATTATATTGTCTTAATTGGTTAGACATTTGTAAAGTCCTTTAATTGTATGTTGCTCAATTTATTAAAGTTTTGCATTATGTCATGTGTTTATATAGTCATATATGGCATTTAGATAAACCAATAGAACATAAAATAAATTAGTATATATGATGCAACATATGCAATACATAAGCATATACATATATACCATACATGTCTATTTGAGAAAACTTTAGAATTGAAAAGACCAAATTTATACATTCCACGATTTGTTTTCAATACTAGAAGGCTACCAATATATATTTTTTATCCAACGTAGAATTAAAAAGAATCAAATAGTATATAATTACACTTGATAATTAAATTCTATGTTTCTTGATTGTACAACTCAATAGGTAATATTCCAAGAAAAATTGGGAACTTGAAAGCACTCCAATCCTTATACCTCTTCGACAACAATTTAAATGGTATGATTCTATCTCTTTAATAGCTTTAAAAATTGTCATCTTTCTCTCAGTTGTCATTGTCATTTTTCTTTGTCTATGCTAGAATTTTTTTCTCTTTTTTTTAGAATTGAATCTTGATATTTATTTCTCAACTTCTTTAGTTTCATCAATCTTATCATTGAGTAGAAGCTGGTTGAATTATATGTTTAGAAGAAAATTATGATTCTTTTTTTCCACAAGTAACAATACAAAATCTTAGGCAATTCACGAAACTAAAGTAATATCATTTTCATTCTTTTCATAAAACATCAAAATGTTTTTATTGATTATCACTCCAATTTTTCTAATCCTTATTGTCTCTCTTCCACTCCCCTAATTTATTAAAGAATTAAAGCAAAAAAGTCCAATTTGAAGGGAAGGGGGAGGCAAATTTATACATTCCACGGTTTCTTTTCAATCTTAGAAATCCACCAAAATATACTTATTGAAACAAAACAAAAATTTATCCAACACAAAATAATTTATACTAATCATGTACATATATTTCATGAAAATTATATTTTATTCTAAAATGGATCAATAGTATATGATTATACTTGATAATTAAATTTAACTTTCATGATTATACAACCTACAAGGTACTATTCCAAGAGGAATTGAGAACTTGACATCTTTAACATATTTAACCCTTGGATACAACGGTTTGACTATTTCTTCATTGTATATTATATTGTCTTAATTGGTTAGACATTTGTAAAGTCCTTTAATTGTATGTTGCTCAATTTATTAAAGTTTTGCATTATGTCATGTGTTTATATAGTCATATATGGCATTTAGATAAACCAATAGAACATAAAATAAATTAGTATATATGATGCAACATATGCAATACATAAGCATATACATATATACCACACATGTCTATTTGAGAAAACTTTAGAATTGAAAAGACCAAATTTATACATTCCACGATTTGTTTTCAATACTAGAAGGCTACCAATATATATTTTTTATCCAACGTAGAATTAAAAAGAATCAAATAGTATATAATTACACTTGATAATTAAATTCTATGTTTCTTGATTGTACAACTCAATAGGTAATATTCCAAGTGAAATTGGGAACTTGAAAGCACTTCAAACCTTAGACCTCTCCAACAACAATTTAAGTGGTATGATTCTATCTCTTTAATAGCTTTAAAAATTGTCATCTTTCTCTCAATTGTCATTGTCATTTTTCTTTGTCTATGCTAGAATTTTTTTCTATTTTTATTAGAATTGAATCTTGATATTTATTTCTCAACTTCTTTAGTTTCATCAATCTTATCATTGAGTAGAAGCTGGTTGAATTATATGTTTAGAAGCAAATTATGATTCTTTTTTTCCACAAGTAACAATACAAAATCTTAGGCAATTCACGAAACTAAAGTAATATCATTTTCATTCTTTTCATAAAACATCAAAATGTTTTTGTTGATTATCACTCCAATTTTTCTAATCCTTATTGTCTCTCTTCCACTCCCCTAATTTATTAAAGAATTAAAGCAAAAAAGTCCAATTTGAAGGGAAGGGGGAGGCAAATTTATACATTCCACGGCTTCTTTTCAATCTTAGAAATCCACCAAAATATACTTATTGAAACAAAACAAAAATTTATACAACACAAAATAATTTATACTAATCATGTACATATATTTCATGAAAATTATATTTTATTCTAAAATGGATCAATAGTATATGATTATACTTGATAATTAAATTTAACTTTCATGATTATACAACCTACAAGGTACTATTCCAAGAGGAATTGAGAACTTGACATCTTTAACATATTTAACCCTTGGATACAACGGTTTGACTATTTCTTCATTGTATATTATATTGTCTTAATTGGTTAGACATTTGTAAAGTCCTTTAATTGTATGTTGCTCAATTTATTAAAGTTTTGCATTATGTCATGTGTTTATATAGTCATATATGGCATTTAGATAAACCAATAGAACATAAAATAAATTAGTATATATGATGCAACATATGCAATACATAAGCATATACATATATACCACACATGTCTATTTGAGAAAACTTTAGAATTGAAAAGACCAAATTTATACATTCCACGATTTGTTTTCAATACTAGAAGGCTACCAATATATATTTTTTATCCAACGTAGAATTAAAAAGAATCAAATAGTATATAATTACACTTGATAATTAAATTCTATGTTTCTTGATTGTACAACTCAATAGGTAATATTCCAAGAAAAATTGGAAACTTGAAAGCACTCCAATCCTTATACCTCTTCGACAACAATTTAAGTGGTATGATTCTATCTCTTTAATAGCTTTAAAAATTGTCATCTTTCTCTCAATTGTCATTGTCATTTTTCTTTGTCTATGCTAGAATTTTTTTCTCTTTTTTTTAGAATTGAATCTTGATATTTATTTCTCAACTTCTTTAGTTTCATCAATCTTATCATTGAGTAGAAGCTGGTTGAATTATATGTTTAGAAGCAAATTATGATTCTTTTTTTCCACAAGTAACAATACAAAATCTTAGGCAATTCACGAAACTAAAGTAATATCATTTTCATTCTTTTCATAAAACAACAAAATGTTTTTATTGATTATCACTCCAATTTTTCTAATCCTTATTGTCTCTCTTCCACTCCCCTAATTTATTAAAGAATTAAAGCAAAAAAGTCCAATTTGAAGGGAAGGGGGAGGCAAATTTATACATTCCACGGTTTCTTTTCAATCTTAGAAATCCACCAAAATATACTTATTGAAACAAAACAAAAATTTATCCAACACAAAATAATTTATACTAATCATGTACATATATTTCATGAAAATTATATTTTATTCTAAAATGGATCAATAGTATATGATTATACTTGATAATTAAATTTAACTTTCATGATTATACAACCTACAAGGTACTATTCCAAGAGGAATTGAGAACTTGACATCTTTAACATATTTAACCCTTGGATACAACGGTTTGACTATTTCTTCATTGTATATTATATTGTCTTAATTGGTTAGACATTTGTAAAGTCCTTTAATTGTATGTTGCTCAATTTATTAAAGTTTTGCATTATGTCATGTGTTTATATAGTCATATATGGCATTTAGATAAACCAATAGAACATAAAATAAATTAGTATATATGATGCAACATATGCAATACATAAGCATATACATATATACCACACATGTCTATTTGAGAAAACTTTAGAATTGAAAAGACCAAATTTATACATTCCACGATTTGTTTTCAATACTAGAAGGCTACCAATATATATTTTTTATCCAACGTAGAATTAAAAAGAATCAAATAGTATATAATTACACTTGATAATTAAATTCTATGTTTCTTGATTGTACAACTCAATAGGTAATATTCCAAGTGAAATTGGGAACTTGAAAGCACTTCAATTCTTAGGCCTCTCCAACAACAATTTAAGTGGTATGATTCTATCTCTTTAATAGCTTTAAAAATTGTCATCTTTCTCTCAATTGTCATTGTCATTTTTCTTTGTCTATGCTAGAATTTTTTTCTATTTTTATTAGAATTGAATCTTGATATTTATTTCTCAACTTCTTTAGTTTCATCAATCTTATCATTGAGTAGAAGCTGGTTGAATTATATGTTTAGAAGCAAATTATGATTCCTTTTTTCCACAAGTAACAATACAAAATCTTAGGCAATTCACGAAACTAAAGTAATATCATTTTCATTCTTTTCATAAAACATCAAAATGTTTTTGTTGATTATCACTCCAATTTTTCTAATCCTTATTGTCTCTCTTCCACTCCCCTAATTTATTAAAGAATTAAAGCAAAAAAGTCCAATTTGAAGGGAAGGGGGAGGCAAATTTATACATTCCACGGTTTCTTTTCAATCTTAGAAATCCACCAAAATATACTTATTGAAACAAAACAAAAATTTATCCAACACGAAATAATTTATACTAATCATGTACATATATTTCGTGAAAATTATATTTTATTCTAAAATGGATCAATAGTATATGATTATACTTGATAATTAAATTTAACTTTCATGATTATACAACCTACAAGGTACTATTCCAAGAGGAATTGAGAACTTGACATCTTTAACATATTTAACCCTTGGATACAACGGTTTGACTATTTCTTCATTGTATATTATATTGTCTTAATTGGTTAGACATTCGTAAAGTCCTTTAATTGTATGTTGCTCAATTTATTAAAGTTTTGCATTATGTCATGTGTTTATATAGTCATATATGGCATTTAGATAAACCAATAGAACATAAAATAAATTAGTTTATATGATGCAACATATGCAATACATAAGCATATACATATATACCACACATGTCTATTTGAGAAAACTTTAGAATTGAAAAGACCAAATTTATACATTCCACGATTTGTTTTCAATACTAGAAGGCTACCAATATATATTTTTTATCCAACGTAGAATTAAAAAGAATCAAATAGTATATAATTACACTTGATAATTAAATTCTATGTTTCTTGATTGTACAACTCAATAGGTAATATTCCAAGTGAAATTGGGAACTTGAAAGCACTCCAATTTTTAAACCTCTCCTCCTGCAATTTAAATGGTATGATTCTATCTCTTTAATAGCTTTTAAAATTGTCATCTTTCTCTCAATTGTCATTGTCATTTTTCTTTGTCTATGCTAGAATTTTTTTCTTTTTTTATTAGAATTGAATCTTGATATGTATTTCTCAACTTCTTTAGTTTCATCAATCTTATCATTGAGTAGAAGCTGTTTGAATTATATGTTTAGAAGCAAATTATGATTCTTTTTTTCCACAAGTAACAATACAAAATCTTAGGCAATTCACGAAACTAAAGTAATATCATTTTCATTCTTTTCATAAAACATCAAAATGTTTTTGTTGATTATCACTCCAATTTTTCTAATCCTTATTGTCTCTCTTCCACTCCCCTAATTTATTAAAGAATTAAAATAAAAAAGTCCAATTTGAAGGGAAGGGGGAGGCAAATTTATACATTCCACGGTTTCTTTTCAATCTTAGAAATCCACCAAAATATACTTATTGAAACAAAACAAAAATTTATCCAACACAAAATAATTTATACTAATCATGTACATATATTTCATGAAAATTATATTTTATTCTAAA
This sequence comes from Scutellaria galericulata, assembly GCA_946896805.1. Taxonomy (NCBI): domain Eukaryota; kingdom Viridiplantae; phylum Streptophyta; class Magnoliopsida; order Lamiales; family Lamiaceae; genus Scutellaria; species Scutellaria galericulata. The sequence goes on from OX335789.1 coordinate 13,656,585, forward strand.
ATGGATCAATAGTATATGATTATATTTGATAATTAAATTTGACTTTCATGATTATACAACCTAAAAGGTACTATTCCAAGAGGAATTGAGAACTTGACATCTTTAACATATTTAACCGCTGGATACAACAGTTTGACTGTTTCTTCATTGCATATTATATTATCTTAATTGGTTAGACATTTGTAAAGTCCTTTAATTGTATGTTGCTCAATTTATTAAAGTTTTGCATTATATCATATGTTTATATTGTCATATATGGCATTTAGATAAACCAATAGAACATAAAATAAATTAGTATATATGATGCAACATAGGCAATACATAAGCATATACATATACCACACATGCGTGTTTGAAAAAAATTTAAAGTTGAAAATGCCAAATTTATTCATTCCATGATTTGTTTTCAATCCTAGAAGGCCACCAAAATATACTTTAAAAAATAAATTATCCAATGCAGAATTATTATCAGCAATATTCATATATTTAATGAATTATATTTTTATTCTAAAATGAATCAATAGTATATGATTACACTTGATAATTAAATTCAGCTTTTGTGATTTTACAATCCAACAGGTAATATTCCAAAAGAAATTGGGAACTTGACATCTTTAACATATTTAATCCTCGACAACAACGGTTTGAGTGGTACGTTGTATCATTTTCAACTCTTTCTTTGTTGTAAATTTTATTGTCTTAATAGATGTTTGTAAAGTTCTTTAATTGTATGTTGTTCGCTCTATTCAAGTTTTGCATTATGTCATGTGTATAATATTGACATATATTGCATTTAGATAAAACAATAGGCCATAAATAAATTAGTACATGATGCCACATGGACCGTATATGAGCATACACATAAAGAAAAAATTAGAATAAACCTAAAATATTAATAAAATTTATATGATCGTCTAGTTTGTAAGGAAAAGTGAATGAATTGTTTAGGTGATACTGTTATGACATTCATAAATGACTGACATTTTAATTAAGTGTGTTTAAAACAATATTTGTGGGATCAAATAGGATAGGACAGTTTAACCGAAAATCAGTCCAACAAGATCTAAATATAGGTGAATCTATATATGTGTTGAATCTGATCCATCAATTTCATTAATATAGTAAATAAGAGGCATTTTGTGGTGGAGTGAATAGGGAGTTTCCGTAAATTTTATGGAATAAAAACTCATTTTAAAAAAAAAAAAAAATTAACTTGTTGGTACGTCAATTCGGTTTGACCACTGACTTTATTCCACTAATGTTAGTTTAAATAAGCTATTTACTTTTCATGCTTTATGATACATTCTTAAAATTTGTAGGATGTATATAACATTTCATGTCTTTCAAAATCATTGATTTTGGTAAATTGTGTGTGATGTCTTTGTATTATGTGCGTTTTGTGTTATACAAAATTAAAATTAAAAATAATTAATGAACAATTTCAAGTAGCAAATTATAATGGGCTTAAAATTTTCATTTCTCCATATTCGATTGTTGATATGTTTCTTTTCATTCCTTTTTTTTTTGCAAATTTATTAAATGAATATTAAAAATTAAAGTATATTATTGGTAGGGTTTTTATTATTATATCATTAAATTAAGTTGTTCTTAATGCCTTTTGTTTTCATTTTTATGCATCGAATTTTGAGTATAGTTTGACAATTAAACCTACAACTACTAATTTGTCATATTGTTCAGGTAGCATTCCTTGGGAGTTGTTCTCAACCAATCTTACACAGATTGATCTTTCTACTAATTCTTTTGAAGGTTCCATATCTATAGACATTGAAAGACTAGAAAATTTAGATACTCTAGTACTCCATTCCAACAAGTTAAGTGGAGAGATTCCATCGTCCATTTGCAACTTGACATATCTTGAATTTCTCCATTTGTCAGATAACAGCTTAGAAGGACGAGTCCCTCATTGTTTAGGAAATTTCAGCAAATATTTACAGGTCTTGCATTTAAAGGGAAATTACCTTCATGGCCTTATTCCGTCGACATTTGAAAATGGTTGTGCTCTCGAGTCTCTTAACCTGAATAGCAATCAATTCGAAGGAGCACTGCCACGATCCCTTGCCAATTGTCGACAACTTGAGGTTCTTGACATTGGAAAAAATAAAATACAAGACACGTTTCCTTTTTGGATGGAGAGTCTTCTTGAGCTTCGGGTCCTTGTCTTAAGATCTAACAGATTTAATGGCACCCTATCACTCCCTTCAAAGACTAATGTTTCATTTCTCAAGTTGCAAGTTTTTGACATAGCCCGAAATGCATTTACTGGCACTTTGCCTGATAGATATTTGAATAACTTCACTGCCATGATAAATGCCAAGGAAAGTCCAACTCAAGAAAGAAATTGGTTTAAGAAATATGAGGAGTCGATGGTATTTGTTCTCAAAGGTTTGGAGCAATCAGTGGAGAGAATCCTAACAACCTTCACAACCATTGACGTGTCTGAAAACAATTTTTGTGGAGGTATTCCAGAATCCATAGGAAAGCTCAATTCTCTAAGGTACTTGAATTTGTCTCATAATAAGCTCACAGGACACATACCTATATCTCTTGAAAATATAACCATTCTTGAATCGTTGGACTTGTCTTCAAACAAATTGGTGGGTGAAATTCCAAGACAATTGAGCAGTCTAACATTTCTTTCGACATTGAATCTTTCGTTGAATAATCTTGTTGGGCGAATACCTCAATCTGGTGGTCAATTTCCTACATTTGACAATAGCTCATACGTGGGAAATTCAGGATTATGTGGGTTTCCATTGACAAAAGAATGTGATCATAAGAATACTAATATTGGACAAGAAGTGCCCCCACAAGAAGATGATGACTCTGATTTTATTGCTGGATTTACGTGGCAAGCTGTTGTTTTAGGGTATGGATGTGGTTTTTTCATAGGAGTTATCATCGGTTATTTTGTTTTTCGATATAGAAGACCTAGATGGTTGGTGGAATTGTTTTTCGGTGTTGAATACAAGATGACAAAAAGAAGCAATAGAAGACATGTGGTGCGACGAAGAACTTGAATGCACAGGAATCAAAGTTGGTTTAAATGTAATATTTATACACTTTTGTTGTTGGGCATAATGTATATGATGAATGTTGTTGTTTTTCTTAGATTAATTATTCACAAATCAATATGTCTTGTTAGTTGTATTTGGTTGATTCATACAATAATGTTAAACCATGACATATAGTTGTATATTTGCATACAATGCAATATTGATGCAAACAGTATGAAGTCTTTAGACTTATACATGTACTTAAAATTTGAAGAAAGCTTTCATCAAGATTTTAGAAAGTGAAAATTGAAAAGAATATATATAACTACTATGAGAAAAGATAATCTAAGCATTCCATGTGATAGATATCAAACCAACAAAATAAAATTACTCAATCTCATAATAATTTAGTATAATAGTGAGTAGGGTTGAAATCTTAAGGAACGTGATCTTTATTTATTTTATTTTTTGAGATTTAGAGTAAATAAAAATGGAGTTCTTTTTTTGATCGATTGTAATTAAATAAATTAAATTAATCCTATAATTAACTAAGCAAACTCAATAAAATAATAAAATCGAAAAATTAACTATCAACTGAATGATGAAATAAATGAAGAAAATATAAATATTACCAAGTTTTGATTCAATAACACTAACATTCAATTGAATCATTAATCATATGCTACAAATGTAACCTTGCACACTTAATCATTTGCATCATTGTGTTATAATATTAAAGAAGTTAACAAAAATTGTCTTATTGTTATTACTACTTATTATTGTTGTTGTTATTGTTGATGCTGTTAAATATTTTTATTTGATTTTATTTGTTGAGCGAAGTTCTTTTAAAATAATTTTCTAATTTTTAAATAAATATTTCTAATTTAATATATTTTTATATTTACTTAAATAATTCAAAATTTTAAACATAATCTATAAAATTATTGTTGATGTTGTTGCTGCTGCTAAACGTTTTTAGATTTTAATCGTTAATTTTAGATATTTTAAAATAAGCATTTCTAATTTTATTAAAAAACTATAATAACTAAAATAATTTTTAAATGTTAGTTATTAAATTTATTTCCAAACAAAATTTCAAAGGATATGTTTGGAAAGGTTTATATGGCAAAATTTTGAACTTCAAAAAATCTCAATATGTGTTTGGTTTCATATTAAAAAATCCGAGTCATAAAATTTGGACACAATCATTATTATCTATATCTTTGTTTGAGGATTTTGTAGGGTAGGTGTAACACCCCAAATTAATTAACTAAGTTGTACACCCTAATTAATTAAATAAGGTGCAGTATTATATATATATATTATGTTGATTACTTAATTATGAATAAGAATTTAATTGCCTAAGAATCAGCTAATTAAGTGATGATCTTGGTTAAATATAAGAAAGTATTTAATTAAATATTAAGAAATTGTTTAATAAATTAAGCAAGCAATTGCTAGTCATCACTTCAGCCACTCTTTTCCCCCAAGTTCACGCCAACTGTCTCTTTCTCAATCCACCAAAATTAGACACATCATTTATTTGCATATGCAACAAAAGAAGAAATGAGGGGTAATTAAGGAAAATGAGGAAAATATATATGTATATCTCCTTCTCTCTCCTGCTCACCTTCTTAACCTCTGTTTTTCTCTCTCTCGATTTCTTCTTCTCCCTCTCTGTGCTGTTGTCTTTTCTCTCAATCACGCACCACCACCACTACGCCGGGGTTTGTGTTTGTTCCGGCAGGTGTATCGGTTCTCTCGATCGCCGTTGCCACCGGCACGGCGACACTCACTCTCATTCTCTCTCGTCTCTGCTCTCTTTTTCTCTCACCTCTGTGCTCCGCCGCCGTCGAATTTTCCGGCAAGGTAACCAGTGTATATTGTAGGGCTCACCGAGTCCGTCATGGGTACGGGCTCGGATTTATCCGATCGCCGCCGTCCATCTATCTCTCTCTTTCTCTGCCTCTCCCTCCCACTCTCTATCTCTGCTCTCTCTCACTCTCTGTTTCTCTCTCACTCTCTCACTTTTTGTCTCTCTCTCTACTCACGGCTCTCTCTGTCCGCTGCCGCCCCGGCGAGTCCCGTGAAGGGTGGCGGTGCCGTGTCCTGTTTAAGGTGGGTGTGTATGTTGATTGTGCAGTGTATGTGTATATGGGTGTGGCTGGGCAGTAGGGTTAGAGTCTGATAGAAGTGGGGTTTCACTTTGAGAATTGAATTAAATTTAGGGACCATTCTGCAATTAGTTAATTTCTTTAATATTACTTTTGACCCTCATAAATTAAAAAAGGAACCCAGGGACATGAAAATAAATATCTAACTTTCACAATTACACAATAAAATCCAAGTAACTAATTTTAAGATTAGCCGATTTCATATATATTTTAAGTACCTAAAGTCATGTAATTCATTATTATTATTATCTAAAAATTTCAAAGTAAAAGAACATTATTTGTTTTCCCTAAAGCTATGATTAATACACCACCTTCGTAATTAAAGTTTCATTTGTCCTCATCGTCAGTTTAACCTTCAAATATTATAGTAGCTAATCAACATTTTATAAATACTCTCAGGTTTTCTAATATCTAATTTAAACCATAATTTTATATGATTGAGTTCTCTAAAATTATTTAAGGACCTCCAAGAATTTATTTAAGTTGTAATTTTTATAATTAACTTTCTCTAATACTGCTTCTAATTCTTTCAGGATTTAATTAAAACCTATATAAGTTTTCTAATGTTTTAATAATGCATTTTTACTATAATTCCATCTAAATTTCATACTTATCTTAAAATCGTTTATTTTAATCTTTAAACCCCAACGTTAATGGGAGGTTGTTTTGATCTCTTCAGTGAACAAGGAAAACCCGAAAGGTTGTACCTTAATTATTAGTGACCTTAGATTATGAACTTATAATTAGATAAGGTACTCAGACCTTTTCTTATGTTCAATGTAGGAAACAAGGAAAGAGAAATTATCCAGACTTGCTCGAGAATTTAAGAACAGATGTTCCAGCCTTCCTTAAGGTGGGGGTAAAATCTTATTTATGATTTAAATTATACGGTTTTACGAAAAACAACGTGACTATGTGATTTAAATTCTATTAATATATGATGTCAATTTCAAGTGAAACGTTTTCACTACGTGAACTGTATTCGAGTAAATGATATGTTTTGAAAGCTATTGATTTCAAGTGACGTAAAAGCGACGAGACTCATATGATGAAAAGTCGGGGTAATCCCCGCATCAAAGGGGTTTCCAATGGAAGCCAACATATGTCAAAAGGGTTTTTCTTCTGTACTTATGTGTTATGTGAATTATGTGGCCAACGTGAACGTGACCAATGTGCACTATGTGCTATGTGAGAACTATTATGTGACAATTTAACTGCGTATGCGCCTCCACGCCAAGTAGGGTATTCCTTTTTGGAAACCCAACAAAGGGGTATTCTACGGAAACCCAATACAAAGGGGTGTAAAAACCCAAATGGGGTTGGCTTGGGACCCGATAGGTATTCTTCGGAAACCTATCCAGAGTTGCATTGGGACTACTTGGGAGTCCACACTGTGTGTTATATGTATATTATGTAAGAAATATTATGTGTACCTCTTTCCCTGTACAAATCAATCCCACTAAGTGTTCTTTGGCACTTACCCCTTTTAATGTTAAAATGTTTTCAGCTTAAGAAATCATTGAACGTGGTGTGCAAGTGGTGGATGCTGGTAGCTGATGTCCTAAAGATTACGAAAATGTTTTACTGGATTTGAAAGATGTGTTATATTATTTAATTGTATAGAAAGTGCTCTTGAAACCTTTTTGGGGAAAAATCTAGTTTGCAAAGCGGTACAGTTTAGCGTATTAATTATAAAGAAAAATATTTTCTTCTGCTGTATACGATTCACCTTTTATAAAACAGGGATGTCTGAAGTCATTTATGTTTATTTACAAGTTTAAATTATTTTAAAAATGCATGTTTTATCGAGTATCTGGACGCCCAAAAGAGAAATTTATTAAACTCTAATATTCTACAGTAACGAAAAAAAAAAAGAAACGGGGCGTTACAGTAGGATTATATGTAGTTGTCAAATCGATGCTGGAAAAAGTAGGTTAATGTAATATTTTATAATAAAAATGTGAGTTTTGTAATGATTGGATGATTGTAAGATGATTAATTTGTTATATTGATAAATGTATATCTTTATTGGGTATTGTGTAATTAGTACACATGTGAGTGTACATACTTTGTAATCTAATTTTGCATCTATTGATATATATATATATTACTTGGTGTTGAATTCATAAAAATTTAATAACAAATTTACTGTGAGAATTTATTTATTTATTTATTCATTTATTAAACTTAATAATTGTATATAATTAGAATAAATTGTAAAATAATGAATATATAACATATAAAATATTTGCAGTTACTTATATTATATTATTGAAAATTTTCTACATGATTATTTTGACAATTTTCACTTACCAATATCATATTACATCACCCACTTGCTATTCGTTTTGATTTTCATATGCAACCATCTCATAATCATTTATCAACGAAAATGCCCATAAGTATAACAATTATGTTAAACAAATTAATGAGGACTGAATTTTTGCCAAGTAAAATGATTTTTAGTCAGTCGAAAGTAAACAAAATAATAAAATATGTAGCAAATGACATTTGCATGTTATGAGAATGAGACAATTGAGCATCTCAATTGTTGAATAAGTGAAGACAAATGTTGTGACACGATTTCTTGTCATATTGCTACAAATAAAACTAGATATATTTGTCCCAAATGTTATAAACTACTTCAAGAATTCCTATTGGCCCAAATTGCATTAGCAATATCATCACGAAACTGAGATTGCGTATTTATTTCTGATTGTGTCGCTTGATGACGATTAGAGATTATATGCTCATCATCGGTGTTATGCTCAGATGTGCCCTCAAATATATCATCTGGAAGTCCTGATTTTCGGATAAAGTTGTGAACAACACAACATGCAATTACAATCTTGACCTGCGTAGGAATCGAGTAAGATGGCATGCCCCACTTAAGCATTGGAAATCGACTTTTCAACATGCCAAAGCACCGCTCAATGACATTTCTCAAACGCGAATGACGATGGTTAAATAATTCAGCTGGTGTACGAGCTTGTTGTCCACTATGTATGAACTCGTTTACGTGGTACCGTGTCCCTCTGTAAGGGGCTAGAAATGGTCCATAGTTTGTATATCCAGCATCAACTAGATAATACTTACCTATTTAAATGAGCACAATTCAAATAATAATAACAAACATTGTTTCAATTATAGACAACATAATAAGGTTTAGAAAATTATATATATCTTACTAAGTGGACAACAGAAGTACCTGTGGGGGCCAAGGAAAATTTTGGTCATTTTGTACGGCATCTCTAAGAACATTTGCATCGCATGCACTTCCCTCCCATCCAGCATATACATATGTAAACATCATATTGAAATCACATATGGCAAGTACGTTCTGTGATATTGATGTTTTACGAGAACGAAAAGCATTTTGTCGTGATATTGGAACCCATGCTGGGACTAATGTTCCATCCATTGCACCAACTGCGCCCTGATATAGATTCATACGACACAATTGAGATATTTAATATATTTAATTAACTAGGAGTATAAGAAATGATATTTAAAAGGAATCGTCACCTCAAAATATGGAAAAAAATCCGTGCTGCTTGATATTTTAGAAGAAATTTCATTGAAGTTGGGCGACACCAGATACACAGGTGCTAGACTTATTAATGCATCTAGAACCTTATGAAAATGTTGAGAGACTGTTTCCATAGAATCGCTCCATAGAATCACGCTTCTATGCATCAAGACAATGAATCACGCTCCATAGAATCACGCTGACGGGTGTGCATTGCAACTGTACGCATAAAAATAATAACCTCTTCTACAACTGATACTCGAGCATACATCCCTTGTGAAAGCAATTCCCGACCCATTAATTCATCCACAAGCATGTGAAAACATGCCCTAGTCATTCGTACATTGTCATAAAATCGACCGTCGGTGCCCATTAGAATCTCTCTAACCCAGTCAGCTCCTTGGAGTCTTGATGTGTTTCTTGGTACTTTACCTTTTGATATCATTCGTGACAAAGTTAAAACAGACATAATTGCAAATGTTTCTTCTTCATCAGAGCTTCCACTCAATGTGTCATCTTCAGACTTATCGGTCGAAGAATGTGACATGATTCTGTCAAGTATGTTAATGAAATTAAATTTTCCGTGAAGAAACAAAACTTAAATATATTATATAAAATTACCAAACTTAAAAAAGAAAAAAAAGAAACACACAAGTATAAAAACATTACACATTAAAATTATATATAATCGATGTAGGATTTAAAGTCCAACAAAAACATTCAATTACAATAGTCATATGAGCATACATGGTCGTGCTGTCGAGGCACGCAAAATTAAATAAACCTTCTTACCCTCAACTAACTTGTAGAAGTGGCAAATAAGGGTCGATCCCACAGAGAACGGAGAATCAATCAACTTCACTGGTGCTAACTACTCAATAAATAAACAAGCTAAAAAGGGGGGATTGGTTGGGAAGTTATCAAATTAAACTAAAAGCCTAACAAATTGAATGAATAAGAATCAATTAATTAACAAGTACTAGTTCTCAGTTCAGTATCCCCATTTATTCTTGATCGAGTGGATTAATTAATAACGTTTATCTCAATCTATCTCTCAAACCCCCGTCCCTAGATCAACGTTTCTCTCAATCTATCTCTCAAACCCCCGTCCCTAGATCAGCAACAAGCTCTACTAACCCGAATCGTCTCTTAAGTTTAGTCTATTAAAATAAGCTCTTTAATAAACCCTGTTCAATCAGACAACCTAATAGGTACGACCTCTAGATTTAGTGTGATGAACGCATTAATCTTTAAGACGATAGGACGAACTAGACTCCAAATTCACAAGCTCGATTCAGATAATCTAGAGATGTGTTGCCCTTAACGATTCCAACGTTTCTTGCTACTAAGGAATATAAATCCGTAACAATTACGAATTACGGTTCATATTCTAGCAATAGATATCACAACAATTTAATCTAACGGGCCCTGCTAAATCAAATCATGCAATATCATAAACAATTAACCAAGCAACACAAATCATTCAAGAGATAGAAATTAAGAAAACGTTACTAATCATCCGGAGTAAATCAAGAATAAAGGTTCAACATCCCTTTGAACTAGCGTAAGGAAATTAGCCACGCATCACAAAATTCACAATCATGATTTTTCTCTTCTCTGATTTCTTCTCTTCAATCTCTGCCGCTATCCAAATCTGTCTCTTACTGCCCTCCCATCCGTCGTTCTCCCTCTAATTTGCGGCCCTTCTAATAATATATGAGTGTTATGGGCCAGGGCTCTTCTTTCCAGCAACAGGGCATTCTTTTGGGCTTTTGTTAGGCTTAATACTCACACATTGGATCATCCAATGTGTACACATTGTATCCAATGTCCATCTTCTTTCTTCATTCTTCATTGCTTCATTCTGCCGCCTTCATTCTTCATTCTCACATTTGTCTCTAAATCACTGCTTAAATCAAAAGAATCGAAGATTGGAATTCTCTGAACACAATGAAAATGTGTAGAAAAATAGCAAGTGCAAACACACAAAGTGCATTAGAACTCTAGATCAAACCAATCAAATTATACATATTTTTCTACACATCAATACACAATCCATGGAAAAAGATGTGATAATGTCATAAATGTAAAATACATAAAATATGCATCTAGGAACATAAATAAAAACATTCAACACAAACAACCTATAGATACTCAATCAAGGTCTAAGCAACCTAATCCATTCACGACGTTGTTCATCGTTCATCCTCAAGAACATATGGCGAGTGGAATGACTTCTAAATCGCTCAAAAGCCATAACTTTATTGGTAATCAAGATATCATTCATCGCGTTAACGATTTCAACGCATGTATCATACGATGAATTAATATCAGAATTCTTAGCCCGTTTATCCATAAAATATCCCTCGATGGTGGATATGGCACGAGCTATGTCTGCATCTCGCTCAGCTGAAGTTGAGGAACGTTCTTTCCAGATGACTTGCTTGAATCGGGTGAATCTTGGGATGTGAAGTCAGGAGTGAAATTATAGGTCGAATGGCTGCTTGAAGAGTTACCAAGTGGAGAAGGGCCAACACGTGGTGACTGTGGCGGCTACATGATATCCACAGGTTCATCCTCATCAGAGGTCAACTCTTGTCTAGAGGAGCGGGCATAATCTCCTGTGGCAATCTTCTTATCAAACATCTCAGTACACAAATCGAAGTGTGGAAGACCGCGATTGATGATCAAACGATTCTCCTTATGCTCCTAAATTGATATAGTTTATTTAAATCAAATTGTGCATATGTCTAAATTAGTGTTATTGTTAAAAACATTAAAATGTAAAGTGAAATTTTATTACCTCATAAATGGAATTCAATTGGTCTTCAGAGCCAATTACTGTGCCTTTATCAGGATTCCATCCCAACCCCGAGCCTCTTTTATGTTTAAGGTTATACAACAACCTCCAAGCCCTCTTAATATTCTTCCATTTTGTCAAACACTAATCGGCACTATAAATATATCGACCAATAACTAGAGCATTGAGTTTGTCACAAATTTGATTAAGGATTGGCCTACTAAATGAAGTGGTGAGCAAATGACCGTTGAGATACTCTTGATGACAAAGAACAATAAATTGAGCCTCATTCTCTCTCAACCAAGTTACTTTTTCAGCACGACCGCCTTGATTGTTCACTCGTTGCATCTAAAGTGATAAATAAAATCATTTTAATCGTAAAATAAAATAATAACTAGAAATATTATTATTATAACTTGAATTAAACTAAAAGCACTTCTCCTAAATATAATATTAATATTTATGATAAATATACAATTGTGAACTTGAACTATATTTATAATATTTAACTATTTCTTGAACACAAAAAAAAAACTATTTCTTGAACACAATTTCGTATTCGTGTAAAATTGCATACCTTTCCATGAATTAGGTTACATGCAAGATTCTTGATTTTAGTGTATAAGAATGTACCTAATACTATTTCTGTTTTTAAACTATATCCAGAAGCTGATTTCACATTAATTTTCAAATATTGAAAAATGTAATTTGTAATTAATATTATATCTTTATCATGTGATATTGGATAAATATTGATGACATTGTCAAAATAATGTATGTATGATTTTATTTTTGCTAATATCATTTAAATTGAATTGTTGTTATTAATGTAAGTGTTATATTCATTCTTAGACAAATATCAGTTGAATTGCTATTTTGAATATTTTGGTTTTCCGTTTGTCTTTTTCAAATTATTATTATAATTTGAACTTAACTAAAAACATATATCCAAATTATAAAATTTATATTTATAAAAAACTATACAATTAAATAAAAATAGTGTGTAGTCTAAACATAAAATAAAATTAATAACATATTTATAATATGACTATAAGAACCATAGAAGTTGTATTAGGTAACATTTATGTGTGTAATATTAATCATAGTTAAATATGAACAATCAACACCTAATCTTTGAAAATTATACATACATGAGCATCATATTTTTTTAAACACACGAACAAATTATCATAATCATAATAAACGTTATATTAGAACAAACTATTTCAAAAAAACTATACATTTAACCAAATCACATACAAAAGACAAAACTGGCAATTTAGTGGATATAAGCCTCAAGGGCAGAAAAAAGACAACTAAGGTTTGCACTTGAAGTGAGACAACCCAATACACACACTTCTACTGATCAATATCTTCAACTGTACTTCTATAGTTCTCTATGTGCAAATAAGTCCATGGCTAAAGTTTATTGGATTTGAAGTTCACCTGAACTAGCCTGATCACTACTAAATTATTTGCTTTCAAATTCTATCAAGATTTAGAGAAAAAAAAAACGATTTAGTGGATGTAAACATGCCTTTTGTAAGTCTCATGGACACGGATGTATGCTACTCCCCACAGATTCTCGACTCGATTCAGTTGAAGATGAGTGCTTCCTCTTTCGATCTGTATCATCGATCCTCGATAAACATCCGACGATCTTCGATGAACATTCCCGATTTGCTGATTTTTCAATCTCTTTTGTGCACAGTGTGTGCAGTGTGTGAGAAACCCCCATCTTTGATAAAGCTAATATATATACACAAATAATAACCCAACTTACAAAAACTAATCATACCTCAGAAAATAAATTAATACAATGTACGGATGGTAGATATACAATAAATAGAGCCCAGATAAAAGATACATATACACACATAACAAATATATATATATATATATCCATCAGATATAACAGCCAACCACATCTGGCAACGAACATAAGCAGAGATGTTTTATGAGTCAAAAGAGAAAAAAAATCGAATAAAATTTGCAAAAGTAGATCTATATCTAAAAAACTCAGACATAGCCACAGTCTAAGAAATCCACCTCTTTCACAGTATTTTTTGTAGAGGGAGTAAGCAAATAGATAAATTAAAATTGAGAAAAATCAGATCAGACCTAACTCTTCTTATGTAGAGAGAAAAATTTAACACAATTTGATGTAGTTGAAGAGAAGGATTTTTGGCAATTTTTCTTAAGAAGAATATACATATGACTAACTGGTATCTTCATAAAAATGAATGCAGGTGAAATAATAGAAATGAGAGATTAGGTGAGAGAGAAGATGAATGTATTGAAAGAAGAGAGAGAATATGGATGAGAGAGGTGAGAAAACGTGTAAACATAGAAAAGTTGTTCTTTCATAAAGTTAGGTGGGTTATCGATCTATATTGGAAATTGGAAATATAGAGATTAAATAAAATATAAATATATATTGATAGGTGCAGATCCTATTAACATAGGAGAAGAATTGTCTGGATTTTGAAATCTCTTTCAATTCGTAAATAAACAATAAGCATGGTTTGGGAAAACCCAAATCCTGACTGCAGAAATCCCTTCCAAACATAGCCTAAGGTATTAGTTGTTCATTCAATGAAAGATATTACTTATATACTCTTTAGGTATCACTTGTATACTCTTAATGTATCAAATTGTACACTCTTAGATATTACATATTACCTTTAAGGTATTAATACTTATAGTATAAGGTATTACATATGCACATTTTAAGGTATTACATGCTTATAATATAAGGTATTACATTGTGCACATTTAAGGTATTACATATTTACCTTTAAGGTAATAATGCTTATAGTATAAGGTATTACATATGCACTTTTAAGATATTAGTTGTTCATTCAGTGAAAGATATTAGTTGCAATACTCTTAGGTATCAGTTGTATATTTTTAAGGTATCAATTGTATACTCTTAAGGTATCAATGTAAAGATGAAAGCAACATCAGAATTAGCAATTGCAAATTAAAGAGAGAAAGAGAAATTGTTCTAGAAAAGATATGTGTTGAATATACATCTGATGATAAATCATACAAATACAATCAGCATCTCGCAAACCTATGTGTTTAATTATTCCAACAATGAGTTCACCATTTGGTTACATTAGAAGATACAGTTCACAAACTCATCAATCCCTAGGAATAATAGATGAATGTGCAGTGTTTAATGTTATGCCCTTGGCTCATCTTACTCAGCTAAAGGAAAAACAATTACTCTTGAACTTCATCATGTCTGTTGCCCCCACCCCCTTCAACGAAACTAGCCCTCAAGAGATAATTGCCAACTCCTCCCACCCTACCCCTCACCACCGTTGCTCAGACGACAAGAAGCGCCACCGCCGCCCCAAGAACAAGGAGGTTAAGCCCCAAAGAATGACTCACATTGTTTCCAATTTTTCGGGAAAATCTATTTTCGTGCCATCTAAAGAAACCGCAGAGAAGAAAGCGAAGAAGAACGAAGCGAAAAGTGGAGAAGAAGTGGAGAAAAAGCGGAGCGGAGAATGGAGAAGAAGCGAAGTGGAGAAGGAGAAGGAAGAGCAGCGTGAAGAATGAAGAAAATTAGGGCAATATATATATATATATATGGGGATCCAAATCAAGTGGGTCGGGTTGGGGGCATGGATCTCAAGGGTACATAAGTGTCTCCCTAAATAAAAATAGCTATTTCTAAAATAATTGTATATATTCTCTCTCTAAAAAAAACTAGATGCTCCTAAAAAATCTAGTAGATTAATGTTAATCCTATTAAGAAAAGAAACATTACAAATAATATCTATTACGGAAGTTAGAGTTTAATTGTAGTTAAACTCTTATTGAACTTCCTATTCCAACAAATTTCCAAGCTAACAATAAAATATTTCCACCGAATCCATCTTCAACAATTAAACTTGAAGACACTAAACTAATAAAAATATGGATTAATTTCAATTTTCATTTTATATATAAGAATTTTTTTTATTATTAGATAATTAAATATATGTTTTTAACTTTTTTCAATTTTGGTTCAAATTATTTTTTAATTTTAGTCAAATTTTCCCATTTTGATCCTATATGATTCAATTTTTTTCAAATTTCAATCCAATTTTGGTCGGATACCACGAGCCTTGTAGTTCAAGGTGTAGATTGTAATGAACAGGGTTCGAACCCGAATCACATAAGTTTTTTAGTTTTTATTGTTCCTCTCCCTTCCACTCCTCCAAACTCATTAAAAAACAAATCCAATTTTGGTTGGATGATCGTTGGGAAATCTCATGTGGCATCTGCGATTTTGGGAATTCCATTTAAAATTGGATTGAAATTGGAAAAAATTGAATCATACAAGACCAAAATTGGAAACTTGACTAAAATTGAAAAAAGTTGAAACATACAGCATCAAAATTGAAATTAACCCTAAAAATATATATTAATAAAAACACATCATCGTGTATTCGTGTTAGGATTACTTGAGCATTCGAGTTTAATTTCTCCTTCTACCTCGAAATTAATTAGAGATAGTAAATACATACATACGTACGCCACAACAGATTTGATGCATCTATATATCTATCAATAAATGTTAATCTTTAACTCTGTATGAGATACAACTTTAAGATACTATACTTAATATTCATTCATGGAAGGGAAGCAAGAAATATTTTTTTGAGATTTCAAAAGAAAATTGTAGATTACAATCGATAGATTTTGTTATTTTATCATAATTTAAATAAATTTTAAGGAGAATAATTTTTTCATCATCTAGATTTCACTGATTTTAAGCAGATTAAAAACTTGCATGTGGCTTCTTCTACATAGTAATAAAAACAATAATAACTATAAGTTTATCACACGATCCCCAGTTTTAGAATAACTATTAGTGTTTCTACATCATTGTCAAGCTTGAAATTGCAACCCTAATGGAGAAAACTAATCAATTATTACAAATCTTTTTCCATCATCATCATTATTTTTGTGCATTGAATTTAAAAAAAAAAAATCAGCATTCAAATTATAGATTCTTCTAATTGCAAAATTTGTCCACAAAGTACCTAGTGTAGTAAAATTAGTCTTGATCATTATTTTTCAAAGTGACAAAACTAGTCGCGTTCCTTTTTTATTTGGCACACTTTTGATTCCAAAATCCTTAATTAAAATTGAATTGAGATGTGATTCTTACTATTAATAGTGAAACAATTTTTTTTTTTATGATATCACAAAGAATCAAACATAGTTTAAAAGCAAATTCAATTGAGATTTAATTCTTACTATTTTTACTAGAGCAATTTCTCTCGCATCATCCCTAGTGGGCTGCTTGGCGATCTCTTTTTTTTTTTTTTTTATTATTTAATAAATATATTTACACATTTCAGTTAGAGAATGTTTTGTAAAGCTGATATGACAGTTGAGAATCACATCAAAAATGCTACGTGTCAAAACCGGGTGAGTTGAAACCTTCCTATTAATATTACTAGGTTTGGACCCTTGTGTCACACAGACTACATAACTCTCGTCTAATTATACATGATAACTATTATTATCAAGAGATTCATATCCTCTTAAGATTATGATACATTTCCACGACTCCCATCAATTTACATTTTTGTTGCATCTTAATTCATACACTATCATCATATCCATATCATTAACCTCTAACTAAACCAAATTTTAATGCAACCCTACAAGACCATGAATACTGCATAGTAAATCTTACACAAAATAATAACATAATTACACAACATAATTAATTCAAATTTATAAAAATCTCATTTCAAAAACAAATCCTAAACATGAGAATGTAAATCGAAAAATAATTATAATCCAAGTACAGTTTGTTCCCTTGAGGACACTTGGTGGGTTTTTCTCGAGAACCAGACAATCAAAAAAGCGACTAACATTCAATTTGCTGATCTTTGCTTCCATCTCTTCATAGAGCTCACGCCCTTTTGTATAAAGGTCCACAAAAACTCTCTCTAGTTTTAGATAACAGACCAATCAAGTCTTGTTCCTTTGTTCTCCTTTAAAGGTATGGCTGCCATAAAAGCCATACAATAAGAACATGATTTCATGACAATTAAAAGAATGTTAATTAACACTAATTCTTTACATATAATTCATTGTATCTTAACTCACTGAAACCAAACATAGCAAGGACCCTTTTATCCTATTTGAAAAAAATCAAAGAAAACAAATTCATTACACAATTTAACGGAAATAAAATTCAAAGAAAACTGCTTAAATAAAATTCAAAAAAGCCGCAAATTGAAGAAAAAAATTAAAAGAAAGTAGAGTATGATATAAGAGGTGGTGGACGTAATTAAGATACATCGGATATATCCGTACTCCCAATATGAAATTATTTATTTTTATATATTTAAAAAAGTTTACCCTCCTTTAATCTAATTAAAATTATTGCCATTAAATTAAAATTATAAAGAAAAATGATCAATTCAACAGAGGTACTAGCAACTGTTATTCAACTTCCCCGACTTGCAAGTAAAAAAAAAAGTTTATTTGTCTTTTTTTTTTTTTTTAACACTTTTTACCCATCAAAGTTAAAGTATCATCAATATTTATTGTTATTGATAAAATTTATTAATTAGTTAATTTGATATTGTTGCTTATACATAAAGGTTTGTGAATGGAACTAATGTACGAATTATTTATGCTTGTGAATGGAAGCCACCGCCTATCTCCATTTTATTTTTGTTTATGAATTAACTTTTATGTCACTAATATTATCAACCACAAATGTCTTCTCTTGCTATTATTTGAGATGATAATGATCAAAGGCTAACTTTTTTATCCTTATCTCCTTCTTTTTTATTCTTGCTTTTCTTTTCATTATATATACAAGAGTGACTCTCCTGTGCCCCAGGGCACGGATCCTAGGATCCATGCCCCCAACTTGTCCCGGCCACCGGTCCCGGCTCGAATACTCGTGTATATATAAATTTTTTTTCTTTTTTTTCTCTTCCTTTCCCTCAGCTCGTCTTCTGCAAATCATGTTCTGCAAATCCCCTCAGTTCCTCAATCCTTAACAAAATCCCTCTACCACCGAGACAACCTCGGTGCTGCCGTCCTCCGCCCCATCGTCGCCGCCGATCGTAACCCTAAAATCGTCTTCCTCTTCCTCACCAACACCGACCTCCATTTCAACCTCTAGATGATGCCTTTAAACTCCTTCAAGCAACAAATGAAACTTCTGCTACTCATTTTGCTTATCTTTTGGGTGCTTCTCAGCGGTATTTAGATTCCAAGTTAGGAGAAGAAATGACTCAGAGACTTTTGGAATTAAAACCTGAAACCCAATTCCTTTTGTGGTTTTGTCTAACATATATGCTGGACAAGAGAAGTGGAAAGATGTGCATAGGATCAGAAAGTTAATAGACAAGAAGGGACTGAAGAAATTCCTTGGCCTCAGTTCAGTAGAAGTGGCATAAGAAGGATTATCAAACACATTTCTACTCTGAGAACTAAACCTAAACTCGTTCTTTAATCTCAAATCTAAGGTGGTCACTCTGCATACATCTTGAGATTTTTCAAAATCAAAGTAATCATTGAAGAAGTTTGGTGTTGCAACGTAAAATAAAGTATTTATGTAATACCTGAGAGTTACCTATAAAGTATTTATATAATACTTGAAAGAAATATGTATGATACTATATGTTATTTGTGTAATATCTGAGATATATTTATATAATACCTGAGAGTAACATATACAAAAATCTATAAGGTATTTATATAATACCTGAAAGTAATGTGTGTGATACTTAAACCTATAAGGTATTTATATAATACCTGAAAGTAATATGTGTGATACTTAAAAACTACTTTGTGTAATACCTAAAAGGTATTTATGTAATACATAAGAGTAGCATATACAAATACCTATAAGGTATTTATGTAATACCTGAAAGTAATATGTGTGATACTTAAAAGATACTTGTGTAATACCTGAAAGTAACATATACAAATACCTATAAGGTGTTTATGTAATACTCAAAGGAAATATGTGTGATATACTTTTATAATGCCTGAAAGGTATTTATGTAATACCCCTGAGAGTAACATATATAAATGCCTATTAGGTAATTATGTAATACCTTAAATGATTTCATGGCAATTTGAAGAAGAATAAGAAACAAGAAGATATACAAGAAGAATAAGAAGAAGAATATACTAAACAAATAAGAAGAATAACAAATCAATAAGAAAAGAGACTAAGAAGAAGAAGGAGAAAGAAGAAAAAAGAGAAAAAAGAAGAAAACAACATTGTTTCTGCATAATACCTTAAGGGTAGATATGTGATACATGAAGAATAAATGTGTGATACCTGAAGAGTAAATCAGGTGCGCGCACGGGCGCGTGGGCACGCGTGAGAGCGGCCCACGTGTCGCGTCGGGTCGGGTTGGGGGCACGGATCTAAGATCCGTACCCCTGGGACATATAATTTTTTGCCTATATACAAAGCAATTAATTGAAATTTCGGCGGTCCGGTTTAGAGGTTCTAACAACTATTAATAAATATAAAAAATTATCGCATCTCTAATTTCTCATGTTTATTGTATTATATATTTTTAACACATAAATTAGGGGCTACATTATTATATGGATTTTGTATAAACGTAAGAAATTCTTGATATATTTTATGTAGTTAAATTTTAATTCGATGTGCTATAAATTCAAGTAATTGAATTTAAATTTGATAACATTAAAACCCTCAACCAACAAGTAACAACCATAAATTTAGAGGAGTTTTCCTATCTAACATTTTTTTCAAAACTATAATAATATTATTAACTTTAAAAAAATGTCACAAAGTAACCCTCCAATTAATCGACCCTTGTGGCAATACACATCAACCATGAAGGTAAGGAAAACAAAGAAAGAAAGAGAGAGCTGTAAACGAAACACTAGAAAACAACAAAATTAAGCCTTAATAAAAAAGATCTTAATGTATATGAACAACAGAGCCGAAAGAAATATAATCTATAACAGATTTTTTTGGGTATAATCTTTCCTCGATCTTGAATCAAAAAGCATCAAATCAAAATCAAGAGGCAAACATGGCAAAAACTTATATACCCCGGTGTACGTAACCCTAAAAGTATTATTAATTTGGTATTAATTATATATTTGTAAGGTTTTAGTTGTATACTCATAAGGTATTACTTGCATACTCATAAGGTATTTACTTGTATAGTGAAACATATTAGTTGTATATTCATAATTTATTAGTTTTATATTCATAAGATATTAATTATTTACTTATAAGTAATATATACTATATATTAAAGCAAGAAAGTTGGCAAAAATTACAAGATTGTCACTTTCTCATCTAAAAGTGTCATGTCAATAAAAAAAAATTGTAAATCTTACTTGATAAGCTATTCTTTAATAAAAAATAAAAAAAAAGATCAATCTTACTCTAGAAGCTATTTTATAATCTATATAAAGTTAAGAGATAAGAGAGAGAGAGAGAGAGAGAGAGAGAGAGAGAGAGAGAGATTGATTTCTCAAATCTATATAAAACTAAAAAATGGAGAAAAATATAGTGGTTTCTCAACAAAAGATAGATGCATAGAAAATAAAATAAAATAAAATAATATATACAAAGAATAAAGAGAAATAACCATAAATATAATTATTTCTCAAATCTATATAAAACAAAACAAAAAATGAAAGAATTAATACAAGATTTGCTAAACATTCAAAGATAAAAAAATTCTTCCTAATCTTATTGTCTAAAAAAAAAAAAAGAATAATAAAAAATCGTAAATATAATAATTTCTCAAATCTATATAAAAAATGAAAGAATACAAGATTTGTTAAACATTCAAAGGTAAAAAAGTTATTTCAGATCTTGTTGTCTCATATCTTCATTTAAGGAGATCTCACCAAATTGTCTTTGTACATTAAATACAAATTGAACAAATAATTTTGTGAGAGAGAAATGAAGAAATGACATAAGAAAACTATACATGATGATTCAAGTATGAGAGTGGAATATACAAATTATAAAAAATAGCCTAAAATGAAACCCACTTGTAAGCACCAACGGCCTTCTAATCTGTTTAAAGTTAATTTAAAGTTAATTTGTTTTATAATTAATTCTAATCTTTACAATATATTAATTAATATCTCAAGCATAATTTTGGACACAAATATTTTGTAACTCTCGAATCTTAACTTTAAGGATAACTAGTATAAGTCCCGTGCGATGCACGGATATATATAAATTTTACCATTTTAATGTGAAATTGTTGAATACGAAAATAATAAATTTTATTAGAGTAATTTCAATCTCATTTGTTAACCATGTGATGCACGATCATAAAATATTTCCAAACTGATGTAAAATGTTAATTTAAGAAAAAATTTAATGCCAATTGGTACCCATATAATGGGTGGGCATATAAATTTATAAGTATTGTAATTTTCTAAACAAAAAAATGTTCATGATAAAACAATATAGTTATTCAGAGTTATTTCAATTTAATTTATTGCATATATGATTTACGAATTTTAAATATTATTATATTCATCATACACTGTCAAACTACTTTATCAAAGATAATGATCACATGCCCACCATGAACATATCATAATATGTCCACCACTATTGTGTAAATATTTTATTCCTTTAAAATCTGAGATATAAAATTAATAGTTGTGTTAGATTTTTGACATCAACGATGATCACATGTGCCCAACATGGGTAGGTTAGCTAAGCTCATTTTATCAATTGTACTTGTCACAATTGTTTTGGAAAAAAATTATGTAAATATATGTTCAATAAGATACTCATAATGAGTATATAAAATGGAGATATTATTGTATATTATTCAAAAATAAAAAATTTAAATTTAACATACTTTTAAAAAAAATTATATTAATTTGTTTAGATGCCATAAAAATCAAAATTTCTCAATTACAGAAGTTTTTTGAACAAAAATATAGATCAATTTTCTTGAATTTTGTACATTATTTAAAACGAAAATGTATAAAAGATAAGTTAAAAAAAGTCAATACAAAAAAGTTTTTAAGATAAATTTTAAATTAGTACTTTTTATTTAGAAAGAACATCGTATATTATAGGGTTAATTGTACTTTAATTACAACTTGAACTAAATTTTTTGGTAATTTTAAAACAAAAATAACATTTGATACATTGTGTAATTATCATCATTGGGTAAACTTTGACTTTATCCTTGTTGATGTGTCCAAATAACTAAATAAAAAACTTGATAAAGTAAAGTTAAAAAACATATAAAAATATTTCGATCAAATTTTTGCAAATTTATATTCGAGATTGATCAAATATTTAGATCATTTTTTTTTATCATTTTTAATTTATAATTCTTATTAAAAATAATAAATTATTGCATTTCTACTTTTAGACAGTTGACATGAGCATGAAAAAATAGTTTCATTTCCACTTTTAAGAAGATAATTGTTATCATATGGTAAGTATTACCATAATTACTACATAATTATACCAAAGTCGTATATCATTTGATTACCAAACATATTTGTTTACTTTTATCGATTATCAACAAAGTGTTAATACATTTTAAAGATATAAAAAAATACAATTATATATGATTCTATAAGATATATACTTTAAATTTCTTAATGAATTAAAATTGGAAATGGTTTTTCCATATTTTGAAGATTTTGATTTCGAAAATTCTTTGTAGTACATAATGTGTTACATAAAAACATCCAATTTCAATACTCATATATTAATTTTTACAAATATTGAAAAATATAGATTAACTATGCAAAGATTTATCATTTTAAAGGATTATATCACTTTATGCATTATATTCATAAAGATTTATAAGATTTTAAATTTATTGTATTTTATGTTAATTATAAAAATAATATACTTAAATCAAGATTAGTCATATATATGTTAAATATATACATATTTGGAATAGATATCTAAACAACATAATGTTAAAATATAAATCAAGTTATATACAAATATCTATCTAATCATGATGACCATTAGATTGTAAAAAGAAATGTACAAAAAATATTCATATCTAATAAATTAATAGAGAAATAATAAATTACATAATTTAAATTTAATTATTTGTGTTATGGTGATAACTGATTCAATCTTTTTTGGCATAACATAAAATACACTACATCCGTGCGATGCACGGGATTAATTTTTTTTAAATGTAATTATAATAAATATTAAATATATATATATATAGACACACACACACATATCATGTATATTTAAAATATGTGAATTAAAAGTGACAATACATAAATTTAACAATAAGTCAACTGTAGATTTTTTAATTGCACAGTAAGTGTTGGAAATTTTCACTTCACTTTTATATTAATATTTATACATATGAAAAACATATATATCAAATAAAGGAGATAAACAAACCAATATTATTTCTCTATAATCTGAAATGCATGTATAATTACCTTTTCTTGTTTTAGCTCGACACATTTGCAAACAAAAACAATGTAAACGGACAATCCATTGTTTAATAAAAGGCAAATTTTATCTACGAAGTCATCCCATAAAGTGTACATACTTTGACATTTCCTAAAGATAATAATAGAAAAAATATATCAAATATTAATAAGAATCAAAATACTTTACATATAATAATTATGAAAAACATGAAATATAAATAAAGAAGATACTCTGTAGGTCTTCATGAATAATCTTCATTAGTCTCTTAGGACAATTTATCAATCTCTTGATTTGGGATGGTTAAATAGCAACCAATTTATTAATTATATTTGAAATATGAAATAAATATTTAATTAGCAAGAAAATTCGAACATCATTTCTTTATAAGTATTAGATCGTTGCAATAATAATATAGATTTGATATATAATTTACTAAAAAATATGTTGTAACATCATTGTCATTGCATTAGATCGTTGTTGATTTATGAGCTGAAAATACATCTTTATTATATCTTTATTTTATTGTAATAATAAAAAAATTAGTCAAAACACTTATTTATTTTATAATCAAACAATTTTATTTTCTTTGATTTACAATTAAATCTTTATCTCAAATAACGCAATATAATCAATGTAATCTAATGATAGAATAAATATATATGTCAAAAAATACTATAACTCATAATAGATAGATAAGGTCAAGCCTTTATTTACGGAAAATTAATTCCCAAATGTCAAATTAAAATTAATATTTTTATGAATACCAATTACAACAATTACCACAGTCATTTATGAATAATCAATATCTTACTGAAATCAATTATATTATTCCATTTAGATCATATCACCACTTTTAAGGGAAAACTGTTTTCATAATTTACTACATATAGATGGATGAATGGATTTTTTTATCACATAATTTCACAATTTTTTATTTTTCATTCATTATTTCCATATTTAGGTTGGGGCATTTGGATGGGAAATATATGAAAGATAAAAAATTATAAACAATAAATTAATATCTTTATCATCCATATATTATCAATGAGCCTTTTTTTTTCAAACTTCATTAAATATATATAGGATGACAAATTTGTTTTTTTTATTTTATTATCAATTTGTTGAGTAAGTTCTTAAATTTTAAAAAGATGTGCCTTGTCAGATGATTAGTATTTGATGGATAGTTTTCTATTGCAATTAAATATTAGATATGTAGTTGATATATTGTAATTGATATATATCTTTAAAATTCAATATAATTTGGTTTAATATATTACAGGTTTTCGACTTACATATATAAGGTGAATATGAAATATTTTGAAATTATTACAAATCAAGTACATTATTACAGAAAAGGGAATAATCTTTATATAAAAAAAAATCACAACAGGAAAACCAATCAATTACATTATCTTATATGTAGAATGAATAATTCAACTAATTACATAATCTTGTTATCTCTAAAAATAATAAATTATATGACAAAAGGCTCAAAAAACAAAAACAAATTATAGGATTCATTTTTAGAAATTTCTATCAAAAAACAAATCCATCTTATAATGTATAAACTTTTAATCTTCAAAATCTTTACTACTTCTATAGAATCAGAAGTTGTAAATCCGATTTCTTCACTGAATTTCTTCATAAAGTAAAAAATATATATATTACATTGCAATAAGAATAATCCATATGCATCCACAATAAAATAAAACACTCAAAAATAATTCATCTCCAAAATATGAATAACAATAGGAACTTACATTGTTCAAAAGCGAATGATAAAGTTACACAATCCGGTTTCTTCACCGAATTCCTGCACAAAGTAAAAAAAAAAAAAACATAGCAATAAGAATAATCCATATGCAATATCAATGAAATAAAACATACTCTAAATAATTTGTCTCCAAAATATGAATAACATTAGGAACTTTAATCATTCAAAAGCGAACAATAAAGTCAAACAATTATTAATCATCCATCCAAACTATAAAGTATCTCAAATAAAATTCACAACCAAATTTTAAAAAAACCAAAAAAAAAAAACACACACACACACACAATCCATGGTAACAGAATGTTTGGAATGCAGAGAATTTGAGAAATTGTGAAGAGAGCGTGTGAGTCAATTCCAAGTTTGTTCTTTCATATTTATAGTGTATAATTTGTTTATTAGATATGAAATTAGTGCATTATGTATGGCATAAATGTAGTTGTTTCCTAATTTATAGATCTTGTTTCCAAATATATTGGCTGTAAATAATGATCATTTTCTACTTCCTATTATATGAAATGAAATCACATATAAAACAGCAATGGGTTTAATATTTATAAAGCATGTAAACGGACTATTATACATTTAATATTGTTTATTTTATTGTTTTTTAATTTCTAATATATATTAAGATTATACCAAAATCTCATTTTGTTTTCTCATATTGTGATATTCAATTTTAATGTTGCTATATATTTAGTAGATCATTATTCATATTGCCAAACCTATTATTGTGTTATTACCATATCGTATTCAATGGATGAAAATTATGCATAATTCAACAACATCAACATCTATTATCTATTATAATTTTAGAAAGACATTTCTAATTATGTAAGTTTCAAAATAAATCACTATTTTTTATATGAAATCAATATCAATTTAATATAAAATAAAATTTTCATCTAAGAGAAACAAAAATCGATTTTCCTAATAAATAATACATTGCTTGGTATATAGGCGGAAACATTGACTTCCATATTATTTGGATAAATTTCAGTATATAAAGTTAATCTTTTCAAAATTTATTCCTATTAAGCATATGAAATATTATGGTTCCAAAAAAAAAAACCATATGAAATATTTACCATTTTGTAAATTTTGGTTTGAGATTTAAATTTCAAAATAATTTTCTATGGTGTAAAACGTTTTCCAAAAATTATGGGTCAACAACAATCATAATTTAAGGTAATTAACATAAATGTTCAATTATAAATATCATACTTATCACTTCATTTTATAATTTGATAATTTCTTTATTTATTCCATATTTAGGATGTGGCTTTTGGGCGGGAAATTCATTGTCTTTCTATTTTAAGTCTTTCAATAGTTGACTTAATATATTATAATTTAGATTAAATCCATTAAAATTAAATAATTATTATTTTATTTTTAATTCATTTCATTAGCTACACACAATATTTTAATTATTATTATTCTTCAAATTAGTATTGTGAAATGTATTATTTCATTAGTCTAATTAAATTATTCTTTGAATTTCAAGTATATTACACTATTGAAGTTGTCATTTAATTATCTATGTATATTAAAAAATTGAATTTTTAATTTTACTTCATATATTATGATTTACATACCATATATATTTTTTACTTCATATATTACAATTTATACATACCATGTATATATTTTACTTATAATAAGGTTTATATACCATATATATTCATATACAAAATCAATATTTTTGGCAATAATTAAGCATTTATTAGATGAGATCATATTAACATTCATATACCATATATAGATTATAATTTCTAAGATTTTATCAGTATCATAGATGATATTATTACCATATATAATCATGTTTAATACAATAATTTTTTTAATTATAAATTATGAAATAATAAATATTGCATTTCTACTTTTGGGAATTGGAAATGGGCGGGAAAATATTATCATTTCTATTTTGAGAGGTAATTATTATTATTATATATATAGATATATAGATATATAGATTATAATAAGTATTGTTATATTATTATTATTATTAAATTATAAATGTTATCCAATTGTAGGGAATATTAGCCAGAATTGTAAGTATGTTGAAAACAACCATTTGAATGATGAAGAAATGAAATAATTGTACATCTTGTCTAGATACAAAAATATAATTATAGATTTTTTAGTTAACGATTGAGATTAGTAATAAAATAATGTTCTAAATATCATCTAATTATAAAAAAATTAAAAATTCATTTGGATCACTATTGTATTATTATTATTATTATTATTATTATTATTATCATTTAAAATATTATTATTATTATTATGTATATATTTCGTCCATGTATATAATGATTTGATTGTATACCATATATATTCATTATACAAAATCAATATTTTTTGGAAATTACCATAAATTCAATTAATATAACAAAAAATTAAATATTTAATATTTAATAAAATTTCTATAATTAGAAAGTGAAAATGGGCGGGAAAACTTTTGGCATTACTATTTTTAGGGGTAATTGTTATTATATATATATAGATTAATATTGTCACAATGAGTCCAATAACTGCATTTTCATCTTAAGCAATTGTATCCAAATTCTACTAGAAATGGATAAAAAACAACTTTGGCACTCAAAGTATATACGCAATTCTTTTACTTTGTTATCTAATCATTTTAATACTTTTTGACAATCATCCAATTTATAAATTTTATACATTTTGTTGCTATGCAAGCTTCATGACGTTTCATCATTTTTCTATCTAAAATTGCAGCTCAATATTTTATTGCAAAAATGTTATTATTTTTAATTTAATTTATATATAAATAAGAAATTGCAGAAATTAATAAAAGGAGATTACAAAATTTCTGGTATTTTGACAAATATTTAATAAGTTTTTAAATATTTTATTATGTTTCAAGGCAAGCACCTCCTAAATTTTGATTGGCTTAATTCTAGACAAGCAGAATTATTTCAAGTTTGAAATATTGTGAAGCATTATGTTATTGGAAAATTAGGTATGAAAAGAAGTCTTGTCTATGACTTCAGTGCGAGACAATTATGGTTCAACTCTTTCAACTTGATGAATAATCCCTTACCACTTTGACAACTTATAATGTGTTCATTATTCATCAGCAACAATGAGTAAAACCGTTTCACATATTTAATTTTGTAAAATGAATTAATTCATATTTCATAATTTATATATGAGTATGAGGTACAAAATTATTAAATTAACAAATTTGAGTTTAAAAATTTAGAAAGTAAAAGCAATCATTGGCAAACATTTTTTAATTATTGGAATCACCACGCATTATTTTTGTAATGATGATAAATCTGGACCAAACTAATGAAGGTGGTCCAGAAATTAATTATATATATCACATCGATGCGATTTTGCAATTATAAAAGACAAAAGAAAAAAAAAATAAAAAACCTCTAATAGAAACTTTAATTTTATCTTAGCTTCTTATTTAAAAAATAAAAGAGTATACAGATTTATAAAAGAGAGAAAAGTATGTAAAATAGGATTAAGAAACATAAAATTTTATCACACGAGAGAAAAGAATTGCAACAGTACCTTATAAAACCAGTGTATTCTTATATAAGTTAGCATTAGATATCATAGCATGTAATACAATCGGTATACATATGTTATAATGATTTTCTAGATCTCATTTGAAATTAAATTTATCATCTGACTTTTTAAAAACATAAAAATTTATATAAAATTATCTAAAATATTTATTATGTGAGATAAAGTTCTACTACCCACAATTCAAATGCATTTTTACAAGTAAATCCTTATTTTATGGATTATGAGGGTGGGTTTGACTGAAATTAGATTTGTGAAATGTACTCCAAATGAAAATAAGATTTCATTTTCAATAAAAATTAATATCCAGTATTATATATTTAAAAAGTAATCAATACTTATTTATATAAAATGATAAGGCATAGACTTGCATTGACTGGACCAAGTATTGTGTTTAAACTATGTGAAGTGAGAACAAAAAAATTCGAATCTAAGTCGGGCATTAACTTGACCCAAGAAAATTAATTCTCACTTTCCCATTAGTTTCCTTTCTTAGCCACAATAGTCTTACAATTTTACATAAATAGAATGACTTCAGTTCTTGTTTGCTACACACTATTAGTTCAAAATCAAGCCTCATGGAGAGATTTTTCCAGTTTTCTCTATTTGCTCTACTCTCACTAGTTCTATGTTTGTTGAGTTGTGGTTTAGCTAGCACAACAAATAACAATATCAATATCGATCAATCTTCACTTCTAATATTGAAATCCCACATCATTTCAGATTCTTATAGTATGTTGTCTAAAAATTGGGCAACCGAAACCTCTGTTTGTAGTTGGATTGGAGTTGGTTGTGACACCAGTTACAATAGAGTGACTAAATTGAACATTCCAAATATGAAACTTAGAGGCAGCATCCCACCAGAAATGTCACGCCCCAAAATCTTTAGATCAAAATATCAGAGTTTTTCTTTGTGGGCGTGAAGAAAGAAGGGGAAGGAGACGTGCATGATATAAAAAAAAAACCTTTGGATAAAGATAACATACGATTTTTATATATACAAAACCTCGGTGTCTAGCCGAAATAAAACATTTAACATAACAGCGGAAAAATCATCAGGATCTATTTACAGAAAAGGATGATACATTTTTACGAAACGTGAAATTCTATAAAAACATTGTTTACATTATGTTTTGAAACAGAAAGGGGAAAGCTTAATATGGCACCGCCTCTCTCTACGCATCTCGACTTCCGTCATCTCCTGTAGTGTGAGTACAGGTGGGGGGTGAGTGCGTTGAATACACTCATGGGAGCAAATTCTCATATAATTACAATTCGTTAAACAATTAAATCATTTTAACATATACAAATACAACAATTAGACACATCACAAATAATGCACAACATATAATTTAAGAACACACAACAACATATGGTGCTTTTTACGGGCCACCAGTCCATCCAGAACGAGATCATAGATTCTCATTCCGTTGGTGCTTTTTACGGGCCACCAGTCCATCCGGAACGTGATCATAGACCATCGTCTGTTTACATATTCAAAATGTGGTGCTTTTATGGGCCACCAGTCCATCATAACATATTGGTGCTTTTATGGGCCACCAGTCCATCATATCATGACTTGGACTTCCGTCCTCTTATAACATTTACATAATGTTTGCGTTCCGTTTTCATATAACATTTACATAATGCATGCATGAACATATTAATCACAGCATATAATCATAGCACATAAAGTTCAACAATTCATTTAATATCACGTTTTCATGCATGTGAATCATTATCATTATCATGCGTTAAATACAGAAAACATAGAGTTATTAGGGTTTAGAAGTTACCCCCACCTCGTATAGTGGTTACCACGTGAGTAGCTAGAACAGTAAGTCTGATGACCCAACACCTCAAAGCTTAGTCCAACAAGTAGCCTACACATTTACGGTGTTTCTTAGACCTTAAATACATTATAATTAAAGTTGTAAAGGGTTCCAACGGAAAAACGTTCGTTAACAATGTGACGGATCGAACGATCTAAAGATTGGGATTTTGGAGACAAGGCTGAAATTATAACCCAAAGGGCTGAGATGATAGGAAATGAAATAAGGATCGCAACGCAAAAAGAATGAGCTCAATCGGAGTTAAAACGAGCTCAAACGGAGCATTTTAAGTTCAGGGGTATTTTGGTAATTTTGGTCAAAGGGTTGACTTTGACCGGGCCCACGACCCTCGGTCAATGACGTCTCGTCAGCGACGACTCGAAAAAGATGAACGACGGATATAACGGGATTCGGATCGAAAAAACGGCGTTGCGGGCGACGAGGCACGCACGCAGACGTCGTCGGGTCGAAAACTCGACGGCTTCCGAGTTTTCTCGGCAGCCGGGTGCGCGTCTCAGCAGCACTCGGCGGCTGGCTCGGCGGCTGCCGAGTTTTCTCGGCCAGCACCTTCCTAGGTTGACGGCGTCGGGCCTGGTTGACACGCCTCCTTCCCGGCGGCACCGCCTTATGCCGCCGCCTCCAGGTTCGCCGGAAACCTTGCACCGCCGGCTACCACCTCCGGCCATCCCTCGCCGGATTCCGGCGGTGAATAGTGTTCGAAACTTCGCCGCAAATCCCTTCGTCGCACTGATTTTCTGAAAATTCCAACTTCAACCCAAAACTCCGACCGGCGACTTCCCGTCGCCGGCGACCCTTCCCTGACCCTTAGCCGGTGACTCCCCATCGCCGGCCACCTATTCCGGCCAACCCAAACCACCAACACACACACCCATATATACACGCATACACACACACACTCACGCTCAAACACACACACACTTTCCTTTCCTTGGCCGGCAGCCACCTGTCGCCGGCTGCCTCCTCCTCCACCTCGCCGGCGACCTCCTGTCGCCGGCTGTTCCTTCCCCCACGGCGGCGCCCCTCGGCGCCGCCTCCAACAGCATGCACAAGCACACACACTCACACACCATACTACACACACACATGCATGCATACATATATATACACACTGTCCATCTCCGGCGCCGCCACCCACGGCGGCGCCGGCACTCCAGCGACAGGCCACGACCTCTGGCGGCCTCCGGCAGCAGCTCCGGCGCGGTGGAGAGAGAAAAATCAGAGGAGAGAGAAAGGTTGATCAAGGGTTAGGGTTAGGGTTTCAAGGCTGTTTTTCACCGTTTTCCGGCGAACGAAAACTCGGATTTGAATTCCGAGACCTATTCTAGAATCGTCTCGTCGAGACGAACGTCGTGTGCGAAAATCGTCCGATTCCGACAACGTTGAAATTTTCCGGCCACCGGCCGGCGGCGGCGCGCCGGAGGCAGAAAATAGAGGGGAGAGAGAGAGGGAGAGGAGAGAGAGACTTACGTGCGTTCGGCGCTTTTCGGCTCGTTCGGAAAAACGGTGAAAAACGAATCGGGAGAGCTCCTATTTATAGAATTTTCGAAAAACACTATTCACCCAAAATATCTTGGGTTACTATTCATCGATTTGACTCGAGTTACTGTTCATCAAGAATATCTCGTATTTTCTACTATTCGTATACGCCTCGTATACGTCGTATTCTTCGTTTTCGCTGTTTTCTTCATTATTTGAGCTACGTAACTCCGATTAACAACTAGTTCGTTTCTATGTTCTCGTATTTCGAATACGCATTGCGGAATAAATTAATATCCTATGTTCCACACATCTAATAAAATTATCGATCTAAATCTCGCATTAAACACGTATTTGAAACACACGTAATAAATTAAACAATTAAAACATACGCACAAAATTATTAAGTCATGCGTTAAAATATTTAATTAATAAATTATGCTCGTTTTGATCCGGGGCGCTACAAGAAATCGGTAATCTTTCTTTCCTTATTTCTCTAGACATGAGAGGGAACTCTTTCCGTGGCCCAATTCCTCCATCCATTTTCAACATGTCATCCTTAGAAGTTTTGGTCTTACGATCTAATGATTTATCAAGTAGTTTACCAGTTAACATGTGCAAGCATAATCTACACACACTCAAAGAACTTGATATATCATATAATGGGTTGTTTGGAGAAATACCATCAAGTTTGGGTCAGTGCTCACAACTTGAATATATTTCCTTGGAATTTAATAACTTTGGTGGACACAGTGGCGGAGCCAGGATTTTTATCGAGGGGGGCCCAACTAATAAAAGAATAACAATAGTTTTAAGAATAAAATCATAAAATTACGATAAAGTCAGTGTATCACATTTTAAAATAACATCTAAAATCAATATCTTTATAACATTTCAACATGACAAATAAAAAAAAATGATTACAATATTTATGTTGTATTTTTGCCTATTTTGAAATCATTGCAAGATACTTTCGTTGCTAACATTTCCAAATACATCCTTTTCTGATGTATTATTAAATAATTATTCAATAATATATCGCTCATTGGATTCAAAAGTGAACTTTGAATATTGTTCATTTTGAAACATTTTTTAATATTAATACTGATATTTTTCTATAATAATTTTTCATTATTTATGAAAGATAAGATAAAATTAGAATTATTAAATATCATTAAATTAACATTACTATTATACAAACTATAAATCAACATCTAACTTATCAAAGCTAACAGTTCACAAAATAATAATCAATGATAATAATTATTTACAATCACTTCATATTTTATTAAGCCAAAATAACGAATATATTATATATTCTATAACAATTGATAATCAAATAAATTAAAATAATATCATTACTCAATGAAGAAAAATAAATAATGAGTTTAGATATATGAACAATTTACCTTAAAAATCTTAAAATTTGATATTTTTAATAAGAATTTGATAATATGCAAGTAAAATTAATTAATATATCTATTTTTTGAATAAAAATATAAAATTACCTAAAATATATTTTTTTTTTTTAAATCTCAGGGGGTCCAGTGCCCCCCTTGGCTCCAATGTAGCTCCGCCACTGCCGTGGACATGTGCCTGGAGAAAATCGGGAACTTGACTCGGCTCAGTGAATTATCCCTTGGAGGCAACAATTTCAGTGGTAAGATTTTATCTCTTTACGAAATCTTAACTTGCAATTCCATTTTTTTTTTTAGATTTTATTCCTTAGATTTATATCTTATCTTATATATGTTGTTGCTTGTGTTTTACATTTTTCTCTCTTTG
Source organism: Scutellaria galericulata (assembly GCA_946896805.1). NCBI lineage: Eukaryota > Viridiplantae > Streptophyta > Magnoliopsida > Lamiales > Lamiaceae > Scutellaria > Scutellaria galericulata. Next base: position 13,690,993 of record OX335789.1, read on the forward strand.
CCTTGTTGTGGTTAGTGGCAAAGAAAATTATATTTTTTTTAAATGTTTTTTCTACTATATATATAGTAACAATTCAGATATGCTTTTAGAATATTTTTTAATTTTAAATTTTTTAAGACTTATAAAAAAATTAAAGAAGTTGTCGAACTTTTAGGCAATATTCCACTAAAAATCGAAATTCTTTATTTTCTTGTTTTCTTAAGTATGGAAAAAACTTTTTCCATAATCCTATTCCCCCATTCACATTGAAAAATTTGAAGAATTTCTCTTGGCTAAAAAAAACAAAATTTAATAACTTGACAAAAAAGAATATTTATAAGTTTAGATGGTTAAAAATGAAGGTTACTCTAAATTATTATTTATGTACACATGAGCATTTTTAGAGGCTGATATATCGAAATGCAAATTTAATGACAAGAGATTACAAAACTAGTTTTCTTATCCATTAATTTGTGCATATCTCAAAAAATAAAATACCTATTCTTGAGTGTTCATCTATCATAATTCACATAAAAGAATAAAAAACAGAAAAAAAAAAAAAAGCATGATATATATAGGTGTGCACTAATATATAGCACATATTAATTATTAGTAAGTCTCCTCTGCAATTGTTGCACATACAACTCGTAAGTCGGGTCTGAGTTTGGGTCAATTCGAATCCACATATTTTTCCTTTTTTTTTTATTTACCCTGACCTTTTTTTTTATGTTAAACATAATTTTATGTTATGTTAGACATACATTTATGTACATATATGCATACCTTTTATATCCAGGTTTCATAGCCTTAGTGCAATACTTTAACTTAAAAAAAAAAATCACTAACATTTATGTTATATTAAGCATACATTTATACTATGTTAGCCATACCTTTATGTACAAATAGTCATACCTTTATGTCCAGATTTCATACCTTTAGTGCAATACTTTAATTTTTAAAAGAAAAAACCACTGACCTTTATAATATGTTAAACATATATTTATGTACAGATAGTCATACATTTATGTCCATATTTCATAAAAATGTTAAGGTACATAATTTTGGCGAATTTGTGTACGACCTGGTGGCGCGTGCAGGCGTGTGGCTGTGCGTGGTGGCCAGGTCGACCTAAGTGCACGGACCCTGGGTCCTTGCACCAAGTACACAAAATATTTTGTCATTAATTAATCGATATATCATTTTTATCAAAGAATTTCTATAATTATGCTTCGAAAATTACCAAGTGTGCTTAGGGAAGTGTCAATGTTACCCTTAATTCCTTCATATTTAGTAGTTTTTAAAAATACCTTACATCTAAGTATGTTATGCCAAACATGTCTTTTTATCTAAAACTTACTGGTAATATGTTGATGTGTCCTTTTTTATACACGTGGCATTAAAAAGTTCATGTGTCATTTTTATTGCTTATTTGGCGTAAACCATTTAATTATTAATAAATATAACTGAAAAAGTCATTTTATAAAATCAGAAAACTATTTTAAGAATCAGCAAATAAAATCTAAAAACCGGTTTAACAATGAATTATTAATAATAATAAATTTTGGAAATTATGTTTGAAATTTTGGAAGTAATAAATAAATTTTAAAATATTAGTTAAGTAGATCTAAGAATATAACAAAATTAGAAATATTAATTTCAAAAAACGAGAAAAATATGTTAAAATATCAAAATCAAAAAATAGAATCGAAAAAAGATATTTTCGAAATATCCTAGGATATATTCATAGCTAGGTAACAAATGGTAACAGGGTTTTGTAAATATTGATTTTTATGTCCCCTCTTTGTCTCTTAACTTAAAGAAAGGAATTGTGGTTGTACTGTTGAAGTAAATGCAATAATCTCTAATTTTCTAAATAACAAAAGTATTACAATTTTATTATTTACAAGTATTTATCATAAAATATTCTTCTTCACAAGATTCAGAGATCCTGACAATGACAATACAGCTAATTCTAAAAATACAAGATGCATGTATGCATTTATAAAGTAACAAATTCAATGGCAAAACAACTCAGATCCTTTATATTAATCCTAATTAAGTTTTAATTTATATAGTTTAGCCCTTGATAAGTTTGGGTAAAAAAAAAAACCTTTATCAGTTTAATCCCTCACATTTTCATTTAATGAAAACATTTCGAATTGATCCATTAAATATTAGTGGTACTGTCCAGTTTTTTAACTTTTTTTACAACTTTTGTTTAGGTCATATCCTTAGAGATTTCATCATATATATTAAATTAAAATTTGAAAGTACAATAATGATTAATTTCTATGTTTACCCATGTTTTAATTTATTACAGTGATATCATATATTTATATTTGATAATTAAGTGGATTTTCATGATCTTATTATTGTACAGGTTTCATTCCAGAAGAGATTGGTCATCTAAATAATTTAGAGTTGTTGGGCATGAGTTCTAACAATTTGATGGGCTCTTTGCCTCCAACCATCTTTAATATATCATCCTTGAAAAAAATTTGGTTATATGGTAACATGCTTAGTGCACTGCCAACACAAATTGGGAACATGAAAGCACTTCGATACTTAGACCTCTATGACAACAATTTAAGTGGTATGATTCTGTTTCTTTGATTGCTTTAAAAAAAAAAAAAAAAAACTCTATTGAACAACTTGAATATATTTAATTGGCATTAAACAAAGTTGGTGGACATGTGCCTAAAGAAATCAGGAACTTGACTAAACTCAAGATGTCATCTCCTTACAGGATATAAATAATCGTAGCCTCTTTTTTTTTTAATTTCTTTTAATTTTATTTTTTTGGACTCTGAAATAAGTTCACTATAATGTCTTTCAATTACATGTCATGTTTTCCATGCATTCAATTAAAAAAGTCCTTTTAAATTTTTGATAAATAACAATTCAGAAATTTATTTTTTTTATTATTATATGGATCAGAAACAATTGATTATTGTACCTTGCATTCAGCAATTTGAGTGGTAAGATCTTATCTCTTTGCAAAATATTAGATTGCAACTCCTTTTTCTTTTTTTTTAAGAATGTATGTATTCATTGTTGTACATTTAATTTATCCTCTTTGTCAGGGTTCTAAATTGATGTGGTTAATGGAGAAGGAAAACAAAATTAATTTTTCATGATCTTATTATTATTGTACAGGTTTCATTCCAGAAGAGATTGGTGATCTAAATAGTTTAGAGTTGTTGGACATGAGTTCTAACAAATTGATGGGCCCTTTGCCTCCAACCATCTGTAACATGTCATCCTTGAAAGAAATTTGGTTATGTGGTAACATGTTGAGTGGCCCTTTGCCTCCAGCCATCTTTAACATTTCATCCTTGAAAGAAATTTGGTTAATAGAAAACATGCTTAGTGCACTGCCAACAGAAATTGGGAACATGAATGCACTTCAATTCTTAGACCTCCGCAACAACAATTTAAGTGGTATGATTTTGTTTCTTTCATTGCTTTAAAAAATTTCATCTTTCTCTTGTGCAATTGTGATTTTCTTTTTCTACGATAGAAAATAATTCTTTTTTATCAGAATTGAATCTTATTAGTGTTGTTCCTTATGTTTTATATTTTTCCCTTTTTATCAGAGGTTCTAAATTGATGTGGTTAAAGGAAAAGACAACAAATATATATATATATATATATATATATATATATATTATTTAAGTAGATATGAAACTATAATAAAATCATCATCAGAAAATGTTTTTAAAATATCTAAAATCAACCAATAAAATCTAAAAAACATATTTTAGAAAATTATCCTAGATTAGAAAATAGTATTCATATAAGTATTGGTTTTTACCATATTCTCTGTCTCCATACTTAAAGAAAGCCATTGTGGTTGTACTGCTAAAGATCAAAATAATAATAATAATAATAATAATAATAATAATAATAATAATAATAATAATAATAATAATAATAATGTAAAAATGCAATAATCTCTAATTTTTTTAATTAACAAAAGTATTAGACTTTTATTACTAAAAGTATTTAATATATAATATTCTTCTTTACAAGATTCAATGATATATGGTATAGCTAATCTATATCAATATATATATATATATATATATATATATATATATAATAACAATTACCCCCTAAAAATAGAAATGACAAAAGTTTTCCCGCTCATTTCCCCTTACTAATATTAGAAATATATTATTAAGTATTTTTTTTGTGTGTGTATATATATGGTATATATATGGTATATAATACTCTTTTATAATGGACAAAATCTTCAAATAAAAAATTTAACAAATTTTTCATTTTATAAACTTAGTAAGATTTATATTGATTTTTTTTCTACAAAAAAACTAATTTAACACATCTAATGTGTTATAAATTTATACTCATTTTGATTTGAACATATGATATTTTATTAGTCAATTCATTATATTGTTTCATGAAACTGCAAAATTTCAATCCTACGTAACTATTATTAATCTCATTTCTTAATATTAGAAAAATCAGTTTTTTATATTGTCTCATTTATCTTGATTTTTTTTCTAACAAAAAATAACTTTACATATCTTCTGTGTTATAGATTTAGTACCGTGAATATTGATTTTTTTTAACATATGATATTTTATTAGTCAATTCATTATTGACATAGATATTGGATTAATCAATTCATTATATTTTTTCGTGAAATTGCACAATTTGATCTTACATAATTAATATTAATCTCAAATTATGTAAGTTTTTGCCTTTATATATATTAATAACCTCTTAAAAATATATCATTAAAATATATTATATATATTATAATATCTTGATATAAATTAATAATAGATTGTAATATCATCCGGTTGCATAGTCAATCAATACTATATATAAATATAATTTATAACCAAATTATGATTTGTTTAAATATGGACCTAAAATCAATGTAGATTAAAAGAATATTATAGTGAAGAATATTATATATGGCATAAAAATCATTTGAATTTATTAAGAATTTCCAAAAATATTGATTTTGAATAGTGAATATATATGGTATAAAAACAAATCACTATATATATGGATGGAAAATATGATATAGTATTTGATCATTTTGATCTCAAACACAATCCGGCATTGGAGCAGATTTGGAGCAATAACGTGATAAGTTTTTTAGTTATATATAACTAATATATATGCTATCAATTATGATTTGTTTAAATATGAACCTAAAATCAATTTAGATTAAAAAAAAATATTATAGTGAAGAATATTATATATGGCATAAATATCAATTCGTTTTTTTAAATATATTTCATGGTTCCTAAAATTGCAAAGATCATTGACAAGATTAGTTTTTTCATATATTATAAATAGGTATCATTTTAGGAATCTTCAATACGTACTCATCCAAAAACTCACGTAAAGTAGCAAAAGATTTTGAAAAATTATCATGGCTCCCGTATTCAATGTGGTTAATGACATCAATCCCTCGAAGACATTATGGGCTTTGAAACTTCGTTTGGTGAGAGCTTATGATATACCTGCTTATGGAAATAATAGAGTTGTATACAGTTATGAGTGTGTTTTCAAGGACAAAGAGGTAATGCGCAAAACTTTATTTGATTATATATCTTGATGTATGATCTATTTTCTAGCTATTATATTTAAAGATTTTGTTATAATGTTTTTTTCAGGGTTCTACGATACATGGTTCAGTTCGTAAACCATACTTGGATCGTTACAAACCTTTACTGAATGAGGGAGATTTATATATAATCTCTGATTTCATTGTTGCTGAAAACTCTTTGAAATATCGCACAACGGATTTCAAGTACAAATTTAACTTTTATGGAAAAATTGTTGTGAAAAGGATAACTGATCCAAAATTTCCAAATAGCATTTTTTTTCTTTCAGAAGATTTCAAGATATATTGTCAGAAATATATACTGATGAATATAGACTCTATGGTGATACGCATTTAACAAACAAATAGTTTATTCATTTTGTTATGCGTATTTTCCACACTAATCTAACATGTATTGTAATTTATTTTCTTAGATGTGATTGGATGGATAGCAGGAATGGATGCATCAATAATAAAGGATTTGACCAACAATCCCAAGAAGATGATTGAAATTGTTTTGGAAGATATAGAGTATGTACAGACCTGAACGGTTTTTTAAATTATAATGATTGTTTTTCTCATTGAATTATTTATTAAATTGTGAATTATTTCTTGATATAGGAATTGTAAATTATTTATAGTGTTTTTCTTATAAATCTTTATGAATATAATGCATCAAGTGATATAATCCTTTAAAATGATAAATATTTGCATAGTTAATCTATATTTTTCAATATTTGTAAAAATTAATATATGAGTATTGAAATTGGATGTTTTTATGTAACACATTATGTACTACAAAGAATTTTCGAAATCAAAATCTTTAAAATATGGAAAAACGATTTCCAATATTAATTCATTAAGAAATTTAAAGTATTTTATACAATCATACATAATTGTATTTTTTATATCTTTAAAATGTATTAACACTTTGTTGATAATCGATAAAGGTAAATAAATATGTTTGGTAATCAAATGATATACGACTTTGGTATAATTAATTATGTAGTAATTAATTTAATACTTACCATATGATAACAATTATCTTCTTAAAAGTGGAAATGAAACTATTTTCTTGCTCATTTCAACTATCTAAAAGTAGAAATGCAATAATTTATTATTTTTAATAAGAATTATAAATTAAAAATGATAAAAAAATGATCTAAATATTTGATCAATCTCGGATATAAAATTTACAAAAATTTGATCGAAATATTTTTATATGTTTTTTAACTTTACTATATCAAGTTATTTATCAAGTTATCCGGACACATCAACAAAGATAAAGTCAAAGTTTACCCAATGATGATAATTACACAATGTATCAAATGTTATTTTTGTTTTAAAATTACTAAAAAATTTAGTTAAAGTTGTAATTAAAGTAAATATTGTAATTTTTCCAACAATTAACCCTGTAATATATGATGTTCTTTCTAAATAAAAAGTACTAATTTAAAAATTTTCTTAAAAACGTTTTTGTATTGACTTTTTTAAACTTATCTTTTACACCTTTTCATTTTAAATAATGTACAAAATTCAAGAAAATTGATCTATATTTTTGTTCAAAAAACTTCTGTAATTGAGAAATTTTGATTTTTATGGCATCTAAACAAATTAATATAATTTTTTTTAAAGTATGTTAAATTTAAATTTTTTATTTTTGAATAATATACGATAATATCTCCATTTTATATACTCATTATGAATATCTAATTGAACATATATTTACATAATTTTTTTCCAAACCAATTGTGACAAGTACAATTGATAAAATCAGCTTAGCTAACCTACCCACCTTGGGCACATGTGATCACCGTTGATGTCAAAAATCTAACACAACTATTAATTTGATATCTCATATTTTAAAGGAATGAAATATTTACACAACAATGGTGGACATATTATGATATGTTCATGGTGGCATGTGAGCATTATCTTTGATAAAGTAACGTATGATGAATATAAGAAATATTTAAAATTCGTAAATCACATATGCAATAAATTAAATTGAAATAACTTTGAATAACTATATTATTTTATCATGAACATTTTTTTGTTCAGAAAATTACAACACTTATAAATTTATATGCCCATGCATTATATGGGTACCAATTGACATTAAATTTTTTCTTAAATTAACATTTTACATCAGTTTGAAAATATTTAAATTTTATGATCGCGCATCACATGGTTAACAAATGAGATTGAAATTACTCTAAAAAATTTATTATTTTCTTATTCAACATTTTCACATTAAAATGATAAAATTTATATATGTCCGTGCATCGCACGGGACCTATACTAGTATATATATAAAACAATTACCCCTCAAAATAGAAATGCTAAAAAAATTTCGCCCATTTCCACCTTCCAAAAAAAGAAATACATATTATTTCATAATTTATAAATTATTAATATTTTATTAAACATGATTTATATATATGGTAATAATATCATCTATGATATTGACAAAATCTTTGATATTTTAATCTATAAATGGTATATGATAATATGAATGTTAAAGGACAAAAGAACTTTTCAGATCCTTTATTATCTTTATCCGAATTAAGTTTTAATTTAGTTGGTTTAGCCCTTGATAAGTGTAATCCCTCGTATTTTTATTTAATGAAACCATCTCGAATTGATTCGTTAAATATTAGTGGTACTGCATGTCCAGTTTAGGTCTTTTATCTTTTTTTTTTTTAATTTTTATTCCTCATCGATCTCATATCCTTAGAAATTCAATCATGTAGATTAAATTAAAATTTCAAATTAAGAAAATGATTCATTTCTCTATTCAAGGATTGCATATATTAATTTATATTTGATAAATAAGTGGATTTTTATGATCTTATTATTATTGTATAGGTTTCATTCCAGAAGAGATTGGTCATCTAAATAAATTAGATACATCTAAATCAATGATTGGACATGAGCTTGAACAAATTGATGGGCCCTGTGCCTCCAACCATCTTTAATGTGTCATCCTTGAAAGAAATTCGGTTATCTGATAACATGCTTAGTGCACTGCCAACAGAAATTGGGAACATGAATGCACTTCAAATTTTAGACCTCCGCAACAACAATTTAAGTGGTATGATTCTATCTCTTTAATAGCTTTAAAAATTGTCATCTTTCTCTCTATTGTCATTGTGATTTTTCTTTTTCTATGCTAGAAAATAATTATTTTTTATTAGAATTGAATCTTGATATTTATTTCTCAACTTCTTTAGTTTCATCAATCTTATCATTAAGTAGAAGCTTGTTGAATTATTATATTGTCTTAATTGGTTAGACATTTGTAAAGTCCTTTAATTGTATGTTGCTCAATTTATTAAAGTTTTGCATTATGTCATATGTTTATATTGTCATCTATGGCATTTAGAAAAACCAATAGAACATAAAACAAATTAGTATACATGATGCAACATGTCACGCCCCGTTTTCTTACATAACATTTATCAGAGTTTACATTTTTTAGCGTGAAGAAAGAAGGGGGAAAGAGACGTGCATGATATAAAATAGAAGGAGGTAAGAGACGAACATTAGAAGAATGAGGTAAGAAACGAGCAGAAGATTTTTACATATCAACAATCGGATTCAACCGATTAACAAACTATTCACAGCGGAATTACATCGTCAGGATCCATCATCCATAATACATACGTAAAAGATTATACTTACAAAATGTGAATTTACAAAACATTGTTTCATTGTTATGGGACAACAGGCTTAACATGCATAAGTCTAGATATGGCACCATCGTCTCTCTCTCTCTAGGGTTCATCATGCTCATCATTACTTGTAACGTGAGTTACAGAATAGGGGGTGAGTGCGTGGAATACACTCGTGGGGATAAAATTCGCATCTTATAACATACGACAGATATGTAAAACAGAAGGAAAAACCAGAAACCTCGATCAGCACGTTGTCATTGCACTTAAAATGCAAAACAGATATTAGAAATGGTAAGGGACGTATAGGTGCGGGTATTCCCCGTCTTACCATATAAAACGGTAATTAATACTGCTGGTGTATTTCAAGGACCACCAAATCTCTCAGAGTAGTAGAAGGAAATAGGAGACGAATGCATGTACAGTGTGGACCTCAGTCCGTTCGCAGTATAAAGTATGGCACATCAGCTATATTCACAGCACATAGTATTCCGCAATTTACGCATTTAATAGGGAAAATAGTAGACAGATAAAGATTTAGAAGTTACCCCCACCTTATTCGGTGTTTTACCCCGTGAGTAGTAGGTATCAAAGCTCAATATCCCAAAGCTCAGTCCAACCGGTAGCCTACACAAGTTACAACATTTCTTAGATCCTAATTATGTATAATTAAAGATTTAATCGATATTGGATAAGGTACGATCGATTGAGACAAGACGGATCGGTAAATCTAAAGATTGAGGTTGAGAAGACGAGAGAGAAAGATCAGTTTATAAGGCTAAGATGAAAGAAGATGAAATTTGGATCGCGACGGAAAAAGAATGAGATCGATCGGAATTGAAACGAGCTCAAACGGAGCGTTTTAAGATCGAGGGGTATTTTGGTAATTTGGTCAAAGGGTTGACTTTGACCGGGATAAAATTTGGATCGTAACGGAAAAAAAATGAGCTCGATCAGAGTTGAAACGAGCTCAAAGGAGCGTTTTAAGATCGAGGGGTATTTTGGTAATTTGATCAAAGGGTTGACTTTGACCCGGACCCACGACCCCCGGTCAACGACATCTCGTTGGCGACGACTCGATGATAAAGTACGATGAAATTCGGATCGAAAATATGGCGTCGCACACACACTCGGCATCGGGTGGAAAACTCGGCAGCCTCGGCCGCCTTCCTCGGCAGCTGCCGAGTTTTCTCGGCAGCCTCGGCGGGTTGGCTCGGTAATTGTCAAGTTTTCTCGGCAGGTCTCGGCAGGTCTCGGCAGCTGCCGAGTTTTCTCGGCAACTCGGCAGGTCGACTCGACAGCTGCCGAGTTTTCTCGGTAGCCGGCACCCGGCGCTTGGCAGCTCGGCAGGTCGACTCGGCAGCTGCCGAGTTTTCTTGGCAGCTCGGCACCCGGTGTCTCCCGGCGGTGCCTGCTCGACCAGCCATCTTTCCGGCGCCACCAGCCGCGGCGGCGCCGCCCTTTGCCGGTGCTACCTGGTCCGCCGGCCACCACCTCCGGCCAACCTCGCCGGAATCCGGCCATGAACAGTACCCTGTTCAACAACCCAAACACAGCCAAACACACAAAACCTTTGCCACCAGCACTCAAAACCACTCCGGCCGGCGACTTTTCGGCATCGGTCACCACCCCCAAACCGTTCCAAATTCTTCCCCAACACCTCGATTTACCCTAGCAACAGAAAAGAACCAAAACCATCAAGAAACGAGAGTGAAACGGGAGAGAGAAAATGGTTGAAAAACACGGGATTTAAGGTTTTTGAGGTGCTTTTTCGCCGTTTCCCGGCGAACGAGACATCGGATTAGAATTCTGGAAGTTGTCCTAGACTCGTCTCATCGAGGGCTACGATCTGAGCAGAAGCCCTATTTTCCGGCCACCGCCGGCGGCGGCACGGTGGCTCCGGTGGCGACAAAAAACTATAAAGAAAGAAAGAGAAGGGAGAAGAACTTACTTGTTTGCGTCGCTTTCGGCTCGTCCGAGAAATTTGAATTTGGAATTCGAATGATCCCCTATTTATAGAAAATTTTCGGAAAGTTTACCGTTCATAGAATATTCCTTTTACCGTTCAGGTAATATTGCTTTTTACCCTCAAGATTCTACCATTCGTTTTTCCGAACCTTCGTTAATTGAGCTACAGGTCTCCGATTGACCTCTAGTTCGTTTCTATTTCCTCATTTTTCCATCACGCACCTCATGGTAAATTTACATTCTATGTTCCACGATTAATGTATTCCTCTATCTAAAACACGCATTAAATATATTTCTGAAACGCACGTAACTATTTAAACATTTAAAAATCAACACACATAAATCCTTTCAATTAAGGGTTTAATTATTTAATTAACCAATTATGTTTCATTTTTGTCCTGGGCGCTACATCCCTTACCCCTTAAAAGAATTTCGTCCTCGAAATTAAACGTGTACCTAGGAAAGGTAAGTCGGGATACTTTTTCAGAATCTCGTCTTCAAATTCCCAGGTCGCTTCTTCCTTTCCATGACGGCTCCATTGAATCTTTACTATAGCCATCTCTCAATTTCTTAGTCGACGGTATTTCCTATCCAAGATGGCCATCGGGACTTCTTCGTAAGTCAGGTCTTTCTCAAGTTCTATGTCTTCTTGTTCGATTATGTGGCTTGGATCGAATATATACTTCCGAAGCATAGATACGTGAAACACATTGTGTACTCCAGCAAAGTTCGGCGGTAGAGCTAGACGGTATGCAACCTCCCCAACTCGATCTAAAATTTCGAACGGTCCTACGTATCTTGGTTTCAGCTTCCCCCGTTTTCCAAAACGATGAATCCCCTTTGTGGGTGATACTTTGAGAAAAACCCTGTCCCCCGTTTCAAATTTCAGCTCTCTCTGTCTTATGTCTGCATACGCTTTTTGCCGATCTTGGGCCACGCGTATTCTTTCCCGAATTTTCTTTATTATCTCGACCGTTTGATCTACCAATTCGGGCCCCAAAATCTTCTTTTCACCCCCTTCGTCCCAACAAATAGGTGAGCGGCATTTTCTTCCATAAAGAGCTTTATAAGGTGCCATACCAATTGTTGATTGGTAGCTATTGTTGTAGGCAAACTCCACTAAGCACAAGTGGTCTTCCCAGCTTCCGGGAAAATCCAAAACACATACCCTTAACATATCCTCCAAGATTTGTATGGTCATTTCCGATTATCCGTCTGTCTGTGGGTGAAAGGTTGTACTAAAGGACAGCTTGATCCCCAATTCCTTTTGCAGACTTTGCCAGAATCTGGAGGTGAACCGAGGATCTCTATCTGATATCGGTACGCCGTGCAATCGAATGATTTCTTCGAGATATAAACGTGCCAACTTATCTAGTCCAAAACTCATCTTGATTGGCAAGAAGTGGGCAGACTTCGTTAATCTGTCAACTATCACCCAAATGGCGTGGTTTCCTCATTTGGTGTTTGGCAGACCTACCACGAAATCCATAGTTATATGTTCCCACTTCCACTCTGGTATCTCCAAAGAAGTTAGCATCCCAGCCGGTCGTTGATGCTCCGCCTTCACTCGTTGACAAATGAGACACTTTTTTACGAACAACCCTATATTCCTCTTCATATTTCTCCACCAAAAATTTTACCTTAGATCCCGGTACATCTTTGTACCTTCAGGATGTGCAGACATTGATGTGCAATGTGCCTCTCTGAGAATTTCTTCTCTCAACTTCTCATCCTTGGGTACACATATTCTTCCTCTGAAGATTAGAGCTCCATCTGTGGCCAGAGAGAAACCTTCGACTTTTCCATTATCCATATGAATTTTCATTTTTGTTAAAAAGTTATCTCTCTTCTGGGCTTCCACAATTCGATCGCGCAGTGTGGGTTTCACGTATAGCGTTGCAATCGTAGCTTCGATGCTATTCGGATGCGTGATTATTTCCAAATTTAACTTTGACATCTCCTCGATCAACTGGTGCTGATTGGTGATCATGGACGCCACCATCCCCTTTTCTTTTCTACTAAGGGCATCAGCTACTACGTTTGCTTTTCCAGGATGATAGTGAATCGTAATATCATAATCTTTCACCAACTCTAGCCATCTTCTTTGTCTCATATTGAGCTCCTTCTGTTCAAAGAAGTATTTCAGGCTTTTATGATCGGTGTAAACCTCACACTTTACGCCATAGAGATAGTATCTCCATATCTTGAGAGCGTGTACCACAGCTGCTAGCTCCAGATCATGCGTTGGGTAGTTCTATTCGTAAATCTTCAATTGGCGCGAAGCATACGCCACTACTCTCCCTTGTTGCATCAAAACACACCCCAAACCCTGTTTAGATGCGTCACTGTAAATCACGAACCCCTTAGTTACGTCTGGAACTATTAAGACTGGTGCTTCTGTCAGTCTCTGCTTTAGTTCCTAGAAACTACACTCACATTACTCACTCCATTGAAACTTCACGTCCTTTCTTGTCAAGCAAGTCATAGGAGCTGCAATCTTTGAGATCTTTCTATGAATCTTCGGTAGTAGCCAACCAAACCGATAAAGCTCCGCACTTCTCTGACGTTTGTTGGAGTCTCCCACTTACTAACTGCTTCCACTTTTTCAGGATCTACTTCGATCCCTTGTGAGGAGACAATATGGCCCAGGAAGCCCACTTTATTCATCCAGAATTCGTACTTCTTGAATTTTGCATAAAGCTTCTCCTTTCGTAGAACCTCTAGTGCAATTTTGAGATGTTGCTCATGGTGCGTTCTATTGCACGAGTAGATGAGAATGTCATCAATGAACACGATGATAAAAAGATCGAGGTACGGATGGAAGACACGATTCATCAAATCCATAAAGACAGCTGGAGCATTACTCAGTCCAAATGGCATAACTACAAACTCGTAGTGACCATATCTCGTCCTGAACGCTGTCTTGGATATATCCGTGTCCTTGACTTTCATCTGGTGATAACCAGATCTTAAGTCAATCTTCGAGAACACACTGGCACCTCTTAATTGATCAAAAAGATCTTCAATTCGAAGCAGTGGGTACTTGTTCTTTATTGTCCTCTTATTCAGCTCGGTAATCGATACACATTCGAAAGCTGTCATCCTTCTTCTTTACAAAAAGCACTGGAGCTCCCCAGGGCGACACGCTTGGTCTAATGAAACCTTTGTCCAAAATTTCCTGTATTTGGACCTTCAGTTCCTGTAGTTCCTTCGGTGCCATCCGATAAGGAGCTTTCGACACCGGTTTTGATCCTGGAAGGAGATCTATTTCGAAGGTCACCAGTCGATCCGGTGGAGGACCAGGTAATTCATCTGGGAAAACATCCAAGAATTCCCTTACTACTGGCACTTCTTCAATAGACGACGATCCCTGCTCAGAATTTACCATGTTGACTAACCAAGCCTCGCAATTTCCTTCACTAAGCATTTCGGTTGCCTTCATGGCCGATATAATTCTCGAGTCAGTTCTAACCCGTGTCCCATGGAATGTGAACTCCGGTTTTCCAAGTGTTTGAAAGACGATTTCCCTTACCCAGCACTTGATTACCGCATGATTGGACTCTAACCAGTCCATACCCAAGATTATGTCAAAGTCTTTCATTTCTAAAGCGTGAAGATCAGCTAGGAGAATTTTATCTACCAATACGATCTTCAGGTGACGGTACAGGTGTTGTGTCCTTACCGTCTTTCCGGAAGGAATACTAACTTCTAAGGTCTGAGAGACTATCCTACCGTCTTCATGCTTCAGCAATTTACAGAAATCAACAAATACAAAGGAGTGTGTCGCCCCAGTATCAAACAGGGTGAAAACAGGTATATCATATAATGATAACATACCTGTCATCGTCTCAGCTCACTTAGTAGCCTCTGGGCGGGTAAGAGCGAAAGCGCGTGCTCTACCTGCCACCGGCCTCGAGTTCGGGGCTGTAGCTGGTGAATTTCTTGCCATCCTGCAGTTGGCCGCTATATGCCTCGGTGCCCCACATGTAAAACAATTTTGTGTTTCTTGTTGACATGACCCCATGTGTACCTTCCTGCATCTAGGGCACGGGTTCCCGAGTATGGGAGTGGGAAGAAGTGGAGCATTGTTTTCTCTCGAAAACTTGTTCTGGGCAAAACCCCGACTCAGGCCAGCCCATTTCCTCTTGACAGGAATCGGGAACACTTTCTTGAGTGGCATCCCATCCAGATGCAGACGAGATGCAATTTCCTGAGCTCTCTCATTAACACTTGCATATGTTGTCTCCCCCTGCCCAGCCAAAATGGATCCAATCTCTGGACGAAGGCCTCTTTCAAATCTTCGGGCCTTCTTGAGGTCGGTATCCACTAAGTGTATGGCATACCGGCTCAAATGATTGAATCACCGCTCATATTCTCCCACTGTCATGCTTCCTTGATGGAGATGTAGAAACTCCGTTTTCTTCTGGTCCCGGTAGGATTAAGGGATGAAGTGATGGGAAACCACTTCTTAAATTCTGTCCAAGTCATCTCTTCCCTTTGAGCAAGCAGCAGAGTTCGTTCATACGAGTCCCATCAGTGACTCGCCTCCTCTGTAAGTTGGAAAATCGCACAAGAGACCTTCTGTTCCTGTGTACACGTCAGATGTCCAAATAATCGGTCTAATGCCCTTAGCCATTCTTCTGCATCTATCGGTTCACCCTTCCCGTTGAACGTCGGCAGGTTGAATCGCCTAAACTGTTCATATATAAGATTCGGATCGGTTTTTATTGGCTGGGGTGTGGCTCGAATCACTTCGAACTGTTGGGCTAGTCCCCTCAACACAGTTACAAAATTTCATACGTTTGTATTTTCCTCTCGTGTGGGTTGATCAGCCCTTGGGGCTTGTTCCTTTCGAGGTCTTCCTCTTGGCATCACTCTTTTACGTTATATATATAGATATATGTTACTGAGATTCCATAATAAAATAATAGACATAGATAAGATAAACGCGACATATTTGAAAGGGTATAAACGTGTATTCCATCAAACAGAAAATGAATTACATGTGCATATATATATATATATACATATATGCAAAATAGGGGTAGCCCGTACATCATGTCAAAAGGATTATGTACACTATCTACATGAAATAAAAGCTACCGTATACATCTAGGAAGATAAAACGTCTGTAGCGTATATATACATCATAAAAGACATCTCCCTAGTCTACGCAACTGCGGCTGGAGGCGGCAATCTCAGTAGTCTAGGTGCCCTATCCCTCGGGTCACCAGCCTCTAGGTCATCCACCTCAGGGTCCTCCTTGGGATCCTCCTTAGGATCTTCCTCTAACTCAGAACTACTACTAGACGGATCATAGGGTCCTGGCTCAGGAGCAGTCGGTAGGCCATGTCGGCCCCACAGCTCCAGCATCGTCCTTGCCACGTTTCCGAAGTCAGTGATGGGTACGAAATCCCTCAATGAGTATACCAACTCATCCCGGTAAACGAGACGTGCCCTAGTCTCTCACTCGCAAGGTAAAGTATGGACCAGGTGTAGACATGTCTGTACACCACTGATCCTACCTCCAGCGCCCCCTAACTCCCTCCAACAGTGCAGCAGTCCGGCGACGTGCTCACCTACCGACCTATCGTCCGTCACTCCACTCTCGTAAAAATGACGTCGGAGTCTCTCCTCACGCGTCTCTACAATGGGTACTCGCATCCTAGCAACGTAAACTCTATTCATCTGTCCTATATAAATTACACAAGTTTTTTTTTCATCAGCCTATGCCCGTACACGTCCCTGTTTAAACCTCAACGGTTTATATCATGCCAACACAGTATCATATAACAGATAAACATTCTATTCCACAAGTCTTTTGATCAAGGAGAGTCACCTACAAAGAGAGGATGGTGCTTATCTTATTTCTTTTCGAAAACAATTTCACGTTTTAAAGACACGTCTTTCTCATTTTCTCTTTTTAAAACAAATTTGAGCAAGTTCAAAAATGATAGAACATTGCTCTGATACCATGTTGTCACGCCCCATTTTCTTACATAACATTTATCAGAGTTTACATTTTTTGGCGTGAAGAAAGAAGGGGGAAAGAGACGTGCATGATATAAAATAGAAGGAGGTAAGAGACGAACATTAGAAGAATGAGGTAAGAGACGAGCAGAAGATTTTTACATATCAACAATCAGATTCAACTGATTAACAAACTATTCACAGCAGGATCCATCATCCATAATACGTAAAAGATTATACTTACAAAATGTGAATTTACAAAATATTGTTTCATTATTATGGGACAACAGGCTTAACATGCATAAGTCTAGATATGACACCATTGTCTCTCTCTCTCTAGGGTTCATCATGCTTATCATTACCTGAAACGTGAGTTACAGAATAGGGGGTGAGTGCGTGGAATACACTCGTGGGGATAAAATCCGCATCTTATAACATACGACAGATATGTAAAATAGAAGGAAAAACCAGAAACCTCGATCAGCACGTTGTCATTGCACTTAAAATGCAAAGCAGATATTAAAAATGGTAAGGGACGTATAGGTGCGGGTATTCCCCATCTTACCCTATAAAACGGTAATTAATACCGCTGGTGCATTTTAAGGACCACAAAACCTCTCAGAGTAGCAGAAGGAAATAGGAGACGAATGCATGTACAGTGTGGACCTCAGTCCGTTCGCAGTATAAAGTATGGCACAACAGTTATATTCACAGCACATAGTATTCCACAATTTACGCATTTAATAGGGAAAACAGTAAACAGATAAAGATTTAGAAGTTACCCCCACCTTGTTCGGTGATTTACCCCGTGAGTAGTAGGTATCAAAGCTTAATATCCCAAAGCTCAGTCCAACCGGTAGCCTACACAAGTTACAACATTTCTTAGATCCTAATTATGTATAATTAAAGATTTAATCGATATTGGATAAGGTACGATTGATCGAGATGAGATGGATCGATAAATCTAAAGATTGAGGTTGAGAAGACGAGAGAGAAAGATCAGTTTATAAGGCTAAGATGAAAGAAGATGAAATTTGGATCACGACGGAAAAAGAATGAGATCGATCGGAATTGAAACGAGCTCAAATGGAGCGTGACCGTGCTGTCGAGGCACGCAAAATTAAATAAACCTTCTTACCTTCAACTAACTTGTAGAAGTGGCAAATAAGGGTCGATCCCACAGAGAACGGAGAATCAATCAAATTCACTGGTGCTAACTACTCAACAAATAAACAAGCTAAAAGGGGGGATTGGTTGGAAAATTATCAAATTAAACTAAAAACCTAACAGATTGAATGAATAAGAATCAATTAATAAACAAGCACTAGTTCTCAGTTCAGTATCCCCATTTATTCTTGATCGAGTGGATTAATTAATAACGTTTCTCTCAATCTATCTCTCAAACCCCCGTCCCTAGATCAACAACAAGCTCTGTTAACCCGAATCGTCTCTTAAGTTTAGTCTATTAAAATAAGCTCTTTAATAAACCCTGTTCAATCAGACAACCTAATAGGTACGACCTCTAGATTTAGTGTGATGAACGCATTAATCTTTAAGACGATAGGACGAACTAGACTCCAAATTCACAAGCTCGATTCGGATAATCTAGAGATGTGTTGCCCCTAACGATTCCAACGTTTCTTGCTACCAAGGAATATAAATTCGTAACAATTACGGATTACGGTTCATATTCTAGCAATAGATATCACAACAATTTAATCTAACGGGCCCTGTCAAATCAAATCATGCAATATCATAAACAATTAACCAAGCAACACAAATCATTCAAGAGATAGAAATTAAGAAAACGTTACTAATCATCCGGAGTAAATCAAGAATAAAGGTTCAACATCCCTTTGAACTAGCGTGAGGAAATTAGCCACGCATCACAAAATTCACAATCATTGTTTATCTAAAATTTCTTTCTAATCTCTGCCGCTATCCAAATCTGATCTCTTCTCTAATTTGCAGCCCTTCTAATAATATATGAGTGTTATGGGCCAGGGCTCTTCTTTCCAGCAACAGGGCCGGCTTTTGTTGGGCTTAATATTCACACATTGGATCATCTAATGTGTGGATAGTGTATCCAATGTCCATCTTCTTTCTTCATTCTTCCGCCTTCATTCTTCATTCTCACATTTGTCTCTAATTCACTGCTTAAATCAAAAGAATCGAAGATTGGAATTCTCTAAACACATAATGAAAATGTGTAGAAAAATAGCAAGCGCAAGCACATGAAATGCATTAGAACTTTAGATCAAACCAATCAAATTATGCATATTATTCTACACATCAGAGCGTTTTAAGATCGAGGGGTATTTTGGTGATTTGGTCAAAGGGTTGACTTTGACCGGAATGAAATTTGGATCGTAACGGAAAAAGAATGAGCTCGATCGGAGTTGAAACGAGCTCAAATGGAGCGTTTTAAGATCGAGGGGTATTTTGGTAATTTGGTCAAAGGATTGACTTTGACCGGGACCCACGACCCCCGATCAACGACATCTCGTTGGCGACGACTCGATGATAAAGTACGATGAAAATCGGATCAAAAATACGGCGTCGCACGCGCACTCGGCGTCCTCGGTCGCTTTCCTCGGCAGCCGCCGAGTTTTCTCGACAGCCTCGATGGGTTGGCTCGAAAATTGCCGAGTTTTCTCGGCAGGTCTCGGCGGGTCTCGGCAGCTGCTGAGTTGTCTCGGCAGCCCGGCTCGGCGGTTGCCGAGTTTTCTTGGCAGCTCGGCACCCGGCGTCTCCCGGCGGCGCCTGCTCGTCCAGCCATGTTCCCGGCGCCACCAGCCGCGGCGGCTCCGCCCTTTGCCGGTGCCACCTGGTCCGCCGGCAAGCCCGCACCGCCGGCCACCACCTTCGGCCAACTTCACCAGAATCCGACCATGAACAGTATCCCGTTCAACAGCCCAAACACACCCAAACACACACAAAACCTTTACCACCAGCACTCAAAACCACTCCGACCGGCGACTTTCTGGCGCCGGTCACCAACCCTAAACCATTCCAAATTCTTCCCCAACACCTCGACTTACCCCATCAATAGAAAAGAACCAAAACCATCAAGAAACGAGAGAGAAACGGGAGAGAGAAAATGGTTGGAAAACACAGGTTTAGGGTTTTTTAGGCGGTTTTTCGCCGTTTCCCGGCGAACGAGACATCGGATTAGAATTCTGGAAGTTGTCCTAGACTCGTCTCATTGAGGGCTACGATCTGAGTGGAAGCCCTATTTTCCGACCACCGCCGATGGCGGCGGCGGCGGTGGTGACGAAAAGCTGTAAAGAAAGAAAGAGAAGGGAGAAGAACTTACGTGTTTGCTTCGCTTTCGGCTCGTCCGAGAAATTTGAATTTTGAATTCGAATGAGCCCCTATTTATAGAAAATTTTCGGAAAGTTTACCGTTCATAGAATATTCCTTTTATCGTTCAGGGAATATTCCTTTTTACCCTCAAGATTCTACCATTCGTTTTTCCGAACCTTCGTTTATTGAGTTATGGGTGTCCGATTGACCTCTAGTTCGTTTCTATTTCCTCATTTTTCCGTCACGCATCTCATGGTAAATTTACATTCTATGTTCCCCGACTAATGTATTCCTCTATCTAAAACACGCATTAGACATATTTCTGAAACGCACGTAACTATTTAAACATTTAAAAATCAACACACATAAATCATTTCAATTAAGGGTTTAATTATTTAATTAACCAATTATGTTTCGTTTTTGTCCTGGGCGCTACACAACATATGCAACACATAAGCATTTACATATATACCACACATGTCTGTTTGAGAAAACTTTAGAATTGAAAAGGCCAAATTTATACATTCCACAATTTGTTTTCAATACTAGAAGGCCACCAATATATACTTTTTATCCATACTTTTTATCCAACGTAGAATTAAAATGAATCAAATAGTATATAATTACACTTGATAATTAAATTCATCTTTCATGATTTTACAACCCAACAGGTAATATTCCAAGAGAAATTGGGAACTTGAAAGCACTCTATATCTTAGACCTCCGCAACAACAATTTAAGTGGTATGATTTTGTTTCTTTGATTGCTTTAAAAAAATTCATCTTTTTCTGGTGCAACTGTGAAGTCTGTGATTTTCTTTTTCTACTATAGAAAATAATTTTTTAATATAATTGAATCTTATTAGTGTTGTTCTTTGTGTTTTATATTTTTTCCTTTTTATCAGGAATTCTAAATTGATGTGGTTAGAGGAAAAGACAAAAAAAAATTATTTTTTTAAAACTATATATATATCAATTCAGATATATTTTTGAATTATTCTTTGATATGGAATTTTTTATATATTATTTATCAAAATTTTAAATAAGTTATTGAACTTGTAGGCTGCATTCCACTACTAATCGAAATTTTTTATTTTCTTGTTTTCCCCAAATATGGAAGGAACTTTTTCTATTATCCTATTCCACAATCCATCATCAATATATCCACATTGGAAAACATTTTTAGAGGCTGATATATCAAAATTCAAATTTAATGACAAGAGATTACTAAAAGTGAAGTTTTCTTATCCACTAATTTGTGCATTTCTCAATAAACAAAATATCTATTCTTGAAAAGAAAGGGAAAATGCTATATATAGATGCAAATATTTAGAAGCACACATTAATCGTTATACCATTTTTATTAAAAAACTTCTAATGAACTACACCTCGGAAATTTCATTTCGTGACTTGAAAAAAGTGTTCCGAATGGAAAAAGTGTATACACCACCAATGTTAATGTTCCTTCATATTTAGGAGTTTTTAGAAATACTTTATTTGCAAGTATATTTTTTCAAATATACATATATTTAATGAATTATATTATTATTCTAAAATGAATCCATAGTATATGATTACACTTGATAATTAAATTCAGCTTTCGTGATTTTACAACCCAACAGGTAATATTCCAAGAGAAATTGGAAACTTGACATTTTTAACATATTTATTCCTCGACAACAACTGATTGAGTGGTACGTTCTATCATTTTCAACTCTTTCTTTGTTGTAAATTTTATTATCTTAATAGACGTTTGTAAAGTTCTTTAATTGTATGTTGTTCAATCTATTCAAGTTTTGCATTATGTCATATTTATAATATTGAGATATATTGCATTTCGATAAAGCAATAGACCATAAATAAATTAGCACATGATGCCACATGGACAGTATATGAGCACATACATAAGTAAAAATTAGAATAAACCTAAAGTTGAATCTTTATGAGTTGAATCTGGTCCATCAATTTCATTAATATAATATATAAGAGGTATTTTGTGCTGGAGTGAAAAGGGAGTTTGGGTAAATTTTATGGAATAAAACTCAAATTTAACTTGTTGTACCACTGTTGAACGGTGGTACGTCAAGTCAGTTTGATCATTGACTTGATTCCACCAACATTGGTTTAAATGAGCTATTTAAATTTTCATACTTTATGATACATTCTTAAAGTTTGTCGGACATATATAACATTTCATGTCTTTCAAAATCATTGATTTTGGTAAATTGTGTGTGATGTCTTTGTATTATGTGTGTTTTGTGTTATACAAAATTAAAATTAAAATAATTAATGAACAATTTCAAGTAGCAAATTATTATGGGCTTAAAATTTTCATTTCTCCATATTCGTTTGTTGATATGTTTCTTTTCATTCTTTTTTGTTGCAAATTTATTAAATGAAGATTACAAATTAAAGTATATTATTGGTAGGTTTTTATTATTGTATCATTAAATTAAGTTGTTCTTAATGCCTTTTGTTTTCTTTTTATGCATCGAATTTTGATTTTGCATGTTATAGTTTCCGTCGCTCAAAATTTTTGCAGTTTTAGTTTCTTGGATATGTGCAACTCTATGATCAGTATTTAACAGAAAATTCACAATTGTCATTGTGTTTTATCATAATTATATAAATTATAAGTCTATGAACTAATTATTAACAACATAAAACAAATTGAAAAATGAATTATTGATCACAAAGACAGAAGACAAAAGTATAGGAAAATATCATATATATCAATATATGCTTTTGCATACATTATTGATTTTTTTGCGATGGATCCAACTGAATATTTTTTTAAACAAATCATATTTTATTCAGTCTCATGTCATTAATAAATATTTGGATATGTTAAATATTTAGATATAGGAAGCACGCTAATGGTTTGCTACTGATAAATTAAAATAATTTATTTTTTATCACTATGTATCTTTTTGTTTGATAATCAGTTTTAATATTTTTTGTCTCACAATTTCACAGGTAATATTCCTAGAGAGATTGACAACAATGGCTTACATGGTATGATACTTTTTTCTATGCTCTCACTCTCTATTGTCAATTTTTTTTTCAGGTAGCATTCCTTGGAAGTTGTTCTCAACCAAACTTTTGGTCGTTGATCTTTCTACTAATTCTTTTGAAGGTTCCATATCTATAGACATTGAAAGACTACAAAACTTGAAAACTCTAGTACTCCATTCCAACAAGTTAAGTGGAGAGATTCCATCGTCCATTTGCAACTTGACATATCTTCGATTTCTCCATTTGTCAGATAACAGCTTAGGAGGAGGAGTTCCTCAATGTTTAGGCAAATCTTTAGAGGTCTTGCATTTAAAGAGAAATTACCTTCATGGCCTTATTCCGTCGACATTTGAAAATGGTTGTGTTCTCGAGTCTCTTAACCTGAATAGCAATCAATTCGAAGGAGCACTGCCACGATCCCTTGCCAATTGTCGACAACTTGAGGTTCTTGACATTGGAAAAAATAAAATACAAGACACGTTTCCTTTTTGGATGGAGAGTCTTCTTGAGCTTCGGGTCCTTGTTTTAAGGTCTAACAGATTTAATGGCACCCTATTACTCCCTTCAAAGACTAATGTTTCATTTCTCAATTTGCAAGTTTTCGACATAGCCCGAAATGCATTTACTGGCACTTTGCCTGACAGATATTTGAATTTACAATGCATTTATCCTCTTCTTAGTTTTTCAACAATTAAAATCATATAATTAACTAAGCAATTAAACGAAATAAAATAATAAAAGTAAAAAATTAACTACCAACTGAATGAATAAAATAAAGGCTTAATTGAAAAAAATCCAAAGTTTAACAATATTTTTTCCATTTTAGCAAATTGTTTTAAAATTATCAATTTTAACCATGAATTTGTCAATTGATTTCAATTTTAATCAATTCATATTTTGGTCAAAATTAGATTATGGATGTGATGATGTGGATGTCACATAGATATTGGGTAAATCATACACCACTTTAAATTAACCAATCTTAATTAATCATAAAATGGAAAAAAAATTATAAAGCTTTGGAATTTTTTTGCAATTAAACCTAAAATAAATGGAAAAAAAACAAATCAATTTTACGAAATTTTAATACAAGGGTACTAACATTCAATTGCATCATTGGTCATATATAATTGCACACTCAAACTTTTTGATCAACTTTTGATTGCACTATACATATATTATTATTATTATTATTATTATTATTGTTCTTCCGTAAAATCTCTTTTCCTAAATTTTGATATGTCCCCCTTCCAAAATGGAGAAAAAATGATCTTTATACATGGATTTGAATTGATTTAACTGCTCCTAAAATATCGCACCACTAAGTCACTAACAAAGAACAGTTACTAAGGCTTGAGAACGTGGGTTCGAGATAAAAATAAAGTATCTCGCCATATTTATTAGCGAGATGAAATATTCGAACTGGAGTATGCTTTCTCGTCAACATAAATGTATCTCGTCGTCATTATCTCGAAATGTAGAATAAAGATTTAAGGATCCAAGAATTCACCTTAAGTCTAGCGAGATATTCTATTATTTGCGCCTTCGAAATATATTGCTCGAGCTAACTTATGCGAAATAATAATTCATTTCGTATTAGTATAATAGCATTTCGAATTCTCTGAACGAGATACTCATTTCGGCTATATCAAGTATAATAAGCACTTTTTGATCTCCCCAATTGAGATAATAATTTCGGCTTACTGTGTATCTCGACCATATCAACCACTCCCCCCCGAGATGATGTGTGGGTGTGCACACATCGAGAAATTAATTAAAGTATAAAGGACCTCTCAATCTTCACAAAAAACGAGGTGAGTTTGGCACATTCAAGAGGAGACACGTGTCAATATTTTTCCCGTCTCATTATCCATTTTCACTTATTTTTCAAAATCTAAAAAGGCATCTTTTAATCTGAACCTTTGCCTCAAGCTTTGATTGGAGAGCCTTCTCGATCGTCAGTAGAAATCACACCATTAACCGAGGCGGAAGGGGATATCACCTTAATCGATTTGCCGGAAGAGATATTCAATCGTGAAGGTCCCCGAGATATGGGGTTATGAAAAAGTTGTATTAAAAGCAATACTCTTTTATTCATATATGTTTGAAGTATAAAATATACTAGATACAATGATCCATTTTGCAGGATATATGTGTTTTATTAATTTGTGACCGAAATCAATTTTCCGAATTATATTGATTATCATGAAAACATGCTATTATGACATCCATTTTATTAAACTTATGATGTTTAATATCAACTTATTTAGTTCGAATCATGATGATCTCGATCTCTGATATCGATCTCCCAATTTCAATAGTTGATTACCTTTTGGTTAATCAACTCCCTAGATCAGATCAGAATGATCTCGATCTCCCATCTTCAATAGTTGATTACCTTTTGGTTAATCAACTCCCTAGATCGGATCAGAATGATCTCAATCTCCCATCTTCAATAGTTGAGTACCTTTCGGTTAATCAACTCCCTAGATCGGATCTGAATGATCTCAATCTTCCATCTTCAATAGTTGAGTACCTTTCGATTAATCAACTCCCTAGATCGGATCTGAATGATCTCGATCTCCCAATATCAATAATTGATCACCTTTTGGTTAATCAACTCCCTAGATCGGATCAGAATGATCTCGATCTCCCATCTTCAATAGTTGATTACCTTTTGGTTAATCAACTCCCTAGATCGGATCTTGATGATCTCAATCTCCCATCTTCAATAGTTGAGTATCTTTCGATTAATCAACTCCCTAGATCGGATCTGAATGATCTCGATCTCCCAATATCAATAATTGATCACCTTTCGATTAATCAACTCCCTAGATCGGATCAGAATGATCTCGATCTCTCATCTTCAATAGTTGAGTACCTTTCGATTAATCAACTCCCTAGATCGGATCTGAATGATCTCGATCTCCCAATATCAATAATTGATCACCTTTCGGTTAATCAACTCCCTAGATTGGATCAGAATGATCTCGATCTCTCATCTTCAATAGTTGATTACCTTTTGGTTAATCAACTCCCTAGATCGGATCAGAATGATCTCGATCTCCCAATATCAATCATTATCGAAATTCCCAAAAACAGAACAAGCGATCTACGTTGTTCGATCTCAAATAATCGAGATCTACATCCACGGAGAGTTTTTAAGGGGGTTCACTACTAGCAAAGTTTGAACAAAATACATCATAAAAACAAAATAAAAAAGAAGGAAAATTACGACATGCTGCAGTATTGTCTTACAAATAGTACTTCTTAAGGTGACTAATGTGTCATGGCTGAGATAAAATCTTTCCTTTGTCATCTTGCAACTCATATGCTCCTCCTGATAAGATCTTGGTCATCTTATATGGTCATTCCCATGTCGCCTCCAATTTTCCTATTTCTCGCAAAGTATCTGTTTGTCGTAGTTGTCCAGTCGAGATCTAGATACATACCTCGCTAACTTATTGTCACGAACTAGTCTTTCCAACTCATCTCTGAGATGTGTGCATTCATCAGTGCTATGTCCATACTCATTATGAAAGCGACATAGCTTTCCATTCCCGAATGTTGGAGGATTTTTTGGACTTTGAGCCCATGAAGTCGGCCATCGTAAATGAGGATGATTCCAAATTTCCATTAATAATTGCCCAGGTGGCAATGTTAACTGAGTGTAAGCATCATATCTAGGACCCCTTCTCATTTCATTCCGAGTATTCGACATCAATCCCTTATTTCGCAGATCTGATTCTTTCTTTGCCTTACTCCCATCTCTCGCTTTCATTTCCTGAGATGTAACTTCATCCTTCTTGATATGAAGCGCTTCTTCTAAATTAATGTACTTAGTTGCTCTCTGAAGTAAATCATCAAAATTTTTCGGCATTTTCTTCACCAGTGAAGCATGTAGATCCCCCTCTGTAATCCCTTGCATAAAGGCGCTGGTGATTAAATCATCTGAAGCTTCAGGAGATTCCAATGTGGCTGCAGTGAATCTTTTTACAAAAGCCCTCAAAGATTCATTTCCCTTTTGTTTAACTCCAAACAACATTTGAGTCGACTTTATTTGTCGGCGAGATCCAGCAAACTGATGCAAAAAGAGAGATGATAATTGGTCGAAATCATGAATGATCCCATCTGACAACTGGCTGAACCATGTCTGTGCTGATTTCGTCAGAGTAGTAGCGAAAACCCTACACTTCACTCCATCAGTATAACGATGTAATAATGTCGTATTCTCGAACCGACATAAATGATCCCATGGGTCCAAGGTACCATCATACTCAAAGTTTACCGGCCTAAAGGAAGCCGGTAATTCATCTCCCATCACGTTTTCTGAAAAAGGATTTCCCCTCATTCCCCGACGATTCATCCTAACATTATTCCCCACATCCCTGATCTCCCTTTGTACGTCTTCTACCCTTTCTGATAACTCATCATGCAATCGCCTTTTAATTACAGGAGATAATGGGCAACTTTCCCTCTCTTCCACATGCCTCTTCTCACCTCGTACATGTTCTCGTTGTTTATCTATATCGTCTTGATGTGATTCCAAGGGGTGTTTGTCCAGAGCTTTTTGAACAGCCGCAGTAACTATCTCGGACAATTCTTCCCTAGTTAAAGTAATGGTATCCTGACGAGGATGATTTGGAACAACGTTTGGTTCTCCCGATTGATCTTCATTCAATACAGCTCTTGACCCTTCACCAACTTCTCTCCTCCTTCGAGAATTCCGCGTATCTACCATGATAACAATCTCACGCCTTAGACTAGAGAATTTCCCACAGACGACGCCAATTTGTTCTTCCGTAAAATCTCTTTTCCTAAATTTTGATATGTCCCCCTTCCAAAATGGAGAAAAAATGATCTTTATACATGGATTTGAATTGATTTAACTGCTCCTAAAATATCGCACCACTAAGTCACTAACAAATAACAGTTACTAAGGCTTGAGAACGTGGGTTCGAGATAAAAATAAAGTATCTCGCCATATTTATTAGCGAGATGAAATATTCGAACTGGAGTATGTTTTCTCGTCAACATAAATGTATCTCGTCGTCATTATCTCGAAATGTAGAATAAAGATTTAAGGATCCAAGAATTAACCTTAAGTCTAGCGAGATATTCTATTATTTGCGCCTTCGAAATATATTGCTCGAGCTAACTTATGCGAAATAATAATTCATTTCGTATTAGTATAATAGCATTTCGAATTCTCTGAACGAGATACTCATTTCGGCTATATCAAGTATAATAAGCACTTTTTGATCTCCCCAATTGAGATAATCATTTCGGCTTACTGTGTATCTCGACCATATCAATTAATTTTTTTTTTTTTTGAGGGGATTGCACTAACATATGATTGACATTTTTATATACCCTTCTTTTATGTACTACTTACACTAGTATTTTCAGAATCTATTTCGTAATAATTGAAACATGCCTTTTCATTTTAATTCCAGAATGTATCTGTTGTACCACATATGAACAAAACCAAGCGTTACGGTTACATCAACATATATCTTCCCAAATTTGAAATAAGAGGACATGATATAAATATGTAAAATACGTGAAACTCTAGTCTTTATGAAATTCTACATATTCCCCTTCTGTTAAAAAAAAAGAAAAAAAAATGGTTTTGTTTTAGACATTTTACGAATCAAAGTTAAAGTATCATTAATATTTGTTGTTATTGATTTAGTTTATTAATTAGTTAATTTGATATTTTTGTTGATAAATAAATGTATATGTTTTTTCATGTGTGTGAAATTTATTGATTTTGCGATAAATATATAGTAAATTCTTTTTTAAGTTGTTTTGGATTGTCATTGTAGTTGTGGGTGACGAAATAATGCAATTTGATTGGTCATTTGTGTTTTTATAACATTTCTTGAATTATTGAAAATTGTAATTTTACTACAAAAATTGTTGATCTAAATATTGCTAAAAAAACACTTGAAAATATTTGGTTGGTTGATAAAGTATATAATTATTAAAAGAGTTTATTATTATTACCGCCCATTATGTTTGCCGTGTGGCAATTTTGCCCTTTTTGATTTCGGGCTTGCAATTTAAGACTTTATGTTTTACGGGCTGACAATTTAGGACTTTATTTTTTATCAATGGCAATGCAGGATTTTATGTTTTCAAAATTAGCAATTATTGCCCAATTTCAGCCCGAATTGTTTATTCGGGCTGAAATTGCACGTTTTTCGGGCTTAATTTGATGAGGTGGCGAGTGATTATCTGACGTGGAATTTTACAATTAACTGTCAGGCGCCATGTGTATTTTAAGTGGGCCCCACCACCTAATTCAAAATTAATTAAAAAAAAGAAAAAAAAACCTTTCTTCTCCAACTTTCTCCACCTCCACCGTCGCAGATTCAGCTTCTCCACCATTCTTGTGATTAATTTCCACCAACCCGAAACATATCGTATCCTATGCTATTTTGAAGCCCTTGGCGAGCCCGTTCCGAATCCGGGCTCGGATCAGCCATCCAACGCCACCTCCGCCGGCAATCAGCCGGAGAAGTCGCGGCAATTTCTCTCTCTAAAACCCATTTTTCTCTCTCTTCAAATTCAGGTCATCCGGCCACCGATTGGAGCGATTCTTGTGTCTATCTTGAAGTTCTCGCCGAGCCCGTTCCGAATACGGGCTCGGATCAGCCATCCGACGCCGCCTCCGCCGGCAATCAGCCGGAGAAGTCGCAGCCATTTCTCTCTCTAAAACCCATTTTTCTCTCTCTTCAAATTAAGGTCATCCGGCCACCGATCGGAGCGATTCTTGTGCCTATCTTGAAGTTCTCGCCGAGCCCGTCATGAATCCGGGCTCGGATCATCGATCGGACATCATCTCCGCCGCCAATGGCCGGTCAAACTCTCGGCCTTTCCCTCTCTCTCTCCTCCCTCTCTCTCTTCGATCCCTCTCTCCCTTTCTCTCGGTCAAAAATAATACACGTCAGTAAAAAAAATAAGAAATAAAATCCACGTCAATAAATGATCAGCCACCTAAGCAATTTCTGCCTGAATTGGGGTGTCACGTGCAAAAAACGTGCGATTTCAGCCCAATTAAGCAATTCGGGCCGAAATTGGGCATTAATTGCTAAATTTTAAAAAATAAAGTCCTAAATTGCAAGCCCGAAATCAAAAATGGCAAAATTGCCACGGCAAACATAATGGGCGGTAATAATAATAAACTCTTAAAATATTGGATGTTTAACTATTTAACTAAAACAATTTATTTGCCTACATTCACTAATAATTTAATAATATGAAATCTTTATGCCCACATCAACACCTTCTTAGTATATTGATCCATCAACATAAAGATATTATTAATGGAATCATAAAGTGTTGTGATGATATAACTTGACCATATTAAAGTGGTGGAGGAACTAATTATGATTAATTTTGATGCTAATAATAATTATAAGATAAATGTATCTATCACTATGATAAAATTAAGAACTAATAATTATAGTGTAATTCTTATTTATTACTTTGATACGATTAATTTCAAAAATGAACCAAAGTATAATCTTTTTGCAATTTGTTATCTAAATAAGTTTTTTTGATTGCATCGCAAGGATCACGAATTTTTCAAATGACAACTTAGTTCAATTTTCAAACAAAATTTTCCACCAAAATTGCAAATTTTGTTTAATTTTTTCTCAAACTGAGCTTAAATCATATCGAATGAAATCAGAAAAGTGACACTGAGGTTTCCTTTGATTGAAATGCATAGTGTTTTAGCAAAGGTTTTATGTGTTTTCTTCAAAAAAATTGGGACATCATGTTTTGATTTTGACAGGAGAATTGTTCTAGATTTGTAAAGTGAAAAATTCATAAACTTTAGAATCCAATTGGAGAAAAAAAAAAAAAATTAAGTTGTAAGTTGAAAATAATGTTATCTTTTATGTTGGCGTTTTATTTTTAAAAAAATGCCCCAAAATATAACAATTCATAAAGAAATACATTTTTACCACATAAGATAATTTTGTTATTTTTTTACCACTATCCAGGAAATTTGATAAATTTATCCCTTCCAATAAAAGAAAATAGGATTAGTTTTTTTGTGGATTTATATTATATGATTTTTGTTCGTTCCTCATCAAATGACTAATTGGTCATAATATCAACAAACCATCATTAAATCTTTCTCATCTCTAAAGATTAAAAAACTATGTGACGCATATTAAGTCTACATAATTCTAGTCTTTCATTTTTGTATGTTAGTTTTCCACCATCTTTATCACTCAAATGAGACTATAACAAATACTTGTAGGGTAGATCTTTGAAATTTTATAGTTCTTTTTTAAAATCTTTCTTTAGAAAAAAAAAAAAAAGTTGTAGTAGATTCCTTTGATATTATCAAAATCTTTTTAAAAAGACGTACTGATGGGTTAATTAGGGAATAGAAAAAACAAACAAAGACAAGTCAACTCTAGTTAATGAAATTCCATGTCTAATGACTTGATATTTCAACTACATAAATTAATATATAATAGAGTGAATCTCTTGTATACCTGTTGCATGGATTGATTTGTTAGGTTCCGTGTAATTGGTACCCGATTCGGATTCATGCAGTTTATACATTATTTATTTATTTATTTTCGATAAAACTTTGTTACATAAAATGTATGACTAATTTTACATAAAGATATTACTAGTAGTTGAACATAAATGCATGTATCATTACATCTACATAAAGTTATTAGCTCATTTTAATTGAAACTCGAATCCTTGTAACTTATATATATAAGTTTTTTATATTTTTTTCTGCCGAAATCTTACTACATAAATATATGATTAATAGTACATAATTGTATCACTAGTTATACATAAATGTATTATTACATCTACATAAAGGTATTAGCTTATTTGTGTACTACATCAGTTGGTTAAAAAATAAAACCCTTACAACCAAATACTAATACAAAAGATAGAAAGAAAGAAAAAACTGGATTCTCTTCCTAAGTTGATAATGGAAATTAATGGAAACACAGAGAGCGATTTGTTGTCCTAAAGCAAGCGTAGTCTTGACTCTTTTGAAAAGCAACAGATTTCCAATTCATTATTGTCGATATATAGTCATTAATTATTATTAAATCTCAAAATCTAATACCACTTTTGGTGACCTTTTGAAAAACACCACCCAAGTCGACCAGCATCTTGACTTAAAAATTTTGATTTTTAATCAAACATGGTTTTTGATTGAAAAAAACTTTACTATCTAGTTGAATTAATGAATTTTATTTTGGAATTCTTTCTGGCTGGTAATATCCTTAGTACTGTTGAATCTTGTGTTCTAAATGATTGAAGATGATATCTAATGCGAATCTCGAAAATCCTCATCTATAAATTACCTAACAGAATTGAATAGAAGATTAAGAGCTAAAGATAATAAATGCTAGAGAGTGAAATTATTTATTGAAGAGTTCATAACTTGCAGGATAAATCCCTCATTTCAACTATTTGTATTTATTTTATAAAGGTAAATAAAAAAATTTCTCTCTAATATAAAATCCCTAATACATAAAGCATTTGGTTCATTGAGTTCATGTTTGTTTGGTTCAAGTCAGAATATCCACGTTTGGTAGTAAGATGAGAACTTTTGTCATAGTGACTTAACGTAATGATGCAATGCAGGATTGATCATTTGTATTTTGATAACATTGTTGGACATAATTGAAAGATGTGATTTTACTAGGAAAATTGATGTTGGTAATCACTATATTTGCAAGACTTGATCTTAATTGCTAAAAGAAATAATAGGACATTTGACAATATTTAATTGATCCATCAAGTATATATTTATTAAAATATAAGTTATTTAACTATTTAAATTTAAAAATCTAATTTGCATATACCCACTAATTATTTTGTAATTCACAGTTTTTATGGCTACATCAACGACTTCTTAATCTACTTAGGTCATCACCGTAAATATATTTTTAGTGGAATCATAAAGTGTAATGAAGTGCATGGTCCAGAAATTAATTATATATATCAAATATATAAAAGACAAAAGAAAAAAAAAAAAACTCTAATAGAAACTTTAATTTTATCTTAGCTTCTTATTTAAAAGAAAAAAAGAGTATACACATTTATAAAAGAGAGAAAAGTATGTAAAATAGGATAAAGAAACATAAAATTTTTTCACACGAGAGAAAAGAATTGCAAAAGTACCTTATAAAACCAGTGTATTCTTATATAAGCTAGCATTAGATAACAAAACATGTAATACAATTGGTATACAATATTATAATGATTTTTTAGATCTCTTTTGAAATTAAATTTATCATCGCTTTTTTAAAAACATAAAAATTTATATGAAATTATTTAAATAATTTATTATGTGAGATAAAGTTCCACTACCCACAATTTTTTTACAAATAAATCCTTATTTTATGGATTATGAGGGTGTGTTTGACTGAAATTAGATTTGTGAAATGTACTCCAAATGAAAATAAGATTTCATTTTCAATATAATTAATATCCAGTACTATATATTTGAAAAGTAATCAATACTTATTTATATAAAATGATAAGACATAGACTTGCATTGACTGGACCAAGTATTGAGTTTAAATTATGAAGTGAGAACAAAAATATGTTGATCCAAGTCGGGCATTGACTTGACTAAGAAAATTAATTCTCACTTTCCCATTAGTTTCCTTTCTTAGCCACAATAGTCTTACAATTTTACATATATAGAATGACTTGAGTTCATGTTTGCCACACACTATTACTTCAAAAATCAAGCCTCATGGAGAGATTTTTCCAATTTTCTCTATTTGCTCTACTCTCATTAGTTATATGTTTGTTGAGTTGTGGTTTAGCTAGCACAAAAAATAGCAATATCAATATCGATCAATCTTCACTTCTAATATTGAAATCCCACATCATTTCAGATCCTTATAGCATGTTGTCTAAAAATTGGACAACCAAAACCTCTGTTTGTAGTTGGATTGGAGTTGGTTGTGACACCAGTTACAATAGGGTGACTGAATTGAACATTTCAAATATGGAACTTAGAGGCAGCATCCCACCAGAAATCGGTAATCTTTCTTTCCTTGTTTCTCTAGACATGAGTGGAAACTATTTCAATGGTTCAATTCCTCCATCCATTTTCAACATGTCATCCTTGGAAGTTTTGGTCTTGCGAAATAATAGCTTATCAAGTAGGTTATCGGTTGACGTGTGCAAACATAATCTACACACACTCAAAGAACTTGATATATCAAGAAATGAGTTGTTTGGAGAAATACCATCAAGTTTGGGTCAGTGCTCACAACTTGAATATATTTCCTCGGAATTTAATAACTTTGGTGGACATGTGCCTAGAGAAATCGGGAACTTGACTCGGCTCAGTAAATTATACCTTGGAGACAACAATTTCAGTGGTAAGATACTTTACGAAATCTTAACTTGCAACTCCATTTTTTTTTTAGATTTTATTCCTTAGATTTATTTCTTATCTTATATTTGTTGTTGCTTATGTTCTACATTTTCTCTCTTTGCTGGGTATCTGAATTGTTGTGGTTAGTGGCAAAGAAAATTATATTTTTTTAAAATGTTTTTTCTTCTATATATATAGTAACAATTCAGATATGCTTTTCAAATATTTTTTATTGAGTTAATATAAAATTAGGATGCAAGGAAGTGAATTTTATTGGAATAGGGCCCACAATTGAATTTTTAAATATTACAAATAGTAGGGTCCACAATTGAATTTTTAAATATTACTATCATAACATTTTCTTGTAAATGACAAAAATAAAATAAAAATAAATGCATGATTACATATAAAATATTATTTTTTAGAGCCTACATAAAAAGTCAAAAAGAAAATATTTATACAATCATCAATTTGATGTGACATTTTTAGGAGGGAAAATGACAAATCAGTACAATTTGTCAACTTTTCTCATTTTATATATAGTATAGATAAATATAACTGAAAAAGTCATTTTATAAAATCAGAAAACTAATTTAAGAATCAGCAAATAAAATCTAAAAAAACCGTTTAACAATGAATTAATAATAATAATAATAATAATAATAATAATAATAATAATAAATTTTGGAAATTATGTTTGAAACTTTGAAAGTAATAAATAACTTTTAAAATATTAGTTAAGTAGATCCAAGAATATAACAAAATTAGAAATATTAATTTCAAAAAACGAGAAAAATATGTTAAAATATCAAAATAAAAAAATAGAATCGAAAAAAGATATTTTCGAAATATCCTAGGATATATTCATAGCTAGGTAACAAATGGTAACAGGGTTTTGTAAGTATTGATTTTTATGTCCTCTCTTTGTCTCTTAACTTAAATAAAGGAATTGTGGTTGTACTGTTGAAGTAAATGCAATAATCTCTAATTTTCTAAATAACAAAAGTATTACAATTTTATTATTTACAAGTATTTATCATAAAATATTCTTCTTGACAAGATTCAAAGATCCTGACAATGATAATATAGCTAATTCAAAAAATACAAGATGCATGTATGCATTTATAAAGTAACAAATTCAATGGCAAAACAACTCAGATCCTTTATATTAATCCTTTATATTATATCATATCCTTAGAGATTTAATCATATATCTTAAATTAGATTTTGAAAGTACAATAATGATTAATTTCTATGTTTACCCATGTTTTAATTTATTATAGTGATATCATATATTTATATTTGATAAATAAGCGGATTTTCATGATCTTATTATTATTGTGTAGGTTTCATTCCAGAAGAGATTGGTCATCTAAATAAATTAGAGATATTGGACATGAGCTATAACAATTTGATGGGCCCTTTGCCTCCAACCATCTTTAACATCTCATCCTTGAAAGAAATTTGGTTATCTAGTAACATGCTTATTGCACTGCCAACAGAAATTTGGAACATGAAAGCACTTCAAGTCTTAGACCTCTTCGGCATCAATTTAAGTGGTTTGATTCTATCTCTTTAATAGCTTTAAAAATTGTCATCTTTGTCTCTATTGTCATTGTGATTTTTATTTTTCTATGCTAGAATTTTTTTCTTTTTTTATTAGAATTGAATCTTGATATTTATTTCTCAACTTCTTTAGTTTCATCAATCTTATCATTGAGTAGAAGCTGGTTGAATTATATGTTTAGAAGCAAATTATGATTCTTTTTTTCCACAAGTAACAATACAAAATCTTAGGCAATTCACGAAACTAAAGTAATATCATTTTCATTCTTTTCATAAAACATCAAAATGTTTTTGTTGATTATCACTCCAATTTTTCTTATCCTTATTGTCTCTCTTCCACTCCCCTAATTTATTAAAGAATTAAAGCAAAAAAGTCCAATTTGAAGGGAAGGGGGAGGCAAATTTATACATTCCACGGTTTCTTTTCAATCTTAGAAATCCACCAAAATATACTTATTGAAACAAAACAAAAATTTATCCAACACAAAATAATTTATACTAATCATGTACATATATTTCATGAAAATTATATTTTATTCTAAAATGGATCAATAGTATATGATTATACTTGATAATTAAATTTAACTTTCATGATTATACAACCTACAAGGTACTATTCCAAGAGGAATTGAGAACTTGACATCTTTAACATATTTAACCCTTGGATACAACGGTTTGACTATTTCTTCATTGTATATTATATTGTCTTAATTGGTTAGACATTTGTAAAGTCCTTTAATTGTATGTTGCTCAATTTATTAAAGTTTTGCATTATGTCATGTGTTTATATAGTCATATATGGCATTTAGATAAACCAATAGAACATAAAATAAATTAGTATATATGATGCAACATATGCAATACATAAGCATATACATATATACCACACATGTCTATTTGAGAAAACTTTAGAATTGAAAAGACCAAATTTATACATTCCACGATTTGTTTTCAATACTAGAAGGCTACCAATATATATTTTTTATCCAACGTAGAATTAAAAAGAATCAAAAAGTATATAATTACACTTGATAATTAAATTCTATGTTTCTTGATTGTACAACTCAATAGGTAATATTCCAAGTGAAATTGGGAACTTGAAAGCACTTCAAATCTTAGGCCTCTCCAACAACAATTTAAGTGGTATGATTCTATCTCTTTAATAGCTTTAAAAATTGTCATCTTTCTCTCAATTGTCATTGTCATTTTTCTTTGTCTATGCTAGAATTTTTTTCTTTTTTTATTAGAATTGAATCTTGATATGTATTTCTCAACTTTTTAGTTTCATAAGTCTTATCATTAAGTAGAAGCTGTTTGAATTATATGTTTAGAAGCAAATTATGATTCTTTTTTTCCACAAGTAACAATACAAAATCTTAGGCAATTCACGAAACTAAAGTAATATCATTTTCATTCTTTTCATAAAACATCAAAATGTTTTTGTTGATAATCACTCCAATTTTTCTAATCCTTATTGTCTCTCTTCCACTCCCCTAATTTATTAAAGAATTAAAGCAAAAAAGTCCAATTTGAAGGGAAGGGGGAGGCAAATTTATACATTCCACGGTTTCTTTTCAATCTTAGAAATCCACCAAAATATATTTATTGAAACAAAACAAAAATTTATCCAACACAAAATAATTTATACTAATCATGTACATATATTTCATGAAAATTATATTTTATTCTAAAATGGATCAATAGTATATGATTATACTTGATAATTAAATTTAACTTTCATGATTATACAACCTAAAAGGTACTATTCCAAGAGGAATTGAGAACTTGACATCTTTAACATATTTAAACCCTGGATACAACGGTTTGACTATTTCTTCATTGTATATTATATTGTCTAAATTGGTAAGACATTTGTAAAGTCCTTTAATTGTATGTTGCTCAATTTATTAAAGTTTTGCATTATGTCATGTGTTTATATAGTCATATATGGCATTTAGATAAACCAATAGAACATAAAATAAATTAGTATATATGTTGCATATGCAATACATAAGCATATACATATATACCACACATGTTTGTTTGAGAAAATTTAAAATTGAGAAGGCCAAATTTATACATTCCACGATTTGTTTTCAATACTAGAAGGCCACCAATATATTTTTTTTATCCAACGTAGAATTAAAATGAATCAAATAGTATATAATTACACTTGATAATTAAATTCATCTTTCATGATTTTACAACCCAACAGGTAATATTCCAAGAGAAATTGGGAACTTGAAAGCACTCCAATCCTTATACCTCTTCGAAAACAATTTAAGTGGTATGATTCTATCTCTTTAATAGCTTTAAAAATTTTCATCTTTCTCTCAATTGTCATTGTCATTTTTCTTTGTCTATGCTAGAATCTTTTTCTATTTTTATTAGAATTGAATCTTGATATTTATTTCTCAACTTCTTTAGTTTCATCAATCTTATCATTGAGTAGAAGCTGGTTGAATTATATGTTTAGAAGCAAATTATGATTCTTTTTTTCCACAAGTAACAATACAAAATCTTAGGCAATTCTCGAAACTAAAGTAATATCATTTTCATTCTTTTCATAAAACATCAAAATGTTTTTATTGATTATCACTCCAATTTTTCTATCCTTATTGTCTCTCTTCCACTCCCCTAATTTATTAAAGAATTAAAGCAAAAAAGTCCAATTTGAAGGGAAGGGGGAGGCAAATTTATACATTCCACGGTTTCTTTTCAATCTTAGAAATCCACCAAAATATACTTATTGAAACAAAACAAAAATTTATCCAACACAAAATAATTTATACTAATCATGTACATATATTTCATGAAAATTATATTTTATTCTAAAATGGATCAATAGTATATGATTATACTTGCTAATTAAATTTAACTTTCATGATTATACAACCTACAATGTACTATTCCAAGAGGAATTGAGAACTTGACATCTTTAACATATTTAACCCTTGGATACAACGGTTTGACTATTTCTTCATTGTATATTATATTGTCTTAATTGGTTAGACATTTGTAAAGTCCTTTAATTGTATGTTGCTCAATTTATTAAAGTTTTGCATTATGTCATGTGTTTATATAGTCATATATGGCATTTAGATAAACCAATAGAACATAAAATAAATTAGTATATATGATGCAACATATGCAATACATAAGCATATACATATATACCACACATGTCTATTTGAGAAAACTTTAGAATTGAAAAGACCAAATTTATACATTCCACGATTTGTTTTCAATACTAAAAAGCTACCAATATATATTTTTTATCCAACGTAGAATTAAAAAGAATCAAATAGTATATAATTACACTTGATAATTAAATTTATCTTTCATGATTTTACAACTAAACAGGTAATATTCCAAGAGAAATTTGGAACTTGAAAGAACTCCAAATTTTAGACCTCTCCTACAGCAATTTAAGTGGTATGATTCTATCTCTTTAATAGCTTTAAAAATTGTCATCTTTCTCTCAATTGTCATTGTCATTTTTCTTTGTCTATGCTAGAATTTTTTTCTCTTTTTTTTAGAATTGAATCTTGATATTTATTTCTCAACTTCTTTAGTTTCATCAATCTTATCATTGAGTAGAAGCTGGTTGAATTATATGTTTAGAAGCAAATTATGATTCTTTTTTTCCACAAGTAACAATACAAAATCTTAGGCAATTCTCGAAACTAAAGTAATATCATTTTCATTCTTTTCATAAAACATCAAAATGTTTTTATTGATTATCACTCCAATTTTTCTAATCCTTATTGTCTCTCTTCCACTCCCCTAATTTATTAAAGAATTAAAGCAAAAAAGTCCAATTTGAAGGGAAGGGGGAGGCAAATTTATACATTCCACGGTTTCTTTTCAATCTTAGAAATCCACCAAAATATACTTATTGAAACAAAACAAAAATTTATCCGACACAAAATAATTTATACTAATCATGTACATATATTTCATGAAAATTATATTTTATTCTAAAATGGATCAATAGTATATGATTATACTTGATAATTAAATTTAACTTTCATGATTATACAACCTACAAGGTACTATTCCAAGAGGAATTGAGAACTTGACATCTTTAACATATTTAATCCTTGGATACAACGGTTTGACTATTTCTTCATTGTATATTATATTGTCTTAATTGGTTAGACATTTGTAAAGTCCTTTAATTGTATGTTGCTCAATTTATTAAAGTTTTGCATTATGTCATGTGTTTATATAGTCATATATGGCATTTAGATAAACCAATAGAACATAAAATAAATTAGTATATATGATGCAACATATGCAATACATAAGCATATACATATATACCACACATGTCTATTTGAGAAAACTTTAGAATTGAAAAGACCAAATTTATACATTCCACGATTTGTTTTCAATACTAGAAGGCTACCAATATATATTTTTTATCCAACGTAGAATTAAAAAGAATCAAAAAGTATATAATTACACTTGATAATTAAATTCTATGTTTCTTGATTGTACAACTCAATAGGTAATATTCCAAGTGAAATTGGGAACTTGAAAGCACTTCAAATCTTAGGCCTCTCCAACAACAATTTAAGTGGTATGATTCTATCTCTTTAATAGCTTTAAAAATTGTCATCTTTCTCTCAATTGTCATTGTCATTTTTCTTTGTCTATGCTAGAATTTTTTTCTTTTTTTATTAGAATTGAATCTTGATATGTATTTCTCAACTTTTTAGTTTCATAAGTCTTATCATTAAGTAGAAGCTGTTTGAATTATATGTTTAGAAGCAAATTATGATTCTTTTTTTCCACAAGTAACAATACAAAATCTTAGGCAATTCACGAAACTAAAGTAATATCATTTTCATTCTTTTCATAAAACATCAAAATGTTTTTGTTGATAATCACTCCAATTTTTCTAATCCTTATTGTCTCTCTTCCACTCCCCTAATTTATTAAAGAATTAAAGCAAAAAAGTCCAATTTGAAGGGAAGGGGGAGGCAAATTTATACATTCCACGGTTTCTTTTCAATCTTAGAAATCCACCAAAATATATTTATTGAAACAAAACAAAAATTTATCCAACACAAAATAATTTATACTAATCATGTACATATATTTCATGAAAATTATATTTTATTCTAAAATGGATCAATAGTATATGATTATACTTGATAATTAAATTTAACTTTCATGATTATACAACCTAAAAGGTACTATTCCAAGAGGAATTGAGAACTTGACATCTTTAACATATTTAACCCTTGGATACAACGGTTTGACTATTTCTTCATTGTATATTATATTGTCTTAATTGGTTAGACATTTGTAAAGTCCTTTAATTGTATGTTGCTCAATTTATTAAAGTTTTGCATTATGTCATGTGTTTATATAGTCATATATGGCATTTAGATAAACCAATAGAACATAAAATAAATTAGTATATATGATGCAACATATGCAATACATAAGCATATACATATATACCACACATGTCTATTTGAGAAAACTTTAGAATTGAAAAGACCAAATTTATACATTCCACGATTTGTTTTCAATACTAGAAGGCCACCAATATATTTTTTTTATCCAACGTAGAATTAAAATGAATCAAATAGTATATAATTACACTTGATAATTAAATTCATCTTTCATGATTTTACAACCCAACAGGTAATATTCCAAGAGAAATTGGGAACTTGAAAGCACTCCAATCCTTAGAACTCATCAAAAACAATTTAAGTGGTATGATTCTATCTCTTTAATAGCTTTAAAAATTTTCATCTTTCTCTCAATTGTCATTGTCATTTTTCTTTGTCTATGCTAGAATCTTTTTCTATTTTTATTAGAATTGAATCTTGATATGTATTTCTCAACTTTTTAGTTTCATAAGTCTTATCATTAAGTAGAA
This sequence comes from Scutellaria galericulata, assembly GCA_946896805.1. Lineage (NCBI taxonomy): Eukaryota > Viridiplantae > Streptophyta > Magnoliopsida > Lamiales > Lamiaceae > Scutellaria > Scutellaria galericulata. Next base: position 13,733,348 of record OX335789.1, read on the forward strand.
GCTGTTTGAATTATATGTTTAGAAGCAAATTATGATTCTTTTTTTCCACAAGTAACAATACAAAATCTTAGGCAATTCACGAAACTAAAGTAATATCATTTTCATTCTTTTCATAAAACATCAAAATGTTTTTGTTGATAATCACTCCAATTTTTCTAATCCTTATTGTCTCTCTTCCACTCCCCTAATTTATTAAAGAATTAAAGCAAAAAAGTCCAATTTGAAGGGAAGGGGGAGGCAAATTTATACATTCCACGGTTTCTTTTCAATCTTAGAAATCCACCAAAATATATTTATTGAAACAAAACAAAAATTTATCCAACACAAAATAATTTATACTAATCATGTACATATATTTCATGAAAATTATATTTTATTCTAAAATGGATCAATAGTATATGATTATACTTGATAATTAAATTTAACTTTCATGATTATACAACCTAAAAGGTACTATTCCAAGAGGAATTGAGAACTTGACATCTTTAACATATTTAACCCCTGGATACAACGGTTTGACTATTTCTTCATTGTATATTATATTGTCTAAATTGGTAAGACATTTGTAAAGTCCTTTAATTGTATGTTGCTCAATTTATTAAAGTTTTGCATTATGTCATGTGTTTATATAGTCATATATGGCATTTAGATAAACCAATAGAACATAAAATAAATTAGTATATATGTTGCATATGCAATACATAAGCATATACATATATACCACACATGTTTGTTTGAGAAAATTTAAAATTGAGAAGGCCAAATTTATACATTCCACGATTTGTTTTCAATACTAGAAGGCCACCAATATATTTTTTTTATCCAACGTAGAATTAAAATGAATCAAATAGTATATAATTACACTTGATAATTAAATTCATCTTTCATGATTTTACAACCCAACAGGTAATATTCCAAGAGAAATTGGGAACTTGAAAGCACTCCAATCCTTATACCTCTTCGAAAACAATTTAAGTGGTATGATTCTATCTCTTTAATAGCTTTAAAAATTTTCATCTTTCTCTCAATTGTCATTGTCATTTTTCTTTGTCTATGCTAGAATCTTTTTCTATTTTTATTAGAATTGAATCTTGATATTTATTTCTCAACTTCTTTAGTTTCATCAATCTTATCATTGAGTAGAAACTGGTTGAATTATATGTTTAGAAGCAAATTATGATTCTTTTTTTCCACAAGTAACAATACAAAATCTTAGGCAATTCTCGAAACTAAAGTAATATCATTTTCATTCTTTTCATAAAACATCAAAATGTTTTTATTGATTATCACTCCAATTTTTCTAATCCTTATTGTCTCTCTTCCACTCCCCTAATTTATTAAAGAATTAAAGCAAAAAAGTCCAATTTGAAGGGAAGGGGGAGGCAAATTTATACATTCCACGGTTTCTTTTCAATCTTAGAAATCCACCAAAATATACTTATTGAAACAAAACAAAAATTTATCCAACACAAAATAATTTATACTAATCATGTACATATATTTCATGAAAATTATATTTTATTCTAAAATGGATCAATAGTATATGATTATACTTGATAATTAAATTTAACTTTCATGATTATACAACCTACAAGGTACTATTCCAAGAGGAATTGAGAACTTGACATCTTTAACATATTTAACCCTTGGATACAACGGTTTGACTATTTCTTCATTGTATATTATATTGTCTTAATTGGTTAGACATTTGTAAAGTCCTTTAATTGTATGTTGCTCAATTTATTAAAGTTTTGCATTATGTCATGTGTTTATATAGTCATATATGGCATTTAGATAAACCAATAGAACATAAAATAAATTAGTATATATGATGCAACATATGCAATACATAAGCATATACATATATACCACACATGTCTATTTGAGAAAACTTTAGAATTGAAAAGACCAAATTTATACATTCCACGATTTGTTTTCAATACTAGAAGGCCACCAATATATTTTTTTTATCCAACGTAGAATTAAAATGAATCAAATAGTATATAATTACACTTGATAATTAAATTCATCTTTCATGATTTTACAACCCAACAGGTAATATTCCAAGAGAAATTGGGAACTTGAAAGCACTCCAATCCTTAGAACTCATCAAAAACAATTTAAGTGGTATGATTCTATCTCTTTAATAGCTTTAAAAATTTTCATCTTTCTCTCAATTGTCATTGTCATTTTTCTTTGTCTATGCTAGAATCTTTTTCTATTTTTATTAGAATTGAATCTTGATATGTATTTCTCAACTTTTTAGTTTCATAAGTCTTATCATTAAGTAGAAGCTGTTTGAATTATATGTTTAGAAGCAAATTATGATTCTTTTTTTCCACAAGTAACAATACAAAATCTTAGGCAATTCACGAAACTAAAGTAATATCATTTTCATTCTTTTCATAAAACATCAAAATGTTTTTGTTGATAATCACTCCAATTTTTCTAATCCTTATTGTCTCTCTTCCACTCCCCTAATTTATTAAAGAATTAAAGCAAAAAAGTCCAATTTGAAGGGAAGGGGGAGGCAAATTTATACATTCCACGGTTTCTTTTCAATCTTAGAAATCCACCAAAATATATTTATTGAAACAAAACAAAAATTTATCCAACACAAAATAATTTATACTAATCATGTACATATATTTCATGAAAATTATATTTTATTCTAAAATGGATCAATAGTATATGATTATACTTGATAATTAAATTTAACTTTCATGATTATACAACCTAAAAGGTACTATTCCAATAGGAATTGAGAACTTGACATCTTTAACATATTTAACCCCTGGATACAACGGTTTGACTATTTCTTCATTGTATATTATATTGTCTAAATTGGTAAGACATTTGTAAAGTCCTTTAATTGTATGTTGCTCAATTTATTAAAGTTTTGCATTATGTCATGTGTTTATATAGTCATATATGGCATTTAGATAAACCAATAGAACATAAAATAAATTAGTATATATGATGCAACATATGCAATACATAAGCATATACATATATACCACACATGTCTGTTTGAGAAAACTTTAGAATTGAAAAGACCAAATTTATACATTCCACGATTTGTTTTCAATACTAGAAGGCTACCAATATATATTTTTTATCCAACGTAGAATTAAAAAGAATCAAAAAGTATATAATTACACTTGATAATTAAATTCTATGTTTCTTGATTGTACAACTCAATAGGTAATATTCCAAGTGAAATTGGGAACTTGAAAGCACTTCAAAACTTACGCCTCTCCAACAACAATTTAAGTGGTATGATTCTATCTCTTTAATAGCTTTAAAAATTGTCATCTTTCTCTCAATTGTCATTGTCATTTTTCTTTGTCTATGCTAGAATTTTTTTCTCTTTTTTTTAGAATTGAATCTTGATATTTATTTCTCAACTTCTTTAGTTTCATCAATCTTATCATTGAGTAGAAGCTGGTTGAATTATATGTTTAGAAGCAAATTATGATTCTTTTTTTCCACAAGTAACAATACAAAATCTTAGGCAATTCTCGAAACTAAAGTAATATCATTTTCATTCTTTTCATAAAACATCAAAATGTTTTTATTGATTATCACTCCAATTTTTCTAATCCTTATTGTCTCTCTTCCACTCCCCTAATTTATTAAAGAATTAAAGTAAAAAAGTCCAATTTGAAGGGAAGGGGGAGGCAAATTTATACATTCCACGGTTTCTTTTCAATCTTAGAAATCCACCAAAATATACTTATTGAAAAAAAACAAAAATTTATCCAACACAAAATAATTTATATTAATCATGTACATATATTTCATGAAAATTATATTTTATTCTAAAATGGATCAATAGTATATGATTACACTTGATGATTAAATTTAACTTTCATGATTATACAACCTACAAGGTACTATTCCAAGAGGAATTGAGAACTTGACATCTTTAACATATTTAACCCCTGGATACAACGGTTTGACTATTTCTTCATTGTATATTATATTGTCTAAATTGGTAAGACATTTGTAAAGTCCTTTAATTGTATGTTGCTCAATTTATTAAAGTTTTGCATTATGTCATGTGTTTATATAGTCATATATGGCATTTAGATAAACCAATAGAACATAAAATAAATTAGTATATATGATGCAACATATGCAATACATAAGCATATACATATATACCACACATGTCTGTTTGAGAAAACTTTAGAATTGAAAAGACCAAATTTATACATTCCACGATTTGTTTTCAATACTAGAAAGCTACCAATATATATTTTTTATCCAACGTAGAATTAAAAAGAATCAAATAGTATATAATTACACTTGATAATTAAATTCTATGTTTCTTGATTGTACAACTCAATAGGTAATATTCCAAGTGAAATTGGGAACTTGAAAGCACTTCAAAACTTACACCTCTCCAACAACAATTTAAGTGGTATGATTCTATCTCTTTAATAGCTTTAAAAATTGTCATCTTTCTCTCAATTGTCATTGTCATTTTTCTTTGTCTATGCTAGAATTTTTTTCTCTTTTTTTTAGAATTGAATCTTGATATTTATTTCTCAACTTCTTTAGTTTCATCAATCTTATCATTGAGTAGAAGCTGGTTGAATTATATGTTTAGAAGCAAATTATGATTCTTTTTTTCCACAAGTAACAATACAAAATCTTAGGCAATTCTCGAAACTAAAGTAATATCATTTTCATTCTTTTCATAAAACATCAAAATGTTTTTATTGATTATCACTCCAATTTTTCTAATCCTTATTGTCTCTCTTCCACTCCCCTAATTTATTAAAGAATTAAAGTAAAAAAGTCCAATTTGAAGGGAAGGGGGAGGCAAATTTATACATTCCACGGTTTCTTTTCAATCTTAGAAATCCACCAAAATATACTTATTGAAAAAAAACAAAAATTTATCCAACACAAAATAATTTATATTAATCATGTACATATATTTCATGAAAATTATATTTTATTCTAAAATGGATCAATAGTATATGATTACACTTGATGATTAAATTTAACTTTCATGATTATACAACCTACAAGGTACTATTCCAAGAGGAATTGAGAACTTGACATCTTTAACATATTTAACCCCTGGATACAACGGTTTGACTATTTCTTCATTTTATATTATATTGTCTAAATTGGTAAGACATTTGTAAAGTCCTTTAATTGTATGTTGCTCAATTTATTAAAGTTTTGCATTATGTCATGTGTTTATATAGTCATATATGGCATTTAGATAAACCAATAGAACATAAAATAAATTAGTATATATGATGCAACATATGCAATACATAAGCATATATATATATATATATACCACACATGTCTATTTGAGAAAACTTTAGAATTGAAAAGACCAAATTTATACATTCCACGATTTGTTTTCAATACTAAAAAGCTACCAATATATATTTTTTATCCAACGTAGAATTAAAAAGAATCAAATAGTATATAATTACACTTGATAATTAAATTTATCTTTCATGATTTTACAACTAAACAGGTAATATTCCAAGAGAAATTTGGAACTTGAAAGAACTCCTAATTTTAGACCTCTCCTCCAGCAATTTAAGTGGTATGATTCTATCTCTTTAATAGCTTTAAAAATTGTCATCTTTCTCTCAATTGTCATTGTCATTTTTCTTTGTCTATGCTAGAATTTTTTTCTCTTTTTTTTAGAATTGAATCTTGATATTTATTTCTCAACTTCTTTAGTTTCATCAATCTTATCATTGAGTAGAAGCTGGTTGAATTATATGTTTAGAAGCAAATTATGATTCTTTTTTTCCACAAGTAACAATACAAAATCTTAGGCAATTCTCGAAACTAAAGTAATATCATTTTCATTCTTTTCATAAAACATCAAAATGTTTTTATTGATTATCACTCCAATTTTTCTAATCCTTATTGTCTCTCTTCCACTCCCCTAATTTATTAAAGAATTAAAGCAAAAAAGTCCAATTTGAAGGGAAGGGGGAGGCAAATTTATACATTCCACGGTTTCTTTTCAATCTTAGAAATCCACCAAAATATACTTATTGAAACAAAACAAAAATTTATCCGACACAAAATAATTTATACTAATCATGTACATATATTTCATGAAAATTATATTTTATTCTAAAATGGATCAATAGTATATGATTATACTTGATAATTAAATTTAACTTTCATGATTATACAACCTACAAGGTACTATTCCAAGAGGAATTGAGAACTTGACATCTTTAACATATTTAATCCTTGGATACAACGGTTTGACTATTTCTTCATTGTATATTATATTGTCTTAATTGGTTAGACATTTGTAAAGTCCTTTAATTGTATGTTGCTCAATTTATTAAAGTTTTGCATTATGTCATGTGTTTATATAGTCATATATGGCATTTAGATAAACCAATAGAACATAAAATAAATTAGTATATATGATGCAACATATGCAATACATAAGCATATACATATATACCACACATGTCTATTTGAGAAAACTTTAGAATTGAAAAGACCAAATTTATACATTCCACGATTTGTTTTCAATACTAGAAGGCTACCAATATATATTTTTTATCCAACGTAGAATTAAAAAGAATCAAATAGTATATAATTACACTTGATAATTAAATTTATCTTTCATGATTTTACAACTCAACAGGTAATATTCCAAGAGAAATTTGGAACTTGAAAGAACTCCTATTTTTAAACCTCTCCTACAGCAATTTAAATGGTATGATTCTATCTCTTTAATAGCTTTAAAAATTGTCATCTTTCTCTCAATTGTCATTGTCATTTTTCTTTGTCTATGCTAGAATTTTTTTTCTTTTTTTATTAGAATTGAATCTTGATATGTATTTCTCAACTTCTTTAGTTTCATCAATCTTATCATTGAGTAGAAGCTGTTTGAATTATATGTTTAGAAGCAAATTATGATTCTTTTTTTCCTCAAGTAACAATACAAAATCTTAGGCAATTCTCGAAACTAAAGTAATATCATTTTCATTCTTTTCATAAAACATCAAAATGTTTTTATTGATTATCACTCCAATTTTTCTATCCTTATTGTCTCTCTTCCACTCCCCTAATTTATTAAAGAATTAAAGCAAAAAAGTCCAATTTGAAGGGAAGGGGGAGGCAAATTTATACATTCCACGGTTTCTTTTCAATCTTAGAAATCCACCAAAATATACTTATTGAAACAAAACAAAAATTTATCCAACACAAAATAATTTATACTAATCATGTACATATATTTCATGAAAATTATATTTTATTCTAAAATGGATCAATAGTATATGATTATACTTGCTAATTAAATTTAACTTTCATGATTATACAACCTACAATGTACTATTCCAAGAGGAATTGAGAACTTGACATCTTTAACATATTTAACCCTTGGATACAACGGTTTGACTATTTCTTCATTGTATATTATATTGTCTTAATTGGTTAGACATTTGTAAAGTCCTTTAATTGTATGTTGCTCAATTTATTAAAGTTTTGCATTATGTCATGTGTTTATATAGTCATATATGGCATTTAGATAAACCAATAGAACATAAAATAAATTAGTATATATGATGCAACATATGCAATACATAAGCATATACATATATACCACACATGTCTATTTGAGAAAACTTTAGAATTGAAAAGACCAAATTTATACATTCCACGATTTGTTTTCAATACTAGAAGGCTACCAATATATATTTTTTATCCAACGTAGAATTAAAAAGAATCAAATAGTATATAATTACACATGATAATTAAATTCTATGTTTCTTGATTGTACAACTCAATAGGTAATATTCCAAGTGAAATTGGGAACTTGAAAGCACTTCAAATTTTAGACCTCTCCAACAACAATTTAAGTGGTATGATTCTATCTCTTTAATAGCTTTAAAAATTGTCATCTTTCTCTCAATTGTCATTGTCATTTTTCTTTGTCTATGCTAGAATTTTTTTCTTTTTTTATTAGAATTGAATCTTGATATGTATTTCTCAACTTCTTTAGTTTCATCAATCTTATCATTGAGTAGAAGCTGTTTGAATTATATGTTTAGAAGCAAATTATGATTCTTTTTTTCCACAAGTAACAATACAAAATCTAAGGCAATTCACGAAACTAAAGTAATATCATTTTCATTTTTTTCATAAAACATCAAAATGTTTTTGTTGATTATCACTCCAATTTTTCTAATCCTTATTGTCTCTCTTCCACTCCCCTAATTTATTAAAGAATTAAAGTAAAAAAGTCCTATTTGAAGGGAAGGGGGAGGCAAATTTATACATTCCACGGTTTCTTTTCAATCTTAGAAATCCACCAAAATATACTTATTGAAAAAAAACAAAAATTTATCCAACACGAAATAATTTATACTAATCATGTACATATATTTCATGAAAATTATATTTTATTCTAAAATGGATCAATAGTATATGATTATATTTGATGATTAAATTTGACTTTCATGATTATACAACCTAAAAGGTACTATTCCAAGAGGAATTGAGAACTTGACATCTTTAACATATTTAACCGCTGGATACAACGGTTTGACTGTTTCTTCATTGCATATTATATTATCTAAATTGGTAAGACATGTGTAAAGTCCTTTAATTGTATGTTGCTCAATTTATTAAAGTTTTGCATTATGTCATGTGTTTATATAGTCATATATGGCATTTAGATAAACCAATAGAACATAAAATAAATTAGTATATATGATGCAACATAGGCAATACATAAGCATATACATATACCACACATGCCTGTTTGAAAAAAATTTAAAGTTGAAAATGCCAAATTTATTCATTCCATGATTTGTTTTCAATCCTAGAAGGCCACCAAAATATACTTTAAAAAATAAATTATCCAATGCAGAATTATTATCAGCAATATTCATATATTTAATGAATTATATTTTTATTCTAAAATGAATCAATAGTATGTGATTACACTTGATAATTAAATTCAGCTTTTGTGATTTTACAATCCAACAGGTAATATTCCAAAAGAAATTGGGAACTTGACATCTTTAATATATTTAATCCTCGACAACAACGGTTTGAGTGGTACGTTGTATCATTTTCAACTCTTTCTTTGCTGTAAATTTTATTGTCTTAATAGATGTTTGTAAAGTTCTTTAATTGTATGTTGTTCGCTCTATTCAAGTTTTGCATTATGTCATATGTATAATATTGACATATATTGCATTTAGATAAAACAATAGGCCATAAATAAATTAGTACATGATGCCACATGGACCGTATATGAGCATACACATAAAGAAAAAATTAGAATAAACCTAAAATATTAATAAAATTTATATGATCGTCTAGTTTGTAAGGAAAAGTGAATGAATTGTTTAGGTGATACTGTTATGACATTCATAAATGACTGACATTTTAATTAAGTGTGTTTAAAACAATATTTGTGGGATCAAATAGGATAGGACAGTTTAACCGAAAATCAGTCCAACAAGATCTAAATATATGTGTTGAATCTGATCCATCAATTTCATTAATATAGTAAATAAGAGGCATTTTGTGGTGGAGTGAATAGGGAGTTTCCGTAAATTTTATGGAATAAAAACTCATTTAAAAAAAAAAAAAAAATTAACTTGTTGGTACGTCAATTCGGTTTGACCACTGACTTTATTCCACTAATGTTAGTTTAAATAAGCTATTTAATTTTCATGCTTTATGATACATTCTTAAAATTTGTAGGATGTATATAACATTTCATGTCTTTCAAAATCATTGATTTTGGTAAATTGTGTGTGATGTCTTTGTATTATGTGCGTTTTGTGTTATACAAAATTAAAATTAAAAATAATTAATGAACAATTTCAAGTAGCAAATTATAATGGGCTTAAAATTTTCATTTCTCCATATTCGATTATTGATATGTTTCTTTTCATTCCTTTTTTTTTGCAAATTTATTAAATGAATATTAAAAATTAAAGTATATTATTGGTAGGGTTTTTATTATTATATCATTAAATTAAGTTGTTCTTAATGCCTTTTGTTTTCTTTTTTATGCATCGAATTTTGATTTTGCATGTTATAGTTTCCGTCGCTTAAAAATTTTGCAATTTTAGTTTCCTGGATATATGCAACTCTATGATCTGTATTTAACAGAAAATTCACAATTGTCATTGTATTTTATCATAATTATATAAATTATAAGTCTATGAACTAATTAGTAACTAATTATTTTCTCTGTTTTTTAAGTCTATTTATATCAAAATGCGACGTGTATTTTAGTACCCTTTTTTTTTTTTCATTTGGTGCCTAAAATAAAAAAGTAGATCGATTGCGCGTAATTCATACTTTTTACGAGTTTTCTGGTAAGTTGAGTATAGTTTGACAACTAAACCTACAACTACTAATTTGTCATATTGTTCAGGTAGCATTCCTTGGGAGTTGTTCTCAACCAATCTTACACGGATTGATCTTTCTACTAATTCTTTTGAAGGTTCCATATCTATAGACATTGAAAGACTAGAAAATTTAGATACTCTAGTACTCCATTCCAACAAGTTAAGTGGAGAGATTCCATCGTCCATTTGCAACTTGACATATCTTGAATTTCTCCATTTGTCAGATAACAGCTTAGAAGGACGAGTCCCTCATTGTTTAGGAAATTTCAGCAAATATTTACAGGTCTTGCATTTAAAGGGAAATTACCTTCATGGCCTTATTCCGTCGACATTTGAAAATGGTTGTGCTCTCGAGTCTCTTAACCTGAATAGCAATCAATTCGAAGGAGCACTGCCACGATCCCTTGCCAATTGTCGACAACTTGAGGTTCTTGACATTGGAAAAAATAAAATACAAGACACGTTTCCTTTTTGGATGGAGAGTCTTCTTGAGCTTCGGGTCCTTGTCTTAAGATCTAACAGATTTAATGGCACCCTATCACTCCCTTCAAAGACTAATGTTTCATTTCTCAAGTTGCAAGTTTTTGACATAGCCCGAAATGCATTTACTGGCACTTTGCCTGATAGATATTTGAATAACTTCACTGCCATGATAAATGCCAAGGAAAGTCCAACTCAAGAAAGAAATTGGTTTAAGAAATATGAGGAGTCGATGGTATTTGTTCTCAAAGGTTTGGAGCAATCAGTGGAGAGAATCCTAACAACCTTCACAACCATTGACGTGTCTGAAAACAATTTTTGTGGAGGTATTCCAGAATCCATAGGAAAGCTCAATTCTCTAAGGTACTTGAATTTGTCTCATAATAAGCTCACAGGACACATACCTATATCTCTTGAAAATATAACCATTCTTGAATCGTTGGACTTGTCTTCTAACAAATTGGTGGGTGAAATTCCAAGACAATTGAGCAGTCTAACATTTCTTTCGACATTGAATCTTTCGTTGAATAATCTTGTTGGGCGAATACCTCAATCTGGTGGTCAATTTCCTACATTTGACAATAGCTCATACGTGGGAAATTCAGGATTATGTGGGTTTCCATTGACAAAAGAATGTGATCATAAGAATACTAATATTGGACAAGAAGTGCCCCCACAAGAAGATGATGACTCTGATTTTATTGCTGGATTTACGTGGCAAGCTGTTGTTTTAGGGTATGGATGTGGTTTTTTCATAGGAGTTATCATCGGTTATTTTGTTTTTCGATATAGAAGACCTAGATGGTTGGTGGAATTGTTTTTCGGTGTTGAATACAAGATGACAAAAAGAAGCAATAGAAGACATGTGGTGCGACGAAGAACTTGAATGCACAGGAATCAAAGTTGGTTTAAATGTAATATTTATACACTTTTGTTGTTGGGCATAATGTATATGATGAATGTTGTTGTTTTTCTTAGATTAATTATTCACAAATCAATATGTCTTGTTAGTTGTATTTGGTTGATTCATACAATAATGTTAAACCATGACATATAGTTGTATATTTGCATACAATGCAATATTGATGCAAACAGTATGAAGTCTTTAGACTTATACATGTACTTAAAATTTGAAGAAAGCTTTCATCAAGATTTTAGAAAGTGAAAATTGAAAAGAATATATATAACTACTATGAGAAAAGATAATCTAAGCATTCCATGTGATAGATATCAAACCAACAAAATAAAATTACTCAATCTCATAATAATTTAGTATAATAGTGAGTAGGGTTGAAATCTTAAGGAACGTGATCTTTATTTATTTTATTTTTTGAGATTTAGAGTAAATAAAAATGGAGTTCTTTTTTTGATCGATTGTAATTAAATAAATTAAATTAATCCTATAATTAACTAAGAAAACTCAATAAAATAATAAAATCGAAAAATTAACTATCAACTGAATGATGAAATAAATGAAGAAAATATAAATATTACCAAGTTAAATATTTCTAATTTAATATATTTTTATATTTACTTAAATAATTCAAAATTTTAAACATAATCTATAAAATTATTGTTGATGTTGTTGCTGCTGCTAAACGTTTTTAGATTTTAATCGTTAATTTTAGATATTTTAAAATAAGCATTTCTAATTTTATTAAAAAACTATAATAACTAAAATAATTTTTAAATGTTAGTTATTAAATTTATTTCCAAACAAAATTTCAAAGGATATGTTTGGAAAGGTTTATATGGCAAAATTTTGAACTTCAAAAAATCTCAATATGTGTTTGGTTTCATATTAAAAAATCCGAGTCATAAAATTTGGACACAATCATTATTATCTATATGTTTGTTTGAGGATTTTGTAGGGTAGGATTATATGTAGTTGTCAAATCGATGCTGGAAAAAGTAGGTTAATGTAATATCTTATAATAAAAATGTGAGTTTTGTAATGATTGGATGATTGTAAGATGATTAATTTGTTATATTGATAAATGTATATCTTTATTGGGTATTGTGTAATTAGTACACATGTGAGTGTACATACTTTGTAATCTAATTTTGCATCTATTGATATATATATATATATATATATATATATATATATATATATATTACTTGGTGTTGAATTCATAAAAATTTAATAACAAATTTACTGTGAGAATTTATTTATTTATTTATTCATGTATTAAACTTAATAATTGTATATAATTAGAATAAATTGTAAAATAATGAATATATAACATATAAAATATTTGCAGTTACTTATATTATATTATTGAAAATTTTCTACATGATTATTTTGACAATTTTCACTTACCAATATCATATTACATCACCCACTTGCTATTCGTTTTGATTTTCATATGCAACCATCTCATAATCATTTATCAACGAAAATGCCCATAAGGATAACAATTATGTTAAACAAATTAATGAGGACTGAATTTTTGCCAAGTAAAATGATTTTTAGTCGATCGAAAGTAAACAAAATAATAAAATATGTAGCAAATGACATTTGCATGTTATGAGAATGAGACAATTGAGCATCTCAATTGTTGAATAAGTGAAGACAAATGTTGTGACACGATTTCTTGTCATATTGCTACAAATAAAACTAGATATATTTGTCCCAAATGTTATAAACTACTTCAAGAATTCCTATTGGCCCAAATTGCATTAGCAATATCATCACGAAACTGAGATTGCGTATTTATTCTGATTGTGTCGCTTGATGACGATTAGAGATTATATGCTCATCATCGGTGTTATGCTCAGATGTGCCCTCAAATATATCATCTGGAAGTCCTGATTTTCGGATAAAGTTGTGAACAACACAACATGCAATTACAATCTTGACCTGCGTAAGAATCGAGTAAGATGGCATGCCCCACTTAAGCATTGGAAATCGACTTTTCAACATGCCAAAGCACCGCTCAATGACATTTCTCAAACGCGAATGACGATGGTTAAATAATTCAGCTGGTGTACGAGCTTGTTGTCCACTATGTATGAACTCGTTTACGTGGTACCGTGTCCCTCTGTAAGGGGCTAGAAATGGTCCATAGTTTGTATATCCAGCATCAACTAGATAATACTTACCTATTTAAATGAGCACAATTCAAATAATAATAACAAACATTGTTTCAATTATAGACAACATAATAAGGTTTAGAAAATTATATATATCTTACTAAGTGGACAACAGAAGTACCTGTGGGGGCCAAGGAAAATTTTGGTCATTTTGTACGGCATCTCTAACAACATTTGCATCGCATGCACTTCCCTCCCATCCAGCATATACATATGTAAACATCATATTGAAATCACATATGGCAAGTATGTTCTGTGATATTGATGTGTTACGAGAACGAAAAGCATTTTGTCGTGATATTGGAACCCATGCTGGGACTAATGTTCCATCCATTGCACCAACTGCGCCCTGATATAGATTCATACGACACAATTGAGATATTTAATATATTTAATTAACTAGGAGTATAAGAAATGATATTTAAAAGGAATCGTCACCTCAAAATATGGAAAAAAATCCGTGCTGCTTGATATTTTGGAAGAAATTTCATTGAAGTTGGGCGACACCAGATACACAGGTGCTAGACTTATTAATGCATCTAGAACCTTATGAAAATGTTGAGAGACTGTTTCCATAGAATCGCTCCATAGAATCACGCTTCTATGCATCAAGACAATGAATCACGCTGACGGGTGTGCATTGCAACTGTACGCATAAAAATAATAACCTCTTCTACAACTGATACTCGAGCATACATCCCTTGTGAAAGTAATTCCCGACCCATTAATTCATCCACAAGCATGTGAAAACATGCCCTAGTCATTCGTACATTGTTATAAAATCGACCGTCGGTGCCCATTAGAATCTCTCTAACCCAGTCAGCTCCTTGGAGTCTTGATGTGTTTCTTGGTACTTTACCTTTTGATATCATTCGTGACAAAGTTAAAACAGACATAATTGCAAATGTTTCTTCTTCATCAGAGCTTCCACTCAATGTGTCATCTTCAGACTTATCGGTCGAAGAATGTGACATGATTCTGTCAAGTATGTTAATGAAATTAAATTTTCCGTGAAGAAACAAAACTTAAATATATTATATAAAATTACCAAACTTAAAAAAGAAAAAAAAGAAACACACAAGTATAAAAACATTACACATTAAAATTATATATAATCGATGTAGGATTTAAAGTCCAACAAAAACATTCAATTACAATAGTCATATGAGCATACATGGTCGTGCTGTCGAGGCACGCAAAATTAAATAAACCTTCTTACCCTCAACTAACTTGTAGAAGTGGCAAATAAGGGTCGATCCCACAGAGAACGGAGAATCAATCAACTTCACTGGTGCTAACTACTCAATAAATAAACAAGCTAAAAAGGGGGGATTGGTTGGGAAGTTATCAAATTAAACTAAAAGCCTAACAAATTGAATGAATAAGAATCAATTAATTAACAAGTACTAGTTCTCAGTTCAGTATCCCCATTTATTCTTGATCGAGTGGATTAATTAATAACGTTTATCTCAATCTATCTCTCAAACCCCCGTCCCTAGATCAACGTTTCTCTCAATCTATCTCTCAAACCCCCGTCCCTAGATCAGCAACAAGCTCTGCTAACCCGAATCGTCTCTTAAGTTTAGTCTATTAAAATAAGCTCTTTAATAAACCCTGTTCAATCAGACAACCTAATAGGTACGACCTCTAGATTTAGTGTGATGAACGCATTAATCTTTAAGACGATAGGACGAACTAGACTCCAAATTCACAAGCTCGATTCAGATAATCTAGAGATGTGTTGCCCTTAACGATTCCAACGTTTCTTGCTACTAAGGAATATAAATCCGTAACAATTACGAATTACGGTTCATATTCTAGCAATAGATATCACAACAATTTAATCTAACGGGCCCTGCTAAATCAAATCATGCAATATCATAAACAATTAACCAAGCAACACAAATCATTCAAGAGATAGAAATTAAGAAAACGTTACTAATCATCCGGAGTAAATCAAGAATAAAGGTTCAACATCCCTTTGAACTAGCGTAAGGAAATTAGCCACGCATCACAAAATTCACAATCATGATTTTTCTCTTCTCTGATTTCTTCTCTTCAATCTCTGCCGCTATCCAAATCTGTCTCTTACTGCCCTCTCATCCGTTGTTCTCCCTCTAATTTACGGCCCTTCTAATAATATATGAGTGTTATGGGCCAGGGCTCTTCTTTCCAGCAACAGGGCATTCTTTTGGGCTTTTGTTAGGCTTAATACTCACACATTGGATCATCTAATGTGTACACATTGTATCCAATGTCCATCTTCTTTCTTCATTCTTCATTGCTTCATTCTGCCGCCTTCATTCTTCATTCTCACATTTGTCTCTAAATCACTGCTTAAATCAAAAGAATCGAAGATTGGAATTCTCTGAACACATAATGAAAATGTGTAGAAAAATAGCAAGTGCAAACACACAAAGTGCATTAGAACTCTAGATCAAACCAATCAAATTATACATATTTTTCTACACATTAATACACAATCCATGGAAAAAGATGTGATAATGTCATAAATGTAAAATACATAAAATATGCATCTAGGAACATAAATAAAAACATTCAACACAAACAACCTATAGATACTCAATCAAGGTCTAAGCAACCTAATCCATTCATGACGTTGTTCATCGTTCATCCTCAAGAACATATGGCGAGTGGAATGACTTCTAAATCGCTCAAAAGCCATAACTTTATTGGTAATCAAGATATCATTCATCGCGTTAACGATTTCAACGCATGTATCATACGATGAATTAATATCAGAATTCTTAGCCCGTTTATCCATAAAATATCCCTCGATGGTGGATATGGCACGAGCTATGTCTGCATCTCGCTCAGCTGAAGTTGAGGAACGTTTCTTTCCAGATGACTTGCTTGAATCGGGTGAATCTTGGGATGTGAAGTCAGGAGTGAAATTATAGGTCGAATGGCTGCTTGAAGAGTTACCAAGTGGAGAAGGGCCAACACGTGGTGGCTGTGGCGGCTACATGATATCCTCAGGTTCATCCTCATCAGAGGTCAACTCTTGTCTAGAGGAGCGGGCATAATCTCCTGTGGCAATCTTCTTATCAAACATCTCAGTACACAAATCGAAGTGTGGAAGACCGCGATTGATGATCAAACGATTCTCCTTATGCTCCTAAATTGATATAGTTTATTTAAATCAAATTGTGCATATGTCTAAATTAGTGTTATTGTTAAAAACATTAAAATGTAAAGTGAAATTTTATTACCTCATAAATGGAATTCAATTGGTCTTCAGAGCCAATTACTGTGCCTTTATCAGGATTCCATCCCAACCCCGAGCCTCTTTTATGTTTAAGGTTATACAACAACCTCCAAGCCCTCTTAATATTCTTCCATTTTGTCAAACACTGATCGGCACTATAAATATATCGACCAATAACTAGAGCATTGAGTTTGTCACAAATTTGATTAAGGATTGGCCTACTAAATGAAGTGGTGAGCAAATGACCGTTGAGATACTCTTGATGACAAAGAACAATAAATTGAGCCTCATTCTCTCTCAACCAAGTTACTTTTTCAGCACGACCGCCTTGATTGTTCACTCGTTGCATCTAAAGTGATAAATAAAATCATTTTAATCGTAAAATAAAATAATAACTAGAAATATTATTATTATAACTTGAATTAAACTAAAAGCACTTCTCCTAAATATAATATTAATATTTATGATAAATATACAATTGTGAACTTGAACTATATTTATAATATTTAACTATTTCTTGAACACAAAAAAAAAACTATTTCTTGAACACAATTTCGTATTCGTGTAAAATTGCATACCTTTCCATGAATTAGGTTACATGCAAGATTCTTGATTTTAGTGTATAAGAATGTACCTAATACTATTTCTGTTTTTAAACTATATCCAGAAGCTGATTTCACATTAATTTTCAAATATTGAAAAATGTAATTTGTAATTAATATTATATCTTTATCATGTGATATTGGATAAATATTGATGACATTGTCAAAATAATGTATGTATGATTTTATTTTTGCTAATATCATTTAAATTGAATTGTTGTTATTAATGTAAGTGTTATATTCATTCTTAGACAAATATCAGTTGAATTGCTATTTTGAATATTTTGGTTTTCCGTTTGTCTTTTTCAAATTATTATTATAATTTGAACTTAACTAAAAACATATATCCAAATTATAAAATTTATATTTATAAAAAACTATACAATTAAATAAAAATAGTGTGTAGTCTAAACATAAAATAAAATTAATAACATATTTATAATATGACTATAAGAACCATAGAAGTTGTATTAGGTAACATTTATGTGTGTAATATTAATCATAGTTAAATATGAACAATCAATACCTAATCTTTGAAAATTATACATACATGAGCATCATATTTTTTTAAACACACGAACAAATTATCATAATCATAATAAACATTATATTAGAACAAACTATTTTCAAAAAAACTATACATTTAACCAAATCACATACAAAAGACAAAACTGGCAATTTAGTGGATATAAGCCTCAAGGGCAGAAAAAAGACAACTAAGGTTTGCACTTGAAGTGAGACAACCCAATACACACACTTCTACTGATCAATATCTTCAACTGTACTTCTATAGTTCTCTATGTGCAAATAAGTCCATGGCTAAAGTTTATTGGATTTGAAGTTCACCTGAACTAGCCTGATCACTACTAAATTATTTGCTTTCAAATTCTATCAAGATTTAGAGAAAAAAAAACGATTTAGTGGATGTAAACATGCCTTTTGTAAGTCTCATGGACACGGATGTATGCTACTCCCCACAGATTCTCGACTCGATTCAGTTGAAGATGAGTGCTTCCTCTTTCGATCTGTATCATCGATCCTCGATAAACATTCGACGATCTTCGATGAACATTCCCGATTTGCTGATTTTTCAATCTCTTTTGTGCACAGTGTGTGCAGTGTGTGAGAAACCCCCATCTTTGATAAAGCTAATATATATACACAAATAATAACCCAACTTACAAAAACTAATCATACCTCAGAAAATAAATTAATACAATGTACGGATGGTAGATATACAATAAATAGAGCCCAGATAAAAGATACATATACACACATAACAAATATATATATATATCCATCAGATATAACAGCCAACCACATCTGGCAACGAACATAAGCAGAGATGTTTTATGAGTCAAAAGAGAAAAAAAATCGAATAAAATTTGCAAAAGTAGATCTATATCTAAAAAACTCAGACATAGCCACAGTCTAAGAAATCCACCTCTTTCACAGTATTTTTTGTAGAGGGAGTAAGCAAATAGATAAATTAAAATTGAGAAAAATCAGATCAGACCTAACTCTTCTTATGTAGAGAGAAAAATTTAACACAATTTGATGTAGTTGAAGAGAAGGATTTTTGGCAATTTTTCTTAAGAAGAATATACATATGACTAACTGGTATCTTCATAAAAATGAATGCAGGTGAAATAATAGAAATGAGAGATTAGGTGAGAGAGAAGATGAATGTATTGAAAGAAGAGAGAGAATATGGATGAGAGAGGTGAAAAAACGTGTAAACATAGAAAAGTTGTTCTTTCATAAAGTTAGGTGGGTTATCGATCTATATTGGAAATTGGAAATATAGAGATTAAATAAAATATAAATATATATTGATAGGTGCAGATCCTATTAACATAGGAGAAGAATTGTCTGGATTTTGAAATCTCTTTCAATTCGTAAATAAACAATAAGCATGGTTTGGGAAAACCCAAATCCTGACTGCAGAAATCCCTTCCAAACATAGCCTAAGGTATTAGTTGTTCATTCAATGAAAGATATTACTTATATACTCTTTAGGTATCAATTGTATACTCTTAATGTATCAAATTGTACACTCTTAGATATTACATATTACCTTTAAGGTATTAATACTTATAGTATAAGGTATTACATATGCACATTTTAAGGTATTATATGCTTATAGTATAAGGTATTACATTGTGCACATTTAAGGTATTACATATTTACCTTTAAGGTAATAATGCTTATAGTATAAGGTATTACATATGCACTTTTAAGATATTAGTTGTTCATTCAGTGAAAGATATTAGTTGCAATACTCTTAGGTATCAGTTGTATATTTTTAAGGTATCAATTGTATACTCTTAAGGTATCAATGTAAAGATGAAAGCAACATCAGAATTAGCAATTGCAAATTAAAGAGAGAAAGAGAAATTGTTCTAGAAAAGATATGTGTTGAATATACATCTGATGATAAATCATACAAATACAATCAGCATCTCGCAAACTTATGTGTTTAATTATTCCAACAATGAGTTCACCATTTGGTTACATTAGAAGATACAGTTCACAAACTCATCAATCCCTAGGAATAATAGATGAATGTGCAGTGTTTAATGTTATGCCCTTGGCTCATCTTACTCAGCTAAAGGAAAAACAATTACTCTTGAACTTCATCATGTCTGTTGCCCCCACCCCCTTCAACGAAACTAGCCCTCAAGAGATAATTGCCAACTCCTCCCACCCTACCCCTCACCACCGTTGCTCAGACGACAAGAAGCGCCACCGCCGCCCCAAGAACAAGGAGGTTAAGCCCCAAAGAATGACTCACATTGTTTCCAATTTTTCGGGAAAATCTATTTTCGTGCCATCTAAAGAAACCGCAGAGAAGAAAGCGAAGAAGAACGAAGCGAAAAGTGGAGAAGAAGTGGAGAAAAAGCGGAGCGGAGAATGGAGAAGAAGCGAAGTGGAGAAGGAGAAGGAAGAGCAGCGTGAAGAATGAAGAAAATTAGGGCAATATATATATATATATATATATATGGGGATCCAAATCAAGTGGGTCGGGTTGGGGGCACGGATCTCAAGGGTACATAAGTGTCTCCCTAAATAAAAATAGCTATTTCTAAAATAATTGTATATATTCTCTCTCTAAAAAAAACTAGATGCTCCTAAAAAATCTAGTAGATTAATGTTAATCCTATTAAGAAAAGAAACATTACAAATAATATCTATTACGGAAGTTAGAGTTTAATTGTAGTTAAACTCTTATTGAACTTCCTATTCCAACAAATTTCCAAGCTAACAATAAAATATTTCCACCGAATCCATCTTCAACAATTAAACTTGAAGACACTAAACTAATAAAAATATGGATTAATTTCAATTTTCATTTTATATATAAGATTTTTTTTATTATTAGATAATTAAATATATGTTTTTAACTTTTTTCAATTTTGGTTCAAATTATTTTTTAATTTTAGTCAAATTTTCCCATTTTGATCCTATATGATTCAATTTTTTTCAAATTTCAATCCAATTTTGGTCGGATACCACGAGCCTTGTAGTTCAAGGTGTAGATTGTAATGAACAGGGTTCGAACCCGAATCACATAAGTTTTTTAGTTTTTATTGTTCCTCTCCCTTCCACTCCTCCAAACTCATTAAAAAACAAATCCAATTTTGGTTGGATGATCGTTGGGAAATCTCATGTGGCATCTGCGATTTTGGGAATTCCATTTAAAATTGGATTGAAATTGGAAAAAATTGAATCATACAAGACCAAAATTGGAAACTTGACTAAAATTGAAAAAAGTTGAAACATACAGCATCAAAATTGAAATTAACCCTAAAGATATATATTAATAAAAACACATCATCGTGTATTCGTGTTAGGATTACTTGAGCATTCGAGTTTAATTTCTCCTTCTACCTCGAAATTAATTAGAGATAGTAAATACATACATACGTACGCCACAACAGATTTGATGCATCTATATATCTATCAATAAATGTTAATCTTTAACTCTGTATGAGATACAACTTTAAGATACTATACTTAATATTCATTCATGGAAGGGAAGCAAGAAATATTTTTTTGAGATTTCAAAAGAAAATTGTAGATTACAATCGATAGATTTTGTTATTTTATCATAATTTAAATAAATGTTAAGGAGAATAATTTTTTCATCATCTAGATTTCACTGATTTTGCATTTCATGCAGTTATTTCACTTATTTTGAATTAGTCCGTGAATGGTTATTGTAGTTAAAACATAACTCAACATCCAATAATAAACACATGTGGCTTGCATGTGGCTTCTTCTACATAGTAATAAAAACAATAATAACTATAAGTTTATCACACGATCCCCAGTTTTAGAATAACTATTAGTGTTTCTACATCATTGTCAAGCTTGAAATTGCAACCCTAATGGAGAAAACTAATCAATTATTACAAATCTTTTTCCATCATCATTATTTTTTTTGTGCATTGAATTTAAAAAAAAAAAAATCAGCATTCAAATTATAGATTCTTCTAATTGCAAAATTTGTCCACTAAGTACCTAGTGTAGTAAAATTAGTCTTGATCATTATTTTTCAAAGTGACAAAACTAGTCGCGTTCCTTTTTTATTTGGCACACTTTTGATTCCAAAATCCTTAATTAAAATTGAATTGAGATGTGATTCTTACTATTAATAGTGAAACAATTTTTTTTTATGATATCACAAAGAATCAAACATAGTTTAAAAGCAAATTCAATTGAGATTTAATTCTTACTATTTTTACTAGAGCAATTTCTCTCGCATCATCCCTAGTGGGCTGCTTGGCGATCTCTTTTTTTTTTTTTTTTTTTAATTTAATAAATATATTTACACATTTCA
This sequence comes from Scutellaria galericulata, assembly GCA_946896805.1. Classification (NCBI taxonomy): domain Eukaryota; kingdom Viridiplantae; phylum Streptophyta; class Magnoliopsida; order Lamiales; family Lamiaceae; genus Scutellaria; species Scutellaria galericulata. Next base: position 13,755,989 of record OX335789.1, read on the forward strand.
GTTAGAGAATGTTTTGTAAAGCTGATATGACAGTTGAGAATCACATCAAAAATGCTACTTGTCAAAACCGGGTGAGTTGAAACCTTCCTATTAATATTACTAGATTTGGACCCTTGTGTCGCACAGACTACATAACTCTCGTCTAATTATACATGATAACTATTATTATCAAGAGATTCATATCCTCTTAAGATTATGATACATTTCCACGACTCCCATCAATTTACATTTTTGTTGCATCTTAATTCATACACTATCATCATATCCATATCATTAACCTCTAACTAAACCAAATTTTAATGCAACCCTACAAGACCATGAATACTGCATAGTAAATCTTACACAAAATAATAACATAATTACACAACATAATTAATTCAAATTTATAAAAATCTCATTTCAAAAACAAATCCTAAACATGAGAATGTAAATCGAAAAATAATTATAATCCAAGTACAGTTTGTTCCCTTGAGGACACTTGGTGGGTTTTTCTCGAGAACCAGACAATCAAAAAAGCGACTAACATTCAATTTGCTGATCTTTGCTTCCATCTCTTCATAGAGCTCACGCCCTTTTGTATAAAGGTCCACAAAAACTCTCTCTAGTTTTAGATAACAGACCAATCAAGTCTTGTTCCTTTGTTCTCCTTTAAAGGTATGGCTGCCATAAAAGCCATACAATAAGAACATGATTTCATGACAATTAAAAGAATGTTAATTAACACTAATTCTTTACATATAATTCATTGTATCTTAACTCACTGAAACCAAACATAGCAAGGACCCTTTTATCCTATTTGAAAAAAATCAAAGAAAACAAATTCATTACACAATTTAACGGAAATAAAATTCAAAGAAAACTGCTTAAATAAAATTCAAAAAAGCCGCAAATTGAAGAAAAAAATTAAAAGAAAGTAGAGTATGATATAAGAGGTGGTGGACGTAATTAAGATACATCGGATATATCCGTACTCCCAATATGAAATTATTTATTTTTATATATTTAAAAAAGTTTACCCTCCTTTAATCTAATTAAAATTATTGCCATTAAATTAAAATTATAAAGAAAAATGATCAATTCAACAGAGGTACTAGCAACTGTTATTCAACTTCCCCGACTTGCAAGTAAAAAAAAAAGTTTATTTGTCTTTTTTTTTTTTTTTTAACACTTTTTACCCATCAAAGTTAAAGTATCATCAATATTTATTGTTATTGATAAAATTTATTAATTAGTTAATTTGATATTGTTGCTTATACATAAAGGTTTGTGAATGGAACTAATGTACGAATTATTTATGCTTGTGAATGGAAGCCACCGCCTATCTCCATTTTATTTTTGTTTATGAATTAACTTTTATGTCACTAATATTATCAACCACAAATGTCTTCTCTTGCTATTATTTGAGATGATAATGATCAAAGGCTAATTTTTTTATCCTTATCTCCTTCTTTTTTATTCTTGCTTTTCTTTTCATTATATATACAAGAATGACTCTCCTGTGCCCCAGGGCACGGATCCTAGGATCCATGCCCCCAACCTGTCCCGGCCACCGGTCCCGGCTCGAATACTCGTGTATATATAAATTTTTTTTCTTTTTTTTCTCTTCCTTTCCCTCAGCTCGCCTTCTGCAAATCATGTTCTGCAAATCCCCTCAGTTCCTCAATCCTTAACAAAATCCCTCTACCACCGAGACAACCTCGGTGCTGCCGTCCTCCGCCCCATCGTCGCCGCCGATCGTAACCCTAAAATCGTCTTCCTCTTCCTCACCAACACCGACCTCCATTTCAACCTCTAGATGATGCCTTTAAACTCCTTCAAGCAACAAATGAAACTTCTGCTACTCATTTTGCTTATCTTTTGGGTGCTTCTCAGCGGTATTTAGATTCCAAGTTAGGAGAAGAAATGACTCAGAGACTTTTGGAATTAAAACCTGAAACCCAATTCCTTTTGTGGTTTTGTCTAACATATATGCTGGACAAGAGAAGTGGAAAGATGTGCATAGGATCAGAAAGTTAATAGACAAGAAGGGACTGAAGAAATTCCTTGGCCTCAGTTCAGTAGAAGTGGCATAAGAAGGATTATCAAACACATTTCTACTCTGAGAACTAAACCTAAACTCGTTCTTTAATCTCAAATCTAAGGTGGTCACTCTGCATACATCTTGAGATTTTTCAAAATCAAAGTAATCATTGAAGAAGTTTGGTGTTGCAACGTAAAATAAAGTATTTATGTAATACCTGAGAGTTACCTATAAAGTATTTATATAATACTTGAAAGAAATATGTATGATACTATATGTTATTTGTGTAATATCTGAGATATATTTATATAATACCTGAGAGTAACATATACAAAAATCTATAAGGTATTTATATAATACCTGAAAGTAATGTGTGTGATACTTAAACCTATAAGGTATTTATATAATACCTGAAAGTAATATGTGTGATACTTAAAAACTACTTTGTGTAATACCTAAAAGGTATTTATGTAATACATAAGAGTAGCATATACAAATACCTATAAGGTATTTATGTAATACCTGAAAGTAATATGTGTGATACTTAAAAGATACTTGTGTAATACCTGAAAGTAACATATACAAATACCTATAAGGTGTTTATGTAATACTCAAAGGAAATATGTGTGATATACTTTTATAATGCCTGAAAGGTATTTATGTAATACCCCTGAGAGTAACATATATAAATGCCTATTAGGTAATTATGTAATACCTTAAATGATTTCATGGCAATTTGAAGAAGAATAAGAAACAAGAAGATATACAAGAAGAATAAGAAGAAGAATATACTAAACAAATAAGAAGAATAACAAATCAATAAGAAAAGAGACTAAGAAGAAGAAGGAGAAAGAAGAAAAAAGAGAAAAAAGAAGAAAACAACATTGTTTCTGCATAATACCTTAAGGGTGATATGTGATACATGAAGAATAAATGTGTGATACCTGAAGAGTAAATCAGGTGCGCGCACGGGCGCGTGGGCACGCGTGAGAGCGGCCCACGCGTCGCGTCAGGTCGGGTTGGGGGCACGGATCTAAGATCCGTACCCCTGGGACATATAATTTTTTGCCTATATACAAAGCAATTAATTGAAATTTCGGCGGTCCGGTTTAGAGGTTCTAACAACTATTAATAAATATAAAAAATTATCGCATCTCTAATTTCTCATGTTTATTGTATTATATATTTTTAACACATAAATTAGGGGCTACATTATTATATGGATTTTGTATAAACGTACGAAATTCTTGATATATTTTATGTAGTTAAATTTTAATTCGATGTGCTATAAATTCAAGTAATTGAATTTAAATTTGATAACATTAAAACCCTCAACCAACAAGTAACAACCATAAATTTAGAGGAGTTTTCCTATCTAACATTTTTTTCAAAACTATAATAATATTATTAACTTTAAAAAAATGTCACAAAGTAACCCTCCAATTAATCGACCCTTGTGGCAATACACATCAACCATGAAGGTAAGGAAAACAAAGAAAGAAAGAGAGAGCTGTAAACGAAACACTAGAAAACAACAAAATTAAGCCTTAATAAAAAAGATCTTAATGTATATGAACAACAGAGCCGAAAGAAATATAATCTATAACAGATTTTTTTGGGTATAATCTTTCCTCGATCTTGAATCAAAAAGCATCAAATCAAAATCAAGAGGCAAACATGGCAAAAACTTATATACCCCGGTGTACGTAACCCTAAAAGTATTATTAATTTGGTATTAATTATATATTTGTAAGGTTTTAGTTGTATACTCATAAGGTATTACTTGCATACTCATAAGGTATTTACTTGTATAGTGAAACATATTAGTTGTATATTCATAATTTATTAGTTTTATATTCATAAGATATTAATTATTTACTTATAAGTAATATATACTATATATTAAAGCAAGAAAGTTGGCAAAAATTACAAGATTGTCACTTTCTCATCTAAAAGTGTCATGTCAATAAAAAAAAATTGTAAATCTTACTTGATAAGCTATTCTTTAATAAAAAAAAAAAAAAAAAAGATCAATCTTACTCTAGAAGCTATTTTATAATCTATATAAAGTTAAGAGATAAGAGAGAGAGAGAGAGAGAGAGAGAGAGAGAGAGATTGATTTCTCAAATCTATATAAAACTAAAAAATGGAGAAAAATATAGTGGTTTCTCAACAAAAGATAGATGCATAGAAAATAAAATAAAATAAAATAATATATACAAAGAATAAAGAGAAATAACCATAAATATAATTATTTCTCAAATCTATATAAAACAAAACAAAAAATGAAAGAATTAATACAAGATTTGCTAAACATTCAAAGATAAAAAAATTCTTCCTAATCTTATTGTCTAAAAAAAAAAAGAATAATAAAAAATCGTAAATATAATGATTTCTCAAATCTATATAAAAAATGAAAGAATACAAGATTTGTTAAACATTCAAAGGTAAAAAAGTTATTTCAGATCTTGTTGTCTCATATCTTCATTTAAGGAGATCTCACCAAATTGTCTTTGTACATTAAATACAAATTGAACAAATAATTTTGTGAGAGAGAAATGAAGAAATGACATAAGAAAACTATACATGATGATTCAAGTATGAGAGTGGAATATACAAATTATAAAAAATAGCCTAAAATGAAACCCACTTGTAAGCACCAACGGCCTTCTAATCTGTTTAAAGTTAATTTAAAGTTAATTTGTTTTATAATTAATTCTAATCTTTACAATATATTAATTAATATCTCAAGCATAATTTTGGACACAAATATTTTGTAACTCTCGAATCTTAACTTTAAGGATAACTAGTATAAGTCCCGTGCGATGCACGGATATATATAAATTTTACCATTTTAATGTGAAATTGTTGAATACGAAAATAATAAATTTTATTAGAGTAATTTCAATCTCATTTGTTAACCATGTGATGCACGATCATAAAATATTTCCAAACTGATGTAAAATGTTAATTTAAGAAAAAATTTAATGCCAATTGGTACCCATATAATGGGTGGGCATATAAATTTATAAGTATTGTAATTTTCTAAACAAAAAAATGTTCATGATAAAACAATATAGTTATTCAGAGTTATTTCAATTTAATTTATTGCATATGTGATTTACGAATTTTAAATATTATTATATTCATCATACACTGTCAAACTACTTTATCAAAGATAATGATCACATGCCCACCATGAACATATCATAATATGTCCACCACTATTGTGTAAATATTTTATTCCTTTAAAATCTGAGATATAAAATTAATAGTTGTGTTAGATTTTTGACATCAACGATGATCACATGTGCCCAACATGGGTAGGTTAGCTAAGCTCATTTTATCAATTGTACTTGTCACAATTGTTTTGGAAAAAAATTATGTAAATATATGTTCAATAAGATACTCATAATGAGTATATAAAATGGAGATATTATTGTATATTATTCAAAAATAAAAAATTTAAATTTAACATACTTTTAAAAAAAATTATATTAATTTGTTTAGATGCCATAAAAATCAAAATTTCTCAATTACAGAAGTTTTTTGAACAAAAATATAGATCAATTTTCTTGAATTTTGTACATTATTTAAAACGAAAATGTATAAAAGATAAGTTAAAAAAAGTCAATACAAAAAGGTTTTTAAGATAAATTTTAAATTAGTACTTTTTATTTAGAAAGAACATCGTATATTATAGGGTTAATTGTACTTTAATTACAACTTGAACTAAATTTTTTGGTAATTTTAAAACAAAAATAACATTTGATACATTGTGTAATTATCATCATTGGGTAAACTTTGACTTTATCCTTGTTGATGTGTCCAGATAACTAAATAAAAAACTTGATAAAGTAAAGTTAAAAAACATATAAAAATATTTCGATCAAATTTTTGCAAATTTATATTCGAGATTGATCAAATATTTAGATCATTTTTTTTTATCATTTTTAATTTATAATTCTTATTAAAAATAATAAATTATTGCATTTCTACTTTTAGACAGTTGACATGAGCATGAAAAAATAGTTTCATTTCCACTTTTAAGAAGATAATTGTTATCATATGGTAAGTATTACCATAATTACTACATAATTATACCAAAGTCGTATATCATTTGATTACCAAACATATTTGTTTACTTTTATCGATTATCAACAAAGTGTTAATACATTTTAAAGATATAAAAAAATACAATTATATATGATTCTATAAGATATATACTTTAAATTTCTTAATGAATTAAAATTGGAAATGGTTTTTCCATATTTTGAAGATTTTGATTTCGAAAATTCTTTGTAGTACATAATGTGTTACATAAAAACATCCAATTTCAATACTCATATATTAATTTTTACAAATATTGAAAAATATAGATTAACTATGCAAAGATTTATCATTTTAAAGGATTATATCACTTTATGCATTATATTCATAAAGATTTATAAGATTTTAAATTTATTGTATTTTATGTTAATTATAAAAATAATATACTTAAATCAAGATTAGTCATATATATGTTAAATATATACATATTTGGAATAGATATCTAAACAACATAATGTTAAAATATAAATCAAGTTATATACAAATATCTATCTAATCATGATGACCATTAGATTGTAAAAAGAAATGTACAAAAAATATTCATATCTAATAAATTAATAGAGAAATAATAAATTACATAATTTAAATTTAATTATTTGTGTTATGGTGATAACTGATTCAATCTTTTTTGGCATAACATAAAATACACTACATCCGTGCGATGCACGGGATTAATTTTTTTTTAAATGTAATTATAATAAATATTAAATATATATATATATATATATATATATATATATATATATAGACACACACACATATCATGTATATTTAAAATATGTGAATTAAAAGTGACAATACATAAATTTAACAATAAGTCAACTGTAGATTTTTTAATTGCACAGTAAGTGTTGGAAATTTTCACTTCACTTTTATATTAATATTTATACATATGAAAAACATATATATCAAATAAAGGAGATAAACAAACCAATATTATTTCTCTATAATCTGAAATGCATGTATAATTACCTTTTCTTGTTTTAGCTTGACACATTTGCAAACAAAAACAATGTAAACGGACAATCCATTGTTTAATAAAAGGCAAATTTTATCTACGAAGTCATCCCATAAAGTGTACATACTTTGACATTTCCTAAAGATAATAATAGAAAAAATATATCAAATATTAATAAGAATCAAAATACTTTACATATAATAATTATGAAAAACATGAAATATAAATAAAGAAGATACTCTGTAGGTCTTCATGAATAATCTTCATTAGTCTCTTAGGACGATTTATCAATCTCTTGATTTGGGGTGGTTAAATAGCAACCAATTTATTAATTATATCTGAAATATGAAATAAATATTTTATTAGCAAGAAAATTCGAACATCATTTCTTTATAAGTATTAGATCGTTGCAATAATAATATAGATTTGATATATAATTTACTAAAAAATATGTTGTAACATCATTGTCATTGCATTAGATCGTTGCTGATTTATGAGCTGAAAATACATCTTTATTATATCTTTATTTTATTGTAATAATAAAAAAATTAGTCAAAACACTTATTTATTTTATAATCAAACAATTTTATTTTCTTTGATTTACAATTAAATCTTTATCTCAAATAACGCAATATAATCAATGTAATCTAATGATAGAATAAATATATATGTCAAAAAATACTATAACTCATAATAGATAGATAAGGTCAAGCCTTTATTTACGGAAAATTAATTCCCAAATGTCAAATTAAAATTAATATTTTTATGAATACCAATTACAACAATTACCACAGTCATTTATGAATAATCAATATCTTACTGAAATCAATTATATTATTCCATTTAGATCATATCACCACTTTTAAGGGAAAACTGTTTTCATAATTTACTACATATAGATGGATGAATGGATTTTTTTATCACATAATTTCACAATTTTTTTATTTTTCATTCATTATTTCCATATTTAGGTTGGGGCATTTGGATGGGAAATATATGAAAGATAAAAAATTATAAACAATAAATTAATATCTTTATCATCCATATATTATCAATGAACCTTTTTTTTTCAAACTTCATTAAATATATATAGGATGACAAATTTGTTTTTTTTATTTTATTATCAATTTGTTGAGTAAGTTCTTAAATTTTAAAAAGATGTGCCTTGTCAGATGATTAGTATTTGATGGATAGTTTTCTATTGCAATTAAATATTAGATATGTAGTTGATATATTGTAATTGATATATATCTTTAAAATTCAATATAATTTGGTTTAATATATTACAGGTTTTCGACTTACATATATAAGGTGAATATGAAATATTTTGAAATTATTACAAATCAAGTACATTATTACAGAAAAGGGAATAATCTTTATATAAAAAAAAATCACAACAGGAAAACCAATCAATTACATTGTCTTATATGTAGAATGAATAATTCAACTAATTACATAATCTTGTTATCTCTAAAAATAATAAATTATATGACAAAAGGCTCAAAAAACAAAAACAAATTATAGGATTCATTTTTAGAAATTTCTATCAAAAAACAAATCCATCTTATAATGTATAAACTTTTAATCTTCAAAATCTTTACTACTTCTATAGAATCAGAAGTTGTAAATCCGATTTCTTCACTGAATTTCTTCATAAAGTAAAAAATATATATATTACATTGCAATAAGAATAATCCATATGCATCCACAATAAAATAAAACACTCAAAAATAATTCATCTCCAAAATATGAATAACAATAGGAACTTACATTGTTCAAAAGCGAATGATAAAGTTACACAATCCGGTTTCTTCACCGAATTCCTGCACAAAGTAAAAAAAAAAAATACATAGCAATAAGAATAATCCATATGCAATATCAATGAAATAAAACATACTCTAAATAATTTGTCTCCAAAATATGAATAACATTAGGAACTTTAATCATTCAAAAGCGAATAATAAAGTCAAACAATTATTAATCATCCATCCAAACTATAAAGTATCTCAAATAAAATTCACAACCAAATTTTAAAAAAACCAAAAAAAAAAAACACACACACACACACAATCCATGGTAACAGAATGTTTGGAATGCAGAGAATTTGAGAAATTGTGAAGAGAGCGTGTGAGTCAATTCCAAGTTTGTTCTTTCATATTTATAGTGTATAATTTGTTTATTAGATATGAAATTAGTGCATTATGTATGGCATAAATGTAGTTGTTTCCTAATTTATAGATCTTGTTTCCAAATATATTGGCTGTAAATAATGATCATTTTCTACTTCCTATTATATGAAATGAAATCACATATAAAACAGCAATGGGTTTAATATTTATAAAGCATGTAAACGGACTATTATACATTTAATATTGTTTATTTTATTGTTTTTTAATTTCTAATATATATTAAGATTATACCAAAATCTCATTTTGTTTTCTCATATTGTGATATTCAATTTTAATGTTGCTATATATTTAGTAGATCATTATTCATATTGCCAAACCTATTATTGTGTTATTACCATATCGTATTCAATGGATGAAAATTATGCATAATTCAACAACATCAACATCTATTATCTATTATAATTTTAGAAAGACATTTCTAATTATGTAAGTTTCAAAATAAATCACTATTTTTTATATGAAATCAATATCAATTTAATATAAAATAAAATTTTCATCTAAGAGAAACAAAAATCGATTTTCCTAATAAATAATACATTGCTTGGTATATAGGCGGAAACATTGACTTCCATATTATTTGGATAAATTTCAGTATATAAAGTTAATCTTTTCAAAATTTATTCCTATTAAGCATATGAAATATTATGGTTCCAAAAAAAAAAACCATATGAAATATTTACCATTTTGTAAATTTTGGTTTGAGATTTAAATTTCAAAATAATTTTGTAACACCCCAAATAAATTAACAAAGGTGTGGTGTTATATATATATATATATATTTGGCTTAATAATTAATTATGTATACGAATTAACTAATTAGGTAATAAGCATATGTTTTGGCAAATTTAGTGACTAAGCCATAAGAATGGCTAGTCATCACCCTTAGTGCCACCTAGCCAACCCAACACTCTCTCTCCTCCAAGAATTTAACACACACACACGATGACTCCCCATCAAGCAGAAAAGGAAAGAAAGAAAAATTATAACAAAAGATTAGATAAGTCAGCACACTTAATTTTCTCTCTCTTGCTCACTCCCCCCATCACTGTTTCTCTCCCTCACTCTCTCTCGACTCTCTCTCACACTCTTTCTTTCTCTCTCTCTCCTGCTCCCTTCGTCATTTGGCTGATGTGTTTTAATTGGAGTTACCGGCGCAAGGTTGCGCCGGCGAGTGGGCTGGAGAAGTGTCGCCGCCATGAGCGGCGGCGATTGTGCAGAAACCGGCGCCGAGGAGGACGCCGGCAGTGGGTGTGTGCGTGTGTGTTGCAGAGTGTGTGTGCGTGTAGGTGGGTGGGTGTGTGTGTTGGAATAGGTTGAGAAGGGTCGGGTACTGCATGCCGGGGGCCGAGGCTGGGCACCCGGAGCTGCGCTGGGCGCGCTGGGCACGTTTTGTGCTGCTCGGGTTATGCTGCTGCTGCCCTACTGCTGTTTGTGCTGCAGTTTTGCTGTGGGTTGTCGGCGCAGGATGCGTCGGCGTGTATGTCTTCGGCCGCCGGGAGCGGCGACGGGTGTGGGCACCGCACTGGGAGCGTCTGGTGCGCGTCGGGAGAGGTCTGGTGCGCTGGGAAGAGGCTGTGTGCACGCCGGGAGAAGTCTGCGAGTGCACCGGGAATGCTGGTGCACACGCCGAGTCTGCGCCGGGGGCTGGTCGATGGACGCCCTTCGTGCTGTTTTTGGCTGCGTTGTGGTGTAGCTATATGTGTGTTTATGGGTCGTCCGAGTAGGTTGTAGTATGGTGGTCAGTTGGGTGTGAGTCGCCGGCGACGCGGGTCGCTGGAGTCGGTGGTAGCAGCCACGAAAAAGGGCTGGTCGCAGCAGATTTCTGCGCCGAAGACTGCGCGCAGGCAGCGCTCGACATGCCATTTCAGGCACTTTCGATGAAGGGATCGAAAAACTGTTTTTATGGAATATACTAGGGTGTATGGGAAAGGTCTCCACCAAGTTTCGTGACCATCCGAGGTCGGACGAGCGAGGAATAATTTTACGAAGTCGGGGCTGCGTTTTTGCACCCGAACCGGAAATATTCGAGGAGCAGAAGGTCTTAACGGAGGATTTTTCTAGAACTGTTCGTATGGGGTATTCTTCAATGTGTTAAGAGCAATCCTACCAAGTTTCATCTCAAGGCGAGTCCGTTTGAGGGGCCTAAGATGCATCGGGGCACAAAGTGACAGTGCAGTGTGTAATGGTGAATTCAGCCTTTTGCAAGGGCAATTCCCAGACGATCAAATATCGGATGGGCATAAGATTTCACGGAGTTTATATTCACACCGAGAGCTTCATTACGGGCTTTCTGGAACATAAATCAGAGCTCAGACGAGGAAGATAAGTAACGACGATTTTCTTTCTAGTTGGCAAGAGATTTTACAATTTGATTTACTTTGCAAGATTAGTTTGCCTTGCAAGTTTAATTTTTACGGACTTATACCATCGAACCCCGTCTAAGAATGTTTTTAAACCAAGGTTCTAATTAGAGATATGAATAGTCACTTTAAGCCGCTAAGACAGGTTTATATATATATTTTGTAGGAAACGCAGACGATGGACCCCGTTAGTTCTCTGAAACGTAGCAGTTTTTCCAAAAGACCACTTGATTGAGGTGAAGGAACGAACTAAGAATTTAAAGAGTCGAGCTTCACGAGGGTTACCACCGAACGAGGTGGGGGTAATTTCTATATTTCCATGTTTAAGTTTCTAAGTGAGTATGAGGTGGGGGTAAATTCTTATAAATTACATAATGTGAACAATGTGCGCTTTAATGTGCAATTATTGTATGTATCTGGTTATAATCTAAAAGTTTAAACGTGCTGTGCAAAGTGAAAGGTGTTGTACTTTCTGAGTGGTGAAGTGTGGTGTAAGTTGTGGGGGAAATTTATGTACTTTCATGCTTAAGTTATCAAGTGAGTCTACATGAAGATATGTGCCTACTTGAAATATATGTGTATACTTGAGGAATGTTGCATTATATGCTGTAATACGAGGCACAAACGAATGTATGTTGTTTGCAAGGTGAATTGGTGAATGTATGACGAACATGTTACCTTGTGTAAAGTGATGGAATGTGTTTAAAGTGCACTCAATGTGTCTGGTTACAATGTGAACGAAGGGGTTGTATTTGTGAGATGTTATCAACGTGGCTAAAGAACCACAGAATGTTATCAACGTGGCTAAAGAACCACAGGATGTTATCAACGTGGCTAAGGAACCACAGAAGGTTTATCAACGTGGCTAAAGAACCACAGAACGTTATCAACGTGGCTAAAGAACCACAAAAATGTTATCAACGTGGCTAAAGAACCACATAATGTTTATCAACGTGGCTAAGGAACCACAGAAGGATATCAACGTGGCTAAAGAACCACAAAATGTTTTCATGGCGGCTTAGAACCACAAAGTTTTCCAAGGCGGCTCAGACCCGCAACTATGTGCTTGATGAATTATATGTGTTACCTGTTATGTTTTAAATGCTCACAAATCCCACCCCACTGAGTGACTTCATACACTCACCCCTTTTTATGTTAAAACGTTTTCAGCCTAAGGAATTATTGAGCGTGGTGTGCAAAGGATGGATGCTGGTAGCCGATGTTCTAAAGATTACGAAAGAGTTTTACTTGTTTTGTAAGAGGTGTATATTATTTAATTGTATAGAAAGTGCTCTTGACACCTTTTTTGGGAAAAACTTAGTTTGCAAAGCTGTACAGTTTTAGCTGTATGGATTTAAAAAAAAAATGTATTGTTCTTCCGCTGTATATGATTCACGTTTTATAAAACAGGGATGCTCAAATTGACTTATCCTTATTTGCAAGTTTTAATTTACCTTGGAAATGCATGTTTTATCGAGTATCTGAACGCCCAAATGAAAAATTTATTAAACTCTGATATTTTATGGTAATTTACAAGAACGGGGCGTTACAAATTTTCTATGGTGTAAAACGTTTTCCAAAAATTATGGGTCAACAACAATCATAATTTAAGGTAATTAACATAAATGTTCAATTATAAATATCATATTTATCACTTCATTTTATAATTTGATAATTTCTTTATTTATTCCATATTTAGGATGTGGCTTTTGGGCGGGAAATTCATTGTCTTTCTATTTTAAGTCTTTCAATAGTTGACTTAATATATTATAATTTAGATTAAATCCATTAAAATTAAATAATTATTATTTTATTTTTAATTCATTTCATTAGCTACACACAATATTTTAATTATTATTATTCTTCAAATTAGTATTGTGGAATGTATTATTTCATTAGTCTAATTAAATTATTCTTTGAATTTCAAGTATATTACACTATTGAAGTTGTCATTTAATTATCTATGTATATTAAAAAATTGAATTTTTAATTTTACTTCATATATTATGATTTACATACCATATATATTTTTTACTTCATATATTACAATTTACACATACCATGTATATATTTTACTTCATCTATTATAATAAGGTTTATATACCATATATATTCATATACAAAATCAATATTTTTGGCAATAATTAAGCATTTATTAGATGAGATCATATTAACATTCATATACCATATATAGATTATAATTTCTAAGATTTTATCAGTATCATAGATGATATTATTACCATATATAATCATGTTTAATACAATAATTTTTTTAATTATAAATTATGAAATAATAAATATTGCATTTCTACTTTTGGGAATTGGAAATGGGCGGGAAAATATTATCATTTCTATTTTGAGAGGTAATTATTATTATTATATATATAGATATATAGATATATAGATTATAATAAGTATTGTTATATTATTATTATTATTATTATTAAATTATAAATGTTATCCAATTGTAGGGAATATTAGCCAGAATTGTAAGTATGTTGAAAACAACCATTTGAATGATGAAGAAATGAAATAATTGTACATCTTGTCTCGATACAAAAATATAATTATAGATTTTTTAGTTAACGATTGAGATTAGTAATAAAATAATGTTCTAAATATCATCTAATTATAAAAAAATTAAAAATTCATTTGGATCACTATTGTATTATTATTATTATTATTATTATCATTTAAAATATTATTATTATTATTATTATTATTATTATTATTATGTATATATTTCGTCCATGTATATAATGATTTGATTGTATACCATATATATTCATTATACAAAATCAATATTTTTTGGAAATTACCATAAATTCAATTAATATAACAAAAAATTAAATATTTAATATTTAATAAAATTTCTATAATTAGAAAGTGAAAATGGGCGGGAAAACTTTTGGCATTACTATTTTTAGGGGGTAATTGTTATTATATATATATAGATTAATATTGTCACAATGAGTCCAATAACTGCATTTTCATCCTAAGCAATTGTATCCAAATTCTACTAGAAATGGATAAAAAACAACTTTGGCACTCAAAGTATATACGCAATTCTTTTACTTTGTTATCTAATCATTTTAATACTTTTTGACAATCATCCAATTTATAAATTTTATACATTTTGTTGCTATGCAAGCTTCATGACGTTTCATCATTTTTCTATCTAAAATTGCAGCTCAATATTTTATTGCAAAAATGTTATTATTTTTAATTTAATTTATATATAAATAAGAAATTGCAGAAATTAATAAAAGGAGATTACAAAATTTCTGGTATTTTGACAAATATTTAATAAGTTTTTAAATATTTTATTATGTTTCAAGGCAAGCACCTCCTAAATTTTGATTGGCTTAATTCTAGACAAGCAGAATTATTTCAAGTTTGAAATATTGTGAAGCATTATGTTATTGGAAAATTAGGTATGAAAAGAAGTCTTGTCTATGACTTCAGTGCGAGACAATTATGGTTCAACTCTTTCAACTTGATGAATAATCCCTTACCACTTTGACAACTTATAATGTGTTCATTATTCATCAGCAACAATGAGTAAAACCGTTTCACATATTTAATTTTGTAAAATGAATTAATTCATATTTCATAATTTATATATGAGTATGAGGTACAAAATTATTAAATTAACAAATTTGAGTTTAAAAATTTAGAAAGTAAAAGCAATCATTGGCAAACATTTTTTAATTATTGGAATCACCACGCATTATTTTTGTAATGATGATAAATCTGGACCAAACTAATGAAGGTGGTCCAGAAATTAATTATATATATCACATCGATGCGATTTTGCAATTATAAAAGACAAAAGAAAAAAAAAATAAAAAACCTCTAATAGAAACTTTAATTTTATCTTAGCTTCTTATTTAAAAAATAAAAGAGTATACAGATTTATAAAAGAGAGAAAAGTATGTAAAATAGGATTAAGAAACATAAAATTTTATCACACGAGAGAAAAGAATTGCAAAAGTACCTTATAAAACCAGTGTATTCTTATATAAGTTAGCATTAGATATCATAGCATGTAATACAATCGGTATACATATGTTATAATGATTTTCTAGATCTCATTTGAAATTAAATTTATCATCTGACTTTTTAAAAACATAAAAATTTATATAAAATTATCTAAAATATTTATTATGTGAGATAAAGTTCTACTACCCACAATTCAAATGCATTTTTACAAGTAAATCCTTATTTTATGGATTATGAGGGTGGGTTTGACTGAAATTAGATTTGTGAAATGTACTCCAAATGAAAATAAGATTTCATTTTCAATAAAAATTAATATCCAGTATTATATATTTAAAAAGTAAACAATACTTATTTATTAATGGCCCAATTCCTCCATCCATTTTCAACATGTCATCCTTAGAAGTTTTGGTCTTACGATCTAATGATTTATCAAGTAGTTTACCAGTTAACATGTGCAAGCATAATCTACACACACTCAAAGAACTTGATATATCATATAATGGGTTGTTTGGAGAAATACCATCAAGTTTGGGTCAGTGCTCACAACTTGAATATATTTCCTTGGAATTTAATAACTTTGGTGGACATGTGCCTAGAGAAATCGGGAACTTGACTCGGCTCAGTGAATTATCCCTTGGAGGCAACAATTTCAGTGGTAAGATTTTATCTCTTTACGAAATCTTAACTTGCAACTCCATTTTTTTTTTTAGATTTTATTCCTTAGATTTATGTCTTATCTTATATATGTTGTTGCTTGTGTTTTACATTTTTCTCTCTTTGCCTTGTTGTGGTTAGTGGCAAAGAAAATTATATTTTTTTTAAATGTTTTTTCTACTATATATATAGTAACAATTCAGATATGCTTTTAGAATATTTTTTAATTTTAAATTTTTTAAGACTTATAAAAAAATTAAAGAAGTTGTCGAACTTTTAGGCAATATTCCACTAAAAATCGAAATTCTTTATTTTCTTGTTTTCTTAAGTATGGAAAAAACTTTTTCCATAATCCAATTCCCCATTCACATTGAAAAATTTGAAGAATTTCTCTTGGCTAAAAAAAACAAAATTTAAAAAACAGAAAAAAAAAAAAAAAAAAGCATGATATATATAGGTGTGCACTAATATATAGCACATATTAATTATTAGTAAGTCTCCTCTGCACTTGTTGCACATACAACTCGTAAGTCGGGTCTGAGTTTGGGTCAATTCGAATCCACATATTTTTCCTTTTTTTTCATTTACCCTGACCTTTTTTTTATGTTAAACATATTTTTATGTTATGTTAGACATACTTTTATGTACATATATGCATACCTTTTATATCCAGGTTTCATAGCTTTAGTGCAATACTTTAACTTAAAAAAAAAAATCACTAACATTTATGTTATATTAAGCATACATTTATACTATGTTAGCCATACCTTTATGTACAAATAGTCATACCTTTATGTCCAGATTTCATACCTTTAGTGCAATACTTTAATTTTTAAAAGAAAAAACCACTGACCTTTATATTATGTTAAACATATATTTATGTACAGATAGTCATACATTTATGTCCATATTTCATAAAAATGTTAAGGTACATAATTTTGACGAATTTGTGTACGACCTGGTGGCGCGTGCAGGCGTGTGGCTGTGCGTGGTGGCCAGGTCGACCTGAGTGCACGGACCCTGGGTCCTTGCACCAAGTGCACAAAATATTTTGTCATTAATTAATCGATATATCATTTTTATCAAATAATTTCTATAATTATGCTTCGAAAATTACCAAGTGTGCTTAGGGAAGTGTCAATGTTACCCTTAATTCCTTCATATTTAGTAGTTTTTAAAAATACCTTACATGTCTATGTTATGCCAAACATGTCTTTTTATCTAAAACTTACTGGTAATATGTTGATGTGTCCTTTTTTATACACGTGGCATTAAAAAGTTCATGTGTCATTTCTATTGCTTATTTGGCGTAAACCATTTAATTATTAATAAATATAACTGAAAAAGTCATTTTATAAAATCAGAAAACTATTTTAAGAATCAGCAAATAAAATCTAAAAACCGGTTTAACAATGAATTATTAATAATAATAAATTTTGGAAATTATGTTTGAAATTTTGGAAGTAATAAATAAATTTTAAAATATTAGTTAAGTAGATCTAAGAATATAACAAAATTAGAAATATTAATTTCAAAAAACGAGAAAAATATGTTAAAATATCAAAATCAAAAAATAGAATCGAAAAAAGATATTTTCGAAATATCCTAGGATATATTCATAGCTAGGTAACAAATGGTAACAGGGTTTTGTAAATATTGATTTTTATGTCCCCTCTTTGTCTCTTAACTTAAAGAAAGGAATTGTGGTTGTACTGTTGAAGTAAATGCAATAATCTCTAATTTTCTAAATAACAAAAGTATTACAATTTTATTATTTACAAGTATTTATAATAAAATATTCTTCTTCACAAGATTCAGAGATCCTGACAATGACAATACAGCTAATTCTAAAAATACAAGATGCATGTATGCATTTATAAAGTAACAAATTCAATGGCAAAACAACTCAGATCCTTTATATTAATCCTAATTAAGTTTTAATTTATATAGTTTAGCCCTTGATAAGTTTGGGTAAAAAAAAAAACCTTTATCAGTTTAATCCCTCACATTTTCATTTAATGAAAACATTTCGAATTGATCCATTAAATATTAGTGGTACTGTCCAGTTTTTTAACTTTTTTTACAACTTTTGTTTAGGTCATATCCTTAGAGATTTAATCATATATATTAAATTAAAATTTGAAAGTACAATAATGATTAATTTCTATGTTTACCCATGTTTTAATTTATTACAGTGATATCATATATTTATATTTGATAATTAAGTGGATTTTCATGATCTTATTATTGTACAGGTTTCATTCCAGAAGAGATTGGTCATCTAAATAATTTAGAGTTGTTGGGCATGAGTTCTAACAATTTGATGGGCTCTTTGCCTCCAACCATCTTTAATATATCATCCTTGAAAAAAATTTGGTTATATGGTAACATGCTTAGTGCACTGCCAACACAAATTGGGAACATGAAAGCACTTCGATACTTAGACCTCTATGACAACAATTTAAGTGGTATGATTCTGTTTCTTTGATTGCTTTAAAAAATTAAAAAAAAAAACTCTATATAACAACTTGAATATATTTAATTGGCATTAAACAAAGTTGGTGGACATGTGCCTAAAGAAATCAGGAACTTGACTAAACTCAAGATGTCATCTCCTTACAGGATATAAATAATCGTAGCCTCTTTTTTTTTTAATTTCTTTTAATTTTATTTTTTTGGACTCTGAAATAAGTTCACTATAATGTCTTTCAATTACATGTCATGTTTTCCATGCATTCAATTAAAAAAGTCCTTTTAAATTTTTGATAAATAACAATTCAGAATTTTTTTTTTTTTATTATTATATGGATCAGAAACAATTGATTATTGTACCTTGCATTCAGCAATTTGAGTGGTAAGATCTTATCTCTTTGCAAAATATTAGATTGCAACTCCTTTTTTTTTTTTTTTAAGAATGTATGTATTCATTGTTGTACATTTAATTTATCCTCTTTGTCAGTGTTCTAAATTGATGTGGTTAATGGAGAAGGAAAACAAAATTAATTTTTCATGATCTTATTATTATTGTACAGGTTTCATTCCAGAAGAGATTGGTGATCTAAATAGTTTAGAGTTGTTGGACATGAGTTCTAACAAATTGATGGGCCCTTTGCCTCCAACCATCTGTAACATGTCATCCTTGAAAGAAATTTGGTTATGTGGTAACATGTTGAGTGGCCCTTTGCCTCCAGCCATCTTTAACATTTCATCATTGAAAGAAATTTGGTTAATAGAAAACATGCTTAGTGCACTGCCAACAGAAATTGGGAACATGAATGCACTTCAATTCTTAGACCTCCGCGACAACAATTTAAGTGGTATGATTTTGTTTCTTTGATTGCTTTAAAAAATTTCATCTTTCTCTTGTGCAATTGTGATTTTCTTTTTCTACGATAGAAAATAATTCTCTTTTATCATAATTGAATCTTATTAGTGTTGTTGCTTGTGTTTTATATTTTTCCCTTTTTATCAGGGGTTCTAAATTGATGTGGTTAAAGGAAAAGACAACAAATATATATATATATATATATATATATATATATATATTATTTAAGTAGATATGAAACTATAATAAAATCATCATCAGAAAATGTTTTTAAAATATCTAAAATCAACCAATAAAATCTAAAAAACATATTTTAGAAAATTATCCTAGATTAGAAAATAGTATTCATATAAGTATTGGTTTTTACCATATTCTCTGTCTCCATACTTAAAGAAAGCCATTGTGGTTGTACTGCTAAAGAACAAAATAATAATAATAATAATAATAATAATAATAATAATAATAATAATAATAATAATAATAATAATAATGTAAAAATGCAATAATCTCTAATTTTTTTAATTAACAAAAGTATTAGACTTTTATTACTAAAAGTATTTAATATATAATATTCTTCTTTACAAGATTCAATGATATATGGTATAGCTAATCTCTCTCTCTCTCTCTCTCTCTCTCTCTCTCTCTCTCTCTAAAATAACAATTACCCCTCAAAATAGAAATGCTAAAAAAAATTCGCCCATTTCCACCTTTCAAAAAAAGAAATACATATTATTTCATAATTTATAAATTATTAATATTTTATTAAACATGATTTATATATATGGTAATAATATCATCTAAGATATTGACAAAATCTTTGATATTTTAATCTATAAATGATAATATGAATGTTAAAGGACAAAAGAACTTTTCAGATCCTTTATTATCTTTATCCTAATTAAGTTTTAATTTAGTTGGTTTAGCCCTTGATAAGTGTAATCCCTCGTATTTTTATTTAATGAAACCATCTCGAACTGATTCGTTAAATATTAGTGGTACTGCATGTCCAGTTTAGGTCTTTTACCTTTTTTTTTTTTTTTTTTTTAAATTTTTATTCCGCATCGAACTCATGTCCTTAGAAATTCAATCATGTAGATTAAATTAAAATTTCAAATTAAGAAAATGATTCATTTCTCTATTCAAGGATTGCATATATTAATTTATATTTGATAAATAAGTGGATTTTCATGATATTATTATTGTATAGGTTTCATTCCAGAAGAGATTGGTCATCTAAATAAATTAGAGACATTGGACATGAGGTCTAACAAATTGATGGGCCCTGTGCCTCCAACCATCTTTAATGTGTCATCCTTGAAAGAAATTCGGTTATCTGAAAACATGCTTAGTGCACTGCCAACGGAAATTGGGAACATGAATGTACTTCAAATTTTAGACCTCCGCAACAACAATTTAAGTGGTATGATTCTATCCCTTTAATAGCTTTAAAAATTGTCATCTTTCTCTCTATTGTCATTGTGATTTTTCTTTTTCTATGCTAGAAAATAATTATTTTTTATTAGAATTGAATCTTGATATTTATTTCTCAACTTCTTTAGTTTCATCAATCTTATCATTGAGTAGAAGCTTGTTGAATTATTATATTGTCTTAATTGGTTAGACATTTGTAAAGTCCTTTAATTGTATGTTGCTCAATTTATTAAAGTTTTGCATTATGTCATATGTTTATATTGTCATATATGGCATTTAGATAAACCAATAGAACATCAAATAAATTAGTATATATGATGCAACATATGCAATACATAAGCATTTACATATATACCACACATGTCTGTTTGAGAAAACTTTAGAATTGAAAAGGCCAAATGTCACGCCCCGTTTTCGTTCTTAAAATATCAAAGTTTTCTTTGTGGGCGTGAAGAAAGAAGGGGAAAAGACGTGCATGAAATAAAACAGAAACCTTTGGAAAAGATAACATACGATTTTTTATATATATAAATCCTCGGCGTCTAGCCGAAATAAAATATTTAAACATAGCAGTGGAACATCATACAGGATCCATAAAGAAAAGAAGAAGAGTTTATCTTTTACAAACGTTCAACATCTTTTAAAAGGGCAAAACCGAAAATACAAAAAGGGAAAGAGAACATAGATAATAGGGCACCCCTCTCTCTACGGATCTTGATACTCGTCACTTCCTGTAATGTGAATACACATGGGGTGAGTGCGTTGAATACACTCGTGGGAGTAATTTCCATATTTTAACGTTCATTAAGCAATTAAGTCATTCTAACATTTACAAATACAACAATTAAACACAGTGCGTAGAATGCATAACACATAACATAAAGAAAACACAGTGCGTAGAATGCATAACACATAACATAAAGACACGTAGCTGTAGATTCTTGGACCGTAGTCCCTTCGTAGTATAGTATTGGACCGTAGTCCCTTCGTAGTATAATATTGGAACGAAGTCCCTTCGTAGTATAGTATTGTCATGCATGTATATTCATATAATCCATAGCACGTAAGTACGGCACATGAAATTCAACCTTTCATAACATTAAAGAATTGTTTCTAAAATCTTAGATTCACATAGCATAACGATTAAGGTTCATTTCATAAGCACAAGTTCACATAACATGTAACAAACATACAAGCATTTATTAATGGAAACATAAGGGTTAGAGTTTAGAAGTTACCCTCACCTTGTTCGGTGGTAACCACGTGAGTTGTCAAAGTATCAAATCTTAAGGGTATCGATCCGCTTGTAAGTCTACACATATGAAGAGGTTCCTTAGACGCTTCATTACGTGAATTAAGCATAATTAAATACATAAATATCTTTCTTGAAGAAGAACGATAGGAAAAGCGAAAGCTTTAGAGTTGAAGGATAAAGAAACGAGTGTGGAAGGGAAAACAAGTGATCTTAAGATGAAGAGGGAAAGATTAGGGTTGCAACGGAAGAAGAACGGGATTAATCGGAGTTAAAACGAGCTCAAACAGAGCGTTTTAAGGTTTAGGGGCGTTTTCATAATTTTCGAAAAAGAGTTGACTTTGACCGGGACCCCCGACTCCCGACCGATGACTCCACGTCACTGGCGACACCACGCACACACCCGACACGGACTGAAACACACACATGTTCGACAACGTGCACCCGGCGCCCCCCAGCGTCTGCCCGGTGCGCACACCGAGCCCTCCGTCTCCCGTCACTCGTGCGCGCGCGCACACGGCTCCCGACACTCGCCCGCCCAGCATGCGCGCACACAGCTTCCCGATGTTGTGTCACCTGTGCCCTGCTGACCTGTCGCCTACACAGCTGCACAAACCAACAACCACAGCCTCGGCGAGTGACCGCCCGTCGCCGGCCACCTCCCAGACCTCCAACCCGCCGGCGCGACACCGCGCGCCGGCCACCAGCGACCACATCACAGCCAACACACACACACCATGCACAAACACAGCCGGCAACTCCCGTCGCCGGCGACACACCACCACCACACTCGCCGGCGCAACCCGCGCCGGCCACCAACACCTCCTGCAACACGGCGGCGCTGCACAACGCCGCCCTCAACACACACACACAGCGAAACACACACCCATACACTGAGCACAGTTCTAGCTAGCGACCACCATATCGCCGGCGACACCTAATACACGGCGGCGCAACGAGGCGCCGCCCCAACACACACCCACATAAAAGTCACGGCGAAGGAGAGAAGAGAGAGAGAGAGAGAGAAAGAGAGAGAGGAGAGAGAAAAAGGGTTTCGCCGGATCTTTGACCGACGATTGCTGGAGAAAGAGAAGGCCGATCGGAAATCCGAGCCCGGATTCGTGACGGGCTCGGCGAGAGCTTCAATTGATATATAAATCGACCAAAAATGGAGAAGGAATGGGAAAGAGAGGAAGAGAGAGAAAGTTGCGAGGAGAGAGAAAGGGTTTGGCCAGATCTTCTCCGGCAGATTTCCGGCGGAGGAGATGTCGGAATGATAATCCGAGACCTGATTTAGAATCGTCTCGGCGAGACCTACAAGCTGTGCGAAAATCGACCGAAATCGAGAAAAAATTTCCGGCACTGGCGGCGGCCAGCCGATCGGAAAACTCAGAAGAGAGAGATGAGAGAGAGAACTTACTTTTTCGATTTCTCGTTCGATTAATTACTTTTACGATTCATTTCGTATTATTTATACTCTTTTTCGAAAAATCGTACTATTCATCGAAAATATCTTACTTTTACTATTCAGCAAAATATCTTTGAGTTACTATTCATCGAAATATCGTGTTTACTATTCACCAAAAATATCTTTCGTTTTCCGATCCCTCGTATACGTCGTATTCTTCGTATTCACCGTTTTCTTCGTCATTTGAGCTACGAGTCTCTGATTGACCTCTAATTCGTTTCTATCTTCTCGTTTTTCAAATATGCATCTTACGATCAAATTATAATCTATGTTTCTCGATTAAATTATACTTTCATTTAAAACATGCATTTATCATTTTTTCTAAAACGCATATAATTAAATCAGACAATTATGAGTTTAATTATTTAATTAACCAATTATGCGTCGTTTTTGTCCTGGGCGCTACACCAAATTTATACATTCCACGATTTGTTTTCAATACTAGAAGGCCACCAATATATACTTTTTATCCAACGTAGAATTAAAATGAATCAAATAGTATATAATTACACTTGATAATTAAATTCATCTTTCATGATTTTACAACCCAACAGGTAATATTCCAAGAGAAATTGGGAACTTGAAAGCACTCTATATCTTAGACCTCCGCAACAACAATTTAAGTGGTATGATTTTGTTTCTTTGATTGCTTTAAAAAATTTCATCTTTTTCTGGTGCAACTGTGAAGTCTGTGATTTTCTTTTTCTACTATAGAAAATAATTTTTTTAATATAATTGAATCTTATTAGTGTTGTTCTTTGTGTTTTATATTTTTTCCTTTTTATCAGGGATTCTAAATTGATGTGGTTAGAGGAAAAGACAAAAAAAAATTATTTTTTTAAAACTCTATATATATATATATATATATATATCAATTCAGATATATTTTTGAATTATTCTTTGATATAGAATTTTTTATATATTACTTATCAAAATTTTAAATAAGTTATTGAACTTGTAGGCTACATTCCACTACTAATCGAAATTCTTTATTTTCTTGTTTTCCCCAAATATGGAAGGAACTTTTTCTATTATCCTATTCCACAATCCATCATCAATATATCCACATTGGAAAACATTTTTAGAGGCTGATATATCAAAATTCAAATTTAATGACAAGAGATTACTAAAAGTGAAGTTTTCTTATCCACTAATTTGTGCATTTCTCAATAAACAAAATATCTATTCTTGAAAAGAAAGGGAAAATGCTATATATAGATGCAAATATTTAGAAGCACACATTAATCGTTGTACCATTTTTATTAAAAAACTTCTAATGAACTACACCTCGGAAATTTCATTTCGTGACTTGGAAAAAGTGTTCCGAATGGAAAAAGTGTATACACCACTAATGTTAATGTTCCTTCATATTTAGGAGTTTTTAGAAATACCTTATTTGCAAGTATATTTTTTCAAATATACATATATTTAATGAATTATATTATTATTCTAAAATGAATCCATAGTATATGATTACACTTGATAATTAAATTCAGCTTTCGTGATTTTACAACCCAACAGGTAATATTCCAAGAGAAATTGGAAACTTGACATTTTTAACATATTTATTCCTCGACAACAACAGATTGATTGGTACGTTCTATCATTTTCAACTCTTTCTTTGTTGTAAATTTTATTATCTTAATAGACGTTTGTAAAGTTCTTTAATTGTATGTTATTCAATCTATTCAAGTTTTGCATTATGTCATATTTATAATATTGAGATATTTTGCATTTCGATAAAGCAATAGACCATAAATAAATTAGCACATGATGCCACATGGACAATATATGAGCACATACATAAGTAAAAATTAGAATAAACCTAAAGTTGAATCTTTATATAAGTTGAATCTGGTCTGAAAGTGTCCGAGTGCTCCTATGCAAGATAAAAACCAACAGAAACCAGATGTTGTGTAGAATGTTGTTAACACCAGAGTTAACACGCAGCGGAATATAAACAAAGATATTAAATAACAACACACGAAATTTATCCACGAGTATATAATGATACTCGTGGAATGCCTCAGGGCAAAAGGTGTCTTATTGATATATCTTTGTATTACAAATAAGAGAACTTTGTGAAATTCTCGAAATGACACTCTACGTATATACGTCCGTAAACGATGAACAAATGGACGTGTAAACTATGATCCTATCAACCAAGCACTGAACCTACTTTGCTATGAGATCTATCCGAGAATAGATCTACTAAATAAGTAAGAACAATGAAGTATTAAAAGATGGTTGACTAAAACAATACAAGAGTATAAGATGAGAAACTTGCTTGAAGACTCTTGTATACAAAATGTGGAAATGTATCTTCTCCTTCGATTTGATCTTCTATTTATAGACTCGATCAGTCACACTTCATGTTGTGAGCTTTCAGCTCCATTCCTTGCGCTCCAAGACCAAAGGTGGACTTGTTCTTCTTGCTTGCTCTCCACGCTCATCCTTCGATCTTCATCACGATGGCACAAGGTTTGCACACTCTTCACGTGTTCACCTTCTTCTTCTTCATCTTTGACTTAGTCAATCCTTAGCCTTGAAGAAGACGGTCATCACTCCATGTTGAATCGGTCTTCTCTCTTTTCTTCCATTGGATGTAGGATCGTGTGTTTCTGCGTGGAGATCAAATGAAACTCACGTTCTTTTGTTAATTAAGTAAAGATCATCTTTCATAAACAAATCCCATAAATATAGGAGTTTGTTTATCTTGAATTACTTGGTCAAATCTGCTGCAATAAACATGCGAGTTTAAAAGATATCAAAGATATAAATCATATAAACAAATCCCTTGAAATTAGGAATTTAGTTTATTTTGACTTATTCAAATCTTGATACACAATCTGCATAAGAAAACACACGTGATTAATTACTAATCAATCTCATAATATCATATCATAAAACCCTTGATTTAATTTATAAGAAAAAGAGTAAAACTATTAATGTTGCCACTGATGTTGCCAACAGCAACACTAACAATCTCCCCTTTTTTATCTTTTTCTGCTCAAAACATTAAATCAAGGATCTAAATAATAAACTCCCCCTTAATCCCTGCAATCACACATCATTCTCATCCACAAATAGAAATATGAATTTGGATAAATAATCATCAAGAACAAAAACATCCAATTCGTACAAGAATACCAAAGGAATGAGAAAATGTGCAAAAGCAAAAACAAAATACCAAAATACCAAATGTATCATCAATTCTTAGTTCAATAAAAAGTAACATCTCAAACAATCACTGTGCCGAAGCCGAAGGTCCAGCAGCTCCTTCATCTCCAAGATCCTGTTGTACCCCATCTCCCCATTTTTGAGCAGAAATGATGCTCACCAAGTTAGCACGAACAGTAACTAATCCAGCTATATGCGTATCTAGAATCTTCAGTTGCTGTTCAAGAGCCTCCAGTGAAATGTTGGGGCGAATGTTGCCAACCGAAGGGGCAACATTCGGAGTGTAGGGTAGATCAAGAACACGCGACCCAGTAAGCAAGGCTTTGACAATTGTCAGCACAGGAATCTCATTGGTAAGAGGTTCAGAAGATTTCTTCTTGAACCCTTGAGCTTGCAAAACAGAATAGATGAGAGAAGGATATGGTAGTATACCAGTCTCTGAGAACTTTCCTGCAAAACGAACAAGATTAGATAAAATCATGCGGCCAAGATTAACAGGTAATCTTTTACCGAGGCGATACATCAAAGAAGCTTGTTCTTCAGTCACCGAGGTTGTGTTGGTGGAGGGAAGCCAGTTGTGCACACACAACTTATGCATCACAGCATATAGAGAGGTCAGAGAAGAAGCATTAAACTTCTTAGGCCAATTAAGCACCATTCCCCCAGTCAATTCTTGAACCACCAAGTTCCAGTCATCAACAACAGCATCCTCTATCACCTCATCGAAACCTAAAACAGCATTCACATTCCTATGACGAAATGAATATATCCTCCCCCTCAAATAGATATCCCCATACTTTCTATTAGTCTGATCAATCAACGTTTTATGGAGATTGGCATAAAACTCAAACACAACAGCAGGAGGATATAACTGAGCTGAAGACACAGATTTTAACAAATTTCTTTCATCCAAATAGGCAATCAAATTTAACTCAGAAAAACCAGCCTTGTGAATTTGCCTTTCACTTAAAATCGTTCTCTTGCATAAAGTCGCCCAAGCTCCATGTGGTAAAATAAAGTAAAATTTTGCAGTTTTGGACGAGGTTACCTTAATGGGTGAACCCTGAGGGGAAAAATCAGCATCATCCTCAGATTCCGAATCAACAGGAGTAGGAATAAGAGAGGGTTCCTTTTCAACTGATGTTGGAGCAGATGTCCTGGCTGGTGTGGTTCTGGGTGTTCCCTTCGATGTTGCCCTTCCAGTGGCAACATCGACCCTAACATTCTTCTTTAGAGTCGCCAAAACCTCAGAAAGAGGGATTTCGTCACTATCAGAATCAACAACATTCTTGGGCATGGAGAAGTCCTCATCAGATTCATCGTCCAATTCGGAGGATGAAATATATGCACCAGTGGGCATACCCTTGCTTGACTCCCCCTCAATTGGATGAGAATCATCCCCTTCATATCGCACCGGGGATGGAACATCCTCTGACAACAAAGGGTCAGAGAATCGCACTGGTGAAAGTGGCGGCGAAGGAACAGAGACTGGCTCCGATGGCGGCGGTGGAGCCAGGTCTGGCGACGGGCTTGGGATGAAGGTCGATACCCTCTGGCGCTTCGTTGGTCGAGGGGCTGTTGAGTGATCGATGACCCTCTTTGATCGCCGAAGGTAGGGTGGCATCGTCACTGGTGAAGGGTCTGGGTAATCATCCACCACCATTGGAATGACATTATCATCGCCGGGGTAAAGCACATTGAGCGGTGTCGGAAATTCGTGCTCCGAAGATGGTACTTCAACCAAAGCACCAGCAAGTGTGGGTGTCTTGGGCTCGGAGGAGGAAGGAGTTTCAGAGGTAGCGGGAATTGCCGAGGAACTCACAATCGAAGTTTGAGGTGGCGAGGTGAGGATGGAAGGATACAGACGATGAAGTTGGGTGAGAATTTCAGAGAATTGCTCGGGTGAGAGAGACATTGTGATGGTGATCGAGAGAATTGAATCTAGGGCTGAAAATTTGGGGAAAAATAATGAAGAAGAAGAAGAGAGATAACGGCTAGTGTGGGAGAGAGAGAGAGAAGAATGTGGCAGTTTTGAAGAGTGGAGAGGTGGTGTGATAGAGTGGATAAAGTAGCCTTGGTAGACGTGCTAATCAAGTATGATTTTCAAATTAGATCATATGAGCTCATCTTATCCCATGAAAATAGCATATGATATAACAAGTTAAACCAAATATGCTAAAAATAAGGTGCCACTAAATTCTAAAATTTTCGAAAATAAATATTATATTTCTTAAACCTGTATCCACGAAATACAAAGGATGAAAACCGAAAAACTAGAGATGCCTAAAAAAAATATCCCAATCAAAATCGCATACCTAAAATACTTATCCAAATAATGTTTTCCATAATGTTGAGAACATTTGCGAGGACAAACCTGATGGAATCACTAAAACAATCGACTCTAAAGCAACAGTGTACCTTTTTAATTAAATAGCACATGTCAATTCCAATCATCCTTTTGAAAAGAATACATCGTCGTTGCGAGCGCCGTGTACCTAGTTACTCAGATGTGGAATCGACTTAAATATGAGTTATGATATCTCCTAACACTCTTTGACAAGGAAACATCGTCATAGCGAGTGCCGTGCCCCGAGTACTCAGTGTTAGGTCACACAACTCTTAAATATGATCACTAGGCTGCTTGAAAAGCATCGTCGCAGCGAACGCCGTGCTCCAAGTGCTTCGTGATCTTAAAAAAAAACTTTAGCTTAGTACACATTAAAATGAGTCATCAACGATTCCTTAAAAATTGTCCAAGCAAATATCCTCTCAAAGGAAGAACATAATTCAGAAAAGCAACATGCATATGATGCGAAGAAGGCCAAACAGAATATGGATGTTATGCAAGATGTGAGCAACATGTACCGTAACATCCGTAAAACAGTGTATATGCATTCATACAACACACAAACCAAGAGATTTCTTTAGATGAGAAAATCTCTCAAGATCAAGGGCCTTGGTAAAAATATCAGCATTCTGATTTTCCGTGGACACATATTCAAGATGTATAACATTCTTTTCTACTAAGTCTCGAATAAAGTGATGTCTTATGTCAATGTGTTTAGTGCGTGAATGTTGTACCGGATTTTTAGAAATGTTTATCGCACTAGAATTATCACAAAATAGGCTCAAATAATCAGTTTGAAAACCATAGTCATCTAGCATTTGTCTTAACCAAAGTAATTGTGTACATCCACTACCCGCGGCCACATATTCCGATTCGGCCGTTGATAATGAAACACAATTTTGTTTTCGACTGTGCCAAGAGACAAGATTGTTACCTAGATAGAAGCATCCCCCGCTGGTACTTTTTCGATCGTCGAGATCTCCAGCCCAATCCGAGTCGGTATACCCAACTAAGTTCAAATTCGTGTCTTTGGTGTACCATATTCCAAGATCAACCGAACCCGACACATACTTGATAATTCGCTTCACAGCATGAAGATGTGAAACCTTCGGTGCAGCTTGATATCGGGCACATACACCAACACTGTACATAATATCTGGTCGACTCGCGGTGAGATACAATAGGCTGCCGATCATGGACCGATACAGAGTGTTGTCGACATCTTCGGCAACATCGTCTCTGCACAATTTTTGTGTTGATCCCATAGGAGTGCGCATTGGTTTAGAGTTTTCTAATCCAAAGCGAGATACCAAATTCTTGGCATACTTGCTTTGGGATATAAAAATCCCATCTTCCATTTGTTTAACCTGCAATCCTAGAAAGTAATTGAGCTCCCCAATCATGCTCATCTCAAATGTTGTCGACATTGCATTCACAAAATCATTAAGATCAGATTGTGAGTTAGAACCGAATACAATATCATCAACATATATTTGAGCAATAACAAAAATATGACCAGAATTATTTATAAAAAGAGTTCGATCGGCCTCTCCACGTACAAACCCAAACTCAAGAAGAAAAGTAGTCAAACGACTATACCAAGCTCGAGGAGCTTGTTTCAATCCATACAAGGCCTTTTTGAGTTTGTAAACGTGGTTAGGTAAGTAAGGATCTTCGAAACCCTTGGGTTGTTCCACATATGCTTCCTCATTTAAAATACCATTTAAGAAAGCACCCTTAACATCCATTTGATGTAATGTAATTTTTAGATAACATGCAATAGCAAGTAACAATCTAATAGATTCGATCCTAGCTACCGGTGCAAACGTTTCATCGAAGTCAATTCCTTCGACTTGCGTATACCCCTGAGCAACTAGTCGTGCTTTGTTTCTTACAATGTTCCCCGACTCATCCGTCTTATTTTTAAAGATCCACTTAGTTCCAATCACATTAGTATTGACGGGTCTAGGAACAAGAAACCACACATCGTTTCTAGTGAATTGTTCTAACTCATCGTGCATTGCTTGTATCCAAAAATTATCCTTAAGAGCTTCATTTATATTTTTAGGTTCAACAAGAGACACAAAGCAATAGGAATGTACCTCCGAGAATATGGTTGACATACACACATGTCTTACCATTTCCTTGTAGTTCACAGGTTGTTTCCTACGTGTTCTCACACCTTCCATTACTCCCCCTATCACCTGAGTGGTAGGGTGCTCTTTCCTGATACGAGCAGGAGGGTCTCTTCTTACTGGATTGAGAACTTCATCATCGCTTGCCTCAGATTCGGACTCAGCAACTGGTGTGGTCTTTGATGTGCCAACATTCGGGACCACATCTGGTAAAACTGGTTCAAGTTCACGAATCACAGGTGTTTCTAATAGATCTTGTGCTGCATCTTCATATGTTTTACCTGTAAGATCAGAAAATTCATCAAAGACAACATTTACAGATTCTTGAATATTCCTTAGTCTCAAATTGTACACGCGATATGCATGACTATTTGACGAATATCCAAGAAAAATGGCTTTATCGCTTTTGGAATCGAACTTCGTAAGATTCTCCCTGTCATTTAGAATATAGCAAATACACCCAAAAACATGAAAGTACTTCACATTAGGTTTCTTTCCTTTCATAATTTCATAAGGTGTCATTTTAGTACCGGGTCTAAGATAGACTCTATTTCCAATATGACAAGCCGTGTTCAAAGCTTCAGCCCAAAATCGTTTGGTCAGCTTCTTTGAACTTAGCATTACGCGAGCCATCTCTTGAAGAGTTCGATTTTTACTTTCCGCTATACCATTTTGTTGAGGAGTTTTGGGTGCCGAAAATTCATGAAAAATGTCTTTCTTTTCACAAAATGCAGAAAACAAATTGTTCTCAAATTCCTTGCCATGGTCAGATCTTATACCAAGGATTTTCATGTCAAAGGAGGTTTTAATACGCATGTAAAGAATTTTAAAATGCGAAAATGTTTCAGATTTTTCACGTAAGAAATAAATCCAAGTAAATCTGGAAAAATCATCAACAATTACATATGAATACCTCTTACCTCCCAAACTTTCAACCTCTACTGGACCCATAAGATCCATGTGTAAGAGTTGAAAACACTGTGTCGTACCTGGATGTTGTCCTGGATGTGATACGACATTGTGCGGCACACGAGTTTGTTTACCTGATTGGCAGTCCCCACAAACAAACTTACTCTTGTGACTTAGGTCTGGTAGACCTCGTACAGCTTCAACCTTCCTCAATCTTTCAAGTGTTCGGAAATTTACATGACCTAGCTTTTGATGCCACAAGATTGTGTCATCAAAATGTGCCTTGTTGCATGTTATTTTTCCTTCCACTAAATAACAGTTGTCTTGTGATCTTTTACCTGTTAAGATGCAGAAGTTAGATTTATCAAACACCTCACAAAAGTCTTTATTAAATTTTACCTCCAGGTTATCGTCACAAAGTTGACTAATGCTTATAAGATTTGCCATAAGGCCATCAACAAGCAAAACATTATTCAACTTTGGTAAATTAGGTGCACATAATGTTCCTTTACCAACAATCTTCCCTTTTGCTCCTCCACCATAAATCACACAACCGCTTTCAAGAGGTATGAAATCGGTTAGAAATTCTTTGGTCCCCGTCATATGGCGTGAACAGCCACTATCGAAGTACCAAGATCCTGCAATGTTAGTCTTTAAAGCAGTAAAAACAACGTTGCAAGTTGTGGTGGATTTTGGAACCCAAATTTTCTGTATACCTTTCCTGGAGGAAATGTTGTCTGAAATGTTATGTGACATTATAGGCAACATCAGTCTACTGGAATCACTTCTTAGCTTGAAACAGAAAGGTCTAATATGTCCTTTGCGAAAACAGTAATGACATACATATTTCTTTTTCTTCCTTGTAGGAGAATTTTCAGTAGACTTACATGACTCTTTAACAAAGATGGTTTTTGTCTTTTTATCATCGAAAAGAGTTGGAAACACGGAACTAGGAGATTTTTCAAAACCAATACCTGATCTATCATGCTTACCAATCTCAAGTGTTTGATTCAGTTTAGACGTACCAGAATTCCATTTCTCAATGGTAGCTTTGTCCTTCTCCATTTGGATTTGAGCTTTTCCAAGTTCAATATCCTTTTGAGTAAGTGCCGTCTCCAATGTTGTCAAGGATTGCCTCAACACATCATTCTCCTTGGTAAGTAACTTAACCTGTTTGACTTCCTTTTTCCATTCTTTGAGCAATGATGTATAGATTTCTTGAAGTTCTTCTATAACAGCATCTTTATCTAATTCATCATCGTCTCCGGATTCTGCATCATCATCAATAGAAGCATTCAAACAAGTTAGGTTAGAAAAATTAAATAATTCATACCGTTCTGATGTGTCAATCAATGTTGTGACATTGGTGGCAACATTTGAGGCAACATTGGCAAACAGCAAAGTCTGGTCATCGACTGCCTCTTCAAAATCGTCTTCATCATCACTCATAGATATCCATAGGTTCTTCTTCCCATATTTTCTCAGTGTGTTCGCACACTCATTTGCATAGTGACCCCAACCAGAACACGCTCTACATTGAATCGAATTGAGATGTCGAGGGTCATTTCTGCCATGGTCCGAACCGGGTTTCTTGGGAGTGTTTGATGAAGATCCCATTTGATTCCACTGAGGTTGAGGAGCAGCTTTGTTGAATCTTCCTTTCCCTTTTGGTCCAAACCTCTTCTTGTTCACATTTCGAACCATCTTGTTAAACTTCTTAGCGAGCATGGCAACACTTTGTTGTCCTTCTTGAATCTCTTCCAGCGGTTCATCATCATCTTCGTCACTCTCTTCTTCAGTTTGTGCTTGAAAAGCAATGCCTTTCTCCTTTTGAGTACCTGTTTGATTCTTCAGGTTCAATTCGTACGTTGTCATGATGCTTTGAAGAGTCTCGAAGCTCATCTTTGATAAATTATGGGCTTCTTCAATAGCACACACTTTCATGTTGTACTTAGGTGTCAAAGTACGGATAGCCTTGGACACTAAGTTCTTGTGTGTTATAGCATCACCAAGTACCACAAACTGATTCGAGATGTCACGAAGTCTCCCGAAGTAAGAGTTAATATCTTCATTTTCTCCCATTCTCATGGTTTCAAATTCCGACATTAATTGACGAAGCTTTGTTTCTCGAACTTTGGTGTCTCCTTCATACTGTGTTTCCAGAATGTCCCAAGCTTCCTTTGCGGACAAACAATTCTGGATCAGTTTAAAGACTTGAAGATCTACAGAACCATGTATGATGTTGAGCGCCTTGTCGTTGAAGTTTGCGGCGGCAATTTCGGCAGGAGTCCATTCATTTCTCGGTTTGGGAACAGCATCACCATCTCTTTCATGGACCTTCATAGGATGAGTAAACCCATCCAAAACAACATCCCATGCATTCGAATCAATGGATTTGATTTGAGATCTTACACGAATCTTCCAGTAAGAATAGTTCGACCCATCAAGAACGGGTAACTTCCCTTGTGGATTACACCAATCCATCTTGCACGAGCAACAGAACCAACCACCTAGTATATCAGGTGGGTGGCTCTGATACCACTTGAAAGTGTCCGAGTGCTCCTATGCAAGATAAAAACCAACAGAAACCAGATGTTGTGTAGAATGTTGTTAACACCAGAGTTAACACGCAGCGGAATATAAACAAAGATATTAAATAACAACACACGAAATTTATCCACGAGTATATAATGATACTCGTGGAATGCCTCAGGGCAAAAGGTGTCTTATTGATATATCTTTGTATTACAAATAAGAGAACTTTGTGAAATTCTCGAAATGACACTCTACGTATATACGTCCGTAAACGATGAACAAATGGACGTGTAAACTATGATCCTATCAACCAAGCACTGAACCTACTTTGCTATGAGATCTATCCGAGAATAGATCTACTAAATAAGTAAGAACAATGAAGTATTAAAAGATGGT
Source organism: Scutellaria galericulata (assembly GCA_946896805.1). Classification (NCBI taxonomy): domain Eukaryota; kingdom Viridiplantae; phylum Streptophyta; class Magnoliopsida; order Lamiales; family Lamiaceae; genus Scutellaria; species Scutellaria galericulata. The sequence goes on from OX335789.1 coordinate 13,791,260, forward strand.
TGACTAAAACAATACAAGAGTATAAGATGAGAAACTTGCTTGAAGACTCTTGTATACAAAATGTGGAAGTGTATCTTCTCCTTCGATTTGATCTTCTATTTATAGACTCGATCAGTCACACTTCATGTTGTGAGCTTTCAGCTCCATTCCTTGCGCTCCAAGACCAAAGGTGGACTTGTTCTTCTTGCTTGCTCTCCACGCTCATCCTTCGATCTTCATCACGATGGCACAAGGTTTGCACACTCTTCACGTGTTCACCTGCTTCTTCTTCATCTTTGACTTAGTCAATCCTTAGCCTTGAAGAAGACGGTCATCACTCCATGTTGAATCGGTCTTCTCTCTTTTCTTCCATTGGATGTAGGATCGTGTGTTTCTGCGTGGAGATCAAATGAAACTCACGTTCTTTTGTTAATTAAGTAAAGATCATCTTTCATAAACAAATCCCATAAATATAGGAGTTTGTTTATCTTGAATTACTTGGTCAAATCTGCTGCAATAAACATGCGAGTTTAAAAGATATCAAAGATATAAATCATATAAACAAATCCCTTGAAATTAGGAATTTAGTTTATTTTGACTTATTCAAATCTTGATACACAATCTGCATAAGAAAACACACGTGATTAATTACTAATCAATCTCATAATATCATATCATAAAACCCTTGATTTAATTTATAAGAAAAAGAGTAAAACTATTAATGTTGCCACTGATGTTGCCAACAGCAACACTAACATGGTCCATCAATTTCATTAATATAATATATAAGAGGTATTTTGTGGTGGAGTGAAAAGGGAGTTTGGGTAAATTTTATGGAATAAAACTAAAATTTAACTTGTTGTACCACGGTCGAACTGTGGTACGTCAAGTCAGTTTGACCACTAACTTGATTCCACCAACATTGGTTTAAATGAGCTATTTAAATTTTCATACTTTATGATACATTCTTAAAGTTTGTCCGACATATATAACATTTCATGTCTTTCAAAATCATTGATTTTGGTAAATTGTGTGTGATGTCTTTGAATTATGTGTGTTTTGTGTTGTACAAAATTAAAATTAAAATAATTAATGAACAATTTCAAGTAGCAAATTATTATGGGCTTAAAATTTTCATTTCTCCATATTCGTTTGTTGATATGTTTCTTTTCATTCTTTTTTGTTGCAAATTTATTAAATGAAGATTAAAAATTAAAGTATATTATTGGTAGGTTTTTATTATTCTATCATTAAATTAAGTTGTTCTTAATGCCTTTTGTTTTCTTTTTATGCATCGAATTTTGATTTTGCATGTTATAGTTTCCTTCGCTCAAAATTTTTGCAATTTTAGTTTCCTGGATATGTGCAACTCTATGATCTGTATTTAACAGAAAATTCACAATTGTCATTGTGTTTTATCATAATTATATAAATTATAAGTCTATGAACTAATTATTAACAAAATAAAACAAATTGAAAAATGAATTATTGATCACAAAGACAGAAGACAAAAGTATAGGAAAATATCATATATATGCTTTTGCATACATTATTGATTTTTTTTTGCGATCGATCCAACTGAATATTTTTTTAAACAAATCATATTTTATTCAGTCTCATGTCATTAATAAATATTTGGATATGTTAAATATTTAGATATAGGAAGCACGCTAATGGTTTGCTACTGATAAATTAAAATAATTTATTTTTTATCACTATGTATCTTTTTGTTTGATAATCAGTTTTAATATTTATTGTCTCACAATTTCACAGGTAATATTCCGGAAGAGATTGGTGATCTTAACGAGTTAAGATCCTTGTATTTGAGTTCTAACAAATTGGAGGGCATTTTACCTCCGGCAATTTTTAACTTATCATCTTTAGGAAGCTTGGTCTTATCAAACAATATGCTCACTGGAGCATTGCCAAGAGATATTCATGGAAACATGAATTTACTTTCATTACAGCTTGACAACAATGGCTTACATGGTATGATACTTTTTTCTATGCTCTCATTCTCTATTGTCAAATTTTTTTTTTTAGTTATTTTTTTCGGACTTAATGATTCTTGATATTTATTTCTCTGTTTCTTTAGTCTAATTATATCAAAATGCGCGTAATTCATACTTTTTACGAGTTTTCTGGTAAGTTGAGTATAGTTTGACAACTAAACCTACAACCTCTAATTTGTCATATTGTTCAGGTAGCATTCCTTGGGAGTTGTTCTCAACCAAACTTTTGGTCGTTGATCTTTCTACTAATTCTTTTGAAGGTTCCATATCTATAGACATTGAAAGACTACAAAACTTGAAAACTCTAGTACTCCATTCCAACAAGTTAAGTGGAGAGATTCCATCGCCATTTGCAACTTGACATATCTTCGATTTCTTCATTTGTCAAATAACAGCTTAGAAGGAGGAGTTCCTCAATGTTTAGGCAAATCTTTGCAGATCTTGCATTTAAAGAGAAATTACCTTCATGGCCTTATTCCGTCGACATTTGAAAATGGTTGTACTCTCGAGTCTCTTAACCTAAATAGCAATCAATTCGAAGGGGCACTGCCACGATCCCTTGCCAATTGTCGACAACTTGAGGTTCTTGACATTGGAAAAAACAAAATACAAGACACGTTTCCTTTTTGGATGGAAGATCTTCTTCATCTTCGGGTCCTTGTCTTAAGGTCTAACAGATTTAATGGCTCCATATTACTCCCTTCAAAGACTAATGTTTCATTTCTCAAGTTGCAAGTTTTTGACATAGCCCGAAATGCATTTACTGGCACTTTGCCTGACAGATATTTGAATAACTTCAATGCCATGATAAATATCAGGGAAAATCCAACACGAGGAAGAAATTGGTTTACGAAATATGAGGAATCGATGGTATTTGTTTTCAAAGGTTTGGAGCAATCAGTGGAGAGAATCCTAACAACCTTCACAACCATTGACATGTCTGAAAACAATTTTTCTGGAGGTATTCCAGAATCCATAGGAAAGCTCAATTCTCTAAGGTACTTGAATTTGTCTCATAATCAGCTCACAGGACACATACCTATATCTCTTGGAAATATAACCATTCTTGAATCGTTGGACTTGTCTTCTAACAAATTGGTGGGTGAAATTCCAAGACAATTGAGCAGTCTAACATTTCTTGCAAAATTGAACCTTTCATTGAATAATCTTGTTGGGCGAATACCTCAATCTGGTGGTCAATTTCCTACATTTGGCAATAGCTCGTACATGGGAAATTCAGGATTATGTGGGTTTCCATTGACAAAAGAATGTGATGATCCAAAGAACACTAATATTGGAAAGAAAGTGCCCCTGCAAGATGATGACTCTGATTTTATTAAAGGATTTACGTGGCAAGTTGTTGTTTTAGGGTATGGATGTGGTTTCCTAATAGGAGTTATTATTGCTTATTTAGTTTTTCGATATGGAAGACCTAAATGGTTGGTAGAATTGTTTTTCGGTGTTGAATACAAGATGACAAAAAGAAGCAATAGAAGAAATGTGGTGCGACGAAGAACTTGAATGCACAGGAATCAAAGTTGGTTTAAATGTTATATTTACACACTTTTGTTGTTGGGCACAATGTATGATGGATTTTGTTGTTTTTCTTACATTTATTAGCAAATCAGATTGTATTATATTGGCTAATATGTTTGGTTAGCTTTTATTTACACTATAAAAAAAAAGTGTATTTGCGGTGAGAATTTTTCTGACACTAAAAGTTTACTTTTAGCGACAACATATTATCGTAAAAATTGATAATAATAATAGTCAACAAGTTGTCACAAAAAGACAATTAAAAATCTATTTACAAGAACATTATGTATTAACGACAACATTATTTCAAAATAGAAAAAAACTATTTATGAGAAGATTATGAAATAATAATTTGGTGACAACTTTTAATATTAATTTCTGACAATTTTTTATTGTCTCTAAAAAAACATTGTTGTTGTAATGTTGGTTGGTTCATACATTAATATGTCGTCAAATCATAGTTATAGATTTGCAGTGCAATTTTGAGACAGAGAAGAGTCTGTGTGGTACTCAGACTTATATATATACTTAAGAAATATGAAGACAGCTTTCATCAAGAATTTAGAAAATGAAATGGATTGAAGAGATTTAACAACTATATATGAGAGAAGAGAATCAAAGTATTACATATGATGAACATCAAACCAGCAAAATAAAATTGCCCAATCTCATGATAACTAAGTATAATGGATGTTTTCACTTTTTTATTTTATTTTATTTTATTTTAAAGATTTGGAGCAAATAAAAATGGATAAAATAACAATGATTTGTTGGTAGAAATCCTTCTTTGGCTTCCTGCAAAATCTCTGTTAGTGTTGCTGTTGGCAACATCAGTGGCAACATTGTTTGTTTTATCTTTTTCTTTTCTTTATAAATTAAATCAAGAGATTTATGTTTTTCACGTGACATGATATTATGAGATTTATTAATCACGTGTGTTTTAGTATGCAGATTGTGAATCAAGATTTGAATAAGTCAAATAAACTAAATTCCTAGTTTCAAGGGATTTGTTTATCTGATTTATATTCTTGATATCTTTTTAAACTCACATGTTTAATTGCAGGACTTTTTGACCAAGTAATTTAAGTCTTTCAAATTAAAACAAATTCCTATTTTTATGGGAGTTGCTTATTGAAAGATTAATATTACTTAATTAACAAAAGACGTGAGTTTTGTTTATCTCCAAGTAGAGGCGCACGATCGATTGATGGAGATTTATTCAAACCTGAAGATGAGAAGACCTTGTCCTCCAAGGTTTGAGAAAGAGACCTGGTCGAAGAGAGAGAAGAAGGCAAGCACGTGAAGAGTGTGCAAACCTTGTGCTATCATGGTGAAGTATGAAGAATGAGCGTGGAGAGCAAGTTAGAGAATGAGTCCACCATAGATCTTGGAGCAAAAGGAATGGAACTGAAGTTCACAACATGAAGTGTGGCTGATCGAGTCTATAAATAGAAGATCAATTCTAAGAAGAAGATACACTTCCACATTTTGCATACAAGAGTCTTCAAGCAAGTTTCTAACCTTATACTTTTGTATTGTTTTAATCAACCACTTTTTAATATTCCATTGTTCTTACTTATTTTAGTAGATCTATTCTCGGATAGATCTCATAGCAAAGTAGGTTCAGTGCTTGGTTGATAGGATCATAGTTTACACGTCCATTTGTTCATCGTTTACGGACGTATATACTTAGAGTGTCATTTTGAGGATTTCACAAAGTTCTCTTATTTGTAATACAAAGATATATCAATAAGACACCTTTTGCCCTGAGGCATTCCACGAGTATCATTATATACTCGTGGATAAATTTCGTGTGTTGTTATTTAATATCTTTATTCATATTCCGCTGCATGTTAACTCTGGTGTTAGCAACATTACACACAACATTTGGTTACTGTTACTTTTTAACTTGCATAGGAGCACTCGGACACTTTCAATCTCTAACCAGATTCAAATCGATATGCAAACAATGGTATTTCCTCATTTCCACCGACGATCCATGAAGATCCATGAAAGAGATGGTGATGCTGTTTTCAAACCAAGAAGTGAATGGACTACTGCCGAAATTGCCGCCGCAAACTTCAACGACAAGGCGCTCAACATCATCCATGGTTCCGTAGATCTTTAAGTTTTTAAACTTATTCAGAATTGTTTATCCGCAAAGGAAGCTTGGGATATTCTGGAAAGACAGTATGAAGGAGACACTAAAGTTCGAGAAACAAAGCTTCGTCAGTTAATGTCGGAATTTGAAACCATGAGAATGAGAGAAAATGAAGATATTAATTCTTACTTCGGGAGACTTTGTGACATCTCGAATCAGTTTGTGGTACTTGGTGATGCGATAACACACAAGAACTTTGTGTCTAAGGCTATCCGTACCTTGACACCTAAGTACAACATGAAAGTGTGTGCTATTGAAGAAGCCCATAATCTATCAAAGATGAGCTTCGAGACTCTCCAAAGCATCATGACAACGTATGAACTGAATTTGAAAAATCAAACAGGTGTTCTAAAAGAGAAGGGTATCGCTTTTCAAGCACAAACTGAAGAAGGCAATGACGAAGATGAAGATGATGATGAACCACTGGAGGAGATTCAAGAAGGACAACAAAGTGTTGCCATGCTCGCTAAGAAGTTCAACAAGATGGTTCGAAATGTGAATAAGAAGAAGTTAGGACCAAAAAGGAAAGGAAGATTCAACAAAGCTGCTCCTCAACCTCAATGGAATCACATGGGATCTTCATCAAACACTCCCAAGAAACCCGGTTCGGACCATGGCAGAAATGACCCTCGACATCTCGATTCGATTCAATATAGAGCGTGTTCGGGTTGGGGTCACTATGCAAATGAGTGTACGAACACACTGAGAAAATATGGGAAGAGGAACCTATGGGTATCTATGAGTGATGATGAAGACGATTTTGAAGAAGCAGCCAATGACCAGACTTTGATGTATGCTAATATTGCCTCAAATATTGTCACTGATGTCACAACATTGATCGACACATCAGAACGATATGAATTATTTAATTTTTCTAACCTAACTTGTTTGAATGCTTCTGTTGATGATGATGCAGAATCCAGAGACGATGATGAATTAGATAAAGATGCAATAATAGAAGAACTTCAAGAGATTTATACATCATTGCTCAAGGAATGGAAAAAGGAAGTCAAACAAGTTAAGTTACTTACCAAGGAGAACGATGTGTTGAGGCAATCATTGACAACTTTGGAGTCTGCTCTCACTCAAAAAGATATCGAACTTGGAAAAGCTCAAATCCAAATGGATAAGGACAAAGCTACCATTGAGAAGTGGAATACTAGTACACTCAAGTTGAATGAGTCACTTGAGATAGGTAACCATGATAGATCAGGTATTGGCTTTGTAAAATCCTCTAGTTCTGTGTTTCCAACTCTTTTTGATGATAAAAAGTCAAAAACCATCTTTGTTAAAGAGTCATGTAAGTCTACTGAGAACTCCCCTATAAGGAAGAAAAAGAAATATGTATTTCATTACTGTTTTCATAAAGGACATATTAAACCTTTTTGTTTCAAGCTGAGAAACGATTCCAGTAGATCGATGTTGCCTATGATGTCACCTAACATTTCAGACAACATTCCCTCCAGAAAATGTCTACAGAAAATTTGGGTTCCAAAATCCACCATAACTTGCAACGTTGTTTTTACTGCTTTAAAGACTAACATTGCAGGATCTTGGTACTTCGATAGTGGTTGTTCACGTCATATGACGGGGACCAAAGAATTTCTAACCGATTTCATACCTCTTGAAAGCGGTTGTGTGACTTATGGTGGAGGAGTTAAAGGAAAGATTGTTGGTAAAGGAACATTATGTGTACCTAATTTACCAAAGTTGAATAATGTTTTGCTTGTTGATGGCCTTATGGCAAATCTTATAAGCATAAGTCAACTTTGTGACAATAACTTGGAGGTAAAGTTTAATAAAGACTCTTGTGAGGTGTTTGATAAATCTAACTTTTGCATCTTAACAGGTACAAGATCACATGATAACTGTTATTTAGTGGGAGGAAAAGTGACGTGCAACAAGGCACATTTTGATGACACAATTTTGTGGCAACAAAAGCTAGGTCATGTAAATTTCCGAACACTTGAGTAAGTTTGTTTGCGGGGACTGCCAATCAGGTAAACAAACACGTGTGCCGCACAATGTCGTATCACATCCAGGACAACATTCAGGTACGACACACTATTTTCAACTCTTACACATGGATCTTATGGGTCCAGTAGAGGTTGAAAGTTTGGGAGGTAAGAGGTATTCATATGTGATTGTTGATGATTTTTCCAGATTTACTTGAATTTATTTCTTGCGTGAAAAATCTGAAACATTTTCGCATTTTAAAATTCTTTACATGCGTGTTAAAACCTCCTTTGACATGAAAATCCTTGGCATAAGATCTGATCATGGTAAGGAATTTGAGAACAATTTGTTTTCTACATTTTGTGAAAAGAAAGGTATTTTTCATGAATTTTCGGCACCGAAAACTCCTCAACAAAATGGTATAGCAGAAAGGAAAAATCGAACTCTTCAAGAGATGGCTCGTGTAATGCTAAGTTCAAAGAAGCTGACCAAACGATTTTGGGCTGAAGCTTTGAACACGGCTTGTCATATTGGAAATAGAGTTTATCTTAGACCCAGTACTAAAATGACACCTTATGAAATTTTGAAAGGAAAGAAACCTAATGTGAAGTATTTTCATGTTTTTGGGTGTATTTGCTATATTCTAAATGACAGGGAGAATCTTACGAAGTTCGATTCCAAAAGTGATAAAGCCATTTTTCTTGGATATTCTTCGAATAGTCATGCATATCGTGTGTACAATTTGAGACTTAGGAATATTCAAGAATCTGTAAATGTTGTGTTTGATGAATTTTCTGATCTTACAGGTAAAACATATGAAGATGCAGCACAAGATTTATTAGAAACACTTGTGGTTCATGAAGTTGAACCAGTTTTACCAGATGTGGTCCCGAATGTTGGCACATCAGAGACCACACCAGTTGCTGAGTCCGATTCTGAAGCTAGCGATGATGAATTTCTTAATCCAATAAGAAGAGACCCCTCTGCTCGTATCAGGAAAGAGCACCCTACCACTCAGGTGATAGGGGGAGTAATGGAAAGTGTAAGAACGCGTAGGAAACAACCTGTGAACTACAAGGAAATGGTAAGACATCTGTGTATGTCAACCACATTCGCGGAGGTACATTCATATTGCTTTGTGTCTCTTGTTGAACCTAAGAACATAAATGAAGCTCTTAAGGATAGTTTTTGGATACAAGCAATGCAAGATGAATTAGAACAATTTACTAGAAACGATGTGTGGTTTCTTGTTCCTAGACCCGTCAATACTAATGTGATTGGAACTAAGTGGATCTTTAAAAACAAGACGGATGAGTCAGGGAATATTGTAAGAAACAAAGCACGACTAGTTGCTCAGGGGTATACGCAAGTCGAAGGAATTGACTTCGATGAAACGTTTACGCCCGTAGCTAGGATCGAATCTATTAGATTATTGCTTGCCATTGCATGTTATCTAAAAATTACCTTGCATCAAATGGATGTTAAAGGTGCTTTCTTGAATGGTTTTTTAAATGAGGAAGCATATGTGGAGCAACCCAAGGGTTTCGAAGATCCTTATTTACCTAACCATGTTTACAAACTCAAAAAGGCTCTATATGGTTTAAAACAAGCTCCTCGAGCTTGGTATAGTCGTTTGACTACTTTTCTACTTGAGTTTGGGTTTGTACGTGGAGAGGCCGATCGAACTCTTTTTATTAAGAATTCTGATCATATTTTTGTTATTGCTCAAATATATGTTGATGATATTGTATTCGGTTCTAACTCACAATCTGATCTTAATGATTTTGTGAATGCAATGTCGGCAACATTTGAGATGAGCATGATTGGGGAGCTCAATTACTTTCTAGGATTGCAGGTTAAACAAATGAAAGATGGGATTTTCATATCTCAAAGCAAGTATGCCAAGAATTTGGTATCTCGCTTTGGATTAGAAAACTCTAAACCAATGCGCACTCCTATGGGATCAACACAAAAGTTGTGCAAAGACGATGTTGCCGAAGATGTCGACAACACTCTGTATCGATCCATGATCGGCAGCCTATTGTATCTCACCACGAGTCGACCTGACATTATGTATAGTGTAGGTGTATGTGCTCGATATCAAGCTGCACCAAAGCTTTCACATCTTCACGCTATGAAGCGAATTTTAAGATATGTATCGGGTTCGGTTGATTTAGGAATATGGTACAGCAAAGACACAAATTTGAACTTAGTTGGGTATACCGACTCGGATTGAGCTGGGGATCTCGACGATCGAAAGAGTACCAGCGGAGGATGTTTCTATCTAGGTAACAATCTTGTCTCTTGGCACAGTAGAAAACAAAATTGTGTTTCGCTATCAACGGCCGAATCAGAATATGTGGCCACGGGTAGTGGATGTACACAATTACTTTGGTTAAGACAGATGCTAGATGACTATGGTTTCAAAACTGATTATTTGAGCTTATTTTGTGAGAACTCTAGTGCGATTAACATTTCTAAAAATCCAGTACAACATTCACGCACTAAACACATTGACATAAGACATCACTTTATTCGAGACTTAGTAGAAAAGAATGTTATACATCTTGAATATGTGTCCACGGAAAATCAGAATGCTGATATTTTTACCAGGGCCCTTGATCTTGAGAGATTTTCTCATCTAAAGAAATCTCTTGGTTTGTGTGTTGTATGAATGCATACACACTGTTTTACGGATGTTACGGTACATGTTGCTCACATCTTGCATAACATCCATATTCTGTTTGGCCTTCTTTGCATCATATGCATGTTGCTTTTCTGGATTATGTTTTCTTTTGAGAGAATATTTGCTTGGACAATTTTTAAGGAATCGTTGATGACTCATTTTAATGTGTACTATGCTAAAGATTTTTATTACAAGATCACGAAGCACTTGGAGCACGGCGTTTGCTGCGACGATGCTTTTCAGGCAGCCTAGTGATCATGTTTAAGAGTTATGTGACCTAACACTGAGTACTCGGAGCACGGCACTCACAATGACGATGTTTCATTGTCAAAGAGTGTTAGGAGATATCATAACTCATATATAAATCAATTCCACATCTGAGTAACTAGGTACACGGCGCTCGCAACGACGATGTATTCTTTTCAAAAGGATGTTTGGAATTGGCATGTGCTATTTCTTTAAAAAGGTACACTGTTGTTTTAGAGTCTCTTATTATTTTGTGATTCCATCGGGTTTGTCCTCGCAAATGTTCTCAACATTATGGAAAACATTATTTGGATAAGTATTTTTGGTATGCGATTTTTATTGGGATATTTTTGTTCTAGACATCCCTAGATTTTTTGTTTCCATCCCTTTTATTTCGTGGATATAGGTTTGAGAGTATGATATTTATTTTTCGAAATTTTTTGGATTTAGTAACACCTTATTTTTAGCATATTTGGTTTTATTTGTTATATTATATGCTATTTTCATGGGATAAGATGAGCTCATATAATCTAATTTGAAAATCATACTTGATTAGCACGTTTACCAAGGCTACTTTATCCACTCCATCACACCACCTCTCCCCTCTTCAAAACCGCCATATTTGTTTCTCTCTCTCTCTCTCACACACTAGCCGTTGCCTCTTTCTTCTCTCAATTTTTTTCCCCCAATTTTCAAGCCCTAGATTTAATTCTCTCGATCAACATCACAATGTCTCTCTCACCCGAGCAATTCTCTGAAATTCTCACCCAACTCCATCATCTTTATCCTTCCATCCTCATCTCGCCACCTCAAGTTTCGATTGTGAGTCCCTCGGCTATACCCGCCACCTCTGAAACTCCATCCTCTTCCGAGCCCAAGAAGCCCACACTCTCTGGCCCCTTGGTTGAAGTGCCTCCATCGGAGCAAGAGTTTCCAACACCGCTCAACGTTCTTTACCCCGGCGATGACAATGTCATTCCAATGGTGGTGGATGATTATCCCGATCCAACTCCGGCGACCAGGCCACATCATCCAGGCCCTACTCGGCGATCCAAGAGAGTCATTGATCACTCGACAGCTCCTCGTCCAACGAAGCGCCAAAAGGTATCGATCTCCACCTCTAGCCTGTCGCCAGATTTGGCTCCACCACCATCGCCTGAGCGAGTCACAGTTTCTTCGCCGCCTCTATCTCCGGTGCAATTTTCCGAGCCTTTGGTGTCGGAGGACGTTCTATCCCCAGTGCAAAATAAAGGAGATGTTTCTCATCCGATTGATGGGGAGTCCAGTGAAGATGACTCCTATGTTCCATCAGCCTCCTCGTCTGAGTTGGACGATGAATCCGATGAGGATTTCATCGTGCCGGAGGACTGCTCAGAATCTGATGAAGATGACGTTCCACTCTCTGAGTTTTTGGCTTCACTGAAAGAAAAGATTGGGGCTGATGTTGCCGGAGGGGCAACATCAAGCAGGACATCAGCGAGGACATCTGCTCCAACATCATTTGAAAGGGAATCCTCCCCTGTTCCTACTCCATTTAATTCTGAGTCTAAGGATGATGCTGACTTTTCCCCTTAGGGTTCTCCCGTTCAGGTAACCTCGTCCAAAACTGCCAAGTTTTACTTCACTTTACCACATAGAGCATGGATATCCCTCTGCAAGAGAACCATTTTAAGTGAAAGGCAGATTCACAAGGCCATGTTTTCTGAGTTCAATTTGATTGCATATTTGGATGAAAGGAATTTGTTAAAATCTGTGTCTTCTGCTCAGTTATATCCTCCTGCAGTTGTGTTTGAATTTTATGCTAATCTCCATAAGACATTGATTGATCAGACTAATAGAAAGTATGGGGATGTTTATTTGAGGGGGAGGGTATATTCTTTTTGTCCTAGCAATGTGAATGTTGTCTTGGGTGTGGATGAAGTGTCAGACGATGTTGTTGTTGATGACTGGGATTTGGTGGTACGGGAATTAACTGGAGGAATGGTGCTCCGTTGGCCTAAGAAGTTCAATGCTTCTTCATTGACCTCCTTGTATGCTGTTTTACACAAGTTGTATGTTCACAACTGGCTTCCCTCCACCAACACTACCTTGGTGACTGAAGAACAAGCGTCTCTAATGTATTGTCTCGGCAAAAGATTACCTATTAATCTTGGCCGTGTGATTTTATCTAACCTTGTTCGTTTTGCAGGAAAGTTTTCGGAATCTGGTATTTTACCATATCCTTCTCTCATTTATTCGGTTCTGCAAGCACAAGGGTTCAAGAAGAAGTCCTTTGAACCTCTTACCAGTGAGATTCCAATGCTGACAATTGCTAAAGCCTTGCTGACTGGATCGCATGTTCTTAATCTACCCTACATTCCGAATGTTGCCCCTTCGGTTGGCAACATTCGCCCCAACATGTCACTGGAGGCCCTCAAGCAACAACTGAAGATTCTGAATACACATATAGATGGTCTACTTACTGTTCGCGATAACCTGATGAGCATTATTTCTACTCTCAAAAAGGGGGAGATGGAGTAGAGGAGGATCTTGGAGGTGAAGGAGGAGTTAATGAAGATGTTGGACCTTCGGGCACAGAGGCAGATTGATTTTGATGTTACTTGATTTGATGATACATTATTTTGTTTGTTTCGCACATTTTCTCATTCTGTTGGTAATTTGATATGGATTGGAATGTTTTGAGTTGATGATTATTTTAATCCAATTCGTATTTCTGGTTGTGGATGAGAATGATGTGTGTTTGCAGGGATTAAGGGGGAGTTTATTATATAGATCCTTGATTTAATGTTTTGAGCAGAAAAGGGTAAAAAGGGGGAGATTGTTAGTGTTGCTGTTGGCAACATCAGTGGCAACATTGTTTGTTTTATCTTTTTCTTTTCTTTATTAATTAAATCAAGAGATTTATGTTTTTCACGTGACATGATATTATGAGATTTATTAATCACGTGTGTTTTAGTATGCAGATTGTGAATCAAGATTTGAATAAGTCAAATAAACTAAATTCCTAGTTTCAAGGGATTTGTTTATCTGATTTATATTCTTGATATCTTTTTAAACTCATATGTTTAATTGCAGGACTTTTTGACCAAGTAATTTAAGTCTTTCAAATTAAAACAAATTCCTATTTTTATGGGAGTTGCTTATTGAAAGATTAATATTACTTAATTAACAAAAGACGTGAGTTTTGTTTATCTCCAAGTAGAGGCGCACGATCGATTGATGGAGATTTATTCAAACCTGAAGATGAGAAGACCTTGTCCTCCAAGGTTTGAGAAAGAGACCTGGTCGAAGAGAGAGAAGAAGGCAAGCACGTGAAGAGTGTGCAAACCTTGTGCTATCATGGTGAAGTATGAAGAATGAGCGTGGAGAGCAAGTTAGAGAATGAGTCCACCATAGATCTTGGAGCAAAAGGAATGGAACTGAAGTTCACAACATGAAGTGTGGCTGATCGAGTCTATAAATAGAAGATCAATTCTAAGAAGAAGATACACTTCCACATTTTGCATACAAGAGTCTTCAAGCAAGTTTCTAACCTTATACTTTTGTATTGTTTTAATCAACCACTTTTTAATATTCCATTGTTCTTACTTATTTTAGTAGATCTATTCTCGGATAGATCTCATAGCAAAGTAGGTTCAGTGCTTGGTTGATAGGATCATAGTTTACACGTCCATTTGTTCATCGTTTACGGACGTATATACTTAGAGTGTCATTTTGAGGATTTCACAAAGTTCTCTTATTTGTAATACAAAGATATATCAATAAGACACCTTTTGCCCTGAGGCATTCCACGAGTATCATTATATACTCGTGGATAAATTTCGTGTGTTGTTATTTAATATCTTTGTTCATATTCCGCTGCATGTTAACTCTGGTGTTAGCAACATTACACACAACATTTGGTTACTGTTACTTTTTAACTTGCATAGGAGCACTCGGACACTTTCAATCTCTAACCAGATTCAAATCGATATGCAAACAATGGTATTTCCTCATTTCCACCGACGAATTATGTCGTCTCCACACTATCCGCAACCCAAATCCACAATGGTATGTTGTAACTCACACTTGTTATACTTTCATCCAATTCTCATTCCTCATAAGATGATACCTTAATTAGTTTCACTACTATTTCCAACCCCAAAATATTGAGGTCTTGCAATGGCCTACTATTGCTACGATCTGATCAACCCCCAAATGGATATTTTTTGGATCGATTCTAATTGGATAAATTTCATAACAAGACCCAATTTATAGTTTATTTCTCAATTCTAGACCCAATTTTTAAAGTTTCTCAATAAGGGGCTCAATTTAACTTTTTTTTTCTCAATTTAAGATTTGAAATTTAGATTGAGTTCTTAATTCAAGACAAAATTTTATTTTCTTTTTCTTTATTCTTTTTAATTATATTTATAAATTTATTTATATGTTTATATATATTTATATTTTAGATAAATTAAGACAAATTAGTGCAATTATGGAACGATTTTCATCCGACTTGTAATATTTTATATAAAAAAAGAAAGAAAGAAAGAAAAATATAATTAATTCAATTCATAAAATATTATTTATATTAAATTGATTAATATTAAAATTGGGTATTTGTACTTTTATTCATAAAATTAAGAAAATAACAAGTTAGTTTTATGAATTGTATTAATTATATATTTATATAAATTAATACAGGTAGAATGAAAATCGTTTCAAAATTCTACTAACTTGTTATAAAACTTTAAAAATTGGGTCTTATTATGGAATTTATCCGATTTTAATTAACTAAATTAATGTTATAGTATAGCATAGACTAGCATGCAGCATATAAAATAAAATGTCTTTGTTGTATAGTTTGTTAGTGAGTGAAGTGGGTAGCTGAGTTAGTTATACATGCAGCAGCTCCCATGGATCATCATCACATGAAATGATAAGTTGAATTTACAACGCATTTATCCTCTTCTTCGTTTTCTAACAATTAAAATCATATAATTAACTAAGCAATTAAACAAAATAAAATAATAAAAGTTAAAAATTAACTACCAACTGAATGAATAAAAGAAAGGCTTAATTGAAAAAAAAAATCCAAAGTTTAACAATATTTTTTCCATTTTAGCAAATTGTTTTAAAATTATCAATTTTAACCATGAATTTGTCAATTGATTTCAATTTTAGTCAATTCATATTTTCATCAAAATTAGATTTTGGATGTGATGATGTGGATGTCACATAGATATTGTGTAAATCATACACCACTTTAAGTTAACCAATCTTAATTAATCATAAAATGGAAAAAAAAAATTTATAAAACTTTGGATTTTTTTTTGCAATTAAGCATAAAATAAATGGAAAAAAAAATCAATTTTACGAAGTTTTGATACAAGGGTACTAACATTCAATTGCATCATTGGCCATATATAATTGCACACTCAAACTTTTTGATCAACTTTTGATTGCACTAGTGGTGCCCACGGTTTGCAAAAAACCGGAACCGGCCAGTTCGAAACCGGGGGTCAACGGTTGACCGGTTCCGGTTCCAAACCGGAACCGTGAACCGGTTTCATTCGGTTCGGTTTCGATTTGTATATTTTGAAACCATAAACTGGCGGTTTCACCAATTTTTTTTTTAAAATTTGAGAAAATGACACGTGTTGCCGGAGTTCCGGCGAAAAGTAGCCGTTGTCGCCGGAACCGGCGGTTCACGGAAATTTTTTTTTTTCTTTTCGAAAATGACATTTGTACGCCCCGGATCGCTTGACCGTTGGAGATTAACGGTCGAGATTAGTTTACCGTTACAAACCGGCGGTTCGAACCGTCCAACTATTTTTTTTTTTTTTTTGTAAATTTTTCTATAAATACCCCCTCAACTCAATTCATTTCTCACACCATTCTTCCAATTCTCTCTCAATTCTCAAGTTTCGATTCAACTTTGTGCTCAATTTCAATTCTATTCTATTCTATTTCGATCGAAAATGTCTCGAAGAGGTTCTTCTTCCGCCGCTTCTTCCTGTGGTAAAGAAAAGGAGCCTATGCCACCACCACAAGATGTTCATCTCGATGAAATTATCGATCAATACACTCCTCAATCTCATTGGAGTGAGGAGTATGCAAATTTGGAGGACGCTCTCGGAGCTAATACCGCCGCCGCCTTTGCCGAGCAAGAGGAGGAGGCGAGGAGACCAACTCAAGAGAGTGATACACGTACTGGCTCTTGAACTCCTTCGACACTTCGAAGTGATATTTTCTCCATACATTTTAAAAAGGAGAAAGTATCAAATTCGAACGTGGACTACATGGTGACGTGCAACTATTGTGGAAAGAGCTACAAATTCAAGCATGGAAGGGGATATGGAACGTTCACCAACCATTTGGTAAAGAAGCATCCGGACAAGATGGGTAGTGACCACTCTCAAACCCATCTTCCTCGACAAACAACCGGTTCCAGTTTGGGAACCGATGGTAATAACTCTTCTTTTCTTTTTAAATTTAGTCAATTATCTCATAGGAAAGGAGTAGCCGAATTAGTTGCAAAAAAACATCTTCCTTTTCAATTTCCAACCGACGATGATTTTGAAGAATATACTAGTACTTATTTACAACCCACTGGTAGAAAAATTTCTAGGAATACCATTACACATGACATAGAAAAAATTTATGGCGAATATAAATATACTTTAATTAAAGAATTAAAAATTTTAACACAACGAGTATCTATTTGTTGTGATGTGTGGAAAGATCCTTATCAAATGCATGATTATTTAGGAGTAACATGTCATTGGATAGATGATACATGGAATATGCAAAAACGATTAATTGCATATGCCGAATTTGATGAAAAACATTCTTCCGTAGAAATTGCTAGAAAAATAATAAAAAATCTTAATGATTATGATATAGTTACAAAAGTTTTTTCGGTTGGTTTTGATAATGCCGCTCCTAACACCGTTAGTATGCCTACGTTAATAGAATTTTGTAGGCCTCCAATAAATGGTAAGATCTTTCATATTCATTGTGTGCCACATTGTTTGAATTTATGTGTACAAGATGGTCTAGATGCTTTGCATGAACAAATTAAACCTATTAAGGATGCAATTCATGAAATTGCTAAATCAACAGAATGTCATAAAAAATGGGCCCGATTTTGTAAAAATAATGGAATGGAAGTTAAGAAATTTGTGATAGACGTAAAACATAGATGAAATTCAACTTATTTTATGCTTCAAGATTCTTATAATTATAAAGAATTGCTAATTGAATTTTTTGAAGAAAACCCCCATGAAAATATATATTTGTATAACAACTCTTGGGATGCATGTATTAATTTAATTCAACTATTAAAAATTTTTGAAGAAGCCACTAGAGAATTAAGTTGCACTTATTATCCTACTTCTCCATTAGCCTTAGATCATTGTGTCAAAATTGCTTTAATTTTGAATGCATATTGTAAATGTCCTATTTTAGGTGATACTATTATATCCATGAAAGCAAAATGGTGTAAATATTTTTTCGAAATTCCCGATTTAATTTTAATAGCTAAATTATTAGATCCTAGGATTAGAGAAGATGGCCTGACCGAATTATTACGAATGTATTATGGTGCTTTGTTCCCCAATTTTGTGTTAGGAGAATATGATGCATTTGACTATGTTCCAAATTATATAGAAGTTGTAGGTAGAGCTAGAACAACTTTGTATGAATTATTTAAAGACTATAAAACATCATTAGGGGATGATTGTGGGGATGATTTAGGTGCTCAAAATGTAGATAGTAGTAGTTCTTCACAATATCCATATAAAATTAGTGGTCTTAAATCATTTTATGATTTTTATGATAACCGAACACAAAAACGAGCTAGGGGGTCTAATCCCACACAAGAATTAGATACATATTTAAGTTGTACATTTGAATTTATTTCTTTCGAAAACTCTATGGATCTTTTAAAGTGGTGGTCAAAAAGGATTACCATTTATCTTATTTTAAGTGGTATTGCAAAGGAGATCTTTGCAAGTCCCGCTTCCAACGTCTCCGTCGAGTGCGCCTTCTCCAAAGGACGACATATGTTGAGTCCAAGAAGGGCAAGATTGACCGTAGAAAATGTTCAATACATTACTCTACTTGAAAATTGGCTTCGAGCCAAGAAACGTCAACAACATCTAGATTCAACGGTCTTAGATGAAGATGGCGCAGACGAGTATGGCTACGATTCCAACACATCCTCCTCCACGGGGACCAACTAAGAAGGTAAGTTTACAAGGTAAGAGAACTATGTGAGCTTTGATTCCTTAATTAAATTTAGGAATACGTAGGCAATTTCATTCTAAGTTTTAAATTCACTTTCAAACTTAGAATGAAACTCAAGCTCTTTCAAAAAAAAATTTCCTCTTCTTTCATGTATTAAAAAAAATAAGGATTTAATTGAAATGAGCAAAGAATGTTGTGTGATAGATGGTGTGTCTCAAAGAAAGGAGGAGATAATGAGATGTGTTGAATTGCACGTCTTATTATGTCCTCCTTTCTTTGAAACACATCATCTACCACACAACATTCTTTGCTCATTTCAATTAAGTCCTTAATTTTTTTTAATTAAAACTTAGAACTTTGTAAGTTGTAATTTTTGAATATTTATACAAAGAAGTAAGTTTACGAGGTAAGAGAACTACGTGAGCTTTGATTCCTTAATTAAATTTAGGGATACGTAGGCAATTTCATTCTAAGTTTTAAATTCACTTTCAAACTTAGAATGAAACTCAAGCTCTTTCAAAGTTGTAATTTGTATGTTGTAAGTTGTAAATTGAAAATTAAGGACTTTTTGTCCTCTTCTTTCACTTTCCTCTTCTTTGTAATTTGTAATTTTTGGATATTTATACAAAGTTGTTTATTTTTTAACATAAATAGTTTGTTTTATATTGTCATATTTGTATGATCGTAATAATTTGAGTCAAACCATAAACGGAAATTTAAAAAAAAATCGGAAAACCGGCGAACCGAACAGCCGGTTACGGTTCAACTGCCGGTTCCAAACCGGAACCGTAACCGAACATGCCCCAATTCGGTTCCGGTTAGCCCTCCCCCGGTTGGCCAAACCGCCAGTTCGGAACCGAAACCGGTGGTTCGGTTAAACCGGGCAACACTATATATATATATATATATTTTTTTTTTTTTTTTTTTTGAGGGGATTGCACTAACATATGATTAACATTTTTATATACCCTTCTTTTATGTACTACTTACACTAGTACTTTCAGAATCTATTTCGTAATAATTGAAACATGCCTTTTCATTTTAATTCCAGAATGTATCTGTTGTACCACATATGAACAAAACCAAGCGTTATGGTTACATCAACATATATCTTCCCAAATTTGAAATAAGAGGACATGATATAAATATGTAAAATACGTGAAACTCTAGTCTTTATGAAATTCTACATATTCCCCTTCTGTTAAAAAAAAGAAAAAAAATATTTGGTTTTTTTTTACACATTTTACGAATCAAAGTTAAAGTATCATTAATATTTGTTGTTATTGATTTAGTTTATTAATTAGTTACTTTGATATTGTTGTTGATAAATAAATGTATGTGTTTTTTCATGTGTGTGAAATTTATTGATTTTGCGATAAATGTGTAGTAAATTCTTTTTTAAGTTGTTTTGGATTGTCATTGTAGTTGTGGGCCGGTGACAAAATAATGCAATTTGATTGGTCATTTGTGTTTTTATAACATTTCTTGAATTATTGAAAATTGTAATTTTACTACAAAAATTATTGATCTAAATATTTACTAAAACAATTGATTTGCCTACATTCACTAATTATTTAATAATATGAAATCTTTATGCCCACATCAACACCTTCTTAGTATATTGATCCATCAACATAAAGATATTATTAATGGAATCATAAAGTGTTGTGATGATATAACTTGACCATATTAAAGTGGTCGAGGAACTAATTATGATAATTTTGATGCAAATTATAGGATAAATGTATCTATCACTATGATAAAATTAAGAACTAATAATTATAGTGTAATTCTTATTTATTACTTTGATACGATTAATTTCAAAAATTAACCAAAGTATAATCTTTTTGCAATTTGTTATCTAAATATGTTTTTTTGATTGCATCGCAAGGATCACGAATTTTTCAAATGACAACTTAGTTCAATTTTCAAACAAATTTTTCCACCAAAATTGCAAATTTTGTTTAATTTTTTTCTCAAACTGAGCTTAAATCATATCGAATGAAATCAGAAAGTGACTTTGAGGTTTCCTTTGATTAAAATGCATAGTGTTTTAGCAAAGGTTTTATGTATTTTCTTCAAAAAAATTGGGACATCATGTTTTGATTTTGACAGGAGAATTGTTTTAGATTTGCAAAGTGAAAAATTCATAAACTTTAGGATGAAATTGGAGAAAAAAAAATTAAGTTGTAAGTTGAAAATAATGTCATCTTTTATGTTGGTGTTTTATTTTAGAAAAAATGCCCCGAAATACAACAATTCATAAAGGATTACATTTTTTACCACATAAGATAATTTTGTTATTATTTTACCACTAGAAAATTTGATAAATTTATCCTTTCCAATAAAATAAAAAAGAAAATAGGATTAGTTTTCTTGTGGATTTATATTATATGATTTTTGTTCGTTCCTCATCAAATGACTAATTGGTCATAATATCAACAAAACCATCATTAAATCTTTCTCATCTCTAAAGATTAAAAAACTATGTGACTCATATTAAAGTCTTCTACATAAGTCTAGTCTTTCATTTTTGTATGTTAGTTTTCCACCATCTTTATCACTCAAATGAGACTATAACAATTGAGTCTGCATAATAAAAACAAATACTTGTGTGTGATGCATATTAAGTCTTCTATATAATTCAAGTCTTTCATTTTTGTATGTTAGTTTTCCACCATCTTTATCACTCAAATGAGACTATAACAAATACTTGTAGGGTAGATCTTTGAAATTTTATAGTTCTTTTTTAAAATCTTTATTTAGAAAAAAAAAATTGTAGTAGATTCCTTTGATATTATCTAATAGACTGAATTCTGAGCAGGTCCATAAGTTTAGACGTACTGATGGATTAATTAGGGAATAGAAAAAACAAACAAAGACAAGTCAACTCTAGTTAATGAAATTCCATGTCTAATGACTTGATATTTCATCTACATATATTAATATTTAATAGAGTGAATCTCTTCTATACCTTTTGCATGGATTGATTAGTTAGGCTCCATGTAACTGGTACCTGATTCGGATCCATGCAGTTTATACATTATTTATTTATTTATTTTCGATAAAACTTTGTTACATAAATTGTATGACTAATTTTACATAAAGATATTACTAGTAGTTGACCATAAATGCATGTATCATTACATTTACATAAAGTTATTAGCTCATTTTAATTGAAACTCGAATCCTTGTAACTTATATATATACATTTTTTATATTTTTTTCTGCCGAAATCTTACTACATAAATATATGATTAATAGTACATAATTGTATCACTAATTATACATAAATGTATTATTACATCTACATAAAGGTATTAGCTTATTTGTGTACTACATCAGTTGGTTAAAAAAGAAAAACCCTTACAATCAAATAATAATACAAAAGATAGAAAGAAAGAAAAAAGTTGATAATGGAAATTAATGGAAACACAGAGCGATTTGTTGTCCTGAAGCAAACGTAGTCTTGACTCTTTTGAAAGAGCAACAGATTTCCAATTCATTATTGTCGATATATAGTCATTATTATTAAATCTCAAAATCTAATACCACTTTTGGTGACCTTTTAAAAACACCACCCAAGTCGACCAGCTTCATGACCTAAAAATTTTGATTTTTAATCAAACATGGTTTTTGATTGAAAAAAACTTTACTATCTAGTTGAATTAATGGATTTTATTTTGGAATTCTTTCTGGCTGGTAATATCCTTAGTACTTTTGAATCTTGTGTTCTAAATGATTGAAGATGATATCTAATGCGAATCTCGAAAATCCTCTTCTGTAAATTACCTAACAGAATTGAATAGAAGATTAAGAGCTAAAGATAATAAATGCTAGAGATTGAGAAATTATTTATTGAAGAGTTCATGCAGGATAAATCCCTCATTTCAATTATTTGTATTTATTTTATAAAAGTAAATAAAAAAAATTTCTCTCTAATATAAAATCCCTAATACATAAAAGCATTTGGTTCATTGAGTCCATGTTTGTTTGGTTCCAGTTCGTCTTGAGAATATCCATGTTTGGTGTAAGATGAGAACTTTTGTCATAGTGACTTAAACGTAATGATGCAATGCAGGATTGATCATTTGTATTTTGATAACATTGTTGGACATAATTGAAAGATGTGATTTTACTACGAAAATTGATGTTGGTAATCACTATATTTGCAAGGCTTGATCTTAATTGCTAAAAGAAATAATAGGACATTTGACAATATTTAATTGATCCATCACGTATATATTTATTAAAATATAATAACTATTTAAATTTAAAAATCTAATTTGCATATACCCACTAATTATTTTGTAATTCAGAGTTTTTATGGCCACATCAACGACTTCTTAATCTACTTAGGCCATCACCGTAAATATATTTTTAGTGGAATCATAAAGTGTAATGAAGTGCATGGTCTAGAAATTAATTATATATATCAAATATATAAAAGACAAAAGAAGAAAAAACTCTAATAGAATTAATTTTATCTTAGCTTCTTATTTAAAAGAAAAAAAAGAGTATACAAATGTATAAAAGAGAGAAAAGTATGTAAAATAGGATAAAGAAACATAAAAAAATTTCACACGAGAGAAAAGAATTGCAAAAGTACCTTATAAAACCAGTGTATTCTTATATAAGCTAGCATTAGATAACAAAACATGTAATACAATTGGTATACAATATTATAATGATTTTTTAGATCTCTTTTGAAATTAAATTTATCATCGCTTTTTTAAAAACATAAAAATTTATATGAAATTATTTAAATAATTTATTATGTGAGATAAAGTTCCACTACCCACAAATAAATCCTTATTTTATGGATTATGAGGGTGTGTTTGACTGAAATTAGATTTGTGAAATGTACTCCAAATGAAAATAAGATTTCATTTTCAATATAATTAATATCCAGTACTATATATTTGAAAAGTAATCAATACTTATTTATATAAAATGATAAGACATAGACTTGCATTGACTGGACCAAGTATTGAGTTTAAATTATGAAGTGAGAACAAAAATATGTTGATCCAAGTCGGGCATTGACTTGACTAAGAAAATTAATTCTCACTTTCCCATTAGTTTCGTTTCTTAGCCACAATAGTCTTACAATTTTACATATATAGAATGACTTGAGTTCATGTTTGCCACACACTATTACTTCAAAAATCAAGCCTCATGGAGAGATTTTTCCAATTTTCTCTATTTGCTCTACTCTCATTAGTTATATGTTTGTTGAGTTGTGGTTTAGCTAGCACAAAAAATAGCAATATCAATATCGATCAATCTTTACTTCTAATATTGAAATCCCACATCAGTTCAGATCCTCATAGTATGTTGTCTAAAAATTGGACAACCGAAACCTCTGTTTGTAGTTGGATTGGAGTTGGTTGTGACACCAGTTACAATAGGGTGACTAAATTGAACATTTCAAATATGGAACTTAGAGGCAGCATCCCACCAGAAATCGGTAATCTTTCTTTCCTTGTTTCTTTAGACATGAGTGGGAACTATTTCAATGGTTCAATTCCTCCATCCATTTTCAACATGTCATCCTTGGAAGTTTTGGTCTTGCGAAATAATAGCTTATCAAGTAGGTTATCGGTTGATGTGTGCAAACATAATTTACAAAAACTTAAAGAACTTGATATATCATATAATGAGTTGTTTGGAGAAATACCATCAAGTTTGGGTCAGTGCTCACAACTTGAATATATTTCCTCGGAATTTAATAAAAAAATTAAAGAAGTTGTCGAACTTTTAGGAAATATTCCACTAAAAATCGGAATTCTTTATTTTCTTGTTTTCTTAAGTATGGAAAAAACTTTTTCCATAATCCTATTCCGCCATTCACATTGAAAATTTTGAATAATTTCTCTTGACTAAAGAAAAAAAACAAAATTTAATAACTTGACAAAAAAGAATGTTTATAAATTTAGATGGTTAAGAATGAAGGTTACCATAAATTATTATTTATGTACACATGAGCATTTTTAGAGGCTGATATATCGAAATGCAAATTTAATGACAAGAGATTACAAAACTAGTTTTCTTATCCATTAATTTGTGCATATCTCAAAAAATAAAATACCTATTCTTGAGTGTTCATCGATCATAATTCACATAAAAGAATAAAAAACAGAAAAGAAAGCATGATATATATAGGTGTGCACTAATATTTAGCACATATTAATTAAGAGTAAGTCGCCTCTGCACTTATTGCCCATACAACTCGTGGGTCGGGTCCGAGTTTGGGTCAATCCGAATCCGCACAATTTTCCTTTCTTTTTTTATACCCTGACCTTCTTTTTTTTTTTAATGTTATGTTAGACATACTTTTATGTACATATATGCGTACCTTTATGTCCAGGTTTCATAGCCTTAGTGCAATACTTTAACTTTAAAAAAAAAATCACTGACCTTTATATTATGTTAAGCATATCTTTACATTATGTTACACATACCTTTATATACAAATAGTCATACATTTATGTCCAGATTTCATACCTTTAGTGCAATACTTTAACTTTTAAAAAGAAAAAAACCACTGACCTTTATGTTATGTTAAACATACATTTATGTACAGATAGTCATACATTTATGCCCATATTTCATAAAAATGTTAAGGTACAGATAAAACCCTAAAAGATATGTTTAACATAACATATAAGTATAACACCTTGGAGCGAATTTTGGGGAATTTGTGGGCGACCTGGTAGCGCGTGCAGGCGTGTGGCTGCGCGTGGTGGCCGGGTCGACCCGAGTACACGGACCCTGGGTCCCTGCACGAGGTGCACAAAATTTTTTATCATTAATTAATGGATATATCATTTTTATCAAAGAATTTCTATAATTATACTTCGAAAATTACCAAGTGTGCTTAGGGAAGTGTCAATGTTACCCTTAATTCCTTCATATTCAGTAGTTTTTTAAAATACCTTACATGTAAGTATGTTATGCCAAACATGTCTTTTTATCCAAAACTTACTGGTAATATGTTGATGTGTCCTTTTTTTCACATGTGGCATTAAAAAGTTCATGTGTCATTTCTATTGCTTATTTGGCGTAAACCATTTAATTATTAATAAATATAACTGAAAAAGTCATTTTATAAAATCAGAAAACTATTTTAAGAATCAGCAAATAAAATCTAAAAACCGGTTTAACAATGAATTATTAATAATAATAAATTTTGGAAATTATGTTTGAAATTTTGGAAGTAATAAATAAATTTTAAAATATTAGTTAAGTAGATCTAAGAATATAACAAAATTAGAAATATTAATTTCAAAAAACGAGAAAAATATGTTAAAATATCAAAATCAAAAAATAGAATCGAAAAAAGATATTTTCGAAATATCCTAGGATATATTCATAGCTAGGTAACAAATGGTAACAGGGTTTTGTAAATATTGATTTTTATGTCCCCTCTTTGTCTCTTAACTTAAAGAAAGGAATTGTGGTTGTACTGTTGAAGTAAATGCAATAATCTCTAATTTTTTAATAACAAAAGTATTACAATGTTTATATTTACAAGTATTTATCATAAAATATTCTTCTTCACAAGATTCAAAGATCCTGACAATGACAACATAGCTAATTCTAAAAATACAAGATGCATGTATGCATTTATAAAGTAACAAATTCAATGGCAAAACAACTCAGATCCTTTATATTAATCCTAATTAAGTTTTAATTTATATAGTTTAGCCCTTGATAAGTTTGGGTAAAAAAAAAACATTTATAAGTTTAATCCCTCACTTTTCTTTTTAATGAAAACATTTCGAACTGATCCATTAAATATTAGTGGTACTGTCCAGTTTTTTAACTCCTTTTTACAACTTTTGTTTAGGTCATATCCTTAGAGATTTAATCATATATCTTAAACTAGATTTTGAAAGTACAATAATGATTAATTTCTATGTTTACCCATGTTTTAATTTATTACAGTGATATCATATATTTATATTTGATAAATAAGTGGATTTTCATGATCTTATTATTATTGTGTAGGCTTCATTCCAGAAGAGATTGGTCATCTAAATAAATTAGAGATATTGGACATGCACTATAACAAATTGAATTATATTTTTATTCTCAAATGAATCAAATAGTATATAATTACACTTGATAATTAAATTCATCTTTCATGATTTTACAACCCAACAGGTAATATTCCAAGAGAAATTGGGAAGTTGAAAGCACTCCAATCCTTAGACCTCACCTTCAACAATTTAATTGGTATGATTTTGTATCTTTGATTGCTTTAAAAAATTTCATATTTCTCTGGTGCAATTGTGATTTTCTTTTTCTACTATTGAAAATAATTTTTCTAACAGAATTGAATCTTATTAGTGTTGTTCTTTGTGTTTTATATTTTTTTCCTTTTTATCAGGGATTCTATATTGATTTGGTTAGAGGAAAAGTCAAAAAAAAAAAAAAACAAATAACTTTTTTTAAAACTATGTATTTATATCAATTCAGATATATTTTTGAATTATTCTTTGATATGGAATTTTTTATATATTATTTATCAAAATTTTAAATAAGTTATTGAACTTTTAGGCTACATTCCACTACTAATCGAAATTCTTCATTTTCTTGTTTTCCCCAAATATGGAAGGAACTTTTTCTATTATCCTATTCCACAATCCATCATCAATATATCCACATTGGAAAACATTTTTAGAGGCTGATATATCAAAATTCAAATTTAATGACAAGAGATTACTAAAAGTGAAGTTTTCTTATCCACCTACTAATTTGTGCATTTCTCAATAAACAAAAATATCTATTCTTGAAAAGAAAGGGAAAATGCTATATATAGATGCAAATATTTAGAAGCACATATTAATCGTTATACCATTTTTATTAAAGAACTTCTAATGAACTACACCTCGGAAATTTCATTTCGTGACTTGGAAAAAGTGTTGCGAATGGAAAAAGTGTATACACCACCAATGTTACAGTTCCTTCATATTTAGGAGTTTTTAGAAATACCTTATTTGCAAGTGTATTTTTTCAAATATACATATATTTAATGAATTATATTTTTATTCTGAAATGAATCCATAGTATATGATTACACTTGATAATTAAATTTTGCTTTCTTGATTTTACAACCCAACAGGTAATATTCCAAGAGAAATTGGGAACTTGAAAGCACTCCAATCCTTAGACCTCTCCTCCAACAATTTAATTGGAATGATTTTGTTTCTTTGATTGCTTTAAAAAATTTCATCTTTCTCTGGTGCAATTGTGATTTTCTTTTTCTGCTATAGAAAATAATTTTTTTAGCTGAATTTAATCTTATTAGTGTTGGTCTTTGTGTTTTATATTTTTTTCCATTTTATCAGGGATTCTATATTGATGAGGTTAGAGGAAAAGACAAAAAAATAAAAAATCAAATAACTTTTTGAAAACTATGTATTTATATCAATTCAGATATATTTTTGAATTATTCTTTGATATGGAATTTTTTATATATTATTTATCAAAATTTTTAATAAGTTATTGAACTTGTAGGCTACATTCCACTACTAATCGAAATTCTTTATTTTCTTGTTTTCCCCAAATATGGAAGGAACTTTTTCTATTATCCTATTCCACAATCCATCATCAATATATCCACATTGGAAAATATTTTTAGAGGCTGATATATCAAAATTCAAATTTAATGACAAGAGATTACTAAAAGTGAAGTTTTCTTATCCACCTACTAATTTGTGCATTTCTCAATAAACAAAAATATCTATTCTTGAAAAGAAAGGGAAAATGCTATATATAGATGCAAATATTTAGAAGCACATATTAATCGTTATACCATTTTTATTAAAGAACTTCTAATGAACTACACCTCGGAAATTTCATTTCGTGACTTGGAAAAAGTGTTGCGAATGGAAAAAGTGTAAACACCACCAATGTTACAGTTCCTTCATATTTAGGAGTTTTTAGAAATACCTTATTTGCAAGTATATTTTTTCAAATATACATATATTTAATGAATTATATTTTTATTCTAAAATGAATCCATAGTATATGATTACACTTGATAATTAAATTTAGCTTTCGTGATTTTACAACCCAACAGGTAATATTCCAAGAGAAATTGGGAACTTGAAAGCACTCCAATCCTTAGACCTCTCCTCCAACAATTTAATTGGTATGATTTTGTTTCTTTGATTGCTTTAAAAATTTTCATCTTTCTCTGGTGCAATTGTGATTTTCTTTTTCTGCAATAGAAAATAATTTTTCTAACAGAATTGAATCTTATTAGTGTTGTTCTTTGTGTTTTATATTTTTTTTTCCTTTTTATCAGGGATTCTTTATTGATGTGGTTAGAGGAAAAGTTAAAAAAAAAAAAAATCAAATAACTTTTTTTAAAACTATGTATTTATATCAATTCAGATATATTTTTGAATTATTCTTTGATATGGAATTTTTTATATATTATTTATCAAAATTTTAAATAAGTTATTGAACTTTTAAGCTACATTCCACTACTAATCGAAATTCTTTATTTTCTTGTTTTCCCCAAATATGGAAGGAACTTTTTCTATTATCCTATTCCACAATCCATCATCAATATATCCACATTGGAAAACATTTTTAGAGGCTGATATATCAAAATTCAAATTTAATGACAAGAGATTACTAAAAGTGAATTTTTCTTATCCACCTACTAATTTGTGCATTTCTCAATCAACAAAAATATCTATTCTTGAAAAGAAAGGGAAAATGCTATATATAGATGCAAATATTTAGAAGCACATATTAATCGTTATACCATTTTTATTAAAGAACTTCTAATGAACTACACCTCGGAAATTTCATTTCGTGACTTGGAAAAAGTATTGCGAATGGAAAAAGTGTATACACCACCAATGTTACAGTTCCTTCATATTTAGGAGTTTTTAGAAATACCTTATTTGCAAGTGTATTTTTTCAAATATACATATATTTAATGAATTATATTTTTATTCTGAAATGAATCCATAGTATATGATTACACTTGATAATTAAATTTAGCTGTCGTGATTTTTCAACCCAACAGGTAATATTCCAAGAGAAATTGGGAACTTGAAAGCTCTCCAATCCTTAGACCTCACCTTCAACAATTTAATTGGTATGATTTTGTATCTTTGATTGCTTTAAAAAATTTCATATTTCTCTGGTGCAATTGTGATTTTCTTTTTCTACTATTGAAAATAATTTTTCTAACAGAATTGAATCTTATTAGTGTTGTTCTTTGTGTTTTATATTTTTTTCCTTTTTATCAGGGATTCTATATTGATTTGGTTAGAGGAAAAGTCAAAAAAAAAAAAAAACAAATAACTTTTTTTAAAACTATGTATTTATATCAATTCAGATATATTTTTGAATTATTCTTTGATATGGAATTTTTTATATATTATTTATCAAAATTTTAAATAAGTTATTGAACTTGTAGGCTACATTCCACTACTAATCGAAATTCTTTATTTTCTTGTTTTCCCCAAATATGGAAGGAACTTTTTCTATTATCCTATTCCACAATCCATCATCAATATATCCACATTGGAAAATATTTTTAGAGGTTGATATATCAAAATTTAAATTTAATGACAAGAGATTACTAAAAGTGAAGTTTTCTTATCCACCTACTAATTTGTGCATTTCTCAATAAACAAAAATATCTATTCTTGAAAAGAAAGGGAAAATGCTATATATATATGCAAATATTTAGAAGCACATATTAATCGTTATACCATTTTTATTAAAGAACTTCTAATGAACTACACCTCGGAAATTTCATTTCGTGACTTGGAAAAAGTGTTGCGAATGGAAAAAGTGTATACACCACCAATGTTACAGTTCCTTCATATTTAGGAGTTTTTAGAAATACCTTATTTGCAAGTGTATTTTTTCAAATATACATATATTTAATGAATTATATTTTTATACTGAAATGAATCCATAGTATATGATTACACTTGATAATTAAATTTTGCTTTCTTGATTTTACAACCCAACAGGTAATATTCCAAGAGAAATTGGGAACTTGAAAGCACTCCAATCCTTATACCTCTTATCCAACAATTTAATTGGTATGATTTTGTTTCTTTGAGTGCTTTAAAAATTTTCATCTTTCTCTGGTGCAATTGTGATTTTCTTTTTCTGCAAAAGAAAATAATTTTTCTAACAGAATTGAATCTTATTAGTGTTGTTCTTTGTGTTTTATATTTTTTTTCCTTTTTATCAGGGATTCTATATTGATGTGGTTAGAGGATAAGTCAAAAAAAAAAAAATCAAATAACTTTTTTTAAAACTATGTATTTATATCAATTCAGATATATTTTTGAATTATTCTTTGATATGGAATTTTTTATATATTATTTATCAAAATTTTAAATAAGTTATTGAACTTGTAGGCTACATTCCACTACTAATCGAAATTCTTTATTTTCTTGTTTTCCCCATATATGGAAGGAACTTTTTCTATTATCCTATTCCACAATCCATCATCAATATATCCACATTGGAAAACATTTTTAGAGGCTGATATATCAAAATTCAAATTTATTGACAAGAGATTACTAAAAGTGAATTTTTCTTATCCACCTACTAATTTGTGCATTTCTCAATCAACAAAAATATCTATTCTTGAAAAGAAAGGGAAAATGCTATATATAGATGCAAATATTTAGAAGCACATATTAATCGTTATACCATTTTTATTAAAGAACTTCTAATGAACTACACCTCGGAAATTTCATTTCGTGACTTGGAAAAAGTATTGCGAATGGAAAAAGTGTATACACCACCAATGTTACAGTTCCTTCATATTTAGGAGTTTTTAGAAATACCTTATTTGCAAGTGTATTTTTTCAAATATACATATATTTAATGAATTATATTTTTATTCTGAAATGAATCCATAGTATATGATTACACTTGATAATTAAATTTAGCTGTCGTGATTTTTCAACCCAACAGGTAATATTCCAAGAGAAATTGGGAACTTGAAAGCTCTCCAATCCTTAGACCTCACCTTCAACAATTTAATTGGTATGATTTTGTATCTTTGATTGCTTTAAAAAATTTCATATTTCTCTGGTGCAATTGTGATTTTCTTTTTCTACTATTGAAAATAATTTTTCTAACAGAATTGAATCTTATTAGTGTTGTTCTTTGTGTTTTATATTTTTTTCCTTTTTATCAGGGATTCTATATTGATTTGGTTAGAGGAAAAGTCAAAAAAAAAAAAAAACAAATAACTTTTTTTAAAACTATGTATTTATATCAATTCAGATATATTTTTGAATTATTCTTTGATATGGAATTTTTTATATATTATTTATCAAAATTTTAAATAAGTTATTGAACTTGTAGGCTACATTCCACTACTAATCGAAATTCTTTATTTTCTTGTTTTCCCCAAATATGGAAGGAACTTTTTCTATTATCCTATTCCACAATCCATCATCAATATATCCACATTGGAAAATATTTTTAGAGGTTGATATATCAAAATTTAAATTTAATGACAAGAGATTACTAAAAGTGAAGTTTTCTTATCCACCTACTAATTTGTGCATTTCTCAATAAACAAAAATATCTATTCTTGAAAAGAAAGGGAAAATGCTATATATATATGCAAATATTTAGAAGCACATATTAATCGTTATACCATTTTTATTAAAGAACTTCTAATGAACTACACCTCGGAAATTTCATTTCGTGACTTGGAAAAAGTGTTGCGAATGGAAAAAGTGTATACACCACCAATGTTACAGTTCCTTCATATTTAGGAGTTTTTAGAAATACCTTATTTGCAAGTGTATTTTTTCAAATATACATATATTTAATGAATTATATTTTTATACTGAAATGAATCCATAGTATATGATTACACTTGATAATTAAATTTTGCTTTCTTGATTTTACAACCCAACAGGTAATATTCCAAGAGAAATTGGGAACTTGAAAGCACTCCAATCCTTATACCTCTTATCCAACAATTTAATTGGTATGATTTTGTTTCTTTGAGTGCTTTAAAAATTTTCATCTTTCTCTGGTGCAATTGTGATTTTCTTTTTCTGCAAAAGAAAATAATTTTTCTAACAGAATTGAATCTTATTAGTGTTGTTCTTTGTGTTTTATATTTTTTTTCCTTTTTATCAGGGATTCTATATTGATGTGGTTAGAGGATAAGTCAAAAAAAAAAAAATCAAATAACTTTTTTTAAAACTATGTATTTATATCAATTCAGATATATTTTTGAATTATTCTTTGATATGGAATTTTTTATATATTATTTATCAAAATTTTAAATAAGTTATTGAACTTGTAGGCTACATTCCACTACTAATCGAAATTCTTTATTTTCTTGTTTTCCCCATATATGGAAGGAACTTTTTCTATTATCCTATTCCACAATCCATCATCAATATATCCACATTGGAAAACATTTTTAGAGGCTGATATATCAAAATTCAAATTTATTGACAAGAGATTACTAAAAGTGAAGTTTTCTTATCCACCTACTAATTTGTGCATTTCTCAATAAACAAAAATATCTATTCTTGAAAAGAAAGGGAAAATGCTATATATAGATGCAAATATTTAGAAGCACATATTAATCGTTATACCATTTTTATTAAAGAACTTTTAATGAACTACATCTCGGAAATTTCATTTCGTGACTTGGAAAAAGTGTTGCGAATGGAAAAAGTGTATACACAACCAATGTTACAGTTCCTTCATATTTAGGAGTTTTTAGAAATACCTTATTTGCAAGTATATTTTTTCAAATATACATATATTTAATGAATTATATTTTTATTCTGAAATGAATCCATAGTATATGATTACACTTTATAATTAAATTTTGCTTTTGTGATTTTACAACCCAACAGGTAATATTCCAAGAGAAATTTGGAGCTTGAAAGCACTCCAATCCTTATACCTCTCCTCCAACAATTTAATTGGTATGATTTTGTTTCTTTGATTGCTTTAAAAAATTTCATCTTTCTCTGGTGCAATTGTGATTTTCTTTTGCTGCTATAGAAAATAATTTTTTTAGCTGAATTTAATCTTATTAGTATTGGTCTTTGTGTTTTATATTTTTTTCATTTTTATCAGGGATTCTATATTGATGTGGTTAGAGGAAAAGACAAAAAAATAAAATACAAATAACTTTTTTGAAAACTATGTATTTATATCAATTCAGATATATTTTTGAATTATTCTTTGATATGGAATTTTTTATATATTATTTATCAAAATTTTAAATAAGTTATTGAACTTGTAGGCTACATTCCACTACTAATCGAAATTCTTTATTTTCTTGTTTTCCCCAAGTATGGAAGGAACTTTTTCTATTATCCTATTCCACAATCCATCATCAATATATCCACATTGGAAAACATTTTTAGAGGCTGATATATCAAAATTCAAATTTAATGACAAGAGATTACTAAAAGTGAAGTTTTCTTATCCACCTACTAATTTGTGCATTTCTCAATAAACAAAAATATCTATTCTTGAAAAGAAAGGGAAAATGCTATATATAGATGCAAATATTTAGAAGCACATATTAATCGTTATACCATTTTTAATAATGAACTTCTAATGAACTACATCTCGGAAATTTCATTTCGTGACTTGGAAAAAGTGTTGCGAATGGAAAAAGTGTATACACCACCAATGTTACAGTTCCTTCATATTTAGGAGTTTTTAGAAATACCTTATTTGCAAGTGTATTTTTTCAAATATACATATATTTAATGAATTATATTTTTATTCTAAAATGAATCCATAGTATATGATTATACTTGATAATTAAATTTAGCTTTCGTGATTTTACAACCCAACAGGTAATATTCCAAGAGAAATTGGGAACTTGAAAGCACTCCAATCCTTAGACCTCTCCTCCAACAATTTAATTGGTATGATTTTGTTTCTTTGATTGCTTTAAAAATTTTCATCTTTCTATGGTGCAATTGTGATTTTCTTTTTCTGCAATAGAAAATAATTTTTCTAACAGAATTGAATCTTATTAGTGTTGTTCTTTGTGTTTTATATTTTTTTTCCTTTTTATCAGGGATTCTATATTGATGTGGTTAGAGGAAAAGTCAAAAAAAAAAAAAAAAAATCAAATAACTTTTTTTAAAACTATGTATTTATATCAATTCAGATATATTTTTGAATTATTCTTTGATATGGAATTTTTTATATATTATTTATCAAAATTTTAAATAAGTTATTGAACTTTTAGGCTACATTCCACTACTAATCGAAATTCTTTATTTTCTTGTTTTCCCCAAATATGAAGGAACTTTTTCTATTATCCTATTCCACAATCCATCATCAATATATCCACATTGGAAAACATTTTTAGAGGTTGATATATCAAAATTCAAATTTAATGACAAGAGATTACTAAAAGTGAAGTTTTCTTATCCACCTACTAATTTGTGCATTTCTCAATAAACAAAAATATCTATCCTTGAAAAGAAAGGGAAAATGCTATATATAGATGCAAATATTTAGAAGCACATATTAATCGTTATACCATTTTTATTAAAGAACTTCTAATGAACTACACCTCGGAAATTTCATTTCGTGACTTGGAAAAAGTGTTGCGAATGGAAAAAGTGTATACACCACCAATGTTACAGTTCCTTCATATTTAGGATGTTTTAGAAATACCTTATTTGCAAGTATATTTTTTTAAATATAACTTGTTATATGTTGGCGTGTTCATCTTCTTGACATGTGGCATTAAAAATACTCTATGTTTAACCATGTGTCTTGTTTATTTTATATTTGGCTTAAACAATTTAATTATTAACAAGTGTAACCGGAAAATTTGTTTAAAAAATGTTAGGATATTTAAAAATCAACAAATAAAATTTGAAAAACTGGTTAACAATGAATTAATAATAATAATAATAATAATAATAATAATAAAAATAATAATATTTGAAATTATGTTGAAAATTTGAATTTAATATAAATAAAATTTAAAATATTATTTAAGTAGATATGAAACTATAATAAAATCATAGGCAATACATATGCATATACATATATCACACATACCCTGGTTGAGAAAACTTAAGTTGAAAGGTCAAATTTATACATTCCACGATTTGTTTTCAATCCTAGAAGGCCACCAAAATATACTTAAAAAAAAAAATAATTATCCAATGCAGAATTATTATCAACAATATTCATATATTTAATGAATTATATTTTTATTCTAAAATGAATCAATAGTATATGATTACACTTGATAATTAAATTCAACTTTTGTGATTTTACAATCCAACAGGTAATATTCCAAGAGAAATTGGGAACTTGACATCTTTAACAGATTTATTCCTCAAGAACAACAGTTTGAGTGGTACGTTGTGTCATTTTCAACTCTTTCTTTGTTGTAAATTTTATTGTCTTAATAGACGTTTGTAAAGTTCTTTAATTGTATGTTGTTCTATCTATTCAAGTTTTGCATTATGTCATGTGTATAATATTGACATATATTGCATTTAGATAAAACAATAGACCATAAATAAATTAGTACATGATGCCACATGGACAGTACATAAAGAAAAAATTAGAATGAACCTAAAATATTAATAAAATTTATATGATCGTCTAGTTTGTAAGGGAAAGTGATGGAATTGTTTAGGTGATATTGTTATGACATTTTAATTAAGTGTGTTTAAAACAATATTTGTGGGATCAAATAGGATAGGACGGTTTAACCGAAAATCAGTCCAACAAGATCTAAATATGTGTTGAATCTGATCCATCAATTCCATTAATATAATCAATAAGAGGCATTTTGTGGTGGAGTGAATAGGGAGTTTCGGTAAATTTTATGGAATAAAAACTCAATTTAAAAAAAAAAAATTTAACTTGTCGTACCACGGTCGATTTGTGGTACGTCAAGTCAGTTTGACCACTGACTTTATTCCACTAACATTAGTTTAAATAAGCTATTTAATTTTCATGCTTTATGATACATTCTTAAAGTTTGTAGGATATATATAACATTTCATGTCTTTCAACATCATTGATTTTGGTAAATTGAGTGTGATGTCTTTGTATTATGTGCGTTTTGTGTTATACAAAATTAGAATTAAAATAATTAATGAACAATTTCAAGTAGCAAATTATTATGGGCTTAAAATTTTCATGTCTCCATATTCGTTTATTGATATGTTTCTTTTCATTCTTTTTTGTTGCAAATTTATTAAATGAAGATTAAAAATTAAAGTATATTATTGGTAGTTTTTATTATTTTATCATTAAATTAAGTTGTTCTTAATGCCTTTTGTTTTCTTTTTATGCATCGAATTTTGATTTTCCATGTTATAGTTTCCGTCGCTCAAAAATTTTGTCATTTTAGTTTCCTGGATATGTGCAACTCTATGATCTGTATTTAACAGAAAATGCACAATTGTCATTGTATTTTATCATAATTATATAAATTATAAGTCTATGAACTAATTATTAACTAAATAAAAAAATTGAAAAATGAATTACTGATCACAAAGACGGAAGACAAAAGTATAGGAAAATATCATAAATATGCTTTTGCATACGTTATTGATTTTTTTTGCGATCGATCCAACTGAATATTTTTTTAAACAAATCATATTTTATTCAGTCTCATGTCATTAATAATTATTTGGATATGTTAAATATTTAGATATAGGAAGCACGCTAATGGTTTGCTACTGATAAATTAAAATTATTTATTTTTTATCACTATGCATCTTTTTGTTTGATAATCAGTTTTAATATTTATTGTCTCACAATTTCACAGGTAATATTCCTAGAAAGATAGGTGATAATGACTTACTAGAACAGTTGGATTTGAGTTCTAACAAATTGGAGGGCATTTTTGTCACGCCCCAAAATCTTTCATTAAAAATATCAGAGTTTTACCCGGGCGTGAAGATAGAAAAGCAAGGGACGCATAACACATACAGAAAGAGTTAAGCAAGGGACAACAGAAGAAAGAGATAAGGGGCGATAATAAACCATCTCACAACAACCTTCGGCCTCGGCCGATATCATTCGGTCTCTCACCGATGATATACATCATATTCAGCGGAAGCTACACATCAGGATCTCCCATCCTCATAAGAACCCAAAGATATATACAGATCATAAACTGTTTGAAAACGTGTTCGGAAATGTTTAAACTATGACATTTTAACAGAAATACCAACAGCTAGCACTATCTCCCTCCGTCTAAGGTTCACCAGCTTCCTCATCTCCTGTAGTGTGAGTACAGATTAAGGGGTGAGTGCGTTGAATACACTCAGTGGGGATAACATCCACCTCATAAGACTCTTGACAGAATTTAAATACCGAAAAGCTAACTTACAGTCACGTTGTCACAGCACAGATATATGCAAAGCAGATATTAGAAATTGCAAGGGACGTATAGGTGCGGGATTCCCCCGTCTTACCCTATATAACGGTATCTCACCGTTAGTGCATTTAAAGAGGCTCACGACACCTCCACTGAGTAGTAGAAAATAGCAGGGGACGAACAGAATGCATGATCGGAGGACCTCGGCCCTTTCACAGATATAATATGGCACAGCAAGTATAAACACAGCACTTAGATTCCCAATCATATTTCACAAATAGGGAAAGCTGTAAACAGAATAAGAGTTAGAAATTACCCCCACCTCGTATAGTGGTTACCGCGTGAGTAGCTAGGACAGAATGTCTGACAACTCAACCCTCAAGCTTAGTCCACAAAAGCCTACAAATTTACGGTGTTTCTTAGGTCCTAAATACAATATAATTAAAGCTGTAAAAGGTTCCGGCGGAAGAACGCTCGTTAAAGACACGACGGATCGAAAGTACGGCGTTACGTGTTCCGGGGCTCGCGGGTACCCGGCGTCGGGCGAAAGCCAACCCGTCAGCTCGCGCATCACCCGGCAGCTGCCGGGTTTCCTCAGCCACCCGGTCCCCGTCGCCCGCGCACGCTGGATCCCCGGCGCTCGCACCCGCGCGCACTCGGCACCCGGCGCACACCCGGCACCCGGCACCCGGCGCACACCCGGCACCCGGCGCACACCCGGCACTCGGCACGCACCCGACGCGCACCCGACGCACACCCGACGCGCACCCGACGCACACCCGACGCCCGACCCGACGCACAACCCGGCGCGCACCCGACGCCCGACCCGACGCACATCCCGACGCGCACCCGACGCACATCCCGGCGCGCACCCGACGCCCGACCCGACGCACAACCCGGCGCGCACCCGTCACCCGACACACCACCACCAGCACCACTGCTTTCCGCCGCCGCCGGAGTGCCGCCGCCGCCGCCGCCGCCGTCGCCGCCGCCGCCGTCGCCGAGAAGAAGAGAATCTTGACGCGTAGAGAGAGGGGTGCCCTATCAGCCGAGTCCATCTTCCGGTTTTACCTTTTTAAGGATATGTTGTTCGTTTGTAAAAGAAAACTATATTTCTTCTTCTTTGTAAAGGATCCTGATGTTTTTCTGCTGTTATGTAAAATGGTTTTATTTCGGCTAGACGCCGAGGATTTGTATACGTAAAATCGTATGTTCTTTTTCCCAAAGATTTCTATTTTATTTCATGCACGTCTTTTTCCCCTTCTTTCTTCACGGGGACCGGGTGGCTGAGGAAACTCGGCAGCTGCCGGGTGATGCGCGAGCTGTCGGGTTGGCTTTCACCCGACGCCGGGTACCCGCGAGCCCCGGAGCACGTAACGCCGTACTTTCGATCCGTCGTGTCTTTAACGAGCGTTCTTCCGCCGGAAACTTTTACAACTTTAATTATATTGTATTTAAGACCTAAGAAACACCGTAATTTGTAGGCTACTGTGGACTAAGCTTGAGGTGTTGAGTTGTCAGACGTACTGTCCTAGCTACTCACGCGGTAACCACTATACGAGGTGGGGGTAATTTCTAACTCTGGATCTGTTTACAGCTTTCCCTATTTGTGAAATATGATTGGGAATCTAAGTGCTGTGCTTATACTTGCTGTGCCATATTATATCTGTGAAAGGGCCGAGGTCCTCCGATCATGCATTCTGTACGTCCCCTGCTATTTTCTACTACTCAGTGGAGGTGTCGTGAGCCTCTTTAAATGCACTAACGGTGAGATACCGTTATATAGGGTAAGACGGGGGAATCCCGCACCTATACGTCCCTTGCAATTTCTAATATCTGCTTTGCATATATCTGTGCTGTGACAACGTGACTGTAAGTTAGCTTTTCGGTATTTAAATTCTGTCAAGAGTCTTATGAGGTGGATGTTATCCCCACTGAGTGTATTCAACGCACTCACCCCTTAATCTGTACTCACACTACAGGAGATGAGGAAGCTGGTGAACCCTAGACGGAGGGAGATAGTGCTAGCTGTTGGTATTTCTGTTAAAATGTCATAGTTTAAACATTTCCGAACACGTTTTCAAACAGTTTATGATCCGTATATATCTTTGGGTTCTTATGAGGATGGGAGATCCTGATGTGTAGCTTCCGCTGAATATGATGTATATTATCGGTGAGAGACCGAATGATATCGGCCGAGGCCGAAGGTTGTTGTGAGATGGTTTATCATCGCCCCTTATCTCTTTCTTCTGTTGTCCCTTGCTTAACTCTTTCTGTACGTGTTATGCGTCCCTTGCTTTTCTATCTTCACGCCCGGGTAAAACTCTGATATTTTTAACGAAAGATTTTGGGGCGTGACAGGTGGTATCAGAGAAGGCATCGAACTGGAGAAAGATCTGACATATGAGGAAGTCCCGATAGCCATCTTGGACAGAAAGAAACGACAACTTAGGAATCGAGAAATGGCTATAGTGAGGGTCCAATGGAGCCGCCACGGAAGGGAAGAGACAACCTGGGAGTTGGAGGACGAGATTTTGAGGAAGTACCCCGACATACCGATCCTAGGTATACGTTTGTTTGTCTTTCTAAGTATGTGCTCAATTTCGAGGACGAAATTATTTTAAGGGGTAAGGGATGTAGCACCCCGGATCAAAATGAGCATAATTGAATAATTAAGTATTTGAACCCCGACTTAATAATTATGTGCGTATGTTTTGACTGTTTAATTTAGTACATGCGTTTCAGATACTTGGCTAACGCCAGTTTTAGATTTAGATGGATATATTTTTCGTGACATGGAACCTAGAATATGATTTTACCAAGAGATTCGTATCGGAAATACGAGAAAACAGAAATAAACTAGCGGTTAATCGGAGACCCGTAGTTCAACTAACGAAGGAAAGGGTAAAATTTTGATAAAAGATAAAAATAAAAATAATATTTTAATGAAAGGTAAATTGAGATATTTTTGGTAAATAGTAACTTTTCAACGGTAAAAAGGTAAATTCCAAAATCTATAAATAGGGGCTCATAACTTTCAAAACTTATACGTTTTCAAAGCCGACGACCCGAGCGACGCTCGCGACGCGAACACGTAAGTTCTCTTTCTTTTCTTTTCCTTTACGTTTTTATTTTCCGCCGACGCCGGAGTGCCGCCGGAGCCCCGCCGCCGGAGTGCCGCGCGCGCACCCGACGCACATCCCGGCGCGCACCCCGACGCCCGACCCGACGCACATCCCGGGTCGGGCGTCGGGTGCGCGCCGGGTTGTGCGTCGGGTCGGGCGTCGGGTGTGCGCCGGGGTGGTGCGTCGGGTCGGGCGTCGGGTGCGCGCCGGGATGTGCGTCGGGTGCGCGCCGGGATGTGCGCCGGGTGCCAGGTGTGCGCCGGGTGCCGGGTGTGCGCCGTGCGCCGGGTGCCAGGTGTGCGCCGGGTGCCGGGTGTGCGCCGGGTGCCGGGTGTGCGCCGGGCGCCGAGTGCGCGCGGGTGCGAGCGCCGGGGGTCCAGCGTGCGCGGGCGACGGGGACCGGGTGTCTGAGGAAACGCGGCAGTTGCCGGGTACCCGCGAGCCCCGGAACACGTAACGCCGTACTTTCGATCCGTCGTGTCTTTAACGAGCGTTCTTCCGCCGGAACCTTTTACAGCTTTAATTATATTGTATTTAAGACCTAAGAAACACCGTAAATTTGTAGGCTACTGTAAGCTTGAGGTGTTGAGTTGTCAGACGTACTGTCCTAGCTACTCACGCGGTAACCACTATACGAGGTGGGGGTAATTTCTAACTCTGGATCTGTTTACAGTTTTCCCTATTTGTGAAATATGATTGGGAATCTAAGTGCTGTGTTTATACTTGCTGTGCCATATTATATCTGTGAAAGGGCCGAGGTCCTCCGATCATGCATTCTGTTCGTCCCCTGCTATTTTCTACTACTCAGTGGAGGTGTCGTGAGCCTCTTTAAATGCACTAACGGTGAGATACCGTTATATAGGGTAAGACGGGGGAATCCCGCACCTATACGTCCCTTGCAATTTCTAATATCTGCTTTGCATATATCTGTGCTGTGACAACGTGATTGTAAGTTAGCTTTTCGGTATTTAAATTCTGTCAAGAGTCTTATGAGGTGGATGTTATCCCCACTGAGTGTATTCAACGCACTCACCCCTTAATCTGTACTCACACTACAGGAGATGAGGAAGCTGGTGAACCCTAGACGGAGGGAGATAGTGCTAGCTGTTGGTTTTTCTGATAAACGGTCTAGTTAAAACATTTCCGAACACGTTTTCAAACAGTTTATGATCTGTATATATCTTTGGATTCTTATGAGGATGGGAGATCCTGATGTGTAGCTTCCGCTGTATATGATGTATACTATCGGTGAGAGACCGAATGATATCGGCCGAGGCCGAAGGTTGTTGTGAGATGGTTTATTATCGTCCCTTATCTCTTTCTTCTGTTGTCCCTTGCTTAACTCTTTCTGTATGTGTTATGCGTCCCTTGCTTTTCTATCTTCACGCCCGGGTAAAACTCTGATATTTTTAACGAAAGATTTTGGGGCGTGACAGGTATCTCACAACAACCTTCGGCCTCGGCCGATATCATTCGGTCTCTCACCGATAATATACATCATATACAGCGGAAGCTAAACATCAGGATCTCCCATCCTCACCAGAACCCAAAGATATATACAGATCATAAACTGTTTGAAAACGTGTTCGGAAATGTTTTAACTAGACCATTTATCAGAAAAACCAACAGCTAGCACTATCTCCCTCCGTCTAGGGTTCACCAGCTTCCTCATCTCCTGTAGTGTGAGTACAGATTAAGGGGTGAGTGCGTTGAATACACTCAGTGGGGATAACATCCACCTCATAAGACTCCTAACAGAATTTAAATACCGAAAAGCTAACTTACAGTCACGTTGTCACAGCACAGGTATATGCAAAGCAGATATTAGAAATTGCAAGGGACGTATAGGTGCGGGATTCCCCCGTCTTACCCTATATAACGGTATCTCACCGTTAGTGCATTTCAAGAGGCTCACGACACCTCCACAGAGTAGTAGAAAATAGCAGGGGACGAACAGAATGCATGATCGGAGGACCTCGGTCCTTTCACAGATATAATATGGCACAGCAAGTATAAACACAGCACTTAGATTCCCAATCATATTTCACACATAGGGAAAACTGTAAACAGATCCAGAGTTAGAAATTACCCCCAACTCGTATAGTGGTTACCGCGTGAGTAGCTAGGACAGAACGTCTGACAACTCAACACCTCAAGCTTAGTCCACAATAGCCTACAAAATTTACGGTGTTTCTTAGGTCCTAAATACAATATAATTAAAGCTGTAAAAGGTTCCGGCGGAAGAACGCTCGTTAAAGACACGGCGGATCGAAAATACGGCATTACGTGCTCCGGGGCTCGCGGGTACCCGGCGTCGGGCGAAAGCCAACCCGACAGCTCGCGCATCACCCGGCAGCTGCCGAGTTTCCTCAGCCACCCGGTCCCCGTCGCCCGCGCACGCTGGATCCCCGGCGCTCGCACCCGCGCGCACTCGGCACCCGGCGCACACCCGGCACCCGGCGCACACCTGGCACCCGGCACCCGGCGCACACCCGGCACTCGGCACGCACCCGACGCGCACCCGACGCACATCCCGGCGCGCACCCGACGCCCGACCCGACGCACAACCCGGCGCGCACCCGACGCCCGACCCGACGCACAACCCGGCGCGCACCCGTCACCCGACACACCACCACCAGCACCACTGCTGGCGGCGGCGGCGACGGCGGTGACGGCGGCGGCACTCCGGCGGCGGCGGAAAATAAAAACGTAAAGGAAAAGAAAAGAAAGAGAACTTACGTGTTCGCGTCGCGAGCGTCGCTCGGGTCGTCGGCTTTGAAAACGTATAAGTTTTGAAAGTTATGAGCCCCAATTTATAGATTTTGGAATTTACCTTTTTACCGTTGAAAAGTTACTATTTACCAAAAATATCTTAATTTACCTTTCATTAAAATACTATTTACCTTAAAAATATCTTAATTTACCTTTCATCTGCCAACAAGTGAAAGTAGAACATCAACGACCAGCTGGGATGCTAACTCCATTAGAGATA
This sequence comes from Scutellaria galericulata, assembly GCA_946896805.1. Classification (NCBI taxonomy): domain Eukaryota; kingdom Viridiplantae; phylum Streptophyta; class Magnoliopsida; order Lamiales; family Lamiaceae; genus Scutellaria; species Scutellaria galericulata. The sequence continues at coordinate 13,835,557 of OX335789.1, forward strand.
CCGGAGTGGAAATGGGAACATATAACCATGGACTTTGTGGTTGGTCTACCGACAACCAGACGGGGAAACCACGCCGTGTGGGTGATCGTGGACAGATTGACGAAATCCACCCATTTCTTGCCGATCAAGATGACTTTTGGACTAGACAGATTGGCACGGATATACCTGGAAGAGATAGTCCGACTACAGGGTGTACCAATGAGTGGGTTTTCTCAGTTCGTGGTTACGATATGTAGCACCGCTGTCAATACTCGAGGTCTATGAAGACCATGTGGGGAAGTTGATGACGTGTTTCATGATGTATTCATGTGAATGGCGTATACAGGCTGGATATACGCTATCCTACATAATGAGATCATGGAGTGTTTATAAACGAATGACGGAGAATTTATTGAGATTATAAAAGATCTATGGAAAAAAGTTGTCGGTGCTATGTTACCTGTTGTTTGGTTATCTTTTGTTATTGTTTGTTGTTATATACATTGATGAGTTATGTGGGGGTAACTTCTGAACCCTAATAACTCTATTTGTTTAATGTTTTCCATATTTGATATATGAACTGTTGAACTCTACGTGCTGTGATTATTTGCTATGATTACTATGTACGTGCATACATTATGAATATGATATATGTGGACGGAAGTCCAAAGTCATGTTAAGATGGACTGGTGGCCCATAAAAGCACCATATGTTAAGATGGACTGGTGGCCCATAAAAGCACCATATGTTAAGATGGACTGGTGGCCCATAAAAGCACCATACGTTAGGGATGGACTGGTGGCCCGTAAAAAGCACTAGCAGAACGGAGGTCCATGATCTCGTTCTGGGATGGACTGGTGGCCCGTAAAAAGCACCAACGGAATGGAGGTCTATGATCTCGTTCTGGATGGACTGGTGGCCCGTAAAAAGCACCAATGGACTGGTGGCCCATAAAAGCACCATATGTTAGATGAGTACTCTTAGAGTTATGTGTCCGTATTATATGTGCAATGCATTATATGTGCTGTGTCTCATTGCTGAACTATTATATATGTTGGATCTGTGTATCTGCTTAATAATGTTAAAAACTTGGTGATTAATTCCACGAGTGTATTCAACGCACTCACCCCCCACCTGTACTCACACTACAGGAGAAGAAGAGAATCTTGACGCGTAGAGAGAGGGGTGCCCTATCAGCCGAGTCCATCTTCCGGTTTTACCTTTTTAAGGATATGTTGTTCGTTTGTAAAAGAAAACTATATTTCTTCTTCTTTGTAAAGGATCCTGATGTTTTTCTGCTGTTATGTAAAATGGTTTTATTTCGGCTAGACGCCGAGGATTTGTATACGTAAAATCGTATGTTCTTTTTCCCAAAGATTTCTATTTTATTTCATGCACGTCTTTTTCCCCTTCTTTCTTCACGCCCGCAAGTAAAACTCTGATAAAATACGAAAAGATTTTGGGGCGTGACAATTTTACCTCCGACAATTTTTAACTTATCATCTTTGGAAAGCTTGGTCTTATCAAACAATGGCTTACATGGTATGATACTCTTTTCTATGCTCTCATTCTCTATTGTCATTTTTTTTTTTAGTTTTTTTTTTCCGACTTAATGATTCTTGATATTTATTTCTCTGTTTCTTTAGTCTAATTATATCAAAATGCGATGTGTATTTTAGTATTTTTTTTTTTTTCATTTGGTGCCTAAAATAAAAAAAATAGATTGATTGCGCGTTTTACGAGTTTTCTGGTAAGTTGATTATAGTTTGACAACTAAACCTACAACTACTAATTTGTCATATTGTTCAGGTAGCATTCCTTGGGAGTTGTTCTCAACCAAACTTTTGGTCGTTGATCTTTCTACTAATTCTTTTGAAGGTTCCATATCTATAGACATTGAAAGACTACAAAACTTGAATACTCTAGTACTCCATTCCAACAAGTTAAGTGGAGAGATTCCATCGTCCATTTGCAACTTGACATATCTTCGATTTCTCCATTTGTCAAATAACAGCTTAGAAGGACGAGTTCCTCAATGTTTAGGCAAATCTTTGCAAGTCTTGCATTTAAAGAGAAATTACCTTCATGGCCTTATTCCGTCGACATTTGAAAATGGTTGTGCTCTCGAGTCTCTTAACCTGAATAGCAATCAATTTGAAGGAGCACTGCCACGATCCCTTGCCAATTGTCGACAACTTGAGGTTCTTGACATTGGAAAAAACAAAATACAAGACACGTTTCCTTTTTGGATGGAAGATCTTCTTCATCTTCGGGTCCTTGTCTTAAGGTCTAACAGATTTAATGGCACCATATTACTCCCTTCAAAGACTAATGTATCATTTCTCAAGTTGCAAGTTTTTGACATAGCCCGAAATGCATTTACTGGCACTTTGCCTGACAGATATTTGAATAACTTCACTGCCATGATAAATGCCAAGGAAAGTCCAACTGAAGAAAGAAATTGGTTTACGAAATATGAGGAGTCGATGGTATTTGTTTTCAAAGGTTTGGAGCAATCAGTGGAGAGAATCCTAACAACCTTCACAACCATTGACATGTCTGAAAACAATTTTTCTGGAGGTATTCCAGAATCCATAGGAAAGCTCAATTCTCTAAGGTACTTGAATTTGTCTCATAATCAGCTCACAGGACACATACCTATATCTCTTGGAAATATAACCATTCTTGAATCGTTGGACTTGTCTTCTAACAAATTGGTGGGTGAAATTCCAAGACAATTGAGCAGTCTAACATTTCTTGCAAAATTGAACCTTTCATTAAATAATCTTGTTGGGCGAATACCTCAATCTGGTGGTCAATTTCCTACATTTGACAATAGCTCATACGTGGGAAATTCAGGATTATGTGGGTTTCCATTGACAAAAGAATGTGATCATAAGAATACTAATATTGGACAAGAAGTCCCCCCACAAGAAGATGATGACTCTGATTTTATTGCTGGATTTACGTGGCAAGCTGTTGTTTTAGGGTATGGATGTGGTTTTTTCATAGGAGTTATCATCGGTTATTTAGTTTTTCGATATGGAAGGCCTAGATGGTTGGTGGAATTGTTTTTCGGTGTTGAATACAAGATGACAAAAAGAAGCAATAGAAGACATGTGGTGCGACGAAGAACTTGAATGCACAGGAATCAAAGTTGGTTTAAATGTAATATTGATACACTTTTGTTGTTGGGCATAATGTATATGATGAATGTTGTTGTTTTTCTTAGATTAATTATTCACAAATCAATATGTCTTGTTAGTTGTATTTGGTTGATTCATACAATAATGTCAAACCATGACATATAGTTGTATATTTGCATACAATGCAATATTGATGCAAACAGTATGAAGTCTTTAGACTTATACATGTACTTAAAATTTGAAGAAAGCTTTCATCAAGATTTTAGAAAGTGAAAATTGAAAAGAATATATATAACTACTATGAGAAAAGATAATCTAAGCATTCCATGTGATAGATATCAAACCAACAAAATAAAATTACTCAATCTCATAATAATTTAGTATAATAGTGAGTAGGGTTGAAATCTTAAGGAACGTGATCTTTATGTATTTTTGTTTTTGAGATTTGGAGTAAATAAAAATGGAGTTCTTTTTTGATCGATTGTAATTAAATAAATTAAATTAATCCTATAATTAACTAAGCAAACTCAATAAAATAATAAAATCGAAAAATTAACTAGCAACTGAATGATGAAATAAATGAAGAAAATATAATAAATATTACCAAGTTTTGATTTAATAACACTAACATTCAATTGAATCATTAATCATATGCTACAAATGTAGCCTTGCACACTTAATCATTTGCATCATTGTGTTATAATATTAAAGAAGTTAACAAAAATTGTCTTATTGTTATTACTACTTATTATTGTTGTTGTTATTGTTGATGCTGTTAAATATTTTTATTTGATTTTATTTGTTGAGCTAAGTTCTTTTAAAATAATTTTCTAATTTTTAAATAAACATTTCTAATTTAATATATTTTTATATTTACTTAAATAATATTATAAATTCTATTGTGAACTTCAAAATTTTAAACATAATCTATAAAATTATTGTCGATGTTGTTGCTACTGCTAAACGTTTTTAGATTTTAATCGTTAATTTTAGATATTTTAAAATAAGCATTTCTAATTTTTTTAAAAATTTATAATAACTAAAATAATTTTTAAATGTTAGTTATTAATTTTATTTCCAAACAAAATTTCAAAGGATATGTTCGGAAAGGTTTATATGGCAAAATTTTGAACTTAAAAAAATCTCAATATGTGTTTGGTTTCATATTAAAAAATCCGAGTCATAAAATTTGGACACAATCATTATTATCTATATATTACAATTATCACTCATTACCAAATACACATTTTTTTCATAATAATGATAAAAACTTTTGTACAACTGGTGCATCGACCTTAGGTCCATGCATACGGGACAACCCGAACCGTCACACACACCCATGCGCCACCACGCGCTTGGGTGAGTGCGCCCAAACTCGCTTCCATGTGTTATACCTTTATATTATGTTAGTCGTACCTTTATGTTATATTAGTTATACATTTATGTTATGTTGATCATACATTTTAGAGTTTTTAGCTATAACTTAACATTTGTTTAGACAGTCATTAATATATCTCATACATTTTAGTTATGTTAGTTGTATCTTAATATATTATATAAATTTATGACTTTATTCATATAAATGTATGAGTAATATCACATAAATGTATATATGTACAAATTGTACTGAAATTGTTTTTTTTTTAAGTTAAAATATTACATAAAGGTATGATATTTGTACATAAATGTAGGATTAATGTAACAAAGATATGACTAATTTAATATAAAAGTACGACTAATATGGTATAAAAGTCGGGGCAGAAAAAAAAAAAAAAAAAAAGGAAAAAGGTGCTTAAACAGTTTTTAGAAAATTTTGACTTTTTCACATATTAATCTTTTTTTTTTTTGGATGTAATTATCCTATAGCGATGAAAGTATCTAGTGCTAAATTCATGGGCTCAAGAAGACATGGTGTATGGAACACTTCATTCCTGCAGTTAGTTATATGAGGGGAAAAAAACACAATTATCCTCTTCTTTATCGAAACAAAAAAACTTCTCCAAAATTAACACTTTAATTTCTTTGAATCTTTTAAAAGACCAAAAAGAAAAATAATAATAATAAAAGAAAAGAAAGATACTAAAATTAGATTGACCAAAAGGAAGTCTAAAATATAGGGAAAGAGTAGTTGCATTGCACCCTAAACCGTTCTGTTATTCATCCATAAATTGTAGCAAGTGGGCCCCCTCTGTACTTTACTATATATACGCCTCAAATATTTCAGTGACCAATTAAAAAATAAAATTCTTAAAAAAAAAAAGGAAAAGGAATCCAGTTTCTTAACAGTCGTAGGCTGTCTCTTCGCGAGCTTTTACTTTCTCTCTCTATACCTACATCTTTCTCTCTCTTCGATCCCTCTCAATCGATGAATGCAGGTGAACTTCTCGGCTTAACTCAATACTTCTTTGTTTGAATTGTGCTGGAAGTTGTGTAATTTCGTTGAATTTTGAAGAAGCGGGAGAATTGGGGATAAACCCTAATTTTCCACTTCGCTCAATTATGGTGTTTGAGCTTCCGAATGGAAGCTTGAAGTGTTTTCATGCTTGGTTTATGTGTTATTTTGCTCTTTGATATGATCTTTGTTTACTAAATTCTGTGAATTTACTGTTTTTTTTTTCCTCTTGGAATTCGGAGGTGTCAGTGGTTAGTAATGTATTATGGTCTCTTTCCTTTACTACTTTTTTCTTTTCGATGTTTTTTTTTTTTTTTGTTGAAATTTTGATTTTATTTTTGATCTCCAAAGAAGAATTTTTTAAGATTGCATTATGATGATGTGGAGAACAGTGATGGGATTTCATGTTCTGTAATTAGTTTTTTTTGCAAGTATATATCTTTCTTGTTTCTGATGTTTTGGGACATTGTATGGTGGTAAGATAATTGAAGTTGTGTGACTCCTTATGGAAATATTTTTTCTTTTTTTTTGGTCATGCAATTGTAGGAACTTTATTTCTATCTTAGTTGTTCCCTATCTGTTTAATTTGAAATTCATATTGATTTTTGTATTTACTATAATATGATGTTTTCTGATGATCTTCATGCGTTCTTTTATTAGGTTTGCTAGTTTTTAGATGCTAAAATAGCTAATGGTATTTTGAGGAGAAACTACCCCATAGATATGAGATTCTTACCCTTATAATGGCTGGAAATGCGAGATACGAAATGACTTCGGCCAGCCCCGACTCCAGTTTTGGAGGGAACTACCAAAACGGGCAAAGAGGTTACTCTACTCCCTCTTTGGATAGGTCTGCAAGTTTCAGAGATGGTACCGAAGGCAGGAATTTCGCTTCTGGGAAGGCGAATTCTCGGGGGACTGCAGCAGCTTCAGGAGATGCTAATACAGTATCTCAATTCTTGATGTTGGAGTCAATTGTTTTGGGCGACCAAAAATTTGCACGGTTTAGTGATATAAGGAGGGTTTTGGGTTTTTGTGTTGGAAGTGGTTCGGAAGACAGCTCTTTTGGAACAGCTCATGTGAAGAATCCATCACTATCAGGTCTTGAGGAACTTAAGCGATTAAGAGCAAGTGTTGCTGATTCTTGCGTTAAAGCTAGGTAAACTTTGTCCCGACTAGGTGTTCTCTTTCCAAATGTCACTGCTGCTTGGATATTTGAATTAATGTATTGACTTTTCATGCTCGCATCTTTTTTCTCATTTCGTGCTCATGAAGATCCTAAGGGTATGTTTGGAAGGGGATTATGAGGGATTGGAGAAATCTTGCCATTGAAATCCTGAATTTGGAAGGAAAGGCGAATGGTAAAAATGTATGTTTGTTTTAGGATTTTGTAGGGTAGGATTATGTTGTGGATGTCAAATCAATGCTGGAAAAGGTTGGTTGATGTAATATTTTATTGTAAAAAGGTGGGTTGATGTGATATTTTATTGTGAAAAAATGTTTTTGGTAATGATTGGATGATTACATATAGGTAGTAATGATTGTGTTCGGATTTTGTTATCCGGATTTCAATACGAAAACAAACATTCTTTGACACTTTGAAGTCCAAAATCCTGTCATGTGAATCCCTTTCCAAGCATACCCTAGGGAACTTTGATATATTAAACAATAAATGGGTAAATTTATATTTGTAGTTTGTCAGTATCTCTTGTTTATTTAGCTTTGAGAGGTGCTCCCACTAAGTTGATCGAACTTGACTGTTACTTAACAGGGTGATCTTGAAACTCTCTACACTCAAGATATATTGACATCTATAACTTGTCGTCTTCTGTTTATTCTGAAATTTTGTATTTCTTATTTTTGACAGTTGTAGAGCAAAAAAGCTGGACGATAATTTAAATAAGTTGAACAAATTTGTTGAGACCATGGCCCCTAAGAAGCAGCAGCAACGGAATGAGATGCTGACAAATGAACGATCTAGTGGTTCAACCTTGAAAATTGGATCTCTGATGCATCGGAACCCTACAGAATTTGGAAGTCAGAAATTTGATGATCGGCCTAAGAATGTTGGACTGAGTAAGCGCTTACGGACATCAGTGGCAGAAACTCGGGTTTGTAACTGCATTAAAAAAATTATGTTTTCAGCATTCCCTGATTTTGATATTTCATTTCCAATTTGACAAATAAAAAGATCAGCTGAAATTTTCCTTTTAAATCAGACCTTTTTCATGTGTACTTAGTGCTGACAATGTCACTTTACCATTGACAGCTTAGTAAATGGGGTAAGGATGGTAATCAAAGAGATTCTGTCTGTCATTGTGTTTAATACGGCACATGTCAACTTAAACATTTATCTTGGGCATTCGATATGTACGGGTTATTAATCAACATGATTAAGGAAAAGGATGTAATTTATGATTTAGCTGTAATCTTGAAACCCACTATCATTCGAATATTTTAGTTAAAAACTATGGGATCAATGTAGACCATAAACATAACTTATCAGTGAACATTCTTGTGCTTTATAATTGACTAGTTTTATCAATTCAGTTTCATGATTTATCCTTGTATCCTGAACAGTGACTTTGTTGCTGTCTCATTGTATCATTTCATTTCATTGATGTCTGCAACATCGCGACTGTTCTCCCTACTTTCAGGCAGAATGCAGGAACAATGGAGCATTGCGTCAGCCTTTGACAGTGACCAAAGAACGAGACCAGCTTAAGGATAACAATGTAGATTCTGATATCGTTGAGGAAAAAATAAGGAGATTACCTGCTGGTGGAGAAGGCTGGGACAAGAAAATGAAAAGGAAACGCTCAGTTGGTGCTGTCTTTCCAAGATCTATTGACAATGATGGGGAGCTGAAAAGAACTATGCATCATAAGCTCACAAGTGAATCTAGCTTGCAGTCTACTGAATCCACTCATAGTTTTAGGTCAGTGACTCCATTCGTAAATTAATTTGTTGCTTGCAATTTTCTGCCTATTAATCAGTCTTTGCTTTCCATGTTCTGCTGTTTTCATATTGCTGTAACTAGGATAATGTAGATTGAAACTGATTCCATGTGTGTTTTTAAGTCGGAAGTGATTTCATCTCAAACTTGGGGTTGTTTTCCTTCATTGACTGTGGAGTAGAGTTTATTATGTGTCAAAACTCAGATAGCTAGCTTAGTAAATGCACCATTTGAGTGTTCCGAGAAACATTTTCTATTACTTTTGACAATCTATGATCTATATGGAAGTTGCTTATGCTTGAAAATTTATGAATCCATTCTCATCTCAAAGAGCTCTAAACATTTCATGTCATTTACTAATATTAATTATTTTTATTTTTACTAATAAATTTTGTTATCCTTTCTGTTTGCTATTCCAGTAAAACTCATTATGCGTTTTGAGTTAACGTTGTTCTTTTGACATAAATTAATGGGTTCAAGGCTTTTCAAAATAGTAAATACTCTATTTTCCTTCAAAAAATAATTTTTGCATCACCACCTTAAGAACTTACTTGGTTGAGTTTTGCAGATTGTGTGAAATCTGCTTTGTTCTACATTTTGTTATTACATTGTTATTATTGATTCCATGTTCGTTTGATTATGTCAAGTTGTTTTTCTATGATTTATTGAATTAGTCATGGTTTTATCTAGCCAAAATCATCTCTTTTCGATTAAGTTGCTTTACTAATATAATGTGTTCATATAATGAGGCTTTTACGCTTGGTAACATGTTTCACAGATCAGGAGCTTCTGGTAGCAGTAACAGATTAGATCCTACATCATCTCCTGCTGGTTCTAATGCTCGCACAACCTTAAAGAATGAACAAGAAAAACCTATGCTCTCAAGGGATGTTTCTGTTGGGCCAGTTAAGGAGCGAATGTTAGGAAAATTAAATATTAGGTACATGTGTATCATTTTCTATTGATTCTAGAAGTTGCTTGCATACTTGTTTTACTGCTCACCCATCTATAGAACACCCCTTCTTCCCGCTCTTGGTTGTGCTGTAGCATGTTTTTAATCTTAAACTGGATATTTTGATGAGATGCCTTTGCTGGATTCTTGTTTTAGGATGACTAATCGTGAGGACCATGTCACTTGTCCTAGTCCAATATTAAAAGGGAAGGCCTCAAGGGCACCACGAAGCGGCTCTATGGTTGCAGCTAATTCGACTTCAAGTGTCCCTCGTATGTCTGGAACTCTGGAAAGCTGGGAACAGCCACAGGCTGTGAACAGAACCCCAACTGTTGGTGGGACCAACAATCGGAAGCGTTCCATGCCAGCGGGATCATCATCTCCACCCATAACTCAATGGGTTGGTCAGAGGCCTCAGAAGATTCAAAGAACGAGGAGGACTAATCTTATTCCTGTACCAAACCATGATGATATACAGATGCAAACTGAGGGAGGCTCACCTTCAGATTTTAGTCCCCGGTTGAGCACTGGCACCACCAGTGTGTCTCTTCCCACCAAGAGTTCAGGCAGTGGAAACCATACCACTAAAGCAAAATCTGAAAATGCTCCATCTCCTGCGAGATTGTCTGAAAGTGAAGAATCTGGTGCGGGTCAATTTAGAATAAAAGAGAAGGGTATAGCCAGTGCGGATGTGGAGGAAAAGGATGGAAACATTGTTCAAAATGTTGGGTCATCTGCAATACCAATAAAAAAGAATAAGATTATGGTCAAAGAAGAAAATGGTGATGGTGTGAGGAGACAAGGGCGAAGCGGAAGGGTCTCACCGTTTTCTAGGGATAGCATTTCTCCAACAAGAGAGAAGTTGGATGCTGTGGGGCCGACCAAACCTGTACGAAATGCAAGGTCTGGTTCTGACAAGAATGGAAGGTGCTGAATTATTTCCCTGGCTGACAATCTGACTTCACAATCTCTGTTATCTTTGTTATTTCATCTTATTCATAACTCATAAGGCTTTTGTCTAACTGTTACAGCAAGTCTGGCCGTCCTTTGAAGAAGCTATCAGATCGCAAAGGCTTTTCTCGTCTTGGCCACATGACCAATGGCAGTTCCCCTGATTGTACCGGTAAACCTTGAAATAATGCATCTTCAATTCCTTTGTGGAATACACTTTTCCTTTTTCTTACCTGGCATGCTATCAATATCAATGCCAAATTAAAGTAAATTAGCTTTTGATGAGTCCACTTGAATTGGGTAGTGGATGAAACTTTTCCATCAGTCTTGTCTACTTTCAGTTGTCCGCATGATGCACCGATGCAGGCATTTCAGCCTGCATTTATTTAAATATATTTGAACTATGCTACTCTATTGAATGCAGTTTTAGAATTGAACTACATTAACTCTAGAATAATGTAGAACTACTTCTCAAAATTTTGTCTTTCCTTTCTTTTCTCCCATGTAGCTAGTGACGACCCAAGAATTTTACTCAGGGCAGGTAATAATAAAATAAGTCAAGAATTCTAAAAATTAAATCATAAATTATTAACAATTTCAATAAAAATCAATATTCAAAATTAGCTTAATTATTACTCAACGTGACTACATCAACATCAAAAAATAAATAACTCAAAACACAATCACTGCATTTCTCTTCTATTTTTTCATATTTTGAAATTGTTGCATAACAGTTTCATTGCTAACATATCTAAATGCATCTTTCAAATTAGGTTTAGAAGATGTGAGAGAGAGAGAGAGAGGGAGAGAGAGAGGGAGAGAGAGAGAGAGAGAGAGAGAGAGAGAGTAAATATCGAAATTTTGCTGTAGCAAGCAAATAATTGGGGAAGAAGAAGCTACTGTGAGAGTCTGTGAGTTACAATTTATTATATACAGAATTTTTTAAGAAATAAAAATGTGAAATTACAAAACTACCCCTTGCCATTTTGCAAATATTTCAGGGTGGCCAGTGCCACCCTTGGCCCAATGGTACATCTGTCACTGCATGTTACCTCACCTATAAAACAAATTGAAAGCCTAGCTTTGCTTTGCTGCTGAATTTGAAATTATGTCATAGTACCTACTTCCTCCCTTGGAGAGTAACCAGTCCTACCTTATCACTTTCAGTACTAACGACACCCTTGACATATTTCTTGAGTTTCGTTGTTATAAAAGTGACATGCTAATTATTGTTACTTTTCAGGAGAATCAGAGGATGACCGTGAAGAGCTCCTAGTAGCTGCTAATCTTGCTTGCAATTCTAGCCGTATGCATTTAGGATCGATGCCCTGTTTGTCATATTTTGTATATTACTTTTCTCAAATTTTGGTTAATAATATTCCTTAATTTTCACTTGCAGTTAATGCATGTTCAAGTGCATTCTGGAAAGCGGTTGAGTCCTTTTTTTCCTCTATTGGCCCTGACGAAAAATCGTACTTATCTGAACAGGTGATTTATTCAATGTTCATGGATTATTCATATCTTTGGCCAGTTCATTTCTAATATATATATATTTTTTTTATTTATTTATTTTTTTTTTTTTGAATCAGCTGAAATTGGCTGAAGAAGCATGCACAACTTCTTATCAGAACTGTAGCGATGGGAATAATGCACAAGTTAAATTGGTTTGTAACTGAAACATCCATTTGTAACTTATTCATAAATTCAATTACTTGTCCAGCACTTATAGTATGCTAATATTTGTCATTGACATATTTTATTTTTGGAAACAAATTATTTCTTTATTTTTTTTCATGAAATTTATGAATCTATTTCCTTTTAACATGCTAAGCATGCTCATTTTGTATCAGGATGATTATGGCCATGAAGAAATTGCAGCACCTGACTCAATTTCTTTCGGAAGGTACGGACGTATGAAAACTGAAATGGGTCTGAAGAATTCATTAGACAGAATGGATTTTGTAGAACAACAAAATTCTTTTGTATTGGAGCGCTCAGAAGCAGACAGAACACATGAAATAGTTACTCCACTTTATCAAAGAGTACTATCAGCTCTGATCGAGGAAGATGAAATTGAAGAATCTGAAGAAACTGGATTTGGGAGACCAAGAATTTCAGTTACTGATTCATGCCTCCTTATTGGAGCTGAAAGCAATCATATCGATAAGCAGGACCTTTGTCAGCCAATGTTCGGTGTTCAAACTCAGAAAAATGGCAATCACGTTATTTTTTCTTGTAATGGAAATGTGGACTTCGATAGGAGTCATAGTTCCCAAGATCGTCTATGCAACGGTGAACTGCTGCAAAGAGATGGTGGATATGTGCACTCTGAGGTTGAAGTTTTGGTTAGACTTTCAAGATGTGATTATGTTCCCGAAAGTCTGCAGACAAAAAATTGTGGTGTTGCTTCCTTTCACAGCCAGTATGAGCAGATGTGTTTTGAAGATAAGCTTGTACTGGAGCTACAGAGCATTGGCCTATTCGTTGAAGCAGTGGTGAGATTCAGACTATTGAGAGAGGAGTTTAAGTAGCAGATTTTGGTCACAGTTTTGCAGTCATTCTTTGGAACTTAATTAATTACTTTTCTTAATAAGTTGCAGATTTCAGAAGTGCTGCACACACACACTGTAGATACCATGTATAAATGCATACTAAAAATACCATCTGTTTAGTGTTCTTTTACGTTTAACATCTTGGTATTTACATATTTTCTTTGTTCATCTACCGCCTTCTTATTGGTTGCCCATATACAGCCTGCTCTGGATGATAAAGAAGATGAGACTATTAACGATGAAATTATTCAGTTGGAGAGGGGACTTCATGAGCAGGTTATCTTGCATACATTGTTTCTCTATTCCTGTTTTTCAATCCTGGTCATTCATTATACTCGACTCACCTGTATTTTACATTTCTTTTCTTTCTTTTGTATATAAGTCTTACAGATCAGTGTCCTATCATATCTATTCAGATTACTTTGTGTAATTAATTTTTTGTCTATGCAAACATTCAGATTGGAAAGAAGAGGTCTAGCTTGGATAAAATATACAAGGCTATTCATGAGGGCAAGGATATTGGAAGAAGGTGAAAATAACTTCCCAATTGAACTCTTTTAATGAGCATTTAATTAATGTGATTATGAGCAAGAATTTTGTTCGAATTCTGTGATGATATGCATATTCTTTTTTCACTCCTCAGGAACCCTGAGCAGATTGCAATGGACAAACTTGTTGAGTTGGCATGCAAGAAACTTTTGGTTAGTATTAATTGTTCATGATCATTCTTTCATAGAGGTCATAAGCCCTCTAGCAATACAACATATGCAGTCATGTACAAGTTTATTTTGAGAAGATTCCTTAAGGTAGAAATTGGCTAATAATCTATCAAGTAACAAGAAAAACTTGAATAGTATCATTTGTCTGCTGCTCAATTTTTTGATTGTAACCCGATTTGTGCAATATTGCAATTGGAATTTTTTTATCATGCTGCTCCTTAGTGAAGTACATTCACATAGATCTGCTGCAGGTTGTCTTATTCTAGCGTGGTACTTCTAAAACTTCCTTAAGATTTCGATAATAACAATATCACTTGGAATAATTGACAGGCAACTAGGGGAAGCTTTGCTTCTAAAAATGGAATTCCTAAGGTGTCTAAACAAGTTGCTTTGGCTTTCGCAAAGAGGACCCTTGCTAGATGTCGAAAGTTTGAAGATTCAGGAGCAAGCTGCTTTTCTGAGCCTACACTCCGGGATATCATTTTTGCCCCACCACCTCGGTTTGATGAAACAGAGCTGCTCACTGGTGCCGGTCTTACTGCTGCTAATGGTAAGAACGTGAATCTTGTAATTGTTTTTTGTGTGTTTGTGTCTTCGTAACAGTTACTATGTGCTACTTCTTTGCACTGTATTTGATATTCATTTTTACTGATTGTTCTTATAATCTTCGAATTGTTCTTTTTGCATGGCTAAAAATGATGTCCTTTTTACTTGGAATTACTTTTTTTGTATACTAAAAAACAACACTCTATATGTCGATGTAGATGGCTCTTCGATGGATGCTTTCAATACTTCAATTCATCAATCCGATCAGGCTTTTGCTAAAAATGGGCCAATATCAAATCGAGCGAAGAGAAAGGAACTACTGCTTGATGATGTTGGTGGTGCCGTCTTTAGAGCCTCATCTGCTCTTGGCATTTTGGACGGTGTTAAGGGCAAGAGAAGTGAAAGAGACAGAGATGCGTCGACTAGAAATACCGTTGTCAAGTCTGGACGGTCATCCATGGGCAGCTCTAAGGGCGAGCGAAAAGCGAAATCAAAACCAAAGCAGAAAACAGCTCAACTTTCTACATCAGCAAATGGGTATGTTAACAAATTTACAGACACCACAAATTTTTTGGCTAGCCCCTCCACTGAACCATCAAATAGGAAAAAGGATGTTAGATTTATGTCTTCTGGTAATAATCCTCCACATTCATCAAACGAGATGAAGGAATCGATGGAGCTTGCTGATTTGCCACTGAACGACATAGACAGTATAGACGAACTAGGTGTAGATTCAGAGATTGGTGAACCACAGGATCTTAATACTTGGTTGAATTTTGATATGGATGGGTTGCAAGACCATGATTCAATTGGGCTTGACATACCTATGGATGACCTTGCAGAACTCAATATGTTTTGATATGATAGTGACTTGATGTTGTACAGCTTGTGGATACTTAACCAGCAAAAGGGAGAGTATTTCACTTTTTTTTTTCTTTTCTAATTTTTAATTAAAGGGGTGGGGAATTGGTTGGATGTACTTCTTAAGATGTCTGTCTTTGACAAATGGCAGTTGTAATTATGTAATTTTTTGTTTGTAAACTATTGGTTCAGGAATTCCTTGTAGTTAATGTATTTCATACATTGTTTCTTTACTAGCAATGTTCCAAAAGGCATTAGGTCCAATTTGAAGCACTGGCGACAAAATGGAGACTAAGGCCTTTTAGAACAGTGCTTGTGAGAAATATGAAAAGATTTAATATATCCAACATCTCATTGAGATTTATTTCATACAAAGGCCTTTTAGAACAGTGCTTGTGAGAAGTATGAAAAGATTTAATATATCCAACATCTCATTGAGATTTATTTCATACAATTTCATGAGAATCACTTGTATATATCCTCTATACTAGGACTAGCCTTATCTACTTCTACATCATCAGAAACACGAGGTTTTCTTGATGCATCGTCGAGGCAGGTCCTGTTGGCACGATGCAATAATCGGACAAGATCATCGACTGTTAGAAATCTAAAATTCGCATTCGGAAGATGAAGGCTGATATTGTACTCCTTTTCGTCAAATTCAATCTGTTTTAGGGTTCTCTTGAAACTCGGTATGGCTGTCCTTGGGTGACCTCTCGCGATAGATACCTGTAGCACAAAGGTAAATGCTACTCAGTGTAAAGTGTATCAATGTATACTTGGTAGCAGCATTAATCATCACTAGAAAGCAGAAAATAATAATGTGCAAGAAGAGTTTCTAAGGATTTAAAGATAAACTTCGATATCATCTCATCACTTGTGGACATGTAACGTTGATAGGGCTCAAGTGAATAAATGTTCGGAATTGAAATTCCTGGCATTTGAGCATCAGGTGAGCTTTCAAGTCGCCACACTCATGTAGATGTGTGATTGTGCGTGAAAAGTGGTGGTTATCTTTTGAAAGATGGAATGAGAAGAAGCAATCATAAAACTAGCAAGAATTTGATTTTCTATAAGAACCAAGATTCCAGTGAATATAACAAGCAAACAATTGTTGCTAGTGAAACCACTAGCAAAAAGTATATTTTAAAAATTATCTATCGTAAAAACGAGATACTTTAATTGTCGAATTGACAAATACAATGTAGAATCAAGGTCTAGGTCATGCTACATGGTAGTGTCATCACAAATTATTAAAATGCGAAGCATCATAATGAGTTACCTAAGAAATAAAATCAATCAACTGTCTATTCTGAACAAATTTCAGCCTGTATCATCAACTGCAGGTTGCAAATCGCATAGACTGTAACAAGTAAACTATTCTTAAATTACACAATTTTGAGCAGTTTCATCTGTGTAGACTGTGGATCTCTTTGCCACAAGGTAATAAATAGTACGGTGATTCATAAAAAGTAGAAGTAACCAGTGGAAAGGAACAATCTAGGAGTAGATGAAGACTTACCGAATGATTTTGGTCGAGTTCCAGAAGCCAAAATTTCCAATCTTTCAACACTTCTCCATCAACTTGGACAGTTATATTGTCCCAATTTGAGTGATGGAATTCAATATCGTCCAATTTGTAGCCAACACCGGAACCAATTGCCTTGACGAAAGCTTCCTTCAAGCACCAATATCTGCATGGAAACTATCGGCACAATGAACTCCCCAAAGAAAGCCAGAGTATGCTTAAGAGGTCAGTAAAGTAATACTCGTACAATATAAAGCAATGGGAGGGAGATGAACATACTTGTAAAAAATCCTCATCATCTCATCAGAAGAGCCAGCATTGAATATACTATGCCATTCTAAACTAGAGAAGTAGGACGAGAAACTCTTTAAGAACTTGTCAGCCGTTTCATTCACGGGAATGGAATGAGAAACGATATCCAATCCCACGAGGCATATAGGTTCAGAGGCTATTGCAACATAGTCGCCATGGTGGGATACATTAAAGTTAAAATTTGGAATTCCCAACTTCATGTTATCACGTACCTATAGCAGGACAGGACATACCAACAGATATAACATACGTAAAGAGGTGACAGTTTTGACATTAGCTAACATAAGGGCAGAAAATAATGGAAATAAAACATGATGATTTGCTATTTACAAATATAATAGAGTATAATGCAGATATAGCCTATTTAGGACCATTTTCAACTTAAGTACATAATAGGGAGATCTCCTTTAACCAATATAATAATAATAGCACATAATCTCACTCCTATTTTCTCATTTTCCATGAAATTCACTTAGAAATTCATACTGCACAAGCCATTATCGATTTGCTCAAATTAAATGCAATTCACAAAATTAGCAATATTACCACAGAATTCAATCAACAATTGCAATCAAAATATATAATACATAAAAAGGACATATTCATAACATTTCTCCGAAGAATTTCCTCAATTAATTCTTCAGAAAATGAAACCTGTATATGTACAAACCTAAACCTTTCATGAGAGAATGTATCTAACTCGTTTTCTCCATTCATATTTTACGACTCATCCATCCATCTTGACTACACTATTCTCACTCAATTTGATCATGCTACGAGGTTATCAATAGGCCAAAAGATTGAATCATAGATACAGAAAGTAGATGAGTAAATCATGAGAAACACAGCTATATATACCAAAAAGGGTTTCCCCTGAGGAGTTCTCTTGATCATGATCTCATCTAATGGGATTCCCAGAACCTGATGCACCACACCATACTGCAGCAATCGGCTTACAAGTGCTCGTTTTCGATCCTCCAATTTTACAAACCTAAATCAATTGAATGAAGACAACTCAAATTCAATCTACATCCTTTCTAGAAAAGAATTCAAATTTTTCTCAATTGGATATTGAATCCTCCACAATAACATAAGAAATTATTCAACCCCACTTATTCTTACTTAGCAATTAGTCACCACAAACACAAACACAAACACACACACACACACACACACAAAGGGACTAACTTTCCAGAGTAAACATTTGTTCTTCATTCCTTGTTACAAAAGAAAAAAGATAATTGCCAAGAAAATACAACATATGGGACAAAATTTATGCTGAAAAATACATGACTAGAACAATGAATTAAAGAAATAAATAACCTGGTGATGGAGGAGTGCTCACAGTGAGGAAGAAAAGATATGGCCAGATTAAAATATTGGGATGAAGCTTCCCATTTGGATATGTCAACAACCCATCTCTCTACACCTTTCTCAACTTCCATTTTTTTTTTTTTTTTTTGGTAGAGAGAGAGAGAGAGAGAGAATTTGGCCTAACCAGTTTCGCTTGCACGAACGCACATATATGACACCCACTTTTTCTGGGTTTTTGCCGGCTAAAAGATTCACTGTTGATCGATTCAACAAATCAGATTCATCGTTTGGAGTTTTTTTTTTTTTTTTTTTGTGAAATTTAGTTGTTGATATTCATGGACACAACACGGTTGGAACTAGAGGCGCCATGAAGTTTTAAGTGCATTCCAATTTTTTTTTTTTTTTAAATTCTAATTTTATCCTTAGGTTTTGTTCAACTAGTTCCGTCCGGTCATTATGACCGAACGTACTTTTCCGTATTCGGTTAAGGTGGCCGAACGTGCTTCTATATGTTTGGTCATGGTGACCGAACACTCTTTTATGTGTTCGGCCAATCGGGGCCGAACGAAATTGTTCGGGTTCAATCGTTTTTTTACATTTTTCCTACGATTTTAACACATTTATCAAATCCATAGAATGTTCGTCATTATGTTGGCATTACATTCTTCAAAAAATTAAAAGATTTAACATATAAAAAAAAACGCAAAAAAATCGATCAAACCCAACACAAATTTTTGCGATCGGGTTTGATCGATTTTTTTGCGTTCTTTTTTTTTTTATGTTAAATATTTTAATTTTTTGAAGAATGTAATGCCAATATAATGACGAACATTCTACGGATTTGTTAAATGTATGAAAATCGTGTGAAAATCGTAGGAAAAAATATAAAAAAACGATTGAACCCGAACAGTTTCGTTCAGCCCCAATTGGCCGAATACATAGAAGAGTGTTCGGCCACCATGACCAAACATATAGAAACACGTTCGGCCACCTTGGCCGAACACAGAAAAGTACATTCGGTCATAATAACCGAACCGAACTAGTTGAACAAATCCTAAGGGTAAAACTGAAATCTTTTTTTTTTATTTTTAAATTGAGATGCCCTTAGAACTTCATGGGATGTCTTTGGTCCTACCCATACAATACAACTAACATGTTCCTAGGCCCAGTTAAATTGGGCTGTTGTACAACTTTCTTGGGCCCAAATAAACTGGGCTACACTATAAACCATTTTGCTGTGGTGGGAGTAGTTTGAATTTTGAAGAGTATGGACTAATTTAAATGGAATGATATATATATATATATATATATATATATATATATATATATATATATATATATATATATAATTGAATATTTATCTTTATGCTTTTAGTTAGATTGACTTATTTAGTTATACCGGATTTTGCTTTCATCGTTTAATCGGATATAAGTTATATTTTATATATTTTGAATACATCTTATATATTATATTTTTTTCATGCAATTTTATAGAATTCTTTATTTATTTATTAGACTAAATAGTAAAAAGAAAATTTAATCAAAAACTCGGAGTTGCCAAGCCTATTAGTGGAAGACAATTTAGGGCCAAAAATTCAATAATTTTAGTTAATGAGAGAAAAATCCGAACTTGGTTGTTAAACTATAATCCAAACTTAATTGTTAAACCCTATAATATAAGTATCTGTGTATGCTATGCCATTATGAATATATATATTATTAATAAACATTTTAAAATATCCTAATCAGCTACAGAAACAATCATGAATTAATTAACCTATCAATTTCATCATTAATTACATCTCACAACATATTAATTTGGGGCGAATTTAGAGCTTAATTATAAATTATGTATAATTAAAAAAAAAAAAAACAAATCTTACGATGAGACGTAGCATGCATTTACTAAATCCACCCTTTTGAAATATTCCAAGTATTACAGAGAGAAAAAGAAACATTTACATATATGCATGTAGAGTTCAATTACAAATCAAGTCTCCAACTCAGAACTCAAACCCCTAACTCAGAACTCGACTCACCTGGATAAAATCTCCGACTCAGAACTCGACTCACCTGGATAAAAATCTCCGACTCAGATCGGAAAGTCGCAGAAGGGGCACCGAAACCCTCCCTGTTGCATCCAGTCGAAAACGCACCGAGAATGACAGCAATGGCCACATTTCAGAAACGATATTTGTGCCCCAATTACAGCCTCACGCGAACAAACCTTGCACGTGTTCTTACGCCCTTCATCATCCACTCTAATCCTCGACAGATTCCTCAAATAACCAAGAGGATCCTCGTGGTTCTTCGTATTGAATTTCATCCCTACCTTCCCCCCCTTGGGAACCACCTCCGGCCAGAGCAGAATCGGCATCAGGTTATCCACATTGATTGCCCTCTCCATGGCGGCGCCGATCGATTCGCCCTCTTCCTGAACCGTCCAGACATCCAGATCCACCACCACCGGAGTCACCGCCGCCGCCGCCACCGCCTTGGCCAGATCTAGAGCATTACGAAGCATAGATGTGATCTCGTCATCGGACATCCAATAATCGTCGCGCAGCCTGAAATTGGTGTGGATTTTCAGCCACTTTTCGTCTTGGAATTCCTGCACGGCTACGCCGAACCTCTCCGATCCCATCGGCTTGATTTCGCCGCCTCCGCCGGTAGCCCTAGTTTGGAGCTTGAAATTAGTTCTGAAATCGAAGAGAAAACTTTTGGATCCAGTGAATGGGAGATCGCAAAGTAGCGCATAATAGTCAGGAATAATCTCATCATCCACGCGAAGATTATATGAGCATTCGTATCCTGAAATACGACCAATCTCTTCTCCCTCTGTCTCTCTCTTTCTCTTTCTCATTCTATCTTTCTCTTTCTCTCTCTCTCTCTTTCTACTTGGGGTTTCTGTTTGTTTACTTGGCAACGTAGAGTTATCAGTTATAAGATGACTAGAATTTCTCCCGCCAAAAGTGGATATGATTTTTTTTTTTTTTTGAAAGAAGTCAAACCCTTCTTTAGTATTTACAGAAAAAAAAAAAAAAAAAAAAGAAAGAAAGAAAAAAACTCGCTGAAATAATTTTACTGGATATAACGCATGAAGAAAAAGTTTCAACAACTCAAACTCTATATTTTATGGAATATAAGTGGTGGGTTGTTTCACTAAATTAATTAATTTGTGAGATGGTCTTCCAATAATGTTACCAGAAAATTATTATTATTATTATTATTATTATTATTATTATTATTATTATTATTATATATGTGAAGCACACTGTTGAGAAAAATAATGAAATAAGACCCCACGAAAAAAGGGAAAATTTAAAGAAGAAATGATCAATTTGGTATGAAACAAAAACATTTCAACTAAAATAGGTTAGTTCTATTTATTTATGAGTGGGGCAGGTGTACACCATTTGCACGGATCTTAAGATCCGTGCACCACTATCCGACCCGGCCCAATACAGTCATGATCCAGCCCAATACAGGCCTGACCCAATTTCTTCCCTCAGGTATTAACAATCCGGCCCAATTTCTTCCTTTTTCCCTCAGCTGCGCGATTTCTTCCCTCAGGTCGCGTATTCCATCGAGTTTCTTCTATCAAATTTCTTCCCTCAGGTCGCAATTAACAATACTTCATATCAATCAATCAATCTTCATGGAAATTGCAGATGAAATCGCATCTGGTAAATTAGTAATTCATCTGCTAAATTTCAAACTTTTCAATTTGAAAACATTAATGAAACATGATGGTCATCTTATGAAAACGTAAAGGTATAGTTAACTATATGTGAAGGTCTCCGTATTTAAAGAAACTGAATGCCTTGTATGTATATAATTGACTTATTTTAGTTTAGGTCTCCGTATTTAAAGAAACTGAATGTCTTGTATGTATATAGTTGACTTATTTTAGTTCTGTTTATTCTGGTATGCTTAAGAATACATGATGGTCATCTTATGAACACGTGAATGTATACTTAACTAAACCTAAAGGTCTCCCTATTTTTTTCCAGATGACACCATTCAACTAAATTACAAAAGGTATGTCTAACATAAGTAAAAGGTATGTCTACAACTACTAAAAGGTATGCTTAACATAACACTAAAGGTATGACTAACATAACTAAAAGGTATGTCTAACACAACTAAAAAGTATAGTTAACATAACATAAAAGGTATGTCTAACATAAGTAAAAGGTATGTCTAACACTACTAAAAGGTATGTTTAACATAACATAAAGGTCAGACTCATATTTGGGCAGATTTCATCCGCGACCTAGAGGCGCGTGCAGGCGTGTGCGGGCGCGTCTGAGCGCGTGACGGGCCGGGTCAGAAGTGGTGCATGGACCCTAGATCTATGCAAATGGTGTATATAAGTTTTTGTGTTTATTTATTGCAACATAGTCAGCGTACATTAAAGTTAAAATTTGGAAATCCCAAGTTGATGTTATCACGTACCTATAGCAGGAAAGAACATAACAACAGATATAAAATACGTAAATTAGTTTTGACATTTGCTAACATATTGGCAGAAAAAAAAAACATGACGATTTGCTATTTACAAATATCATAGAGTATTTAGGACCATTCTCAACTTAAATACATAATAGGAAGATTTCCTTTAACCAATATAATAGTAGATAATCTCGCTCCTATTTTCTCATTTTCAATGAAATTCACAAGCCATTATCAATTTGCTCAAATTAAATAAGATCAAGGCATTTAAGGCAAATAACAACTTATTTGTTGACAAAGGTAGACCAAATAACACCTTTCACTATAAACTTAAGCCTAAATATTCATATCAGCTTATAACAAATTTGAATGGAGATCAACATATGATGTTACAAGTCTTCCAATTAACAATTGCAATCGAAATATATCATTTTTTAAACATTTTTCTGAAAAATTTCCTCACTAAATTCTTCGAAAAATTAAACTTGTATACGTACAAACCTAACCCTTTCACAAAAGAAGATATCTAACTTGTTTTCTCCATTCATATTTTACTGACATATCCATCCATCTTGAGTACATTATTCTAACTCAATTTCAATCTACACCCTTTCTCAAAAGAATTCAACTTTTTCTCAGTTGGATATTGAATCCCTCCACAATAACATAAGAAATTGTTCAACCCCAATTATTCTTACATAGCAATTAGTCACCACAAACACAAAGGGGACTAACTTTCCATAGCATACATATTGTCTTCTCCATTCCTTATGACAAAAGATAAAGGATAAATTGTCAATTTAGTGGTAGAAAGGATAATGCCTTATATATATGTTTTGTGGTATATATACACATTTACCCATGATAATAATTAACAATTACTTCTTAAATATTTGAATAATTAGACACAATTTGATTTTTAATTTTTTTAATACTCAAAATTATGTCAAGACAGATTTGAAAAGGAAATGATATTCTTGTAAATTTTTCCTAATTGTTTTGTTTTATCTATATACTAGTATTTCTCCCGTGCGTTGCACGGGTTGTCATATTTGTAGTTGGATTTTAACCATAATAATTTGTACTAAAAGTTTGTTTATAATGTTTTTCTCAAAACATTATATCTCTCAAAAGATGAAGATATGCGACAATGTGATTTAGAAGAATTTTTCTACCTTTAAATGTTTATAACAAAATCATGTATTCTTTCATTTCTTAGTTTTATATATATTTGAGAAATCATTATATCTAATGTTTGTATATCATGTTAATTTCTTCATTCTCTATGTATCTTTATTTAGTTGAAAATCACTATTTTTTCTTCATTTCTTAGTTTTACATAGATTTGAGAAATCAATGTATCTTCTCTTCATTTGTTAGCTTTATATAGATTATATAATAGCCTTTAGAGTAAGCTTGATCTTATAAAATAGCTTACCAAGTAAGATTTACTATTTTAATTTTAATTAATTAATTTATTTTATTGATAAGACACTTTTAGGTGAGAAAATGACACTTTTAGGTGGGAAAATGACATTCTTGCAATTTTTTCCAACTTTCTTGTTTTAATATATAGTATAGATAGATAATGAATTCCTTCAATCATAATTAATATTTCATTTTATATTTGTATATTCCATTCTTATACTTCAATCATCTTATATAATTTTCTTTCTTCATTTTTTCAATTTTCTCTCACAAAATTATTTGTTCAATTTATGTTTAGTGTACATAGACAATTTTGTGGGATCTCTTTGAAGATGAAGATATGAGAGTATAAGATTTGGAAGAATTTTTCTATCTTTCTACCTTTGAATGTTAGCAAATCTTGAATTCTTTCATTTTTTTTTTAGTTTTATATAGATTTGAGAAATCATTATATTTACTATTTTTTCTTGTTCTTCTTTCTTCATTTTTTGTATATCTTGTTTTATTCTTCATTCTTTGTGCATCTTTCTTTTGTTGATAAATCACTATATTTTCTCAATTTCTTAGTTTTACATAGATTTAAGAAATCAAATGAATCTTTCTCTTTCATTTCTTAGCTTTATATAGATTATGAAATAGCTTGTAAACTAAGATTGATATTTTAATTATTATTTTTAATTATAGAATATCTTATCAAGTAAGATTTACTATTTTATTTTAATTATATAATAGCTTATCAAGTAAGATTTGATAAATCAATGTATCTCTCTTCATCTCTTAATTTTATATAGATTATAAAATAGCTTATAGAGTAAGATTGATATTTTTTTATTCTTATTAAATAATAGCTTATCAAATAAGATTTACTTTATTTTTTTATTTTTATTGACATGACATTTTAGGCGGGAAAATGGCAATCTTATAATTTTTGCCAACTTTCCTGCTTTAATATAAATATAGATATATATATATATATATATATCATTAGAAAAGAAAAATGATATTATTGCAAATTTTTCCAAAGTGTTTTGTTTTATATATATATAGATATATATATATATCATTCTTAATGTGGTCACGTCGAAGAGGTAAATTCAATCCGAGTATGCTATACTCATCCACAGGTAAGTCATTTTTTTTATTGATAGGTCAGTAGGTGATGACAGTTATTATTACTTAAAATGTGTATGGTATATCTAGCAAGTAATTTCCTTCAAGCCGTTTTACGTGTATAGGTGGGTGAATAAATTGAGTGGACATGTCTACAAATCCATACTATTTTTCTGAAAACTGATTCTTGATTGGTTGGTAAAAATGTTATCTCAATTTTATTTTATCTTTTAAATATAAAAATATATGCAAAATCTATTATTGGCTGACCGTTGCATTATACCACATCTCAGATAAATTGATCTCTTCCTATCATTTGTTATAATTTTATGTATAAAATACCATAATTCTTAAAAAAGTATCATAACTATATCACACATAAAATATTACACGGTAAAAAACTGGTCAAAAGTTAGAGACTTAATTTCGAATCATAGGGTTACATGAAAATGAGTTAAAATTTGTGCAACCTTATATTTCTCTTTTAAAAAGAACTTTTTAATTATTTTAGGGTTATTAATTTTGGTGTAGCCCTAAACTTAAAAAAATAAATTAATTTTTTTTTTTTTTGTAAATCATAGTGTTACTGTTACATGAAAAGTGAATCTCTTGCATCTTTTTTTTTCCCCAATATTTTCTTCAACTGTTATCATGTGATAATAATTGATGACATATCAATCACATATCCTATTATTGTACTGTTCATTCAAGAGAAAAAAAGCTATTTTATAAAATGCAATCAAATGCAACACATTTTATAGCAAACAATTTTAGTATTAATTAACAAGGCAAAAACTTACATACCCTACGTTATGGATTTAAGGTTGTGATATAAATTAATGATGACTGCCACCAACCTTTTTAAAACAGTTGTGATATAATGAGAAGCACAAATTAAAGATAATAGTTCAAATTTAAAATTACAAGTCGTAGCAAACAACAATCAATATATAGAGGCGACATGATCAATTATTACAAAACGATAAAGGATTTGCAGGCAATAAATTTGCTTAATACTGCTTATTTGTTGGAGGAATTAATATCAGAGAAATACCAATCCAGATCCAAAGAACTTCTCCTCTGTAATTTGATCAAGTTTTTGAGCCATCTGAGCAGATAAATGATTCTTCCAATCTCCGACGACACCCCGGCCAAAGTAAGCTTTAGTATCCACACCAACTATTGTCTTCCCAGTCTTGTTCACTTCCAATCCACTGAGATTATCAAAGCTACACAATTTCAAGATTTGATCCACTAGGCCTGTTTCCTCTTCGTCTGCCGAAAAAGGGCATTCCAAGAAGTGCGAAAGGCGTCGTAAATGAAGCCCAGGTTCCTCCTTGAAATCCTCATACTTGAGAAAACAAACCCTATTAGGGTTTTCCCTGCTTTGCTTCCAGTATTCAAGAACATGGTCCCAGTAGGGCCCGCACGAACTCAATCCCTCGCAGAATTTTTCGAAAGCCTCTCCCAAACCCTTTCGCTCGTCGTGAACCCCCATCTTGATGAAGAAGTTCCACATGGAGATGAAAGTGTCCTTAGGGTTTCTGCATAGGTAAACAAGTTTGCATGTAGGGTTATTTTTAAAGGATTGTGGGAGAGTATTATAAGGAATGTGAGTTGCAAAGAGATTATGGCTAGCCATGTTCATGATATTGTTTCCAATATGGCCATAGAAGTGCTCTAAGTTGGGCACGAGATCGTGAGGATTAAGGGTGAGAAGTGGGTGATTTTGATCCCCAACGGGGATCGTTTTTCGATTCAATAAGGTGAAGATGATGGCTTTCAACCAAGTGGTGCCTGATTTGAGATAGGTAACAAGAAAAACATCATCATCTTTAGCCTGAAAATGTTTCTCAACAGAAACAACGCCTTGAATGAAATAAACAGGATACCAGAAACCTTCATACTGATACATATTCGTTCTTCGCCATCCTTTATCTCTGGGGAGGGTGGAGATCAACTCCTTGCATTCTTCTGATAATGTCTCTTCTTCCTCTAAATACTTTGGAATCCTATTTTCAGATGACATCATTATTTCTCATCAACTATTCATTTCTCTTAACATATACACTATTTATAGGAGGAGAAGGATGCATGAAAAGCAATTAATTACCAACCTAACTAGCTTTCTTATAATAAAGTATATGTATTTGGTGATGGCTTGAAAACTTGAAAGATGCACTTCTTAAGAAAGTGATATTTCATTACATTTGGAGAAGATTGCAGTGTTTAATATTGATATATGTCAATACTTTTTTGCTGCTACATTTATTTATTTATTTGCTTCATTTAAATTTCTTGCCCAAAGAGAACATATATATATTTGACACACAATTCCACAATGAGATCCTTGTATCTATTAATAAGTGACAGTCATCTTCATCCTGAAATTAATGCTTCAAGTTATCTTGTTATGAGTGTTAAAAGGAGGACACTAACGAGTTCTATGTGTATTCTCAATAATAATATGATCTCCATACTCATCAGTTAAGAGTATATACACTAAAATTAGGACAAAAACTTCATATGAAGATTAGAACTAATTTTATTCATCATATTATCACTCTCAAAAGTGAGTAGCAATGTACTCTGAAAATAGATGATATAATATCTCATGCTAGGAGGTTAACAATGGGCCAACAACCCATTTCTTGTTTTAGCATTTTTCTGGGGTTCTTCTTGAAACTGATATTCATGGGCCCACTTAAATTGGGCTGTTGTACAACTTTCTTAGGCCCAGTTCAACTGGGCTTCACTATAAAACATTTTGCTGTGGTCTAAGGTGGAATAGTTTGGTTTTTGAAGAGTATAGGCTAAATTAAATGGAATGATGTGAGTCATGTGATACTGTTTGCATAGATATATTTATATATTATATATATACTTTTGAATATTTAAAATGACCTAATTAAATATTTATGTTAAAAAATTATTTTGTTAAAGATGATTGATGAAAATTCATTAAAAGGTAATTGAATATTTATCATCATGTCTTAATTAGATTGATTTATTTAGTTATATCGGATTGTACTTTCATCATTTAATCGAATTATAAGTCATATTTTGTATATTTTAAACACATCTTATATGTTAGATTTTTTAATGCAATTTTATAAAATTCTTTAGGTACTAATTAGGCTAATACTAAAAAAATATAAAAAATTAATTAAAAACATCCCACCCCATTGCGAAGCCTATTAGTAGGAGAAAATTAAGGACCTAAAATTCCATAATTTTAGTAAATGATAGAAAAATCCAAACTTAGTTGTTAAACTCTATTATATAAGTAATTGTGTATGCTATGTCATTATGAATATATTATTAATAAACATTTTAGAATATCCTAATTAATCAGCTAAGAAACAATCATGAATGAATTAATATATCAATTTCATCATTAATTACATCTCACAACATATTAATTGGGGCGAATATAGAGCTTCGTTATAAATTATGTATAATTTAAATTTTTAAAAAATAAATCTTATGATGAAACTTAGCATGCATTTACTAAATCCACCCTTTTGAAAAATTCCATAGACAGAAAAAGAAACATTTACATGCGTGTAGAGTACAAATTGCCAATCAAGTCTCCAATTCAGAACTCAAACCCTAAACTCAGAACTCGACTCACCTGGACAAAATCTCTGACTCAGAACTAAACCCTAACTCAGAACTCGACTCACCTGGACAAAATCTCCGACTCAGAACTTGACTCACCTAGATACAATCATGGACTCAGAACTCAGAAATCGACTCACCTAGATACAATCATGGACTCAGAACTCAGAAATCGACTCAGATCAGACGCTCGCAGAAGGGGCACACAATATATCCCTCTTGCATCCAGTCGAAAACGCATCGAGAATGAAAGGAATGGCCACAATTCAGAACAGATATTTGAACCCCAATTACAGGATCACGCAAACAAACCTTACACGTCTTCGTACGCGCTAGCCCAGCTTCATCTTCCACTCTAAACCTCGATAGATTCCTCAAGTACCCAAGAGGATCTTCGTGGTTCTCCTTATTGAAATTCATCCGTACTTTGCTCCCCTTCGGAACCACCTCCGGCCACAGCAGAATCGGCATCAGGTTATCCGCATTGATTGCCCTATCCATGGCAGCGCGGATCGGTTCGCCCTTTTCCTGCACCGTACAGACATACAGATCCACCACCACCGGAATCACCGCCTCCGCCGCCTTTTGCGTCTTGGCCAGATCTAAGGCATTACGAAGCATAGATGTGATCTCGTCATCGGACATCCAATAATCGTCGCGCAGCCTGAAATTGGTGTGGATTTTCAGCCACTTTTCGTCTTGGAATTCCTGCACGGAGACGCCGAACCTCTCCGAGCCCATCGGCATGATTTGTCCGCCGTCCCCGCCATTATCGACGGTTGCCCTAGTTTTGAGCTTGAAATTAGTTCTGAAATCGAAGAGAAAACATTTGGATCCAGTGAATGCGAGATCGCAAAGTAGCGCATAATAGTCAGGAATTATCTCATCATCCACGCGAAGAAGATATGAGTATTCGTATCCTAATCTACGACCCATCTCTTCTCTCTCTCTCTCTACACTTGGCGTTTCTGTTTGTTTAGTTTGCAAGGTAGAGATCAGTTATAAGATGACTCGAATTTATCCCGCCAAAAGAGGATATGGTCTTTTTTTTTTTTTTTAGATAAGTCAATTACAGGAAAAAAAAAAATTCACTGAAATAATTTTACTGGATATTTTCTTCCATGATTTATACAACCTTGTTTCTTTTCTTTTTTTTCTTTCGTTTTTTTCTCTTCTGTTTTTCCTTTATACATCCATTGATATAGTCTTATTTTCTTTTCTTTTTTTCTCTCTTTATACAAGTATTTAATCAAGTTTCAATCCAATTGCTAAAAAAAAAAAAAAAAATCATTGTTTGGTGTGGATTACAAATTTTATAAGGTAAAACTCATGATATTCCAAATAACTTTTGATTTTTTTTTTTTTGATTAATATGACTTTTTATATTGAATTTTCAACTATCTTAAAATTATTGGGTTACAAATTTTTTCCCTGACATATACGGATTAGAAGATTTGTATGAATCATAATTGTATCAATGTATACATCTAAGTAGTTTCATTACTGATTTACTATAATTTAGAGAATTAAAAAAAAAAGGAAGCAGATTCCTTGTTCAACAAAAGAACAAAACAGTATTATCCCCTCCCTCCCTCAGTAATTCCAAAATTCCAATCACTACAAATTATTGTGTAACCTACATCTAAAGTATTGTTGATTTTTCATGAGACGGTCTCCTGTGATATCATTGGAGCCCCACTTTACAGATTTGGATGAGATAGCCTATTTTGACCTATTAAAAGGTTGGGTTTGTTTCACATAATGTGTTCTGTAGGACAATTTCACCTAATTTTTGCTATTCTGATTAGATCACAAAACAAACAGACTTGAGTCTATAAAAGAAAGTGATCACATCCTTCCAAAAGAAAGAAGAATACAATTTCGAACCCGATTAATTTCCAACAGATCGAGCATTCAGAAAGCAAAATGGGGATCAAAATAAAGATAGCAATTATGGTTGTGGCCTTCTCCTGTTTTTGTTTGGCTGCATTTTCAATTTCATCTGGAGAAATATTACATTCAGGTACAGTTGATCTTCATACTTTGCTTCTCTCACTGCTTTCTTGTTTCATCAATGCTGTTTTTTTTAAGACAATTAAAATTATGTAGTTTTGAATAAATAATAATTTTTGAATTTATCATTCAGTTGCAACCACTATTAATTCTCACATCAAAACCAGTGGATATTGATTTATGATAAAGAGGATCTGAATCGTCAGAAGTCACATCAAAGATTAAACATGTGAATTTTGAACTAAAATTTTATGAATCTGATAAGAGCCCTATTTTTTTTTTTTTTTTAAATTAATCTGACCAAATTCTAGATCGACACTTGAATAAGATTAGACAAGAGTATTTTACATCTCCTTAAAAATTTCATTTATACTTTTCTAAAAAAGGAAAACCATGCACAGATAATCTGCAGGGAAACATGAAACATAGCGGCGGCCAAGGGGTGGCGGCAGGGACGGATCCAGACTTTTTTTATGGTGGGGCACAAAATAACTAAAATATAAAACACGTGAAGAAATTTTTTGACTCATTATCAACACCATCAAAAACCTCTTTTTCAATATATACAATCAAACTATCATTCATATTGGGAAGTGATTTGTTTTAATAATAAATTGTATATTTATTTATTGTATTGGGCCACAACCACAGGTCATTCTCTATTAAATAATGGTGGAATGATCTTATTATTTTCATTTTAATTGAGGTAATTACATGAAATCCATACATAATAATGAAAAAATTCAAGAAAAATGTGGGGGCACGTGCTCCCACCCCGGGGAATACAGATCCGTCTCTGGGTGGCGGTTGGTGGCGGCGGTGGTTCTAACGTGCTGATACGTTTAGGTATGCTTCCGGCGATGGGTGCTGCCGGTGCTATGTCGTATTTCTTTATTAGAGAATTTTAAGGAGTTATACTGGAATTAACCCTTGAGATTAAACCCTAAAATAGCAATCAATGAAACCAACTGAGATAGCAGGCATGCAAAATCAACTGAAGAAGCAAACATTCTAGGATTTAGGACTTGCTTTTCTTGCAACTTATTAGAGAATCCTGCATCAATTCTAACACTTTAAACCGCTTTTCATACGAACAAAATGCTTTGCACCCAAATTCTTGTTATTTTGTACGTAAAAATTGCTAGGAAAATTCCTTTCCTTTCATTCTAGATATACTACTTGTTAAGGTTTGAAATATAGAAACATTCTTACTTAGAAACTAAATTCAATGGATTCTTTTCTTCCTATCAAAGGCAACATTGAACTTCAGATACAAGTTACCTACACCCACATGTGGACCTTTTGTAAATGATAAGATCCACCATAATA
This sequence comes from Scutellaria galericulata, assembly GCA_946896805.1. Lineage (NCBI taxonomy): Eukaryota > Viridiplantae > Streptophyta > Magnoliopsida > Lamiales > Lamiaceae > Scutellaria > Scutellaria galericulata. The sequence goes on from OX335789.1 coordinate 13,867,721, forward strand.
ATTACAAACCTAGATCTTTGCCTATATTATACAAGCTCATAGAAGAAACACAACTCTGTAATTATGAAGTAACTTTTATCTGTTGAGCGACTGACATCAATACAAGCAAGAGAGTATTGATCGAAGAAGGTGGAGCATTGAGATATATATATTTAAAGAAAGCAAAATGGGAATCAAAGTAAAGATAGCAATTGTGATTGTGGCCTTCTCCTGTTTTTGTTTGCCTGCATTTTCAACTTATGGAAAAATATTACATTTAGGTACAATTGATCTTGCCCTTTATTACTTCTTTTACACCTTTGTTGTTTCATCAATGCTGTGAGTTTTTCTATTTACTACATTAAAGTTCAATTTAATTACCATATATACTTGTTCAATTAACATATGAACTTTTAGATTATGATTTTGATAGAATGAAATTTTCAAATTAATTTGATTCTCTTTCAAATTTCGAATTATATATTTCTTGCACAGATAACTTGGAGGGAATCATGAAACATATTAGTGGGACCGGCACATCCCATCCCAAGAAATTTGCAATTGGTGGCCGGGGCGGCGGTGGCAGAGCGGCGGGTGTTGGTGGCGGCCACCCAAAGCACGGTGGTTCTCAGTCTTCTATACCGTTGTACACCGCCGGAGCGGCTGTCGGCGCGGTCGGTGCAGCAAATGAGAACCGCAACCACCATCGGAATCATAGTGGAAGTAGTCACAGTTACAATTGCATGGAAGTTGTAACCTTAGCCTCTATTCTATTGGCTTCTATTTTACTAGAGGAAATTCAAATTTGACTTTAAATTTAATAACATAAAGGAATAGTGTTTGGATCTACTATACTCATTTTATTTTTACTTTAGTAGTTACCAGAGTATAGTTTTTAAGAAATGAATAGAGGTTGATCACTTTTGTTTTATTCCAAAGTTTTTAAGAAATGCTAAGGTTGGTAAGTAATATGATAAAAATCGAAGATTGAAATACTTATTTGCTACAAAAACCAAAGATAAAGCAAATATTTTACCCCAATTTGTATGTATGTTAGATGCAATTATCACTTGATATTTCATCTCCTATTTCAGTGCTTTCAGTATATCACATATATTGGAGATGTCATTTAATAAACATGGATGCATAGTAGTAATCCGAGAGTAGATCGTGGAAAATCATTGGAACAAGGGATCTCGTATTTCTTCACACTCGAACCAAGCTGGAAACACAGGGGATATGTTGATGTATAGTTAACCCTTCAGATTAAAATAAGTATATCAGCTTGCAAAATATCTACCCTAAAATAGCAATCAATGAAGCCAACAAACAAAGCAGGCAAAATCAATTGAAGAAACAAACATTGTTAGATCAAAAGCAATCATATGTAACGAAAAGGAATTCTGTTTCATGGTAAAGGGCTCAGCTTGCACAATCCATTAACAATACCAACAAAGAAAGCATTAGTTCAGAATTCTTGCTAAGTTAACTCTACCACCAATGGAAAGTCATCTTGTCTCGAACCACTAATACCTCGGTTTAGAAATAATCAACCTACCTTTAGAACTGGCTCAGTAGCTCAAGTTTACGAGCTTGAAAAAATTTGCAACGGCCTTTACCACTTGATTCGATGTCTTCACTTTTTCTCTTTAAAGTTGTGAAACCAACACTCGTTAGTTTCACTTGCCGTTTGCTACTTCTTCCGTTGCCATCCTCGTCAGCATCCGCTTCCCTAGCATGATCACAGAACAACATATAATTCACTGAAACAATTTTTCATTAAACAAGGTTTTCTGACAGTGATTCTGTTGTCAGAAATTGAATTTGTCAAGCAAAAGAAGACAAAAAGAATCATTCCTTCATGAGAAATAGCATTTGATAATTCATTGAAACCAAGAAACAATGAGAAAATAAAATTTAAGTGATATATTTTCAGATTTTACATTAGAAACTAACCATATGACATCAACCAAATCTTTGGAATATGATGCGCATGTTCCCCAACTGAAGCGAACCAATGATGGGAATCCGAATACTGAGTGCTTGTGATCTTCCAGCCAAGCCTTTGTTTGAGGATCTGTAGGAAGAAAATCTCGATTTATTTGACAGAAGGCGACAAATTATGTATCATTGAAATTGAGAATATGTAAAGGAAAATTAACCTCCAGGGTATCCAGACCCAAAATTCCTATGAAGGTTTTCTGCAGTTTCATGTAACGTCCAATCTCGTAAAGTTCTATCTCTTGTTACCTGAAAGGCAAAGTTATAGCATAACTGGGAGGTTGCCACTATTTATAACTGAAAAGTGTGCAGTGAATACTTCAGGGAAAGATGATGCAGGCACGAGAGAGAGAGAGAGAGAGAGAGAGAGAGATCTTCTCTAAAAAAAATTAAGAAAAACTTCAGTTACCTTTGCAACAATACTTGCACCACTCACAACAGGATAAAGACTGTCGGCTTTCTTTGCAACCACAAATTTGATATTAGGAAATCTTCCAGAAAGCTTAACTCTATACTTTTCAGGATCACCAACAGTATCCAAATAAACCTGTATCCATAACAAGCGTGTTATACTATAGGAGTTGCAGGAACCAAAGTCTCGTGAAGAAAGAAATTATAACTGCGACAATACCCTTTGACAACATCTAATAGACACAAAGTCACAAACCACATCCAAATTCTTTTTATGCTTGAATTCTATAGGATTAGTTTTAGTTCTTTTACCAACTATTTAATTATCTTTAGGTTTGAAATTTGCTTCTTTACTTTACAGAATCGCACATAGTTATTGATTAAGCTACTATATGTCTTCACTTTCCATGTCATTCTTACCAGTTTATTGGGCTAGAATTTGCTCCAAAAGCTAGCAATCTGTAAGGTTTAGGGATGCATGGAGTTCAATCTTCAATTTTGTAGTGCATCTTAATCATTAAAACACATTTACATATTGGACATTATGGAGGTCTTGAGCCTTTATCTAAATTCATAATGCAATCAAGTGAATGAAGAGTTTAATGGGAATTGAAATACAATGCCAAGGTTCCTTCACCAGCCTCACTAATAAGGAATAATGCAGGCTCATTTCAAATGATGATATCCGGGTTGTAATATCTTAAGTGGAGATTTTAAATCCCTTATTGCCCAATGAAACATTTTAGTTTCTGATCAGTTTTCCTCATTCATAACCACATTCAGCACTTGTAATAAACGATTCCACATGCCACCCAAATATTACATAGCGATAAATAAAACAGAGAAATTTATAAGTAGTTTATTACACTTCTGTAGGTTTCAATACATGTTCAATTTTACAAGGTTGCCATTATCTTTATTAAGTCTTCAATATGACAGGTGAATAGTATAAATATCTGTTTGACTAGTTAGACAGTTCTGAGAGCAACTCTTCTTTTTTTTTTTTTTTTTCCTTTTCACAAAATCAGAAACAGCAATGCCAATAATGAGAAACAAAAAATGATTCTTTAAGGCTAACAGTTTTACTTAGGATTAAAACCAAGTTTATATTGTATTCAGCAATAATGATTTACAAAGACTTTTACCTCAGTTAGAAGAACACCGAGATTTAACACCTTGTCAATGAGGCCAGTGGCAGAATCATGTGATATTTCATTAAGATTTATCTTACTTCTGCAAAAATGAGAGCCAAAACAATGTTATGAGTTATGAAAGCTTCTTTGCTAGGATGTTGGTTGAGAATACAGCATAGTTTTGATAGTTACCTCTTTAACATTTTGGCTGACAGCTCTCTCGGGTCTATAACATCAACTGCCCATCCGATTGATTCATCAGCCTTCAAATTCTCAAATAACTCTTCCCTTTTCTCTTCTTTTAAAGTTTTCGAGTCTGCATATAGAAGAGATGAAAGATTCAGACAGTGAAAATACTTGTGATGTTGGGAAAGAAATTGCAATAATAGGCAGCTAAAAGCTAGTCATCATACATATATGTAATTGAGTAACAACAACATGGGAAGCTAATACTTTTGACATCGTAACTTATAGTGCTTTTTAAAGCTTGAGATGTCAAAAAAAGTAGGTTGTCTAAAGCTACTTCTGAAGAAAGTATTTCCTCAGAGTATAAAGGCAAAACATCGACTTGATATCATGCACATCAACGATTGCCTGAAGTAAATCCTCTGTGCAATAGTTACTATAAAATACACACAGCACTATGCATCAAGCCAGGTTAATCTTTTATCCTAGATAATTTGTTTAGAAAGAATAAGGTTCAAGGGCATCTAAACTGGAACTTCTTTAAAGGAATGAGATAATCCACAAAGCTTCAACACTATTGTATACTTCTTTCACTCATAATGTTATATGAAAGTAATGACACCCAACATTAACAGCAAAAAGTTGCAATGTTTAAATTGAAAGAAACCAAACAAACTAACTCTTAAGTGATCAAAATGTAGAACTCCCAATATTGATTTGCGATCTTTCAACACAAGTAGCAAATACTCAAATACATTAGTGGTATACATCCCCAATATTAACAACAAGGTACCAACAAAATAAACTCTTCAAAAGAATTAATAACAGCTATACATCTCAGTTTTCATATAGTAAAGGTAAAATAAAAAAATAAAATAGAAACATTTGCAGCAAACCTGCAAATTCCAATGTGGAGAGGGTTTTCTGATAGGAACGAGCACAATACAAGCATCCATACACCATTGGTCCTACAATAAACAAACAAATCTCCATTTAAAGCAGCGTAGACTAACGAAATCGACGAGCTTCTTTGAAAATTGTGTGTACCTAAAACAGGACCGCGACCAGCTTCGTCAATGCCCATTATGCAAGGCTTCGACGCCCATTCCGGCAACGGCGGCGGCGCCTCCGATCCCATGTTTTGGTCTTCTTTCTCTCTCTGTTTCCCTCCACAATTAAGCGTTTTGGCGCTCTTTTGTTGCTTCAGACCTCTGTATCTTTCTCTCTCTTCTCTGCTAAAGTGAGAAGGAACTGAGTAATTAATTCTTTTTTAGTTATATTTTGAATTTAGATATTTCTCAAGTGAAATAAGCACATAGTACAAGTAGTGCAATATTAATTAAGAAATGAATTTGGCTATTAAAAAAAATTATCTGTCGTTTAGAATTAATGACACAAGTTAAAGAAATATTTAAATGGTTATAAACTTATAATTATGTGTATAGAATGATAAGTCATCTATTAGATTTATGATTAAAAACTACACCTGAATTGAAATAAATATATTTAATAAAAATTAAATAAATAAAACAAGACAAATGCAAAAGTAGAAAAAAAAAAAAAAAAGATTCTTGATAATTAAAATAACATAACCTTGTTTTTTATATTTTCAAATTATACATTTTTTTTCTTTCAAATTATAATTTAAATTCATAAGTTTTTGTTGCTTCATCACTTTTTCAAATGAAAGCCTTGCAGAGGAGAAACAAATTATATTCTAAATTTCGTTTACATTACAAAAGCATTTCAACAATTTGCAATGCTGAACTTGAGCCACCAATCCATGGAGAAGAAGAAGACCGTGTTTGGATGTGCACAAGAGGAGCCTTTTTGCAAATTCAGCAAACCCTCGTTCAGAAATGTGCCAAACAGAGAGCAGTTATGCAAGGCAAATCTTGCCATGCGCAGATCCTTCATTTTGGTTTACAAACAGACACTTCAACTTCAAACATGTTGATTAATTTGTACTCAAAATGCGGCGTTGTGGATTACTCTCGCAAGGTGTTCGATGAAATGCTTGTGAGAAATGTGGTTTCTTGGAATACTATGATTGCTGCGTATACTCAAAATGGGAACGGCGAGGGTTCACTGAGACTCTTTGTGAGGATTCTGAGTGAAGGGTCCGAGTTCAGTGAGTTTGCGTTGTCGAGCGTGTTGTGTGCTTGTGCATCGAATGTTTTTGCTTTTGAGAGTAAACAGTTGCATGCTTTTGCTATTAAGTCTTCAATGGAATCGAATGCATTTGTGAGTACTGCATTGCTTGATGTTTATGCTAAGTGCCGTTGTGTTGAGGATGCCTTTCAGGTGTTTGAATGTATGCCCGAAAAGAGTGATGTAACTTGGAGTTCAATGATGGCTGGATTCGTGCAAAATAGTCTTCATGAGGAGGCTTTGAGTCTGTTTCTAAGGGCTCAAAGGGCTGATGTGGTGATGAATGTGTTCATTGTTTCTTCAGCTCTTAGTGCTTGTGCTGCCATGGCTGCTTTGATAGAAGGAGAACAAGTCCACACAATGGTGTACAAAAGAGGATTTGGTTCAAATGAATACATCGCTTCAGCTCTTGTAGATGTGTATGCAAAATGTGGAAGTATTAAACAATCTCATGCAGTGTTTTCTGAAGCAGAGAAGAGGAATGTGATTATATGGAACACAATGATATCTGGTTTTGCTAGAAATGCTAAATCTTTAGAAGCCATGATATTATTCGAGAAAATGCAACAGGCGTTTCTGAGCCCGACTGCAATAACTTACGTTTCTCTATTATCCGCATGTGCCCACAAGGGGTTGGCTGAAAAGGGTTGTAAGTATTTCAAAATGATGAAGGAAGAACACAACTTGTCTCCAAACGATGTTCACTACTCATGCATGGTTGACATCTTAGGCAGGACAGGGCAGATCAACGAGGCTAAGGATTTAATCGACAAGATGCCATTTGAGGCCACTGCTTCCATGTGGGGTTCGCTTTTGGCTTCATGCAGAGTTTATCGGAATGTTGAGATTGCAGAAATTGCTGCTAGAAATCTGTTTGAGATCGAGCCGAATAATGCAGGGAATCATGTGTTGCTTTCGAACATATACGCTGCAAATGGAAGGTGGGAGGATGTTGCATCTTCAAGAAAGATTCTTCAAAGCAGTGAAGCTAAGAAGGAGAAAGGAAAGAGTTGGATTCAGGTTAAAGACTGTGTTCACTCATTTATGGTCGGGGAGAGAACTCATCCGCGGATTCTTGAGATATATACGAGGTTGGATGAGTTGCTGGAAGAGATGGAGAAATTGGGTTTCAAAGGCCATATTGAACATGACATGCATGATGTTGAAGATGAGTACAAAAGGGAACTGCTAAAGAACCATAGTGAGAAGTTAGCCTTTACTTTTGGGTTAATGTGCTTGCCTTGTTATGCACCTATAAGAATCATGAAGAACCTCAGGATTTGTGGGGATTGCCATGAGTTTATGAAGGTCGCTTCGACTGTCACGAAGAGGGAAATTATCGTCCGGGATAATAACCGGTTTCACCATTTCAGAGAGGGATACTGTTCTTGTGGAGAATTTTGGTAATATCCATTGATTGCTCCATGCTTGTTCTTGTTCCATACCATTCATCTCGACGAAAATAGTAGAGTTGGAAAAATCAAGTTGCTGAATGTCACATTTGTGTGTTTTATGGATGCTTCTTACAGTTCTTTATACCACAAAATCAAATAAAATTAATTTTTTACCACATTAAAATTGTCATTTTTTCATGTGGTAAAAAAATATATTATCTATTGTGGTAGGAAAGTAATTCAATATCCTAATTATGGCAGAAATGGATGATATCATAACAAAGACTGGTGATGCAAGAATTGTACATAAGTTGTCATTGTGTACTATATAGACAATTACAATATCTCTTACTAATTTCAACATTACAACTATCAATATGCACATGACTCTGTAAATAAAGAGTAGATACTGAACTCAATGCATTTCTCATCTTCCAAATATATGAAAAAATTACTCAACTCACAAATGTTACACAATTCAAATGGCACTGTCATACTAGAAAAGGCTACAACAGTTTATTATCCCCACCATTCGCAATTTTCTCCTGTAGACGAGGCTCTAATCTAGTAAGAATTCAACATCCAAAATCGAACAAGTCACACCGAGGCATTTGAAACACCTTCAAAATGTCATTATACTTACCAATCTGCCAGTGAAAGTGGGAGAGATTTCCTCCTCCTTTATCTTTACTTGACACTATGGTATAAATATCAAACGAGGCTCGTTCCTTAAGAGATCTATATATCCATATGCCTCGTTGCCAGTGTTATTCATTTATCATAGAATGACTTTGGTTTTCAAATGATTGAACAACCGAGAGCAATTTTCTTTAAAGGGAAGAAAGGATTTTCCACCCATGAAATACCTTAGCACCTGTGGTATTTCGACTCCATCTTCCTTTTGGTAGTTTTCTAGAATGCAACACATCGTCCTCTCAGTCGCTGTCAGGGTAGAGTTTAGCATGTGGACATAGTCCTTAGCCTTTTCGTTGCCCTACAATCAATAATATTTGTAAATATTGAGTCATTGTGGAAAGCAAGAGGAGACTAAAACATAACTCAGGAATCACCAACGCACAGTTTTTTTCTCGTTTTTCAACTAGATCGAATGCATAAATTATAGCTCAAGTCATATTCGAAAAGTTCCTCATACCTTTGTTTGTCCATAGCGAATTCCCAATCTTCTTGACTGATAGTCAGTGCAGTTTGAGCACGAGACTAGTTCCCGATAAGCCTTGGAGGCAGGGAACCACCCTTCCAAGTCATATTTCTTGGCCGCTGAATCATTAAGTGCCCCAGAGACGATAGCTACTACTCGATGGGGAATATTCAGCTGATAACAGATAAATAAATTTGTAAAAGTCAACAAAAAAAAACACACACACACACACACACACACAAGCTGGAGTGGATAATAATCAAATGCCAAGGTCAGCTGAAGCTGAATATACATACAAAAATCTATATGCAAACACAATTTACTTTGGAAAGAGATGAATAAAGAGAGGAGATATTTTGGAATAATATCTTTATAATACTGTTCTCTAATTATTCTAATTAATGTCTAATCATGTTTTGGTATACAACTAAACCTGATTATAAAAATAGGATATTTTCCCCCAAAATAAATCCAAAAGTGATTTCATTTTGGAAGAAAGAAAAACAAGAAGGAAAAAAAAAAAAAAGGCAACCTAAAGTTAATACCAAAAAAAAAAAAAATCAAAAATTATAGGAAAGCAGAAAAAGATACCATCTTGTAAAAGTCCTCAGAGTTTTTCATCATTTGCTCGTGCTCGTCCCAAGAGTCGTTTCCTTTCGGGCTGGTTATACAAAATTGTTCCACCTTTTCAAATTGATGGACTCTGAATATTCCTAGAGTATCTCGACCATGTGAGCCAGCTTCTTTCCGGAAACACGTAGAATATCCAGCATATCTGATGAAGTGAGTCAATCCAATTGAAAGACAAAACTAAATAAACTCACAAAACAAAACCGATCATCAATTTACCTTAATGGCAGTTGGGAAGGATGAATCCAATCATCTATATGATACGCACAAAGCGGTTGTTCAGCTGTGGCAATCAGATATTTGTCATCTCCCTCACCAGTCACCTGTCAAGATAATATATAATTCAAGGGTTGAGTTGTAATGAATACACAAATATATTGTTTTCCTAGTTTCGCATTCAAGCTCTATGCATTTCGAAAGTTGATTTTGCCATGATGTTTTTCGACATTTAAAAAGATTAGACCAAGCTATCAAAGAGAAGAGAAGAGTTGCCTTATAAAGTTCTTCATCAAATTGCACCAACTGAGCGCATTTGGCCATAATATCTTTTCTCATGAAGAATGGAGTCTGCAATGAAGTAAATCCCCTCTTCTCCAGAAAGTCAAGACCAAAGTTAATCAGAGCTTGATTGAGTCGTACACCATCTCCTTTGAGATAGAAACCTCGGCCTCCTGCCACATTTGCGCCTGAAGAACCCTATGAATTAGTACATCATATTGCCTAATACAACAAAACAAGTTATGTCGCTATATCAAAACATACACTCGATGGTTGTAGTGAGATATAAAATGCTTGCTGCAGAAATTCCTTGTTTAGATCAAGAGAAATCTGGTCTTAAAAGAAAAGGTGCAAAAACATGTCTTGACAGACCTAATCAATTTTGGACAAGTATAATAAGTAAAAGAAATAATTAAAACACAAAACATTTAAGTACCTTTTTTGGTATCAGCAATCCCAAGAAGCTCAACAAGCTCGACATGATTTTTCAGCTCTGGCTCAGTCCGCTTCTCTCCCCATGACCGAATGATGGCATTATTTGCCTATATATATTTCTCACAAGTCACTGGAGCAATGGCTCATCGTACGAGTTGTCTAATTTACAGAATTGTAAGAACCTAAATTACCTCATCATTGCTGACTGGAACTGAATCATGAACAAGGTTTCCAATAATCCCCAATCTAGACTGTACTACTGCTAGAGCTTCCTGCACCTCCACCTCCTTCTTTGTGATCAATTCTCTATGTTCCTCTGCAGTTGCAATTAATCCACTTGCATCTCCACCTGACTGTACAATCCACATACAAAAAACTTTAAGATATAAAAAGGAAAAAACCGAGCCACTTCTGACATTAGAACCGTCAAAAAGTAAGATTGACAAACTATGATCTTGGTTTTCTCATTTTTGTTTTCCCGGTTTCTGCAGCTTTCTTTTTCAATGCCATTTCTATACTAATTCCATAGAATCACCTTAGAATGAGTTCTTGGCCTCCAATACAGTGCAAAAACCATGTCCTGTTTAAATCTTGAACATGACATGATATGCGTAAAGATAGATAAATTAGCAAATCAGAAACACTCTCCTCCACAAACCACACGCCCAAAATATTCCTTTCTCCCCAAAAATGATGACCATTGTTAACTAGTTTGCACTTTATCCCCTTTTTCATCCTAGTTGTGACTAATAAAACTTAAAGCAAAACAAATTGATAGCCAAAACCAAGTAAATAATATGGAGAGAACTCACAATCTTGAGGTTGGCAATTTGCTTATTTATCTTGTTAAATTCCTTCTTCAGGCCATCCAGCTCAAATTGAACTACACCCATATATATATATATATATATATATATATATATATATATATATATGCATCAGAAAACCATATGAATTTACAACAAATTTACAAAAAGAAATAAAAAGGCAGAACAACAAACTAGAAGGACTAGGGAAAAGACAGAATTACGTTGCCTCCAAACTTTGTCAAGTCGAATGACCTCATCAACCAAATCAACATTTGCAAAACGTCGACGTTGTGACTCTCTGATTATCTCAGGGTTACCAACCTTCTCTTCCCTAAAGAGATTAATATCCAACATACTAAACCACCACTTCTTCCAAACACCTTCCTCCACATGTAATGCACATCAATCAGAAAACTAGACAATTAAGCATACAAATTAGAAGCATTCAAACACAGACAGTAAGCAATTCAGACAGAATTAACTTTGAAATGATTCGGAAAAAATGCAGAAAATCTTGAAATTCGAATATTTGGCAATTCGCAAACGCATTGCTTTCTTAAAGCATCTTCAACTAAAAATTAAAGAAAACAAAATGCAAAATAAATTAAAGCAAGAGAAACATACCCCAGAAAAAGCAATTGAAACCAGTGCAACGAGGCTGTTAATTGATCACAAGGGTTTTGATGGGAGACGGGTTTTGAGTAATCAATCTCCTGCTGCGGTTTTATGGTAGAGATATATTTCTGCAAATAATATATATATTTCACCTTATATATATATATATATATATATATATATATATATATATATATATATATATTATAAAAAGTATAATAATTTATTTTTTAAAAAAAGTATAATAATTTATGCACAGTCTAAAAAAGAAAAAACTATTTACTTGAAGCATAGTATTAGTCATCTTTATAGTATTTTTTGAGATTTTCGAACTCGAATTAATTTTCAATTATAATATGATTATATATATATATATATATATATATATATATATATATATTGTATGATACATTAATTACATACATTAAATATGATATTAAGTAGATAAATTATTTTATTTAGGATGGTAGCGATAAAAAAAATTTAAAATTTATTTAAGGAACGAGGAAGAGAGCCCGTTGGTTTTGGGCTGAGCCCAGGCCCAATTAGTATAAGGATGTGGGCTTTACCATGATAGGCTTTCATTTTCGTTTAATCCAATTATCCAGATTTGGGCTCGATTTGTTAAAACTTCAACTGAAGTTAATCTACTAGAGAAGTACACAGACAAATGCATTCAGAATAAATTTGAATTACCAATGTGAAAAAATAATTCAGGAGAAGACATTACTTGTATGTTATTAAAAAAAAAAAAAAAATCCTGGATTTACTTAGAAATTTATAAGGTTTTTAAGGGAAGTTTTATGAAATATATTGAAATATAATGTATAAAATTGTATTGAAAAATATAATATGCGTATATATTTAATTCTAGAAAATAAGTTTGAAATAAAAATGTTAAGCTTTGTTTAAGGAAAAAAATTATACCTTAATAATGTTGCGGATTGGAATAGAAGATGTAACACCAAGTATAATAGAAGATCTCATGTGATAATGTTGTTCCTTTGCACATTTTCACACCTAATATACACAAATTTGTGTTCCTTTTCAAAAGAATCGGTTAGAAAATCAAGAAATCCCTCGCTAGTATGGGATACATATTTAAATATAGGGTTAATTTCAACTTGCTATCCAAACTATTGCACTTTTTTTCACCTAAACTCAAAAAGTTTTTCAATCACTACTCATTTTCTTCAAAATTTTCCGTTTGCTACCCGAAACACATATTTTCCTGCCAAAATTCACCGAAAAACTCGAAAACGTAATTCACCTCCAAATATTAGGCAAAACTACAGGATTTATATGTTAAAATGACGGCAAAAAATTGTATGCCCCCAACCCGCCCCACGCGCGCTGCTATGGTGTGGCCGCGCGCGCCTGATTTTTTCTTCAACTGCCACCTGATTTACTCTTCAGGTATCACACATTTACTTTTCAGGTATTAGTATCACATATTTACTCTTCAGGTATCACACATCTACTCTTAAGGTATTATGCAGAAACATTGTTGTTTTCTTCTTTTTACCCCTTTTTTTTTCTTCTTTCTCCTTCTTCTTCTCAATCACTTTTCTTATTGATTTGTTATTCTTCTTATTTGTTTAGTACATTTTTCTTCTTATTCTTCTTGCATATATTCTTATTTCTTATTCTTATTCAAATTGACATGAAATCATTTAAGGTATTACATAATTACCTAATAGGTATTTGTATATGTTACTCTCAGGGTACCTTTCAAGTATTATACAAGTATATCACACATATTTCCTTCGAATATTACATAAACACCTTATAGGTATTTGTATATGTTACCTTCAGGTATTACACAAATATCTTTTAAGTATCACACATATTACTTTCAGGTATTACATAAATACCTTATAAGTATTTTGTATATGTTACCCTCATGTATTACATAAATACCTTTTAGGTATTACACAAAGCAGCTTTTATATATCACACATAAATTACACAAATAACTAATAAGTATCATATAAATTTCTTTCAGGTATTACATTAATATTTTATTGGTATTTGTATATGTTACTCTCAAGTATTACATTAATACTTTATTGGTATTTGTATATGTTTCTCTCAGGTAATACCTATAGAGATTATGTCTAATACCTATAGAACAAATTAATAATACCTCAATCATATTTATTATAAATTAACAACACTCAGAAAACAAGCATACTGCAAACAACTTATATTATACAAGAGCAAACTTATATTCCCAATGTATATTACATAATATAAAGATGAGAATTAGAAGGTTTATTTTTTGGCACGAAGGTTTATACAAGAGTAAACTTATATTCCCAATCTCTTCCTGGTGCTTTCATCATCTTTTCCCCACATCCACCCAGCAACTTGGAAAATCCTAACTTCGATTTCCCTCTCTTTCTCCACATCCTTCTCTTTCTCCTCCTCCTCAAACAAATCAAAGCTACAACAATGGCCACCACTATAACCCCTGATGATTGAAACAAAATCACTGCCAAAACAGGGAGCCCTGTTTTCTTCTTCCCCACATCACCAACCAAACTCCCCACAACCATCGCTTTCACATACCCAAAACGATCTGTTAATGAGTCCGATTTCATCGCAATAGACCCCAAATAGTTCCTGATCATGTAACACGATCCCGAGCTCTGAACATGGAAAACACCAAAACAAGAACAATTTCTTGAATTAAGACTCTAACACAAGGACATAATTTATTGAAGGAATCGAATTATTAAAACGAAGAACACAAAATTAAAGGGGTTATCCCTAACCTTTGGAATGGGCAGGGGCTCTGCCTGAAATTCTGAGAGCTTGTCTGTAGAGCTTAAAAACCCTAGCTCGGAGAAGGAAATCCTGCAAATCCAACCCCACCACCATCACCAGACTCACTTTCCTCTCTTTCTCTCTAATTATTTTTTCTTCCAGAGGCTGATTCAGATCCTCCAATTGGAATTTCCCACGGCAGTCGTCCACCGGCGACCAACGATGCCGCCACCACAAGCAATAGATGGCGGTGGTGCGATGGCGGAACAGAGAGGAGAAACGATTTTTTGCAGAGGGCAAAGCCGTGAGAGAGGAGAAAAGAAACCTGCAAAAATGAAGCAGGAGAGAAGGAAAGGGAAATGGAATAAAAAAATTCATTTAAAAAACTATATATAATTACCCATTTTTAATCCGGGTCGGGTTGGGGCACGGATCTAGGATCCGTGCCCCTGGGGCACAGGAGAGTCACCCTAAAATGACCTTCTTTCGAAGTCAAATTATAACGCTAAGTTAATTTAACGATTCTTGTTTGATTTAAACTTGAATCGAACAAAAAATTGTTCAAAACCTTAGAATTGTTTTTGTTCATTTCGTGATCGATTCGAATGAGATTCATGAAATCGGGGTTATAATTAGGCTTCGAATAAGGGTCATTTTGGCATATGAATCATGCATTTTTAACTGATATTTGGGGGTAAATTGCATTTTCAAATTTTTTCCAGCGAATTTTCGCCGGAAAATATGTCAAAAATTTAATTTGGGGTAGCAACCAGAATTTTTTTGAAGAGAATGGGTAGATCTGAAATTCTTTTGAGTGTAGGCACCCACTAGAAAAAAAAAAAAAAAATTCAGGTAGCAAATTAAAATTAACCTTAAATATATGTGTGTAA
Organism: Scutellaria galericulata; assembly: GCA_946896805.1. Classification (NCBI taxonomy): domain Eukaryota; kingdom Viridiplantae; phylum Streptophyta; class Magnoliopsida; order Lamiales; family Lamiaceae; genus Scutellaria; species Scutellaria galericulata. The sequence goes on from OX335789.1 coordinate 13,882,781, forward strand.
AATAAATGATAGAAGTTATATTAAGTATTTTCTCATTGAGCATAATATGTACCAAAACGTTTAAAAAAGACGGGTGAGTAATCAGCCGATTTGGTCAAAAATTAAAAGTTATCTTAACAAAACCTAACTTAACTAAACTTGAATTACTCTATCGGTTTAGTTCCTCTTATATATAAGGCAATTTGGTAGATTCGATTGAAAATCGAACTAAACTGAATAGAGTAGCATTCATGTGCACCTGATGCACACATGCACTCGGGTCGGGTCCGGGTTGATCCGGATCCGTGCATTTTTACTTTTTTTTTTTTTTTGGCATTGACCTCTATGTAATGTTAGTCATACATTTACGTTATATTAGTCATACATTTATGTACAGATATCATACATTTATTTAATATTTTTAACTCTAAGAAAACTATAATTTCGCTACAATTTGTACATGTTTACATTTATGTGATAATACTCATACATTTATGTGATATTATTTATACATTTATATCAACATAGTCATACCTTTATGTAATATATAAATGTATATCTAACATAACTAAAATGTATGACTGTTATAACTAAAAGGAATAAAAGGTTAATATGTTAGTTTAAAAAAAATGTTAAGGTACAGTTAATCTTACAAAAGGTATGACTAATATAAATAAAAGATATGACTAATACTACTAAAAGGTATAGTTAACATAACATAAAGGTCTGACAACTAGGAGTATCTTTGGGTAGATTTTGTCCGCGACTTGGTAGCGCGTGCGGATGCGTGGTGGGCCGAGTCGACCTGAGTGCACGGATCTAAGGTCCGTGGACCAGGTGCACAAAGTTTTTGTCAACCAAATAAAACAAAAATCGAAATAGATTAATTTCAATAAACCTAACTAAATCGATATATAGGGAAAAATCAAACCAAATCGAACCAAATTATTATGTTAGGTTCAGTTTTTTGATTGCGATTCGATAATTCTTAAAAAAACTGGCCTAGTTGTTTCCTAAAACTCATGCCTTTAAAAAACCCAATCAATCTCATTTTATTTGCTTGGTCTTTATCTACATTCATTGATGAAAAACAACCTTTGTGAGAAAAGAACAAGACAACTTTAAGGATTTATTTTATTGTAGACAATGAGAGGCAAATGATTGAGTCACACATTTATATCCAACTTTAAACGAGACAAGTGGATGCCCATATGAATTTGTTATGATTACACAATCCAAGAAACCAATTATAACCTCTCTTTACCAAATTTCCCACCATTTTTATTTCTTTCACTACAACCCAAAATGATTCTAGAGATGTTACATCATTTATGCATCTTAATTGCTCCTCCCTTCGTAAAATAATTGTTCAAAAATAAATGTAGAAATTAAGGAACTTCATGAAATAATTTGCTTATTGGTTTAAATTCTATAGTATTTAATCAGAAAAGAATACTAAATGTCTGTTTCTTTAAAACATTAGAGGTAATTATCTTTTAGAATTATGAGATGACATTTATTTTGGGAAGAATAAAATACGATTCAGTGAAAATTTATATCATCAAATGTGTATGTACTTGTATGATATATGTGTTGACACATGTATTTGAGTGTGTGTAAATATGTGGTGGAACGTGAATTCCTTTGCAGAATGTCAAATTCTATTCTGATTTTCTTTTGATTGTACAAATGTTTATTAGTCCAATTGAAATATCTTGGTCCTCTAGTTTTTGGGAGATTTAATCTGATATCAAAAGCTTAATCTATTCTCATATAAATTTCTGTGATCGATTTTTTGTTATTAATTGTTTTATGATGGCTGTTTATCATGTTTCTAGCTAGAAGAGCTAATTTAATCATTCATCAACTTAATTGTTTTGCTTTTATCTTCTCTATATTTGGCACATAACTTTCTCAATTATGAGAAAATTGTATTTACAATCTTACTTTTCTTGATTATAATACAATTTATCTTTCACCTTGAAAAAATATCTAATGTAGCATTTCATAGAGTGCAAGTCAAAACCTACGTCTCAATGCAATTAAGAAATTTATATTTATGGAAAAATGGTATCTTCTACGTAATACTGTTTTACCTAACTCATTTATACACCTCAAGTAACTTGTACAAACTCTATACGTAATTGAATTGATTCATATCGAGCTTTGACAATAAAGATTATAAGTGGAATGTGATTAAAATAATGAAAATAAAATTAAAATTAAATTTTGAGAAATAATTACTATTTTAAATAGTAATAGATTACTATTTTGAATAAATTTAATAATCGGAAATAATTTGGAAGATAGTGACAAAACACATGATAAAAGTCCAAATCATGGATTTCACGATCTCACTATTATGTCTTTACTCTTTCTGCCCTTTATGGATAAACCTCTTTTTATTTCTTTAATTTGATAAAAGTCATAGTAGTAGATATTGCCAATTTGGAAATGTGGACAAAATATCAAAGTGGTCTTTTTCTAATTAAATTAATTAATGATAATTGGAATGAGGCCACTTAGATAGGTCATTCTCAAAGGAGACAAGTTGTTTTATTTCACATGCCCCTACTAGCTTATAACAAGCAAAAAGCAATGAAAAGAAATATTGCCAAATCTGCTGTCTTTTGTTAGGTCATTGAAAGCTAGCATTTGATACAATTAAATAACAATTAAGATATATATATATATTGAAAATAATATTAAATTTTGTAGCAAAAATGTAAAAAAAATTGCAAAATATAAAGTTGAACATATTTGGTTTGTGTATATATACTCTATATCCTTGTACTATATATATTGTTTTCTTTGTAATGAACTAACCATAAATTTCTTATCTTTTTTAATCCCTCTTTAAAATACATTATATATTAGTTTAATTATCGAGCACGAGAAAACTTTCCCTAAATTAAGTCATAAACCAATTTACGAAACTCATGGAACTCTTTCATTGATGTTTAAATGTTTATTTTTACTATATATAAGAAAACCAATATTACTATAACACTCTCTCAATTTGAAAATAAATACCGCTTTACAACATAGAATTTGTTTTAGTTTATCTATCGATTTTTAATTATCGATAAGAGTTATTCATTTTTTTCCAATTTAGTGGAATGCATTAATTATGTCAATTAAATTTTGGGTATTAATCATTTACACACATAATTATATTATTAAATGTTTTTGTTAAATGATTATAAACGAAAGTTATTTCAAAATAAATTGAATAATATATTAGAACTATCATATTTAAATTATAAATATTAAATATGTATTTAATTTAATTTTGAAATAAAATATATGTATATATATATATATATATATATATGTTATGTTAAATATTTATCCTACAAAACAGACATGATACAATTGTTGACTTCAGATTTTGTCTAAGGCAAAATCCTAGCCAAACATCAAAAAAGCTCGATCCGACTTAGATTAATTGAGCTGAATAAATAGGTATTAAAATCAAATAAAATGAGAAAAAGACAGTGCCCGTGCTTACTTGGGCAAATTAGTTAGGTTTGTTCTAGTCGGTCAAATTAGTTGGGGCAAATTAGTCAGGCTTGTTCTTGGGTGTCGGTCAAATTAGTTAGGGCAAATTAGTCAAGCTTGTTCTCGGGCGTCGGTCAAATTAGTTAGGCTTGTTCTCGGGAAAATTAGTTAGGTTTTTTCTGATCGGTCAGTTTTAGCCGGACAGAACATTTTTTATATCAGATTAAGAGTAAAAAGCTCTCTAATTCCTTGAATTATACTGATTTCGGAACCCTTTTCAATGAAGCTTAAGGCTCTATTTATAGGCTAAGCTCAAGATACAAAACTTAGAAAATAAGACTTAAATCCCTTGATTTTAGGGTCTAGATAAGGAAAAAACGGATCAAATCCTATCTAAATAGGATATGATTTGATTGTAAATTTGTTTCCTTCTTTGCAAATCCTTTCTTGAGAGATTTAAGTCTTTTGTGCTCTTCCAGGATGGTGACCTTAATTTCTGGTCATCCTCGTAATCTCCAGAAAATGTCTTGAGTAATAATATTTCGGTCATTACCTAAGCCTATCACCCAGATTGGCTTGGCCACAGACTGGGCTCAGTGCACTCAGACCGACCCTGACTCGGGTCGACACCTGACTCGGACTCAGTCCATGGCTCGGGCTTGGGCCGACCACCTGGTCGGGTCGGCCCTCGGCCCGGTTGGCCTCCTGGTCGGGTCGGCCCCCTTGGTCAGGTCGGCCACCTGGTCAGGTCAGATTGATCTTATCTCTGGTCTGCCCACTAAGGCCGATGAATCTCTGGTAGGTTTGTGATCTCATCTTGGCCCACTTATTTCTGATCAGCTCAAGTATTGGATTTGTGCTCTTCGTCCTCACCTAAGTTGAGCTCACTCTCGGCTCTTCTGACCTCGACTCATTCGAGCTCTTCCAACCTTGGTTCACCTCGGCTCATCTAAGGTATTCCAACTTTGGCTTATTTGAGGTCTTCCAACCTTAATTGACCTTGGCTCATTTGAGGTTTTCCACCCTTGGCTCACCTTGAGCTCGAATCGGACCTCGATTTGAGTCTGACACCTCGGTCCGGGTCAGCTTGGGCTCGGGTCGACCATCTAGGCTCGGCCCTATTTGGGCTCGGGCCAGCCATCCTGGGCTCGGTTCAGCCACCCTAGGCTCGGTCCCATCTGGGCTCGGGTCGGCCCCAGCTTGGGTCGGCACCTTGCTCAGAGTTGTGGTCGGTTCGGTTTCTGATCGGCCACTTCTAATCCTCCATGTGCCCGATTTTGTTTTGTTCAAGTTAGGAGTACAACAACAATGATGCCGTGAAATTTGTACCATCCTAAAATACAAAACATTGTGTTTAATTGTTTTCTAATTAATTTATCTCTAAAAGATTCCTTTCAATTTAGAGTTTTTTTTTTTTTAAATGCTACTGTGTGTGTGGCCTTGATTTAATGCTACAATATTTTTCATCATTACGTGTTACATATTTTATAAAACTCTTTTGTATGCCTTATTAATATGTACATAATCTAAGAACAAAACAAATCAAATTACTTGATACTGGTCTAAGCATAATATACAAGTCTCGACAACTGAACATGCTATTTTAATTTATTAGATAAAATAAAACTTGAAAATTGATTTACTTCAACTTGAATAGTATTAATAAATAATGTGTATCAATATGGTAAAGTAGCTAGCTAGGAGTTTTTTTTCTCTCTCGAGATAATAGTATTTCAACTCGACTCAATGGGAATCCAAATATTATCTGCTTCCAATAATTACTTTGCCCGCTACTATTAATAATTATTTGGGTTAATTTCAGTTTTGGTCATATATTTAAAACATTTTTCATTTTCTACAATCAAGTATCTGTTATCCAATTTTTGTTATTTATGTTTTAATTTTTTCCAATTCCTATCCAATTTTTATTATTTATGTTTTAATTTTTTTCAAATTCCAGTCCAATTATGGTTTGAATTTTCAAAATCAAAAATCGTTGGCATGAGCTTCAAAAATTGGCAAAAACTTTTGTGCACAAGGTGCACGAATCCAAATCTGTGCACAACAATACTGTTATATTATTGAAATAATATTGTTATATTATATGAGTGATACTGTTATATTATATAAAGTTTTAATTGTATTACTCATATAATATAACACTATTTGTTATGCACAGATCTGAATGTGTGCACCTTGTGCACAGGAATGTCACTCTCAAAAATTCTAGTATAGCAGCTAAATTTCGACACCACATCAACAACAATTTTGAAAATTTTGATCAAAATTGAAGTAAAATTAAAAATTATATATATATATATATATATATATATATATATTATAGGACCAAAATTGAAATCATCCTAATTATAATTTATTTATTATGCCTTCTTAGTACTCCACATTTCCACAACATAAATTTGGTTAAAGTTGATGAATGAATGGAGAAGAAAAGAGAGGAGAAAAGTAAAAAAGAGGAGCAACAAATTAATTGAGAATCAAAGCAAGTTCTTAGGTAGCATTATGCAGAAAAAGAAGACCATTCATGGTGGGTTTTGGCTGTACTCTCAACCACCTCTCAATCTTAGTGGATGGACGGTCATTTTTTGTTGCAACTTGAGAATTAGGGTTTCTATGAACTCATCTTTTCATTCTTCTTTTTGTCTTTCTTTTTACTTTTTAGCACAAAAGTAATTGTACTTTATTTCATTTACAGTCAAGACTATGTGACTAAATATATCTATCTATCTAGACATAGTAATATTTCATTAGATCATTTTATATATTTTTTGATGCGATATGTGCACCAATGAAATAAAACAAGAGGTGGAACTGTTTTTGGATAAAGAACCAATCATCAATTACTACCATTTGTGGAATTAATTTATTAAATTAGAATGTATGAAACTTATGGTAATTGTAATAATATTTTTTTATGGTTGATGTTTAGACAAAAATATTTTGATGGTTGATATATATTAACACAAATACTCATGTGAGACCGTCGCACATGCGACGGGTATGTCTTTTTCGGCCATAAGTATGTCTTTTTCGACCATAAGTATGTCTTTTGACAAGTATGTCTTTTTCGACCATAAGTATGCCTTGAAATCACATACTTATACTTGAAAATCACATACTTATACCCGAAAATCACATACTTTTGACCGTCGCATGTGAGACGGTTGCACAGGAGACTTACTCATATATTAATTAAGAATGTTTGATCAGCTTTAGTCATAAATATAAAAGATTATCTATGCCCAAATTAATTATGCATTGATTATATTATTTTCCTATTGTTGAATTACTTATATATTTGGATCTACATTGTTATATCGGGTAAATGAATCATTCATGAAGATTGATCCTATCCCATTTTAATATATTATGAGTGGTCAAGTAATAAAAGTAGTATGAGTTTCTCACTTAAACTTCTCCCCCTCTCTTCCTCGCACTTTTTTATAGCCTAACATAGAATGCAGAGCATTTGGGTTGCAAATGATGATGGATCTTTATATATATTTGATTTCAATTTGACGTGGAACAACTTGCGGACACGTTTTTAATAGTCAATGATCGAGTGAAGGGTTAGTGGCGGATGTAGAAATTTTCCAAAGAGATGGCACAATTAAAAGTAATATAAAAAAAAAATTAAATTTTCATACAAAATGTAACTTACAAGTGATTTCAAAGATTCGGTTTATACATTCCGTTTGAACCAAAAAAAGGAATGAAAATATCTCATTTACAATAACCTCGATGGTTCACCATATTTTGAAACTTGTGAATGATAGCTCCATTAGTAATATAATTGAATATATATCTTTTTCAAGATAAACCACAAAATTATCATTCATCCATTGATCACTCATTCGGTTGTGAAATCGTGTATTCACGATACTCATCACAAATGAGAAATTCATCTAATTTATCTAACATCTAATCGAAATTTCAATGTCACACTAACAATGTTCAAATAAACCGAAATTGAAAATTTTAACTTAGGGTTTATTATACATCTATTTTTATTTTTTAACTTGTAGAGATTAACCACGATCTACTGATAGCCGTTGATACACTTTAGTTTTGTCGGGTTTTCGTTGTAGCAAAAATAAGTATGAAAGGGAGACTTGATTTGGTGGAAAGAGTGAGTGAGAGTTGAAAAGAATTAATTTAAAAATGAGAAAGAAAAGACATTTTGTATAAATTAAGATGATTTTTAATTTTAAAACAATTTAAGGGCATTTTAGGTAATTCATAGGAATAAAATGAAAATAAAAAAAAAGGTGGCACTTGCAACCCCATGCCTAAGTGTGTATCTGCCACTGTGAAGGGTGGTCATCGGCAAAAATCAAAACGAATATAACTTTTGGAGTTGAACTTAGAATTGCTATTATAATGTTATTCTTAAAGTGAAATGGTGATTCTGATTGAACTCATCGCTTTGCGCGATGAACTATATGGTTCTAGGCCCAAATTCCAATTTTTGGCAAACCGTTTGGTTCATTTCTATTTTAATAAATATTTCTTATTTTCCTTTTATTTTATTCCTTTTCCGTTTCGGGATGTTTTGGCATTTAAATACAGTCTTCTTTAATTGAAATTGCATTCTTGGATTACCCTTCCATACAAAAAAAAAAAAAAATGCTTGTCTTCTACGAGTATTTAGTCTCGTGTCAAAATCGTACATACAAAGTCGTGAAAATAATAAAGCGATAAGTGTGATTTCCACCATATAAGATCCCTTAATTCAATTGTTTTCCAATTTTTTACCTTCACATAATAATTAAAACCAATATATATATATATATATATATATATATATATATATATATATCATGTCTATCATAATTAGTTGGTGATAGTTTCCAAGTTCCATCATCAGTGGGTGATGTAGAATAATGTGGCACTGATCAAACTATTCAATTCTTAGAAGAGATTAAATAAACAAGAGTATTTCTGTGGCACTCTAATTAGATTCATTAATTGAGGAAGGATTTTAGAAAAAGGTAAAAGCGATGTGATTTAGCATCGCACAAGAATCCTATGCTATGTTTGGAGATAAGCTAATTTTAATTAGTGGTTTCGTTACATGAACATGGGTCCCTCCATGCCACAGTTTTTTTTAATTGTATTTCATCATTTCATGTCAATGATAATAACATAAATACGAAATATTATTAGATATCAAATTTAAATCGATTAATTTGATTTTTAGCAAAATTGACGTGTTATTTGATTCCATCTTGATTTCTAAACTTCGATTTATTAGCTCATAATTATATATATATATATATATAAGATATTAGATCATATAAAAATATGAATTAGTTATATACAAAAGTAAAATATTTTTTGATACTCAATAAATAGTGAAATGAATTTTAATACAATATAATGGAACTAATTTAACAAAAAATTGTGCACCCTTCGGGGAAAAGAGAGTTTAGATTTAGAGTGCTCAAATAATAATAAATAAATAATTGATGTGACAGATGAATATTGTAGGGCCCCATAAATCCAACATAATTAAGCAGGTAGCAAATAATCCAAATTGGATGATCCTAAAAGGCCCCAATTGACTAGGCTAAGAATCAAAAAGGTTTCACTTGGCTTTGAAACTCGCATAATGGACCAATAGCTCTTACAATTTGGTATCTTTTATCTTTTCTTTTTATTTTAAAAGAAAAAACTTATCTTTTATTATATTTTTTTTTTCTTTTGCAAAACTTATCTTCTATCATTGACATTTCCTATAAGTCCTTTATTTTTTGTGGTGCATAGATATTTAAAAATGTGAGGTTGATACTTGATTTCCAATTCATTATTATTTTTATGAAAATCTATATAAGACAGTTTTACAAAATCACAAACCTAAAATATTTTCACAAACTCAGTAAGAATATGAGTTGATCCGTCTTATAATCTGATTCCGTGAAACGATGTTATGAAAGTCATACTAGCTGGTTTGATACTTGATTTCCAATTCATTATTATTTTTATGAAAATCTATATAAGACAGTTTTACAAAATCACAAACCTAAAATATTTTCACAAACTCAGTAAGAATATGAGTTGATCCGTCTTATAATCTGATTCCGTGAAACGATGTTATGAAAGTCATACTAGCTGGTTTTATCCATATTAACTATAAAGAAAATGGACCAAGAACAACCTTTAAGCACAAGCAATCGATGTTAGTAATTCTTAAATTTCTTTAAATAAAGAAAGTCATTTATGTTAAATATAATTGTATTAACATCTAGTTCTCATTTTTCACTTTAAGCCTCATTTGAATTCCTCTTATCCCAAGAATACCGGCTTTTAGATGAGGTTCTTCACCTTAGTTGGAATCTAGGAAGTTAACAAATACCTCAAAGCCAAAAGAAAAGATGTTTCTGCTACAAAATATTCCATCTTCAAATCTAGAGAGAGAGAGAGAGAGAGAGAGAATATCAACTCTGGAATTTCTTTAACTTTTGATGCTTTTCAGTTAAAGGGGCACAAAATTGATGGAACAAATGACTAAATTATGAACAAAGGGATCATAACCACAAATTCCTACTTGAGAGTAGACTATACACCTTGGCCTAGCTATGTTTTTTGCTATATTTTTTTAATTCTTATAAAGTTATTACAAGGATTAGTTAAGCAAACTGAACAAAGTGCAAAAAGGGTCATACTTTCGGAACATCGTCTCCACTGTCAACCAATTCCTTGCTACTTTCTCCGACCTTTTGACTAAGTGTCCCATCTTTCTCGGCATCAAAGCTCGAGTGGACGCTATAGAGAACATACACAAGAACGACGAGGGCTGAAAAGAATCCGAAACGAATGTAGGATGGTCTATCTAAAGACCCCAACAAGAATATGTTAAGGAATATGGAAATGGAAGGTATCCATGGCATCAAAGGGACCCCCCAAAACTCCGGTTTCCGGGCTTGAGGTACCACGAAATGAAACAATTGTACAACTCCAATAGCAACCGCGATGCATGAGCCAAGCATGAAAGCCTTGGACTTGCCTGATGGCCCGAATTGCCATAGAAGAGTGAAAATGAGAGAAGTGAGTGAGAAGCAGAGCAAGAAAGATAGAGTTGGCCATGGATTAGTCGTTCCATGGGAGACATAACGCCTATAGATCACTGCATTTGCTACCATGTAGAAGACGAATAGAGAGCCAATGGATACGAGGTTTAGTAGGATGTTTAGATCAGTAAATAGCGCGATGGTTGCTGTCAAGATTCCTGGAAATAGTAAGCAAACAATGTATTGAATTAGTGCAGAGATCATAATAGGATCATTCCCTTTTGTTAGATCCTAGAGTCAATAGTTTCTTGATTAAATCAAGAAGATGTTGAAAAGTTTAAAGATATACCAAGCAACATAAAGTAATAACAGAACACACTGTTAATGATACTTGTTGATGTAAAGAAAGGTGATCTATGAAACAAGAACTGATCCTATGTACTTTCTTTCGGACACCACGAATCTGTTCACATGTCACAATTATATATTTGCATTCAACTACACATCTACATTCCATTATTCATGTCCAACCTCTTCAAACAGAGGTATTAGATCCATTCCATCACATTCTTATATCAAACACTGGTCCCACAAAACAAAAAGAATCGTCGAGAACAAAAGCCGAATAACTAATCACAATCCCTTCAAGTAGATCCAATATATTAATGACCAATGATCGTAAACAAGCAAGAATTGTCATTAATCACACGTTCTGTTTTGTTTGAACACATGTGATATGATCACTGCCCCTTTAAGATTTCAACATCATGTGAATTTTATAAAAGTCTTCTCAAGTACAACTATATGATTATCAAGTAGTCTCAAAATCTCATAGATGTGACTTAAAATAAAAAACCTAGGACCACAGAAGACCACCATATATATTATAGGCTACAAAGTACAGTGATCATGTGCAAGAAAAAAAAAAAAAAAAAAAATCAAAATGAAATAATGAGATAAGGACATACCAAGGAAGGCGGAAGCGTTGACAGGTGTGGAGGTCGTGTGGTGTACACGCGCGAACCATGTGGGGACCACACTCGACCTTCCGATGACGCACATGTACCTCGCCTGCCCCAACATCGCCACCAGCAGCGACGTCAAGATTCCGAAGCTCGCCCCTACTCCGATCATGTTCGCCACCCAGCGCCACCGCGACGCCCCCTCCTCGAACGCCCCTGTAAACGGCGCCTCCGCGTCAATCTAACCCCAAAATGAACCGATTAATGCAGTGGAAGGTGTACATTGCAGGGAGTAATTGTATTTGTGTGTGTTTACCGTATCGTAGGGAAGGAGAGCGGACATTGAAGCGGCCATTAAACAGTAGAGAGCGGTTACGAGAATCACGGATCCCGATATGCCGATGGGTATGTCTTTGGCGGGGTTTCTAACCTCCTCTGCCATGGTCGCAACGGCGTCGTATCCTATGTAGCTGAGGAAGACCATGGCGGCTCCGTTGAACACGCCCGAAGCTCCGAATGGGAAGAACCCGCCCCTGTTCTTCGGGTCCCCGGGTTCCGTCAAATTCTTCCACTCCCCTCTCCTGAACCCCACCACTATCACAAACACTATGAACAGAATGTGCAGTACTGTCAACGCAATGTTCAACCACGAACTCTCCCTCGTACTGCAAATTAATTCCCCATTGATTGGTCGTTAGAGAGAGAGGAGAGAGGAGAGTGAATTAATTAACAATGTGTAAACCTGTAGCAAATGACGAGGGTGAGAAGTAGGACCACAGCGACAGCGATCACGTCCATTTCGTTGTATCCTTCTGGCAATCCATCAATGGTGAATCGTAGCTGTGTATGTGATTTCAGGCCCAACGCAGTGCCCAAATACGCCGTGAAACTCCGGGCCACCGCGGCATTGGACAACACGTAATCGATGATCAGATTCGCGCCGGTTAAGAAGGCCATGAACTCACCAAACGTGACGCGGATGTAGCTGAAGGCGCCGCCGGCGACGGGCATTTCGACGGCGAACTCGGTGTAGCAGAAGGCGGAGAGGAGGGCGCAGAAGCCGGCAATGGCGTAGGACAGGACGACGGCGGGTCCGGCGTACAAGCGGCTGGCGCGGCCGGAGGTGACGAACACTCCGGCGCCGACCATCCCGCCGAGGCCGAAGCCGACTAGGTCGTACCATCGGAGGCTCCGCTGCAGGGCGGCGCCGGACCTTGCGCGGGCATGGCTGGTTTCTTCTGCGGAGGTTGAGACGGAGCCGGCGCGGCGGCAGAGGCGGCGGGGGGTGTCGGAGAGTGCTCGGAGGTAGGATTGGAGGCTGGAGAAAGAGGAGGAATGGGGTTCCATTGTCACTCTTCTCGTCCACCTTGAAAATTTCTGTTATGGCGTTGAAAGAATGAAGATAGTGACTGAGGAGAAGCAGCTATATATATATATATATATATATATTATATACATGTTGGGAGATGGGGTGGCGTGGGGGTGGAAACGATGGGAATAAATGGGGAAAATTGATAAAAATATCATTTAATTTTAATACTTAGTATATATCTTTTAAAGTATTGGTAACAATGCCACGTGGTGGAATATTGAAGTATCATGATAGTTAGATTTGGCAATCGAATTAGTTGATATGGTATGGTTTTTCTGATTTATAATTTTTTTTTTGTTGATTTAAATCAGAAAAAACATATCAATATTTAAGACAAAATCTAGAAATAATTTAAATATTTAAGCAAAATATATTATCATACAAAAAGTCAAAAAGTAATTAAAAAAATTTGTAAATTATTTTTCATAATTAACGAATATTTCAGAAATTGAAAAATTAATTTTAAAACTCAAAATTATTATCATAACTCTTTTAATATAAAATTCTAACCTTATTTTAATATTTGTTTAAAAGGCGATTTTTAAAAAAATATTTAAAAAAATTCTAAAAACTAATTTTAAAAACTCTGATAATTAATTTTATAAATAAGAAATCTTTCGTAAAAAAATAAGAATTTTTTATATTGAAAAACCAATTCGAAAAAAAAAAATCTTGAAAAAGTAATTTTTTATTTTTTAAAAATCTAAAAAGTAATTTGAAAAGTGAAAACCAATTCCATTTTTTTATTTTTTAAATTAATCTTATATGTATAAATTATTTTCTAAATATATATTTCCAAGATTTTTATTTCCACTACCACGAGCATAAATTTTATATTATTCAAATCAGATTTTGATTTTTCAAATTATTTTCTAAAGTGTTCAAATATTTCTAAGATTTTGTTATTAATTTTAGATTTTCAAATAAACTTTTAGATTTCTCAAAAAATTTAGTGATGTTTTAAAAAAGAAGTTTGGAATTATTAAAATAATTCTCAGATATTTTAAAATAATTATAAGATTACTTATAATTTTTAGATTTTTTTCATTTTTAAAATAATATTTTGATTATTTAAAAATGATTTTTAACTGTTTGAAATAATTATCAGAATAATTTTGATATTAAAATGATTTTCAAATTAATTTTTAGATTTATAAAATAATTTTTGAATTTTATATTAATTTTTAAATTTTAAATTGTTTTTTTATTTTTAAAAATAATTTATAATTTTTTAATTATTTTTATTTGAAGATATGAATTTTATATCATTTACATTATTTTTTGATTTTTTTTCTTTTAATATTTCATGTTTTTGACTCAAATAACAAATTTAAAATAATCTATTAATTACACATCAGGAAAATATATATATATATATATATATATATATATATATATATATATATATCATACTACATATGTTATTTGAGGGTCAAATCATTACATTAAGTGTCAAAATTAAATTGTATTTTACTTTAGAGGCAACTTATCTAAAAGAGTAGAACTCTTGTAAATGTATTCAATTTTTTAACATGTCCAACTCATAATTACTTATATGATATATCACACAAAATGAAAATTGAATTTTCAAAACAGGTTTAAATGAAGTTATGTCTCATAAAAGTTTAAAAACTTTTTGTGTATATAAAATCCAAATTAAGAGAAAATATAAATTTTGTTTTAGCAATCAAGCTACATTATATTCATGTAATTACAGATAAATCCTTGAAATGCTTTAATTACTATATATAATGTATTGTAAAATAAATATAAAATATGCCAAAGGCATCAAATTTTTTAAATGATAGAGTGATTTGATAATTTTTTCAAATCTCTCATCAAATCCACATATCCAAATGAATCCTTATTGAATTTGTTCCAGTTAATATCATAATAATGGCCGAAAAAAATAAAAATGTCATAGTATTTGGCGAAATATTTCACGAACAGTATAGTTTGGATTCAATCCATTTTTTCGTGAAAGATTGTCAACTTTCTAACTAATTTTAAATGTTGAATACCACACTATTCCACACACACAAAAGAAATTTAAAAAATATATATGTCATGTAAAAATTAATTGAATATGTCTACAAATCTTTCACCATAAAATGAATGATATTTTGAATTATAAAATCATGTTAAGTTTATGATTTAATTTGTTAAACTTGAAACCTGATTTTATAATTAAATAAAAAGTTTTTTTTCAACCAAGCATTTCCCATAATCCAAATGCTTCATGTCACACTTTTCTCCTAGTAATCTTCTTTTCATTCCATTTTGCTAATTTGCATTTGGATGAATATTTGTAATAGGAAATATAAGACAAATATTAAATTGATATAGATAATTCAAAGTGTTTCACCTTGATTATGTTGGATAATAGCACTCAACAATGGTCAATGACCCGTAGAACACAACAAAAACAAAGATACAATAAAGCAAAAACAATGTGTTTTATAACAGTCCTACGCTATTACAAAAATGTTGCAAGTCGATTCGAGGAAAGCCCTTTTTCCTTAAGATGAGATATGCTCAGGGTAGTCTCATTGGATCGTGCGTATCATCTCCAAAAAATAAAACGACTTCGTCTCTTGAGAAGTAGCACCACAATCTAAGAGATCCGACAAACTTTGGTATTTTGAGAATTGAGCTTTGGATGCAAAATGGAAAATTTGATGAAGGTTTTGTATTTTCATGTGTAAAATAATGCATGATGACCCCCTATATATAAGTCTCAGACATAGGGGTTTACACCTGATATTTGATGAGAATTTACTACCAAAAACGGCTCTTTTAATGCAAGAAAACGGCTCATTCAAAAGTTGAAATGGCCACAAAAAATGCTATTGTAACCCAATACTGCATCCTCGACCTTGGCGATGTATTACAACATAGTACTCGTCCTCGGCGCTATATGCAACAGCCCCGACACTGCATCCTCGACCTTGGCGCTATATTTCAACATACCCGTCCTCGGCGCTATATGCAACAGCCTCGTTCTTGGCGCTACAATTTTGGCCTAAAAAGATAAAGTAGGTCGGGTAAAACCCAAGCCCTGTTTGCCCAAGTCCAGCCCAACATCCAATTGCCAAGGCCGAGGTAGGGTCACGTCGAGCCACAACCACGTGTGTAGCACAAGCACACTACTCCTTAAGTATTTTAATTACTAAACTTTTCTCATGTCTTAATTTATACTTGTATTTTCAAGGTCAATCTTTCTATTTGGGATAGTTAAATACTCCTCCCACATTCAATACCTTTATATTTACATTTCAAGTAGTTAACTTTAATGCTTAATTTCTCACTCACCAAAAATTGATTTTGAGTGATTTAACATGTCTCGATTATCTACTCCAAACGTGGATTAATCTTTTGACATCCTTAAAAAGATTAACTTTTAGCCACGTAATTATTTGTTAAAGTGGTGTCACCCACCATTTTAAACATCCAATTTTCCAACAGATTATATATATTTAATCACACACTGTGATTTAATAATTTTTATCTTAAACTCACGATTGTAAATTCATTAATTTATAGCAACTTAACATTTTAATTTAATTTGTATTATATTAAATTAACATATAATTAGAGTATGTAAAGATCCACTTACATCAGACCATATAAAGAATGGGACAAATTTATTTTAACAACTAGTAATGGGAAGACAAGATGAAAAGTGAAGCACAAAGTTTAGAGATTATTGGTTTAATATTTTATCAATCCAACTCATTCTTTTTCTATAATCAATCGGTGCGATAATTTAAATAGTTTAATAATCTCAATTTAATTGACTAAATTTTGTACTCACACTCTATTAGCAAGGAGGATGTGGACTTACCATTTTCTTTAAAGGAAAATTTACTCAATATTTCTCTTGCATGAAATAGTTATATATATAAACACTAGATCGATGAAGAAGTGAAGTATTATATACACAGTAGTTAAATGATAAATGAAGTGATTTCAAATAATAATAAAGGTTAGTAATATGAGTCGAATCATAGAGAATCCATTGCTCTCTTTTGGATGTGACCTTAATTGGTAATAATAACAATAGATTCAAACCTCAAACCTAAATATTCAGACATATGTATTTTAACGTAATAGTAATTTAAAAGGAAGGAGTTATATATTATACATAAAATATTCATCACAACCCTGAAGTAATTAGGTTATCAATGTGTGTGTCTGTATACATTTAATGTAAATGTGATAATTACGTAGGAATACACAAAAAAAGATCATCACATATGAGGAATTGATGGTTATCATGGTCATTCATTTGTGATCAATCCTCAACTTTTATTAATTTATTGAGTAAACTACTTTTTTTGCCCAGTAAGAATGTCGATTGGCAGTTTTGCCCTTTTTTTTTCGGGCTTGCAATTTAAGATATTAAGTTTTAAAATTTAGCAATGTTTGCCCAATTTCATCCCGAATTGCTTATTTGGGTTGAAATTGCACGTGTTTTGCACGTGAGGCCCCTAATCGGGCTTAATTTGATGCGTTGGCATATGAATATCTGACGTGGACTTTTGTGATTAATTTATTGAGCACAATGTGTATTTTAAGTGGGGCCCACTTATTAAAAATTATTAAATTCAAAATTAATTAATAAAAAAATATCTGGTTCTTCTTCCTCGCGAAGCCCCGAAATTCTCCAACACCCATTTTTGCCCTAATTCCTCCTCCATCCACATCCCCAAGTCCCCAGGCAGCACGAGCTTGACGGCCCCTTGTATCTCCCTTGCCGACAATGTCGGCTGCCGTGTAATTCTGCAACCGCGCCGCCGCCTCTGTTATCCTCTTGAACATACTTTTTATACCCTTTGCCGGCGCTGCCGTGGCTCCTCCTCTGCTTCTTCTGACCCTTCTCCTACCCTTGATTTTCCGATTTTGATCTTTTATTGGTCTACACGTTCGACACTTCTAGGGTTCGCGGATTGATCTCCAAGTCGATGAGGCAAGCCCTAGATCAGCCCCTCAATTACGCTAGAATGTTTTGAATTTCGTCAATTTTTTTATTAATTAAACAGGAGCAGGATGGGGGAGAAGATAGTGGTAAACATATATAAAGTGGGCCCCACTTAAAATTAATAATTTTTATAAGTGGCCCCACTTAAAATACACATGTCACCTCGTAATTAATTGCAAAAGTCCACGTCAGAAAAACACGAGCCACATCACCAAATCAAGCCCGATTAGGGGTCTCACGTGCAAAACACGTGCAATTTCAGTACAAATAGGCAATTCGGGCTGAAATTGGGCAAACACTGCTAAATTTTAAAACTTAATGTCTTAAATTGCAAGCCCGAAAAAAAAAGGGCAAAACTGCTAATCGACATTTTTATTGGGCAAAAAAAGTAGTTTACTCTAATTTATTTATCCATTATATGTTTTGTTTTATTATATTATATTATGTATATATACTATATAATTAATGATCAATGTGCATATGATGTGCACCAACAAAATAAGAATGACACACTAGAGTAAATATATTACAATATTCATTATACTATAATGAAGTCAAACATACATAGTAGACATATAATTTCCAAAAGACAAAGTGTGACCTCTGCATATATAAATGGAAAATGATGATCCGAATTTCAAATTCACTTATATCCAAATATAATTTTCTATTATGAATTTCAAATTTGTCTTCAAATTTCTCTATACAAACACACCTAAAGATAAAATCTCATTAGACTAAACCAAAATTTGGAAGTTGACAAAATTTTTTGTACACTTAGGTGCACGAACCCTAAATTCATGCACTCGCATGGACTCGGCAAACATATAATTTAAATAATTTGTAATTATAAAAATCCTAAATAATTGGAACAATCCAAAAGATTCCATTATTAGTATGAGAAATTCAGACTAAATATGGATAGAGATTTAAAAAAAAAAAAAAAGTGGATGTTCCTTTTCAAAATAAAAAAGGACAGTGATTTTGCCAAATCTTCCACTCCCTAAATTCCATTTGCAACTTGCAAATCAATGTCCCCTACATATTTCAAGAGTCAAAACAAAATAATAATAATAATAATAATAATAGTTATTATTATTGTTGTTCCATGTTATTTATCTTATCCCATTTCTGATAATCTCCCACTCTTTTTCTCTTCAAATGGATAATTCTGCAAGTCTGTGATGATCAGATCAGACTGTCTTTAAGAGACTGCTGGCTGCTGCCACCTCACATATATATAAAATAACATAATAATAATATTTTTTGAATTCTTATAAGACTATTGATGTGTATACTTAAGCACAAGAGTTTCTCTAGTATATTTCTTATATCCATAATATATATATATATATATATATATATATATATATATATATATATATATATATAGTTTAAGAGTATCTTTTTGCCACTCGGAATCTCATATCATATGTAAGAAAGTGGGAGGACAGGGGTACGGGTGCTACCAGGGTCTTAAGGACCTTGACTCGTGACCGGCCTTAACTCAATCATTTTTTTGAATCTCGGGAGCAAAGCTTAAAGTCAGGGGTCAGAAAAGAAAGAAAAATCCATACCAATTCCCTTCATAAGGAATCCCAGTTCACCCGGCCGATCGTTCGGTAGTTGCAGAGAACAATCCGAACTGAGGCCAGGTTATACCCTGATCCAAGACGCAAAAGCTTATGAGCCCAAATAGTTGGCACATGAGGTGGCGGGTTTGGCTAGGTAACATAATGGACATGATCGCAGAAAGGCGCTTACGGAGCGGATCAGGCGCCGGGCACTCTTATATATATATAATTCAGGAAAGATTTGCATGCATCATCTTTTTTATAAGGGTCACACACCTGAATCCAGAAGAATCTAGATATGTATACGTACATGTATAGTATCCATGATCATATAAGAAATTTGAAATCAATTTTGACTCAATTTGAATAAGATTTTGAGGTCCAGTCTTCATCTCACCCTAATTTATAATTCCAAAAGCCAATCAAACAATTAATCCCTCCATAGTGTGGGATTAATAAGGAGAATATATATATGCAATTAAGCTATGGTTCAGACTTGAGAGCCTCAATATTATTATTATTATTATTATTATTATTATTATTATTATTATTATTATTATTATTATTATTATTATTATTATTATTATTATTATTATTATTATTATTATTATTAATGAACTTTTTAAGATATTTTGTCAAGTAAACTGTCATTTTTTTTATTCCACATATATTTAATTACACACGCATCATGTAGTTGTGTATAATTAAGAAGATTTAAATGTTCTCATCCACCAAATTAAATATAGGATAAATTATATTCAAAAGAAAATGATTTCATGTGGAGTTATTCTTGTATAATTAAATTAAAGAATGAAGCAAAATGTGGAGTTATTCTTGTATAATTAAATTAAAGAATGAAGCAAAATGTGGAGTTATTCTTGTATAATTAAATTAAAGAATGAAGCAAAATGTGGAGTGTGATTGGGTAAAGGCTAACATGGGAAGTTTGACCTACGTTAAAGAACTCCTTCATAGGCATAATGATGATGATTTATATGTACTTGAGAATTTTAGAAGAAAAGGCCATTCAACTTGGGTGGGGTGATTTTTCAAAAAATAAATAAATAAATAAATAATTGTGAAAATATGAGTTTTTTTAGGGTGTTATTGAACTATAGTAATTCACACTTTCGAAGTAAAACCGCAGAGTTTTGTTGATGGAGTCGCGCCTGGGAACCGCGACTTCCATTTTCCAAAATTTTATATATTTTTTAAAATTTAATTAGCCAACCGCGACTTTTAGTTTCGATATATTTTTGTAATTGGGAGTCGCAGTTGGCAACCGCGACTTTTTTTTTTTTTTTACCGACTTTTTCTTCTTCCTCCCTTCCTACCACAAATCATTTACAACAATATTTCATTTTCTCTCTCATCTTACTCCCCCTTCTTTCTTCCACCTCTATTTGTAAATTTTACTTTTAACATCCACCTTCAACTATTGTAATTTTTATTGTCGATGATTGCATTGCACTGATAAGTTTTGCTCCTTCATCATTTTAATTGTTTTCATAATTTATACACATTCTATGAAATTTTTTATGTAGAGTTTGAGATACAAAATATAATTTTATTATTAATATTAAACCTACATACAAACAACTCAATGATTTAACTACCTTATATTTATATAATTTTGATTTTGTTTTAATCGCTTTTTGATAGTTCTTCATATTTGAGTTTCATTATTTAAATTAAACTTTGATGTCTTTAATTTAGTCATTTATTGTGCTACACTATTTGAATTTGTATATGATAGAATAATTTACGATAGATGACACTCATACATTATTTAGAGGTATACTAAATAAAAAAGGTGATAGTTAAAAAATAGAAGTATTATATTATATATTACAAATCATGATTATATAGTTGATTCTTTTAATTAATATTGATGTGCTCATAATTTATTTGTATATTTTGGAATGTGAAGGTATGACACCTAAGAGAAATGTTACAATATTGGTGTATTTTGGAGGTCATGTATCACGAGATAAGTGGTCGGTGACGTACGATCGTGACCCTACGACGTTTTTTAGAATTAAGCGTAACACATCATTTTTTGAGTTGGTTTCCAAATTGTCTACAAACTCTATTAGGACGATGTATTTCAACACGAGCATAACATATCAATGGGCATATTGATCTCCATAGCTTGGAATCATGAACATCCGATGACAATGCAACAACCTCAGGTGAGTTCATTATCTCCTCGCCTGACAGATAATGTTTCATCTATATTTCCATCTTGTACATGTTGTGATCTATGTTTTTCCTGACTATATAACAATTTATCATTGTGTGGGCCGTAATAAAATTGGAAGTCCATTCTAAAAAA
Source organism: Scutellaria galericulata (assembly GCA_946896805.1). NCBI lineage: Eukaryota > Viridiplantae > Streptophyta > Magnoliopsida > Lamiales > Lamiaceae > Scutellaria > Scutellaria galericulata. The sequence goes on from OX335789.1 coordinate 13,904,516, forward strand.
TAAGATGTTATAATTAAAATTATTAAAAATATTTAGAAAAATATCACTTCAAAATCTTTAAAAAAAAAACAAGAAATAAAAGTATTAACAAAGACATTTACAATTCTGAACAAATACAATTCACTTTTAATACAATTAAGTAATGCACTGCAATATATTTTGAACAATTATCTAATAAAATTTAATTCTTCTGTTACCAACTATATTAATTATCTATTAATTATTCTATTAACAACTAGTCTAATTCACTTATAATATTCATTATTTTGAGCAAATAGTCTAAAAGAACAAGTAATAAAGTTATTAATAAAGACAATGACAATTATGAATAAATTATAATACAATTAATTAATGCACTACAATATATTTTGAACAATTATCTAATTAACAAACGATTCTTTTGTTACCAACTAGTCTAATTATCTATTAATTCTTCTATTATCAACTACAACTAGTCTAATTCATTTATAATATTTATTATTACAAGCCAGTAGTGTTAATATGTATTACTTAATGCCCTATGTATAAACAAATTTTAAAAATATTATAGTGTTAATCATGGGTCCCTCTCGCAAAACTGCACATGTATAGTCTAAGGCAATGAATGAAGGAATACAACATCATCATCCCTCCCACAACCCACTTTGTATGTACATGTTTGAGTATGTTCTCTTTTTTCTATCCCACATTTCAATGACTCATATATATGCACTGTATTTTATTTTATAACTACACCAACACAACAACATAGATATCTTGTTAAGTCAAAACATTATCAACATTTTAAAAAATAACATCAATCTTCCTACAAAATGAAATTCTCTCACTTAAACTATTAGAAACAATTATAAATAAGCAGTCTTCTGTTACATGATGGGATTCCAGATAGGAACAGATCGGAGGCGGCTTCACACCGACGGTGGCGGAAACAACGGCGGGAGAAACGATGGTAGTTGGGGAAGTTCTGCTAGGTGGGTTAAATTTTACAGTGGTTCTCTATACACACTATTAATTTTCTTTTTGAGAGGTGGATTAAATTTTACAGTCTTTGGTGGTGAGAGGTGGATTTAATTTGGGGAGATAGACTTTAATTTTCTCGGTGAGATGGTAGTTGAAGCTTTTTTGCGCAGAGATTCTCTCAGAGTGGCAATTGGCAACTGCGACTCCCAATTAAAAAAATATATCAAAATTAAAGTCGCGGTTGCCAACCGCGACTTCTAATTAAATTTATATATATATATATATATATATATATATATATATATATATATATATATATATAATCCGAAAAATGGAAGTTGCGGTTCCCAGGCGCGACTCCATCAACAAAACTTTGCGGTCGCAATTCGAAAGTTTTAATTACTATAGTTTAATAACACCCTAAAAAACTCCATATTCACAATTGTTCATTTATTTTGCAATTTTTTGTAAAATCACTCATTCAACTTGCCTCTTGACTAATCCATTCAAATGTCGAGTCAAGTCTAAAGTGTTTTGATCATTTTGAGAGTGTTTGCAAAACGATTGCTTTTAAAAAAGTGATTAATTGTACTAATCAGCCCAAAATTTTATATCAGATTAATGTTTCATCAGTATTGTAATTCTGTATTAAGTTTTATTATTTATAATTCAAACTCATTTTTATATGTTAATCACTATTTTGTGAATGGTGGGTCCTAAACATTATTAATACAGTATATATTATGTTTGGCCATTAATATTTCTAAATAGATTTATCGTGTTAATTGTTCTTATCTTGATAACAATACAATAAGGATACAAAAGTTTTCAAATTGTATTATGTTGGTGTCAACCTATTAAACAGTATTTAATAACATGTTAACTTGTTAAATATATTAACAAATTCTATTAAAATTTAATAATTTTTATAATGATATTTGTGTATTAAAATGAGATATTATGTTATTTAAGGCAATTTTAATTTTTAGGTATATTTCTAATAGTGCCAAATCATTATCATATCATATCATGTCTAAAAAAATCATGTTTGTATGTATTTATACTAATTCTTATTGTGTTGTGTTCATGTTTACTCTTATCATGTTTAAGTTGTTATAGTATTAACACAAAACACAATGCAATTACACGATTTGATGCCCTTGATTCTAACACCCAAATTTATACAAAAATAATCCCACCATAACTCTGCTAAAATGTGAAGATCCCAAGTTGATTTCTTGTAAGTTATAACTTTTCCAAACCGTATAAAGCTTATGTAAACAAGAAATATATATATATATATATATATATATATATATATATATATAATTGTTTCAATATACATCAAAGTCTCAATAAACACCTTTGAGCTTCTTTGCACCCACAATGAAGAGGTACTTTTCAAGTAATAGTCAAGAGGGACAAATTTAGGTTTTATTTTTCCCTCTTTAAAGGGCTATCAATTTGCAATCTTACCTAAATAAAGTAATTGGTTCACTAAAGTTTTGTTGGTGCACTGAATCAGCAAATTTATTTGGATATTGATTAATAGGATGTTAGGCATTACATATCCTGAATATCTGATATCCATATTCCACGGTTTAGAATTAGACCCAAATAAATAAATATTTAAGTTTTTGTGACAAAATTAAAGTGAGATCAAAGTTTTATTCTTTCAAGATTGTCTTCACACCACATTAACAAAAAAAAAAATAATAATTAATTTATTATTAGTTTTATATTCATTAAATTTTCTCCTTTCCAAAGAATCCATAGTTATCTTATTGCTAATGGTTACTCAACATGATATTATTGATTACGTATTCACACAGACATATGTCATCTAATCAAATGACACTTGACTAATTTTATGATCTCTATCTTACTAGCATCATTTAATATAATATAAATAAATAATTCAAATCACGTCTTTATCTTCTTGACTCTTTTTTTATGTACTTAATTATATTAAGGTAGATAAATAGATGAATTATTATTCGTCAAAAACATGATACGTCCTTCAATATAATTATGATCGTGTTCGAGGACCTCTTTCACAAAAATAGACTTTTTATTATTTATTTATTTATTTTTATGGCTATTGTCAAAATCTATGGACCTCATTTCTTCAATGTAATTGAATAGCCCAAAAAGAACATTATTATTCTCAAGGCATTTAATTTTGAGGATGGGATAAAATCAATCCAACACTTATTATTGGAGATTGAAAGAGGTTTCTTATTGGACATCCCATTAGTCAAAATAGAATCATTTGAAAGTAAAAAATTAAAGTATAGGTTGTTTGTATGGAAACTTGAAGTTGAAGATAAATAATAGATTTTTGTTAAATTATCATCTCATCTAGAATTTTAAATTATTAATGAAAATATTATTTTAACATTATTTACATTCTTCAACATACCTCTCTAGGTCATTCACCACTTAAAATTCTTATGGAAATTTATGGATGACAATGAGATACCACACAACGATAAATTTCATATCAAGACCCAATTTGTAGATTAGTTCTCAATTCTAAATCTATTTTTTAAAAGTTCTCAATAAGGGGTTTAATTTAATCTTTTTTTTTTCTCAATTTAAGACTTGAAATTTAGATTGAATTTTCAATTTAAGACAAAATTCCAATTTTTTTATTTTTTCTTTTATTTATATTCACAGATTTATTAATATTTTAATATATATTTATATTTAAAATAAATTATACCAAGTTAGTGCAATTTTGAAATGATTTTCATCCGACTTGTATTAATTTATATTATATATATATATATATAATTAATGCAATTCAAAAAATTAAAATTCCTTTTATTTTCTTAATTTTATGAATAAAAGTATAGAAATCCAATTTTAATATTAATCAATTTAATATAAATTATATTTTATGAATTGAATTAATTATATTCTTCTTTCTTTCTTTCTTTCTTTCTATCTTTGTTTGTTTATATAAATTAATAAAAGTCGGATGAAGATTGTTTCAAAATTGCACTAATTTGTCTTAATTTATCTAAAATATAAATACATATTAAAATATAAATAAATTTATAAATAAAATTAAAAGGAAAAAAGAAAAAGAAAATGAAATTTTGTCTTCAATTGAGAACTCAATCTAAATTTCAAGCTTTAAATTGAGAAAAAAAGGTTAAATTGAGCCCCTTTATTGAGAAATTTAAAAATTAGGTTTAGAATTGAGAAATAAACTATAAATTCAATCTTATTATGAAATTTATCCAACTTTTAAATGATATGACCTTTTGATACCATATTATATGATATTATAACATGATTTGATAAACTATATTTGAAGAGAAATGTTTGGATTTATTTAGTGTAACTACTTGTGCTAATATATATTTATAGAAAGTCTCCATGTTCAAAGACTATATCAGTTGGGCCCATTTAACAGTTAGGCCCATTTGAGGAAGGAAAACATTCTCATTTGTTGTTGCTGTTGTTGCAGTTGGGCCCATTAAACAGTAGGCCCATCTGAAGAAGGAAAACGCTCTCATTATTTATTATTATTATTATTATTATTATTATTATTATTATTATTATTATTATTATTATTATTATTATTATTATTATTATTATTATATAAATCATGAAATTTTTGAAAATCCGATTGTTTCATCGTACAAAAATTATAATTTTTTTTTTTTCTGTGTGCGCTAAAGCACATTTTCTTAGTCCTAAATAATTTGCTCTATTGTGCTTTTCAAAATCTTAATTAATTTTGGATCGAAAGAATTAGTTTACTAATATAGATCTTCTGTATGAAAGAAGGTTAGAATTCGAATCTTTGATCATACTTACTTGAACTTCCCATCTAGTAAAATTATTAAAATATTTTCATGAAATTATAAGAAATATATATTGTGCATATTTAGATATTTACAAAATGAAGGTTACATTTTTTATTTTTTATTTTTTATTTTTTATTTCTGGTGTGAGATGTTTAATTTCTTTAGAACAATGTCCCAATTCATGGTTTTTGGGCCTTCTTTTCTAATAATTGTAGCGATGAATGATGGGTTTTAAAATCTTTACATAAAGATGCTTAATTAGCCATATGGGCCCATAAACGATATATGGTCTCGTCTCTTAAATTAAATTTTTTTTTTTTTGGCAAATTAAATAAATTATAACTTTCATTAATAAGCATCACACGTGTAAAAATCTGCAATAAAATAAAACCTATCCATTCTTCCAAATATTCAGAAAAGGAGAGGAAAAACTAAAAGAAAATCTTATAATCCAACAGCAATGCGATTCACAATACCTTCATACATATATAATTTTAAAAATTCATACGGAATTGAATTAACTTTGATATTATTTTCTAATAAATTAATAGAAATACAAAATTACTTACATAAATGATCCAAAACATTAAATAAAAGTAGAATCAAAACAGTAGCATTGCACTGTGCGAAATCAAGAATTGACACAACAATTTGGCAGTTGTTGAAGACCAACAACATCCCAAGTCATTCTAAAAGTTCGAATAGATATTTTAATCGCTCTTATTTGTCGTTGTTTTTTTTTTTCATAATAATTTATACTAAAGACCCAACTTTTTTCCAATATCGGATCTCAAAGTACTATTAAACTGGCTTTGTGGGAATCCATAATATTGTTTCTAATATAGGGTTGGAGTCTACTTAAAAGAGGATTGTGATATCCGATTTCATTCATTTTCCACAATATTAAAAGGATAAAAAAAATGGAACTTGTTGTACCAATTGTGCCGCTCAGGCCCCACTCATATAAAAGTGTTTCCTGAACGGTATCCTGATAGATACATTTTTTTCAAAATTGACCGACCAGCTTATGCAAGTTGGTCACCTCTCGTCAAGTTAATGAGCTTAAGAAAGACGAAGGAGGAAATAATACCTAATCGGCCAGACACCTCAAGTCGGTAATTTCCATAAAACACCATCATTCCAAATTATCATTAAGTTTGAACAGGTTAATATTCTATAAAAGGCCGAGCTCAAGGTCAGTGACAAGGACGATTTAACAAAGATCCTCTCAACAATTACCATATAACCCTGAGATTGTCAATCACATCAAAACCTAGAATAAGAATTTTGAAACATGAGATTGTAGATTCTTGTTTAAGTGCTACTACTATTTAATCAAATGTAATGAAAAAGGTTAGAAAAATTGTCCAAAAGCTCTCAATTAAGCTTCCAAAACTTACCTCTCACTCCTACCAAGTTCTTTTAGCCGATTAGAACATACAGTACTATATAAAATCGAGCAAAACTCCGAGCCAAATTACTTGCATATAATTACTTATTCATTTCATTTGTCTTATCTTGATTATTTACTTGAGCTATCTTAGTTGTTTGATAAAATCAACTTTACGAATTTATATGTCAACAGAACTTGCAATTCATAATATTAGATACCTAATTTAATGATTATTGTGTGTACTAATTTATTCTTTAATACTCCTTATATTTTAAAGTTCATTAATTTTAAATTATTCTCAAATCTTCAATTAATATTCTCAAGTCAAATACGATGAGTTTGAATGTCTATATACACGTACATAATGTTAATTGTATATCTGTGTAAATAACACTATAATATAGTAACACTACATATATTAATGCATAGTTTATTTTGATTGCACAAAATAAAATATTCTAGAATAGAAAAATCCAACTCTTGGATTCCAAAGGTGTTAGTAGCCGACTTAAAGAGATCATTATCCAAAACCCACTAAATAAGTTATAAATTGACCAAAATGCCCCTCCACACGAATGTTCTTGCCACTTTCCTCCCACGAAAAGGGCGAAGCTGAAAAACGTGGTGGATAAATGGGGGTTTTTCGAAAAAACTAATTAATTATGAAGATGATGATGTGGCAATCCATCTTATCCAAATATATGTGTTCGTGTACTTTGACTCATCATGATACGTGTCCACACCACATTTGGACACGTGGACGAGATTTTTCTAAGGTGACAGCTGACGATACTTAACAAATAATAAAGTCCAAGTGTTGCCGACATCCCACGCATGCATCCCCACTCCACGCTTCCTCTTTCCTCCTCAATTACAATTATTTTAATTTAGGTTAATCATCGGAAAATCACAACAATTATTTAAATTATCATTTTAATCAAATTTTTCACTGTAAATAAAAACAACATAACTTATATGTCATATGTTTTTTTAACTTCGATCAATTTACAAAAAAAAAAAAAAAAATTACTGATATATCTTTGCAATAGTTTCACAGAGTTCAACTTCAAAAACTTCAAAAAAAAAAAAAAAAAAATATATATATATATATATATATATATAGATAGATATATTAAATTAGGTGTGTAATTTTATTTTTTAAAATTAACCGGGGTAAAAAAAAAAAAACCTACATATATAAGGTTATGTTATTTCGATCAATAATAAAAAGTTTGGTTAACATAAGAATTGAGTAAATGTTGTCATTTTTCCGGAAATTAATCCTTTTAATTTACAAAAAATCGTTTTATAAATTGTAATGGTGAGACGATGAGGCCTCCTTTTAATACGTGTATTTTTTTTTTTTTTATAAAATATAAATTGTTGATGTTTAATTTATTTTATGAAATTAGATTTGTGATATGGTTGGATAAGAATATTACTTTTAAGTTGAATTTTGGGTTTTTAATTGTTGATATTGTGTTCTGCATAGATGGTTTGTGCTATTGAGTGTGTTATTTTTGCTCTTTCTTTTCTAGGTTTTGAATTTGGTTATTCACTTTTTGTGGGACATTGAAAAGATCATTATTTATATTATTCACTTAAAAAAGTTTGAGTATCCACGTTAGTGTCATAATTGGTAATAATTTCCAAATACTATTAGAAAATGTTATTTTTAAATAGAGCCTGATATTGCAAACAGTTAATTGATCGTGGAGTATAAATCTATCTTTGATTAATCGCATATTCATATCAAATGTTACTTCAGATTAAAACATATGGCTAAATATAATGTCACAAGTTTGTATAATTCCTCGAATTAATTTTAATTTTTGCTCTTTTAATACAAAACTTTAACCAATTTATTTATTGAAGGATTGTATTAATTCGTAAGAGCCTTTTTGTGATCTAATAGTAATTTGGACGATCTACGGCATATTTTGGAGATATATAACAAGTTGACGAAATCAATAATATCGAAGTAACTTAAAAATATTTAAATATAACAAATCAAACTCTTACTTTTGTCAATATTACAAGGAAGTTTTGGTTGTTTGTCATAATATTTATATTTTCTAATTCCATAATTTTGGTATTAAATTAGTTTGGGATTTGACTAGATTGCAAAACATGGGCTGAGCTCATTGGAGTTTTACTTTGACAATACTTTTTCAACTTTATTACTATATTTAAATGATTGATTAAGATTACATCATCCAAAACTTGATTGCATAAAGAAAGAGAACAAGAATTAATTACTATATTTAAATGATTAAATCATTCAAAACTTTAAGAATTGGAATTAAATCAACTACGTCTCTAGAAAATTAGAGTAAAACTTTTGCAAGCTCCTCAACGAGTCTACTCATAACAGTTATTTTATAAAAATGATCTTGGTTGTCAGTAATAAAACTCATTTGTTACAATTTTTTAAAGTTAATAACTATTAACATTTTCCAAATTTATTTTGTTTCTTTTGCTAAATTCTTTAATCAAATTAAACAAACTTACTAGATAGATGAATATATAGGTCCTTTCCCCTCAATTACAATTCAGATCTCATATACCAAATATTCATGCACCACACATGGACCACATCCCAAAACACGTTATATTAATTTTCAAATTAAAAGTGATTACAACTTATAAATTTTTTTTCCAATATCAAAACCACGTCATAATATGGTACACAAATCAGATAGAGATTTTGATATAAAGTATCCGGTCTGCCCTAAATTAGAAAACTGCTAGGCACCCCTTGGTTTGGCACCCCTTGGTTTCAAATTCAAATTTTGACTATAAAAATTATTTTAGTGTTCTCACATCCCAATGTATTTAAGATGGACAGTTTTCATAAATAATTATTTTCATTTATATTTAAAAGACTTTTCAAATTCTCAAAATCAATAACCACTGTTGACAAAAGTCATGTTTGGAAGGGACTAAGTGAATTTTTGGATTTTATATAACAAGATTATATTGGAAATATCGATCACATCAATATTGGAAAAGGTCACACAAGATCATATATTTAATATGTATTTTTATCTAATATTTTAAAATAAGCACCATATAACACATATATAAATACTTCATTAATGAACATGTTGTATGCGTTAAAAATAATGGATCAATGTAATTGAGGATCGGGAGGGAAAAGCTGGCTAAGTGTAATAGTATATATATATTGTGAAAGTGATGTTTCTAATGATTGAATAATTTTGAAATGATATGGGATAAGTATTTGCAGGGATAACTAGTAATAATATTAATATGTAATTGGATAGTTATTTATAGGATTATATAGTAATAATGTAGTATTGTGTCTTAATTTTACAATCTAATTTTCAAGCTTGAAACAAACATGCATGATTTTGGATTTTAAATTTCAAAATCCAGACTAGGAATTAAAACTCTTCCAAACATGAGAATTAAATCAACTCGCATGACATGGGATTGAGATGAAATGGTGATATTTGATTTCACCGAAAATGTTTATATATGAATACGTGTTAGACAAAAAATTGTATGCTCCAGTCCCCAACCAACCCGATGCGTGGGCTGCTCCAAGGCACGCCCACGCGCCCCCACGTGCATTGTTATGGTGTGGCCGTGCGCGCACCTGATGAAATACTCTTCAGGTATCACACATTTACTTTTTAGGTATCACATATCTACCCTTAAGGTATTATGCAGAAACCGTGTTGTTTTCTTCTTTTTTTTTCTCTTTTTTTTTTCTTCTTTCTCCTTCTTCTTCTTAGTCTAGCTCTTTTCTTATTAATTTGTTATTCTTCTTATTTGTTTAATACATTCTTCTTCTTATTCTTCATGTATATCTTCTTGTTTCTTATTCTTCTTCAAATTGCCATAAAATCATTTAAGGTATTACATAATTACCTAATAGGTATTTGTAAATGTTACTCTAAGGGGTATTATATAAATACATTTAAGGTATTATACAAGTATATCACACATATTTCCTTCGAGTATTACATAAACACCTTATAGGTAGTTGTATATGTTACTTTAAGGTATTACACAAATATCTTTTAAGTATCACACATATTACTTTCAAGTATTACATAAATACCTTATAGGTATTTATTTATGTTACTATAAAGTATTACATAAATACTTTTTAGGTATTACACAAAACATCTTTTAAGTATCACACATATTACTTTCAAGTATTACATAAATACCTTATAGGTATTTATTTATGTTACTATAAAGTATTACATAAATACTTTTTAGGTATTACACAAAACATCTTTTAAGTATCACACATATTACTTTTAGGTATCATATAAATACCTTTAAGGTATTATATACATTTAAGGTATTACATATATACATATTAATTTTTGAGGTATTAATGATTACACTATAAGATATTATATATTTACAATAAAAGTATTACATAAGTCCCTTTCAGGTATTTACCTTTGTGGTATTAGATACTTACAAATATAAATGTATTAAAATTGGTTAAAAATATAAGTATTAATGACTATATATCTTTAAGGTACTGCACCAATACATTTAAGGTATTACATATTTAGCTTAAAAATACTACATATATTTAAGGTATTACAATGTAATTCTTAAGGTACTAGTTTTATCTGTTCAAAATAGACCAAATAGTTGTTCAGAATCCAAACTTCAAAAATTAAAATTCTAACAGTCATTTCATCGAACACTTTGCATTCATCACTGCAAAACCCAAATACGACCCCAAATACATAATCAAGCCAGCAAATCAACACAAACATCCACAACACAGATCAATCCACACCACATTTTAGTTTATCATCACTATCATCTCTCTCTTCAACTTCCATCTTAAGCTTCATCAGATTTGGTCGAGATAATGAGGCTGTTTTATGAATATAATTAAGAACATCCCATGAAGGTTTTAAGATCATAGATGGAGAGCAAACACTTGTGCTCATGACTTCATCACAACAACATTGATTGATTTGATTCGCCTCACTTATCCATGTAAAGAAAGCAACTGAGGATGAGATTCCATTGATGGTTGAAGAAGAACAATTACTGCACAAACTCTTGGATTCAGATAATCTTTTGTGATTAGAGCGGTAGCTGAGCTTGCTAATCTGAGCTCCATGAGCCTTACAGATGTGATCGAAACGAGAATTGGGGACGAGATTGTGATCCAATGTAGAACGCGATTTGCAGGGAAAGGATTTGGGGAAGGAACGCAAAAGGAAAGGAAAAATAAACTATATATACCGACCCATAAACAGAACGGGTCGGGGGCACGGATCCTAGGATCAGTGCCCTAGGGACACAAGAGTGTTGTCCTACGTGTTAATATAATAATCGTTAATATATATATATATATATATATATATATATATATTAACAACATATGTTACATATCTATCAATTTTAAATTTAAGTGAATTAACTCCCTACTATATATTACTATACATGTAAATATGTAATCATTTAATAAACATCTCAATTTCTCTGGGAAATTAAAGGGTTAAATATATAGGTACTTTCACAAATTTTATATTTTCATAAATTACATTAATATATTATAAAAATACGACAACACATATAAGACGACCTCATATATATAAATTCATAAGATAAAATTCTATTATCCACAAATCAAACTCGTTTTTATAAATTTATATATGAATTGTAAATTATAAATTAACTTGTTTTACAAAATTAAATGAGTGACTTTTACATGAGACTATCTTACAAATTATATTATGTGAGACAAATTAACCCACAACCGGGCCAAACTTCACAATCCACGTATAAATTATTAAAAATGGGTTTGATTTGTAGATAAAAAAGACTTGTCCCACAATACTATTTGTGAGACCGTTTCACACAAGTTTTTGTAAAATTAAATTACTTACATTACCTTTACCCTTAAAAAATGTATGCATATATATATATATATATATATATATATATATATATATATATATATATGTGTGTGTGTGTATGTGTGTCATCTCTAGAAACAGTAGTGTGGTATTAAATGCATGGATGAGAGTTGCAACAAGATTCCAAATTAGGTCACGTTTGTTATAATCTTTTTGGGATTTCAAATATTTTGCCGACTTTAACTTTTTTTTTTTTTTGTGGTTCAAAAAAAAAAACTTATTTTATTATGTATGGGTTATATAGTCGAAGGATCTCTTTAACAATGAATATAAATTCACCAATAACAAATATAGAAAATAAAGTGCAATATTGCTGCATCGGATAAAATAAAATAAAATGATATTGCGCCAACACAAATTGATGTTGGACTTCGATACCTAATATATGACGTGGAATGAAGTATTTTCCAAATATTGGACGTGTGCAAATGATTTGTATAGAAAAAAGAGAACACAATCGCAAGGGTATAATTTTTAGTTTTTTCACATTTCGTTTTATAATAATTGTATTTTTACTTTAATATATCAGTAGGGTTCTTGTGAACCCTTTTAAAAATCTAATTTTATAAAACTAATCATCCTAAAAATTAAATTTTGATTTGCTAAAAGAATTGATGGAGTTGTGAATACTAAAATTCAATCTTACAAAATTATATTTGTAAAAGAATCTCATATAATTATTTTAATTATTGAAATTAGTTTTAGGCAAAAGACTTATCAGTGAAGAAAGGGATAGTTTAACTTGTTTCATCGCATTACTATTTACGACAAAACATTATTTTCAACGACATATCTTCTCTTTCTCTCTCTCTATATATCCACTTTATTAATATAATATTTTGTAATACTCCATTCGTCCCACAAAAATAGGCTTGTATACTAATTTCGTCTGTCTCACAAAGATAGGCCTGTTACTATATTAGTGTGGTTTTTAACTTGTAATTCCATATATGTCCTTATTTATTTTTTAGGGAAAAAAAATTGCATTGAATGTGTGGTCTTCATTTAATTATTTCTAACAAATTCCCATAATCATTTCGTATTTCCAAATTTTCATTAATGATTAAATTGAATTACCACTACACTAATCAATAAATGCTCATTTTAATTCATATTCATTGTTAAAATATGAAAAAAAAAAACAACTAATAGTCCATGAATTCTCAAGAGCTTGGCTGATGCTTATAATTTGGGCGGATTCTTTGAATTATTTAGCTCAAAATATGCGAAAATTTAAATTGGATTAGAATTTGAGTTTCAAATTTTGTTGAAAAAATTTAGTTGTCTCTCTTCTAAATTTGAGTTGCAATTTTTGTTTAAATTTTTTAGTTTCCTCTTTTCTAAATTTTTTTAGTTGTCTCTCTTCCTTGAAAGTAGAAAAATGTATCTTGAGACAAACAATATCATTAATGCAATAATATAAGTGTGAAAATAATTTTTGTTTCAATTAATGAAACTTCAAAATTGGAGTAGAATTAAATTTTTGAACAATTAATGTATGATAAGGGTATAACTGGAACTTCAAAAAAATTCTTAATTTGTGTGAAAATAGAACTAGGTCTATTTTTGTGGGACGGAGGGAGTACTTAATAATGTGTACAACTGAAGTAGGATTTTCAAGTGGAAATTAATTAACCTGGACTGATAAAAATGAACTATATTGTGAAACAAATATGACATATTAGTCACTACTCACTACTTAATAAATTTTAAATTGTAAGAGCATAGATGTAAAGTCAATTATACATTATACTCATTAAAACTTAAAAAAATAAAATAAGTATTTCCAAACTCGATACTTAAATAAGAAAATGAAAGTCCAATTAGGATTTTCGATTCCTCGAGTGCATTATTGAATTGGGCTAACTAGTTGCTATCTAAATCTTCTATTACATTTAATGTTACATCTTATATTTCATGACATTTAAAATTCGTCATTTATTAATTAGTAATGTCATTCGATTCACGTGTGATGATTATTTTAGAATAAAAGATCTAACAAAAAATTATAGAAGATCTCATGTGAACTGATTGTGAACTATCTGAATCGGTCACCTTCTATTCTTCAATTTTTAACATACATAAATTTCGTCAATCATATTTTGGGTATAAGTATCAAATAAAACCTTAATTTTATGTGTTTTTAATTAATAATGTTATTTTTAAGTTTTAAACCGCTAGCTTTATAGTTTTATGAATTGATAATTTTACTATCTTCCATATTCTAAATTCTTAAAAATCTTAAAATCATGGCATGAAAGTGAAACAATAAAAACTCATGTTTTCTATTGCACTAAAATTTTCCATAGTGAATTTCAATATGAAGTCATCATATCCTTGTAATAAAAACAAATTTAAACAAAAGAGGTCATGAAAATTGAAAGCCACTAAAAACATGATAAAATCCCACCTTTTTATATTTTTTTATATAAAGGATTCATCAAATCAAGACGTGAAGTTGGTAGTTTAAGAAAAAAGAAATTGACTTAATCTGTGCAATGATATAATGATATTATCCTTGAAATTAGTGATCATTAGGAAAATGTGCCCACATTTCTCCCAGATTATTTGAGTTAATAGGTTGATAGATGGATTAGATAAGTATTGATTATTTGCATGTTATATGATTATTATAATTTATACCTATTTGGCTATATATTTATATATAATGTATGTTTGAAAATTTATAATTGATATTACTTATGGCTAAATTGCATATTATAAATATGAGAAAAAGCCACAACATAGATAAAAAAAATAAAAAAAATTAAGTATCACCATTTTTCCGAACCCTAAAACATGCATGAAAAAAAAATGTCATTATATAATATCATATAAAAAGAAAAATCATAAAATACGGATGAAATAAAAAATGTCATTTATGTCTAATTTCATTTTATATTATATTTATGAGCTAATAATATAAATAATAAATAATCAATCAATCTATTTCGGTTATTTACTTATGATATACTAATTTTTAATACTTGATTATAATCAATATTGATTTCCTTTAATTATTGTATTGTATGCGTATATGAAATATTTTAATCATTATGGTATATTTTTTATGTTCTTTTGTACTATTTAATCAAGGTAAAGAAGCCATATTTATTTATTCGTTCATTATTTTTATTCTTATTTCATTATATATAATAAATAGAATTGAAATTTTTTAAACAAATAGAATTACTAAAGACAAATATTCTAAATCCATCATAGTTTTATTAAGTGCAAAAATACAATATCAAAATTTTTAAATGCATACAGTAAAATTCTTTATATGAAAATCATAAAAAAGATATAATTTTTTATATATATAACATGAATACAAAAATTGTATATATAAATTAACATTACAGACACATTTTAGCGTACTCGATTTAAAAAAATTAACTTTAATAAAATGTTAAATTATTCCCCAAAAACATCTTTTATCACCAATATATAAATAAAAAATTATTCTTCAACTTATATTTTCTTTCTATATATAGACATATTATATTATTTTTAAAAATAAATATATTAAATCACCGCTTGACACTAGATGTCTAATAGTGAAGTACATAGAAATTAGAATCAAGATAGAAGAAGTCAAAGTGAATTTGGCAACCAGGTGAGAACAGTTATGAAAAATCCGGTTCGACCAATTAAAACAAAAAACGTGCTCCTTTAGCCTAGTAATTTAACATCTCGCTAACTTCCAAAATTCTCTCCGTTTATATATAATTCCCTACAATTCGTCCCCAAATCCTCCCAAAATTCTTCAAAACCCCTCGATTCCTTCATCCAACAATTGCATGAATTTCTACGAAACTATGTACAATATTGATGGACATGATGATCTGATGAGCGCCGCCGCCACGTCGTGGAGCCGGTGGGAAGACAAGATTTTCGAGAAAGCTTTGGTGGAGTTTCCGGAGGGAATCGGCGATCGGTGGCGGAAAATTGCTGAGTTTCTTCCCGGTAAGTCGCCGGAGGAGGTCCGAGCGCATTACGAGGCTTTGTTGTATGATATCTCGGAGATTGACTCGGGCCGAGTTGAGCTGCCGAGTTATTCGGATGAGTCGGCGTCGCTTGGGTGGGAGAACGAGCGGGCTAGGTCGAGGATGCCGGGTCAGATCTCGTTTGGATCGCCGGGTAATCGGAGTCGACACTCCGAAGTTGAAAGGAAGAAAGGCACGCCTTGGACAGAAGATGAGCACAGGTTTTTATTTTTATTTTCTTGTTAAAATAAATTTTGGAATATGTTCCGTTCTTGATGCATTTCTGTGTTTATTGAGTCGAATATTTCTAAGGAAAATGCGGTTATTTTGAATTTGTCGAATTTAGTTTTCTATTTGGAGAATTTCTGAACGCCTATTCTGCTCTGGATTAAAAACAGAAAATCTTGTGTGATAATAAACTTGTAATTGGGGATTTTTTGTTTCGTTGTTGGGCTTTGCTAATTTTTTTGTGAGATTATGATTTTGAGAGAACAAAAACGGTGTGTTTTCGTTAATTACTGGTTTCTGTTTTGGGGTTCATTTATGAGGGACAAGTTCTTAGTTAAATAAGTAATTGCTTGTTTATAGCGGATTCTTGATTTGTTTAAATCCTTAATATATATATATATATATATATATATATATATATTTCCTGTTGTGGTCCTTTTATTGAATTCAGAGAAAGAACTTATTGGTATTGCTTTCTATTCATGTTTGCCATTGGAAGGCGTTGGAAACTAACCACCCATTTTGTTGTGGCATTACTTCTTTTGGAAGTGTGGTTGTTGGTTGTGGTTAGAGAGAAGTGGATAACGAAGATTAAAACTTGAAGGCAGGGCTTCTTGTTTTTACGATACCTTTAGTTACTTTTAAAGGAAAGACTGAAGAAGAATTTTGATTATATTTCCGACAGGATAGTTAGGGTTGATAAATATAGGTAATATAGATGATAGGAAGAGTTTAGGCGAGTTCAGGGGAAATTATGCATCTCTTTTCATGAATGCTGATAGGAAAAACCGAATATTTCCCTCTCATTAAAACATAATAAACAGAAATACATGTACTGTCGACTCTGGTCGTAGAACTACAGTAGAAATAGATGGTGTTGATATTTGAATTCAACTTAGTGTGAAGTACTCCCCTCTAAGCTGCTTAATAGTTTTCCTTCTTCATACAAGAGTGGTATCTGTAGAAAAATTGAAGTTCTCTGCAATAAATGCATTATGTTGTAGGAAAGTGAAAGTCTGATGTCTAAAAATGAAAAAAATATATTACTTGAAAGTTCGCATTTACTAGATATAAAAAAATGAAATAAAATCTTGCAACTTACTTGAAAATTGAAACAAAGACTGGGCAGGCTTGTGAAGAGTTCTATTGTAAATCTGGCTGATTATAGTCAGGATGTCATGCGTTTTTGAGTTGCACAAGTGTCTCCAAAAGATGCAGTAAAACCCTTGATATATTTGCCAGCTTCAATTCCGTTTTATACGTTGTTTCAGGTTGTTCTTAATTGGGCTCGATAAATATGGCAAAGGTGATTGGAGAAGTATTTCAAGGAATGTAGTAGTATCGAGGACTCCAACACAAGTTGCAAGCCATGCTCAGAAATATTTCCTCCGTCACACTTCAGGGAAGAAAGAGCGAAAAAGGTCGAGCATTCACGACATCACAACGGCCATGGATAGTTTGACAGTGCCTGCCCCTGCTCCGACAAACCTCCCCAATCAGGGGGGCTTCCAAGACTTTAATTTTTCCATGCCGAGGTGAAGAATCAGAAAGATATTTTCTCTGTAAATATTACAAATACCTCTCTATACTAACAGATAAATTTGTAAAGTCTTTTCGCTTATTAGTCATGATTAGAGAGATGGTTGGTAGATTTAAAGAAATCAAAGGTTCTTCAGTTGCTTGCTCTGATGCTAGTTGTAAATAAGAGATCAAGTTATATGTAGTTCAACTTTGGTTAACAATTGGTTGGTTTGATATATATTTTGTTGGTGATTCGAATGTATTTATGTCAATTTATGACTACTTTTACTTTGGATTAATTATTAACTTGTTTCTTGCTCTTAGTGTAGCATTACGGTTTATATCTAGGATCACATTTTTATCAACTACAAACCAAACATTGATTTTGAAAAACAATGTCATGGTTTGAAAATTTAATATATATATGTCCTTTATATTCACCTGTCGTCGCGTGCGCCCGACGGGAGACAATGGGTGCCCGTGCGCGCACATCGAGCACCCGTCCTGGTACCACGCGCGCACATCGGGACGATGTGCGCGCGCACCGCGGTCCCGTCGTCGGGCACGCGCACTGATGAGTGACTGTAGGTGCCCATCGCGCGCAGTCACCTGTTCGCGCGCCTGACGGTAGACAATTTATTTATTTATCAATAAGAAAAATGTATTTATTTATTTATTTATTGGGTTAATTTATTTTGTTGTAGGGTTAATTTTATTTATTATAGGATTAATTTATTTATTTTGTTAAGAGGGAAAATCCAATATTAATTAATTATTTATTTATTAATAAGGAAAATGTATTTATTTATTTATTGGGTTAATTTATTTTGTTATAGGGTTAATTTTATTTATTATAGGATTAATTTAGGTATTTTGTTAAGAGGGAAAATCCACTATTATTTAAGAGGAAAAAGGGTCAATACCGCGGTATCCGACACTGTGGGTTCTGCATCTCAGTACCGTGGTATCCGAAGCTTGTGGGTTCTGCATCTCAGTACAGGACGCTGAAAACCATAAGCTGGGTTCTGCATCTCAATACCGCAGTACCCAAGCTTGGGTTCTGCATCTCAATACCGCAGTACCCAAGCTTGTGGGTTCTGCATCTCAGTACAGGACGCTGAAAACCATAAGCTGGGTTCTGCATCTCAATACCGCAGTACCCAAGTATCTGCATCTCAGTAGCTTGTGGGTTCTGCATCTCAGTACAGGACGCTGAAAACCATAAGCTGAGTTCTGCATCTCAATACCGCGATATCCGACGTTGAAAAATCTCAGTACCGCGGTACCCTGGGTACCGCGGTATCGGGAGGTTCAAACAAGTTGTCTCGGAAAAAATTAGGGTTACACGTAGATTATGCCCATAATCCACGTGTGACCCTACCCTAAGTTTCGAAACAAAAATTTAAGCAACATTCAAACAATTCAAACCCTAAATCAAAAATTCTAAAATTCAAGTAAAATTCAAACAATTCAAGAACATATTGTTTAGGATAAATTCAAACAATTCAAACAAATTACTCTAAATCCTAAATAATTTAGGATTAAACGTGGATTTCAAGGATTCGAAATCCACGTTTAAACCTCCATGAATTTAAATAGATTTCAACAAATTTCCACAAATTCGAAGGATCCACAAATTCTAAGGATTAAATTACTAACCTCTCTTTGTTGGTTTGACATCTTCGTGTTAAACGTGGATTTTCAGCCAAAAATTCGAATTTCCCCAAAATTGAATTATGCAGTGAATTTTTTCGTTTTTACTTGAGAGAGACGGGTGAATTTAGTGAGAAAAAAAACGTGTAGTGGGGGTGGGGGTGATTTAAAAATTATTTGACCAAGATTCCCTTTGACTTGATTCGATTGGATGTTGTTAAAGGTTGTTGTGGGGTAATAAATGTCCCAATCAAAATTAATGAAATTTGTGGTATTTTTGGATATAGAATTCTATTTCATGATATAAAAATCCCAATTTTATTTTTGGTGATATTTTTTATCACACTTTATATTTTTTGTGGTATTTTGTGTTGCTCCCCTGTATATGTATGTATGTAACAATTGTTAGCGTGTTAAACTCACAACATAGAAAGTAATTCTTTTAAAAAAGATTAAAAATGTAATTTTAACAAATCAACAATGTACACATTAGCATAAAATCATGATGAATAGATGATTGATTTCGATTTCTATATGATTAATACTTAAGATATTATATCAATCAATTATATATTTAATGCATGGTGATACATATTTGGGAGAGAGATCGACCACTGTTGCAAACGTCATGGAACCATATTAAAAGTCCCATTCAACAAGTTACATCAAAAGTGGTCAAATAGCTTTAAAAAAAAAAAGAGAGAAAAAAAAAAAAACAATCGCACGTGTGAAGTATCCTTTACACATCGTAAGTTGTAACAGCATAGTATTCTCTAGATAGACCACCGCTAACTGGTTTGGACAAAACAATGATAAAGATTTAAATTTTCATGAAAGCTTATTGGAATCAAGCATTGAATATGAATAAATTACAATCAAATCTAAAATTTTCTAATAGACAAAAGACTTGACTAAAAAATCATGTGTAAAGAGACGAAAAACCACCAAAATTAAATCAACGAAACTCGAGTATTTGAGTTATAAAGAAAGAATAGTTAGGATATTTTATTGACTTAACAAAGTCCACTGATTTGATTTCGGATAGGGCCAAGCCATCTATTGCAAATGGCTAGTGATAAATTTTGAATTCCAAGAAATGCTGCCAAAGAAAAAAAATTGCAACTTGCTTAGATGGGCCCTCAAATGATCGGCTTTTATGTGGAAAAATCACAATCTGGCATCATCAAGATAACTTATACTAATATATAAAAGTTTACAATGTTGAATAAATATGAAATTACCTACTATTTTAAGACTTCTAACTCTGATATTTTCCATTGTCAGCTCTGAATCACCATGGCAGAACAAGGCAAGATTCTTCACATAGTGATGTTCCCATGGCTGGCAATTGGCCATCTCCGGCCATTCTTCCACCTATCGGAATGCTTAGCTCGAAAGGGCCATCGGATTTCATTCATTTCCACTCCAAGAAACCTTCAAAGAGCTGTGAAAGTACCTCAAGATTTATCCCACCTTATCAATCTTGTGAGCATTCCTTTGCCTGAGGTGGAACACTTGCCTTCCCATGCAGAGTCTTCCATGGATGTGCCTCATGTCAAGCAGCAGTTGTTGAAAGTGGCTCTCGATTTGCTCGAGCCTAAGATACGTTCTTTTCTTGAGAACACACAGCCCAAACCTGATTGGATTGTATATGACTATTCCTCTCACTGGGTGCCACAACTGGCACAAGAAATCGGCATCTCTAGGGCCTTTTTTAGTCTCTTTACGGCTGCTTTCATGGCGTTTCTTGGGCCTCCATCGGCACTGATGGGCCAAGAATATAGCAGCAGGTCCACGGCTGAGGATTACACAATCGTGCCCGAGTGGATTCCTTTTCCTTCGAACATGACTTTTCGTCTTCATGAGATGACTAGGAACATCGAGAAAGGTGGTACTCCCAACCTCTGATCTCTCTTTTTCTCTCTGTTTTGACCTGAAGTATTGGTTTGTTACCTTTGGAAACAGATGCAGTTGGCAACGTGTATGATTCAGGCACGTCTGATCCGGCCCGCTTTGGGATTTCCATAGATGGAAGTGACATAGTGATATTCAGATCCTGTGTTGAGTTTGAACCTCAGTGGTTTGATGTCGTTCATCAGCTTTACCACCAGAAACCAGTTATTCCGGTCGGTGTTTTACCAACCGGAGATGATGAAATTGACAGCAACATAGAGTGGCTGAAGATCAGAGACTGGTTAGACCTGCAAAAAGAGAAGTCATTAGTGTATGTTGCACTTGGAACTGAAGCTGCATTGACACAGAAAGAAGCTCATGAGTTAGCCCTTGGTTTAGAGCAATGTGGATTACCGTTCTTTTGGGTGTTAAACAGAAACTACCTGTTGGAGATGCTCCCAAATGGATTCTGTGAAAGAGTTAGAAACAAGGGAATGGTATACACAAAATGGGCCCCACAGATCAAGATACTCAGCCATCCAGCAGTTGGGGGATTCTTGACTCACTGTGGATGGAACTCGGCTACAGAGGCGCTCGGTTTTGGAAAAGTTTTGATCTTGTTCCCTGTCATGAATGATCAGGGGCTGAATGCTAGGCTTTTGCAAGAGAAGAAAGTGGGAGTGGAAATACCTAGAGAAGAGAAAGATGGGTCGTTCACAAGTGAATCGGTAGCTGAGACTGTGAGGTTGGCAATGGTTGGGGAGGAGGGAAGAACTGTGAGAGAAAATGCAAGGAAAATGAAAGATTTGTTTGGGAGTAAGAGTAGAAACAACTCTTATATCGACAACTTACTTCACCACATGACGGAAACAAGAGGGCCATCTTCATCACAATGATAGGGTGGAATACATTCCTACTACAATCCACCAGATATAATATTGACAGTTTTAAGGATTATTTAAATTTCAATATGCATGATCAAACATATCACAGATATGCTATGTTTGGACAATAAAGCGGCAAAACATGCATAATACCATACGATTTGGTCTCTGTTTTCACATGGATATCTAGCTATTGATACCAATGGCAATGCCATCATTTATCTGTATGTCAATTCTCATTAGGCTATAAACTGAAGTTCAGATAATAGAAAGAACAAGGCAAAGAAACTAAATTTCGATCAACAAATAGTCGGTGAAAGCAACTCTATCATAGAAGCATTTTGAAAATGTTCACAAGCCACCAGACCTATATACAAAGATCAAACCCTAAACAAGAGTTGCACACTGTAAGGTACATTTATTTTCTCAGTAGGGTAGAAACTAGATATTTACAAGTCATCCAAGTTATGAGAATCCACTTCAGCTCTTATGAGAACCTTCTTCAGCCTTCTGCTAAAAACAAAAAGAAAACGATGGATTTGAAGCCAAAGGATACACAAAGATAAATTAGCAAAACAAACAAACAACTTTTACATCTATGTAGACATATATAACCGAAGAACCTTCAAGGATGATGCAGTGTGGCCAATCCCATTCATGTAAAACATTAAAGTTATGTTCTTCAATACACTATGTGATCAAACCACTGTTCTATTTGGCATCAATAACAAAGAGGATGATCTTACACTTTTGCTTTGATCTAAATACACCAATAACACCATAACCCTTACCATGACCAAAAGAAAACATCAAAACTGCAACAAAGTATATCAATTTCCCTTCACTTCAGCTATGCAAATATTTTCTCCTGTGAAAACCTTAACCTCTAATCATGTATATTACAAATTCACAGACATCGCCTCGTAAAGAATCAACCATGAACAATATTCCCCAAATTTAAATGATTTAGTTTCAGATCATCATCACAGGTAAACAATTATATTGCCATCATTTTTCAACAGATGATCATGACACAAAATTTCTTTCTTCAAGAATCAGGCACCTCAAAGTCATTAATAAATTAGTGTAAAATAACCACACGTTTTGCAAAATCAAACCAAAAAATTACATCCGACAGAGCATCAAAATTTAATAAAGCGCATTATAACAAATTAACAAATCTAAAAAAATTTAAAAAAACCTTGTCGGATTTCTCCTTTTCAGCTTTCTCCTTCTCTGCCTTCTTCTTCAGCTTCTCCATCTTTTCCCTTTCCATTTTCTTCACCAAAAAAAAAAACGACAAAATCCAATTTCCAACCGAAAACTAAAAAAAGAGAAAATATATCATAAAAAATGAAAGCAAAAAATTACCTGAATGTAAACGGTCTCCCTAGCACGCTCTTCTTCACTGAGCACACGACCTTTGCTTTCGCTGAAATAACGAAGGCTCGAAGCCGACGATGGCCTGTTGCCTTCCATTAAACGACGCAGTATACCACGCAAAACGACAGATGATCGCATCGTCGTCATCTTCTTGAAGAGCGTTCCAGCGAAATCTTTCTCTATATATAAACGGTAGATGTTACGTGGCTTAAATAGTGGACATGGGTGTGTCAGGAGGTGTATGCGTCACTCAGTGCTTATCCCTTTCCTATTTTTTGCACTTAGCTGAAACAGTATTTATAGGCTATATGTACGTTTTTTTCATTTGAATTCTGATGAATGAAAATATCTTTTCTGTCTCTATAATTTTCCTCTCTTCTCCGAGTCTCGATCAGTGAATGTGAATTAGGGGTTTTTCATGGTATCCAGAGCGTAGGTTGCAGCGATGGTGCGCATTGCTTGGAACACCAATTGGCCTTCGATTGGAGGCAGGAATGCTGAATTTGCGAATGCGGATCAGGAAAGGGGGAACGATGCGATGCAGATTCACGGATCGGATCACCCAAGATTGATACTTGTTTCAGCGAAATTATCAGGTAACAATTACCTACCATGGAGTAGATCAATGAAATTAGCTTTGGCTACGAAATCGAAACTAGATTTCATTACTGGTAGTACACAACCACTTGATGAGGATTCGAAAGAGTACGAGACATGGTATAAGGCTGATAGTATGGTGATTAGTTGGATTTTAAATTCAATTTCTCCTGAATTTTCCGAGGGTTTCATGTATGCTAATACGGCTTGTGAATTATGGGAGGAGATTAAGGAATGATTTGGTGAATCGAATGGTCCGATATTGTATCACTTGCAAAAGGAAATTAACAATATGACTCAAGGAGAAAACTCAGTTATGATCTATTTTTCTAAGTTGAAAAAACTGTGGGATGAGTACAGCAACTTAGTACCACATCCAAATTGCAAGTGTGGAGCAAACAAAATAATAGCTGAGAGAGAGATGAATAGTAAACTGATACAGTTTCTCATGGGTTTGAATGGTGAGTTTGAGCATGTGAAAAGTCAGATCCTGCTAATGGAACCTCTGCCTACTGTTAATAAGGCCTACTCTATGATACTGCGCATGGAGAGATAGAAAACGAACACTAATCCGCTTACAGATATGGGAGATGGTGTTGCTATGAATGTGAAGACAGTCAGTGCTGGCAGGGGAAATGCCAGAGGTGGTAATCAAGGTGGTAGAGGTTATGGAAGAGGCAGGGGAGGTTTTATGGGAAGGAAAAGTAAGGAGGAACGAGATGCACTGGTGTGTGAACATTGTAAGGGAAAAAGACATGAAATGCATGAGTGTTTTCAACTACACGGTTATCCAGACTGTTACAAAGAACTTAAGGCTCAAAGGAATCAATACACTGCACATGTAACTGATACCTTTACAAAGGACAAACCAACACAAGGAGAAACCAGCAAGAGTATTCCCTTACATGATGTAGCAATGTTGATTCAGCAGGAAGTTGCTAAATATTTGGGAGGGAAAACTGAAATGACAAATCATGCACTATCAGGGATGAACTATCCAGAATTTGCAGGTATACACACATCAGTAGATGCTCATTATGCTTTGTCATTACTTGAGGTTATGAGCATTGGCATATGGATTTTGGATATAGGGGCTAGTAGGCATATATGCATGAATTCTAACCAATTCTCTAAACTAAAACCTCTTCCTAGTCCTATCTCAGTCTATCTTCCAAATGGAAATATTGTGTTGGTTATACATTTTGGGGATATTCATATTCTGGATAACCTCATTCCCACTGATGTGTTATATATACCATCCTTCAAGTGCAATCTAGTTTCCATTGCTCAGTTAACACAAACCTCTAACCTAAAGTGTGTTTTCTTTCCCACACATTGTGTGCTCCAGGACCTATTTACTGAGAAGGTGTTAGCTGTTGGCAAGGGACAGGGAAGATTGTATATACTCACATCAGTATCCTCTTATTTTCAGTTTTCTGATAATAAAGCGGTTGCATCTACTTGTGTTGAATCTTTTGAAATTTGGCATTCTAGATTGGGACATGCTTCCCCTTATACCCTTAAACACTACTTTCTTGAAAGGGATGGATGATGTATCTTGTCATAAGACTTTTGAGATCTGTGATATTTGTCATAAATCAAAACAACATCGATTGCCTTTTCCTGTCAGTTCTATACACAGTCATGCTTGTTTCGATTTACTCCATATTGATTGTGGGGACCACATAGTCAACCTTCTATTACTAAAGCCAAATATATGTTAACCATAGTCGATGACTTTTCTAGAGTCACTTGGGTCTATAAGATGTCTGATAAAGCACATATTCCACACTTCTTATCCATTCATTTCAAACTGATCCATACACAGTTTCAAACCACTGTTAAGAGAGTAAAAACTGACAACGACACAGAGTTCTTGAGCGATGAGTGTCAACATCTTTCCATAGCCTTGGGATCATGCACGAGAAGACTTGTACCTACTCTCCTCAGCAAAATGGGGTGGTAGAACGGAAGCACAGACATATACTTAACATAGGGAGGGCACTCATGTTTCAATCACATTTACCTCCTACATACTGGCCTTTTTCATTATTGGCAGCAACACATGTTATTAATCTCCTTCCTACAGCAGTTCTGAAATGGAGTACACCTTATGAGAAGCTCTATACTAAACCTCCAGATTACTCACATCTCAAGGCATTTGGGTGTTTAGCCTATGCTACCAACCTTACTCCCTCTCATAAATTTGTCCCTAGAGCTCTCAAATGTGCTTTTCTTGGCTATGTCCCAAGCACAAAGAGATTCAGACTACTCGATCTTGCTTCTCATAAAATCTTCATCTCTAGGGATATTCAGTTTTATGAAAACATTTCTCCTTATACTCCTACACCACTCCATACTTCAGCACCATTACCTACTCCTTTTGCCTATGATGATCCTCCTTCAATACCTTCATCATCTTCTCCTTCTATACAATCCTCTCCAGTCCATGTACTCAGACAAAGTACCAGAGTCAAAAAGCCACCTGTATGGTTAAATGACTATGTTAGTCATACATATTCTGATTTTTCACTACCTATTCCTCCTTCACCTATATTCTCTCATGCATATATGGTCTTTCTAGCAAAGGTGGATGATGTTTCAGAACCCCAGACCTATAGTTAGGCTAGAGGGGTTAAAGAGTGGGAGCAGGCTATGGATAATGAGATCAAGGCCCTTGAATCTGATGGTACTTGGGAAATTACAACCTTACCTCATGACAAGAAATTGATAGGTTGTAAGTGGGTTTACAAGGTAAAAAGGAATCCTGATGGTAGTGTGGAGCGTTTTAAGGCACGTTTAGTTACGAAGGGATACCATCAGATTGAAGGCATTGATTTCCATGATAGTTTTTCACCGGTGGCCAAAATGGTCACTGTCAGCTACTCATTGCTTTGGCAACTTTGAAGGCTTGGAGTTTATATCACATTGATGTAAACAACGTTTTTTTGCATGGGATGTTGCATGAAGAAGTATATATGAGACCTCCTGAGGGCTATCCAGTTCCTTCTAACTCAGTTTGTCTTCTCAAAAAGAGCTTATATGGCCTTAAGCAGGCCTCGCGCCTATGGAATGAGGAGTTTGTGTCTAAGTTGACAGTTTATGGGTTGGTTCAGTCCCCCCATGACCATTGTTTATTTATGCAGGCAGTCAATGATCATTTCTTGGCGTTAGTGGTTTATGTCGATGATATTTTGATTACAAGTTCTGATCCTCTTGCTATTGCTTCTCTCAAAAGCTATTTGAACACCCTTTTTACCATTAAGGATCTTGGGTATGTGAAATACTTCTTGGGGCTTGAAATTACCCGTGGTCTAGATGGTACTTACCTCAATCAACGCAAATATATTACTGATATTCTTCGTGATTTTGACATGGCTGAGTGTAAGCCTACTGCTACTCCTCTACCACCGGGGTTAAAATTGGCTGCTTGTTCTGGAGATCCACTTCCTGCTCTCCATCGGTATCGCCAGCTTGTTGGGCGTTTACTCTACCTGAATTTATCACAACCTGATGTTTCTTATGCGGTGCAGCAGCTCAGTCATTCGTGAACAATCCCTATACATCCCATTGGGACGCTGCTCTTTACTTACTCCGTTATCTTCGTGGTACTACCTGCAAAAGTCTCTTCTATCTCACTACTTCTTCATTGGGTGTAGTTGCCTATTGTGACGCTGATTGGGGGGCGTGTGCTGATACTCGTCGTTCTTTAACGGGGTACTGTATGTATTTTGGTGGGTGTCTGGTTTCTTGGAAGTGTAAGAAACAGAACACCGTTTCTCGAAGTTTTGCCGAGGCCGAATATCGGGCCATGGCGACGGCGGTCTGTGAGTTGAAATGGATTCATTATGTTCTGACTGATCTTCATCTGTCCATATCCCTTCCTATCTCCCTTTGGTGCGACAATAAGGCTGCCATACATATTGTAGAGAACCCGATCTTTCACGAACGGACTAAACATCTCGATATTGATTGTCATCTGGTACGTGATCAGTTTAAGGCTGGTTTTGTCCGTCCACATTATGTCTCTTCCTCCTCTCAGCTCGCCGACATTTTTACGAAGAGTCTTGGTGGATCCCCGTTTGCGCTGTTACCTAATAAGTTGGGCATGGTGGAATCCCCCATTCCCACTTGAGGGGGGGTGTTGACTTGTAACAGCTTACGTGGCTTAAATAGTGGACATGGGTGTGTTAGGAGGTGCACACGTCACTCACGTGCTTATCCCTTTCCTATTTTTTGCACTTAGCTGAAACAGTATATATAGGCTATATGTACGTTTTTTTCATTTGAATTCCGATGAATGAAAATATCTTTTCTCTCTCTATAATTTTCCTCTCTTCTCTGAGTCTCGATCAGTGAATGTGAATTAGGGGTTTTTCAGTAGAAAAAGGCGGGTGGGACCCGGGTTGATTTCGGGCCGGGTCATGGATAGAGACTTCCAGAGTTAAGTCGGTGCTGTGTAGTGCACTGTATTCGGTTCGGTTCGTAGCGTATTAGTGTAATTCATGCTACCCAATGTTTGTTAATTAAGTTGGTGTTGTTTTAAAGGGGATATACCAAAAATTGCAATTTAAATAAAAAGTTATCAGAATATGAAAATTTTGGGTGTTAGCAAATTATTGTAATTTGTGGATGGGATTACGACTTCAAGACTCGAACGATGTAGTTGAGTCTCAAAATTGCAACTTCCATTTTTTTCCATTTTTTATTTTTTTAAATTTAATTAAAAGTAATTGTTGACAACTACGACTTTAATTTTGATTTTTTAATCCTATAAAATTACACGAAAATTAATTTAATTTCCTTATAATCCTATAAATTAATTAAAATTTGTGTAACCCTTACACAAAAAGTGTGTATATTAGTGATTATGCTGTCATTTCTGACTTTATTTAAAAAAAAAGTAATTTTGTCAATTTTTTTGATTTATAATAGAAAAGATACAAAACTATATTTGATAATAGAAATAGAATCTCTTATATATATTAGTGTAATATAGTATACCTTAATTAAAATTTCTAAATCAACATGTAATTTCTTTTTATCAAAATATGTAATTTTATTTAATAATACATAAATACGGAATTGTTTCTCACCACCTTCTTTTTCAGTGGGCCCATTTCTGCAACATAATGGCATAATCAAACATTCTTTCCCATTTTTTCAACTTTTTTCTTCCTTTCATTTCTTTGCCTATATTCTTTCAAATTCAAACCCTAATTTAATTCCATTGATCTCTTCTTCCCTCGTTGCTCGATCTTAGTCCAATCGATTGATTGTCTTCATTGTATCAGAAGGATCAGAAAATGGTTTCGGCAAACAGAGAAATGGTTGTGTACTGCTTCGATACACTAGTGGCGCACTACAACAACGAAGAAGCTCCTCCTCCTGCATTCGATGAGGGTCAGCAGTATGAATTCCCCCCTCTCTGTAATTTTCCTATGTTTATTGTTTGTGGTTGGATGTGAGTTCTTTTTTTTTTTAATCTTTCAAGTTGGTTTTCAGTTGTTTTTTTGCTTCATGTTGGTGTTTTTTGTTTCAGTTATTGTGTTTATGGAATAGTGAAGCGATTTTATTTTCAACTGTTTAGATGGATAAAGCTTCTAGCTTTCCTGTCCTTGTGCATTTGTATTTGGAAGAACACCTTTGTTGTGGTTTTGGATAGAATGCAGTTTTTTTTCCCCAATATAAAGAAAATGGAAAGTTTATTTGGTTCTCCTATACAGTTAAAAGAATAAATAAAAATAAATAAAGGTCTTGCAATTCTGGAAAAACAGTGTTCAATATTCCAATTTGGTGATTTTGCGGCAATGGCTGGTGATTGGGATGTATACTAATGATGCAAATACTTTTCGGGTCAAACCGTTTAATTGTGAAAATGTTCTTGGTTTCGAGATAAAAAGCTTGGAATTCAGAAATGGATGATGTTCTAGATGTATTAATGTCTATCCTCTATGTACCTTAAAATTTATTTATGAAAATTAGATACTCTGCGCAAATTTTCTTTTGAACCAGTGGATTATTATTTTTTCAGGACTTTCAGTTGAATTATAAAACCCAAATGGTATCAAGCACTGCCATCCTGTATCTGATTTTCTTAGAACTGTATGTGCCTGATGCCAACGACTGTTCATTTTCTTTTCCTTTCCTAATTGGGAACTGAATGGATTTATGACTGGAATGACTGATCTCTGGTTTCTAATAAATATGTGCATGCTGACAACGTGATATCTTTTGACATTTGGTTCATACCTTGTCCAAATTATACACTTTTGTTTCAGCCCATTGTTTGTGACTTGGAAGAAAGTGGTCAATGGGGCTGAGCCCCGTTTACGTGGATGCATAGGGACTCTTGAAGCTCGCGGTATAGTCAATGGTTTCAGGGACTATGCTTTAACAAGGTAATTAACTATTAAAATACTCCAAATCCATAGCTGATTCTTGTGTTTATGCTCACTAGTTTTGAGGCCTTAGACTTTGATATATCCTGATGATTCTATCATGCTTTATTATGGTAGTCAACTGTTGTATTGTTTGCTTATGTGCTACATTATTAAATTCAGCTTGATTGGTGTCACATGCCATTTCTGTAATTTATCATAGAATTGGTGAAAAGATTGGCTTTCTATCTTACCTTTTTTCCTTTTTCATTTTTAATTTGAATCATTCTTAGTAGAAATACTTATGCTTACAAGTTACAACCTTTCCAGATAGTGTTGCCTCTGCTATTTTTCTTTTTGGGTGTGTGTACATATATGATGAAGTCTCAATAGCAAGGATAATTTATTAATGCAATTCCTGTTCCATGCCTGGACAATAAATAGAGGAAGGAGGGGAATATTTACTTTTTGCCACTGTGAATGGGGTTTATAGCCTCTTTCGCATTCTAGAATTTTATCAAAATGCTACTGTAAGCATGTATAAAACAATGTTTGCACTTTTTGGTATGAGGTATTGATTGTGATTTTATGTTTGTTTTGTAGAAAATTAAATAAATGAATTGCAATATTGCTTAGGTCTTGAATATGGTTAATGAAGTAGGTTCTGTGAAAAATACTTATAAAGTTTGATGACTCAAATAGGCGAAATCTTGATCTGGTTATAATTTTATTATATGAAGTCCACTAACATTTTTGCCTTATCTTTCTTGACCTCATTCAAAATGCGGGACACATTCTAAGTGTAATTTTTCGAACCTTAGTTTGGAGACATGAATGTTTCGCTGGTCTGGCACTGGAAATTTTGGTTATTATACATTAATTCTACTGGTGCATGTAGTCATATACTGTGCTTGGAGCAACAAAGAAGTTAATTAATGGGCATGTCCATGGAACTTGAGATATTAAATACATGAAATGGGTATTAATGACAGGTTCCTATTAATTTAGAAGCTTGCAGATTGTCGTACAACTTGGTAGTTGGGATGTGCTCTGTCGTTTTAAATCTGGAGGGCAGCAGACTGTTTGTTTTAGAATGTCATTTTGCCTGGATCTTCTATGATCAGTATTTTTTTATTATTATCATTTTTTTTTTGGATTCTCCACTTGTTATTTCTTTACGAATATCTTCATCAACCATTATTCGATTCTTTCTGCTAGCATTTTTGCATGGGAACAAGTTCCTTATTTCACATAATTTTAGTTCTATTAACTTTTAAGAGATATGGGACATCTGCAGAATAAACTTGAGGTTGCCTGTATTTAGTTATGTCATAATTATTAATAATATTCTTTCATGGAGACATCTTAATAATATTATTCTTAGAAATCTTGTTGCACTATCTCATGCATCTAGTATATATTCTCAGTGCACTCAGGGACCGAAGATTTCCCCCTATACAAGCTAAAGAATTGCCTTACTTGGAATGTACAGTTTCCATCCTGGCTAACTATGAAATTGCTCAGGACTACCTTGATTGGGAGGTGTGCGATCTCTTGAATCTTGACCGTTATCATTAGTATATGTGGTTTTGTATTCTATTAAATATCTGATAAATAATATATTGTGAGCATCTGAACTGAATGAAGATGCAACTTGCCATATCATACATCCTTTATTTCTCAAATGGCTATCATCCTCATTTATTTTTACATTAAAAGACCCAAAGCCATATGTGGATTTAAAAATGATGATATAAATTTTAAACAAGAACACCTATTCCTCAATTAAACATGAATAGCGCGATAACCTGATAGGTTTCTCCATCTGAAGAGATGTGGCATGCATGTATTTCTTAAGCCTGTAGAATCTATTGAATTCAGTGAAATTGCGTCCTGTGCAGGTTGGGAAGCATGGAATTATCATTGAGTTTACTGATCCTACCTATAATACAACCCGAAGTGCCACCTACTTGCCTGAGGTTGCTGCTCACGAAGGTACATTTTGTTATGGTTTATTTCCCCTTGTAAATATATGATTCTGTAACATGTTGTGAGCAAAATATCTCAGCTAATAGAACTATGATGTCAGGTTGGTCAACGAGTGAAGCAATTGACTCATTGGTAAGAAAGGCAGGTTACAATGGCGCCATAACCGAACAGCTGCTAAATAGTATTAAGCTTACTCGATACCAGAGCACCCTCTTTACCATGACTTACAGTGATTATGTTGCCTATGTTAAGACAGCTAGAGGTGCTGCTCCAACTATTAATGGGGTAAAACTAGGCAACTATTGACAGCTTATATCCTTCCCTTTGAGCCAAAAATTATATATATTATATATATTTGGCTGATAGGGGATGCGAATCATTTGAACAAAATGCTGAATGGAACTAATTCATTATCTCTCAACCCGTTCGGCTAACTATTGTTGCCTTTTGTCCTTCAAAGTCACTTGACATTGAAGTGAACATTGGGTAAGAAAATGTTAAAATAGTTGAACTTCTAATTGCATGGATTTGTCGTCCACAGCATCTCTGGGAAAAGAGAGCTGCAATGTTGTAACACTTGTATTGTTGTTATGATATATTGAACTTTTTATCTTATTCGTGTTAAGGCTTATTTCTGCATCTCTACTGATATCATTGTCTCTGATATCGTATATAGTTATCTATTATGTTTCCAACTTGTCAAACCAATACAGCATAGAAGACTGGCGACACGGAACAAAATCTGTAACCTGATTTGTTAAGAAATAAGCACAAGAATCTCCGAGCCAGTAATGTGTATAGTTTTAGCCATAAACATTCAAAAGCTCAGGTAAGGGATTAGCAAAGATATTCAGCATAAAGCTCGACTTGCTTATGACAACGTAGCTGGATGCGAGCATGATGCGAGAACAAAATTACGAAGCCGAGGGTTCAATCTGGTCATGTAAAAACTGCTTGTGTTCAAAATGAATGCATCTAATCTCACAACCCAAGTTTTGAAATGAAATGAAATAAACATAGAACAACAATGTAAAGGAGCCCTTAGTTAGGTTGTGCAATCTTCAAGTCAGTAGTCCAGGTACCTTGAACACTGGGATGCTTAGTGACGTGCCTCGTCCTCAGCTTTATCACTTTTCTTCCTTGAGAATTTCTCAGCTTGGTAGCACAGTCCAGTATGTCCTCTGGAGCCATATTCTTCACGCATACAACACGCTCGTTTTTGTTTTCTGCATAATAATATCAAAGAATTTAATCCCATATTAAGATGTAAGGAATGCATATACATGATAATAGAACAAAATGAAAGACTGTTTATGGTGACAAACAAACAAATGAAAAATGTGAAAGCAGCAAAAATACGTCAGTGGCAAAGATAATAGCTCAGACTTGATTTGGTTATACAACCTAATAATATTCTTGTCTTCCATCCAGTAGGACGTAAATGTACTCTATTTGGGAAGTTATTACCTTTTCTTATCAAAGGAAAATGGTTGTTAAACATCGGGGGGACTGAAGTTCAACTGATCTGAAGAATCACGAGGATTATTTTCATATTAAAGAAATTTTGAAAGGATTGCAGATGCAATTAACTATCAACAGAGACCAAATACGCCCAGTCCCAATCAAATTAGGAGGCTCTGAAAAGGGAACTACTCAAAAAAATGTGTACCCAGAAGCAACACAAGGAATGCTCACTATATGTCTCCAGCCAGCTGGCTGATAAATTATGGCACCGTGTGAAGTTACTTCAAGTACTCAGTAAAAAAGAGTGCCATTTCTTCTTTGAATGATGTAAGAATATAAGCGGAAAGAAAATAATTAGGTTTCTCAAGTATTATATCCTAACTACATATTCAAAAGTTCCATCACAACCTAAACTCAATGCATGGAGTGATATATTCGAATATGGAAAATGTGAAGGTGAAGATAACATAGGTCACATCTGCATAGTGTTTTTCATCCTCAATAGGGAAGTACAAATAAAAGATGCATCTGTCAGGAAACAGACTAATTTCAGGTTTATTAGCCTTCTAGCCAAGACAGATTGATTGGCAGGGATATGAATGAAACATACTTTCTCAATTAAATATTTCTTAACTTCAGAAAAATACAAAATTAAATCAGCTGGATACCTGCAGCCAGTACCTAGACTCCCATTAATTAAACTGAGTTCGAAACTCCAGTTTTCATTAGGATGCCATAGAACACATCAAAAGTTTTAGGTTGATGAGGTCTTCATAATAGTGAATCGAGCACACATTTAAGATATGATTCAGAATGCACACATACTAGCAAGCACCTAATTATTGTACCGATTCTAGGATACCCAAACGATAAGAAAGATAGGAGGATGGGGGAAGGGGATCTTACTATATAATCCCTTCAAAAATGGATGATAACCACGATTCAGTTCAGCAACCACCTCAAGCTGAGGGTTTTTCTCTTTAAAAGCTGGCAGTTCAGATTCCATAAATGCCCTATATCAAATACACAAATAATTAACCCACTTTACAGAAAAATATTGTTACTATTGTCATACTTAAGACACTTAAAATGAAGCTGTTTTTCCAATCCTCAAATGAAAATAACTATTGATCATTCTTCTTAAACTTTTTAATAAGCAACAATATATAATCATGAGAAGATAGATGATTTCCATGATAGCAATGTATCCATACCTAAACTATGTCGCTGCATCTATACCTTATTTCCAAAAAAAGAAAAAAAAAACACTAATGACACCCTTCAACCATATCTATACTTCTATAGATGATAAGACTATAACCCTCCAATGTTGTTTAGAAACCTCAATCAAGATGAAAGATGAAATTCTAGAATAAATTTAAAAAGTAATCATGAAACTGCTTATTTGATGTTTGATCGCAAATGTCCCACTAGACTGTAGAGACATAGATATAAAATATCTCCAGTAAACTTCATATATCATGCGTGCAGTCTATTTCTTGACTAGAATGAAAAACTCTGTACTCATTTATGATAAAAGGGGCATCAAAAT
The DNA here is from genome assembly GCA_946896805.1 of Scutellaria galericulata. Lineage (NCBI taxonomy): Eukaryota > Viridiplantae > Streptophyta > Magnoliopsida > Lamiales > Lamiaceae > Scutellaria > Scutellaria galericulata. The sequence continues at coordinate 13,940,150 of OX335789.1, forward strand.
CAAGTCTATCAAGCTATATCTAGTGACGACCATATAATATCACATCATTTCATATCATCATACTTTGGTGGGTTCTTGCTCTTGCTCCACTGCATTACCATAAACATTGAATCGAAGCACCGTAATACTTAAACTTCAACCAGTGAAAAGCTGTTTAAACAACTCCTACTACTACAAGCATCATGTTCATGGTGTACAAAAGTGTACGCCATCTGTTAGAACCATGAACTACAACTCATATGAATGTGTAACAATTCTGTTAGAACCATGAATATGAATGTGTAACAATTAATCTTTATCAGCTCAGAATCCTCTAACATTGAAATCATAATTGGAGATGGGTCCTAGGATATCTTAATTCTCCAAATACCCCAAATCTATTCTGCTTCACTCCACTCCATTTTCCTAAATTGTTTACCAAATATCTTACAATTCAAAAAACCTAAACCCCTTATTTGTAAACTGAAGAAGAGGAATCAGAGACATTTTTTTTTTTTCTTCAATAATCTGATTTCTAATAAATTCGACCAAAAATCATTAATTAACTTCCCCACACACACACACACACACACAAAACCCTACATTTATTTTTTAAAAATCTAAAGAAAACCCTAATGCCCATAAAAAATTAAGCACCCGAGAATTAAATTTAAACTCCCATAAACAGAAATTGAAGGGAATGAAAATGAGAAAAGCATATTGATTCACCTGATGCCTCTGCTACTGCCACCCCAGTTACAATAACTCACGATTAGCTTTTGCAGTTGCCACACACCTTTCAAAGACATTTTTTAAAAATAGAAATAATCTTCGATGGCTACGAACTCGAAGAACAATGGAGATTACTCGTCGAACGGTGATGCGATTGTGGAGTAAAGTGAGATAGTTCCAAACAGAATAGTGTTGTGCTAAATTTTAATCTGAATTAGGGAAATGAAATTCTGAAAGCCAGGGGGTGAGAACCGGCCGGTTTACTAATAAACCGGTTCGATCCGGTTCATCAGTTTATAAAATAGATATCGCGATCCCCGGGCCAGTCGGGTTGAGGCTAACATGATTTGGTTAAATTATAAAATGAATCCCCTAATTTGTGAATGTGAACGTACAATAAAAATTCTTAATAATGAAAAAATTTAAAAATTCCGATACACAATTTGATTCGAACTTGCTCATTAATTATATCAATGTCATATTATATTACTATGAGTGAGACTTTTATGTCCCGGGGACATGGATTCGTGTCCCCAACCCACCCCGTGGGTCCCGCGTTAATTTTAATTTTTTTTTTCGCTAAGTTTTTTTTTTTTCATGCATTAAAGGTATCCATGAAATATCTTTCAGTATCATACGTATACATTGAAGGTATCCATGGAATATCTTTTTTCAGACACCACATGTATACATTAAAGGTATCCATGGAATACCTTGAAGGTATCACATGTATACATTGAAGGTGCGTGGGCGGCGTGGGCGCGCAGCGTGGACGCACGACGTGGGCGCATAGTTTGTGAGGTGCCCGACGCACGACGTGGGCGCACGATTTGTGAGGTGCGCGCAGTGTGGGCGCATGAACGCATTTTGTGAGGTGCGCGCAGGTATCCACATAAGAATACATTCAAGGTATACATGTGATACCTTGGTGTACCTTCATCTGGATACCTTGCAGGTATTCATGGAATACCTTGAGGTGTACGCGCGGCGTGGGCGCATGGGCGGACCCGGGTGGGTTGGGGACACATATAAGTTTTCGCCTATTATTATACTTTGAACATGAAGATGTCATATGCTGAAATGATATAATTATAATTTTCATAAACATTAAGGTTAGTTTGATAATTTGGTCAAGCATCGAGAATAGTGGATGTAATTTATCATTTTAGTAATTTTGATAGTGTGTCAGCTTGGGCAATGAGACTGAGTGTAGGTCAAAAGTCCATTGAATTAGGTTAAAAGAGTCTAATCCCTTTTTGTATTGATATATTGGATGCTTAGAAGATTAGAACAAATGTATTCTTCAACTATTCGAATCCACCAATCAAATTCGGCCTATTTAGCCACCTCTAATGGGAGGTTTATGAAATTAAAAAAAATGTGGATATATGTTCTTAATCCATAAAGTTTGGCGATGTTGATATGCAGATTTCTTAATTCTTAGTACTAATTAAATAATAAAGACGTGAATGTGGCATTATGTAAAATTTCTGTGTATATGATTTATTAAAAGTTATTATTCATCGATCATGATTCATCAGTTAATTTGGCTTTGGGGTCTCAATTCTCAGTTTGATTGATTGATTATTTGGTGTTTTTATTTCACTCCTAAGGAAAATTTTAAGAATGTGTACGTTGAAAGTAATAAAATTAATAATAAGTAACAACATATATTAAGATATTCGGAGAAACGACATATCATCGAGCAAAATAAAAACCTAATTTACTATTGTGTAGAACAAAAAACTCACTTACCATTGGGCATACAAATACCCAAACTTATTGACAAATAAAAAGAGGATTTGATATACCGTTAAGTATAAATTAAGACTCAATAATTCATCATTGAACATACATAAACTCATTTTATGGAAATTAAATGTGTAAATTAAATATGTGAGACAATTTCACAAGAAACTTATCCATATAATATAATATTGGAGAAGAAATTAAAAGGTAATATTCTCAAATAAATAAATAAATAAAGAAAAAGGGAAAGATAAGAGCAGTGTGCAGTAGTAAATGAAAATTGGTTAAGGTCTCTATCATCCTCACGTTGCCACTTTATTGCATCAATTATGAGTAGATGAACCCAACTTCAACGAACTATAAGTTTTGTTTCTCCTAAAATAATTACTTTTTTTCTTGTAAAAAAAAAAAAAAGAAGACTTTTTTTTGCAACTTTAAAAATTTTCAGCTTTATGCCCGGGTCCTCTATTTTTTAAGTTCCTAAGTTTATATTTTATTAATTAGTACATGTTATATATATAGTATAATGTAAATTATTGATTATATTACATGCATACACGAAGTAGATTAAAATATCATAAAAACAAAGAATCTTGTAAATTGCAATTAATGGATGGCTGCAGTTGGCAATTTGTAGACCACATTTAGAAAATACAAATTATTTATTTGTTTAAAATAAAATTGACAAAATTGTACTAGGTTTCCATTTGCATGGATTGCATTTACTCATAAATAGAAATATTGGAAGCCCAATTAAATAACACATGAGATGTCTCACTATCCCCCATTCCCTTGCCAACATCCTCCCACCAACTCTCACGTTATAATCTACCACGTGCCTTGGATTCTTTATCTTAAAATTATATAAAATAATAGTTGAAATAAATTAAAAATACAAATACAATTTTAAAATAAAAAATCTTGTCGAACTCATCCCATCTAGACACAACATATAATTTCTTCTAGTTTTCACGTTTTACTTTTTATTTTATTATTTATATTTATATTCATGATATATATATACATATATATTAACAATTAAATAAAAATTTCAAAAAATTAATGAATTACACGATGGAAAAGACAAAAAAGAAGTTATATAAAACCCCACCCTAGCTACTCTCCTAGCTAATTAATATATACCCCTAAAAACCATGGCACAGATTCTTCATATTTCCAAACAAAACACTCAAAAAATGTCCAAGAAAATGAGAATCCCATCAATTTTCAAGAACAAGGAAACAAAGCAACCATGGCAGTGGCCCTTATGCAAGCACACCAAAACCCTTTCTTTCCGAGCACAAAACGACGACGTTTCCACAACGGTTAGCTCAGTATTCCTCGACCTCGAATCACACCATTCATTGATCCTCAATTCCTCCTCTAGTCTATCAACTGACCAAGTATCAGAGGTGGCACTGCCAATGGAGATGGTGATGAGTGGAGTTAGATTGTCCAAAAGACTGTTTTTCGAGCCAGACGAGACAAGTTCGATCATGAAAGAGTCGAAAGCTAGTGATCATGGTAATCATCCATTCAAGGATAGCATTGTATTGGATTTGGAATCCGATGATCCTTACTTGGATTTCAAGAAATCGATGCAAGAAATGGTGGAGAGTGAAGGGTTGATGTTGAAGGATTGGGATTGTTTGGAGGAGTTGTTGGGGTGGTATTTGAGGATGAATGTGAAGATGAATCATGCTTTTATTGTTGGAGCTTTTGTCGATTTGATCGAAGGGTTTGCTATGAAGAAGACCACGATTAGTCGTTCGGATTCGAGTACTTATTCATCTGCATCTTCTTCTTTCTCTTCTCCTTCTTCACCAAAGTCGTCATGAAATATGATTACAATTAAGATTTTATCAGGAATTTTGTGTTTGTTTTGTAATTTTTTAGAATATGATTATAGTTAAGATGTCACGTTACGTTAGAATTGGTTAAATATATATATTGATTTATTTTATTTTTTATTATGAAAAATTGAGTGAATGATGAGTAGATGATTAATTATTGAGTTTTTATTTATTTATTGGAAAATGCAATTTATGGTGAGGAGTATATTTTTATCACCTTTTTAAGTGATAAACTGAAGACTAATTAAAGTTCATTTCCTAACCTTTTCACCCCACTAAAATTCTTTGTTTCATTGATATGTATATACATAGAAGATTTATTTTTTCCCTCTCTAAACGTATAAATATTTAAAAGGGCTCTTGAAGAAAGAAAAGACATGCCTGTTTTTAAACGCAAAAAGTACCTTTGTTTTGTCGTCTTTGTTATGGATTTTTGGACATCTTGTATGGATTGTATATCAGTATGGATCTTAATTGAATGTACTAGTTATATTGAAACTTTTCTTAGTTTTATTTTAATTTAAGATTTTATACCCTTAATCATGACATGGCATATTTGGATTACGAGGAATCTATGTAAATTTGAAGGTAAATCACCCTCTATTGCATAATGCTCAAAATCGGGGGAAATTACTGGTTTAGTGCATGTTCATGATTTTTGGTATGTTGCTGTGAGATGAAAAATTGAGGTTAGGTAAAAGAAATATGGAACGTCATCATCAATTTTGTGGTTACCTTTAAATGATGGATGATTTAAATTTAATTATGATGGAGCATCTAAACAAAATAGTATTTCTGCTAGTACTAATGTCATTGTTAATTAGAAAAAAAACGATAGTAGTTTTGTTTGGTTTTACGCTTATATAAAATATATTCTTGTTAGCTATTTTAAAATGTCTGCAGATTTGAAATTCACAATTTATGGTTTGTAGTAGATTCTCTCACTGTTATTCAAGTTTTGCAACAAAATATTTGACAAGTTGGAAACATAACACACCATTTTTTGAAGATTCTTGATATTAAAAAGAATTTCAACCTCAAAAAATCTCACATCCATAAAGAAGTCAATCGGGCAGCAGTTAATCATCTAACCAATATTGATGTACAAAATCGAGATTCTGCTTTGTTTTCGGTTATTTCTATTAGTAATAGTTTAAAAGGTTTTGTTATTGTTGATAGTTGAGAAATACCTAACTTCAGATTTTCCAAATAATTTCGTTGTAATGTTCAGGTTTTTGTTGTTTTTTTAGGTTATAAAATACTACTTTAGGAGTGAGAAATATAAAAGGGTTGATGGCCTTCTTAATCATTTCACCCAGATAATATTTTTATTTAAGAAAAAAAAATTATTAATTCAAAAGAATTTGATTTTCTAAACCCCTACGTAGAGTTTAGTCTTCCGGAACAAGTTCTACATTTATAATACCATGAGATTTAACTCTCTTTTATACATGTCCAACCTACATAACTTACAATGTGTTTGGGTGGATATCTCTATGAATACAAATATGCCGAATCACTCATGTAATATATATCATCAATTTTATGTATACCTTACATGAGAGAGTATGTAAAACTATATATATAATATTCACCATTAATTTTATAAAATTACGTGTATTGTGTAAATAAAATATTAACCCTTAAGGGAAAATTGGCTGAAAATCACAATTTTTACTCAAATCATCAGTCTAACCAAACTTTTTACTATTGTAAAATAATATAACCTTATATACGTAAATATATTTTTTGACCTTGGTCAATTTTGAGAAAAAATAAAGTGTTGACTTGTCCATTTGTCCGAACACGTTAGCTGCCAAATACGACAATTTTATCAAGTTCCATTTTAAGAACTTCAAGAATTCTTTTTAATTGTATATGACAAAAAAAAATTCAAAACTAACCGAGGTCAAAAACATATATTATAAGATACTACATGTATAAGGTTATGTTATTTTGATCAATAGCGAAAAATTTAGCTAAAATGACAATTTGAATAAAGCTTCTTATTTTTCCGATAATTAATCCTAAAATTAAGAAAGAACAAGAGTGCATATAAATCTTCAGGGGACCATTATATAACATACACCTCATATTTCATCATTGTGTTGTGTGTGTGTGTATATATTTATATTATATTTAAATTTCTTCAAGTTATTGTGAAAGAATTAGGCCAGCAAGGGTCTATTCACATGGGGCAGTGATGTTTGGTGGTCCAAAAACATAGGTGAGTCAATTAAAAACATAGCTTATAATGTGATGTAGGAATATCAGTTGGAGAAGTAATGTATGTTGCCCTAACAGAACACTCTGGAAATGACAATATTAAGTTGACACTTCCTCGATATAGACATCAAACCATTAGACAGACAGTGAGAGTTGGTAATCTTTATTAATATTATATATTATTGAGAGAGGTTAAAAAAAAAAAAAAAAAATTTAAGTTTGTTTCTAGATAAAATCATACCTTTAATTTTTCTAAAAAAAAATTATCTGACTACAATTGTAAAAATAACCTGAAAAGGGGCAAATTTTGGTGGGAAATTATATGGTAGTCAAGTGTAATTAATAGCTCAAATATAACAGTTAGAATTGTAGAATACTACATCCCTTTCATATTAATTCTACCTGTCAAAGATTAAGAAACATAGGATTTTGACAACTATATCCTTAAACAATATTTATCTCCCACATCCATTTCAATATTAAATTAATTCTTTCTTTATCTATTCCTTAATTATTTCATTTATAAAATTCCTAAGTTAATATAAATTTAAAGTTTTCAAAGATTGAGGTTCACGGTAAAAAAAAAAAAAAGAAGTGATAAAATAGCTAAAAAGACCATTAATATAAAACAAAATTTTGATTTCAAAAGGACAATTAATATGATACAGATGGAGTATAAATTATAACATTTGGAATTGTAGAATATAAATTTGAGTTAAAACAAGAGTTATAATATTCTTGTAAAAGTAGCTCTACAGATTACAAGAACTCTAAACTAATAGGATATTTCATTAAGCTTATTTTCAAAGTTTATAAGCTCTTACGTCTTATAAGATTTTTTTAGAGTTTATAAAATATTTAATGATTGTTCAAAAATAAGTTGTTGAAGTATTTTGATAAATAAGATGATTGAACTTATTAGATGTTAGTAATTGTAATTGTATAATTTCAATGATCAAATTTGAATGTGTTATAAAAAAAGGGATAATTTCAATTTTGATCATATATGCAAGACTCTCTCCATTTTTGGACAATCATGTATATGTTTTCCAATTTTGGTCCTATATATGTTTCAATTTTTTTTCCAATTTTGATCTTATATGTTTCAATTTTTTCCAATTTCAGTTGAGTTTTCCAATTTTGGTCATGTATGTTTCAACTTTTCTAATTTCAATTCAATTTTGATTGGATGGCCATCGGAAAATCTCACATGACATCTGCGATTTTGGGAATTCCGATCAAAATTGGAAAAAATTGAAACATATAGGACCAAAATTGAAAAATTAGACTGAAATTGGAAAAAGTTGAAATATTCAGGACCAAAATTGGAAAGCGAATATTTGGTTGTCAAAAAAATGAAAAATGTCTTACATACAGGATAAAAAACGAAATTAACCCTTTAAAAAATAAGGTCTTATTTTAGAATTAAGTTTAGATTCCCTTATTTTTTCCAAAAATAGCTTCTAATCTCTTAACATCTTATTTTTGGATGAAATAAGATCATATTTATAAAATTTCAGTCAAAGGTTTTTGAAAAACTTATAAACTCTAAACAATTTATAAAATATTTTAAAAAACTTATAAGCTCACCAAACACCCTCTATATTGTTTATTAATCTCTTGTAGATGGGAAAAGAAGAGAATACAAAACTAAATTCGTTCAAATTGATTTCATGATTTTAAATTTATTTTTAATATATAATGTACTAAATTAATCATCTTGCAGTGATTTTAAATTTGAATACATATTGTATGTATAAAATAAATAAATAAACTGAAATTAATTTTTTTTTTTTTTTTTTTGGGTTTCAATGATTTTGTTCGATTTAAACATTTATGTCAATTATAACAAATATTTTGACTTATTTTATAATAAATTCATTTACAATTTTCAAAAAAAAAATACAAATAGAAATATATTATAAAAAATTATACGTAATAGATATTTTAAAATCAAATAATATTTAGAAAATAAAAATCAGAACTTTAAAAATCTTATCCAATTTTAAGAAAATATGATTTTTAATTTTATTCTATAAAGAGTTTAATATCATTATTTTTTTGAAGGAAAAAAAAAAGGTTTTTTCCAACAAAAAAAAAAAAAAAAAAGGAACCTGAGCCCTAATTCTGAGTGGGAGAAGAGTCTGTTCTAGAAAGAGAGATGCAGAAATTAAGAGAGGGTAGAGAGATGGGTGGTGAATCGGGATATGATTATTCTTATCGGCTTTAGGTGGATGATGACGTCATTGCTGCCTATCCCGATCTCGCCACTGTTCACGGAACCAGAGACATCTATGCATTCGAGTTTAGGGCTAATTTCAAAGTGAAGAAGATCGATGACGACGATGTGTTGATGTTGGGCTCAGAGAAATTCCTCGGGCCAGGACGCTACGGAGTTCCTATCGATTCCGAATTCAATTTCCGCCTGAAACGCGATTACGGAATGCCCGATCTAAAACTCGATTCGCTAATCCGCGCCGCCAAGGATTTCGCCGACAAGCAGAGGCCGGCGGCGGAGAAGGTGATTCCGGTGGTTGTGGAGGTCGACGTTTGGACGGTGCAGATCGAAGATGAGCGAATCGAGGCCACGATTGAGAGGGCAATCCGTCCAGAGAGCTTGATTCCGTTGTCCCTGTGGCCGATTGAGAAAGTGTCGAGTAAATCGTATATGAATCGGTGCCAGTACCTGTGGGAATTGCCCAGGGTTAGAGTGATTGATGAAGAGGGGTTGGATCTGATGCGTGTTTGCCCGATTTGTTCGAAGGAGAATCGTTTGGGTGGGCAAGTGGCGTTTTATCCGTGTGGACATGCTTGCCACGCGCTCTGTATCTACGAGCGATTGGAGAAGAAGGTGAGTGCTCGATGCCGGATTCAGAGGGATTTTGGACCTCCATCGGAGGATGATTATCTCACCCATCAGACCATCCATGTTGGAGGGCCTGGAGGGGAGATTCTGCATTTCAAATATTAGTGATTTCCAGTTTCTTTTTCTCTTTAGTTTTTTGTTTTTTTTTTAAGTATATAATGGTTTAGTCCATCTATTGCGTTTTTGATGTTTCATATACTTTTTAGCATATGACATTGATGCACACTGTGTTTGATGATTATTTTGAAACACAACAAAGATTAATTATAGTAACACAACGATTTTACACATTAATTATAAAATTAATTTTTCAGTTATTTTTCACTGGATTACCTGTGCGGCTGCGCTTAACATATTTGAAGGATTTTTTTTTTTTTGTTCAAACAATTAAATCGATGTATTCCCACCATATAAAAACTTTATAAATATATCACACATAAGTCACATGTCAAAGTTTGTGGAAAAATGACTGGCAAACTAATTTGGTATTTTAAGTGGACAAATGACTCGAAATTTAGTTTATATTTATCGACGAGAAAAAAAAAAAAAAAAAAAAAAGCTTGCTACAATAACCCCAAGAATGAAGGAAGATCTGATACGATTGATTTGGGATGGTACATTTAAGATTTAATACCAATTTACTAATGAGTAGGTCTCTTATGAGACCGTCTCATGGATCCCCTTCCGTAAGACGGATCTATTTAACTCAATATCCGACACTGTCCAAAACAAAATCCAACCCAAAAAATATAATCCAGCTCAATATATTATCCACCAAGTCCAATACACTATCCTCCAAGCCCAATATATCCACACCATATACACACTCTAAGCAAATACACCAAATATCCAGTGCGCATTAGCATTTATCTCTAAAACATGAAACCTCTCCTCTCTCTCTCTAAATGCATAACTCTCTCTCTCTCTCTAATACACAACAAATACACATCTCTCTCCTCCTCTCTCTCTCTCTCTCTCTAAATGCAGCAACCTTACGAAATACTTTTCGGTTAATAACAAACACTTTCCGGCGTCCACAATGTCTTCCGACTTCTCCGACGGCGTACCCGATTTCTTCTCCGCCGTTAGAAGATCCACAAATATGAGCAACACTTTCAACGCGCAACAACAGTTTTCCTTCCGTTCATCTGTTTTCGAAATTTTGCCCGATCCATTCAGTCAGATCCGCCGCCCTGACTTCGCCGGAGGAAAGAGGTCTCTGGAGGGGTTTCAATAGTTACTGCAGCAGCAGAATCAGCAGGGATTGGGGTTTTATCTCTGGAACGTGAAGCTGAGTCCTAATTACCAGCATGCATCTCCGATTTCCCCTATCTCCGGTGGATTTCTCTCCGATTTCCTCCATTTCGTCGGAAATTTCCTCCGGTTCTTCGGTTTCGAATTCTCTCAACTCACGTTGTTGCTTACCAATTCTCCAGCAACATCGTCTGCAACCGTTGAATGTTTCCAACAGAAATGTTAACAGTAATGTATCTAGGGGTGTATATACCGAATTTGGTTCAGAATGAGGAATTTGCGAATAATTTGGGGTTGGAGGTTTCGATGGTGAAGTCGGAGAAGAATATGATGAATCATCGCCTTCACGAGCTAAAAAACAGCTGCTCGAAGATATACTTATACTTAAATTCAATCAAAAATTCACATATTTATGTTCAGGCATCAGATACTTATGTTAAGAAATTACATACTTAAAGATGTAAGAGGCATACTTTAACTTATACATAATTCAGTCAAACATTCATATATTTGTAGGCAAAAATCTCATACTTAAATGATGTAGGAGGAATACTTTTACTTATACTTAAATTCAGTCAAAAATTCACATATTTATTTTCAGGAATCATATACTTATGTCAAGAAATCACATACTTAATTATATAAGAGACATATTTATACTTATACTTAAATCAAAAGAAATATATCATATATATCATTGAATGTGACTACAAAACTCCTATTTGGGCTTATCGTTAGCATTCTACTGGTTCCATTGAAATTATTTGTAAGCCACTTCATGATATGACCAGGAATATAACTATCGAGAGTCAACTTTATCAAACCACCAAAACCTATACTCACTACATCTTCCTTTTGCTTCTCATTAAAGCTCTTAACAATATGACAAATACCTTGAGGTCTGCAGTGAGCTATAAAATCTCTACAAATAAAGACAACATATGTAGAAATCAAAAAAACAAAATCACACAAATTACATACTTATGTTCAGGAATCACATACTTATGTATATAAATCACATACTTATACTTAAATTCAGTCAAACATTCACATACTTGTTGGCATAAATCACATACTTAAAGATGTAAGAGACATACTTTAACGTATACTTAAATTTAGTGATAAAATCACATAATAATATGCAGAAATCACATACTTAAAGATTAAGAGGCATACTTTAACTTATACTTAAATTCATACAAACATTCACATACTTGTGTTTAGAAATCACACTTATGTCTAGAAATCACATACTTAAAGATGTAAAATGCATACTTTAACTTATACTTAAATTTAGTCAAACATTCACATACTTAAATGATGTAACAAGAATACTTATACTTATACTTGAATTTAGTCAAAAATTCACATACATAATGATGTGAGAGGCATACATTAACTAAATACGAAAGGAACGACGTCGTCCTTTGATGATCCAGGCTGTAAGAGGTTGAACATTGTCATTCATACTGATGAAACTTATTGGAAGACTCACAATATCATCAACTAAAAACATAACCTTAATAAGTTATAATCACCCTCACAATCTGTGTATTATATACATACAATACATAACAACAACACATGAAAGCTAAGATATTCAAAGCATTGTAACTATTTACACCGAACAACTTTCCTTTGAGAGCTAAATACATAACATTATGACTACATAATATATGAATTGGGTTAGAAACTGATAATGCACATCAAGCAAAACAAAAAAAAATAAAGAGGCTCAAAGACCAGCAACAACCAAGAAGAATGTTAGTGTTTGATTGATCTAAAATGCAATTCATTCATATATCCTTTCATTATTAAAAACACATTATGTATTGATCTGCACAACTTCATTGATAAGGTTTCCCAAATTAAATTTCAACATTGCATGCAGCCTATCCCGCATTTCTTGGATTCAATAAATACCTCACACCACATTACCAACCAACCCAAAACAAATCCACAAAAAAAAACCACTAATATTATGCATAAAAACAAACAATTAAAGAGAGGAAAAATAAACAGAGAAAGAGAAAGGTCACTTGGAATTCCTTCCTCTAATAGATTCGAGTCCTCTGACAATCATTGTGAGGTGCGACGGTGCGACGAGTGGATGGTGTACAGGGTTCTCAGGTTGTGCGATGAGATTCTGGGTTGTCTAAAAGAGATAGGTTAGTGGGTTGGGCTGGATGTTGTGGCTCCTGGGTTTGATTTTGGGCTGGATGTTGTGGTTCCTGGGTTTAATTTGATTTTGGGCTGGGCTATGGTTTGAGTTAGGTTGGGTAGTGGATCAAATAGATCCGTCTCACGAAATAGGATCCGTCTCTATCCGTGAGACGGTCTCACACAAGTTTTTGCTTTTACTAATTGAATTATGATACTTGTTTCCAGATGCTCCATAAATTTTAAATTTTTTTAATCTTTAGTCATACTTTATGAAATGTTTCAATTGCTATTCAAACTTAAATATTAACATATTTTCCGATGCTGAAAAACGTTAAAATGTTGATGAGAATTCCTACCAATTTGTTGGTGCTTGATCGGATCTAAAATGGTTAACCCTTTAATAGTAGGATGTAATTGTGCACTAGAATGGTTAACCACACATTTTTACAATTATGCAACATTTTGTCTTCATTCGTTTATTATTGTTTTAGTTGTCTTACTGTTTGTTTCCCTTGTCTACCTATATATATTTACACAAAATATACCTTTAATTTGTTAATATTAGTCTATCAAATTTGAGTGAGTCTCTTATGAGATTATCTTATGGACTTTTATTGTATTGTGTGAGACGGGTCAACCTGATGTGGTCAAACTGTGGCGAACTGGATTTTCTCAGAGCTCAGGTCAAGACTATGAACCGCCAGTGCGAACAGTGTAAATGGAAGCGAACATGAATCGTGTTACAATAAGCAAGCTATGTTGTAAAATGATTTGAGACGACCTATTTTCTCCTCGATAAGAGCTCGCAGTTAGTATCTCATTGAAGTGCGAACTTGTTTGATCCTGGACTAAGATAGTGGACTAGTTCCGGTTGAGTAAAGCGAACTGAAGGGAATGCATGTAACCGCCCACTATGTGAACCACTAAACCACTTCCCACCTTTTTCGGATAACACCAACTGCTAATTTCAGGAAGTATATATATATTCATGATGGGTAGAAAATAGGCGCATTTTATTATGGATATAGGCGCATTTTATGAAAATCTTGATTATTTTAGGAGATTTGGAGGATTTTAGAGGCAAAAGGAATTTGAAGAAAATAAGTGGGCTTTACTTGAAGAATAAAGAAAAGGCTTGGGCCTAATTAATTAGGAAGAGAGAAGAGGCCATGGCCCATGACTTGCCCTAACTTTTCCCTCAAGACAGAAAGATTACAAATACATTACAACTCCTTTTCTAAGGAGAGTCCACTGTTCACGTAGAGAGTAGAGAGAGAGAAGGTTAGGAATAGTTTTAGAGAGAGAAACAATATATTTTCTTAGGTTAATATAGATGGATCTCAGAATTGCTTGGATGGAATCAATTATGAGGATGCTCGGCTAATCTTTCAATTTCGGTTAGCAGGGATGTTTGAACCTATATTTCTTTTATGTTTTAATTAATCTCGTTTTCCCCTCTCGATGTTTGAATGAAATTGATTATGTTATCTGTGCAGAATGTTTTCGATTGTTGATGCTTAATTTGGATTGGCCACCTAGGTTAAGTAATTGATAATTGATTGCTAGAATTTTAGATCATGAATCCTAATTGTTGTGATTTAATTTTCATAAGTGGTAAACTAGAGGTCGTGCATCTCTAGGGTAGCATAATCCTAGATTATCGAATCGAGCTTGTGTATTCGGAGTCTAGTTCATCCTATCGTCTTGGTGATTAATGCATTTAATGAATTAAATCTAGAGAGCTTGTTCTAGGTTATTCAATTAAATAGGGTTAATTAGTGATCTTATCTTAATTTAACTAATCTTAAGAGACGATTCGGTTTAACAGAGCTTGTTGTTAGACTAGGGGTGATAATTTCATGATAATCTGAGAGAGGGTGTTACATTGATTAAGGCATAATTGAAATTGGGGGATAACTGAACTGTTAACTGGAACGTTTGCATCCATTGATCTTTTATTTAATTTGCTTTCTAGGTTTGCTTTATTTAATTTGGTGATAGATAATTAATCTCAAACCCCCATAATCTGTTATTTTATTTGAATTGAAATTAGGTGGCATAGTTAATCATCACTCTTCGTGGGATCGACTCTTACTTGCCCTAGCTACTAGTTGGTTAGGATAGGGAAGATATTAATTAATTTTGCCGCGTGCGACGCGTGGTCAATTCATTATATTCCTTTCTTTTTTTCTCTCAAACACTCTTTATATTCAAACATAATTGCAACATTCAATTTACTGACTTGAGCGTCGGAGTCCCTTCGCCGGGAAAAACCCCCGGTGTTTTACGTTTTTGCAGGTTACTTCATCGGAGAAGAAGGTGATTTGGTTACGGACAAATCACAACCCATAATCCAATTACCTATAATCCAACCCTACACATGTTGTTTATAGGTGATGAGACTTTGTCTCACGATAACTATTCGTGAGACCGTCTCACATAAGTTTTTGTGATCTAATTTAAGTTATAAGAATTTGCAATTGAAAGAAAAGCTCGCATTCTGCCAAACAAATAGGAAAAAAAAATCCGAAAACTCAACATGTACAATTTGCACATGATACATAAGATTATAGTAAAAAAATGTAAGGAATCAAAGTGAGTTTCAATTTGTATTTCATAAGATATTTCAAAATAAACAAATGAAATACAAAAACAAATGATCACATGACTATTAACATAGAACAACATCAAATTAAAAATCCTCGAACCACTAAATCAAGTGTATCTTATTTTAATTAATGTTACATTTTTAAGTTAAAAATTCAAAAGAAATAAATAAATTGTTTAGTGAATGGCTAAGACTATAACTCAAAATTTTAAAAATTCGACATTCTAAATTCTAATTACCCACTTAGGAAATTTAATCATTCACACACACACACACACATGTATAATAAAATTATTATTTTAGTTTGTCTAATAAAAATTAATCTATATTATTTTTTTCTTAATCAGTTCTTTAAAGCTCAAAATAATTATATACTTATACCTTTAATCTTAATTATATTTAATCATTTGTTAATGTTTATGTGCAACCATATATTTATATTTGTAAAATCTTACAAGTCTACTATTCAATTTTATGTATAAAATCTTGGATGATCATATCGCTTTTAACATATGCATTGAAATGCATGGATGCATGCAATTTTACCAAACCAAAAAAAAAACGTTGATAAAAGAATTCCACTTTGGGAATAATTCTTTTCCTCGAGTGGTCCCTGAGATGCATACACTGAATAAATATGTGCTTTTAGTACATTAATGCTTTGACTGCAAAATTTATTAATTCTCATATAATTGCTCTTAGTTGATCACAGATCAATATCACTAAATTGTAGGCAGTTGATCAGATATGACTTAGATTTGCTGTAGTTTTCAAATTAGATGGCTGTGGATGTTAGCTGTGATTATGACCATATTTATTTATGGTAATTTTGAAAACTATTATCACCGACATACTTTTCAATTTTTGAATTGTAAATTTGTCACATTGTTCAAAATTCAACAAATAATATATGTTTTAATTTTTAACCGAACATGCAATGTTTCTATCAACGAAACCACTTCATATTAAAAGGTAAATAGAAAGACTTGATTGCGATTTTTCTTGACGATTCCAAGTCAATACATAATTAGTTTCTATTATTTCCATTCTTTTTAAATCTTTTTGCATAGACATGAAGTCATTAATTATATTTTATAGGAAATATATAATGTATTATTATTTTATTTTGAAAAATCAAATATTTTTATTGAAAATTGTAGAAAAATAGATAAAATACGGTAGAGTTAAGGATTTAGCAAATTTCATAACAAACATGAGTCACATGATTGAGCTTTGCTCATGCCAAATTAGAATGGACACGTCCCAATCCAAACACTCCTTCAATATCATGAGTCTTTAATTGTTGGTTTTATCTTTTAAGTTCTGAATCTTTGTTCATACCAAATCCCGATGGACACATCTCAATCCAAACAAACTCTTAATATCATGAGACTTTAATTGTTGGTTTTTGTTGGGATATTTCAGTAGTTATATTGATGAGACAAAAACAGTTTGCTTAGGGATGTTAATACCTAGTTTCCATATTGTCTACATGATCTTAAGCTAAAAGATCATGTAATGGTTTTACAAGTGCTCAAGGAAAACCAACATTAAAAGAAATAAATATACATCTTCTAAAGGTCAGCAAGCTGTAGGGAATAACAAGTTGGAGGAAGTATCTGCATATGAAGCAGATAGGATGTTGCAAAAAGGAGACAACAAGCTGTTGGAAACAACATGCTGAAAGACTGCATAAAGGAAACAG
Organism: Scutellaria galericulata; assembly: GCA_946896805.1. Lineage (NCBI taxonomy): Eukaryota > Viridiplantae > Streptophyta > Magnoliopsida > Lamiales > Lamiaceae > Scutellaria > Scutellaria galericulata. The sequence continues at coordinate 13,957,285 of OX335789.1, forward strand.
AAAGCTACCATCAGACTATAGGAAGCAGAAAGCTAAAAGAAGATGTATTGTTGCATAAGTGTTTATTTGCTTTTGTCTATCTGCATTGTATTGTTGCATATCTATCTTGTTGCATTTGTTATAAGCATACTGGTCAAAAGATTGTGACAAAATCATCTTTGAAAAGAAAACTGGTTTTCATAAAGAAACTCTATCTTAGTTTATTCCGCTGCATACTGTGATACCGAGCCAGAAACCTGAATCAGCATTCTGCCAGGTTTCTAAATCGAGTCAAGTTATTATATTCTCCGTAGAATCAGGAACCTATTTATAGAAAAGTTTTTTTTAAAACGCAAAATCGATAGAGGTTCATTCACCACTCTCTGAACCTCTGACCACTTGGGACCAACAATTTTATCTTTCAGGTTCTAAATGGATATATAGTTTGTATCTTTCAAACTCAAACTGATAGTTTACTATATTTGGGGACCTAAAATAACAACATTGAATATTTCTTTTTATAAATAGCTGTTGTATAATTAATTAAATAATTCTTATTTTGTTTCTCTATCAATTTAACTAGTTCATTATTTCTTATTTTTCAGCAATGTCAGTTCTATGTCAGATTGCTCTACATTACAACTCTAGAAGGTTTTGTACAAAGATGGTTCATCCCTCATTTATGTTATTTTTTAATTTTAATCCCTTAATTATGTTAAGACTTTGAAGGACAACCAAGGTCCCACGTCCATAGAATGTGGAAAACATCAAAGGTATTTGGATAGACATTCATCACCTAAATAAAAAACAAAACAAGTTGTGTAAACTTAGATTCAAAATAGAATATCATACAATCTACATTGAAAGAATATTGAACTTCCAACTTTAACTAGTTTTTCTGTCAATATTAATCTATCAATAAACTTTTCTTTATGTCAGACAAATTGAGTGCATGCAAAAGAACTTTTATTAAGTCCCATTGTTCAAATTAAGAATCCTCGATGCAGCCGTCTAGACACCATTCACATGTTACTTTTAAACAGCTGTACACAGATTTCTATTGAAATAATGTGGAAATTTGTTTTACATTAATTAGAAAGAGACGAAGAACTTCTCCCGCCTGATCGTAGGTGTTTCAATTGGATGAGATGTATATTGAGGTATCGTAGGTCCCTTAATCAGTTGGATGAGGTGTAAATCGAGAGATGTGTTTTGAGTGATAGACACCCATAGAAAATAACCAATATGATTCAAAACCTATGACAAATCCTGAAAATCTGTCCACACAAAATTTGAATATGTGTTGCGGGAAGATTTCTTCTCACATCACCACTTACCTAATTACCAGCTCAACTATGCTCCTCATGAGGCCGAACAATTATATATGCTTAATATTTTGAATATTTTGAAATATCAACACATTAATTAAAGGGAAAAGGTGTATCAAATTATGATAGCCCTTAATAGCCATCCTTTATTACATAATCAAACTAAGTAGTCAAAAAGATCCAAACCATTTTGAGTATTTGTTATTTTTGCCAATTCATTTAAAGTTGTCAATTTAGTCTTATTTTAACCAATTAATTGTAATTTTAATCAAGTTTCAAGTTTTGTTAAAATTAAGGGATAAATTTCGTAACAAGACACAATTTATAGTTTAGTTCTCAATTCTAAATCCAATTTTTTAACTTTTTCAATAAGGGGCTCAATTTAATCTTTTTTCTCAATTTAAGGTTTGAAATTTAGATTGAGTTCTCAATTCAAGACAAGATTCCATTTCCTTTTTCTTTTGAATTATATTTATAAAATTATTTATTTATTAATATGTATTTATATTTTAGATAAATTAAGACAAGTTAGTGCAATTTTGTAACGATTTTCATCCGTGACTTGTATCAATTTATATAATATATGTATATAATTAATTCAATTCAATTCATAAAATATAATTTATATTAAATTGATTAATATTGAATAGTTTATGTCCTTTTATTTATAAAATTAAGAAAATAAAAAGAATCTTAATTTTATGAATTACATTAATTATATATATAAATTAATACAATTCGAATGAAAATCGTATCAAAATTTCACTAACTTGTTATAATTTATTTTAAAAATAAATACATATTGAAAATATTAATGAATCTATGAATATAAATAAAATAAAAAAGAAAAAGAAAATGGAATTTTATCGCTAAATAATTATCGCAAAAGTCTAATCTCGCAAATAGTTTTTTTTTTGCGATAACATTGATGTCGCTAATATATTATCTTAGAAAAATGAGTAATTACGACAATAAAATGTATTGTGGCTCATTGCTTTTTTTGACTAACATATAGAGATGCCCAAACGGTTTCCCGGTTCCGGTTCCGGTTCCGGTTCCAGTTCGAACCGCCGGTTCAACGGTTCCGAAATGGTGGAACCGAAACCGAACCGTGGAAGGAAAGGTTTCGGTTTCGGTTAGAAACCGCCGGTTCAACCGGAACCGGACGGTTCGGCCGGTTTGAACCGGCGGTTTTCAGTTTTTTTTTTTTTTTGGTTTTTTTTAATCTATGATTCTATGATCCAAATTTAAACTTTAATGTTTGTTTTGAAGTATAAAATATCATGAGAAAATGCAACTCGGAGTAAAAAATATATTGAAAAATTGTATTGATCAAACTTTTTCAATAAACTTGTCAATATAATATAACTTGGGAAATTATTACAAGTTGGAACACTTAGAACTATATATAATCTATGATCTAATGATTCTAATCTATTACAAATGTTTGTATATATTACAATTAAACTTGTCAATATAACTTGGAAAATTATTACAAGTTAGAACTATATAGTCTATATCTAATCTATGATTGAATGATTCTAATCTATTACAAAAGTTTGTACTATATATTACAATTACAAAAGTGAGCATAAAAAAAATGAAAGAGCTTGAGTTTCATTTTAAGTTTGGAATTGAAATTTCAAACTTAAAATGAAATTGCCTACGTATCCTTAATTGAAATCGAATTAAGGAATCAAAGCTCACATAGTTCTCTTACCTCAACTTACCTTTTTCACTCGTCGAGGTTGACGCCACTTCCGCCGGAGGATGTTGTGTTTGAGTCGTAGCCATACAAATCTTGTCCACCGTCCTCCATGTGTGACAAATCGAGGTTTTGTTGACGTTTGGCGGCTTTGACCCAATCGTCAAGAAGCATAAGGTTTTGGACATTTTCGACGGCCAAATTTGCTCTCCTCTCACTCAAAGTGTGGCCCGATACGCTAAAGGCATGTTCAACCGAAACCGTGGAGGCGGGACATGCAAATATTTCCTTGACAATAATTGTTAGTATAGGATATGTGGTGATCCTTCGTGACCACCACTTTAATAGATCCACATTGTTCTCAAATGCAATTGATTCAAAAGTAACACTAAAATAAGAATCCAATTCTTGTGATGAATTAAGACCTCTAGCTTTTTTTTTGAGTTCTAATATCATAAAAATTATAAAATTGAGAAAGAGTATCACCAAAAGTAGACGAAGAACTACTAGAACCTACATTATGAGGTCGAACTACATCTTCACTACTACATGATTCACCATACATTGTTTTATATTCTCTAAATAAATCATACAAATAATTTTTTGCCCGTTTAACCACTTCACTAGGATTAGGCACATATTCAACTTGATCATAATCACTAATATAGCCAAAGGGGAACAATGCATTATAGTACATAGTTAAAAGTTCTTCTAATCCATCTTCTCTAATCCTAGGATCTAATAATTTAGCACATAAATATAGGGGGGGTATCTCATGATAATATTTTAACCATTTAGCTTTCATCATAATAATGGCATCACTTAAAATAGGATCATCTTTATAAGAGTTCATTATCAAAGCAATTTTAACACATTGATCTAAAGCTAAAGGAGATGTAGGATAATAACAACCACTTATTTCATTAGTGCCTTCTTCAAAAATTTTTAGCATACCAATCATGTTTATACAAGAATCCCAAGAATGAGCAAATAACATGACATTACTATCTCCAAATTCCATAAAAAAAGCACATAAAAGTTCTCTATAATTATATGAATCTTGAAGCATGTAATAAGTAGAATTCCACCTATGTTCCACATCTTTCACAAATTTTTTTACTTCGAATCCATTCATTTTACAAAATCTAGCCCATTTTTTTCGCATTTGTATGGTATGACAAATTAAATTAATTGCAACTCTAATTTTGTCTATTTCCTTTTCTAAAGTTGTTAATCCATCTTGAACACATAAATTAAAAATATGACACATGCATCTAGTATGAAAAATATCACCATTTAATGAAGGTTTACAAAAATCCATTAACGTAGGCAAGCTCGCTTTATTATTAGTTGCATTATCTAAAGCTATAGCAAATACTTTTGTTAATATACCATAATCATTTAAGCTATATATTATTTTTTGTGAAATATGTAAACCGGTATGACTTTCATTAAAATCAACAAAAGCAATTAAACGTTTTTGAACATCCCATGCATCATCAATCCAATGACAAGTAATGCCCATATAATCATTCTTTTTATAAGGATCTTTCCAACAATCAACACATATTGCAACTTTTTGTTTAAGGTTAGCTAAATCTTGCATAAGATTATATTTTTTTTCACGAACTCTTTTATCAATATCCCTAGTGGCCGTGTTCCTACTTATCATTCTAGCCGGTGGTTGCAAATATTGACTCACATAATCTTGATAATATTCATCGGAAGCCCATTGCAAAGGCAAATGTTTAGAAGCAATAAAATCGGCGGTGCCTTTCCTAAGTTCAAGTTGGCTAAATTTAAACATTAAAGAATCCATACCTTGTGAAGACCCGGTGAATCCTCGTAGTTGTGTTTGAGAAGGAGCCAATCCAACCTTGTCGGGATGCTTCTTCGTGACGTGGTTGTTGAACGTTCCATATCCTCCTCCATGCTTGAACTTGTATTGCTTCCCACAATGATTGCACGTTACTATGTAGTCAACGGCACTATTAGGCACGGCCTCCTTCTTGAAGTGAACGGAGAAGATATCACTTCGAAGTGAAGAAGGTGCTCTACTAGAGGGGGTACTCCCTTGTGTGTGTTGCACGGTTTCTTCCTCTTCATCATCATCGGCTAAGGCTTGAGCGATTTGTTCCCCCAAATCGACATCTTCATCAAGCTCGTCACACCATCGATCAATTAGCTTGTCTTCGTAGGATTGTGGAGGTGGCATGGGACTCTTTCCCCTAGCATGAGATGAGGAAGCGGAAGAACCTCTTCTAGACATGATGATAGCAAATAAAAAAAATCGAAGTGGAAGTAGCACTACAAGTAGATGATAATACGAACTAAAAAAAGTAATTTGAGAGCTTTTGAACTTGATATATTAAAGTGAGCAAGAATGCAAGAGAATTGAGAGAGAGAGCTTGAGAATTGGTGTGAAAAAATACACCATTTGAACCCCTATATATAGATCTCAAAAATTCAAAAAAAAAAAAAAAAAAATAGGCACGCTCCGGTTCGAACCGCCGGTTCCGGTTCGGTTGAACCGGCGGTTCGCATCATCTGCGCCGTCCATCTCCAACGGCAAATTGATCTTGGCCGTCCAATTCAAAAAACCTTAAACCGCCGGTTCGAACCGGCGGTTCGGTTCCGGTTCGGTTTCGGCCGGTTTCCAACGGTCCATTGATCTCAGCCGTTGATCCACAACGGCTATATGCGTTTGAACCACAGCCGTACACGTGGCATGCCAAGAATTAAAAAAAAAAAATTACATAAACCGGCGGTTGGAACCGCCGGTTAAACCGCCGGCAACCGCCGGTTCGCCGGTTTGCTTATTTCGGAACCGAAACCGAACCGTTCTCCGGCGGTTCCCGGTTCCGGTTCGGAACCGAAACCGGGTCAACGGTTCGCCGAACCGTTGACCGCCGGTTCGAACCGGCCCGGTTTCGGTTTTCGGAACCGTTTGGGCGTCACTACTAACATATAGTCAATTCATATTAGCATTTTTTGGTGACAATTTATTGCCGCAAACATTAGACTTTTCACGACAAATTTTATTATCGCAAAAAACTCTTATCGCAGATACTCATTTTTCTTGTAGTATGGTTAAAACATGACTAAATTAACAACTTTTAAAGAATTGGTTAAAATAACAACAACTTGAAAACCTTTAGATATTCTTTTTTTGGCTATTTGGCCTATAATAAATCATTTTTTAATAATTAGAAAAACTCAAAATTATTCTGAACTTCTAGATCACAACATTAAGGATGGTCAATTTATATGGGTCTAATTTGGTCGTCAACAAATAGTGGTCACATCACCACCGCCTTCAATACTCACCGAAAGTTCTTCAGTTATATATATATTATATATATATCAAATTGGTAGGAAAAAAAACATATATCTATTGAATGAAGAATAAGAACGAATCTTTTTACAGCACAGATATATAATGTTTAATATTGATGATGTGTGACTTATATATTTATTAAAGACTAATTTCTTGAATTTACATTGTGAAAGTAACACGATGATAGTGTCAATGTGCAAGGACGAATAAGATTGCACCACGGGTGACACTGACTAGGCATTTTCATTAAAAAAATTATTTTCCAATCGAATCAACTAAATTGTGAACTTTACAATGAAGGGATAAATGAATATATTTGTGAACAGTAACACTATGAATGGGGTGTGTTTAGTAAAAAGTGGGGTGCGGATAGCCGCACCCAATGAATATTCTTGGATGTTGTCTGAGTCAGGAAACTATATACCTCTCTTACTCTCTATTTTTATCAACCTTTTTGTGTATTTTATTAATTAAGGATTTCCATTTCGACCTTAAAACATCATACAAAATCTTTCATTGACCTTAAAACATAACACAAAATCTCCACATCCAGTATAAAAGTGCAGACTTGAAATACATAATTAAAGTAAGTACTTTATAATTCTTTCCACAAGTTGTGAAAATAGGAAAAAGGTCATGCATACCCCAATTATTTAATTGGTCAAATGGTCAATTTTATCTTAATAATTTTAACAATACTCATAGTTATCTTAATCCATTGATTTTTCCACATTTAGATAGTCTTTTAATATGTGAAATTTCGGATTGGATTTTCTATTACATTTGGTGTTATATCTCATGTTTCATAGTATTTATTATATGACATGTGTTAAATAGTGATGTTATCGAATACACTTGGCGTGTGGTGATTGTTTTGGAATAGGAGATGTAACACCAAGTGTAATAGAAGATTTCATGTGATGAAATTTAGGGTACGTTGAAATCAGTGTTGTTCAATAACTATAGTATCTTCCAATTTTGATCCTATAATTATTATAATTTTAATTTTGTTTCACAATTTAAGAATTTGTCCAATTTCAAACCAATTATATTTGAAAATTTGAAAATTTTCAGAAAATGTCACATGTCTAATTTTTATTAAAATTTTGATTTTGGCAATCCACCAATAAGAATTTGACACATAACACTTTCCAATGAAATACGACAAAATTGGACAGAATCTTAAATTGTATAATTAAATTGAAAATTATGATAATTATGAAATCAAAATCGAAAGACATCATAATTATAAGACCAACCTATGAAATTTACGCGAAATGATTACATGAATTTGATAAAAAAAAAAAAGGATTGTGTACATGAACACCATGCCTTCGCCATAATTTCTTCATCTCCAACTATTTAAGTGAGATGTGATTAACAAAATTAGATGTAACCCAACAACAAACTCAATAATCCCACATTCATCAAACCACTTATACTTAGCTAAAGAAAAAAAAAATTCAAACCATGATCAAAATGATCACAATTTTCATCCTTTTTACAAACCTAGCAATCCCCACATCCCAATACAAATGTGGTGAAAATGGCAACTACACAAGCAACAGCACATACAAAGCAAATCTCAAAACCCTACTCGCCTCTCTCCCTTCCAATATCCCCGAAAACGGCTTCTATAGCGGCTCGGCAGGGCAGGGCCCGGACGTAGTCAACGCCATCGTGCTCTGTCGTGGCGACGTTGGCCTCGAGACCTGCAGAGCCTGCATTCTAAACGCCACCAAGGATTTAGAAACCTTCTGCCCGAACGAGAAAGAGGCGTATCAATGGCTTTATCTCTGCATGCTACGTTACTCACACGAGCCGATATACGGGACCCTGGCCACGTATCCGTCGTCTTGGTCGTGGGAATGGGAAAATGCGACGATGGTGGAGGAGTTTAAGGCTAATGTGACGATATTGCTTGATGAACTCCGGGTGGTGGCGGCAGGGGGCGGCGTAGAGAAGAAGGTGGCGGCGGGGAATAGGACGGGGCCCGAGTTTCAGACGATATATGCGTTGGTGCAGTGTACACCGGACATGTCGCCGTTGAATTGCAGCACGTGCTTATACTGGGCTATGGAGAATTTGCCCAGATGTTGCAGCTGGAGAAGGGGTGGTGGGATTGCCTTGCCTAGCTGCAGTCTGCGTTATGCCTCTCTTGAATTTTACAATCGAACTATGCTTCAAGAATCACAACTTTTGCCATCAACACCTGGTAAGAAGTAAGAACAACCAGCTTTAATTTTTGTTAAGAGTCAAGTTATTGCAATTATACATAACGAAAATAGGAAACAATGATCTTATGAAAAAAAAAAAGTTTTAATAAACAATAAATATAACTTAAATACCTGAAAATAAGAGAAAGAATATTCTCATTCAAAAGGTTGTTCTCATAAATCAAGTTTTAACATATACTTCCTTTTTTTAATTTGTTTCTTTTTTGATATTTAAGTCAAATTGATTTGTTTTGATTATTTCTTAAAAAATATATTGGACCAAAAGTTTTATTTTTAATTATAATATGTTAAGCCAAATACAACAAATTAAATATAATAATTATATATACTTAAATTGAATAAAAGAATTGGGGTGGGTCCTTTAAAATATGAGGCCGCCCCAGTCCTTTTGGGCCTAGTTCAGGACCGGCCGTGATTATGCATTAGAGGGGGATCTAGTATAGGTTCACATGTACCCCAAATTTGAAAAAATAACGATTTTATTTATATATTTAAAAAAAATTACAACCAATTATTTAATTTTAAATTATATTTTTATCGTTACAATTATATATAATATTGAAAAAGAAAACTGAAAACAAAATACTTTGTTTGTTAAATATTGGGATTTGAGTTGACAGAGATAGAGACAACACTTTCGGAATTCAGATGTACTTCATAGGTTTTTTATTTCCACACAGCACATCTTGTCGTCAAGTTTTCACATTACTAATATTTATTGTTTATATATTTTTTGATTATTGGGTTAGTTTATTAATGAGTTAAATTGATGTTGCTTTGTTGATAACTAGAGTTAATTTGTGTTTTACTATATATGTGTGTGAAATTTAGTTAAATTTTATGTAATATCTTAAAATTGTGTATTTTGATTGCACGCCTTTAAAAACAAAACAATTTTATGTATGATTTTTCTTACTATCTATTGATGTTACCAATTTTTTAAATTCTGGATCCGCCGCTATTATATACAGATTATGGTGCTTGTCGTAATGAAAATTCTTAAAATTGGTTGGCAGGAAAAGATGGGAATAAATCAACTCCAAGTTTGACCATCATCATCATCATTGTTCCAATTGTTGGATGTCTTGTTCTAGCTTTAAGTGTGTGTACCTTCCTAAGGAGTAGAAAGAAACAAAAACTAAAGCAAAGGCTTGAGATTATCAATCTTGAATCCCTACAATATGATTTCGAAACTATTAGAAATGCAACTAAGGATTTCTCAGAAGAAAACAAGCTCGGACAAGGTGGATTTGGAATAGTTTATAAGGTAATTAGTTAAAATATATATAGTTAATTGCAATTAATAATGTAGCATGTTTGAAATGGAAAGTTGATTGTATGGTTGGTGAATGATAGGGAAAACTTGTGGATGGGCAAGAAATAGCTGTGAAAAGACTGACGACGAGGTCGGAGCAAGGTGATCTGGAATTCAAGAATGAGGTCTTATTAGTAGCTAAACTTCAACATAGGAATCTAGTCAGGCTTCTGGGTTTTTGCTTGAAAGAAACCGAAAGGATTCTTGTCTATGAATTCGTCTTCAATGCAAGTTTAGACCACTTCATATTCGGTATGTTCAAATCCTCACACCCTAAAACTACGGAGATTTCCAACATTATTAACCGAATTATATTGTGTTGCATCTTCTACTTCATCAAAAATTTAAATGGATATTTTGTCTTGTAAAAACTTGTCTAGTGCATTTTAAATTTAACATTTCATAACTCATCTTCGATTTTACATCAATTAATTAAGTCCGAAATACTTTAATTTCAACATAAAAAACAAGTTGAGGATTATTAATTAGATTTTAGCGACTACATTTTTTTGGAAGGGTATTACCTTACATCAGAGATGAAGAATCATTTTGTAACAAATATAGAAATTGTGGTTATTATTGCTTATATATAGTTCTTATGCAAAATTACACCCTAACATTGGTGGGTTTTTTCTCAAAATGATATCTTTAGACCCGATTAGACGCCAACAAATGGATTGGGATACACGATACAATATCATCAAGGGCATTGCTAAGGGGCTTGTTTATCTTCATGAAGATTCTCATCTAAAGATCATACATCGTGATCTTAAAGCAAGTAATGTACTTTTAGATGTAGAAATGAATCCTAAAATCGCAGACTTTGGATTGGCAAGACTGATCGTGCAAGATGACACTCATGGCACAACCAGTCGGGTTGCTGGTACTTAGTAAGTGATCTTTTTATTTTTCTAAGAGCCTATTATCTTTTTTACCCACTAACTAATTGCGTCTGACAATTCCGGCCATTAATTTTTCCGACTGACAATTTTATCTTTTAATTTTTTAAAATTAAAAAATTTAGGCCAATTTTAACCCGCAAGACTAAATTAGGCTCAAATCGCTAATTTTGGGTTGTTCGGCCCAATTTAATGATTGTTACTAAATAACATTAAAAGTAATACAAGAGTATTAAAAAAAAAGGTAAAAGAAAAATAAAAATAAATTAAAAGTTAAAGGATAAAATTGATAGCCCGAAATCAGCAAATTGGACTAAATAGCCCGAAATTAGGGCTTGATTGCCCAGTTTGAGCCCAATTTGAGGTTTTGAGCTGAAATTGGCTTAAATTTTCGAATTTACAAAGTTAAAGAATAAAATTGCCAACCCAAAAAGTTAATGGTTGAAATTGTCAGACCCAATAAATTAGTGGATAAAAATAATAATAAACTCTCTTTCTAAATATATAACACAGTGACACACCATGTGATACCAATTAAGTAATGTTGTTATAGAGTTTTTGTCTTAAATTTACAAAAATAATCTTAAACTAAGAAAAATATTATTTGGATAAATATATACCTTAAGTAATCACTAAATTTAAGATGTAAAATTGGAAAGAGAATCAAATTAATTTCAAAAAACAGGTCATATCAAATTCCTAGCTAAAGTTCAGCTAAGACATTTTAAGGAAAAATTACAAATTTAGGACGGTAACTTTTGACATTTCATCATTCAAGGACATTATCTTTTCGAACTTTGAAATGGAGACACTATCTTTAAAATATGAGTGAATTTTAGACAAATCAGCCCAAATCAATGAATTTTGGGTTAATTGGCACGAGAAAGTCACGTGCCTTATGTAATTCTGGCTTCTCGCTGATGTGACGCATGTGAATAAATTAATTTGATTTTTAAATTTCAGGTCACTAAATAAAATTCCACATCATTTAATTAGTAAATTATTAAAAATCTGAAAAATTATCTTTACAAAAAAACCAAAAAAAAGAAAAAGGAAAAAAACATGAGGAAAGCTGTGATGGAGAGGGAGAATGGCATTTTAATTAAATGATGCGACATTTTATTTAATGACGTGAAATTTAAAAATAAAATTAATTTATTCACATGCGCCACATCGGCGAGAAATCCGAATTGCACAAGGCAAGTGACTTTCTCGTGCCAATTAGTCCGAAATTCGTTGATTCGGACTGATACGTCCTAAATTCATCCATATTTTAAAGATAGTGTCTCAATTTCAAAATTCGAAAAAATAATGTCCTTAAATGGTGAATTGTTTAAAGTTACTGTCCTAAATTTGCAATTTTCTCGACATTTTAACATGGATAATCTTGAAATAAAGTTTTATAAAAGCTCTAAAAAAACAAATATTTAAAAACAAAATATGACTTCTAAAACGCTATTTGATTGAGACCAGATGAGAGAGTAGTTTGTAATTAATAGTGATCATTCTCGTTACAAACAAACTTGCAGTGGATATATGTCGCCTGAATACGTATTCAATGGACATTTTTCTATCAAGACGGACGTTTTCAGCTTCGGAGTAATGGCCCTGGAAATCTTAAGTGGACAGAAAAATAGTCACTTCCAAGATGAGCATCATAATATAGAGCATCTGCTAAGTTATGCCTGGAGGAATTGGCAATCGAGAAGAGGAGAAGATGTGATTGATCCTGTTTTGAAGGATACTTCAGGTTTTCATAATGACAACATTTTTAGATGCATTCACATTGGTTTGTTGTGTGTTCAAGAAAATGCAGATGAGAGGCCAACAATGACATCTGTTGTTCATATGATCAATAACACATCTCTAACCCTACCAATGCCCTCAAAGCCTGGATTTTTTATGCAAGGAAGATTAGATGGAAATCACATTGATAATTCTACAGAATTGGAGTTGGAGAATAATCCAATTGAATCAAGAAATGATGCATCCATAACTGAGTTGTGCCCACGTTGATCTTCGATTTGTGTTTAAATAATTTGTTTTGTAATATATAAGGATTGGTCTCTGTTTCATTAAACATATTGTAGATTAACAATTTTTATTTTTTTTATGTGGCTTTTTGGTGCAGAATTTTTTTTTATGTCTCCTTTGCACTACACGAAAAATGAGTATTTGAGATAAGATTTTTTACGATGATACAAAATTGTCGCGAAAAAAAAAAAAACTAATTGCAAGATGGTTGCGCCAAAATGTTATCACAAAATATTATTGTGAAAACTATCAATGTTTTTGCTACAACAAAATGTGGTTGAAAATACTCATTTTTCTATGGAAAAATTTTGTTGGTAATATTTGTAGTATTTTCCACAATTTTTTTTCCATTCGTAAAACGTTTGCCGACGAGAGTAATTCAAATACTTATTATCCGAAATTGTCAGATCTCTCCTAAATCACTGGACAATTTGGATAATAAAAACTCTTCATTATAAATATAATTGAAACACACTATCGAAATACAACTTTTTATTTTTTTTAAAGAAACTCAATACAAAAATAAAACTAAACTATTAGGTGGTACAGATTTTCAAAAGATAATGTTTAACTGGCACTCACGATGATAATATTCCAATATATTATTAAAAGAAAGCAATACAATGATAAAAAAGAAAAAACAAATGAATGCATCGTGCTAGCCTCATCTAATCATTAATAAAAAACTCTTAAACCATAAGTATCGAACGTGCATGCGTGTAATCAGCAAGAGATGAGCTTAATTAATTGATATTAATTGAGTTGTGAGTAACAAGTAATTAAGGCAGTATCATCCTTGCAAACATCTCACTATAAATACCATTACTTCTCCATCATAAAATTCATCAAATAATTAAGAAGAGCTTTGAGTTTAAGAAGTGTTTGCAAATCATAGAAAGAGTGATGGCTCGCAGCAGTAAAGTGGTGATATACGCATGCATTTTCATGCTCATGTTTATAACCATCACCCAAAAATGCCTATCCCTACGACGCTTGTTGCAGGATGACGAAGGTTTTGACGAAGATGTCGATGCAAGTGTGACTCTTTAATGAAGATCCTTGATCTGAATTACGTAAGACGGGTTAACCCATAACCCATATCTCTTTCAAGTTTTAATTATCTCTGGGTTTGCATTTTTTTTTTTTTTTTTGAATAATGAGGCTCTACATTAGGCCAGTTTGCTCGTCTTCATTGGGTATTGTAGTTGTTTGACAATGTTTGATCCAAATTAAGATTGGACAAACTTGTGGTCTGATTCTGTGGAGTGGTGTGATTTGTTATTCTTCTTTTGGTTTCATATTGTATTGCTTTGCTTCTTCTTAATGTATTTTTTTTACATTTAATATAGGAAATAGGTCTTTTTATCCTTTTTGCAAACCAAAAAATGAAAAATACCCACTTAATAAGAAAACATGTTTTTTACCCAAAATAAGGAAAAATTGACCAAAATAACCTTGTTGATCACAAAGCTGTCCATAGATCACGAAGCTGGACATAGATCACGAAGCTTCGTGATTTATATTTAAAAAAAAAAAAAAAAACTAAACTTCATGAATTTCTAATGATGTGTTTTATGCCATATATATATATATATATATATATATATATTTTTTTTTTTTTTTTTTATATATAGATCACGAAGCTTCGTGATCTATGTTCAATTTCGTGATCTATGGACAGCTTTGTGATCAACAAGGTTATTTTGGTCAATTTTTCCTTATTTTGGGTAAAACACATGTTTTCTTATTGAATGAGTATTTTTCATTTTAGATATTGCATATTTGATAGAAATGGTCTCCGCCCCTTTAATATATTTTTTATTTTGATGTGACTTTACACAGTATTTATCAAATTTAATGCATAAATTTTGCACATTATGCTAGTCGAATAATTAATTGGTTGTACTATTTATTAATGAGAAGCACAAATTAAATTCGCGTCTAGGTTAAAAACAAACAAACGAATCATGCATGGTGAATGATTAATGTTTTATAATATAGAATACATGGGAGTTAAAATAACAAGAAGATAGAAGTAAAAAATATATTAACTAAAAGTTAGGGAAAAAATCAAATACAATCAGAAGTAAAAAAAAAGAATCCCAACTTTTAATGTAAATGTTTTTTTATTTATATATTATAAACATCCATAAAAACCCTTGATGTGTTTGCTCTTACAAGTTTTAAAAACATCTTATAAGATCTTTCAAATGAGCAACCAAGCATCCTCCAAATCTAACTTGTTAAACTATGAAGTTTTAGGAGGTAATAAACCTTAATTATATGTACTTATGATAGCCCTTAATATCATACTTTAATATATAAGAACTTTCAGTTATATATAATCAATCTAATTGGCAGGAAATAAAAAAAATCATATTTAATTTATCTATTTGAATGAAGAATCAAGAACGAATTAATTTAATCTTTTTCCAACATTGATGATGTGTGACATATATATTAACTAAGGACTACTTTCTTCAATTTACATTGTGAAAATGAAGTTCCAATTACTTTAAGTTGCCAGAGTGATAGTGTGAATGTGCAAAATAGAGCCTCGAGTCATCATGATGTATTGCAGAGAAAATCGAAACCAAATAAAAAATTAAAAATAAATTAATTTACTCTAACTAATGATGTTTGAATCCAATATGCGGCCAACAATCAATAAGTTAATTTTCACAATATCGTATGTGAGCTTGACGAAAATTCGATTTGATAGAAATATCTCGATATTTTAATTTTATGAAATATAAGTGGAAATATTGGTAATTTAAAAACAATAAAAACTTGGTAAAAAAACAAGAAATTTGATATGATATTTTACAAAATATTATAACTAACTTTAATCATATACTCAATTCATAATATCAAACAAAATAACATATTTACAATAAATAAATTAAGAGATAATAAACCATATATATGTTGTTTGGCATAATAATAGAATTCAACTTTATTAACAAAAAAATATAGAGATAATAAACAAAAGAGTCTAGTGGATATTCTACCATATTCAATTAACTTATTGTTCTACTACAGAGGATAAACTTACATTTTTTTTTTATCACATTTCAAATAAATAGATAAATTTGTCTTGAAGTACAATTCAAGCCTTAAAAAATATCTAACAAGTCTAACTGAGCGGCCTATTTATATAATATAATATATATATATATGATAATATATGGTATATTCTATAATTTTTATAGTTCGTATATATCTGTAGCCTATTTATAATTTATCTTTTATATTTTTATTTTATTTTGTATTATTTTCATGTTTTTTGTTGTAATTCTCTAAGTTTAAATGCAAGTTTATTTTTTGAAAAGTAATAATTCATACTATATAATTTTGTAAGATTTTAATAGGTTTTAAGCCAGATTTATCCACAAAACAGGTCAAACTCGGGTTAAAAAAATTCTTTCATATGCCATAGGTCAGACTTAGGCCAATATTACAATTTAGGTCTAGGCCAACCACCAAAAAATCTAGTCTAGCCTAGCCTATTCTCACCCCTCAATTTACACGATAATGTCTTTTTTTCATATCGTCTAGCCCAACGTGGATTATATCGTATAATACATAGATTATAGGACAATTATCTATAGTGCCTTGCATTTGTGTGCACGACAATTATTTAAACTTTAATAATTTTTTGATCGTATACATGTTACAACTATATTATGTATATTATAATATTATTTGGATATAAATAATTTCTTTCTTTGAAATGTGGGGTATTATGTGACATTTAATTAAGTAATTTTCAGCTTGCAAATATTTCCATGCCAAACATTAATTAGTGGCATCTCTACAAATTAATTTCCTTTTGATAATTAGGGAGAGATGAAGAACTTCTCATCCGACTGTAGACCTCTCGGTCAGGTAAGATGTAAATTGAAAAATATATTCGAATGATAGACATCTATAAAAAAATAACCAACATATATGTGTATGCATTGTCGGAAAATTTCTCCCCACATAATCATACACCTTACCAATTCAACTATACCCTTGGACATCTCCACAAATTCCTCGAGAGTTATTAAGCAGTTTTGCTTGCCTCCACATATTGTCTTAGCCAAAAAAAAAAAAGGGAGTAAGATTCATATTCATTCTTATATAAGAATTATTCTGACAAACTTTTTAATTTTAGTCATATTAAGTACAAGATTGCCAAGACTAAGCTTTTAAGAGCCACATAATCTTATTAATTCAAAGAACTCTATAATTTATTTTTTAATGAGATCTAACATTCTAATAGTTAATTTGAAGAATATTTTATAAAATATATGAATTTTTAAGTTTAGCATTTAAATTTAACACCTCAGCTAAATATATCTTTTTTCATTTTATTGTCCACTCTACTATAATATCCAGAAATGACATGTAATTGAGAGAGAGGATGGTGATTGGTGGTTGTGGGCCAATTGATTTTTCCAAATATCACGATAATCTACAAAATCATAAACCAGTGGCTGTGAAAATAAAAAAATAGTTAAATATTAGAAGCAAAATATGTCCATGGCAATGGCTGCAAGATTTAGTCCATTGATTTCTTTCAAAGTAAAAGCAACAACAGAGAAACCTAAGACAGTGTGTAAGAGAGGAAGAAGACAACTTCTTTTGCTTTCATCAACTGCTCCACTAACTGTCCTTCTTCTTGCTGACTCCAGAACTCAACTTCTCGATAGTATGTTCATTTTCATGTTTTTTCAATTTCTTCATTTTTGTATACCATATAATTTGAATTTCTTTTTCCCCTCCTCAGAGTTTTTGAAGAAATCCCAAGAAAACAAAGCCAAAAATGACAAGGAGGTAAGCACAAATGCTTATTTTTCTGGTAATTAGAATATAAAATCAATGTGATCAACAATAGTATTTCATTTTCTTTCGACTATTCTGGGCATTCATCAAATGAAACACATATGCGATATATACATAATAAATAATATGGATTTTATGAGTTGATGATTTTTGGTGTTTGTGAACAGAGATTGGATAGTTATTACAAACGGAACTACAAAGATTACTTTGGATTGTTAGAAGGTGATCTGAAGCAGAAGACAGAGCTGTCTGAATCTGAAAAAGCCATTCTTGAATGGCTTGAGGCCAATAAATGAAACATTCATATTCTTTTCATCTAATTATTTCACCTTCTATAATCTCTTTTTTGCTATTTAACTGTAGTGGGATTAGTGTGGCTCTAAATGGTTATTATTTCAATTTCTCGTCATTTAATTTGGCTTGTTTTTCTACTTAGTTTGCTGTTTCTCTGCATGAATTATAAAAAAGTGAACACATTATTTGTAAACGTTTATTATTAGAAAAATCACAACCTGGATTGTGATTTTATCCAAATTTTTCATTATTGATCAAATTAATATAACTTTATTATTATTATTATTTTTGACTAAAATCAATTTTGGAAATGTTCTATATATATATTTTAATAAGTTTGGGGGAGTGGAGTGTGGAGGGGAGAAGAGAAAGATAAAAAAGAATAGAAAACTTCTGTTAAAATTTGTATTTTGATAAATAATGATTTTTTGTTAAACTTCTTTAATCAAAAAACATACTAGATATACAATGTTATATTATTTTTATCAACATTAAAAAATTTAGTTAGAATGACAATTCCAACAATGATTGTGAATTCTCTGAAAATTAACCTATTAATAAAGCATGCGTCTCGATCCAAAGTGATGATAAGATGTATATGAAATAAAATTAACCTTTTAAACTTTAAAAACAAATAATAATAACCTCTTTTTTCAAATTAAACAGCCCACTACATGCATGGTGAATTGAATGATACAAAGAAATCAATAGATAGACGAAAACGAGTCCCGTTTGAATAAGCATCTTCAGAAATCTATCACCAGATTTTGAACTTTTTGATTCATTCTTCTTATTAGTATGCAGTTGAATCTTGATAGCAGTTTTTATCGTATTCATGGCATTGCAAGAAATCAACGTTGCGGTTTTTCAAGGCTTGAAATCCTTCATCCAACTCAAGCACATTCACGCACGCTTGTATCGATTCGATCTTCATCAAGACCAGTATTTTCTCAATCTGGTTCTGAAATCCGCCTTCCATTTCAGCCACCCCGAGTACGCCACTGCTGTATTTCGCAACTCGCATCAGCCCAATTTTCACTTATACGGTACTATGATTCGTAGGTTGGTGTCGAGTGATTGCTTTAATCAAGCTATTGAGTTCTTTCACTCGATGCGCAAAGAGGGGTTTTTGCCCGACAATACTACGTTTCCGTTTGTGCTTAAATCTTGCTCAAGGAAGAGGGACTTTGGGCTGGGTTTGAAGGTTCATTCATTGGTTGTTAAAGTGGGTTTTGATAGTGATGCTTTCGTGAAAACTGGGTTGGTAGGATTTTATTCAAAAATGGAGAGCTTGGAGGATGCCCGGAAGGTGTTTGATGATATTCCTGAAAAGGATGTGGTTTCTTGGACTGCAATATTGAGTGGGTTTATTGGGGCTGGGAGATCCCGAGAGGCGGTAGATTTGTTTAGGAGGTCACTGGAAACGGGTTTGAGGCCGGATAGTTATACGCTCGTTCGGGTTTTATCTGCCTGTAGTCAGCTAGGAGATTTGGGAGCTGGCCAATGGATTCATAAATATGTTGTGGACATAGGAATGGGTAGGAATGTGTTTGTGTATACTTCATTGGTGGATATGTATGCTAAGTGTGGAAGTATGGAGAAGGCTCGTGCTGTCTTCGATGAGATGCATGAGAGGGATATCGTCACTTGGGGTACTATGATCCAGGGTTATGCAGCTAATGGACATCCAAAAGTGGCTCTAGAAACTTTTTCTATGATGCAGAGACAAAATCTAAGGCCAGATCACTATGTCATTGCTGCGGTGCTTTCTGCTTGTGCTAGGCTAGGAGCTTTGGAAGTGGGAGAACGGGTTCGTAGCATGATGGACAGGGGCGAGTTTCTGCTAAACCCCGCTATGGGGACTGCTTTGGTTGATATGTATGCTAAATGTGGGAAGATGGGTGTAGCTTGGGAAGTATTCAAAGAGATGAAAACGAAAGATATTGTAGTTTATAATGCAGTGATATCTGGATTGTCTATGACCGGCCATGTGAACGCTGCGTTTAGTTGCTTCGCTCTGGTTCATAAACGTGGCTTTAAGGCCGATGGAAACACCTTTCTTGGTTTGCTCTGTGGATGCACTCATGCCGGCCTTGTTGATGATGGGCGCCGTTATTTTCATGGCATGAGTAGCTTGTACTCTTTAGCTCCAACTATCGAGCATTATGGAAGCATGGTTGATCTTCTTGCTCGTGCGGGTTTGTTAAATGAAGCCCATCGTATGATCTTGAGTATGCCAATGAAGGCTAACTCCATAGTTTGGGGAGCTTTGTTAAATGGATGTCGTCTGCACAAGGATACTCAACTAGCCGAACATGTATTGAAGCAACTAATTGAATTGGAACCATGGAACTCAGGAAACTACGTTCTTTTAGCAAACATCTACTCGACTAATCAGAAATGGAATGAATCGGAGAACATCAGATCAGTTATGCACTCAAGAGGGATTAAAAAATTGCGTGGATATAGTTGGATAGAGATAGATGGGGTCGTTCATGAGTTCCTCGTTGGAGACACTTACCATCCCATGTCGGATAACATATACGCAAAGCTCGTTGAGCTGGAAAAAGAACTGAGAGCAGCCGGTTACGTGCCTAAAATAGAGTATGTGCTGTTTGACATCGAAGAGGAGGAGAAAGAGCACTTCCTAGGGTGTCATAGTGAGAAGATAGCTCTTGCATTTGGCCTTATTAGTACGAAAGATGACTCTGTGATACGAATAGTTAAGAATCTCAGAGTGTGTGGTGATTGTCATACAGCCATCAAACTCATATCTAAGATAACATGCAGAGAAATTATTGTTAGGGACAATAATCGATTCCATCATTTTGTTGATGGATCATGTTCGTGTAGAGATTATTGGTGAGACACTTTGATGTTTAGCTTCCTGTGTGTTTGTTTCTCACCCTCGTTGGAAGGACGGTACATGAAACAAGTTGAGCTGAATATACGACTATGCAAACTTGTTTAAATGTTTGTGTTTAAACATGTTTAATTATCGATGAAGTTGAGCTTTCAGCGAGCTGACCACGAGTGAGCTTGGACAGTTCGATATTTTCTTACCTATTAAGCTCATGAATCTGAGCATTAGATTTGAACAATTGTAGGAATGTGTCAAACTTGTTTGATGTTATTATTGAACCAACATCGCTTCTAATTGACAATCAGAAAAATAACCGGAAATATAAACAAAAATCATTTTGATTTACTTGTCCCTGAAAATATTTTAGCCTTTAGACATTGTAGAAAATTGAGAATTCTAATTTGTTTTAATTCAAGAAATAGAAATTATATAGATAGAGATCCGGTGTTTTGGAGTACTTTACTTTTTTTCGTAATATCATTAATAATGTGCGATAATGTATTAAACTATATAGTTAATAAGTAATTTTGATACCCGACATAAAAAAATATCAAAACATACATCACATATATATGTGAAAATAAAAAATGAATACATTCAATGTACTACTACTAAACTTGAAATAAATGATTGATTTCTTTATATGGAAATAATTACTTATAATTACTATGGTGGTCTCATTGTTTTTCAATTTAGGGTCAATTTCTAAGTCCAAATTCAGTCAACGTAGGACGTTCCAGGAAAGTGTGCAACATTTCAATAAAAAAAATAAAAAAAATTTATATACACATATATATATATATATATATTAAAAGTATTTAATAAACATTCAAATCTGAAATCTGTAACCCGTCTATAATTTATTTTATTTATGATTTATTTTAATAATTAGCGAACTTTGCCGTTCTCTTCTCCGAGCCAAATTAAAACCCTAACCCTTGCCGAACTTTTTCGAAATCAAATGGTGACGGCGGAAGAAGGCGGAGCCACCGCCAACACCACCGCCTCGTCTTACGGTGGCGGAGGAGGAGCCGGAGGAAAGTTCCGTAAAAAGCCCTTCCGCAAACCTACGACGCCGTACGATCGGCCTCCAGTCTCCCTTCGTGGAAATGACAGCAGCGGTAGTTGGTTGACGAAGCTGGTGGTGGAACCCGCTTCTAAGCTCATTTCATACGGTGCACACCGCTTATTTGCATCTTTTTCCCGAAAACGCCTCCCACCACCGCCGCCGCCGCCTCCCCCTCAGATATCAGGTAATTTGCTATTTATCAGCTGAAAAAACCGGTTTTTTTTTTTTGGGTTCGGGTCTTGGTTGTGAGTTTTAATTTCATCTACAAGTTTTAAATGTTGCGTTATGTGCGCGCGTGTTTTCATTAAACTGTTGATTTGTTAACTGAATTCTATGATGGTGTGAGAGTGTGAGAATTTGTTGACATTTTCTTGTAATGGTTGGGAAATTTGTAAAATTCAAGAGGTGTATGCTATTGTTTATTTGGCGAATGTAGTATGAATATGTGTGTTAGTTTTCGATTCATCATTGCTAGTGATTCAACTTGTTTACACTCTCATTTGTAATCTTTGTGGTTATATTATACATGTAATCTTCATCATCGGCAAGAAATGTTCTTATCAGAATTCAGAAAAAAACTTGAATCTCCCTCTCTTCCCTCTTTGTGTTTGATAGGCATAATCATTGAGGCGATACTGAGTGCCTTGGTCAGTGTGTTAACTTTTAATTATCTGTTTTAACATACCTAATGTTTTGAGATTCAGTAACATTTTTTACTATGAACAGTGGGACATTGGGCTGGACATTCGTATGTTGACATTTTACTGATGACATATATCTTCTGATGTAAACAGAGTTAAACCATGTATCAAGTAATGGACTTCCTGAGGCAGTTCCGAATGTAAGTCTCATGTGTTTTGTGTTTCTTTGTTTTAAAGCTTTATTTTTTTCATTTTTTTCTTAGTTGATATGTTGTAGCCATCATTTTTCTATATGGGTTTAGATGTGTTGTATTGTTGTAATCAGCTGTAGTGGATTGTCGAAAGTGTTTATTAAAATTTTTTTTTGTGAGGAACTAATGGTTTTTTTTAGGAAAAAGATAATACTAGGGGAGAGGAACTAATGGTTTTTTTTTTTAGGAAAAAGATAATACTAGGGGATGATAGATCCCTCAATATCAAATTACAAAGAGACTACAAATTACTTGAAATTTTTTGATCTTCACGCCACTTTTATGCATAACCTTAGTACAATGATCTTCTCTCTGAAATAGAATGTATGCGACACAAACTTAGTGGACCGATTTTTTTAAGTAATAACTTCTTGATTAATAGTTACCGGAATCTGTCTGTAACTTACATTTGGAAAGATTAATTTTCTTGTTCTTTAATGGTCTTAGAGTCAATATGGAGCACAAGAGCCTGCAGGAGGTGAACACAGCCAGCCAATAAGTTCTGGCAGGAAGGGGATCTCTGAGCTTGAGCATTTGCTGAAGCAGAAGACCTTCACCAGGTAAGGTTTTAACTTTAACATAAAATATTGTCAAGGATGGGTATATGTCTTGACCCAGATGATTAGGCTATTCTTCCGTCTGATCTGCTGATATGCTTGTTGTCTACTCACGTTTGTATGCACCTTGGGCTGTACTATTGTTAGTTTGTTACAGTAGTGATCTATTTTGGACTATGCTCTTTCTTTCTCGTGTCATTATCATGGTTTTCCTTAGCGACTCACACCTGCAACCTACTTGCAGACATTTACTCGCTCTTTTGGCTAATTGTACATACTTTTCATTTGCTTAAATGCCTTTATATCTAGTCAACACTGTATCAGTATCTTATTTTTGGTCTTGTTAGCATTGATGAGTTTTCTTGACATTAAACTGGAGGTTTATTATTTATAATTGGCCGTTTTGAAAATTTCTGGATCCTTTAGTTATGCATACTAGCTTAGTAGTGTTGCAGTTACTACTGTATAATCTATATTTGCGTTAGAGATTTGGTATACCTAGTAACTCTTTATGGTTTGGTTCTTCACTAAATAAACTTTCTTTTTAAGACACTATTACTTAATTTTGTAGTATAAATTTCCAAATTCCGCACCTTTTTATAGTAAATTAGCTATAGGAGTCAAATTCCATTATATGCTGTACCCTGTAGGTGCAAAATTGATCTTTATGTTTCTGTATCGGCATTGCCTGCCAAATTGAGTTATATATTGGAACGTTCTGCAGGTCTGAGATTGACTCTCTGACAGAACTGTTGCATTCAAGAGCTGGAGAAGTGTCTCTTAGGGACGACGGAAGAATAAATGAACAGACAGCATCTGATTCTGGAAGGCTTCCACAACTTGGCAGTAGTACATTGGAAGCTAACGGAAATGAGGGGGATAGACCTCATAGAGTTGTGTCAACTCCTATATCCGATTCAAAAGTAAGATGAACTCTGTGTTACACTTGGACAAACATGCTTTTACCTTACTGTTGTGGTTTTGTTGGTCAATCTTCGTGTACCATTTTCATATCTTAAAAACAGCAGAATCTGACATAGCAGATAAAAATATAATCAGATCCTCAGGGACAGTAATGCTTCCCCTGCTCAACTTGCAAAAGCTTACATGGGTAGTAGACCTTCAAAAGCATCACCATCAACGCTAGGGAATCACAATCAAGTTGCTAGGGAAGAAGTTGCCTCAAAAACATTTGGCATGTCGTTGACAACTAAGACTGCTGTTGGCCCTGGTTCACCTGTGAATGGTTATATAACATCTTCAAGATCTCGAGGTAGATCTGCTATTTACAACATGTCCCGATCTGTGTATTCAAAGGTAACTTCCTCTTTCAAGGTTATTTGCTTGTTTCTTATATGCACTGAAGGATGTCATGGGTTCATTTTTCTCTTTTCATTTTGCTAAATTTCAGAGAAGTGGAACTAACTATAATGGTTATGCTGGACTAACAATGCCCTCCACATCTCTTTCTTTAGTGGAGAATGGTGAAAGATCAGAGCCCAAATCAATGGTAAATATGGATCAGAAATAAATTCTACATATAGAATTTATCTTGTTTTTATTGTTTGTATTAAGCTGTTCTTATGCAATTTTTTTTTTTTTTTGTATTTCAGACCTTGAAGCGCAGGAGTTACGTCTTAGATGATGAAGTTGGATCTGTTGGTCCCATACGAAGAATCAGACAGAAATCTAATCTAATGTCACCTGGAATTCCTCACATTAATGGTGTGGGAAATGATTCTGATGTTGCAGTAGTATCTTCAAAACAGAAGATGCCATTGATTGGTGGTCCAAGGCGTGTACCACAAACTTTTGCAAAAACTACTGATAACACCATTCCTAGAACAAGTTATGCTCAAGGGCCTTCCAGTTCCAGTGAGGTTGCTTTTCGAATATTAGGCCATCTGGAAAAATTGACACCAAAGGAAAAGTCATCTGGGTCTCTTTTTAAATTGACACCAAGTATGCTTTGTGGACAGGCTCTTAGGAGCATGGAGGATATGAGTTCCTCAGAGTTGCTGCTGAATGTTCACGATGATCTTAAGCTTGAGAGTAGGTCTAATGACACTTTATTGGAAGGTCGTGAGTCTACATCTCAAGAGCCCGATGCCACTTTATTGGATGTTGGTGATTATACTTCTCAAGAGCAAGGGAAAGTTGAAGATGGCCCTGTAGAATCTTGTGTCCCCTCTGACACGTGTTACCCTGTAATTAAGAGTGATTCTGCAGTGACCTTGATAGCTTCTGGGGTCAGAGTCGGAACTTTTGAATCTGCTGTAGAAAATGGTGTATCTCAACCTCAAAACAAGAGAGCTTTTAGAATGAGTGCACTAGAGGTAAGATGTATACTTTTATCTGTGTACATAAGTATGTAGTACCCAGTTCATTATTTGCTATGTTTCTAATATTGTTTGAAGTGCTTCGTGCTTCCTACTGTTGAAATGAAATCAATCTATTGCAGTATCTGTACCTCATTGATATTTGTACGTATGTAATGTAAACACTTGTGCTTATTCACAGTTAATTGTATGTACTTTTTATGGAAGTTGCAATGTATTTTTTAGGATTATGTGGATCTGGATGATGACCTACCCTGTAATGGGTTTGCATCCCCTCCATTCTCTGGGGAGCGAGGACAATTGGAGGTCCTTGTCACAGCTAGCAAGCTGTCACCTGCTGGAGAACCCAAACTTGTAAACACAACAATGCAGCCTGAAGTGAAGTCGCCTTCAAGCCTTATGCTGAGCAAAACAAGTGAACTCAGTGCTGCTGCCTCAGTGGGAGAACGAAGCAATGTCATTATCAACCCTGCTTCAAAAGAAGCAACCATGGCTGCTCAATCTCCATTAGTTTCCACTCCAGTTTTCAGCTTTAGTTCTAAAGTTGCAGATAAGTTTCCTTCGTTGATGCCTGAATCAAGCAGCAGAACACCAGAAAGCTCCAACAGGTTAGTCACATGCAAGTTATTCAGCTGGAAATGAATTTATAACTGTTGGAAATTTTTGTTCTTTTACTCATTCTACTTTACGAAATTTGATTTCGTTCCTTTTTCTAGAAATATTCTTCTGTCTATTCCTACCTTGTTTTTTTTGTTAATTATGTCTTTCGATCTTCACAATTTTTGGGTTGAATTTGAGTCTCCTATATTGAAGTAGTAAGCCATGACTTCGTCAGTTTTCTGAACTCTCTTGAGAACTCAAATTAACTTATGCTTTTCTCTGTCTAGTGCTTGAAATTAGATTTTCCCAATGAAAAGTGTGAACCAAGAGTTCAAGTCCTCTTAAATGAAGTTTGTAGCTACATTGGAATGATTTAACAGTATGAGTTACTTGAACCATATTTAAAAAGCTGTGCCAAACTAATTACTCTTCACCCTCTAAATAAAATGGCAAAATTTTGAACTTCTCATAGATAAATGTTTTGAGGTATCAAGGAAAAATAATGATTTTACTACATTGATTGTCATCTTTTCAGAAACTAATGTTTTAATTTGCATCTGCAGCTTTCTTAATACATCTGCTCCAACTGGCTCTTTCGCGAAAATTCCCGAGCCAGAAAAGGATGGTCACATGAAACCTCTGGCAGCTGAAGATAGAAATGGAAAATCTAATTTTTTTCCTTCTGCTGCATCTACTGGGCCACTTGTTTCAGGCACTCCTACTGGGTCATTTACCGCAGCTTCTTCTAACAATACAAATCAGATATCTGCAGGTGCTCTTACTTTTACCCCTTCAACAAGTGTTTCAAACCCTTTGTCATCTGGTACAGGTGACATCACCTTAGCCACCTCTGGTAGCAGCATTTTTGGAGAGGGTGCGAGACCTTCAATTTTTGGCGGACCTGATCTCAAATTTGGTGCCCCTTTAGATCCATCCACTAAAGTTTCGACGGGATCGGCATTGATCCTTCCAGCAGAAGGAGATTTGAAAAGGAAAGCTGTAACTGATTTGACTGCAAACAGCGTTGGAACTGTTTCACAAGGCACATCTGCTCAACTGTTTTCATTCTCATCAGCACCATCATCAAAAATGAATGGCAGCACCACTTCTGTTTCTTCACTACCCAGCTCTCAAGTCTTCAATCCTATCACGCCTTTCGGTTTTAATTCTTCAGCTTCCTCATCAGGTTCAGTTGTCAATAGCAGTGGGGCAACATCTAGTTTATTCGGTGTGAATCCTACACCTGCCTCAGATGGCAGCGCTGCTAGCTCTAGCAGCATTGCTGCTCCTAGCATGTTTAGTTTTGGTTTCAGCTCTTCCTCATCTTCAAACAATGCCGTTGGATCAACTGTTGGTGCAACTCCTCCAGTTTTCAGCTTTGGTATGAGTTCTTCAGTTTCTGCTTCAGTTACTAGTGCCACTAGCTCGTTCAGCAGTTCCTCTACTTCAACCAATGCGGTTGGATCAACTGGTGCTGCAGCTCCAATATTCAGTTTTGGTGCTAGTTCTTCAGTTCCAGCTTCTATCACTAATGGTACTAGCGCTTTCAGCAGTTCCTCTGCTTCAACCAACACAGTTGGATCAACTGGTTCTGCTACTCCAGTTTTCGGTTTCGGTGTTAGTTCATCAGTTCCAGCTTCTGTCACTAATACTACTAGCTCTTTCAGCAATGGTGTATTTAGTTTTGGTGGAAGTTCTTCAGCTTCATCCTCAGCTATCAGCTCTGATACTACTTCTAATGCCTTTGGGTCCAGTTGGCAAACACCTAAGTCTTCTATTTTCGGTTCCACAGTCGCTTCTGCATCTCCTGCTAATGGGTTTTCATTTGGTGCATCATCCACATCCCCAGCTCCAACAAATGCTGTACCCGTTGTTTTCAATTCATCCACGGCTCCCACATCGAGTACCCCCTTCTCATTCACCACATCCAATGCCTTATCTTCACCATCCCCGTCTCTTCCCCAGCCTGTATTTGGCAATCCTGCATCTGGTTTTGCAGCTTCTCCAGGGAACAATGATCAGATGAATGCAGAAGACAGTATGGCTGAGGATCCCGTGCTGTCCACTGCACCTTCTGTTCCTATATTCGGCCAAACATCTGTTCCCCCTTCTCAACCAGGCTTCATGTTTGGATCAACAGTTCCAGCTCAAGCTCAGCCTCAACCTCAACCTCAGGCGAATCCCTTCCAATTTGGTGGTCAACAGAATCAAGTTGCTCCTCAAAACCCGACTATGTTCCAGGCGTCTGGTAGTCTAGAGTTTAATGCAGGTGGCAGCTTCTCGTTGGGCAGTGGTGCTGGAGACAAATCAGGTCGAAAGTATGTCAAAATTAATAGAAGTAAGAACCGTAAGAAGTGAAGATAAGATTATCGAATGATAATCACTGTTGTGTATTAGAAGGAAAGCATTATTACAGAGTATCCATACTCCATAGAAGCAGCCTATTGATCACTGAATCCATATTCTTGGGTCCTAGCCAAATTTTTGTTAAGGTGAAAAATGTTGAGGGAAGAGTTGCAGTTTTGGACTGATTGTATCGGATGCGAATTTGTATTTGTTGATGACGCTTTGGATGCCTCAAAACGGTGTAATTGTAATGTGTATGATGTAACATGAAGGAAAAGTTTCTAAATAAGTATATATCTCATCTTGGAGGGCTATCTGCAGGTCTAAACTGGGTGAAATCATATGGTGATGGATGTCTATCTTAACATTGGGTTTTGATTTGTGAAATTAAAAGCTTCTATCAAAATCATTAGTGAATCAATGGGAACAATAAATATAAATTTAGACATCAGAATAAGGTAACAAAATCATTAGTGAAGAAAAGTCAAAGCCTTAGATAACAATGCGAATGTCTTCTCAAACAGAGAGCCTTGACTGTTTTGCCCCCCATCACTATCAACACAAAATTCAAATTTCAATAACGTGCAGTTCCAGAGGAATGGCGAATTGGATGTTACCATTTGTGATAGTAGCGATATTGAGAAATTCAGAGGGTTTGCAGCACAGAGTTGGAGATTCGATCTGGTCAATTCCACCTACCAATGATTTCTACACCAACTGGTCCTCATCTTACTCCTTTCACGTCGGAGATTCCCTCTGTAAGTATCTCTCTCTCTCTCTCTCTCTCTCTCTCTCTCTCTCTCTCTCTCTCTCTCTCTTAATTTCTTTCTCTAACTGTGCTGTGCAGATTTCGACTTCGATTCATCTCTTTACAACGTGATTCAAGTGTCGAGAGGAGATTTCGACGATTGCAGCGGAAATCAAGCGTACAAGGCGATGATGGATGGCCCTGCAATTCTCCCTTTATCTGAAAAGGGAGTCTTGTATTTCATATGCAATGTCTCTAACTATTGTACATTAGGGCTCAAGGTTAGTGTCATCGTTGATCACAAATATTAATTCCACACATTCTGCATATCCATCTTCACTTGTTTGTATTTTGCAATTAATGTTATTATCAATTGTTTAACGCTTCTCTGTGTTATCATCATCTTAATTTTCTTGATTTTGCTGTAATGTCTCTCGATTCCCTGTGTTTTTTAATTCATCCTACACATAATAATGACGATCATGTTATCAGAAAACCTAAAGTTGCAAAGAAAAACTAAGGTAGATTTGTTTGGATTATGTCTTTTGTTCTACGATTAATTCGGTTGATGGAATTTCTAATTCATGTCTTCAAAGTGTTTTTCAAGATTCTTTATTATGTTCTAGAAACATCATTTTCTAAAAAAACATGCACCTCAAGTTCTGTCTCCTCATTATTTATATAATATCATAATTACATTCTTTAACTCAAATATAATGTTTCAACATTATAATTATAAATTGTTAAGAATTTGAACCAATTAAAAATAACAATACTTTGTCTAACAACGATTCTAAAACATCAAAGAATTTAAGGGTGTATATATGTGCTGGTAATATTTCTGTGTTTTTTACTTAATAAGTGCAAAATGCTATTATATTCTTTAAAAAAATTGAGATTTGAGGGTTAATAAAAACAAAACAAATGTAAAATCATCCAGTAAAATTATTAATTCTTGACATGCATGCTCACTACAATATTATTGAAAGTTGTCCAAGCACTGCAAGAAAAAGGGGAAATAGCAGCGAATTACTAATAATTACTAATTTATTGAGGTTTTCTTCGCCATCGATTTTTGCACGTTTACTTTGAAACCTAGCTAATGGCGGCGGAGGGCAACGGTGACGGGGCGGCAGACGGGCCCGCGTCGGAGTTGTGGTTGCACTTAGCAAGGCACCGGTAGATGCAAGCATATATGTTATCTTTGCATGGTTTTAAGCAATCATGAAAACAATCTCCATTTACAGATACAATTATCATCATCAATAAGATCACCACCTCTTTCATTCTCTTATTTTCCATTTTTCTTTCCAATTTCTCTTTATTAGATATTGTAATGTTTTTTTAACTGCTATTACAATCTGCAATATATAGAGTTAAAGAGTTCTATCGAATTGATGCAATCTTTTTAAAGATACGATTATATAAATATAAAAGACTTCCTTGAAATCTTCACAATGCATGTTGAAACCTGATGTATATTTAACAAAAGAAATTATTTCCCAAATCGTAGAATTTTGTTGATGAAATTCCATAAAGTTTATGTGAATTACATAAATCTCAAGAGTTCTAAAACATGACCATATTACTAGCTAGATAAGATTCCTGCATTTCTAGAATTCTTGAACTTTATGTAATTCACACAATTTATGAAATTTTAACAGTAAACGCAATTTTACTTATTTTTAAAACGTTAATCATGAAATTTTAAACAATTTGTTTATAGATATTGATTATCGTTTGATGTTTTAACGTACAATCCCTTTTTGGATATTATTTGGAGATTAATTACCATTGATTGGTTGGTTTTCGACTTTTAATATTGAATTTAATAAATCATTTTCTTAGCTTATATCATATTTTAACAGGTTTTATATTTTTTATTTTGTATCCTAAAAGTCTTTTCCCATTTAATTTCAATAAAATAAATCATTATATAGGTTTATGATTTTACTAAGATATTATTAACGAGTTTTTGTTCCTTTTTTTTTTCCCTTTTCTTATGATATTTTAGAAGTTAATTATTTTTGTACCCCTTTAATTTTAGTTAATTATTTTATTGACAATAAAATGTAGCCAACAACTTATTCATGATGTTCGGATTTTAAGATTTGATTAGATAACATCGTGTTGGTTAAATGTTTTTTCCTTTTCTTATGATATTGTGTAAGTTAATGAGTAATATTGTAAAATAAATTAAAATTTTAAGATAACATCGTGTTGGTTAACTTATTCTCGTAAAATAGTAATATTGTACCTAAATTAAATTTTATTTACTTATAAATAAATAATGTGTGTTTCATATAAATTATATCTCCTTATTGGTTGTTCTTTAGCATATAGAAAGATTCAATATAGGATTTAATGAAATGTTTTTTTTTTTTTATAAATGATTTTTCAAAATTTTCAATAACTCTTTTTGGATAATAATTATATGCGGATTCTTTCATTTTTTTAGGTTTTAATTTCAATTTATTTTCATGCGTAGCCATTAGTTTTGTTATATAAAAATTAATAAATATTTTTTCATCAGATCATGTGTAAAACATCAATACAATTGCATACATCGTACATGTGGTTTGGACTTCGTATAAATGAGCGTTGTTTACATTTAATCTAGTAATCTAGTGATGCATCGCAGGAGTGATTTGCACAACAATTTTTCACATACAATGTGTACCACATGTTGTATTTAGTTAAATAAGTATAATTAATTATACGAGTTAATTCAACAATTCAGTTAGTTTGATAGTACACTTATATTGTATGATTTATTAGACTTTGCAACACACTAGTTACTTGTGATATTTTGGTCATTTTTTGTATAATATCATGCATGATTTTTTGATGTAATCTCATGCACACTAGCTATTAATTTTGATATAACAATAAATTTTATTGTAGTAAATTAAAGCATGTACATAATACGGATCCGCATGCAACTAGTATCATATGCAAGAGGACATCTTTATATATATATATATATATATATATATATATTGTATACATAACAATGATCATAAGCAGTGATGGACCCAGGATTTCTACTCAGGGGGTCCAAGTCAATTAATAGAAAAAAAAAGTTATACGAGACGGTCTTACGGATATTTACTGTGAGACAAATTTTTATTACCCACAAAAAAAAATCCTCATTTTCATAAAATATATATGTGAATTGTGAGGCGCGTAATTAGATTCGTGAGATAGTTCTCACATAAGACGCAATTTAAAAAAATATAACAATTCTAAATTAACATCATAAATTTGTCAAGACTTCGGTAAAAACAATATATTACAATATAAAGTAATAACATTCTAAATTAGTAACTTAATTATATCTCTATTTCACAACATCAATGTAAAAATATAAATAACTTAACACATGAATTACAACATTTGTCTTTTATTTTATGTATTTTAAAATCGATGCATAATAAAATCTTTATTGCTAACAATAAATCAAAAATAATAATAATAATAATAATAATAATAATATAAACACAACATTTTACCTTAAATTTAGATGGAGAAGGAATTGAGAAAGAAAAAAAAAAGAGGAAAAAAAAACACTCTGCTGGGTTTGTACCATACTCATAACAATTTTTTTTATTTTTTAAATAAAAAATGTGAAATTACAAAAATACCCTTGGTATTTTTTCAAAATTTGAGGGGGGCCTAGTGCCCCCTTGGCTCAAGCGTACGTCTGTCTCTGATCATATATAAGGACATCCTACAATATTCTCACATTAAATATGATTAGTTAAGATTTTAAATTTTATATTACTAAAAAATATTACTAAATAATTTAGAAATTTTAATTAGATATATCTAAATAACATATGCTAGATTTCAATAATACAAATTATTTGCATATTTGAAATTTATTAAATTAAAAAATTTAGAGAAAAGTTTTAAATAAATAAAAAAGAAAAAATTAAAATAAAGGTCGGCTAACTGAAAATGATTGTTAAAACTTTTCTAACTTATTAATTAATAAAATTGAATAATTTTTTTGAATATATATTTTAAAATAAACTATGAAATTTATATATGAAAATATAACTTTTTTATTTTTATCATTTTAATTTCAAAAGAAAAATTGAGGTTTGTTATAGATATTAATAATAAAAGACAAACTAAAAACAATGATGGATGCGTTTAATAATATAATAGATATAGCAATATATATTCTTTTCAAAATAATAAATAAAAATTTATTTATGAATATCATCTATATATGCAACATATATTTCGACAATTAAATAATTATTTAATCATATTATATTATATTTAGTGTTAAATTAGGCGATATGCATTGCACAAATCATAAATTAATTTTACTATATAAATAATATATAAATCTCTCTAATTTTATTAAGTTTAATTAGATTTTTTATAAAATCTCTTGTATTACATTAGTAATAAAATAAAAATAAGTGAAACAAATGTAAATTAACTTAGTAAAAAAATTAAAATTTTTAATTGTGTCTTAATTAATAAAAAAAACAAAACAAATGTAATATCATCCAATAAAAATGTAATTTGTCATTAGGTAACATT
This sequence comes from Scutellaria galericulata, assembly GCA_946896805.1. Classification (NCBI taxonomy): domain Eukaryota; kingdom Viridiplantae; phylum Streptophyta; class Magnoliopsida; order Lamiales; family Lamiaceae; genus Scutellaria; species Scutellaria galericulata. Next base: position 13,991,217 of record OX335789.1, read on the forward strand.
ACCACATTATTGCGTCAAAATAAGAAAAAAAAAATTATTTCTTGATCGCATGCATGTTTGCAGGTACTACAATATTATTGAAAGTTGTCCAATTAAGCAACTAATTAATCAGTAATATCTTGAGGTTCTACATCATGGTTTTGCAGTTTACTTTCAAACCTAACGGCGGCGGAGGGTGGCGGTGACGGGGCGGCAGATGGGGGGAGGTCCGGCGGCGGGTATCGACACTTAGCAAGACACTTGTAGATGCAAGCAAATTTGAGATGTTCTTTGCATGCTTTCATACAATCATGAAAACAATCTCCATTTACACAAACAATTTATCATCATCAATAACACCATCACCTCTTTCATTCTCCTATTTTCCATTTTTCTTATCAATTTCTCTTTATTACATATTGTAATTTTTTTTTTTTATTGCTACTGCAATCTTCGTTATGCACATGAGTTCAAGAGTTCTAGAATCAATGTAATCTTTTTGAAGATTATATAAATTTAAAGGACTTCCTTCAAATCTTCACAATGTGTCTGAAATCTAATGTATATTTTAAAAATGAGGTAATTTCAATTTTGGTCATGTACATACAGACATTTTCAATTTTTTGACAATCAAGTATCCGTTCTTCAATTTGGTTTTCTATATATGTTTTAATTCTTTTCAGTCAAATTTTGATTGGAATTTTTAAAATCGCAGCTGTTACCGTCAGAATTTGGCTGCTAAGTTAGTCTCCCGACAACCACATTAGCAATTTTTAAAATTCCAATCAAATTGGAAAATGGATACTTGATTATTAAAAAATGGAAAATGTCTCAAGTACAGGACCAAAATTGAAATTAATCTAAATTATTATTATTTCCCAAATCATAAAATTTGTTGATGAAATTTCATAATGAATTACATAAATCTCAAGAGTTCTAGAACAACAAATTACTATATAAAATTCCTAGATTTCAGAATCCTTGAACTTTATGTAATTCAAGCAAAATTTATGAATTTTATCGCAAAAATATATTTACTACAGATTTCAGAAACATTGTTAAGATTTTAAGGATGTCCTTTATGGATTTACACAATCTTTAAAAAAATTACATGAATTCTAGAACTCTTGAAAATTGAAATGTATATATATATAATGCACATGATATTATTGCAGTAGCAGGTAATTACAAACATTACAAAATCTAATAAGCAGAAATTGGAAAGAAAAATGGAAAACAGGAGAATGAAAGAGGTGATGGTGTTGTTAATGATGATAATTGTATGGGTACGTGCAGATATACCTCATGAGAAAAAATGTTATGATGATTGTATGAAAGGATGCAAAGGTAACATATATGCTTGTATGTACAAATGCATTGCTAAGTGTTACTATCATCAACCACCGTCCGCCGCCCCATCCTCCGCCCCGTCCGCCGCCATTAGGTTTCAGAGTAATCGTGAAAAAACCGATGGTGATGAACCTCAAGAAATTAGTAATTAGTTGCTAATTGGACAACTTTCAATAATAATGTAGTACTACATGCATGCATACTTGCATGTGAGAAGTAAAAATAAAAAATAAAAATAAAATAATTATATATATATATATATATTGGCGCCATGATGTAGTAATAAATGTTACTTAATGACAAATTGCATTTTTATTGGATCATTTTACAGTTATTTTGTTTTTGTAAATTAAGCCATAATTAAACTTTGTTTTAGTAAGGTCATTTACATGGAAAAATCTTGGGTGCGATAGTAGGGGTCGGGTCGGGTCGGGTCCACGTTTGAGTCAATTTGTAACATGGTGTGTTACTTTTACGTGAGGTCCAAACTAATTTAAAAAATAGGTTATTATATTAATTTATCATTATTATTATACCTTTAAAAAAAAAGTTACTCAAAATTCAATAGGGTGGTTCAATTTAATTTGATAACCATCCATACATTCAATTTAATAACAAAAAATGCAAATCTAATTATATAAGGAAATTGGTGGTTGTGTTCAAACTTGAAAGTGCTACATGGAATATTAGTTGGAGTAAAGAAGATTGGCCAATTCGATGCAGCAATGGGAACAAATTACGGAGACTACAATTGAAGAATACTATTGATGTGAAAGGCAGGGATGGAGATAATAATGACGATCATGTGTTGCAATTTCTATGGATTATGTCTTTTGTTCTAGGATTAATTTGGATCATAAATGGAGTCAACATAGAATTAGTTTCTAATTCATGTCTTCAAAATGTTGAAAAGATTCTTTATTATTTTTTAGAAAGGTCTTTTTTTTTAAAGATGTAGTTTTGCCTCCTAATTATTTATATAATATAAATACTCATAAATAAAATCTTTAACTCAAATATAACATAAAAAAGTAAATTATAAGGTTTTAACATTAAAATTATAAAATGTTAAGAATATGAACTAAATGTAAATACCTTTGGATAGACAAAAAAGATGTTTCTTTAATCTCTTAATGATATATTGTAAAAAAATTAAACAAACCCTAAATTATTAAAGATCTTGTGTTCATGTAAAAGTAGAATTATCTCCACGTAAAAAAATCAAACAAACCCTTAATTATTAACGAATTTATTTTATGTTCAATTTAAATTTTTTTATAATAGTATACATGATTTTTAAATTTTATCTCATGCATCACATAGGTTCACTGTAAATTTGAATAAAACAAAAAAAAAAAATTATTGTATCAAATTAAAGCATGTTCATAACAAGGGTCTGCGACTAGTAACATATGCAAGAGGACATTAGAAAATAAGAATAAGTAAAATAAATGTAAATTAGATTAGTAAAACAAATTTAAAAGTGTTAATTGTAGCTTAATTAATAAAATAAACAAAGCAAATGTAAAATCATCCAATAAAAATGCAATTTGTCATTAAGTAACGTTACTACATTATAATAAGAAAAAATAAATTAATTTCTTGCATGCATGTATGCATGTACTACAATATTATTAAAAGTTGTCCAAGCAACTAATTAATCAGTAATATCTTGAGGTTCTTCACCATGGTTTTGCAGTTTACTTTCAAACCTAATGGCGGAGGAGGGCGGCGGCGATGGGGCGGCGGATGGGGTGAGGTCCGGCGGTGGGTGACACTTAGCAAGACACTTGTAGATGCAAGCAAATTTGAGATGTTCTTTGCATGCTTTCATACAATCATGAATACAATCTCCATTTACACAAACAATTATCATCATCCATAACATCATCACCTCTTTCATTCTCATAGTTTCCGTTCTTCTTTCCATTTTTCTTTCCAATTTCTCCTTATTAAATAGTGTAACGATTTTTTTTTTTATTATTGCTACTGCAATCTGCATTATGTACATGAATTCAAGAGTCCTAGAATCAATGTAATCTTTTTGAAGATTATATAAATTTAAAGGACTTCCTTGAAATCTTCAATGTTTCTGAAATCTGATGTACTTTAAAAAATGGGGTAATTACAATTTGATCGTGTACATACAGACATTATTCATTTTTTGACAACCAAGTATCCGTTTTTTTTTTTTTTCCAATTTTGATCTTCTATTAAATGCAAAAAAGACAACATAAAGTATTGGCTTTTTTTCATTTTCCAATCTAATGTTTTTTTTATTAGATTGCAACCTGAACTACTAAAATTTATCAAATTGCAACTTTCGACTCATTTTCTGGCGAAAACACGTGACCCGCAGGCTGAAAACATAAAGGTATTCTTATAATCTTGTAATTTAAGGTGACCTCATATGAAGTCAGTGTGCGGGTTACATGTTCACGTTTTTGTTGGAAAATGGTTAAAAAGTTGCAATTTGATAAATTTTAAGTAGTTCAGTTTGCAATCCGATAAAAAATGAAAAATATTTTTCATATATGACCAAAATTGAAATTAACCCTTAAAAACTTATTATTATTTCCGAAATCGTAAAATTTATTGATAAAATTTCATAAATTTTATATGAATTACATAAATCTCAAGAGTTCTTAAACACCAAATTACAAGATAAAATTCCTAGGTTTCTAGAATTCTTGAACTTTATTTAATTCAAACAAAATTTATGAAATTTTATAGCAAAAATAATTTTTTTTTTTTAAAAATATATATATATATATACAATAGATTTCAGAAACACTTTTAATTTAGATTTCAAGGAAGCCCTTTATGGATTTACATAATCTTAAAAAAAAAAAAAATTATATGAAATCTAGAACTCTTGAAATGTATATATATAATGCACATTACATTGCAGTAGCAGGTAACAAACATTACAAAATCTAATAAAGAGAAATTGGAAAGAAAAATGGAAAACAGGAGATTGAAAGAGGTGATGATGATAATTGTATGGGTATAGCTCATGAGAAAAAATGTTATGATGATTGTATGAAAGGATGCAAAAGGTAACATGTATGCTTGTATGTACGACTGCCTTTTCTGTTACCATCATCAATCACCGTCTGCCGCCCCATCACCGCTGCCCTCCGACGCCATTAGGTTTCAAAGTAACCGTGCAAAAACCGATGGTGATCAACCTGCAAGAAATTAGTAATTAGTTCCTTGCCCAACTTTAGTACAAATGCATGCATACTTGCATGTGAAGAAATTTTAAATGTATATATTGGCGCCATGCATGATGTAGTAATAATGTTACTTAATGACAAATTGCCTAGGTGGGGGTGGGTATAAATGTAGATTAAAAGGCATTTTCAAAATATTAATTTGGATGCCAAGTCTTGACCTATTATAGCAGGTTAGATTGACTATAAATCTGAAGTTTTTAAATTTATATGACTTAAATAAAAATGTAGATGGATAAAATACTAAAAAATTAAAATTGTTTTATTAATATTTATTTGAGTATATAGTTGTATTAATTAACTAAAGCATATTTATTTGATTTTAAACATGATATTTGATTGAGTGCGTAATTCCTAACACTCATCACATGGCAAATCAGCTGAATATATGGTTTTCAAATTTGAGGTCTTAAAAAGAAGAGCTGTAACTCTTTTTTTTTTTTAATAATAGATTTATATTATAATTACTATGGCGCTCAACAATTCTTGAAAGTTAAATTGTCATATAGTCACTGTTATGAAATAAATTCAACTCCATCACTACATAAACATTCAATTTAATAACGAAAATGCATATCTAAAATATATAATATTCTTGACTTACATATTTATTCGATAATCGGCTTCGCTGATCTTCAGGGTAAAAAAAAAAAAAACACATTATTTTCCCACAAATTTTGATTTTCTTTTACATTTAATATTTTCTCCTATTTTATTATATTTAATATGTACATAACAAATGATTAGTGATATCATTTAAATAGATGTGATATATGGTTATCATCTTAAAACTATTAAAAAGGACAAAAGGTGAAATAGAGAATCTCAATGTTCTTAATTTTCTACTCCATTAAATTTAATTATTCGACAAATGATGTATAATCATAAAACCAATCGATTGATCATCTTAAACAAATAAAAAGGATCAGATAAAAAAATGTATAGGAAACCAAAGTGTATGATTGACAGTTCCATTCATTAAACAATAAAATAGTTGATCTTGAAATTAATGAATCATTATAATAAGTAATCAACGATATTATTATTGAGTGGCAACTGGAGCAGGCTGTGCTAGCTAGCTAGAGGCTTCTGGTCGGAGTTGTGAACGGCGAGTTTCGGCAAATGGGGCAAGTGGGCTGCCTCTTTAGCCACTTGTCGACGCAGCTCCGGTGGAAGAGGTGGCCGCACTCCGGCAGCAGCCGTAGAAAGTCCCCGTCTTTGTAGTCGGAGAGGCAGATGGAGCAGCCGGAGGCGGCAGCGGAATCGCCTTTGTGGGGTTTGAGTTGGGAGTATGTGTATTGTGGATAGGAGGAGAGGGTGGCCTCATCGAGGTGTTGCATGGCGACGGTGGATGCACCGCCGCCGTGCATGGTGTCGGCGGTGGTGGGGCGGGATTGGTGGCAGTGGCACTTGTAGGAGGCATAGGTGATGGCCACGAATAGGAGGAGGACGGCGAGGGAGAGGCCGAGGCCGTATCCGAAGCCGCCCAAGGTTTGGTCTTCGAGACTGGTGGGTTGTGATTTGTGGGTTGACTCGCATTCCTTGCTCATTTGTGGAGAGAATAGAAGGGGCAAAATTCACTTGGGAATGGTTGACTGAATAGAGAATAAATAGTGTTAGGGTGGAGATGGACCTACATTTTAAAATTTTATAGGGGTATATCAGTCATTTTGTAATTGTTTTGGTTTACTACATGATTTGTCTGGTAAAATCTATCAGTAAAAATGAAGGAATGTTGAAGCTATTAGATATAATTTCAAACAATAAACTATAGAAGAGAATAATGTTATTGAATGATGTAACAGTATTGAGTTATTTCTTTCTTGATTTAAGATGTAGTCAAAGTTAATATGATTCACATCAAAGATTTATGTAAACATACTATGTGTCGATATATATATATATATATAATATTTTATTTTTACTATTGTTAATTGTTAATTGAACCTTTGAATCGAATTTTAGTTATGTTACCATCTGAGGGGTTGTGGAGAAAGCTTACTATAGATATGTGTAAAATTGAGAGAAAGTCTACATCACACGAATCGACTTATAGATAAGCTGGTTTATAGAACTTTTGACCCTCCTTTAACAAATCAAATTCATTTTTTTGTTCTAATAATATTAATATATCATATATATATATCATAACATTATTTTATATTAATAATGTGTTACAATTTACGATACATTATCTTGTATTAGTTTATGGTATCCCAGCCGCGTATTTGATAAAATAATCTAATAAAATCAAATACATTTCATATACAATACATTACTTGTATTTCATATTTAAATAATTCCTATGTATCTTATAAGCTCTGATAATCTAATTAATTTTAGTTTTTTCATTTCATTTTTATCATTTTCCTCTTTCTATGTGGGAATTTTTTCTCAAGAGTTAGTGCTGAGTTATTCTCTCTTGCACCATTTTTAAATTTCTTTTCCCACCAAATCTTATTTGACTATTAATATAAATCCACAATTTTATAGGGACGAGCTTGTAAATTGTTCTTTCAAAATAAAAATTATAACCTCTTTTGATAAACTTGGTTAAAATACCATTTACAAGAGAATCCCCTTAAATGAAGTGTTCACAGTGAAACATTAATGGCAAAACAATCAATATCACAACTTCAATGCCTTGTCTCCATTAGAAATCCCTTCTCTTGGAATCAAATATTCTATAACCCGTTTCAACATAACCAACACCCAAAAGAGCAAAGCAAAAACAGCAGTGTAAGCATTCACTAAAGAAATTAATAAAATAAATCGACTTGCAATTCATTTGCGCGAGACAAAGATTCCTAATACACCAGAAACAATATTAGATATAGCCATCGTAGAAGAGAACACCAATGTCTCAACTAACTTATGAAAATCGAGAAACTATAGAGCCTCCCTCACACAGGCTCACAGATAAAAGGCACCACCTTTCTTACCCCCCTTCCCAATCACTGCTGCGCACACTGCACCCTCTGAGCCCCTCCATGCATGTCATCATCTTCATCATATGCCTCGTGGGCTGCTGCTTGTTTTCTGCGCATCTCCTCTTCCATATTTACGTCATGCAAAGTGGTCTCCTCACATTCATCTAGCTCCATATCTGTCAACTTAGTTGCAGGCCTTGCTGGCAGCACTGCCTCAAGGGCCTTGCTTTGCTCGGGGCTCAAAGATTCGGGGAAGTCCACAGTGAATTGTATGTATAATTTTCCTTTCATGAATGACCTCTGGTACATGGGCATTCCCTCATCATTGATAGCCTTGAATTGATCTGAGGCACCAAAAGAAGGGAGATATATGTCATCATTGGAACAGAGATCCCAAAAGACTGATAAACTAACAATAGATTGCTGTGTTGTATTGTAAACTGCAAGATCTCACTATAGAAAGGTTATGGGCTTACCAGGCTTGATAACTTCACCAGGTTCAGATTTGATAAGGAGTTGACGGTTGTCCAAATGAGTCAAGATAAATTGGAAGCCACACAGTGCTTCAGTCAATGTCAATGTATGTTCAACAAATAGATCATCACCCTTTCGCTTGAACTTCGGGTGCTCCTTTTGTTGAAGTACAAAGACAATATCTCCTGTGACAGTATCAGGCTGCAAAAGAATCAAGAATCAATCAAAATCATTCGCTTGTAAGATACTTCTGCATGTGAATATCATCAAAAGAGTAGTTCTTTAAATTACCGCTTCATCAGCCTCGCCTGGGAATGTGATTTTCTGTCCATGTTGCATACCCTTCTCCACTACTACTTCCAACACCTTCTTTTCCTGTGCAACCTTTTCACCCTTGCACTGAGGGCAACGATCCTTGTCACTAATCATTTCACCAGTACCCTTGCACTCATTGCAAGGATGCTGCATCTGCTGGATCATAGAAGGGCCGAGATGTCTAATAGAGACTTTCATCCCAGATCCTTGGCAACCAGAACATTTCATTGAAGCTCCAGATTTTGACCCCTTTCTGCAGACATAAGACCACATATTAGTGAAAGAAACAAAAGGCTTGTTAATATATAAAATATGTCAAACCAAAAGACTCACCCCTTGCATTTTGGGCATAGCACATTACGAGAAAGGGATAACTTCTTAGATGTTCCATTGTACAAGTCCTCTAGGGAAACCTTGAGAGGATGAATAACATCCTCCCCCCTTCTTTGCCTCCTACCTCTGCTACTTCCACCACCTGCAAACCATAAAAAACATGAATGAAATATTCAGTTCAGAGAAACCAAGCCAATTTAAAGACATGTTGGAAATCAAATTCTTACCTCCGAATGGATTTCCACCAAAAAAGGATTCAAAGATGTCAAATGGGTTGTGACCTGGGCCACCTCCACCACCCATTCCTTCCTTGAGAGCATCCTCACCATACTGATCGTAGATCTCACGCTTCTCAGGATCACTCAAGACTTCATATGCTTGTGCAATCTCTTTAAACTATGATAAACAGACACATAATTAGTAACTAATATTGCAGTAAAATTGTCAACCAATCTAAAAAGATGTAGTCACATGAATTCAATCTCTCAGTTAACAGAGTACACAGTATTAAGGGGGTCAGCTGAATGCATAATTCGAACACTTGCACCCATCAACAGAAAGTTTACAAGAATAAACTAGAGTTCATATATAAACAAAGATGAATAGAAACCACACAAAGCTTTAACTAAAACAAAATAGCAAAAGTAACATGAAATCTACTGTTGCCATCAAAATTTAAAATTTCTAGTTTTGAACAATACAATTTGCATAAAATCTTGTCAACATCAAAACTCAGAAAGAATTAACAATCTTAACATTTTCTACCTTCAATTTGGATCAAGACCTATAGAGCCCAAAGAATCACCATTGCAATTTGAAATCGATAACAAGCTTTAGTGCTTTTCTACATCAATAGCCCTACTCACTCGTTCACTTGTCAACACGAACACCACATCCAAGCAAATATAAATCTCAAAAAAATCACCAATTGGTCAAAGATTCTTATTTCAAAAGGTCAAATTCATTAAGAAAAAAAGAAACAAAAATCGATACAAACAAGCTAAACATTCAACACCGCGACTAAACCAACCGATCTAGCTTCGCCATAAAGATCCATAAAACAAAATCAATTCAAGTCCTTAAATCAAAAAATTAGCTAGTAAAACACGCAAATTAACTCAAAATTTTCACCTTTTCTGGATCTCCACCTTTGTCAGGATGGTTTTTAATGGCGGATTTGCGATAAGCCTTCTTCAGATCATCCTGCGAAGCATTCTTCGATACTCCCAAGATCTCATAGTACTTAGTGTTATCGCTCTTTTTCGGAGCTCTCCCAAACATCTTCGCCGAATCAACTTACTCAACCAAATCTACCCAAAAAAAAAAAAATTATAATTTTAAAAGATCAAAAGACAAATCGATCGATCAATCGACAGAAAACTATCGCAGATCTACAGATGAAAATAGTGATCAAATAAGAACTTACAGATTGGAATGTGGAGTGGCGGAGGTGAGACGATGTGAGCGCGAGGGAGAAAGAGAGATTAGGTTAGAGAAGATCTGTGGTTTTAACCGAAGGGAAGAAATATCGGACGGCTGAGATTGGTTCAAAGCAGATCGCCTACCAAGGAAGACTCGAGAATATTCTAGACCTTTTCCTGGCACGCACGCTTCTTATTTTTATTTTGGTCCAAATTTATTGGATTTATTTTATTTTTGATGAATTTGTATTTACAAATATTTATTTATTGGGAATTTATCTATCCAGGTATCGTATCTTATCAATTTAATCATGGAAGATTGTAAATCATCAAATTAAGATTTCAAAATCTATCGTGTTAAATGTTTGTCTATTAATTGTTCTCATTATCTATGTTGATTTAGTTGATACATTAACATTTACGTTAATTAACTATTGATAATGGTTGTCTGTCATTAGTTATTGAGTAGGTTTTGTATGCGAGATTGTCTCATAGATCTCATTTCGTAAGATGGGGTAGGATGTATTGGACATAATTTCAGTGAGACGGGATGGAATGGGTCGGATATAATAAATTATGTAATATTTTTGTATGTATTAGGTACTACTTTTCTATAGATTAGATAATGCTTTTGTTTAGTATTATATAGTATATGTACACAATACAAAAATGTTACCTGATATAAAACAAAGTATTACAAATATTACTTATAATACACAAAAATAGTACATGTTGCATGAGAGAGAAGAACGCCTAGACAACCTAGGACCAGCGTGTTTTTTTAGTGACCCGACCTGACCCAATTCGGCTCATGTATCAGATAGTACAAAAGTATTAATTGATATATATATATAAAAGTATTACATAATTTGTTATAGTTCAACTCAACTCAAAATGCATTTTATAATACAAAGTATTATCTAATATATAGAAAAATATGATCTAATACACACAAAAGTATTACATAATTTCTTATATTCGACTCAGACCCTACGCGTCTCACGGAATGAGATCCGTGAGATTCCGTGAGACCTCTCACCCAAGACTTTGCCTTATTTATTTAATTCACTCTGCTGATGTGGTTGACACATTATTGTGCACGTAGTCGTCAGTTATTGAAAAGAGAATGAAATAACTATTAATAGAGAAATGTTGTTCATGAACTAATATAAGGATCTGATTGTTATATCTTGTTATATATGTATATAATAGTTTTGTGGGTATTTTTAGACGTCTTTATTAAAACTGATAATTTGAAACGTCGGTTCGAAATAATTCAATTGACAATTGATATAATCAGGTCAAACCAAACCATTCTCTTATAACCTTTTATAAGATTACATCCCAATATAATCATACTTGAGCTAACAAGTTCAATTGGCTCAAATTCGAGACAACCTCTAAACTAGTCAAATAGAATTGAAAATAAATAACCTAGTCAAATTATAACAAAACAATTTGTATGACCAAATTGGCCGAAGTACCTTGAATGAGTATCAATGCTCACATAACACAACATATATATGACAAACATATTCACACAATCATGAAACAAGTCACACAAACAAGATAAGGATGAGCAATAGACACAAACTGTATGAGCCACACGAGTGATTTGTCCGTAACCAAATCACCTTCTTCTCCGATGAAGTAACCTGCAAAAACGTAAAACACCGGGGGGGTTTTCCCGGCAAAGGGACTCCGACGCTCAAGTCAGTAAATTGAATGTTGCAATTATGTTTAAATATAAAGAGTGCTTGAGAAAATAAAGAAAGAAATATAATGAATATATATACTTCCTGAAATTAGCAGTTGGTGTTATCCAAAAAAGGTGGGAAGTGGTTTAGTGGTTCACATAGTGGGCGGTTACATGCATTCCCTTCAGTTCGCTTTACTCAACCGAAACCAGTCCGCTATCTTAGTCCAGGATCAAACAAGTTCGCACTTCAATGAGATACTAACTGCGAGCTCTTATCGAGGAGAAAACAGGTCGTCTCAAATCATTTTACAACATAGCTCACTTATTGTAACACGATTCATGTTCGCTTCCATTTATACTGTTCGCACTAGCGGTTCATAGTCTTGACCTGAGCTCTGAGAAAATCCGGTTCGCCACAGTTCGACCATATCAGGTACTCCCCTCCTTTGAAGTGCATGTTTACATGCGCTAGTTGGCACCACTTACGCCGAACATCAAATGATCCTTCTAGAAGCAAGATGTCTTCTCAATCATCTCTGTCACGTGTCCAACGGCACATTTCCCTAAGCGCCTTTTCACATCCACCGTTAGATCACTTCATATCCGATGGCCGAGAACTCGGGACTTTTCAATTTTTCCCCCCTAAATTCAAGGGTCATCTTCTTCTTATATATATCACATTCTCTTCTCAAAAAACCCTTCTGCGAAATTACTGTACAATCACATACAAACAAGGGCTTTTCTTCTTCAATCTCTAGGACTTCTCAAACAAACCAGGTATCATCTTCCTTCCTTCTTCTTTTCATTTTCAATGGCGTCCTCTACTTCTTTAACCCATTTGAGGGACGAAAGTGAATCAGAAAAAGGATTCACTCAACTTCCTCTACGCCCTATTTCTAAACCATCAAACCCTAAATCTACCTCCTCTAGCCGCCAAAATCCTTCCAATCCTCCAAAAATATCTCGCAAAAAAACCGTAGATACCGTTTTTTCGGCGACCAAAGCTACTCAAACCCATGTTATCTTATTGAGTTCGTTCTTGGTAGATGGGTATTCAGCAATTATTCCCGACTCGGAAGACCGACCTCATCAGGTCCCGGATGGTTGTCAAACCTGGTTTCTGAAGCACATATCTCTAGGTCTAGTCCCTTCTGTTCATCATTTTTTCCACACCATTAGTTCGGCCTTCGGGATCTGCCCAAACCAACTTCATCCCAACTCAATTAGCTACATAGTCTCTTTCTATATGGTGTGTAAATGGATGGGTGTCGAACCAACTGCGGACAGATTTCAATCTTGTTTTATGTTAAAACGAACTAACCCTTATCGATTTTATCTAAGTCCTCGTAGTGGGGATAAACGAGCTCAATTTTTGTCCCCTAGAGATGAGAAAATCCCTCATTGGGAAAAATTTTATCTTTTTATTCGCGCTCCAGCGAACCGACCTTTTAACTTACCTCCCTGGGTTGATCATCCCCTTCATACAAGTTCCGCTTCTCCAGGAGATTCCCAAATTAGGCTCTTGAATTCCATATTTCGGAAGGGGTGGTTCGACATTGTACAGTTGAGCTCGTGTGTATCTCTACTTGCTTTCTGGGGGTTTTATCCGAACAGCCAGATTCCCTCCCGATTCAATCTAGGTTAAAGAGAGATCTGCAAAATTTTTTTTTTTTTTACATATATACTGAAGTAGTACCTTGATTGATCTCTTTTCCCTACAGATAGCACCATGGCCATGTTCTTCAACTTCGCAAGTGAGGTTGCTGAAGAGGAGCGAACCCCTATCATCCCCGCCGAACATGCTGTGGACAAGGAGCGAGCTTCAGAGTTTCGAATTGCTGAGGAAAAGCGACTCGTTGAGTTGGCCAAGCGAACTCCAAAACCCACTGAAGAGATCGTTCAACAAGGAGGGAGCGACCTTCTTCAGAGTTCCGATTTTTCTATTCCTCCTGTCAACAACTCTACGACCCTTCCTCTGACAAAAACCAAACCTACACCTCAAGCGACCAAATCCATCGAGCTGTCTGAAGGGGCAGATGAGGAAACTCCAGGAGCAGCAGTTCCCTCTTCCAAGAAGAAAATAGGTTCTTCCAGTTCGAATAGGGCTCCCAGCAAAAAACGCCACATTACGGAGGAGTACCAAACTAATGCAGAAAACCTTCCAGAAGCTCCTGCGGGGAAAGCTACCATACAGGAACTGGATGCCGAAGAGAGGGATTTAACCCTGAATATCACTCGAGGTGAGAAATTGGTGAGTTATCTGAAGAACTTTGGCAAGACAGCGTTATGCCGCCGAACTCAAATTCAGAAGCAACGCGATCAGCTGAAGGAAATGGAGGAGGAGAAGACGACTTTAATTGCAGATGTGCACGCTAATGTCGGCAAAGCCGAGACTTTATCTGCCATGTTGGACGAGAGCGAACTTCAACTGGGATATACACGATCTGAATTGGCGATGAAAGATGAGCTATTGCTTACTAAGGAAAGGGAAGCAGTGGAAAAATAAAAAGCTTTGAAGGCAGCGGAGGCAGACGCGATCTTCTGGAAAACGGAGTTTGAGCGAGAAAAGAATTCCCGAGCTGAATTTGGTGAGGCCAAAAGAAGTGAGGGCTTTTACCAATTTGTTCGAAGTCCAGAAATGAGACTTATAGTGGAGGGGTTTCGCGAGAGATTCGTCCATCACTTGTGGAACTCCGTCTTCTTTCTTTCCAAAGCCGCCCTCATGGCCGAAACATATTTCAAAGAAGGGGTTCGCTTGTGTCAAGAGGAATTGAAAGAGACTTCGCCTGACTCTGAAGTCTGTTTCAACCTTCTCGCTCTGGGCCAGAAACTCTTAAAATCCTTCCCCTTCCCTCCAGGCTGGAAAGGGAATCTGAGTGAAGGAGTGGATGATGAATGGTGGTCTGGGTATTTGGAAGAAACCATACATGAAGTGATGAACCCAAAATTCCTTCCAAGTACCAGTTCAACACCACCTCCTCCTATTCTTTCAGCTGCGCCTGATTCCGCCAAGGATCTTCCTGAAGAAATGTTCGCTCCCCCACTATCTCCTTCTGTCATTGAGCCAACCTCCGAGCCAGCTCCCTCTGTTAATCCATTAGATCCTTAATAATGTAGTTAGCACATATGTAATAGGTATTTGAATAGTCTTTTGGAGACCACTCTCATCCTTGTAAAAATTTTGACATAATTTCATGCTACATATTTCGATGTCGCTTCTTTATATTTACTTGATCATGTTCGAATTTTGAAAGAACTTAAAGCTCTTCGATTTGATTACTGAATTCTGAGCCCTTTGTCGACTCACTTAATCATGAGCACTGGGGGGACTCTTAAATTCGCTTAATCATAAGTTCCGAAGGAACTTTTCAATTTGCTTAATCATAAGTTCCGAGGGAACTCTTCAGTTTGCTTAATCATAAGTTCCGAGGGAACTCTTCAGTTCGCTTAATCATAGGAACTCTTCAGTTCGCTTAATCATAAGTTCCGAGGGAACTCTTCAGTTCGCTTAATCATAAGTTCCGAGGGAACTCTTCAATTCGCTTAATCATATGAAATCAACAAAATGAAAAGACACAAGAATTTAACGTGGTTCGGTCAATTCGACCTACATCCACGGAGAGGACAAATACTTATCATTCCATAATATCAACAAGAATAAAAAAGAAGAAATCACATACGGGAACAATTTCATGTGTAAAACTTCTTCAAATGAGCTACATGTCATGACCTTGGTAGCACATTGCCATTCCAATCTGTTAATTCATACGATCCACCAGGCAAAACGTTTGAAATAGTATAAGGTCCTTCCCAAATGGCATCCAACTTCCCAATCTCTATTAAGGCATCAGATTGCCTTAATACCATATCGTCAACTTGAAATTCCCTCTTACGGATCTTTTTGTTAAAAGCAGCCTGGACCCGTCTCTTATAAAGCTCATGATGAACTCTAGTTTCATCTCTGATTTCGTCCAAAAACAATAGATCGGTTCGAATCAACTCTTCATTCTCCTGGGGTTCGAAATTAGTAATTCTCAAGGCTTCTCCTTGAATTTCCGCAGGAACTACTGCCTCCATTCCGAACGCCAAACTGAAAGGTGTCTCTCCAGTAGTCGATCTAGAAGTAGTTCGATACGCCCATAACACAGATGACAGTTCGTCGACCCAATTGGATTTTTCAAACTCAAGTCGTTTTTTTATTCCGTCCACAATGATACGATTAACAACCTCAACTTGACCATTCGCCTGAGGGTGAGCTACAGGAGTGAAAATTTGCAATATCTTCATTTCTTCACACCATTCTGTGATCCTTTTTCCCCGAAATTGAGCTCCGTTGTCCGACACTAAAATCCTTGGTAAGCCGAACCGACAACAAATGTTTTTCCATATGAAATGTATCATATCACTTTCCGTAATTTTAACCAAGGGTTCTTCTTCTACCCACTTAGTGAAATAATCAACGGCTACCACCAGGAACTGCTTACTTCCCCTTGTTTTGATAAATGGTCCAACTATATCGATTCCCCATCTAGCAAACGGGGCAAGGCGAACATACAGTAAGCATATCTGTGGCTGGCACATGAATTCGCCATCCATGTTTTTAGCATGCATCACATTTCCGAACTAACTCTTCAGCATCTTTTTTCATTGTGGGCCAATAAAACCCAGCTCGCCCAACTTTCCGAGCTAATGCCCTTGCTCCTGTGTGTTCCGCACATCCCCCTTCATGCGCTTCTTTTAGAACTTTTATCCCTTCTTCTTGAGATAGACATCTCGCATCTGTTGGTAAAAAAGTTTTTCTATATAAAATTCCTTCAATAACATAATAGAATCGAACCTGTTTCTCCAATTTCTCCAGTTCTTTTGTTGTTCCTTCCTTTTTTTCCTTCAAGAAACTTCGGTAAAGGAGTTCGCCAGTCGGACTCAACCTTGTCAATACTCATCACCTCCTTCTCCTTTCCTACTCCTATAACGGTAATACTCCTTCTCAAACAATCTTGTAACGAGCTTCATATCTTCGCCAGAAAATCTACTTTCTGATTTTCACTTCGAGGGATCTGCTCAATCCGGAGCTTTTCAAATTTTTTCTCCATATCCTTCACATTTTGAACATAAGAAACCATGCGCTTCTCTTTAACTTCACACTGATTCTGAAGCTGCTGCGTTACCAGCTGCGAATCAGATTTAATGATTACATTACGAGCTCCAACTTGCTCAGCTATTCTCAATCCCTATAAAAAAAGCTTCGTATTCAGCCTCATTGTTAGATGCTCGAAATTGAAATTTCAAAACGAACTCCAACTCATCCTTCTAGGGGCTGATCAACAATATTCCAGCTCCCGCCCCTTGACGAGATGATGATCCATCAACATACAGCTCCCATTCTTTCTTTTCTTGTATTCTAGTTGTTTCTTGAATAAAGTCCGCTAGGGCTTGCCCTTTGATGGCTGTACGGGGTTCGTACTTGATATCAAACTGCCCTAACTCCACAGCCCACTTGATCAATCTTCCTGACACTTCAGGTTTTCCCAGAACTACGCTCAAAGGATGATCTGTTCGTACTATTACCTCATACCCCAAGAAGTATGGCCTCAATCTCTTCGCCATAGTAACCAAAGCATAGGCTACTTTTTCTACTTCGGTGTACCGAACTTCTGCTCCATGTAAAACTCTACTGACAAAGTATACTGGGAACTGATCTCTTCCTTCTTCTCGAACCAATACCGAACTGACTGATTCCTTTCCGACCGCCAAATATGCTATCAATTTACTTCCCTTAACTGGCTGTTTCAACAAAGGAAGCGATGATAGAAATTCTTTCAAATCTTCAAAGGCACTTTGGCATTCTGCGTCCCATCCGAACTGCCCATTTTTCTTCAATATCTTGAAGAAAGGTAATCTTTTATCTGCCAACCTGGATATGAACCTGCTCAAGGCCACGATGCAACCAGTCAGCATTTGTACTTCTTTTATTGTTCGAGGAGGTGACATCTCATGTATAGCTCGTATCTTGTTGGGATTAACTTCTATTCCTCATTCAGTGACCATATAGCCCAAAAAAATTTCCTGCCTTGACACCGAATGAACATTTTGCTGGATTCAAACGCATCCCATGTTTCCGAATAGTCATCATGGTTTCCTTTAGATCTTCGGCGTGTGTGCTTGCTTGTTCACTCTTTACCAGCATATCATCCACATAAGCTTCCATATTTCACCCCAACTGGCTTTTGAATGCTTCATCTACCATTCTCTGATAAGTAGCTCCTGCATTTTTCAATCCAAATGACATTAATGTATAGCAATATGTACCTGAAGAGGTGATGAAGGCGACATTGGGCTTGTCCTCTGGATGCAGTAAGATTTGATGATATCCCTGAGCTGCATCCATCATACTGAGTAGTTCGCATCCAGCAGTGGAATCCACCAACTTATCAATTCGAGGCAAAGGATAATGGTCTTTGGGGCAGGCTTTATTCAAATCCCTGAAGTCAATACACATTCGCCATTTATTTCTGGGCTTCGGCACTAGCACCACGTTAGCCAACCAACGAGGATACTGGATCCTTTCAATATGCCCTATCTCCAGCAGCTTCTTTACCTCTCCTTCAATGACTTCGTTCTGTTGATCTCCGAAGTGTCTCAGTTTTTGCTTAATCGATCGAACATCAAGTTTGATGTTTAACTTATGAACCGCCAATTCTGGATTTATGCCCTTCATGTCCTCCGGCTTCCATGCAAATAGATCAACATTCTCCCTCAACACCTTCACCATCTCTTCTCTAATCTGCCCCTATAACTGACATCCTAGACGAACTACATGTCCAGGCTGTTCGGGGATCAATTCGATACTCATCAGTTCTCTTTCTTCGAACTCAGCTGTATTTGGCTCATCTCCTGTCTTTTGACTTTTATCTCGACCTCGATCCATATCATCTCTTTGTTCGCCACTACGTTTCCGACTTTCGGAATGACGAACTGCAGCAACATAACATCGTCGAGCAATTTGTTGATCGCCATGAGCCACTCCAACTCCAACTGCACGCCCTTCTTCATCCTCCACGGGAAACTTCATCATCAGATGTGCAGGAGAAATGACAGCTGCATAAGTGCTTAGTGAGGGACGACCCAAAATTACGTTATACTGTGAGGGGGCATCCACCAGTAAGAATGTTATGGTCTTATTCTGCCTCCATTCTTCATCTCCCAAAACCATAGGCAGTTGAACTTTCCCATAGACCGTAACTGCTTCACCTGCAAAACCATAAAGTGAGGTTTCCACAGATTTTACCTCGACTGTCGACCTCATCTTCTTAAAACAATCCATGAACATGATGTCAACCGAACTTCCAGTATCCACGAACACCCGCTCAACATTGAAACCTCCTATCTCAGCGACAATCACCATCGCATCAAATTACGGACTTTGAATAGCCACCCGATCTCGAGCTCCGAACTCAATCGCTATATCATCAAAAATTGAGTGAACCGTATTCTGCTGCTGGCGAACAGAATTGAGTCTCGCTTTCCGAACTCTGTTGGAATCTCCATCTGTTGGCCCACCCATGATCATATGAATAGTAGGTTTTTCCTCTCGTTCAGGTCGATTCCGAGGTGGAAGAGGCGGTGGTGGAGGTAACTCTTGTCGTTCTGGTCTTCTCTCTCTTCTAAACTCCTCTCTGTGGTTCATCTGTTCCTGGTTCGGTTGAGCTCGATGAACAAATCGAGCTAACCTGTTCTCTCTTATCAATCTCTCCAATTCGTCACGTAAATGTAGGCATTCATCAGTTCCATGCCCATATTCATTGTGAAACTTGCAAGGTTTTCCATTACCAAAAGTGGGCGGCTTCTTTGGATTGGTACTCCAAGTAGCGGGCCATTTTAATTGGGGCAAATCCCAGATTTCCATCAACACTTGACCTGGAGCCATGGTCAAAGGAGTATACTGATCATACATCTTCCCTGTTCTACCCTCTCGCAACGGCGGAAGTGCAAATCTTGTTCGAGGATCTACAACTTCTCTCTTTCTCGCAACCTCATGGTCTTGCGATCTGACCATCCGACTGGAACCCTCACCCTTCTTGATCCGAACTGCTTCTTCCAAATTAGTATACTTTGTAGATCGCTGCAACAAATCATTAAAATTCACAGGGGTTTTCTTCACCAATGAGGTATGAAGATCTCCCTCCTTCAAACCTTGGATAAAGGCGCTAACAATCAGGTCGTCTGAAGCATCAGGGGCTTCTAATGTAGCGGCCGTAAATCGTTAAACATAACTTCTTATCGTCTCATCTCCTCTCTGCTTTACCCCAAACAAGGTCTGATTGGACCGTCTTTGCCTTCTCGAACTAGCGAACTGATGCAAGAAAAGTTCAGATAATTACCCAAAGTCGTGTATCATTCCATCACGTAATTGACTAAACCAAGTTTGAGCCGCCTTGGTAAGAGTAGTAGCGAACACCTTACATTTGATACCATCTGAATATCGATGTAAAAGAGCGGTATTCTCAAACCTGCACAAGTGATCCCAAGGATCTGTAGTGCCATCATAGTCAAAGTTAACTGGCCGAAATGAGGCTGGCAACTCATCCTCCATAACTTCCTCAGAGAAAGGATTTCCCCTTGACCTTTTCGGAACTTGTCGAACAGTTTTTTGAACTTCTCGCAACTCCTTTCTTAAATCATCCATCTTCTCAGATAACTGTACATGTTCTCGCTTCTGGCCACGAGGATGATTGAACTGACTTTCCTGCTCATCCGTTCGAGATTTGTCATCATCCGATTCCTTTCTAACATGAATATCAGTGTTACCTTGCTGTGATTCGACCCTCTGTCTGTTTAAAGCTTTCTGAACAATAGCCTCCATCATATTCTCCAATTGCTCATGTGTCAAAATCACAGTACCAGGAGGGTTTTTTGGTGCAGAATTCTGACCATCTTCCTCGTCATCATGTCTTCTTGATGTTTCTCCCACTTCTAGTCTCCTTCGTGATCCTCTGGTGTTTACCATTTTGATTATTCTCAACGTCTTGCTCAAGTTCAGTTTCCCACAGACGGCGCCAATTGATTTGTCCGTAACCAAATCACCTTCTTCTCCGATGAAGTAACCTTTTCTTCTCCGATGAAGTAACCTGTAAAAACGTAAAACACCGGGGGGTTTTTCCCGGCGAAGGGACTCCGACGCTCAAGTCAGTAAATTGAATGTTGCAATTATGTTTAAATATAAAGAGTGCTTGAGAAAATAAAGAAAGGAATATGATGAATATATATACTTCCTGAAATTAGCAGTTGGTGTTATCCGAAAAATGTGGGAAGTGGTTTAGTGGTTCACATAGTGGGCGATTACATGCATTCCTTTCAGTTCGTTTTACTCAACCGAAACCAGTCCGCTATCTTAGTCCAGGATCAAACAAGTTCGCACTTCAATGAGATACTAACTGCGAGCTCTTATCGAGGAGAAAACAGGTTGTCTCAAATCATTTTACAACATAGCTCGCTTATTGTAACACGATTCATGTTCGCTTCCATTTACACTGTTCGCACTGGCGGTTCATAGTCTTGACCTGAGCTCTGAGAAAATCCGGTTCGCCACAGTTCGACCACATCAACGAGCACGGCGAGAGACAAGCCGTGTGGCATGAGTTGTGAGCACGAACCACACGAGTCATGTGGCATGAGACATACAAGTCATGTCACGAATCACACAAGCAATGTGGCACAAATTGTGGAGCATGACCGCAAGGGCTCATTTGGTATGAGTGGTGGGTTAAGATTGATAAGAATGATGAGATTGTATTGTTCACCAAAGACAAAAATGATGTTATTTTGGTGTCTGGTATGTAGGTTTTGTATTATGTTTGAGTTAATTTATGTGTTTACTTTGAATGATTATGAGTTTATCGAAGTTGTTTATTTATAATTTTTTGTTTGGTTCATTGGTTAACGATGATAAATAAGTAATTGACTAAAATACCATTTTTGTAAAAAAATAAAGTTGCAAATAAAATAAAAATTAGCAAGTTATCCATGTAATAAAATTAAAATGAAAAAAAAAAAAAAAAGGGAAAAAGTCGACCCATTCACCACAAACTGAACAGAAGACCTCCACCCCTTAACCTTCTATCATCTATGTCAATTTCATGTTAAATTATTAAAAAATTGCTTGATTAAGTCTTCATTCTTTCACTCAATTTTCTCAGCGATTATAGAAAACCTCAGTAAACGTTAGTTGTACTGAGATTTCCGATCAATGACTCCGAGGAAAAGGACGAGCTCAATCGGGAAAAGTGGCAGCCATCTCAACCGTCCAAATTTGGGATTCTACATTTCTTTGAGAGCCATAACAAAAAGTTATCTCTCAGGACAACTCGAAAACAACTAACGATCGTTTGGAAAAAGTCATTTCTGATTCTACAATTTGAATGGGTGTGGAGAAGTGCGAATTCAGGCTAGGGCTTTACATCATTCTTTGTATATATGATGGCACATTGTAGGTATGAATAAAGTTGAGGGTATTTTTGTCATTTCGTGTTTAAAAATGAGGGCATATCCGGTACAAATCTTGGGTGGGTTTATAAACCCACAATTAAATCCATCCAAACCTACCAAATTAATCCGGACCCAATATATGACCAGACCTCAAACCCATAAAACAAACATGATTTTAGGTTGATTAGTAGGTCATATCCATCTAGGGATATAATCAAAAAAACCCCCAAAAAAAACTTGATTAAGATAATTAATTTGCTTAATGTGACATTTCATCACTAAAATAAAATTTGTGGCGAGACGTTCAAAATCATTTCTCTATAAATAAAGCACATATAAAAGGAACGTAAATAAGTAATACGATACGGCTGAATTAAAAAATAAATAAATAAATAAAAACATATACAAAAGGCTGATGGAGACTTACTTTGTTGCAAGATATGACATCCTACCCATTTGATCAACAAAGAGGAGAAAATATTTATATAATCCATATTTATCTTCAGATTGCACAAAGATAAATGAAAATTCACAATCTTGATACTTAAATCATGTAATTCTCTCTCCCATAAATATTTGAATGCTGAAATTTAAGAAAAATAGAAAACGTCAAGATAAATCAAGGTTCTATTAAATGATTTATGATGTAATTTCGACGTGATGTAATTTATGATTAAGTTGTTGCTCCTCTCATTTGCCAAGTATAAGAAAGAATATGGGGTTGAGTTTATATTCAAGCTTCTAAGACAAAGAAAATTTTAAAGAATAGTAAATCCTCGAATGCATGATCAAGGTATCGAAAATTTTCAAATTATACATAAACATTGATCATTATTATACATGATATTTATTACAGTGTACAATCTGTATCTATATTTATATCTATATATATCTATACTATATATTAAAATAAGAAAGTTGATAAAAATTACAAGATTGCCGTCTTCCCATCTAAAAATGTTATGTCAATAAAAAAAAAAATTGTATATCTTACTTGATAAGCTATTCTTTAATAAGAATAAAAAAAGATCAATCTTACTCTAGAAGTTATTCTATAATCTATATAAAGTTAAGAGATGAAGAGAAAGATACATTAATTTCTTAAATCTATGTAAAACTAAAAGATGGAGTGATTTCTCAATAAAAAAGAGATGCATAGAGAATGGAAAACAAAAAATAAGATAAACAAAGAATGAAGAAAAAAAAATGCATAGAGAATGGAAACCAAAAAAACAAGATATACAACGAATGAAGAAAAAGAAACAAGAAAAAACCGTAAATATAATTATTTTTCAAATCTATATAAAACTAAAAAAAAATGAAAGAATATAAGATTTTCTAAACATTCAAAGGTAGAAAAATTCTTCCAGATCTTATTATCTAAAGAAAAAAGAACAATAAAAAAATTATAAATATAACGATTTCTCAAATCTATATGAAATTAAAAATATGAAAGAATACAAGATTTGTTAAACATTCAAAAGTAAAAAAAGTTCTTTTAGATCTTATTGTCTCATATCTTCATCTAAGGAGATCCCACCAAATTGTCTTTGTACACTAAATACAAATGGAATAAATAATTTTGTGAGAGAGAAATGAACAAATAATGTAAGAAAACTATATATGATGATTCAAGTATGAGAGTGGAATATACAAATTATAAAAAATATAAAATATATGATGTATTAAATTTATCATTTTTATTTGTAATTTTGTTCATTGTTATTTTTATTCAATATTTTTTAATAGATAACAATAGTTCTTGGGGTATTTGATTAGTTGATATAACTTTTCTTGGATTTGAAATATTTAAGTTATTTGTGTTGGTTGATTAAAAATTTCAATAAATTTCTACATGTCTATGTGTAATTATATAAACTAATAATTTTTTTTTTCATTATCTTTTTAATGAAAATCACATATTAAATGCAAAATTGGGTTGATTTTTTTTTTTTTTTGGAGAAAAATATTAAAAACAAACTTTTGGTATAATAATTAAAATCCAATTACAAATACAACAACGCATGCAATGCATGAGAGAAATACTAGTTAGGATAATACATCTTGTAAAACACACACTAAAAGATAAAAATGTAATAATATGAGGTTCGATAGCATTGTATTGTTTAAACCTATAAAATTGCATCAAAAATATTGCTTATGTGATTAAAGTTTAGTCTTATATGAAGTCGTCTCACGGGTCATTTTACGTGAGATGAGTCAACCCATAACCCACATTTCACAATTCACATACAAATTTATGAAAATAAGTTTGATTTGTGGATAAAAAAGATTCGTCTTACGAAAACTGTCACACAAGTTTTTGTATTAAGTTTATTGCTTCATCTTCAACTCTATTATTATCTCATGTGTATTAATTTTGTAATTAATTTCAAATTTCATGACTACTTTATGTATAAAAGATATCCCATTAACTCATGTGTTTATATGTAAAAAAAAAAAAAATAGTGAAACTCATAGCAGATGAGCAAACAAACAACAAGACGTTGGGATCATAAAGAAAATGAAATTCAAAGCAAATATATGAACCACCTTTAATTAATAGTCTTTCCTTCAACTCCTTTTGTTTCGAAATGGTTCATACTTGACCTCCTTTAACTATCTAAACTTTAATGATTAACATGTCAATAAAACATTGTGGTAGTAAAATAGATAAAGCTGCATATTCCAAGTAAATTATAGTTAATACTCATCCAAGATTTCATATATTGCAATATTTGTGAGTATCAATACCAAAAGTTGCAACAAATAACCACTCACTTCATAAATTCAATTCACAAGACAATAGCTATGCAATCTATTGTATTCTTGTGACATATTTTGTGATTTTTCTGTGTAAATAATGATATTAAGAAGGTGATACGAATGTAGGATGAAAAAGTGAAGGAATATTCTGAGAGAGAATAAGAAATAGATTGTATTATTATTTTCTAATTCATTTCAATTGTCAGATATCATAACAACATACTAGTAACCACTCCTTACATTTGTAATTTGAAATAACTTGATGAGTCATCATGAAATAAACATAATTTTTATAGAAAATTAAGCAAATAAGGAAAATACTCAAACTGGACAAATGGAAAGTTGAGATTCAATTCATTAATTGCTCATCCACCATAGGATATTCAACACGTACTTTAGCCTCTGAATTCAGACCAAACTTAACAATAGGACATGAGAGATCTTCTATTACAATTGGTGTTACATCTCCTATTTCAAAACAATCATCACATGCCACGTCTATTCGATGACATTACTATTTAATACTTGTCATATAATAAATGTTATGAAACATAAGATGTAACACCAAAAACAACATGAAAACCCTTTGTTTCATCAACAATCTTCGTTTCTCCTACTACTCCTTCGATACACCCCTTTTGCAACACATCGAATTCGTGCACGTAGCAAAAGCTTTGCAGTATGCTACTAATAACCAGCTGAATCATACAAAATAAGTAAACTACAGTAGCAAGATTAGTTATATATGTGTTTGATAAATAATTCATTAATTATAACCATTTTGATTTTACTATTAAATATACCATTAGATTTTAAATTTTGTATTTGGATATAGTTTGATTTAAATTATATTGGAATGAAAAAAAAAATTAACGAAAAATAAATATGAAACATTGCTTGAGATCTTCAACCCTACAAACAACACACAAATAAAAAAACACTCGTCAAATTAAGTATACTTGAAAGTAAGTACACCTGTCTCTTATTTAGTAATAAAAAAAATAATGAGATAATTATTTTTTAAGACAGAGACTGGTGAATCATTGCAATCGGATCTACTGTGTGATGCCACCAAACTCAGTTTGGTACTTAATTTTAATATATGATTGTTTGACTAATTAAGATTTGTTGGCATAAATAAACTCATTTTATTTTTGTAATTGTGTTATGTTTCATTAACTTAGACACTGAGAATGACAATTTCAACAACCATCAAACACGTCCTACTCTACACTGCCAACTGCCCCAAAATACTAATTTTCTATCATAGTTTATTTTTGAATTATTATTTAGAATCACGGTTTCGAGGTAACAATTTTAATAATAATTAAAAAAAGAATCTTTCTTTCAAAGTCTGTCCAAATTCCATGGATGAAAAAAAATAAAAATCAAGAGTATGGCTCTATGCATAATTTCAAGAATTTAATTTTACGAAACAAGTTAATCACAATAATATGTTAATATGTGTTTGAGTTTACAATTTTCTAACATATGATTTTAAACAAGTTTGAGCATCATTGTAAGCTTTAATTAAAATTACATGAAAAATAATAAACAGAAAAAACTAAAAAAATGGGATGAAATAAATAAATTTAAATGATTATATACAAATCATAATTTTATTACAGATTTTTCTTTAAATATATATGTATACAGAATACTAGTTATAAATATATGAGTGGGGCTGGTGTACACCATTTGCACGGATCTTAAAATCCGTGCATCACTATTTGACCCAGCACTTTTTTTTCTTTTTTTTCGCGTATTTTTTTTTTTGGCCCTGACATTTATATTGTATTAGACATACCTTTATATTATATTAGTCATACATTTATGTTATATTAGTGATACCATTATTTTCAAATTTCATATTTTAACTCTAAACCCTAAACCCTAATTTTGGCACAATAAACCCTAATTTGGCACAAGTTGTAGATATTTACATTTATATGATATTACTTATACATTTATATGAGATTATTTATACATTTATATCAACATAAACATACATTTATGCAATATATATAAGGCCAAATAGTCAAAAAAATCCAAACATTTTAAGGTTTTTTGCTATTTTGGCCAATACTTTTATTTTTGTCAATTTATCCATAAATTTAAAAATTAGTAGTCATTTTAGCCAAATCAAATTTGAAGTCAAAATTAACTTACCGGGTTAATATGTGGCAGCCACGTAAGCATGATTCTACTACACATCATCAAAATATTAACTCTATATAATTAACTATAATTAATGTCATTTGACTATATTTCTTAAATAATATTTAAGAGTCAATACAAAAAAAAAAACCTCTCCCTTGTTTCTTCTCGACCAAAGTAAAAAATTACCAGGAATTGTTGGCCAACGGTGGAGCTCTTCAAGCACAGCTAACCATTCTGGTTCAAACTCATTGCAGTGTCTTATCAGAATTGCTTCGGAACCAAGTATAACAGTACCAGTTCGGAAATAATCCGAAAACCCGGAATCGTTTTCTCGACTATACCCGACAATGGCTTTAGCTTCATATCGGCGTAAAGCCACTTGGGTTTCGAACTTGACCCATTTCGGAGGGACCATGAAATCTTCGGGCTTGGTTCAATACTCTGAGCTAGTAACCAAGTCCTCAGCTGCTCCAAAAAAGCCTAAAAACTGGGCATTGCAAATGCAGAAAAATACCATCGGAATCTGAAGCTGGGCGGCGATGGGAGGGAGCTAGTGAGGAGCGAAGTTGGAGATGAACTGGCCGGGCCTCCTCCAGGAAATGGGCCAGCCCGGTTTGCATGCCGTCGAAGGCCTTCTTGAGGTAGCCCATGAGTCCAGCAGGGATGTCTATGGTGGCCTCTGCGTTTTTAGGGAGCTCTGCAACTTTCTGCAAAGGGATTTTGATAAAAGAAATGGAAGAAGCTAAATGTGGAGGGAGTTTTGGGAGACGATCGATGTTTCTGCTAAAATCAATTTCTGGTAATTTTTTACTTTGGTCAAGAAGAAACAAGGGAGAGGGTTTTTTTTTGTATTGACTCTTAAATATTATTTAAGAAATATAGTCAAATGACATTAATTATAGTTAATTATCTAGAGTTAATATTTTGATGATGTGTAGTAGAATCATGCTTACGTGGTTGCCACATATTAACCAGGTAAGTTAATTTTGACTTAAAATTTGATTTGGTTAAAATGACTACTAATTTTTAAATTTATGGATGAATTAACAAAAATAAAAGTATTGGCCAAAATAACAAAAACATGAAAATGTTTGGATTTTTTTGGCTATTTGGCCTATATATAAAGGTACAACGAACATAATTAAAAGGTATGACTAACATAACTAAAGGTATGCCTAATATAACTAAAAGGTATGAAAGATATTAATATGTCAGTTTAAAAAAAATGCTAAAGTACAACTAGTCTTACAAAAGGTATGTCTAACATAAGTAAATTGTATGTCTAACACTACTAAAATGTATGCTTAACATAACACTAAAGGTATGACTAACATAACTAAAAGGTATGTCTAACACAACTAAAAAGTATAGTTAACATAACATAAAAAGTATGTCTAACATAACTAAATGGTATGTCTAACACTACTAAAAGGTATGTTTAACATAACATAAAGGTCAGACACCTGGGAGCATATTTGGGCGGATTTCATCCGCGACCTAGAGGCGCGTGGAGGCGCGTGCGGGCGCGTGGAGGCGCGTGATGGGTCGGGTCAGAAGTGGTGCATGGATCCTAGATCCATGCAAATGGTGTATATAAGTTTTTGTGTTAATATATATGTGGTGAATATTAGTAATTTTTTTTTTTTTTTTGTGAATATTAGTAATATTTGACTATAATTATTTACATTGATACTTGACATGTTCACCCCAAATAAATCTATGAACTGTCGCTTATTACAAAACTTATTCACTGTTTTTTCTTTTGAAATAAACAAATATACATAATATAATTTAATTACGGGATTTTTTCGATTCAAATCCGGAAAGATAAGTATGGGTTATGAAAAAAATAAATCTTATCAAATTGAAAGCTATCAACTTAAGATTTCATTTATTAAAAACTATTAACTTGCCATGTCAGCTAGAGAAGATGATGAAATATCGTTTGACAGAGAATTGATTTATCTTTTGGGACTTGAATCGATAAAATCTCAATTACTAAGTTTTGTCGTCATATTCATGTTTACTTATCTTTACTTGGATTAATAAAATCCCAATTATTAAATCTCGTCGTCCTATTCTTTCGGGACTTGGATCGATAAAATCCCAATTACTAAGTTTTGTCGTCTTATTCATGTTTACTTATCTTTACTTGGATCGATAAAATCCCAATTATTAAATCTCGTCGTCCTATTCATATATTTACCGTTGATGTGTTAGATATTTAATATATTTATGAGTAAACTATTTTTTTCGCCCATTATGTTTCTCGTTTCGCAATTTTGCCCTTTTTTAATTCGGGCTTGTAATTTAGGACATTATTTTTTAAAATTTTGCAATTACTGCCCAATTTCGGCCCGAATCGACTAATTGGGCTAAAATCACACGTTTTTTGCACGTGACCGCTGATTTCGGACTGAAATTGCTTACATGGCATGTCATTTGTTAAGTTGGATTTTCTTTCTTATTTTTTTTACTCACAAGTGTATTAGTAAGTGGGACCCATCTTACACATCACTCAAATAAATAAAAAAACGGAAATATTGTAAAGGGGGGAAATTAAATCCCCAAATCACGACACTCCCAATTTCACGAACCCTAACTTCCCCAAATTGAAGAACACCCAATTCCCAATATGACTGTAATCAATCCACTTCAAAAATGGCACGAAATTCTCAGAAAAAGCCCTCAACAATATAAATTCCTTCCTTCTTCACTAACAACTTGTCTCTCTCTCCCTCTCTACCTGAAACAACCACCACCATCATCTTTCATGGATAATTCTTCAGAGATCGAAAACATCATCATCGATGAAGCTGTAGAAGATCCATCGGAGGAGGAGAGTGGATGGACAGCTTATTTGGAGGACTTCTCTTCCCTCCTCCCCAGCCGCGATGAACTCGCCGCAGCCGTCCACGGCGTGGCCGCCGATGCCGACGGCGTGGTTCTTGAGACACTCCTTGTACCTCGACTTCCTCAGCGGCAGCGGCGGTGGTGGGGAATTTGGGGGTCGGTGGATAGGGATTGAGTTGGATTTTGGAATCCGTGTGATGAATTTGGAGCTCCTCTTCCAAGCCATGATCGTCGTCCATAGCTTCCAGGGGATTTTATTCCTCTTAACCTGGTTTTGTAGAAATCTGATGCATTCCTCAGAAGTCAGAACCCTAATCTGATGCATTCCTCAAAATTGATCTTTATTTTGGGTTTGGATTCAATTGGGTTAGGGTTTTGAGGAATTGGGGACGTGATTTTGGGATTTAGGAATTTAGTTAATCCATTTTACCCTTTTTTTTATTAATTAATTTTGAATTTAATAATTTTTAATAAGTGGGCCCCATTTAAAATACACATGGCATCCCGTAAGTAATTGCAAAATTCCACGTCAGATAATTACTAGCCATCTCATCAAATTAAGCCCGAAAAACGTGCAATTTTAGCCCAAATAAGCAATTCGGGCTGAAATTGGGCAGTAATTGCTAAATTTAAAAACAAAAGGTCCTAAATTGCCAGCCCGTGAAACAAAAAGTCCTAAATTGCAAGCCCGAATTAAAAAAAGGCAAAATTGCGAAACGACAAATATAATGGGCGAAAAAAGTAGTTTACTCTATATTTATTAATTTCTTATTTCATAATTTCAATAAAGATCATTACACATAGTAGTGTGTAGGTGGAGATTTTAACATTTTCTTATAATATGATAAAAAGAAGGAACACAATATTATTTTCTCCAAACTGTTTACGAACTTGGCTGGATAAGGTTAGGTTTTCTCTGGTTAATAAACATATATGTATAGAGTGACACTCTTGTGCACAAGGTGCACAAATCCAGATCTGTGCACAACTATACTGTTATATTATATGAAGTAATACTGTTATATTATATGAGTAATACTGTTAAAACTATATATAATATAACAGCATTACTCATATAATATAATAGTATTACTTCATATAATATAATAGTATTGTTGTGCACAAATTTGGATCTGTGCACCTTATGCACAAATTTTTTTGCCATATGTATATACATACAATTCTCAACTGCAATCGTAACTTAATTCACAAAAGGGCCCGGCTATCCGCACCCCATGTTTTCTAAACACACCCCATTTTTTATTTTTTTTATTTAAAAAATTTAAAAAATAATAAAAAGACAATTTTACCCTTATGTGTTCAACCATTGTTCGAACACACTATAGCGTGTTCGACTCCTGGTCGAACACACTATAGAGTGTTCGACTCCTGGTGATCGAACACACCTCTTTGTGTTCGACAAACCAGGGTCGAACGGGTCCTCAGATTTGTTGTTATTTTTTCGTTCTTTTTACACGATTTCACACGATTATTATATATTTTGTAACTCATAAAATGATATTTTTAAGAAGATTCAAGGTTTGAGGAATG
The DNA here is from genome assembly GCA_946896805.1 of Scutellaria galericulata. Classification (NCBI taxonomy): domain Eukaryota; kingdom Viridiplantae; phylum Streptophyta; class Magnoliopsida; order Lamiales; family Lamiaceae; genus Scutellaria; species Scutellaria galericulata. The sequence goes on from OX335789.1 coordinate 14,022,769, forward strand.
AAAAGGAAAAAAAAATAAAAAAAAGAGAAAAAAAAAGAGAGGCAGAAGACGGGAAGGAGAAGGAGAGTAATTTCAGTTTTTCTTTTTTTTTTATTAAGAAGGGCAAATTTATCATTTTGCCCTTTTTTTAATTTTTTAAATAAAAACTGGGGTGTGTTTAGAATAAATGTGGTGCGGATAGCCGGCCCCTTCACAAAAACCTTTTCTGAATTTTACAAAAATAAAAAAGAAAAAGCTATTGACCAATGAAAAACGAGCATGTTGACCCCACCCATTTCATCTCCATCATAAAAGATCTCCACCTCTCTTCTTCCCCGTCTGCAACCAACACCTCCACCTTCTTCTTCACCATCGCCATTTCTGCTTCTTCCCCCATTTCTATTTTCCCCTTTTTCATTCTGTCACTCACCTTCATATTTTGCCAGAAACCCCTCCAAATCTGCTTGTACAGAATCGCAGATTTGCCCTCTGTTTCTGCATCAATCCTTCATCTCCTTCCATTTTCAATCGACAATGTCGAAGACACCATTTATCGTCTCTTTCTCTCTCCTCCTTTCGTTCCCATTGCTCTTCCTCTTCGCCCCCCGAATCCTCCCCCAGAAGCGCCTCCACATCTCCATCCCCGACGAGCTAGACGATCTCGCCCTCTTCCGCCGCGCCACCCTCGGCGCCGCCGTCCCCCGCCCCGTCGCCGCCGCTGATCGTAACCCTAAAATCGCCTTCCTCTTCCTCACCAACACCGACCTCCATTTCGCCCCTTTATGGCAGCTCTTCTTCCGCCACAACGAACCCCTCTACAACATCTACATCCACGCCGACCCCTCCGCCACAATCACCCCTCCCGGCGGCGTGTTCTCCGGCCGATTCATCTCCGCGAAGAAAACCCTACGCGCCCACCCCACCCTCATCTCCGCCGCGCGCCGCCTCCTCGCCACCGCCCTCCTCGACGACCCGTTAAATTCCTACTTTGCCCTCGTCTCCCAGCATTGCATCCCTCTCCACTCCTTCAAATACGTCTACAATTCCCTCTTCCACAAGCCATCCTCCTCCTCCTCCCCCATTCACCGCAGCTTCATCGAAATACTCGACGATCAGCCCCAATTGTGGGACAGATACACCGCCAGAGGAAAGAACGTGATGATGCCGGAGATACCCTACAGCAGGTTCCGGGTCGGGTCACAGTTCTTCGTGCTGACCCGGCAACACGCGCTGGTGGTGATTAGGGACCGGAGATTGTGGCGGAAGTTTAAGCTGCCATGTTTGAATTTGGATTCGTGTTACCCTGAGGAGCATTATTTTCCGACGCTGTTGTCGATGGAGGACCCGGATGCCTGCACCCGGTATACCCTGACCCGGGTCAACTGGACCGGGAGCATTGACGGCCACCCGCATACTTACCGGCGGCCGGAGGTTTCGCCGCAGCTCATTCGCGAGCTAAGGAAGTCGAATTCGAGTTATTCGTTCATGTTTGCGAGGAAGTTCTCACCAGATTGCTTGCAGCCATTGCTGTATATGGCCGAGAAAGTCATTTTCAGGGACTGAAAATTTGGGTCTGGTAAGAATTCTCAACTCTCTTTCTTTTATTATTGGATTGTTTAAACAATATATCAGAGTGATTTTGCAAGAAAGATGTGTTGGAATTCAAATTGAAGTATCATGTTTGCTCGAATAATTTTGTGCTGCATAAATTATGGTTCTTGTATAGGATTCATAGAAAACGACACTCTTTTAAGACATCAATTTTTTTTTTCTTTAATATCCCTTTTGGATTATTTTTGGAGGGATTTCAGTAGTTTTTGGATTATGGATTATATAAAAACTATTGAAATGAAAACAAAAATTGCTCTTTTATTTGATGATGATTTGTGTATGTTTGATCATCTAATCCATAGCACTTGGCTTTTGTATCTAGTGAAATGCATGGTGTATGAACAATCTATAGAAATATAAAAAAGATGCTTAGCTTTCGGCTAACACACCATTACTTTAATGAGTAGGATTTTGAGTCAGTGGCATTGGACATTGTTTGTTATGAATACTAAATAAAAAGAGTTGCATTTTTGCATATTATATGTGATTACTATCCCATCCATGTCTCTTGAACAAAAGTTGATGATTATATTATTATTATCCCATCACGGGCCATGCTTGAATCTTGATGTAATGCATCGAGGACTAAAGATCGGATCTAACTCGTACTCACGTGAGCCCTTATTTGTTATATTCTCAGGTAGACATGTATGGACAGAATCTTAATGGCAAGGAGCAAGCCAGGCCAACGTGTGGTGGTCGTTCTTGGTGGTTTACGGGCCGTGTGTATGGTGTGTAAATAGAAGCAATGTAGTGAACAAAATGATGAGAATTCCACTGGAGATGGCAGTGATGTGGGCTTAGAGTGGAGTCGAGAGAAAAAGTGCGAAAAGAGACAGCAAACGAGGCTCGTCGCTCTTTTTCCCTCCGACTTCGTCTTTCTTTTTACGATGAAAAAACAAATGGTGTCTCCCATTTGCCCTTCGGCCAACCTCACTTGTGTAAATTATATATGTATAAGAAAACCTCTCCTTGTACAGATAAATGGTGCCTTTTTTCCTTGTCTTGAAAATGTGTGGTTGATGTATGTTTCTTTATGGCAAATAATGATATTGGGTTCAAGGATGAAAAATCGCGATATTTCGGCAATATATATCGACATCGTCGAAATATCGCGTAAAATGACCTCTCAAAAAAAAAAAAACGGGCTGCAGTTTTTTTCATCAAAATATTGCCGATATATTTCAGTAAAATATAGGTTTCGTTTCAATTTCGGTAAATTCGTGTACGAAAGCATGTTATATCGGTGAAATATCGTCGATATATGAACAAAATATCGGTATTTTTCAAATGTCGGCAGAATCCAAAATATTTGGATTTTTTTGTTTTTTGTTTTTTTTTTCCTTTTTTATTATGAATTTTATTGGAGGAGTAAATAATTGGTGTATAAGATTAAGAATCAAGTGCTTCAATAGTGAATCAATAAGATTAAGTTGGTATCAATATTGTTTGAATCAAGATGTCATGCCATCTTATGAATAAATAAGGTTAAGTTGGTATCAATATCAAGATTAAGTGGGTATCAATATCAAGTTATTACTAGTGCATGTATTAACTTTATATAAAATTAAGATTAAGTTGGTATCAATATCAAGATTAAGTGGGTATCAATATCAAGTTAGACAAAGTCTTGTGTGAGACCGTCTCACCGTGAGACGGATTTAAAGTATTACATGATATATACAAAAGTATTACATGATACACATAAAAGTATTACATGATACTTGTATTAGGTAATACTTTTATGTATAATACAAGTATCATGTAATACTTTTATGTGTATCATGTAATACTTTTGTATATATCATGTAATACTTTAAATCCGTCTCACGGTGAGACGGTCTCACACAAGACCTACTCATCAAGTTATTACTAGTGCATGTATTAACTTTATATAAAATTTCTCATGTTATCACAGTAGTTATTAACTTTATATAGTAGTTATTGTAAATATATCATTTTATTTGAAATTTTAAGTTCAATATGCGTATTAATATTAGTTATAATATTCCGTAAACTACTAGATATATTTTCTAAATTTTTTTACAAAGTTTCCACATTTTCAAAAACAATATTCGATATTTCCACCGAAATCGATATTTTTGTGCTTGGTTAGGTTTGACAAGTTTGAGTGCTTCAATACATATTGCTGGGTGTGTCCCATTGAAATTTAAAAAAGGCATGAACACGCTTTTTGTTGATCTTGACGCGTGATGAAGCATGCTTTTTATTCTTTAGTTGCTCTTTTGACACATAACTTTCAATTCTTCAATAATGGTTCAAATCAATAGCTATCTCAATTTGGTGCTGATAGACACGGAGAAAAATACATCCATTTGTAAATCGCTGTATTTATGTATTCGTTTTCGTATAATGACAAATACGCCCTGTATTAAGTACATGTAGCTGTACACAAAGACGACCATAGCGTCAGACATTAATTCGTAAAAAAGGTTGAATGAAGCCCACATCTATCAGTTTCAAGTTTCCTAATCTATAATCCATTATCAAGATAATATTATACTTGCACATCTCACCCGAGTCCACACACATAAAAGAGGACAAAGAAGAATCACTTGCTCGAGCCATCAACAGCATCCTTTCCTTCAAAGAATGAGGTCCGATGCTAATTGATAAGATACTGTCGTAGGTCGTACAAACTCCATTTCTAACCTTGCAGAGAAGCTCGAGGAACAGCTGGTAGACCTTTTTCATCCTCAGCCTGACAAAAAAACCAATTGTTAGATGCTACTGGCCATTACGAGCAAAAAACATAATGTAATAGTGTCAACAAGCGTACACAAGAACTCTGCTTAGAAGACTCCTAATTACGATATTCAAATACACTTGTAAAAAGGGAAGATTAAGTTACCCATACATTTGCTCTTCTCCCTGCAGGAATAGGGAGCATGCCCAGTTGGTGCTGATGTTTAGCTCTGCTTTCAGGTAAGGTTCCTTATCAGGAGGTTGAAGATAAGAAGGTACTTCATCACCTTCAGTCTCGAACCCCATGTCTGCTTCCAGTTCATCAAGCTCTGCATAACACAATCAGAAAGGTAGAAATTATGAACTATAATAATTATCTCAAAAGCCAGCCATGATGTCAAGAGTAATGAAATATCCAAAGTGAATGCAAATAAAGAATTGGTTATGAGTCCTACATCAAGACAGTCATTTTGAGTAAGCAGGATTTATTGACAATTTCCATGGAATTCCGTAATCACCACTTCATCACTATGACACTATCTCCAATGAAAAGCAAATGCAACAGCATGAAGTATCTGTGAAGTTCATAACACATCTGGTAGCTAATAAGTACGATAAATAACTGAAGCTCTAAGTGGTTCTTAGTTCTTACCACACAGGAGTTCATCCTCATCAATCTTATCACGTACATTATAGCTTATGCCGAGAGACTCTTGGATTTCACTGCTCAAATCCATGAGGTCCATCATCTCATCTTGCAAGTTCTACAAACATTAAAGCCACTCAGCAATATAAGAAAATTATCCAATAATATATCCTACAAAGTTATGAGAAAGCTACAAGGGGTGAGATACAAACATCTACATCATGAATTTTCAGTCCATCATTCCCTTGAGTTCCTTGTTTGTGGATTTTTAGGCGGACATCTGCAGAAGATGTGCAAAATTGGTCACCGATGAAGTAAAGCTGTAATACATGAATCTGAGTTTCTTCTAATAGAGCCAATCAAGCATCCATATCAACTTTGAATATGCACAAAAAAGCACAAGCCACTATGTCTTGGTACAAAAATGCATAGTCAGAAAACAATAAGATCCCTTTGTTTGTGACAAATGGGTGTCCTCCTACCTCTAAGGAGGTAGGCAGCAGGTTCCAAGCACGTTACAGAATAAGCTCCGCGTGACAAGTCTTGAGCTTTGCCCCGTGGGACGCTACCAAGGGAAACACATTTTACTGTGAATTTAACGAACCCAAAATAGTGATATTCATATTCAATAATATAACTTTATGTATACATAGTATCATGAAGCTTAAAATATTAGTGATGTTTGCAAGGAAGATGCATATATCCTAATTCCATCAACAAAGAAAGCAATATGGTACAGATTACATCATGTTTTATAGATATAACAACACCATGATAAAATTTATCTATAAAACAATCAAGGCATTTGAGATTAGTAAGCATATGGAAGCTCTTTAAGACATACCGTTTGTTGGGCATCCTTTATTTCCTCCAACGCAAACCCAACTTGATCGAGCTTAAATGTCTGATTGTACAACGAATCACGTTGACCTTCATAACTGTCCAAATAAATTAAAGAAAATGTGTGTGTTATCTACAATGCAGATTCGTTGCACAGCCTGAGAAGAATAGAATGAATTCTAGTATTCTAATACATCAATAATTTCCATCCATAAGCAGTAGCCCATATATCATATTCAACAGAAATTTTAACTAAGAAGACATGAAAGAGGATGTTTTACATTCTTTTCTGCTTAAGAATTCTTGCGGCTCTAGCTTTGACAGCTTCATGGGCGGGACCTGGCCGGGTCTTTTTGATCTGCTCTTTATATCGTGTAAGTTCAATGTCAAGTTTCTTTATCTTCTCCTCCACATTGTCACCCCTTTTATTGATCTAAAATAAACACTAAACACCAAATGAACAATGACCCTTCTCCAAGCACAACCCACCTTATATTTATGAATGCGAAAATAAGAAATAAAAATTTGAAACAAGAACAGATCTTTTATGCTATTACTTTCGAACTACTTCAGAAAAATACAAATTAAAAATTAAAGATAAGGTTGGGAGAAACCAATATTGTTCGTCATCATTACTTCCACTTACACACAGAAAAATAGCTGCAGCATAATTCCATGGAGTTAATTTGCTAACATCACGGTCAATTTCGATGGATATGCAGTAAATTATATCAATGTTATAGATATAAATCAAACTGATTGAATTACGAACCCGATCAGAGGCATCTTGAATTGATGGAGGAGGTTCCTTATCTTTCTTCATTCCGAAAACTCTCTTCATCTTTGCTTTCCAACAGTGGATTCTCTCTTCTTTGGTTAAGTCTCTTGGCTCCCTGTAATTCTAGGGTTTCCAATTTTGAATATATGGGGGGGAGAGAGAGAGAGAGAGAGAGACGCCAGTATATGATTCAATTTGGTGAAATTTATTAAAGATTCGAAAATTGTGTTTTTTTATTCCTTTTTTTTTTTTTTTTTTTTCTTTCTCAATACTAATAACCTGTACACCTTTAAAGATTTTCTTATTCATATATTTAGGGTTCAGATTTAATTAAATCGAATCAAATTGAAAGGAGATTTTGGCTAATTAATAATTCAATCGGTCAAAATTGAGTACCAAAAAATCTAAGTGGAGTTGCTCCATTTGATTTGGTAAAATCAAACTTCTATTGGTTTCTGAGTGGGTATTTAAAAAAAATAAAAAGGTTAATAATATAGGGTGGGACTAAAGGTACCACACCATCTTCTAAGAGCGCGTTCGCTCTTAGAAGATGGTGTGGTGCCTTTAGTCCCGCTCTTAAGAAATGGTGCCTTTAGTCCCACCCGTATAGTATATAAAAATATATTATGTCACTTTATTGTTATTATTCTTAAAAATACATCAGAATTCAGAAATAAGAAAAACAAACATAATCAGGTTAATATACTTTCAGTTTCTTTTTTTTTAAATTGAGTTTTAATACTTGGGTTTTTTTTTAATATTATATTATGAACTGAATTCTTGTACTTTTGTTCCAAGAAAAACCTAATATTTATAAGTGATGCTTCTCAAAGAAAAAAAGAAAGAAAGTGTATATATATATACACACACACACACATACTTAAAAAGTATGAAGTGCATTTCAATTATAAATTTTGTGGGAAAATAATTTAAAGAAAAAAGAAGGGCAAAAGTGTAATCACCAGAATTTCTGTAGTAATCCCTACGTTTTTGCATATTATTGTTACAATAAAAATATAAACAACTAAATAAAAAGAGAGAAATTATTTTGCTCACTCTTACGTTCAAAGTGGATCTGCGAATAGTTATGGAAGAGTTATTGAAAGAAGTCGATTTCATCAGCCGCTCTTCTCTGTAACCCTTTTTGAAATCTGGGTTTTCTTCATACAATTCCATGCTCATAGAAGAATATGGACGCCACTTCATACTTTATAACTGTTGATTGATTCACATTGTGAGTGTTAATTTTTTTTTCTTTTTTGGTTTCATTATTTTCATACGTTTACCAAATTCTGAGACGGGTTTTGTTTCTTGTTGATGAAGACACAGATTTTGCGGCGAAAAAAAGGAAGTTTTTATGGCTAATCCACCGTCAGGTTTGAGGGTAAACCGTGTGAAGGTTTTACGAATGGTGTTCGTCTTATTGGGCTTGTTTTTGATTATTTATGTGGAGAGGCATTCGAGAAGATATTCAACTACATTGGCTGTTTCATGCCCTCCTTGTTCCTGTGATTGCATTTCTCAGACCACTCTCTCTTTGCCTCTAGGTTTGTTTATTTTAATTTTCTGTTTGTGTGTGTTTGGTGAATGGTAGAAATTGTTGTTTTGTAGTGGTTATATTACGTTTTTGAACGTCGAAAATTTGGTTCCGTTGGTTGTTCTTTATGTATATTTGAAAGAATATTGTTGTAGTTGCTGAAGGTTGCTTAAATGTGTAGTGTGGAGTTGGATCGAAATTGTTGCTTGGGTGCAAAATAAGTGTGAACAGATGAGGTTTATTTCTGATTGGTGTTTGTTGGGAATTTGGAATGATATAGCTGGTTGTTGATTTGGAGAAAGGACATTAGAATGTTGAAGTATGAATAGTATTCTGTTGCTTGATCCAATACACTTCCATTTAGTTGTTAACTATTTAGTTATTGTTTTAAAGACTATAACAGCATTTCCTTGAGTTGTTTCACCTTGTAATGGTGTTGTGATGAAGCCTTTACTTAGCTTTTAGTGGAGACATGGTTTAGGTACTAGTTCGACTACTTGTATGAATTAGTACGATTCGATCTTGTTCAAAAATAAGTTGCTTCAAGAAACACACCGGCAAAGCTTGGGAGCAGATCAAAGTGAATGGGTAAGCCACTAAGGCATGGGCTTGTTAGTGAATCTAGACATCGTGTGGTTTACAGATTGGTTAAAACTCTATACACAATTTAGTTTAGGATTTAATATGCTCTGTCATAAGATGGTATATCCCTCTTGGTTCACCCTATAATTCCTTTTCCATCTACGCAATGACGAGAAAAGAATACATTTGAAAGAACTTACTTATTTGAAGTTGTGGTTTCAGATACTTCCATAACCTTACAATTTAAGGCATAATCCTCATAAGATGTTGAGAAAGTTAAATTTGAGTTTCAGTTTTGTAGATCGGAACTGCATATGTAAGCTATGATGGGAAAGTGGTTGAGAAGAATGAACACGATTTTGCTGATCTTCTTGTGTGTCACTATAGCCTTTCTCATTGAGGGACAAGAGCATTTATTTTGATAATTTAGACAAAAGACTGCTCATGTGCATATATATACTGAAACGAACCTTTCTTTAACAATTTTTATGCATTTCCTACTTTTTATCGTAGTATGTCAATATGCCTTGTATTTTCTTTCTTCTAGTGGTACCCCATAGGTGATAACCATACTCGATACTATTTAATATCAGATATTTCTATCGACAATATTCTTGTTGGCTCATGTTGGCAACATCTCATTTCCTTTTCTGTAATTTTGCAGAGGTCTTCAACAACTCATTCGCAGGTTAGTTAATTATATTATATGTTTATAGTGTTTAATTTTCTAGCTCAAAGTTTTTTCCATACGCTTTGTTTGAATCCCACATCGGATAAAATCTTCTATACGTGTCATCTCGACATGCATGCACGTGTATTATTTTCTCCTCTGAATTGGCAGTTCATAATGTTGTATGTATCTACTCATAATATAGCATTCTTCTTTTCTTTTCTTTTAGTAATTGCCTGATTCCAAATCCATATAACATTCATATCAACAGTTTGATTCTCTCATTATTCCCAATAGTGAAACCTCTACTTCTAATACTCCTGCAAATTTAATTTCATTAGTCATTCTTCCTCTTCTTCAATTGCACCTGTGAGTGACAACTTATGGGTTTGAAATGATTGGAAATACTGTTTATTTTTTGTCAATTCTTGACAAGAACCGGCACAAATGATCGTGTTTGGTTAAACTTTCTTTCATTACACTGAATTTGCTTACCATCCATGTTTATAGATTGTGGAAAAGATGATCCAGAAACATATAATGAAATGAAGAAGGATATCACTGCTCTAATGACGGAGGAAATCAGCCTACTAGTAAATGTAACGAGTGATACATTGGGACGAACAAATGCATTGATTATGAGTGCTAAGAGAGCATCTTCACACTATCAGAAAGAAGCAGAAAAGTGCACAGTTGGTGTGGAGACGTGCGAGGCAGCAAGGGAAATAGCTGAAGTAGCGTTGATTCAAGAACGCAAGCTTACAGCTTTGTGGATGAGTCGAGCTCGTGAACACGGTTGGAATGATGAGATGCATGATATTTTGTAGATTTTTAAACAAGTTATTTCATTCTAGTATAGCCATTTTTTCACGAGCTTTGTATAGTTCTTTGTTAATATTTCAATTCTTTGGCAATTCATGCTCTATCTCTTTTGTTTGGAGCTTTTTTCAACTCAGGGGAGCTATACTTTGTTCAGACTTTTGATATATTAGAATTAGAACATTAGAATTACAGAGTTTTGTTTCTCTCTTTAGCTGTTGAAATTTAGAGTGAATTATACAATTATTAGATGTTTTTTTTTCGGTATCGATGAAAATATGACAGTTATATTTGTCATCCTATTCTTATTAGGGTTCTACTAAAAATCAAGTTGAGTTGAACTATAAAAGTTTGACTTTTTGTAATCCCTGAAATAGCTTAATAAATGTAAGTTACAAATAGAACCATCATAAATGCATTAGAAAAAGTGATTATTCAAACTTATTTAGATATCTCTGTATTTATTATTGGTTTGTTTATTTTGACGAATTTTACTAAATGAGTTTATTAGGTCAAGTTCCAAATAAACGAAATGCTTGGTTCATTTACATTCTTAACTTCAATTTAAAAAAAAAAAAACCCAATTAGACACTAAACCTTAAAGTACACTTTAATAAATAATAACTAACTTATTGCATATGCTATACAAACAGAAAAATATAATTGTTTTTTTATAAAATCCATTGCACAATCATTTGAACAGACTGCTTATCACAAAACATAAGATGAAGGCCTGCCAAATTTGAAGGAAAATAACTACAAAATACAGAAAAAACATTTTATAAATTAAATTGTAGACCATTTTCCCTGTTGAGCTCATTTACGAAAATGGATTCTCTACATTTCTCTTGGACAAATTTCAAGAGGCCAATTTTATCATTCTCACACACAAATATCTCCAAAATTTACAAAACATTTATCCAACAGAAATGTAGAGGATCTAAACCCCAAATTCATTCAAAAAAAAAAAACAAAAAAAAAAACACAAGAGTAGGAGCACAATAGTGAAGAACACAATCTCAAAAATGAATGAGTAGAAGAGATGCAAGTTGAAGTCAAACTAAATATACGCTATCTAAAACGGCGAAACCTGCTGCAACCCCACCCTCGTTCGAGGACGACACCTTTGTCCGCATCAAGTAACCCGATTGATCATTCATGATCACCTTATTCTTGTTCCTGTTAATCCCATTATTAAACTTATGAATTATTCCATGCAAAAAACATTCGTGTAATGAATGGTTTGGTTTAACCTTAAATAAGTGGCATAGACCCCGAGTTCAGATATAACATGCTCTTTATGAGAAATGCCTTCTCGCATCAGAATTGCAGGCGACACAGCTGGAAATATTCTCTGCATTAGAATGTAGGCTGCATCCTCTTCCATTCCTTCTTTCTCGATTCTTTGCAACACAACCCTCACATCATCGCCATAGATATTGTTCCCTACGAACAAAGTTCACTGTTAATGTCAATGATTACACGAATATTAATTAGCATCGTTCATTATTGTAAACAATTTGGATTATATCAGACCTCCTCCTTCTCTTTGGGGCTTCATTACGTACAACCCGGGCTTCTCCATTGCATCCTTCACAATGCTCGAATCATCCAAACTCCACAACCCAGCAAAGCATCTCCGTATCTTAGCAATGTCGTCTTTGCTTTCAAGAAATCTGTTCAAGAAACCAAGAAACACTATAAACACAATCTTGATTTCTAACTTCACTTGAGAGTAACGAAAGTTTACCTTTCAAGCTGATTGGGTTTTGCCAGCTCTTGTTGGATTTTCTTGGTCCCGGCTAAGTGATACGCAATTGAAGGGCATTTGATTGCACATGACTGCTCAATCAATAGTCTGGCGCTCCATTCCTACACGAAGATGAACAAGAAATCGTTGATAAAGATATATAAAAAATGAGCACCAAAATCATCAATTTTGCGCCTTGACCAACAGGGAGACTTTCATTACTTAGAACAAGATGATTCAGTACTCAAATATAGAGGAAACAGTTATGACACGTGAAATGAGATACCGATTCTGAAGGATAATCAGCAGGTGCATATCCAGCTCTAAAGTAGGCCACTGCAACTGCTTCACCATCCCTGCAATTGTAAAGCTTGAAAAGTTAAGAGAAAAATACTAGAAGCCAGAAAGTGAACCAGGATATCTGTGCAATTTAGTTCCATAAGATTCTTACACAACAAGTGTTCCATCTGGTAAAATCTCCCCTTGTGCATCAATCTCCGCTAACGTATTTCTAATACTTCTAACTTGATATGTATTTTTTAGCTAAGGAAAAGTCTTCTGCAGAGATCTCAGCAATGTCCAAGAAAGATATTGACGGTAAATAAGAGTACTATTTTTTCAACTATAGCATTAAAAATTGTACGTATCAAGATTTAAATTGCAGCTAACAGGACGAAGAAGGATATTTTTCGTTCAATACTGTGAAAAGCCAGTGTTGATCATACATGTTTCGTTCTTCAGTTTGAACCACGATCATAACTACAGCCCTGCACAACATGTTTAAATTAGCTACTCTCAAAACCTATAAAAGTGCAAATCTTGAAGACACAACCTCATTGGATAAACAAACCTCGGGTTATTATATTCAGACCAGGCTTTATACAATGCTTCCGCAAATTGACTGACTGAATTGTTTTGTGGAATCCTTTCTGGATCTAAAGCAAGATGTTGTTTGAATTGATGGAGCAAGCCCCTGAAAATTCAACCATCTCTCCTTAAAGATGCTAAAATTTTGTTGTGAGCTTACAATGGAAAGTGCTTAAGCATAAATGGGAGAAACATGTATCTGTGTTATAATGCTAAAATCGTGACATAAGAGAGAACATATAAATTTAAGAGATAGTGTAATCAGTATAAACATAAGCTTAAAGGAATTTTCAAAAGTATTAGTGGTTTACATGCTCATATAATCAGAAGAATTCTAAGTATCAAATCCTATAAGTATAACGATGTGCTTGAAGGACATAAGAATATACTCTGAAATAACCTGTGGAGCTCACTAACAAGGCAGCTCAGCCCAGGAAATGAAGAAGAAATCGTATTGAGCTCTATTTGGAGAAGTAAATTAGTTTGTTCATCCAGCATATAGTCTGAGCGATGTAGTCCTAAGCGTATATCCTAGATTAGAAGAATGTAAACATCAGTTTTCTTTGCAACGCGATATGAAATCTCTTCTTTAAGCTCCGCAAGGATCATGCCCGAAATTCATTAGAGATTTAATATCTTTCAAAATATGGTGCATGAATGTTATATTCCTGCTAGTATCACATATTTGATAACTGATGGTAGCTAATTACCATTTCAAAATACTTTTGACAAATAGATAATCCCTTGTTAGCAGAAAATAAAGCAAGACTGCAGCCGGTGATTATGCCACACAAGACAAGTATGAGGAGAAGAAAAAGAAACATAAAAATCAAATAAAGAAATAACATATAACAGAATACAAGTTGGATAAGTAATTCAATAGGCTGCCTTATATTCCGAAACAGAAGTTTAGGGTGACATTTACAGTGACCTAGCGGAGTATTGGCTCACAAAAAACCTTACATGTGAATTAATGGAATCTTATTACTACAGGTACCAGTCCAGCATCAAATTGTGGTACAATAAGTAACAAAACTATTCTACAGTAGTAGTTATTCACCCTTAATCAAATAAATCTGAAACCTAAGTAGTCGAAAGTGACAGAGATAACTGAGCCATAATTAGGTTGGGAAACAAGAAAATACATGTACCTCTTTCTTGTTCATATCTAACATTTTGGCGTGAATATCTAGGAGTCTAGATGTAAAAGCATCGACCTTTTTGGTTCTGCAAGAAAAGATGGGAACAGATTAATAAACAGTTGAGATGTTTTACTACCTTAATACCAAATTTAGGATTCTCATTTCCATTTGGGAAAAAAAAAAAAATCTGCTTACACGAAGTAATGCGGTCACACCATTAACAGTCTACCACTACTTTTAGAAAGCAAAGTCAACAGATACAGCAAACTGAACTTACTAATTTTACCAAGCAAAATGTGCGTGTGACCAATGGGTCGAGATGAATTCTTAAAATTGGGACAGCAGATCAAGCATTATTTAGCCGTCAATTAAAACTAACATGATCAAACTTGAGTCAAGTAAGATATAAGATCACAATGCTCAGGCATCATATCCATGTAGATAACATGATATGAATAGTTCCTCATTGAGTTTGAAAACAAGGATGGTGAACTGCATAAAACAGATAGGTACAGAAAACGAAGCCAACACCTGGAACTCTTGATATAGTGGCTAAATCAATGGTTATTTACATGAAAAAAAATATGCTTGGACATGTACGAATTTAAGCTACTTAACCTTGAGAGGGATTCTTGTATGAACTGTGTATCCAAGCTCACACGGTCGATTAGTTCATTGAATATGGGAGCTACTTCACAAGCTTCTTTCCAACATCTTTCAGGAAATGGTATAGGCAACAAGGAGATAGGCGCGTGTACCATTCCCACACCCGGAATTTTTCCTGATTTCTTCAAATTCAGACAAATCAAGAATTATAAACCTATAATTTGAAAGATTTCCACTTCTCACATTCAAAGATTTTATTATCATGTTAGATAAAATATAAGGCACCTATCCAACTAAATTCTGAAGAAAAGAATAATCAAAATCATATGATTATTCCAAATGCCACATTCACCTAATTTCTCATCATAACATCAACATTAATTAAACTTTAATTTGGGGAATTCACACCTAAAATTGATTAACAAAGAACAGAAAAATTAAAAAAAAAAAAGCATTTCTTTACAGAAATTGACAACATCCCATTTCAGCTTTCAATCAGAAAAGAAAAATACAATATTAACTGAATTAAAAAAAAAAAAAAAAATGGAAATCCAATCTATACCAACCTGAGAAGCCCTGTCTCCAACAACAAGCCCATGAAGAGAACTCCAAACCAAAGCATCATACGCAATTTTCTGAACCAAAATTGGGTCTAAACTGTGAGGATCAAACGTGGGTTTCTTTGTTAGAAGTTGTTCTTCACCTTTGCCGCTGCATTTCAATGGGGAAACCGATGAAGATGCATTTTGGGCCATGGAAATATTGCAGGGTTTTAGATTATAGGATTGGAATTGCAATGGATTTCTTCGATTTTCTTGGGAGCCCTTAGAAATGAAAATCTTGTCCTTCACTCCAAAAACTTGAAAATCTTTGAGCATAGCTGTGTTGAGAATAGAATTATTAAATTTGCGATGGTGTTGAGTGGCGACGACCACCTTGGACCAGTGCTTTTGAGTTAAAAGTCAGAAAAATAATCATCTTTTATCTTTGCCATAAATAAGATATATAATAGAAAAATGTCTTGAAATACCATTGTTACATTATATAATTTTTTAACTTTCATGTGGTGTAGTGAAAAAATGATTGATGTGAAATTATTTTTGATCAACAAGAGTAAATTTATAGTTTTATTATGAATTGTGATAGAAAAATATATTATTTATCTGGTATGATAGAAAAGTAAACTATTATGGTAGAAAATAATGTTATCCTATAGAAAAATTAACCAACTGCCTGCACCAATCATTTTTCAAAAAAAATTCCAACTTAAAATTTTAATTAATCTTGTATTATTATTATTATTTTATTTTTTTTAATAAATGAGATTATATAAAAAGAAAAGGGAAAAAGAAGCATGTGAAGAGAAAACAAGAAAAGAGAATCATACCACAAGACGGCTAAACTCCAACAAAAGTGCAGGCCTACTCAATACTCCAATGCAAAAAAATCCAGTGAAAAAAATTTGTATCAAAGAAAAAAGAGTATCATGCATGAAGTAAATCTAAAGCTAAAATTTGCTAATCTCGTATTATTATCAATGTTTTAAAATTTGCTAGACATTAATTGGTGTTTGATTGGTGCTTAATTGAGCGATGCCTAAACAGTGAATACAAGTTAAACATACTTCTTATTACTTTTAACTATATTTTTTAATTTTCTAAATTTTATAAAAAATATTTTTAATCTATATATTGTCTTGTTTTTTGAGTTTATGTTAAAATATAATGATTGTAAAATATTTTTTATTTATAATTTACAGTTTATTGATTTTGTGTTTCTATCTAATAACAATTATTTGATTTACCCGATCTAATACATTAATAATAACATTTGCTAAAAAGTTAAGTAAAAAAATTTTGATGTGCATAACAATATATTACCTTTGTTCATCTAAAGGTAATATTTAGTTATGCATTAATCATGTGCATAACTAATTTAATTACTACACCTAATGTCATATATTTTGATTAACTTAATTATAAATGATTTCCACTAGTATAAGTGTGTATTTCAGTGTGTGTGATTAATTTAATCTTATATACTCTTCACTAGCATTATTGTGTGTATGTGTATAAATATGCGTGCAGAAGAGTGTGTTGTGTGTTTTGCTTTTATTATTGTTACTATTTAAGTCAAATATGGAGTCATTTCCACATGAAGCTTTGCAGTAAATTCCTCGAATTACATGCAATTTTGCTTCCTTTTAAGTATTTGAAACTCTCTTTTTGCATTACTTTGCATTTGAAACTATTTTCTTCACATTACTTCTCATTTTCTTTTCCAAAGTCTCTTCGATCTGATTTCTTTTCTTTACCATTTTTTCTCTTAATTGATTATTCTCTTTTCCTTATATCTTGTTTGCAGGGTATGTGATTCAGCTCCAAAACATTCCAATCAATCAAATTGATAATGGATAGTGTTCCTCGTGAACAACTTGGAAGTGTTATGATTTTTTTATGCATTGTTTGTGGTTTTATGTTTATAATTTACATGTTTTAGACTGTTTAGTTTGTTAAAGTATAAATGCATTATTTAATTTGGTTATAAACAAAAAATTATTAAATAATGATTATGTTAAATAATGACTACTTATTTAGTTGTATGAATGATTAGTTAGTTATAATATTATATAAAATAGGCGTAATTGCCAAAAAAAAAAAAAAATCATCACTTTTTAAAAATTACAAATTTATCCAAAAAAAAATCACAATCTTTATTCACCGTTGCAATTTAGATCAAATTTATATTTTTTTTCGACCGTAGTCTATGTGTCCAACAAACAATTTAATCAGTAATACAACTAATAAGTAACATGTCTTAAACTTAGTAAGTTTGAATTAACTATGTTGAAGATGTCTTAAATTAATAATATAGACTAAAATTAAAGGTCATATTTACACGAAAATAAGTTTTTGGTTATATTTGCAAATTCTCTCTTACCATAATAAAGCTAATAACATTTTTGTCATTTTCAGTGAAAATTACTTTTAAATAAAAATGTTGATTTGTACTCTTTTAATACCCGCCTACTTGTACATATAATCAAATTTGTTTCTACATTTTATATGTTCATATCATTTATTCGAAATTAAAAACAATACCAAATATCAAACATCATTATATAATATCAATAGATTATCATAAAAGATACAGAAAATCAAAGTGGGACATATACCCAATATTTCAAAGTGAATAATTTTAATAAAAAAGTGTCCACAATTAATACAAACAATGTGTGAGTGTGTATACACCTTAATTAATTTATTTCACAATATTTTATACACAAAAAGTCTAAAATCATTAGATGACAAACTATCATCTAGTTAAGGTGAATGAAATAACTGGCTACAACTAACTAACTAACATTAGAATTGTACTCACAGACATAGCCTATTAACATATACATATCTCACATTGAGTAAAGTCTCAGGTTCGAGTCCCTCGTTATTCAATATAACTCAAAAAAACATTATAATTAATTAATTACGTATTACAACTAACTAGCAAAAATACTCAAATTCTAAAACAATTA
This sequence comes from Scutellaria galericulata, assembly GCA_946896805.1. NCBI lineage: Eukaryota > Viridiplantae > Streptophyta > Magnoliopsida > Lamiales > Lamiaceae > Scutellaria > Scutellaria galericulata. The sequence continues at coordinate 14,040,834 of OX335789.1, forward strand.
ATATTATAGCTAAGTAACAAAATAATCAAACTTTATTAATAATGTCTAAATAACTAAATAATCATTATTTATAGAATTAACTAACAATATCATAATCAAACCCTAAACATGTTTAACTTACCGTACTACTCAACTAGTCATGTTAATTTTTTTTTTCTTTTTAACTAATAATATGAGAGGATAATTTTGTGTCGAATTTGGGCCGATCTGATGGGCTGCGTGATGATGAGACGAATCTGGGCTCAGTGCGTGGTTTGAGCCCATATCTGAATGAAGAGGAGAAGGGAGGCATAAAATTGGGCTCATCACTGGATTGGGCCGAGGAAAAAGAAGCCCTGGCTTTGGGTTGGCAGAGTTTTCTTTGTTTGAGCTTTTTTTAGGCTTTAAACTTTAGAAGTCCTTTTAGGCATTTATTATGCGGGCCTGTTTTTTTGACTTTGTAATTTGGTCTTCTTGGAGGCCTCATTTTGATAAAATTTTCGGTTTTGGGGGGGGGGGGGGGGGGGGGGGGAAGAAACTTTAAAATAAAATATTTTACAAGCGTAGTTGCAAAACGAATCACCATTATTTCAAAAATTACTAATTTATCCCCATTTTTTCTTATTATAACTTTTATTCAATATTACAATTTAAACCACATTTATATTCCGACGACTGGAGCCTACGTGTTCGGCAAACATCCCACATCACATACCATGTTAGATGCACATCATTCACAACAAAAACAAATTTAAAGATCAAATTGCAAAATAAAATCACCACATTTTCAAAATTGCAATTTAATCCTAACTTTTTATATAATTAGCAAAAATCGCCACAATCTTCAATCATTGTTGCAATTCAAATTTGTATTTTAATTTCTATGTTCATGTGTCCAAATAATTTCCATGTGAGTTGTCATATAAGCCACACAATCTTAAAAAATAATTTATCTATATCAAAACGACGTCATTTCAAGTATATCTTAATTTAAACATATTTCTTTAATTTTGGAAAGGTGATGATTTTATTTTGCAATTTGATCTTTAAATTTGTTTTTGTTGGGAATGACGTGGCATCTGACATGTGGCATGTTTGCCGGACACATAGACTCTAGTCGTCGGAAATATAAATGTGGTATAAATTGCAACATTGAATAAAGGTTATGATTTTTTTTTTTTATAATTATTGAAAAATGAGGATAAATTTATAATTTTTGAAAAAATAGTGATTCATTTTGCAATTACGCCGGTAAAATATTTTATTTTATAGGTTTTTTTTCCCCCTAAAAAACCGAAAATTTTATTAAAATGAGGCCTCCAAGAAGACCGAATTACAAAGTCAAAAACACAGGCCCACAAAATAAATGCCTAAAAGGACTTCTGAAGTTTAAAGGCTAAAAAAGCTCAAACAAAGAATTCTGCTAGCCCAAAGCCAGGGCTTCTTTTTCCTCGGCCCAATCCAGTGATGAGCCCAATTTTATGCCTCCCTTTTCCTCTTCATTCAGATATGGGCCCAAACCACGCACTGAGCCCAGATTCGTCTCATCATCACGCAGCCCATCAGATCGGCCCAAATTCGACACAAAATTATCCTCTCGTATTATTAGTTAAAAAGAAAAAAAAAAAAAGACTAGTTAAGTAGTGCGGTAAGTTAAACATGTTTAGGGTTTGATTACGATATTGTTAATTAATTCTATAAATAATGTTTATTTAATTATTTAGACATTATTAATAAAGTTTGATTATTTTGTTACTTAGCTATAATATTAATTTTTTTAGAATTTGAGTATTTTTGCTAGTTAGTTGTAATATGTAATTAACTAATTATAGTGTTTTTTTGAGTTACACTGGGAAATGAAGAACTCGAACCTGAGACATTGCTCCATGTGAGATATGTACATTCTGATAGGCTATGCCTATGAGTACAATTCCAATGTTAGTATTTGTAGTCAGTTATTTCATTCACCTTAACTAGATGATAGTTTGCCATCTAATGATTTAATATTTTAGACTTTTTTTAAATAAAATATTGTGAAATAAATTAATTAAGGTGTATACACACCCACACATTGTTTGTATTAATTGTGACACTTTTTATTAAAAATATTAATTTTTAAATATTGGGTATATGTCCCACTTTGATTTTCTGTATCTTCTATGATAATCTATTGATATTATATAATGATGTTTGTATTTGATATTGTTTTTAATTTCGAATAAATGATATGAGCATATAAAATGTAGAAACAAATTTGATTCTATGTACAAGTAGGCGGGTATTAGATAAGAAATTAAGAAAATTACAAATAAACTTTTTTATTTGAAAGTAATTTTCACTGAAAATGACAAAAAATGTTATTAGCTCTATTATTGCAAATTAATTTTGGAGTTTGATTATCGTCTATACTAAAGGTGACTCAAAAAAAAAAAAAAAATTGTGATCGCCTATGCTAAAAGTGATCTCCTTAAATAAAAAAATAGAATGTCGTCTATATTATAGGCGGCCATAACCAATTAAAAGAACACAAAAACTCATGTGAGACTGTCGCACATGCAACGAGTATGTCTTTTTCGGCCATAAGTATGCATTTTTCGACTATAAGTATGCCTTTTGACAAGTATGCTTTTTTCGACCATAAGTATGCTTTGAAATCACATACTTACACTTGAAAATCACATACTTTTGACTGTCGCATGTGCGACGGTTGCACAGGAGACTTACTCTTAAAAGAAATAGATGCTATTCTTGATCAATTTGAATTTATCATTTTCAATGTTATTTATGAATTAATGTTTTGTACCATTATTTAATTTAAGAAGTACTTAAGAATAATGATGCATACTTATAGTTATATATATATATATATATATATATATATATATATATGAACTATTAAGAATAAAACACATATTTGTAGTTGTAAAAAAAAAACTTATATATTTATATAACAATATAACTATTATGAATAGAACACATACTTATATAACTATTATGAATACTTATAGTTGTAAGTGCATACTTATCAACAAATACTATATAGTTGTAAATGCAAAACACATACTTATATGACTATTATTAATATTTATAGTTGCAAAGCGCATACTTTTATGACTATCAACAATAAAACATACACATACTTATAGTTGTAAAATATTAACTTGTGGCTGTAATACTTGACCGTGTTGACCGGAGTTGAACCATTTTAACTTGGCTTTGATTGATCCATATAAAATTATGTACACTTAAGAATTTATGTGAAATAGTATCATATTAATTTTTGTTTACGTACGTAATATTTTTATAACTAATATCCCTATTATATGTTAGCCAACTAATGTTATAGCAGTTTAAGTTTAACTAGTCTTGAACAAATATACAAGAAGCTCATGCAGATAAATATTAAATAGTTTATTAAAGCTGATTATTATGCATATTTGGTCGATTAAAATGAAACTAATCACCTAAGCATAAATTATCCCATCACGAATAGTGAAAAATGCAAAGAGTTCTTAAGATTGCAGATATTTGTCATTCGAGGGCTTGTCTTCTTCTATAAGAATAAGTCTTTACTTTAATGTACTAATAAACAAACTATGAGCTAAGATTTATTTTCTTAAAAAATTACTAAATGTAGCTTTTTTTAAATTTTAATATAAAATGAAGTAAATCAAGATAAATAGATAGTAATTATTAATAGGTTTTTAACTTAATAAAATAATAGCATGTTATTACAATGCATGAAAAATAAAGTTTCTCAATAACTTTTTGATAAAATATTCATAATATAAATAATTAAAACTCATCCTTATTCAAAATATAATTATATCTAATTTTTAATATAATTATCTAAAAGAGTTCAAATCAATTATTTGTATATGCACGTACATAATATCAAATTTACAATTAGCTAGTTGCTTAAAGTTATTTTCATGCCTTAAAAGCAAATAAATAAATAAATAAAATAATGTTTCAAAACAACCGAAGCTAATTGAAAGTTGTAGGAAACACAAGGATACAGCTATAAATTTTGCAAAATCCAATGATTTGCAATTAAGCCCTTCAAGAATGCCAAATTTTCGATTTTGGACCGAACTTTTCAAAATTAAACCCAAAACAACAAATCTTTTGATTCCGGCGGAAATGTCATCGATCAGAACTTCAAAGTTTCCGACCTCTACGATGGAGTTGTGGCCGCTCGATTCTGACTACCACTCAATTAGTTGGAATTCTTGGCCAAACAAATCATCTTTCAAAAATGAAATTTGGAAAATAAAACGAAAAATTGAAAGGTTAAACTCGTACGAAAATCAAAGATTTTTATGGCACATGAGATTTGATATTATGGGAATTAAAACCCCTCAATCATTTCATGAATTCACTGGCTAAAATGAAAATTTAAAATAAAGGTTTTGCTTGAAAATGTGATCGAATTTCGATCATTTGGCATGAAAACGAACAAGTTTCCGTAAAATGACAAGGGGTAATGATTGGATCGATTTGAATAAATGATCTTTTTGGTATAAAGTTTGCATATTGGTTAAGAAACGAGTGAAAATTGATTTTTTTAGTTTATTAGTCAACAATGAAGGATTCCGACGAAATGACTAGTAGATATGTTTTTTTTTTTTTTTTTGGGTTTAGAACGGTTTTGTTTTTCTTTTTTTCTTTTGGTTTAGGGCGGTTTTGTTTTGTTTTGTTTTGTTTTTTTTTTTTTTTTGATACTTTTAAGGGGAAACTGTCTTAGGAGATTAAAAATTCATTTTGCAAAATTCAATAGAAGTTTGCAAAAGTGAGATTTACTGCGGTGGTCCGACAACAGCGGCCGAAACAAAGAAAGAAGATGAAGATTTAAAAATTTTAAATAAATTAATAAATAAGAAAATTACCTAAAATTGCACCTAAAATGATTTTATTAATAATTATCTATCTATTTATATTTTTCGGAATATATAAATATATATATATATATATATATATTTTTTTTTTTTTAAATTGCATGGTGGGATATGAGACGTCCTAGTTTGAGGACATATGTCCTCCCATTTGGGACATGTGTATCCTAATTAATTGAGGTGTTGGCATCTCTCGATTATATTCGAAAATGTTTCAACTGATTGATCTTGAAATGTTATATTTTATGTCCGTAATATTATTAATTGATATTATTATATATTATAATAATATCTTATGATATAAATAATACGGAGATTTCTAACTAAATCTCAATTTAATAAAATGTTATTTTATTAACCCAACTCGACTAATGTATACCAAAAAGTCAAATTGTTGCTTAATTCTAATTCGGGCATAACAATTATCTTTATCTATATATATATATATATAAGTAAGATCAAAGTGTCACATGGTAAACCTACAATGTTTTCATATTAAATATGTTAATTAATTGCTACAAATTTAATATTGTTAAGAAATATTATTATTATTATTAAATAAATAATATGAAATATTGATTAGATTTATCTAAATAACATATGCTAAAGTTCAATGATAGGTATTATTATATATTTGAAAATTTTTAAATTTAAAAATATAAAGAAATACAAAAGAAAAAAATTATTTGATCATATGCAACACATATTTTGACAACTAAATAATTATTTGATCATATTTTATTATATTTAATACTAAATTAGACGATATATATTATACAAATCATAAATTTAATTTTATTGTGTAAATAATATTTAATTTTATTAAATTTAATTTTTTTTATTAAATCTCGTATATTACACAGCCCTATACAAGTATACAAATATATAATGGAAGATTTCATGACCAACCCTATACATATCCCTATATATTAATATTCAGCTATTCTGATAACCCAGTTTCAGAACTTCCTCCATTATTACTAGCAAGAAAAACTTAGCATAAAACAACAATATGTCTTCCAATGACGTCACACCCATCTCTGATCTATATGCTCAGATCGGATTCGCCCGAAACCCCGACGGTTCAGTCTCACGTGTACCGGAATTTTTTCCGACGACTCCTCCGTCTTCTGATCCTGCTAATCCAATCCCAGTCCTCACTAAGGATATCCAAATCAATCAACTTAACAAAACCTGGGCCCGCATCTATCTTCCTCGGCCCGAACCTGAAGCCCTTCCAGAAACCAAATTGCCCCTCATAGTTTACTATCATGGTTCGGGCTTCATCGGTTGCAGTCCATCCACAACGATGTTCCAAAAGTTCTGCTGCGATTTAGTGTGCCAAATTCCGGCGGTGATGGTGTCGGTGGCGTACCGTCTTGCACCGGAGCACCGCCTCCCCGCCGCCTATGATGACGGCTTGGAAGCCTTACATTGGGTCAAAGCCACCGACGACGAGTGGTTGACCAAGTATGCTGACGTGTCGAGGTGTTTTCTGATGGGGACCAGCGCCGGAGGAAATATAGTGTACAATGTGGGGTTGAATGCGGTGGTAGCAGTTGATGAGCTGGCGCCTCTGAAGATCCAAGGGCTGATATTGCACCACCCGTACTTTAGTGGGGTTGAGAGGACCCCATCGGAGATAAGATTGGCTAATGATAAGATGCTTTCATTGGCTATGATTGATTTCATTTGTGAGTTGGCTTTGCCGATTGGGGTTGACCGTGATCATGAGTATTCGAATCCAATGAAGGCCCCCAAAACAGAGCTTCTTGATAAGATAAAGAAACAAGGGTGGAGATTTTTGGTGAGTGGGGATGAAGGTGATCCGTTGATTGATGCACAAATTGAGTTTGCAAAAATGTTGAAAGAGAATGGTGTGGATGTGATGGAAGAGTTTAGCAATGGTGGATATCATGGCATTGAAATAGGTGAAGAGTCTAGGGCTAACATCTTTTATGGTGCTTTGAAGAATTTTCTACTTGCTTAGTTTGTGAGTTTAATTTTATTGTGTTTCTTGTATGGGTGGTGCATGCTTATTGTTGTATGAAAATCTGTTAATTACTGCTTGATACATATTTTATCAAAAAAGAAATTTCCAACACCCCTTTCTTGATATTGTGGAGAAAAACTACCACCGAGATACATAATAGTGGGTAATCACAAATTAAACATGTCACAATGTATAAAGTGATGAATTGATCACTAAATAAACATGTTTAAATAAAAACTAAGGGAAAGAAAAACATGTTAAAATAGTCTTATTAAGTGCTAAGGATTAAAGTACACAAGTATTTTTACTTTTCTTTAGATTATTATTGAAGAGATATTCTGTAATACAATTTTTTTAATATATAAAATAATACTACACTTGTAATTCTTTTCCTAAAAATTCTTGAAAATTTTGTACTTTCTAAAATTATTGGATATATATTCTCATCAATCGTGCAAAAATAAACATACATTTTTCTCTATTTTCCATATTAGTTTTTATGTAAAATAAAAAATGTCTGAATATTAAAGAAGGGAAATAGAAGTACGATATCGGACACCTATAGGGTATATATGCTATAACTAATGTCCCTATTAAATGTTTACCAACTAATGTTTTAGCAGTTTTAGTAGTTTTATATAAATACAAGAAGCTCCTGCAGATAATTAAACATTAATTAGTTAATTAAAGTTGACTATTATCCGTATTTAAATAGGGAAAATATGTAAAATTTAGAACAATATTTTTTGGTCATTCATTAATTAAGGACACTATCTTTTTAATTTGGGCAATTTTAGGATAATTAGCCCGAAATTCCAAAATTTCGGGCCTAAATTGCATGTCGCTCGTACCTCTTCAAATCAGGATTTTTCGAAAATTTAAATCGATTCTTGCTCAATACAAGCTTGAATCGTTTTTTTTTTCGATTGAGGCTAGGCTAGGGCTTGAAGAAAAGAGTGTTTTGGCGTAGAAAACATAAAATTTTGGTTAAGTTTTGAGAAATCTCCGCCGGAACCGCCGTCTCACCAACTGGAATCCGCCACAATCACCCTCAAACTCACTCCAAATTTGATCGATATTTCTTGAAGTTGAACCAAAATATATGTTTTATGCGCTAAAACACTCATCTTCTCAAGTCATAATAAAACCCCAGATCAATTTAGATAATTCAATTCAATTCAATTCAAACTCGATTTAAGTGAGAATCAATTTTAATTTTCGAAAAGCCCAGATTGGGGAGGCATATGTACTACACATGCGATTTAGACCCTTTTTTTTTTTTTTAATTTGTCCTAAACTCTCCCAAATTAAAAAGATAGTGTTTCAGTGTCAGAGCCAGAAAAGATAACATTCCTATATGATGAATGACTTAAAAATAGGGTCCTAAATTTGTAATTTTTTCTATTTAAATATCTAAATCATATTCGTACTTTTACTCATTTCTAGATGTTTTGATCATTCATACCTTTCTATACGGATATGTAGTGGTGTTTTAGAGTTGCGCCTATTGTGACTATAATGTCCATCTTAATCTTGAAGGAAAATTTCACAAGAATATCAATTTCATCATATATTATAGTTGGTGTCAGTCTCATATATGTTTCATTGCATTTAATGTATACACATATTAATTAATGATTTCATTTGATATTTGTGACGTTTTTGTTAATTATTTTAGAATAGTATATGAAACATAGATTGTAATAAAAAATCATGTATGATAATAACAAAGTGCCGAATGGTCCATATATATATATATATATATATATATATATATATATATATATAAAATAATCTAGCATAAGCCTTTATAATACATAGGTTTTAAAAAAAAATGTTTAGTAGAATTAGAAAACTAAAATATATCGGAAAAAAATATTTATGATTTTAAGTTATAGCTATTGCATCGATGTTAATATTATGTATAATGTAATTTGACTAATTTATTATTAAACTATTGAAATGTACATTGCATATTTATAGTAACATAAATAAATATGTATATTTTATTTTGAAGAATATATATTTTATTGTGTATATCATATTATCCATGAACCCTTCTACCATTTATTTTAGTTTTTTGGTATTTAAATAAAAAGTCTTGAATGGTTGTCTCAAACAAATTTAAAATACATATTTGATTCATATTTACATTTTAAAATAATTTCTATATTCTAAAATAGTATTTACATTTTTTAAAAACGAAATTACAAAGTTTTTCAGATTAAAAGAATTAGATATTTTAGATTAATTCTGATATTTAATTTTATTCTAGTTAAATAAACAATTTCAAATATATGTGGATATATAATGTTTACATATATTAAAATAATTTTTAAAATTTTATTTGCTTATTTCAAATTTATAAATAATATTCTATTATTGTTGTTGTTGTTGTTGTAAATCATATATTTTATTATTGATTTTCTATTAGAAAAGATCTTTAAGTATTTTTAAACATGAAAATAAGGTTTATTGTTTATATGTTTTTTGGCAAATATAATACGACATTTAGACCATATGAATTTTTTTAGTTTTTTTAATTACCCGACAGATGATGTGTCGAGCTTCTCGGACACATCAACACCTTCAAAACCAAATTATGTTCGTCAATTTGATTTGCATGAGATATATCTAAGGTCATGTTATATATTTGCTAATATAAAAAATTAGTTAAAATCACAAATTAATTTTTATGGCAATAACCATAATTTTATTTGTACATTTTTAAAATGTATCTAAGATTATATATATATATATATATATATATATATATATATATATAATCAAGGGTACTATTTTTCTTATATTTCAAATAATTTAATATTCTAACATTTTTAATTTTTTTAAACTTTATATTCAAAAAAGAAAAAAAAAAAAAAACAGTAAATGTGAAATAATTGTAGGTTTGAAACATGTGGCTACTTGCCATTACTTATTAGTATAAAAGATATTCTCCTATAGTTTGAGAACTGCATGCATGCCTCCATCAATACTAGCAAGAAATAGGTAGCATAAAACAACAATGTCTTCCAATGACGTCACACCCATTTCTGATCAGTACTATGCTCGGTTGGGATTCACCCGAAACGCCGACGGTTCAGTCACACGTGTACCGGATTTTTTTCGACCATGTGAGGTGTGGGCCTATGCTTTGCTATTGGGCCGTGCCATCTTGTTTATTCTCACCAGGCAGCCCACCATATTAGTTGCAAACCCACAGATCCGGCCCACCATATTAGTTGCAAACCCACAGATCCGGCCCAGGCCCATGCCATCCTTAAGTGGCTGTTTGATCTGAGTCGTCCATTCTCTTATGACAGATCAGAGCCACCCATCCCCTCCTTTTATATCCTATCTCTCCTTCTCGCTGCTCTCAACCCTAATCGATCTCTCTCTCTCATCTGCGGCGCATCTCCTTCTCTCTCTCTCTCATCTCTGTGATTCGTACACCATGCTCCACCGCTTGTCCTGGTGCCCGACGGTCCTTCTTGACTGCGGGCTGTCCTTTTCTGTCCTTTTAATCGGTTTTCCACCGATTATATATGCCCTGGGGTTTGGGTAGTGAGGGTGAGAGAGAATTTTTTTAGACCGTTGCATTCTTGACCTTGATGAGAGTGATCTTAGCGAGAAGCCTTGAGAGCTGATGTACATGTGTTGAGGATCAGTCTCATTCTTTGTGGGTTTTGGGTGGTTTCTTGGGCCTCTGTGTTAGATCTGTGGTGTTCTGGCACTCTGTGTGTGGAGCTACCGGTCAAGCTCTGGTGCTAGTCTTTGTGACAGAGGATGAAGGGGGACTGAACCGTTTTCACAACACTGACCTTAGTGTTGGCTTGAAGACTTGCTGGTGATATCTTTGTTCTATTCTATCTATAGAAGTTATGTACTTAGATATATGTTTTGTAATAGTTGAGTTTCGAAACATGTATGTTGCTGTTGTATTCAACTTCGGACCCTAGCCCTACAGACCACTCCTCCGTCTTCTGATCCTTCTAATCCAATCCCAGTCCTCACTAAGGATATCCAAATCAATCCAAAAACCAAGACCTGGGCCCGTATCTATCTTCCCTGGCCTGAACCCGATGCCTTTCCGGAGACCAAATTGTCTCTCATAGTATATTATCATGGTTCGGGCTTCATAGTGTGCAGTCCAGCCACAACGATGTTCCAAAAGTTCTGCAACGATATAGTGTGTCAAATTCCGGCGGTGATGGTGTCGGTGGGGTACTGTCTTGCACCGGAGCACCGCCTCCCCACCGCCTACGATGACGGCTTGGAAGCCTTACATTGGGTCAAAGCCACCGACGAGTGGTTGACCAAGTATGCTGACGTGTCGAGGTGTTTTCTGATGGGAACTAGTGCCGGAGGAAATATCGTGTACAATGTGGGGTTGAATGCGGTGGCAGCCGTTGATGAGCTGGCGCCTCTGAAGATCCAAGGGCTGATATTGCACCATCCGTACTTTGGTGGGGCCGCGAGGAGCCCATCTGATACGATTGATTTCATGTGTGAGTTAGCTTTGCCGATTGGGGTTGACCATGATCATGAGTATTTGAATCCAATGAAAGCCCCCAAAATAGAGCTTCTTGATAAGATAAAGAAAGAAGGGTGGAGATTTTTGGTGAGTGGGGATGAAGGTGACCCCTTCTTTGATGCACAAATTGAGTTTGCAAGAATGTTGAAAGAAAATGGTGTGGATGTGATGGAAAAGTTTAGCAATGGTGGATATCATGGTATTGAATTAGGTGATGAGTCTAGGGCTAATATCTTTTATGGTGTTTTGAATAATTTTCTACTTGCTTAGTTTGAGTTCTTATTGTGCTATTGTTAAATAAGTGTATGGGTGCAAGGGACATGCTTGTGATGCATGCTTCATTATTTGAAAGGTTTAATGCATGTTTGCTACTTATATATATCATGCACAAATCTTTTGACTTTTATTCTTACATTTTAATTTCTAACTAGCTACCTAGTTTTTTTCCCCTAATATCAATGCATTTTACACTTTGATTTCTTCAACAGGAAATCTGTTCTTATCTATCTTTACTTATAATTTTTTTTTTCAAGTTGTTAAATTTTGTACTTATAATTTTTTTTTGTCAAGTTGTTAAATTTTGTTCTTCTTTAGTCAAGACAATGATTTTTGCTAAAGTACCGTACCCTCCTAAAAGATGTGATGTGATGGAAGAGTTTAGCAATCAGAGACGGAGCCACAGCTGGGCCAAGGGGGGCATTGGGCCCCCCTGAAATTTGAAAAATTATTAGGGACATATTAGTACTTTCACTATTTAAATAAATAAAAAGAAATAGAACTACACAATTTACACTAGGGGAAAATTCAATTTTAATCCATTTAAAACGCTACTGTCCAATTTTAGTCCACTATGAATTTTTTTTTCAATTTTAGTCCACTTAATCAAAAAATCGTCACTATTTGGTCCTTTTTCCCACTTTTAGTCCATTTCTCCGGCGATTGTATCACAATCGCCCCAATTCTCACTGGATGACACGTTGAGAGAGATAAGAGAGAGAAGCGAATTGTTATCGGCCTATTGCTGGCGATCGGCACGGCCGATCGGCGATCTGAGCCCGGATTCATGACGGGCTCGGCGAGGGCTTCGATTTGGGTATAAGATCGGCTCCGATCGGTGGCCGGATGAAGAGATTGGAGAAGAGAGAAAATGGGGGAGGAGAGAGAAAGAGCGAACTGTTATCGACCGATTGCCGGCGATCGGCACGGCCGATCGGTGTTCCGAGCCCGGATTCATGACGGACTCGGCGAGGACTTCGATTTGGGTATAAGATTGGCTCCGATCGGTGGCTGGATGAAGAGATTGGAGGAGAGAGAAAATGGGGGATGAGAAACGGTGGCTCCGGTGGCGGCGGCAGTAGCGCGAGTGGGGAAAACATTAAAATTGGGGGCGATTGTGATACAATCGCCGGAGAAATAGACTAAAATTGGGAAAAAGGACCAAATAGTGACGATTTTTTGATTAAGTGGACTAAAATTGAAAAAAAAATTCATAGTGGACTAAAATTGGACAGTAGCGTTTTAAATGGACTAAAATTGAAATTTTCCCATTTACACTACACTACCCCTTGCCCAGCATAGTTTCTTTGCAGATTTCCTTCATTTCTTTTCTTTCACCTAGCATAAACTCCTTACCCCTTAGCATTGTTTTTAGACTTTATATTTATTTCTCTCCCTAATGTCTTTCCATCTAATTTGAACATAACATATTGTCTTTATTTAATTTTTTTGCTTTTTTTTTCTTTATTTTTCTAGATTTATAATACCTTATATGCAATGTCTTCCCATCTAATTTCAACATAAAATATTGTCTTTATTTAGTTTTTATTTTTTGCTTTTTATTTTTATTTTTATAGATTTATAATATCTTATGTGATATAATGATTAGATGAAAAAGATTGATGAATGATTTTGCATTTTATTTACCAATTCTGTAATTATACTATGTAGTTATGGGGAAAAAAATTCATTATGGTAGAAAATGGTCAAACGTAGGTTTCTTAATTAATTTTATTAAATTACTACTATAATGTATAGTTTCTTTTGCAAAAGAAAAAAAAATCATTAAGAGTTCTCTTCGCAATCGAATGAGTGATATACTGTTGAATGATTATTTAGTTGAATACATTGAAAAAGATGTATTTAGAAATGTTAGTAATGAAGCTATTATGCAACGATTTCAGAGTATGAAAAATAGAAGAGAAATGTTGTCATACATCGATTTTATCGAGATTGTGATATATATATATATATATGCTCTTTCTCTAATATTATTATAGCTTTTTATTAATTGACTTGGGGCCCCTGAGTCGAAATCCTAGGTCCGTCATTGTTAGCAATGGTGGATATCATGGCATTGAAATAGCTGATGAGTCTAGGGCTAACATCTTTTATGATGTTATAAAGAATTTTCTATAGCTTACTTTGTGAGTTTTAATTGTGTTTCTTGTTAAGAAATTGTTTGGTGGGCAAGCTTGACTTCATTTGCTTTTCTTATTTCCAAGGGAAAATGCATGTTTACCACTTACATTTTCAAACTTTTTTTTTTTTTTTACTTTTGTTACTACATTTTAAATTATTGTTAGTTTTTTTTTTTTTAAATTATTGTTAAAATCACCAACTTTACTAAATTTGTGATTTTTAACTAAAGTTTGGATATTACCAAATACAGTATGACCTTAGATATATCATAGAAATATAACCAACATACAGATTAAATTTGATTTTCAATGTGTTGATGTGTCTAGACAGCTTGACGTATCATCTCCCAACGTGTAATTAAAAAAAGTAAAAAAATTCACATGGGCTCAACAATGTTTTATACGTGTCGGTTAAATCACGACATTTCCTTTAATTGCAATTTTAACTAATTTTATTTGAAAATTAGCAAAATAAATATGACTTTAGATATATTATGCAATTTGAATCACTTACTTTAGATTTTGATTTTGAAATTGATAACGAGTCATGTAAATCAGCACGTCAGCTGTCAAAATATAAGTTTAAAAAATATATCACACGTTCAAAACGACATCGTTTTAACTATACAACTTAATTTCACATTAATTTTAGAGTTAAGAAAATAAAATTGGATTGATATTTTCAAATAATTCTTCATGAATTGGGCTTAGTTCGAATGGAAATTTATAAATTAAATTGGTGTTTTTCTTTGGTTTGAGAAGAGAGATATTTTGGTGTATGATTTTTTGTTGACAAATCAAGAAAAATGGCTCAATTTGAGATTTTTCTAATAAATTTTCATCGAATTGAGTTTGGTTCGAACGCAAATCATAAAATTGACTTTGGACTTTATTTGGCTTGAGAATATGATTATTTTGGTATATGATTCGTTATTTTGGTGGAAATTTCGAGAAACACAGTTTTTTAAGCTTTGATAGGTGACCTCTGAGTTTTCCGAAAATTGAGGGATGGTGGTTTTAATGTTTTGGAGGTGTTTGTGTGGTTTTATCTTAAAAATTAAAAGCAAATAATTGTTGATGAATTTCTATTCGATTTATGTAGTTTGGAAATTAATTGTGTAATATTCAAAAGTTTGGTTAAAATTGCAATTAAAATAAATGTTATGATTTAATACGCAAATAAAAAATGATTTTTAGTTTATTAATTACATGTTGACAAGTGACATGTGAGGTAAGACGTGCCACCCAGTCGGGCGCCGTGTGACCCGGCCGAGTGGCGCACACTGTATTGATAGGGGCACACGCGTGACCCGACCTGATTGTTCAATTATATTTTAAAAATATCTTTTAATTATTTTAAGATCTTTTCTTTTTCAAAAAAGAATATAATAATTAAATGCAATATATATATATATATATTACTTTAAAGTTACTTTTAGATTTTATCCATTAAAAAAAGTCAGTTTTCCAAAATAGAATTTATTTTGGATAGAGTTTATTATTATTACCGCTCATTATGTTTGTCGTGTGGCAATTTTGTCCTTTTTGAATTCGGGCTTGCAATTTAGGACTTTATTTTTCAAAATTTAGCAATTACTGCCCAATTTCGGCCCGAATTGCTTAATTGGGCTGAAATCGCACGTTTTTTTGCACGTGACTCCTCAATTCGAGCTGAAATTGCTGACATGGTCCATCATTTTTTGACGTGGAATTTCCTTCTTTTTTTTACTCTCAAGTGTATTAGGAACTGAGACCCGCAATGATACATCACTCAAATTACTAAAAACCTAATTCTCTTTCTCTCTCCTCACACCGCTCTCTCTCTCTGTGCAGATTCACCATCGTCACCGCTACTGTTCATCGTCACCACGCCGCTGCTCATCATCTTCAGTCCCTCCACAAAATCACTGCCATCTTCTTCATCCTTCTCACCGCAGCTCCCCACAGCCTTCATCATCATCGACCCCATCTTCTCCGTCCATCAGATCACCGCCGCCGTCATCCCGTCCTTTTCTCCGTCCATCAGACCTCCGTCGCCGCCTCAACAGTCAACACCTCAACCCTCTCCACCACTGCCTTCTTCTCCACCCATCATCTTCTTCTTCAGCCAACCTCCGGCGATCTCCGCCATCTTTTCCGTCGCCGCCATCTTCAGCCCCCCTTTCTCCTTCACAGCAGCTCCACCGTCACCCATCTTCTCACCTCTCACCGACGAAATCCGAGCTCCAACCATCTCAACCCCGGCGAAACCGATCAACTCAGCTTCTCTCTTCACCGACCAACTTAGTCTCTCTCTCACCGGCGAACCCGATTTCCGCCGCCCATCACACTAATTTCTCTTCTCCAGCCTGCTCAACCTCCATAAGTCCTCCATCTGAAACACTGCTATTCACTTCCTCCACCACTCAGCTCTGTTTCTCCGGCGACACCACCGCCGTGTTACACATCTCCGCCGCTACTACAGTTCCGGCGCGCACCACCTCCAGCTCCAATCCCGGCGAGCCTAGCTTATTCGAACACCGTTGCACCACCCTTTTTCCCCCCTCTCCGCTCACCTCCTGCCATCTTCTCCGGTGAACCATCTCCTCTTCAGCGAATTTGCTGCTCATCCTCCACAAAGCCACTAACCACCTCCATAAATCTTTGCTCTCTACTGCTGCACCTATTTTAAATTTGAGTGATGTGTCATTGCGGGTCCCAATTCCTAATACACTTGAGAGTAAAAAAAAAAGAAGAAAATTCCACGTCAAAAAATGATGGGCCATGTCAGCAATTTCAGCCCGAATTGAGGAGTCACGTGCAAAAAACGTGCGATTTCAGCCCAATTAAGCAATTCGGGCGAAATTGAGCAGTAATTGCTAAATATAAAAAAATAAAGTCCTAAATTGCAAGCCCAAATTCAAAAAGGGCAAAATTGTCACACGACAAACATAATGGGCGATAATAATAGTAAACTCTTTTGGATATTAAAGTATATATTAAATTTTGCATCTGTAATATTATTTCCAGATTTTAAGTAATTTTTAAAATTGGTTGTGAAATAATATTAGATTTTTTATAATAATTTTCAAATTAAATAATTTTCTATTTATTTCAAATTAGTTTTTGTAAATACCTATTATTTTAGATTTTGTTTGTCGATTAATTGATATTTTACAATAACTTCATGATATTTAAATTAAAATATTCTTATTTTATTAAGAGTAAAGCTAATCAACAAAAAATAAAAAAGAGTGAGACTCCTGTGTCCCGGGGACACGGAGTGTCCCCAACCCACCCCATGGGCCCCGCGTTAATTTTAAATTCCTTTTTTTTGCTCAGGTTTCTTTTTATTTTATTTTATTATGTATACATTGAAGGTATCCGTGGAATACATTTCAGACATCACATGTATACATTGAAGGTATTCATGAAATACCTTTTCAGGTATCACATGTATACCTTCCATGAGATACCTTGAAGGTATCACATGTATACATTGAAGGTGCGTGGGCGGCGTGGGCACACGGTTTGTGAGGTGCGCACGCGGTGTGAGCTCATGGGAAGGTATCACATGTATACATTGAAGGTGCGCGGGCGGCGTGGGCACACGGTTTGTGAGGTGCGCACGCGGTGTGAGCTCATGGACGCGCGGTTTGTGAGGTGCGCGCAGGTATTCACATGGATACCTTCAAGATATCCATGAAATACCTTTCAGGTATCCACATGTATACATTGAAGGTATCCATAGAATACCTTTTTTCATACATCACATGTATACCTTCAAGGTATCCATGAGATACCTTGAAGGTGCGCGGGCGGCGTGGGCGCGCAGTATGGGCACACGACGTTGGCACGCGGTTTGTGAGGTGTGCGCACGCGTCGTGGGCGTATGGGCGTGCGGTGTGAGGTGTTACAAATTTGTCTTATAAGTATTACAAATATGAACTAAATGTATCTGATACCTGAAGAGTATATGTGAGATACCTTTAAAGCAAATATGTGATACATATCAGGTGCGCGCGCCCATGCACACGGCAGGGAGTGTGGACGCGCGTCCAGAACACGTAGGCACGCATGGATGCGCGTGGACCCCGGAGCAGGTCCCGGGGACATATAAGGTTTTGCCAATAAAAAAAGTACTCATCACTAATTTCGACTTGGGCTACCTGCTAGAGTAGGCAGCAGAGTATTTTCATCAACTTGTATATAATTAAGTCAGAATATTAATTAAAGAAGGAAGATAATTACGAAATTGGCGGACAGTTCTTGTTGTAAGTATAGGCTATATATGCTATAACTAATGTCCCTATTAAATGTTAGCCAAACTAATGTTATAGCAGTTAAACTAGTCGTAAACAAATACAAGAACTCCTGCAGATAAATATTAATTAGTTAGTTAAAGTCGACTATTATGCATATGTAAATAACTAGATCATGTTTTAACTTTTATTCATTTTATTCATTTCTGTACGGAAATGCAGTGGTTTTTTTTAGAGTTGCGCCGATTATGACTGTAAAGTTTTCTCAAACTTGAAGGAAAATTTCACAAGATTATAAATTTCACCCACTATTATATGAGTGAGGAGTTTATTATTTAAATTGCCCGACTTCGAACTTTAATTTTTCACACCAACAATTTAGAACTTTAACTATTCAGACTTTACGAACTTTGCCCAATTAAGTGAGCCCTTAATTTCAGGCTTTAATTTTTGGGCCCAATTTACTGATTTGGAATTCATTTAACATTTATGTGTGACATGTATGTACACATGACCATTCTTTTTGACTGATTTAGGCTATGTGGATTCAAGAACATTAAAAAAAATACAAAAACATTTAAAAAACAAAGATAAATTGAAAGAAATAAAATTAAATACATTACAAAATAAATGACCGCCACTCTTGTTGCCGGTGAACACTCGTCGTCGGTGAGATCAATCGGAGAAGATGACTGGAACGTGTAACATTATTTAGAAATTTATATATTAAAACAATCTTCTTGTCGAACTCATTTCAAATCCCAAATCAATTTCAAAATTTCCTATTCAAATTGACCTCCAATTTCTCAAGAAATTGAACGTAAAATCCTCAAACTCTTCAAAGAAGGTGTGAACCGGAGCTCCTGCCGTCTATCCTTACACTCTCGATCAGATTTTGCAAAACCATTCAATTAAACAAGGCATAGTTAAAATAATGGATAAACGATGAGTGGAAAAGCAAAAACTTTGAAAGTCTAGAGAATTTACCAGAAGAGGTTGAATCTCTCAAATAAGAAAAACGAAAAGCTCGAATTAAGAGTTCACTTGCGATTTTGATCCAAATCAGCAAATGAAAGCTCGAAATTGGGCTTCAAAAGACATCAACAAATGAAAAAACAAATCAGCAAATTGAGCCCGAAAAACCCGAAATTAAGGGCGTACGTGCGATTTAGGCCCAATTGAGCAATTCGGGCTAAAATTTGGCAAAAATTTCACGAAGTCCTAAAAGTTAAAGTCCTAAATTGCCGGCTCGAAAACTAAAAGTCGGAAATTGCCAGACCCCCTAATTTACTAGGGTAATTTAAATTATAAACTCTATGAGTGAGTCTTATATAAGACCGTCTTACAAATTCAATTACATGAGATGCATCAATCCACAACCTACACCTCACAACAATTCATGTATGAATTTTTTAAAATAAGTTTTGTTTATAGATAATAATAATTATGTCTCATGGTTAATATTCGTGAGACCGTTTCATATAAGTTTTGTGTTATTATATTAGATGTTACATCTTATGTGTTACTACACCTAATTCACGCATATTAATTAGTGATTTCATTTGATAAATGTGACGTTTGTTAATTATTTTAAATAGGATATAAAACATAGTGTAATAAAAGATTTCGCATACAATAATAACAAAGTGCCAAATGGTCCCTATATATACAAAATATATTAGCATAAGCTCCTGTAATACATGAGTTTAAATTATTTTTTTTTAGTAAAATTAGAAAACTGTAAATATTATTTATATTGAAAAAAAATAATGATTTATGTTATAAATATTATGCATCTAAGTTAATATTAAATATAATGTAACTTAATCAATATATCATTTAACTGTTGAAATATATGTTGTATATTTATGGAAATATAACAAATTTGTATATTTTATTTTTAAGAAAAAATATATGTGATGTTATATTTATTTTAGTTTTTTAATATATAAATTTTAAATAAAATGTCTTGAACAATCCTCTCAAATAAATATAAAATAATTTTTTTTTGATATTTAAAATTTTAAATAACTTATATATATATATATATATATATATATATATATATATATATATATATATATATATTCTAAAGTAGTACTTACATATTTTTAAAACGAAATTACAAATTTTTCCAGATTAGAAGAATTAGATATTTATAGATTAATTCTAATATTTTATTTCATTTGATTTAAATAAACAATTTCATATATGTGCGGATAAATAACATATAAGAGTTTATTATTATTATTATTATTATTATTATTATTATTATTATTATTATTTTTACTCAGTAACTTATTAGGTCTGACAATTGCAACCATTAACTTTTCAAGCTGACAATTTTATCCCTTAACATTGAAAATTCGAAAATTTAGGCCAATTTCAGTCAAAAAGACCAAATTGGGCAATCATGTCCTATTTTCAGGCTATTCAGCCCAATTTGTTGAATTCGGACGGTCAATTTTATTCTTTGACTTTTAATTTTTTTATTTTTCTTTTACTTTTTTTATTAAAAAATTACTAAGATTTTTTAAACATTTTCATCAGATTTTTAGTTTATATCTTTATAATAGGTTACTTGGCGTAAAAATAGCAACCTTTACTTAATGCACGATTTTAACATTTAATATAGCATGACCTTAGATTTCTCATGCAAATCGATTCAACATACGGAATTTGGCTTTGAAGATGTTGATGTGCCTGAGTAGCTCGATACATCCATCTGCCAATGTGTAACTAAAAGAAATGCATGTGGGCTAAACTATTCATTTTATACTTGTTGATTAAATCACAACCTTTATTTTAGTTGAAATTTTAACCAAACTTTTGAATATTACATATTTGTTTCCCAAACTTTTGCAAATCGAGTAGAGATCCGTCAACAACTATTTCCTTTTCATTTTAAAGAGAAATCGTGACCAAAACACCTCTAAAACATTATAACCACCACCACTAAATATTCGGAAAATTCAATGGTCACCATTCCAAGTTTAAAAATCTGATTTTCTCCAAATCTCAACAAAAATGAATGAATCATATACCATACTGACCTATTCTTAAACCAAATTGAAACCTCAAATGAATTTCATGAAATTTACATTCAAACCAAGCCCAATTCGATAATATATCTATAAACCAACAAAAACAAAATATCTAAAAATATATTTTAGATATATTTTTTGTAGTTAGAAAATTATATTACAATATGTAAATATACACAAATAAAATCGTTACTATCCTTAAACAAATAATAAATAAAAATTCTGGAAATCATTAGTGAAATTTGAAATCAACAAAAAACATTTATTTATTAGTAAAGTAAATATAAATATATAATAAAATTTAAAAAAAATTATTTTTAAAAATAAGAAAAGTATTTTTGTCTTTATTTGTTGATTTTTAGTTATTTAATATAATTTCTATTTTTTTAAATAATTCATTTTATATTTATTATATTTTTGTTGTTGTTATTATTATTATTATTATTTAGTTAATCTTTTTTTGATATTTTATTTGTTGATTTTTAGATATTTTAAATTAATTTTATGGTTTTTAAATAAAATATATTCTTATTTTGAATTTTTTTTTGTTGTGGGGGGAGGGTGTTTTATCGCTGACTTTTACTGTATCAGTATGTATTTGTCGACTGAAATGGACATATGATTAAAAAATTAAATTAAAAAATAAATACCACATCTGTATTTATTAGCAACCGTAAGGTGGATTTGAGAACACCTACTCATATGTGGCCAGTTTTCATTACTCATTAGTATAAAAGATGGATCACCTATAGTTTGAGAACGGTCCATTAATACTAGCAAGAAATAGGTAGCATAAAACAACAATGTCTTCCAATGAGGTCACACCCATTTCTGATCAGTACTATGCTCAGTTGGGATTCACCCGAAACGCCGACGGTTCAGTCACACGTGTACCGGATTTCTTACCGACGACTCCTCCGTCTTCTGATCCTTCTAATCCAATCCCAGTCCTCACTAAGGATATCCAAATTAATCCACGAACCAAGACCTGGGCCCGCATCTATCTTCCCCGGCCCGAACCTGACGCCTTTCCGAAGACCAAACTGCCCCTCATAGTTTAGTATTATGGTTCGGGCTTCATCGGTTGCAGTCCATCCACAACGATCTTCCAAAAGTTCTGCTGCGATTTAGTGTGCCAAATTCCGGCGGTGATGGTGTCGGTGGCGTACCTGTTGAAGAATAAATCTTTTTATTCTTAATGCAATATTTGTACATAATTAGTTGCATGGCAAACTTGGTAACTAGTTGTCAGTTCCAATTTGTTAGGAGTGTTTGTTTGGTAAGTTAAGGAAAATCAGGAGTGATTGATACGCTCATTTCTTGTATATATACAGATGTACACAACACCAATTGAATAAGGAAAATTATTCTCCCAATACTCATACGTAGTCTCTCTTCTCTTGTTCAAGTTCTGGAGTTTATATTTTCAACCTTAAATGGCTTTCATCTTATTTTTCAGCAGTACCGTCTTGCACCGGAGCACCGCCTCTCCGCCGCCTACAAAGACGGCTTGGAAGCCTTACATTGGGTCAAAGCCACCGACGACGAGTGGTTGACCAAGTATGCTGACGTGTCGAGGTGTTTTCTGATGGGATCCAGCACCGGAGGAAATATAGTGTACAATGTGGGGTTGCGTGCGGTGGTAATCGTTGATGAGTTGGTACCTCTAAAGATCCAAGGGCTGATATTGCACCACCCGTTCTTTGTTGGGGTCGAGAGAACCCCATCGGAGATAAGATTGGCAAATGATAAGATACTTCCATTGGCTATGATTGATTGCATGTATGAGTTGGCGTTGCCGATTGGGATTAACCGTGACCACAATTATTTTAATCCGGTGAGAGCCCCCAATATAGAGCTTCTTGAGAAGGTGAAGAAAGAAGGGTGGAGATTTTTGGTGTATGGTGATGATGGTGATCCCTTGATTGATGCACAAGTTGCGGTTGCAAATATGTTGAAAGAGAATGATGTGGATGTTATGGAGAGGTTCAACAATGGAGGATATCATGGAGTTGAGGTAGTTGATGAGTCTTGGGCTAACATCTTTTATAGTATTTTGAAGAATTTTCTACTTGCTTAGTTTGTTAGTTGTTTTAAAAGAAGGAACTATCTTCTTAACCATCTTTAATAAAATATATTTTCTTCATCAA
This sequence comes from Scutellaria galericulata, assembly GCA_946896805.1. NCBI lineage: Eukaryota > Viridiplantae > Streptophyta > Magnoliopsida > Lamiales > Lamiaceae > Scutellaria > Scutellaria galericulata. The sequence continues at coordinate 14,064,087 of OX335789.1, forward strand.
GTCGTTGAATTTTATTCTTATTTAGCTAACTTAACTGATTTTTACCAAATTATACCCATCTAACTTAAGTATATGATGGTACGAATTGAATTATATGGTGGTTCGTGCTTACATATGATAGGACGGACTGCATTAATGATGATACATTGGTGTAATATGATGTTACATGCTATATTAATAATGAAAGTGGGTGTACTATGGTGATACGAACTACATTAATGGTAAAACAAAGTATAATATAATGCGCATGCTACGAGCTGAAGTATATGATGGTACATGGCTGAAGTATATGATGGTACATGGTTAACTTGATGAAGAATATAATTGTCTAAACTAATTTTCTCTTGACTAAAAATATTTATTTTAAACTCTAAATTAAAAAAGAATACTTCTTTCCATAATAAGATGTTTATAATTTCATCCATTTCTTTTATGCCCATCCTATGAGATATGTCATTGTCTCCGAGTTCACACTATTAACCAGTGTTCTGACAATTGGGCTACATATGTAGAATATAAACATTTTGATTTTAGCATATTTGATCATTTTAGGAACTTTGTCCTCCATATCACATGAATAATAACATAATCTACATGATGAGTGACATGTAGTGTAGTTTTAATAAATCTTAAAATACTAACTATTGATTTTTTTACAATGTTGCCACATGTCGCATATCCTGCGATGTGGGGGTAATTAGGTGGAGCTAGGCAGTTCTAGTGGGATAAAATCACATTTGATCCCATAACTATCCTCTTTTTTGCAATTAGTCCCACAATTATTTGTTTCTTTAATTTAGTCTTATAACTCAAATAATTGCTTAATTTTAGTCTCAATGTCGTCGGAAATTTCAAAATCGGCTGAAAAATTGTCACGTGAGTTGCACGTGACATCCAATTTGGGGATTTACTACGATGATTAACGATGTAGAGTTTAAATTCAAATAATAACTAGAGAAATTAAAATTTTCATTAATTAGTATAAGTAATTAAATTAATAAATAATAGACTTAAGTTGATTATGGAAAAGATAAAATGCAATTAGAAGAACAAAATTCAATCTACCATAATCAACTACTGAACAAAATTCAATTTACCATAAATTCAATTAAATAAACAAAATTTATGTAATTTCATTTATCTTTTCCATAATCAACTTAACTCTATTATTTATTAATTTAACTAATGAATGCTAATTAATGAAGATTTTAAGTTCTCTATTCATTATTTGAATTTAAATTGAAAAACTTAATATTTATGAAAAATTGGGGTGTTGAGTGGGGGCTAGGTAGTATTTTTTATTAATTAAAAAAATCTTAAATTTCAAATTCCTTTCTGTTGGAAATTTTCCCAGCATCTTGCCTTGGGTCGGAGCTTAAATTGGCGCGAGGCGCGGCTGTGCCAGGTTCGAATCTGTGAGCGCAAAACTACATAAGTATAAGACATTAAAGTTGCACCATATACCAACTGGATATCCTTTTGGTGTAGCGGTAAACGCTTGATGGTCCCAACACTTAGTATCAGAGCAGGTCACGGGTTCGAATCCCCTTGGGAGCACTTTGCAGTGGGAGCTGCCAGGGCCTTGGAACTGAGGATGCTAAGATGCTAACGCGCAGGCACTGTGAAGATACCGGAGGTTGCAGTAGCAACAAGGAAGCTGTGAAGAAACATGTTACCTTCCAAGGTTACTAGAGTGCATGTGAAGAAATAGAGTGGAGAGGCTCGCATGTGAAGAAAGATACCGGAGGTTGCAGTAGCAACAAGGAAGCTGTGAAGAAACATGTTACGTTCCAAGGTTACTAGAGCATGTGAAGAAAGATACCGGAGGTTGCTATTACTAGAGAGGCTGGCATGTGAAGAAAGATACCGGAGGTTGCAGTAGCAACAAGGAAGCTTACGTTCCAAGGTTAAGCTTACGTTCCAAGGTTACTGAAGTGGAGAGGGTTACTAGAGTGGAGAGGCTGTCATGTGAAGAAAGATACTGGAGGTTGCAGTAGCAGCAAGGAAGAGCATGTGAAGAAAGATACCGGAGGTTGCTATTACTAGAGAGGCTGGCATGTGAAGAAAGATACCGGAGGTTGCAGTAGCAACAAGGAAGCTTACGTTCCAAGGTTAAGCTTACGTTCCAAGGTTACTGAAGTGGAGAGGGTTACTAGAGTGGAGAGGCTGTCATGTGAAGAAAGATACTGGAGGTTGCAGTAGCAGCAAGGAAGCTGTGAAGAAACCTGTTATGTTCCAAGGTTACTAGAGAGACTGGCATGTGAAGAAAGATACCGGAGGTTGCAGTAGCAACAAGGAAGCTTACGTTCCAAGGTTACAGAAGTGGAGAGGGTTACTAGAGTGGAGAAGTTGTCATGTGAAGAAAGATACTGGAGGTTGCAGTAGCAGCAAGGAAGCTGTGAAGAAACCTGTTATGTTCCAAGGTTACTAGAGAGGCTGGTATGTGAAGAAAGATACCGGAGGTTGTAGTAGCAACAAGGAAGCTTACGTTCCAAGGTTACTGAAGTGGAGAGGGTTACTAGAGTGGAGAGGCTGTCATGTGAAGAAAGATACTGGAGGTTGCAGTAGCAGCAAGGAAGCTGTGAAGAAACCTGTTATGTTCCAAGGTTACTAGAGTGGAGAGACTGGCATGTGAAGAAACCTGTTACGCAGCAAGGAAGCTGTGAAGAAACCTGTTATGTTCCAAGGTTACTAGAGTGGAGAGACTGGCATGTGAAGAAACCTGTTACGTTCCAAGGTTACTGAAGTGGAGAGGCAGTAAGGAAGCTGTGAAGAAACCTGTTACGTTTCAAGGTTACTAGAGTGGAGAGGCTGGCATGTGAAGAAACCTGTTACGTTCCAAGGTTACTGAAGTGGAGAGGCTGACAGGTGCTGGGGGGATTGTTGGGAATTTTCTTAGCATCCTGCCTTGGGTCGGAGCTTAAATTGGCGTGAGGCTCGGCTCTGCCAGGTTCGAATTCGTGAGCGCAAAGCTACATAAGTATAAAACATTAAAATTGCGTCATGTAGCAACTGGATATCCTTTTGGTGGCATTAAAATTGTGCCCTATACCAACTGGATATCCTTTTGGTGTTGCGGTAAGCGCTTAATGGTCCCAACACTTTCATTGGAAATTCATTTTATGTATTGAATTTACCATAAATTCAATTAAATGAACGAAATTCATTAATTTCATTTATCTTTTCCAGAATCAACTTAACTCTATTATTTTATTAATTTAATTTCTGAATACTAATTAATGAAAATTAATTTTAAGTTCTCTCTTCATTAGTTGAATTTAAATTGGAAAACTTAATATTTATGAAAAATTGGGATGTTGGAAGGGGGCTATCCGGCTATGTATGATTTTTTTTAATAAAAATAATAAATCATAATTTCAAATTAACTTTATTTGAAATTTGTTTTATGTATTGAATTTATCATATATTCAATTAAATGAATAAAATTCATTTAATTGCATTTATCTTTTCCATAATCAACTTAGTCTATTATTTATTAATTTAATTATTGAATACTAATTAATGAAAATTGTAAGTTCTCTTGTTATTATTTGAATATAAATTGAAAAACTTAATATTTATGAAAAATTGTGGTGTTGGGTGGGGGCTATGTAGGACTTTTATAATAAAAATATCATAATTTCAAATTAACTTCATTTGATATTCAATTTTAATGTATTGAATTTATCTGTAATTTTATTTGTAAGTTGGGGTTGTTAAAATTAAATAATTTATTCATTTAAAACTCATTTTTAATGCATGATGTATTGCGTTTTTCATTTTTATGTGTAATTTTGTTTATTATAACTTCTATTTTGTATTTATAATCTTGTTTATTGTCATATTATTTCGTATTTGTAATTATTATGGGCGTGTGGGTGATAATTTTTTTTAAAGAAAATCGTAATTTCAAAATGAAAATTATATTTATTTAAAATTTGCTTTCAATGCAATACATACCAAATTTACCATGTTAATGATTTTTAACTTGTTATTAACATTGCATATAAAAGCAAACTTCAAAAGTAAAATGTATAAATTTTGGAAGATTTGATTTTTTATTAATTTGTAGTAATTTCGGCTATAGTAGTAAACTATAATATAATTAGAGTTCCAAGAAGTATGTGTTCTAAATAAAAAATATAGTATAAAAATTTTACAAATATGAAATAAAATTACAAATTAGAAAATTAATAAAAAATGTAGATTATTTAAGAAAAAAAATTAGAAACCAACTATTGATATAATGTGTAAAATCTAGGGGTGGAAATTGGAACGGAATATCCGATATCCGCCGAATCCGATCCGAAATTTTCCGATTTTGGAACGAATTTTTTTAATCCAAAATCCGAAATTCCGATTTCCGATTTTTCCGAAAATTTTCGGATGGAAATTGGAATTAGTTTTAAAAGTTTCGGAAATTCCGAAATCCGATCCGAAATATTTCCAAAATTCAATTTTTGGAAATTCCGATTTCCAATCCGAAATTGCGATCCGATTTCCAATCCGATATACATATTATAGTATACTTTATAATACTATATAGTATATAATATATTTTATATACTTTATTCTATATTATAGTATATAAATATATTATATACTATATGTATATAGTATAGTTTATACTGTAGGTTTTTAGTATTATTTATATTATATACTATATATTATAGTTTATAGTATAGTTTTTTAATTATACTATATACTATATGCTATAGAATAATATTATATACTTTATGCTATATACTATATACTATATGTATATAGTACAGTTTATATTATAGTTTTATTTTATACTATATACTATAGTTTATACTGTAGTTTTTAAATTATACTATATTATATATTGCATGATATATACTATATACTACATACTTTATACTATATACTATATGCTATAGAAGAATACTATATACTATATACCATATATTATATATTATACGCTATATAAGAATACAATATACTATTTATTATATAAAATAAAAAGTGAATATCTAATTTCAAAGGTAAATATATCATAAATTTCATTACAAATGATAACATTTTATATGATAGGAATAATGACAAAGAAAATTATACAAATTGTAAAACAAGTATTTTAAATTTTGGAATTCTGAAAATTTCCGAATTCCCGAATTTTTGAATTTCCGAAAAAAATTCCGAAAATTCCGAAATTTCGGAATTCCGAAAATTCCGAAATCGGATTGGATTTTACAATTCCGAAATTTTTTGGATGGAAATTGGAATTGGTTTTTCATTTCCGAAAATTTTTGGAATTTTTCCGAAACACCCTATTTCCGATCCGATCCGTCCGATTTCCACCCCTAGTAAAATCCAACTACAAATATGCCAATTCGTACAACGGTTCTTTAGGTTATTCAAAACTGTTGCCTTTGAATTGTTGTTGTTCTGCAAATTTCTTGTAGTGTGTCATTTAACTCATTTTTTTCATTACTGATTAAATAACATAATTTTATATATGTAGTATATTTTTTAACATCAATCACACATGTTTTTTTAACATCGATCATGCATGTTTTATATTTAAACAAATTATATATTAAAATCATTATAATACACGTAATAATATTAATATTTGTAATAATACATTAGAAGAATAATCAAATAATTCAACATAACAACATTCAAATAATATATGAGACGTACACTAAGTAGTTGGGTAAAACTATGCATAAACATTTATAGAAATGAAGGGTTTCAACCGGTTTCTCGGTAAATTGGGAATGGAATCAAACTAATAATTGATTCTTAAAATTGAATTTGAAATAGCTAGACAGGTTGAAGTGTTCCAATAGTGGTGGTGAACGATGAATCAGAATTTGAAAAAGAAAACTACAGTAAAATAATTAATGCCTATTTTCTTTTCTGTGAAAAAAAATATATTTATAATATTTCATGGTCAAAAGATGTGTCCTATATTAACCCTGCTCCTCCTTACTTTTTTTTTTAGGAAAGAGAACATGATCATTAAATTGAATATTAAGAAAAATGTACTTGTTAGATACAAGTAGCTAGAACTATATATCTAGCCGTGGATGCAAATGGTGAAACAAAAGTGTTGCCTAGCTACAACTAGAACTGCCTAACCATGGACGTTCTGAGACAAATTTAAAGTCTTGCAAAATGCAATCTTATTCCGTTCAAGAATTAATTGTAGAATACTTTAATTTAGAATATTACAGATCTATACTAGGTAATTTTATTATTTGTAATTTTATTTGTAAGTTGGGGTTAAAATTAAATAATTTATTCATTTAAGACTCATTTTTAATGCATGATGTATTGCGTTTTTCATTCTTATGTGTAATTTTGTTTATTATAACTTTTATATTGTATTTATAATCTTGTTTAATGTCACATTATTTCGTATTTGTAATTAGTATGTTATTATAACTTTATCAAGTAATATATATTAACTCTATCAAAATTTTAATAAATTTATACTCTTAATATAAAATTATTGTTTTTTTTTTTTAATTAATCGACTCGAGTCCCTGGATTGAAATACTAAATCCTTCACTGCATGCACCGTATATTCTTGGATTGTCAGCTCTCTCAATTGGACAAATAATAATTCATAAGTATTTCCGGATAGTCACAATTTCGGTGCACAAATTTATTTCTAGAGGTTTTAGTATTTTATGTGGATAAAAATCACTGTGGAATTAAATTGTTTGGTTGCAATGCATGGATGATATTTATTTCACGGGTACCATATTATTTATTACAACTACCTAACTTGGTGGGCCATTTTGTCATAAAAAAACAAAATTTGTTGTCCCTTGTAGGATATTGGCATCCTATATACATGGAACACTTGTCTATCAATCCTTATTGATCATCAAACATGTCTTCCAATGACAATACTTGTGATATATTGGCTAAGCTCGGATTTAAGAAAAACCCTGATGGTTCATTCACACGTTTACCCTCTAATCTTCCAAACACTCCCCCCTCTTCTGATCCCTCTAATCCTGTCCTCTCCAAGGATATCCCAATCAATCCAACTAAACCCACTTGGGCCCGTATTTATTTGCCCCGGCCCGAAAGCGATGTTATTCCCAAAACCAAACTGCCCCTCATAGTTAACTTTCATGCTGCGGGCTTTGTCTTGGGCAGTGCAGCCTCAACGTTGTTCCATAAATTCTGCACCGATATTGTCCAGCAAACTCCGGCAGTGATGGTCTCGGTGGGGTACCGCCTAGCACCGGAGCACCGCCTCCCTGCCGCCTATGAGGACGGCTTGGAAGCTTTGTATTGGATCAAAACCAGCAATGATGAGTGGCTGAGAAAGTATGCTGATTTGTCGAGGTGTTTTATAATGGGAAGTAGCACTGGAGGAAACATGGTATACAATGTGGGTGTGCGTGCAGTGACAAGCGTTGATCAATTGATGCCTTTGAAGATCCAAGGGTTGATATTGCACATACCCTACTTTGCTGGGGTTGAGAGGACTCCATCGGAGATGAGATTGGCCAATGATAGCGTGCTTCCTCTGCACTGGATTGATTTAGTGGCTGAGATGGCGATGCCGATTGGGGCTGATCGTGACATCGAGTATTTTAATCCGATGAAAAATCCGAACGTGAAGATTTTGCGAAAAATGAAGGAACAAGGATGGAGGTTTTTGGTGATAGGTGTAGAAGGTGATCCTTTGATTGATGCACAAATGGAATTTGCAAAAATGTTGAAAGAGAATGGTTTGGATGTGATTGAAATGTTCAGCGAAGGAGGTTATCATTCTATTGAATTACATGATGAAGATTGGGGTAACATCTTTTATGGTGTTGTCAAGAAGTTTATACTTGCTTAAAAATAGTTTATAATGCAGGGATTATAACTATTATATAATTTATATTAAAATAATATATATATATATATGATACGTTTATTGTATATCATAGACGTGGCAATAAGATTACTTATATGGGAAATATCATTTTCGGTCCTACCCTGAAGATGTTTGATTTTTGTCCTATTAATTTCCGATTATCAATTTTAGTCCTGCAATTAAAAAATATCTGTCCAATTGAAGTCCTTTTCTCGCCAAAATCTCAATTTACTGACCAATTTTTTACGAGTGAACTTGTGCTGACGTGGCGAATTTTTTCATAAATTAAAAAATTAAAAGAAAAAATTCAAAATCAAAATACAAAGACAATCAGAAAACGGGAATCATAAACTGCTTACCCCAAATAAAATCTCCAACCAAACTCTGAAGAACCCTAATTTTCAAAAGTTTGCCATTGACTCTTGGAATGCAATGCTCATTGGGTTCTCAAGAGGAAATGATCCAGCTGAAGTCATCCTTCTGTACAAGAAAATGAGTGCAGAAAGAATCAAGCCTGATAGCTCGACTTTTACGGTGGCTAGGAAGCCCTTCATATGCAACAACCATTAAATTCCTCTCTGAATTCCTCACATTGGGCCTCGGTTATGGCACGGATCATCACAAGGAGAACTAATAAAGAATGGAAGATTTGGATTTTGAAGATTAAGGTTCTTAGATTTTGGTTTGGGGGAGTTTCAGTTTATGATTTTATATTTTTTCTTTTAACTTTTTGTGTATTTTGATTTTGCATTTTTTTTTAAGTGTAAGTAATGATATGACATATGATTTGGTAATTTGGATGAAAAATAAATTCAAAAATAAAAGCCATGTATGGAAAAATGCTCCAAATCAGCGTAAGTTCATTGAATTGTTGAAATTTCAGGCTAGTGTGGCTTACTCATCGGACATTGGTTGGGAAATTGAGATTACGATGAAAAAAAAAAACTTGAATTGAACAATTTTTTCCATTGTAGGATTAAAATTGATAATCGGAAATTAACAGGAATAAATCAAACATCGTCTCCAGAGTAGGACCAAAATTTTTCCCATATAATTATTTTTCCCTTATGGACTTATGCCTTATAATTATTTATCTTGCGGGCTTGTTTGTGAGCTTAGTTATTTATTAATAGCATGAGTTTAGGTTCTGTTTTGGGAATTCAGAAATTGTTGTTTTGGACGGGCAAGGGCGCTTGTACAGGAGTTTCACGGGATTTTTTTTTTACGTTCTCAGTTCTATCGTCTTTGGTATTTGCGTACCATCACTACTCTCTTTCTAACAACATATACTTTATTGTGGTAGTTAGATTTAGAGTTAATTACTATTTTTTCCCTGTAAATTAGGAGTTCTGTCAATTTCATACTTGAAGGTTTTGGACCGGTAATTTAGACAATAATTTTTCGGGTTTTGTGAATTTCATCAAATTTCAACCCTTTGCTCAATTGAGCTGAAATTATTGGGAGCTAACAATTCCGATTTTTCAAGCCAATTTCGCTGATGTGGTGTTTATTTATCACCGAGTTAACACTTCTATACAACTGGTGCACAGAGTTACACGGAAGACCTTTATGTTATAAATGTAGTAACTTTATGTACAAATATCCGTACCTTTTAAAATGAACATGCATAAAGGTACTACATTTATAACATAAAGGTATGGATTGCACGGTGCAACTGGTGCACAGAAGTTTTTGCCTTTATCACCTGTGACATTTCTAATTTAAAAATCTTTCCTTCCATGTGGATAAATTTTTTAATTTTGTTTATTTTTTGAATAAAAAAAACTGTGGACTTTTTATCTTCCTCTATCTTTGCCCAATTTCTCCACTCCAGCCACCGTCATTGGTCGTGCCGCCGCCATCATCCTTAGACATGCCGCTTAGGAGCGGATTCAGGAATTAATAGTGGGGTGGGCTGAAAAGTAAAAGTTTAAAATTTATACATAACAAAATATTTCAATGTTCACATAAATTGTGTCCTACGAGACTTCAAAACATAAAATTCATAAAAAATTGAGTCTATATCTATATCTTTAACAAAATCTCTCTCAATATGAAGCATTAGAGAATCTCCTAGTAAATCATCCCCCATTTTGTTACGAAATGTCGTCTTCACATGCTTCATTGCTGAAAATGTTTGTTCAGTTGTAGTAGTAGAAACAAGTAACGTCAAAACTAGACAAATCAATCTTGTTACATGACGTATATCTTCAAGAAAATTGATTTTTGTGTTGATGAAGATACATGTTGCGTTGTCTCTTTATCCTTCAGTATTCGTATTTTATATTTGAAAGAAAAAATAAAAAAGAAGAAAGGGTGCACAACACGTCGCGGATTCTGATTTGGTATTTATGAAAGAGGATTTTATATTATGAAATAAAAATAGAAATGAAGAAAGGGTATGCAACAAGTCGCGAATTCTGATTTGGAATTTGTAAAAGAGAGGTTTTATATTATAGGCTAGTTTTAAAAATAAAATGAGTTTGTTATATAAAAAAAATAAAAAAAAATGGGCTTGTACATTTAATGGGCTGAGCTAAACTCAAAATATGAATTATGGTATATATATATATATAATTTGGCTTTGCACTGGGCTAAAGCCCAGTGCTGACCTTATGTATATCCGTCCATGCGTGTGAATGAGCCATCAGGATTTCTCCTGAACCCTATTTGAGCCCATGGATCAGTAGAATTGTCATCGGAAGAGACATGTTGGAATAAGAATAGATAGATAAGTATCATTGCATGTATGTAGGAAGACATAATTATCGAACCATACACACAAGTTTTTTTTTTTTGAAGAAATTTGTCTAACCAAGTTAGGTATTTATATAACATATAATGGGGTAGCAATGAAATATTGTGATCCATGGATTTAACATAAAATACTAAAAGTTTTCGAAATAAATTTATGCACCCGAAAATGTCTCTATCCGGAAGTGCCTAATAACTATTATTTGTCAATTTCCAACTACTCATCATTCTAAAAGTCCAATAGTTATTATTAGATATTAAATTAGCCTTGAATAAGGTATCTAATTAATTCTTGTTGAGGTTCTATCATATTTCCCACGTCCGTATAAAAATATAATTATTTGGTGTAGAATATATAAATATATAATTATATGTGGAGAAAATTACAAATTTAGGACAATATCTTTTAAGTTTCATCATATATGGATACTAACTTTATAATTAGGATGATTTTAAGACAATAGTCCGAAATTCCAAAAATTCAACCTAAATCGAATGCAGTGCATATGCCTCTCCAAAATTCGGGCTTCTAAAAAATTTGATTTCATTCTCGCTCAAATCGAGTTTGAATCGAATTCAGTTTGGTAAACATCCCTATGTCAGGTCCAAAAAGTTAATATCCCTATTCGGTCAATATCATAATATAAGAATCACAATGGATGAAAGCATTAAAAGATGATGCTCGAAATGGTAATTGATGAGATTTGCTCAACTGCCAAGAAATACAATCTTTGCCGGTAATCAGGACTTGTTCAAAACTGGTAAATTAAAATTGCTAATAACTAAAGAGCTAGTATCCATTGTTGAAAAGATTAAATAATATCTTTTACATTTTTTAAAAGATTTGTTGTATCTTTTATCATATCTTGTGTATTGGTCAAATCTTGAAAATTCTCTATACAGAGGCACATCGGTGTAAATTGATTCATTCAAAACAGAAAATTACTTCTAGATATGATCAATACAAGATATCAAAAAGATTAAGGGCAACACTCTTGTGCCCCTACCCGACTCGCTCCACCACACCACCCATATACCTTTTTTTTTTAATTTTTTTTTTCCCTTCAAACCCTAATTTCCTAATTCCTCTCCATAGCCCTGCAACTCCTCTCTCCACCCATTGACACCAATTCGGCCAACCTGAAGCTATTGAGATTTCAAGGCACTCGCATTTTTCTATTATCTGTTCTTTGTTTTTTTTTTTTTAATGGCAAACACTAAAACACATCTCTTTCTCCCCTTTGAATTCAAATAAACAAGGAACGAAAATTTAGTTGAATTCACCATGTTCTTGGTTTTCTAATTGAAATATTTGGTTTTGGTTTTTCTTATATTTGTTCTTGAATTCGATATAGTTGAATGTAAAACAGTTTGTTGATTAAGTCAAATAAATGGGATATCCCTTCTTTATCTCGCATATTTCTATCATTTTCTTCTTATTCTTATGTTTTGATTTGTTTATGTTAATTTTTTTTTTCTTTCTCTAAATTGGTCTTGTGAATTTACTCATGGGAAAATTGAGTTTCTCAATATTGCAAAATTACATTTCATGACAAAATTATTGCAATTGGCTCACAGGCTACTTGATACTTTTGTTGATTTGCTGATTAAAGAATTTGAGAAGGAATGGGAGGGTGGGATGGATGGTTATTTGAAGAAATTAGTTTGGTTCTGCTGCACAAAAGCCCTTTCTGTCATTTGTGGTACTATTGATCAAAAAAATGTATGATACTTATAAGTTATTTGTGTAATACCTAAAAGGTATTTATATAATACCTGAGAGTAACATACAAAAATTTATAAGGTATTTATGTAATACCTAAAAGAAATATGTATGATACTATAAGTTACTAGTGTAATACCTGAAAAATATTTATATAATACCCGAGAGTAACATATACAAAAACCTATAAGGTATTTATATAATACCTGAAAGTAATATGCGTGATACTTAAAAGATACTTTATGTAATACCTAAAAGGTATTTATGTAATACATGAGAGTAACATATACAAATACTAAAGGTATTTATGTAATAGCTGAAAAGTAATATGTGTGATACTTAAAAGATACTTGTGTAATACCTGAAAATAACATATACAAATACCTATAAGGTATTTATGTAATACTTGAAAGTAATATGTGTGATACTTAAAAGATACTTGTGTAATACCTGAAAATAACATATACAAATACCTATAAGGTATTTATGTAATACTTGAAAGTAATATGTGTGATACTTAAAAGATACTTGTGTAATACCTGAAAATAACATATACAAATACCTATAAGGTATTTATGTAATACTTGAAGTAATATGTGTGATACTTAAAAGATACTTGTGTAATACCTGAAAGTAACATATACAAATACCTATAAGGTATTTATGAAATACTCGAAGGAAATATGTGTGATATACTTGTATAATATCTGAAAGGTATTTATGTATACAAATACCTATTAGGTAATTATGTAATACCTTAAATGATTTTATGGCAATTTGAAGAAAAATAAGAACAAGAAGATATACAAGAAGAATAAGAAGAAGAATGTATTAAACAAATAAGAAGAATAACAAATCAATAAGAAAAGAGACTAAGAAGAAGAAGGAGAAAGAAGAAGAAAAAAAAAAGAGGAAAAAGAAAAAGACAACACTGTTTCTGCATAATACCTTAAGGGTGGATATGCGATTCCTGAAGAGTAAATGTGTGATACCTATACCTGAAGAGTAAATGTGTGATACCTGAAGAATAAATCAGGTATGCGCGCGGTGCACAGTAACCACGGTGTGGGCGCGCGCATCAGGGTCAGGTTGGATCCGTGCCCTAGGGACATATAATTTTTTGCCAAAAGATTAAAGATACAATAAATATTTTTTTTAAATCAAAACATATTATTTAATTGACTCAATCCTAATATCCATATATTCCCTCTCTCTCATGTATATTCTTTATTTGCTTTGTTAATTAGTTTTACCAAGTCTTACTAACGTCTTCACAATATAATAACCAAAAATAATAATATTATTAGCACAAAAACTTATATACAACCCAAAAATTCATATTCAACTGTTGCACCCAATAATATTTTACCAGTTTGTTTTATGTTTTGATCTGGAAAAAATTTGTCCTCCTTAAAATAAAATCCTAAATTTGTCCCTGCTTATACATATAAATCATATACTTCAATCTCATCAGTCATGACACGTGAGACGGTCTGACAAAAGATCTATTGTGATATTAATAAGTGAGATGATTTTGAAATTGGATTTCTGATTCCCATGAAAACGATCGGACTCTTTTCACTTGAAATTTGTTGCACGCTAACTTAGCCCGATAGTATATGAGCATATATATATTCGATATGGATTAATATTTGTTTTTGGGTAATAGATTTTTTAATTTTTTTTTTTTTCATGAGTAATTTCCACTACTTTTGCATTTCAATTTGCAACTTTCCTGGGTTAAAATCATATGTGGTCTCATAACTATAGTGTCCTTCGATTTTCATCTAATAATTATCACGATTTTCAATTTAATCTCATAGTTTAAAAATCTGATCGATTTTAATTTTGTCCGAAAATGCTGAATTTTTCCAGAAAACGTCACGTGTCATTTTGACATTCCACCCATAAAAATTTGACACGTAATATTTTTCGGTAAATTCATCAAAATTGAACTGAAATCAAATAAATTCTTAAAATTATGGGACTAAATTTAAAATTATGATAATTATGGAAATAAAATCAAAGGACATAATAGTTATGGGATCAAAAATGATTTTAACACCAACTCTACCTATTACAAAATTTAGTCCTTTAACTTGTAATACCTTCTCCAAATTACTTCCACTAAGTTGTATTCCATTTCATGCATTCAAATTGTATTCGTGACATCTTTAGAGCACCTCCAACCCTTGGACTCAAATCTTGTTTTTGCCACCAAATTTACCACCATCTCCAACCCTTCAAACTCAAATTGGAATATTCTCTTACAATAATTTTAATATTTTTTTAAATTTTCTTTAATATCAAATATTTGTGTATTAAGTTCATAAAAAAAATTAACTTAATTGATTTCAATTATAAATAAATATTTATAAACTATAAATCTTATTAAAAAATACCAAACTTATATTATAAAATTCACAAATACATATTAATATACTAAAGAAAAAATCTAGTCATACAACACAATGCAAATAAATTACATGATGACAAAAAAATGTTGTACGATATTCCAATTATATTTCTATTAATAATTCGTGCTTATATTTAAAAATTACAATATTTTTCAAAAATATTCGATCAAGATATCTCAGTAATACGCATGTACATAGTAAAATATTATATAGTATATGTGTATTAATATCAAATGAGTGAAAATTAATATAAAAGAAAATCAAAAATCAAAAAAAAAAATTGAGTTGTGAACAGTAGGTGGTAAATTTGCCACCAACTGTTCATGGTGGCTGAATTGAGTCCAATTTTGAGGCTGGGTTGGAGATGGAAAAACTCAAAATTTGAGTTTGAGTTTGAGTTTGAGTTTGAGGCATGCATTGGAGATGGTCTAAATAAAAAAAAAAAAAAAAAGTATTTGTGACCCATTATAACTTAAAATAATCTAATAATCATTAATAGAATCTAAAAAAGTAATAATTTCTAAATAAGATCTAAAATTTAGATAAATCCAAATATTATTTAAATATATATTCTCTTTTATGTTATGAAGTATTGTTGGATTGCAGGATGAATTATAATTTTATTTTAAAATTTTAAAATCGCAAAATTTTATTTTTTATATATTGATATACCAAAAAGTATTTATAATTACAAGTAAATTTTTGAAATTAATAGAATAATTAAAATTAAAATTAAAAGTAAAATGCAAATTGAATGTATAAAAAAGTTATACTCCCTCCGTCCCACAACACTTTGCACACTTTCCTTTTTAATCTGTCCCAAAACACTTTGCACACCAAAAAATGGCAAATTTTATCACAATTATTACCCTCCCAATACACACTTATTTACACACAATGCCATTACTTTTTCTCTCTCAACACTTTATTACTTTTTATCTTTTTCTCACATAATTGACCCTTATACCCTCAATCAAAAAACAAAGATTCCATTTTTCTTAAAAATTGTGCCCAATTTAGTGTGCGAAGTGTTGTGGGACGGAGGGAGTAGTAAACTTTGAAGTTAATAATAAAATCTTTAGAGATGTTGATAATTGGTATATTAATTAATGTTATCTTATTTTTATACAATAAATAAATAAATATAGTTATATTAATTGAAAAAAAAAATCCTTAACTATTTAATTAAGTAATTAATAATCTACTGTGTATCAAAGAAATAAATAGTCAACATTATTTGTGAAAGAATTCAGTATTATTAATTGGGAGAAAAAAGCATGCACCTTGTACGCCTAGAAGTTAATTACTCCATTAAATATTTTTAAAATATAACTACATTAGAAAAATCGGAATGATAATTAATACTTCCACAATAGACTTGCAATTCCAACTGCGATTTCTCACCCACAACTCAGCAAAATAACAAACAAAAAAATGCAAATGATTATTTGGAAATATATATTAAATTTAGGATATTAACTATCGATCATTCATTATTTATGAACACTAAATTTTTTGGACCAAAAATTAGAGCATTAACTTTTAAATTTAAGTAAATTTGGGACTATTAGGTTGAAATTCCAAATAATCGGGCTTATGCCACCCAAGCAATAGATATGCGTCATCAATTTTGGGTTTTTAAAAAAATTTCATTCGATTCTTGCTCAAATCAAACATGAATTTAATTGAATTCAATAAATTTATTTGTGGTTTTGTAATGACTTGTGTAAATGAGTGTTTTAGTGTAGGAAACTTACATTTTGATTACATTTTGAGGGAAATCGAATTTTGTGTTAGCTTTGGTTGATTATGGCTGACTTCGGATGAGGTGACGATGTTGATGAAATTGAATTATACATAAATATTGTTAGTATTTTAAGGATGATAAAACGTGAACTCTAGTATACCAATCTAATTTTTGTAATGTTGATTTCAAAGAAGAATTAGAAGTCAAAATAATAGTGTTGTATAATTATTTTTAGAACGTGGAACTTAAACATTCAAATATTTTAATCTTATCATTGCAATGATATTTTAATTATGCATAGTTGCAAAAACAATCACACCCTTTTGATAAATTGCAATTTTATCCTTGTTTTTTTATTTAAAAAAATCGCATTTTATTAATTGTTGCAATTCAGACATGTCCGATAAAGGTGCCACATCAAATGCCATGTAATTTTGGGAAAAAAAATTGAAAGTGAAATTGAAAAAAAAAAAATTGTTATCTTTGCAAAGATTGCATTTTAATCTTGAGTTTTTTTTTTTTTAACTAGAAAAAAAAATCAACACTTTTATTCACCGTTATAGTACGAATCACGTTTTTATTTTCCGACAATTTGAGTCAATGTATCCAATTATATGGCCACATCAGACGCCACATAATTGGAAAATTTGTAAATTTAAAATATTATCTTTAGGTCATTCATCAATAAAGAACACTAATATTTCAGACTTCGGCATTAAGACGCAAACTTTTCAATTTGAGTGATTTTAGAACAAATAAAAATCAAAAATCACGAATTTCGAACCAATTCACACGAATTTTGGACCAAATCATATCAACAAAAAACCCAAATTTCATGCAATTGGACCAAAATTCATGATTGCGGTTTTTTTTTTAATCCTAAAATCATTCAAATTGAAAAGTTAATGTTTTTTTTAGTGTCCAAATATTAGGGGCCGAAAAGTTAATGTTTTTTTTTATTGTTAAATAACCTAAAGATAGAGTCCTAAATTTTATAATTTCCTCACATAAGTCGTGTAATTTATAAAAAAAACTATTTTATCTACATCAAAACAATATTGCTTGAGGTGTTTAAATTTAAAACTTTTTGTTGCATTTGAGAAACTATAACTCATATTACGTGACTTATCTAAGATTTAACTTTCGAGTGACACTCCTGTGCACAAGGTGTACAAATCCAGATATGTGCATAACAATATTGTTATATGAAGTAATACTGTTATATTATATGAGTAATACTGTTAAAACTATATATAATATAACAATATCATTCATATAATATAACAGTATTACTTCATAAAATATAACAGTATTGTTGTGCACTGATTTGGATCCGTGCACCTTGTGCACAAAAGTCTTAACTTTCAATCATATTTTTGAAAATTATATGCATTTGATGTGGCACCTTGCTAAACATGTGCATTTCAAATTTTCAATCCTCGGAAAATAGAATTCTCTGGTCCAATTAAGTTGCAAAAGTTAATAAAAGTCATGATATTCTTAACTTCAAATGATTGGGATATAATTGTGTTTTTTCGAGGAGACAGTGATTTTTTTTTTTTACAATTATTCCTGTTATTATTATGAATAATGTAATATTAGATGTTATAAATTTGAATGACGTGTATATTTTGATTCAAGATTTAAATTTAAAAAATATTTTTTTATCCAGTAATTTATCGGATCTAGCAATTCCAAAAATTAACTTTTCGAACAAATAATTTTATCTTTTAACTTTGAAAATTTAAATAATTAAGTTAATTTCAATGCGAAAGGCCAAATTGAACAATGAAACCCTAATTTAAGGCTATTCAGCCCAAATCGCTGAATTCGGGATGACAATTTTATTCTTATAACTTTTAATCTATTTTTATTTTTATTTTTCTTTATTTAATACTCGTGTATTACTTTTAATGTTATTTAGTAAAAAATCATTAAATTTGACATAGCCCGAAATTAGGAATTTGAGCCCAATTTGACCTTTGCGGTTGAAATTAACCTAAATTTTCGAATTTTCAAAAATTAAGGTATAAAATTACTAGCCCAAAAAATTAATGACTGGAATTGCTGATAAAATACTGAATAAAAAAAAATTCAATAATAATTCATATATTTTGTCTGAAACACGATTGAGTTAGGGTCTAATCCAGAGAGAACATATTCTATCACCCACTAATGGAGTGAGATCTTCTATTACACTTGGTGTTACATCTTCTATTCCAAATCAATCACCACACGCCACGTGTATTCAATGACATCACTAGTTAATACGTAGCGTGTATTAAATGTTATGTAACACAAGATGTAACACCAAATATAATAGAAGATCCAAACTCCCCACTAATGGAATTATTAAAAGTACGTACTTCTTCATGAGAGTCTTTATTATTCTAATCCTTACGTTCTAGATAATTACGTACTCTCATCAATGATTGAATCTCATGATGAAATCCAATAATATCTTTGATTAGTCGTTATTCCAACCAATTCAGGATTCCCAATGTCTTAACCATCGTCCTTCTCAATCATATAATGAGGAATTATCTTTTCTTCCACGCATGCACAAACCATAACAATTTTTGTAACCTTCTCCATCACTATGAGTTGTTTGAAAATTAATAAGCATTCAATATATGCACATAATTTATAGAATCGATTATTACCTAATTGCAATAGGAAGACTTTTCAATTCTCCAAGACACATGGACTTGATTTATAAAATTCTTTACAACGTGAATTCGGAAAATGTAACAACTTTTTTGTTGGTGGTGAATTCAATAACTAATAAGTAATTCTTCTCCGAAGTTGAAGCTAGAGAGATACGTGCTCATGTTAAACAATAGGCCAAATACCTAAAAAATCCAAACCTTTTCAGGTTTTTGCTATTTTGGCCAATCCTTTTATTTTTGTCAATTCATCCATAATTTTAAAAATTTGTTGTTATTTTGGCCAAATCAAGTTTTGAGTCAAAATGTTAACTCTAGTACACATAACTAGAGAGTTAACATTTTGATGATGTGTACTAGAAGGAAACTTATGTGTACTAGAGTTAACATTTTGACTCAAAACTTGATTTGGCCAAAATAACAACAAATTTTTAAAATTATGGATGAATTGACAAAAATAAAAAGATTAGCCAAAATAGCAAAAACTTGAAAATGTTTGGATTTTTTTAGCTATTTAACCTAAACAATAATATCTTGAGCTTAAGGTGGCAGATCGGATTGAGTTGACATAATCTAGATGACCAAACTAATCAAATTATAGTTAAACTAACAATTATTAAGAAAATGACAAGCTAAAGTAGAAAAGTGTTGCAAAGTTGCCTAGCACAAATTATTACCAATTAAACGACGTTTTTCTACACAACATTATTACCAATGAAGGGACGTCTTTCTACACAACATTATTGGAGAAATTCTTGGAAGAAATCTTTAAAGGGACAAACAAAAAGGAATTAGAATTACAAGTCTACAACTCATCTTCGACAGTGAAAGAATCCTAATTATACGCCACCCCAACGTTGACATAACTAATGACTGAAAATCAACTATCATATATTTTTATCAATTTATTATTTTATTTATCTAAATAACAAGACTGAAAATAATCTATTTCTTGATGATTATCACCAGTCAATAGAGGTGAACAAATTGATTTTTTATTTTCCGGTTGTTAAATTTTTTTTTTTTTTTTTGGTTGTATCCTTTATAACTAATATTCCACCACATACGTGAGAGGAAAGGGGAAAGAAAAGAAACCTAATTGATTCTAGTTATGTGATTAATAAATTGTACTTTCTCCGTCCCATTTTTAATTGTTGGAAAAATAAATTAATTAAACTAGTCAAATTCTTATATGCTTATATTTAATGAGTATTATCTTCCTTTCTATACTATTTAATTTAAGATTTTTTTTTTTTTTTTACCCAGTAACTTATCAAGTCTGATAATTCCAACCATTAACTTTTCGGTTGACAATTTTATTCTTTAACTTTTAAATTTTGAAAATTTAGGTTAATTTCAGCCCACAATGTCAAATTGGACAATCAAACCTTAATTTCGGGTTATTCAACCCAATTTGCTGATTTTGGGCTGACAATTTTATCTTTTAACATTTAATCTATTTTTATTTATCATTTTTTTTAATATTCTTATATTAATTTTAATGTTATTTAATTAAAATCATTAAATTAGGCCGAATAGCCTAAAATTAGCGATTTGAGCCCAATTTTGCATTTCGGGATGAAATTTGCCTAAATTTTCAAATATTAAAATATAAAATTGTCTGCTCGAAAAGTTAATGGCCTGAATTGTCAGATGTAATAAGTTACTGGATAAAAAAATAATAAACTCTTAATTTAATACTTAATGTATTTCTATACTTTCAAGACAATAAAATGATTAAATTAAATAGGATATAGTAGGATGTAATTAATGAACCGAGTTTATTATCTAAATTATTCAATAAATTAGGTGGTCTGGTAAGTGAGGTTTTTAAATTTTCGTGATGGCAGTTTAAGATTTTAACATTTCGAGCTTCGAATTTTTTTTCCAATTTTAGCCTGAATCGCTCAATTGACTAAATTTATTTCTATTTGTTTTCTCAAATAATCTAAAATTTTTATTTAAAAAACTAATATTATTAATTTTATAATTTGTAATTTTATATCTGTAAATTTTTTAAGTATAAAGTTTACTTACAACACGTATATTTTTTTAAACTCTAATGCTATAGTTTATTGAAAACAAACTAAAATTTTTATTTAAAAAACTAATATTATTAATTTTATAATTTGTAATTTTATATTTGTAAATTTTTTAAGTATAAAGTTTACTTAAAACATGTATATTTTTTTAAAACTCTAATGCTATAGTTTATTGTTATAGCCAAAATTACAACAAATCAATCAAAAAAAAAAAAATCAAATCCACCAAAATTTAACATTTCACTTTTATACATGCAATTATAATAACGAATTAAAAATTATTAAATCAATAAACTTGATATGTATTGCATTGATAGCAAATTTTAAATAAATAATTTTATTTTGAAATTATAATTTTTTTTTTAATAATTTATCACCACCACGCCCCTAAAAGTCACAATTTACAATTTCCCCTAATTGTCGCAATAATTGCTATGAATTATTATCTCAAAGTCTTCTGGCAAATAATCTTTTTTTGTGACAACTAATACATCATCAACCACATCATGTTGTTGCAACTAGACTTTTTCAATTACTGTTTAATTGCTTTTTATGACAATTTGTTGTAAATTTATATTATAAATTTTTGCGACAATACTTTGTTGAAAAAAAACTAGAGTTTTCTTGAAACTTTTGTTGTAGCAAAAAAATCTCATCGTAAATAATCTTTTTTTTTTTTGGTAATATGGTGGGTTGTCGTTTGACCTATTTCTTACATGTATATGTGAGACAAATTCACAAGAATTCTCCTCATAAAAAATCTAGGATCTTGTCCTATGTTTGGTTAGTTCTTGGCAAATGTGACTTTTTCATCTTATGTTTGGTTTCATCATTAAGAAATCATAAATTGACAGGATTTAACTAGACAAGATTCTCTATTCCATATTGGTGTTTCAACTAGAGTTTTAAAATAACCACCACACGCCAAGTCATGTAAATATAATATCATTATTTTGCACATGATATGAATTAAAAATAATAGAATATAAGATAAAACACCAAATTGAAATAGAGGATCTAGTTTGGGATTTAACTAACATAAGCCTTTTGGAGGGAATTTATAAGGTGCCAAAATTAGAAGAGAATTTTTTTTTTTTTCTGATTTGAATATAATACTATTTCAAATTCATTGTTTTTTTCTTTCATTATTTTTGATTCTTTACCAAATTTAGTACTTTATACTATATTTAATCAATTTAAAATTTAGTACACTATATCTAATCAAGGAAAATAATAAAATATTTATTGTGGGTAACTTTTAATATGTCCATCGATGATGGATAATGATCTCATCCCCTGATTATATTAAAAGTAAAATTAATAGGTATGTTGGATATTTGATACATCAACGTTAGACACATATTAATGTATATATTGTGGGTAGGGTAGCAGGATTGATCTAATCAATTGTATAGGTTACATATTTTTTAATGTATCTTCTCGTTAGTGAAAATTTCGAATATACAGATTTAGTTTAAATATAGGTTTTTTTTTATATTTTGGAATGAGTTTGGTGAAATGTCTGAATCATATTATTTCATCACGTCATGACATATACCAACAGAGATATAATGCTGTTATAAATATGGTGACAATTGAAGAGTATGTATAAAACAACAATTTCTTCTCCTTGAGAGAATTCTCTACATAAAAGAGAGAATGAAAATGACTCCAAATACTTTCTTCTTGTTCTTGTGTATTATTATCACTAAAAATCCAAAAACAACAATGTCTTCTCCTTCAGATCCATTTGCTGATATCGGATTAGTTGTAAACCCCGACGGCTCGATCACGCGTACACCGGATTCTAATCAGACAACTCCCCCTTCTTCTCATCCTTCTAATCCAGTTCTGACCAAGGATATTCCCATCAATCCTATACACCAAACATGGGCCCGTGTTTATCTTCCCCGGCCCAAACCCAACGCCATTCCCATCACCAAACTGCCCCTCATTGTATACTTCATCGGTTCAGGCTTCGTCGTTGGCAGCCCAGCTTCAACGGGGTACCAAAAATTCTGCAGCGATATTGTCCTTCGAATTCCGGCCATAATGGTGTCGGTGGCGTACCGTCTTGCCCCGGAGAAGCGCCTCCCGGCCGCCTACGAGGACGGCCTGGAAGCTTTGTATTGGATCAAAAGCACCAATGAGAAGTGGCTAACAAAGTATGCTGATTTCTCGAGGTGTTTTCTCATGGGAAGTAGCTCTGGAGGGAATATAGTGTACAATGTAGGGTTGGGTGCAATAACAACCGTTGATCGGCTTATGCCTCTGAAGATCCAAGGGCTGATATTGCACCAACCCTTCTTTGGTGGGGTGCAGAGGACCCAATCGGAAATAAGATTAGCCAATGGTACGTTTCCTCTGTATTACAATGATTTATTTACTAGGTTGGCGTTGCCGATTGGGGTTAACCGTGACCACGAGTATTTTAATCCGGTGAGAGCTCCCAATATAGAGCTTCTTGAGAAGGTGAAGAAACAAGGGTGGAGATTTTTGGTGTATGGTGCTTATGGTGATCCCTTGATTGATGCACAAGTTGCGTTCGCAAATATGTTGAAACAGAATGGTGTGGATGTTATGGAGAGGTTCAACAATGGAGGATATCATGGAGTTGAGATGGAAGAGTATTGGGCTAACATCTTTTATGCTGTTGTCAAGGATTTTATACTTGCTTAATTCTCATTAATAAGTTTATATCCTTAATAAATCTGCCACCATATGTAGATTCATCCTTAGTTTTTACATATATATGTTGGTAGACATCTCTGCAACTTATGATAATACATTTGGTGTAATATTTGGTGTATGAGTGATTGCACCATTAACTACTTCTTAATATTATAAAAGGGTTAAATCTTAATATTATTATATATTACCCCAAAATAAAATTTCTAAATTTAACTTATCATCAAAAAATCAGTATAATTATTTTTTTCAGATGTCATAAATCAAAATTTATCTATTAGAAAAATCATATTGGATGGTAAACATTTCAAAATTTGATAAATCTAAAACCATGAAACTATATTACAACATAAACTAAATATATTTTATCATTATTCTGTGAACTTCATGCTACCATGATAGTGAAATTTCAGATTTTTTATTTACTTTTTAATCAATGAGGAAACATTATTTATTCTTACAACAACAAAAATAATGATAAATTCGCTAATTTTTTCGTAGATATATAAAATGATTTAGATTAAGGTATAAATTTTTATTTACAACTTTTCATGACATGATATTATTACCATATATACACAAATCATACTAACTTTATAACATATCAAATACGATCATATTTTTTTCCTCAATTTTCATATATATACAAAATGTTTTTCATACCATGAATATACATAAATTATGAAAAATTAAATATTTACAATTTATAAATTTATAAAATAATAAATATTTGTATTTCTACTTTAAAAAGTAGAAATGAGGTTAGTTGGTTTTTATATAGATGACAATGATATTTCATAATAAAAAATTCAAAGTATTTAAAATATATATGTAAAAATTCTTTATCTACGTATTATCACTCTTATAAATAGCATCGACTATCTATTTTTCATGATTAATAATGAAGATATATTTATATAATTTAGCATTATGAAATAGAACATATTTTTTATTATTTTTTATAAGTATAAGTATAAATGTTTTTTTTTATCATTTTTTATACTTAATTAGTAGTTTTTAATAGAAAGTATATGAATTCATAAATTTTATACTTCCTAAATGTTATTGTGTGCAACAATATATCATATGTATATTTTTGTATTATATTCAAGATATATTACAAATCTTTATGATTTTTAATAAGAATTAATATAGTATAATAAAATAAAATTATATAAACACTATGTTATATTTTTAACATTGTTACATAGAAGATATATAAAAATTGGAGTATTGTATATGACATATTTGTCAAATAAAATTGTGTGATATTTATAATAATTTTACAATACATATTTCGAATATAGTAAATAAAAATAGTTAATTTACGTTGTTTTATATATGTTGGTTGACTTGATTAATTAATAACTCACTTCTTGGTCTTTTACCCCTTCAGTCACTACGAACGCCCCAAATCAATGCAATGATATATTTATTGAGGTGGTATATGTGTATGTGGGGTACAACATAAGAGATAAAAAAATACTTTGATGATCTATAGTTCTTGAAATCCGATCATTATGTTATTTTAATTTATTCAACAAACATATATTTAATCTTTGATTATATCAACAATTAAAAAAGTTATTAGATGAGATCATATTAACATTCATATACCATATATAGATAATAATTTTCAAGATTTTGTCAATATTATAAATGATATTATTATCATATATATAAATCATGTTTAATACAATAAAATTTATAATTTATAATTTATAAATTATGAAATAATATGTATTTCTATTTTTGAGAGGTGGAAATGGACGGGAAAATTTTAGCATTTCTATTTTGAGGGGTAATTGTTATTATATATATATAGATATAGATATAGATATTAGTTTTATTTATTTATTTTAATACGGTTGATGTTGTCATGTTGAGATGTAATTAAGTTACTAATTTGTATGTTATTATAACTTTATAAAGTAATATATATTAACTCTATCAAAATTTTAATAAATTTTATACTCTTAATATAAAATTATTGTTTTTTTTTATTAGTCGACTCAAGGCCCCTGTATTGAAATCTTGAATCCGTCACTGCATGCGCTGCATATCCTTGGATTGTCGGCTCTCTCAACAATTGGACAAATAATAATTCATAGGTATTTCCGGATAGTCACAATTTCGGTGCACAAATTTATTTATAGAGTTTTTAGTATTTTATGTGGATGAAAATCACTGTCGAATTGAATTAATTGTTTGGTTGCAATGCATGGATCATATTATTTCACGGGTACCATATTATTTATTACTACTACCTAACTTGGTGGGCCATTTTTTCATGAAAAAACAAAATTTGTTGTCCCTTGTAGGATATTGGCATCCTATATACATGGAGCACTTGTCTATCAATCCTTATTGATCATCAAACATGTCTTCCAATGGCAATACTTGTGATACATTGGCTGAGATCGGATTTAAGAAAAACCCTGATGGCTCATTCACACGTTTACCCTCTATTCTTCCAAACACTCCCCCCTCTTCTGATCCCTCTAATCCTGTCCTCACCAAGGATATCCCAATCAATCCAACTAAACCCACTTGGGCCCGTATTTATTTGCCCCGGCCCGAAAGCGATGTTATTCCCAAAACCAAACTGCCCCTCATAGTTAACTTTCATGCTGCGGGCTTTGTCAATGGCAGTGCAGCCTCAACGTTGTTCCATAAATTCTGCACCGATATTGTCCAGCAAACTCCGGCGGTGATGGTCTCGGTGGAGTACCGCCTAGCACCGGAGCACCGCCTCCCTGCCGCCTATGAGGACGGCTTGGAAGCTTTGTATTGGATCAAAACCAGCAATGATGAGTGGCTGAGAAAGTATGCTGATTTGTCGAGGTGTTTTATGATGGGAAGTAGCTCTGGAGGAAACATGGTATACAATGTGGGTGTGCGTGCAGTGACAAGCGTTGATCAATTGATGCCTTTGAAGATCCAAGGGTTGATATTGCACATACCCTACTTTGGTGGGGTTGAGAGGACTCCATCGGAGATGAGATTGGCCAATGGTAGCGTGCTTCCTCTGCACTGGATTGATTTATTTGCTGAGCTGGCGATGCCGATTGGGGCTGATCGTGACATCGAGTATTTTAATCCGATGAAAAATCCGAACGTGAAGATTTTGCGAAAAATGAAGGAAGAAGGATGGAGGTTTTTGGTGACAGGTGTAGAAGGTGATCCTTTGATTGATGCAGAAATGGAATTTGCAAAAATGTTGAAAGAGAATGGTTTGGATGTGATGGAAATGTTTAGCCAAGGAGGATATCATGGAGTTGAATTACATGATGAAGTTAGGGCTAATATCTTTTATGGTGTTGTCAAGAATTTTGTACTTGCTTAGTTTGTGGAGGGGGAAAATGGGTGAAAATTCCCCCTAACTATATCAATTATGATTATTATTTTGACTTTAAAAATACTTCATATGTTTGTATATATGTCTTCTCAAAATTACCCATTTATTAAATAGTCTCATATGTTTGTATGACTTGTCAAAATTACCCATTTACCATAAAATATAATCTCTAGCTCAATAAACAAAAAAAAAAAAAAAAAATTCAACTAGTTCTGAATATCTTTTACAAATAATTAACTCTTAAGTCTCTACTCCAAATAAAGCGAAGACATCATATTTTCAGTAGATCAGTTTGATTAATCCCTCTTCCTCACCTTTTTTTATTCTCTCTCTCTCTCTCTTCTCTCTCTTGCTCTACACTCTTGATCTATAGAATTGAGCCTTATTCTTGAAGGAAATTTTAAAAAAAGCTGTAAAATTATGCATAGTTGTCTGCAAATATACTTGGGATTAAGGATACAAACAACTCCACATGCAAAGAAGGAGAGAAGCTCATGCAATCAAGAAAAGGAAAAGAAGATATAACTAACTCAAAGTTAGTTATCAACAGCAAGTTAGCTAATCAAGATTAGTTAGGAAGGGAGTTAGATAAAGCTCTATATATAGATCCAAACTACACTTAATGTATTTTATCTAGTTTACACTCTCGTTATGCAATACAATACAATCTTTCATCTCCTTCATTTCTTTTCAAGTTCTAGTATTATCAACCACGAGTCTTATAACTAAATAGTATCTCACATTTATACAGATTCAAATTGTGATGATCAGGCTTCAAATATTATATATAAAGGTTATTATATTAATTTGTTCAATGTAAATTCAATTGCAGGGAGAAGAATCATCGAGCAATCTTATCTCTATGATGTCTTATTTGCCCCAACCAACCAAAGTAGGGATAGTAACTATGAATGTTTTAATTAATGAAAAATTGCAAGTCGGAGCTTCTATATATAACAAGGTGAAGAAAGAAGGGTGGAGATTCATAGGGACCAGCGATGAATGTGACCGACGAGGAAATCGACGAAATTGAATTTGCAATAATGTTGAAAGAGAAGGTTGTAGATGTGATGGAAAAGTCTAGCAATGGAGGAAGACTATATGGAATTGATTTGCTTCATGAGTCTAGCTGTCTAGGGCTAACAATATTTTTTTGGCCTACATGGCGGACACATGGATAAAAAAATCATTTACACCTCATCAAAAATGAAATTAAAAAAAAAAACAATTGATAAGGTGTTTACATTTTGGTCATGGAAACCCACAACTTCCTCAAATTCACCACCGTTTCCGCCGTATTAGCAAGGACGTCAGGGCCGATGCCGTATTTGTTATAGTTTATGCACTTGCTTGATTAAGTGGAAATTATTACAAGAGAAAATATATAGAAAAATAAAATAAAAAACAATTGTGAGGTGTTTATTTTAATTAATTTTCTTTATATTTTTTTTTTCATTTTTGATGAGGTGTAAATGATTTTTTTATCCATGTGTCCGCCATGTAGGACATATACAATTTAATTTTGACTAAAATTGAAATTTGGCTAAAATTGCAACTAATTAGCTATAATATGGCTAAATTGACAACTTTTAAAGAATTGACTAAAATAGTGAAAATTCGAAAATGTTTGGATTTTTTTGGCTATTTGAACTAAATAAAATTATTATTCATTACAAATTTCAACAATTAAATCATTTATTAATCATATTATCTTATACTTAATGTTAAATTAGCCAATATGCATTACATCAAACCATTTTTTTTCCTATCTTAATAATATTTAATTTTTTTCTAATTTTATTTAGTTTAATTTAATTTACTTTACATCTCGTGTATTACACATATCTTATACTAATTAGTTAGGTTATTTAAAAAATTAAAAAAAAAATTATTTGTAGATTATATCTTTTTTTTTTCTCTAAATTTAGTAATTTACCTAAGAAAATATTAAGGATAGAACTATCTAAACTACACACTTTTCTAAACACAACACATGATAAAAAAACATGGTAAATAAATATAATTGAAAGACTAAAATACCGTCTTCCTTCTTTTTTATTTCCCTACCCTTATTCTTCTTCTTTTATATCTTCTTAAACCTAACATTAAAACACTTCATATTCTAACTTGTTTGGTGAAAAAGAATCATAATAATGCATTAGATTTTCATAAATAATATTGTTTGTCCAAATAAACAGTTGGAACACAAATTTGACATATATGAATCGAATCCGCATAGATATTTGAATCATTAAATTTTGATTGATCGAATATAAAAGAGTGTGTTTAATCATTGGACAACGAACATATAATAATATTTCGGATCAAATATTATTTTTGTGAGTTTTTTCTTGTTAATGGTAAACTAGTAGTACTATCGCACGGTTTATTATGTATTATAACAATATATATGATTAGCAATAATATAATGAAATTGTTATATTAAAAGGTTATTTAAGGCATCTTATTATTTCGAAATTTGTAAATATCAATATTTTTTATTGATAACATCAATATTCAACAATTAAATATGAAAAAAAAAATTGAACATATTATAATAATTGTTTTGTGTTTGTGATTCAATTTTTGAATAATTAAGAAGTGATTAATTATACTTACTAATATGTTTTGTTCCTTTATATCTTATAATTATTTTTAGAATTTATAAATAATTTTCTGCATTGTTTTTAGATGGATTTGTTCAAAAAACATTATATTTATTCCTAAAAATATTAATTTATATTTATAAATTTAGGTTTCAAATTAATTTTAAATTTTAAAACAATATTTCTTAGATTTTTGAAACCATTTTTCAGATTTTTTGTAACATATTATAGTATTTTAAAACAATTTTTAGATTGATTATATCTATTTATTTGAAATAATTTTGAATAAATTTTATAAAATATTTTTATTATTTTTATTTCAAAAATTTATTCAATTTATTTATTTTTATATCTTACACAATTAATATTACATATATATTTGAATCAATTTTTAAATTTTATTTGTTGATTTAAGATTGTTAGACTTAATCTCACAACCTTCTTATATTATTATTATTATTATTATTATTATTAATTTCAGATTTTATTATTATTTTAATATTTTTATAATAGTTTCAAACTTTTAAACATTTTACAACCCTTCATAAATGAAATTTAGATTTTAAAACTATTTTCCACATTTATATATTAAAACTATAAGGTAATTTTCAAAATTTTAATTTTTGACAATGTTTAAATTTCATTATTTTCAAAATTTAATTATATCATTAAAATATAATCATATCATTTAAAATAGCTTCTTTTGTTTCATATCTACTCCTATATATAAATTTCTTTTGTTTCATATCTACTCCTATATATAAATTATAAGATAGTTTATTGTGTAAGATATATGTGAAGCTTATTCTATGATACTTAAAAGTTATTTAGTTTTTTTTTTTTCTTTTTTTCCATTGGTTGATAGTTTGAGAGGTAAAATGGCAAATCTGTAAAATTTGTCACTTCTTTCATTTTATATATAGTATAGATTCCGAATTTTTATATTTTTATAACTTTAAATTAAATAAATTGTATTTAAAATTAGGGTGTGTTTGGAAGTTGGAATGGTGGTATAGTGCCAAATATTAAGCTAGGCTTATGTCTCTTCTTCGGAATCAGAATTCAGAAGTGCAAATATTCATTTTCAATTAAACGATGAGCAGAAAAAACTGGGAAGCAGCAAATTATTACTCCAAAGACTTCGATTGGGACGAATTGAGAGAAGAAGTAGAAAATAATCCCTCTTTTCAGTTTCATTTGCTCCCTTTTACAAAGATTGTTAATCAATTTCAAGACGCTTTGCAAGATTCTCAAGCCTGGGATAAATTTCATGCTCGTCATTCTACTGGAAAATTCTTCAAGGTAACTTTAATTATGAAATCTTTGAAATTTTGATTTTATCTTCTCATGTTTCTTGCGTTATTTTTCCCAATTTCTTACGCTCTTTGAATGTAGAATGATTGGGCACTCATATGATCACTATGCTCATGAATTTGGAATTTTTAAGGTTACTATGGTTAGAGGGTTTTGTTTCTCTTTGCAGATTTGCAAAATGCCTTTTTATTTCGAAGAAGAAATCCCACCCCTCATATAAGGACATTTAGAATGGTGATTCATTAATGTTTAAAATGAAATATGGAGTTTATTTTAGACCACGTATAGTAGGCCTTGGTGTTACATATTCTCTGTTTCTGAAATATTTTTTTTTTCTGATTTTTGCATAAATCACATGAAAGAGTATAAAATATCTTGCTATCTTATGCAAGAACTCTGATTGTTTTGTTTCAACAAGCATTTCAAGTACTTTGAATAAAGCTTGAAATTGAAGCATGTCATCTCTGTTGAGCTGCTTTTGTGAACCTTAGTCATTGGGTGGACAGGTGAAACTTACCAACATCGCACTATAGTATGGTGTTTGATTGTACCTCAGTGTGGATGTTTGATACATGTTGATTAGCATGCTCAATACCAATTGAAACTTGTCAATATTGTAGTTTCACAGCGCAAATTCTTTGGAAATATCTGAAGTATGTAGTCAGCATCTCAATGTTTGATGAGATCTATTATCTCTCCAATTATGTTATAGTAGTTGCTCTATCTTGGCCATCTTTAGTTCATTTCAGATCATCCCTTCATGTTTTTTTGGCTTTTAACTTGCTTTTTTTTTTTTTTTCTTTGGTGCTTCTGTTTGTTATTTAATTTGGTGTCAGTTACCTGTTACCTTGTCATTGTCAAATTGATATATTCCTCTTTATTTCTTTTAATATAATTTATGTTATTCATTTTGGCCTCACATATTACATATGGTTTTAAAAGCATTATTGTTCAACCACAAGTATTAGTAATTCCTTTCTGCATGTCACTGGCAGGAGAGGAGATATTTATTGAAGGAATTTCCAGAACTAGCTTCTTGCAACGACAATTCAAAAGTTTTGGAGGTGGGTTGTGGTAATGGCAGTACGGCTCTCCCAATATTGTGGTAATCTATTGACATTTCAAAGGTTGTTCATCTTTGCAGCTGTCTTTTCTCTTTATTCTCAGTTTTGGTTATTTTCATGCAGTGGACGAGAGGGCATCGTCTTATATGTCTGTGATTGCAGTAACGAGGCTCTTGAGAGGGCTAAAGAGATCGTTGGTGCTGCTAATTCAACCTCCGCAAAACATCGGTTTCTCCCATTCCTATGTGATTTTTCAACTACTGGTTTTCCTTCATGGTTGGCCTGCAATTCTTGCTCAGGAAGTTCTTTACAAAAGCATCATTTAGGATTCCCAGGTTCCATTCATTACCATCTTTAATTTGGACATTTTATGAATACAAGTGGGAGTTTGATTTTGTGTCTCTTTGTTCTCAGAGGCTTATACAGGTGCAAACACCAGTTATGAGATTAATGTCCGTAACCCGTTTTGCTCTGATGATACTAAATGCTGCATTGGTGGAGTAGATTTTGTTACATTGGTATGTTAAGATACTCAGTCTACAGTTTGTGGATTTTTATTTTTTTTTAAATCTGAATGTCGTTTATCTAATTATGACAGATATTCACTTTATCAGCCTTACCACTTGACAGGATGTCTATGGCCATCACAAATTGCTTTGCTGTTCTGAAGCCAGGTGGCCTGCTATTATTTAGAGATTACGGTAATAAAAATATGAGATAACCTCAAAATTCAGAAATTTGATGGTGTTTCTGTTTTTTTTTTTTTTTTTCTCTTTTTCCCTGAAGTGACTTTCATTTAATATATTACTGTTTGTCTTAAGACAGGTCTTTATGATATGACCATGCTTCGATTTGAGCCTGAACAAAGAATAGGATACAGAGAATACCTGCGATCAGATGGAACACGGTCTTATTTCTTCTGCTTGAACACTGTTAGAAGTTTAGCTTCCGCTGCCGGCTTTATTGAGGTATAATGCTTTTGCAAATAGATGTCCTAGTTAATAATATTATCTTTTCTTATTATATTTGTTTTGAATGATGTGTTTGATATTTCAAAATTACAAAATGGTTTTAGCAGCTATGTGCTCCAATACAAACCTGCTCTTACTCAATTCCCCAATCTATGCTCGTTTTTGCTCTTGCATCAGCCACCTTCGTCCCCAATCAGCTCCTCTCCCCAGGGCTCGTTCATTGTGATCCAGATTATAGTAGCAGGTCTAGATACTCTGTTTTATGTTAACCTTGACCTTGATCCTGGCTGTGACCCTCGTGCCACCAGCCACTTTTCTTCCTCGTTTGCTGTCATACTCTCTCTTTAGAATGAATCTTTGTCAAGATATGATAAGTTCGAGGATAAGTCGCTATATAAGCATTAGGGATCATAGGAGGAAAGAAAGATAAAGAAGTTCTTGAATTGGTGGATCTCTTGGCTGAGAGTCAATATACATTTTGCACTCAAATGCACAATAAAAGTCAAAGTCATGCTTCCTCCAAATGCATTCTCAAAAACTGTTATGAACTCATTGGAAACTCAGATTAAACATGAAAACTACTTTAAACAACTTATATCTAGATGGTGTGTTCATACCAAAATGGCTGGTTTTGTATATGGTTATCACCTTTTTTTTTTGGGCAAATGGAGCTTGGTTGGTTTTGTCTGTTATAAATCTAAAGTAGCATGGAGGAT
This sequence comes from Scutellaria galericulata, assembly GCA_946896805.1. Classification (NCBI taxonomy): domain Eukaryota; kingdom Viridiplantae; phylum Streptophyta; class Magnoliopsida; order Lamiales; family Lamiaceae; genus Scutellaria; species Scutellaria galericulata. The sequence goes on from OX335789.1 coordinate 14,098,005, forward strand.
GCATTACTTGTCTCATACAAGTATTGGACCAGGACATCTTTGTTCTATTTATTTGTATTTACATAGAATCTTTCTCAGGTAAAAGGAACTCAAGTAGATAACACATAAAGGCACAGATTCAATTTATTTCTTGATGGAATCGAGAGTTGAATAACCCCGTAAAAACCTTAGATGTAAGGATATGTAGTCATAACTCATATTGCTGATGCATTAAATGCAACACATGAATCAAACTCCAATCTCTTAAACAATCTTGCAACATAATACAAAACAAAAGAACAATGTTAGTTTTAGCAATCGATATCCAGTGCTTTCTTCGACTCATGTTTTGTTTTCCTACCATCTCCTATATATAACAACATGTTCCTTCTTTCTTTTGTAGGTTGAGCTTGAATATTGCTGTGTAAAGTCGGTTAATCGGAGAAATGGGAAGATGATGAAAAGAGTATGGGTTCATGGAAAGTTTCAGAAGCCCACATGCAATTAACTGAAAGCACCCAACTTTTTTCCATTTTTTGAACTTGATGGTGAATTTGATGGACTTGAGCTTCACTCAATTCGGCTCGATTGCTAATATAAACTCTACCACCTATTGTAATTCTACTAAAAAACGACACCAAATTCGACTTGTTTGAACTTGTGCAAATTAAACTATATGTATATTTCATATTTACCCTACTATCATTTTATGATGTGTTATTAATAATTGACACATAGACAATTGGGCTTTATTAATAGAATATTGTAATTTAAAATTTTAATTAACAAAATATAGTGTAAAAGGGAAGGTTTAATAAAATACTTGACTTATGACGCATCTCATTACTTAATTAATTTTTAATATATGGTTGCATCTCATATATTTTTAATATATGAATTTTCCATATGAAAAACATAGGAGAAAATAGAAAATAAGAAGAAAAAACTTGAATTATTTTTTTAAGAAACGCGTTATGTTTGGTCCTGGTTCACCACCATGGCTACAACAAGTTCGACATGTGGTTGAATACAGCTTTACAGGTTTGACTCTGGTTCAGCATCACGACTACAACAAGTTCGACCTATGGTCGAACACAACTCAACCCGTTCGACCGTTCGTCGAACATTTTGTTGTTTGTTCGACCATTATAGTACGAACATAATGCAACATGTTCGGTCGATGACGGCTAATTGCATTTTTTGCGATTTTTTTAGGAAAAAGATCTGATTTTTATGTAACCCATGATACTAAATGAATCGAAAAAATAAAGATGGAGTTTCTCTTAGAAATTATATTTTCAAGTATTTTTTTTTTTTTTTTTTGCTTCATAGTGTTTTTTTACTCAAAAGGGTTTTCTTAATTAAAAGATGGAGTTTCAATGGTGTTAGAGAATGGGGGTTTAATGCATGAAACCCCCCTGTGATATGGAAAATTTGCGTCGCTCCCCCCCATGTTTTCGAAATGGCAAGGAACACACGTGTGATATGGAAAAGTCTGCACATTTTCCCCTAAATCGTTAAACATGATAGGAGTGTGGTGCACGCGCCACATGTGCGAAATTTGTTGGTTTTGTTCACTTTTTAAGTGTAAAAAGACTATAATAGCCTTACCTTTTGTTTTTACTTCCTTCCTTATGGAATTTCAATTTTTTATTTCAATTTAATTTAATAGCCTCACTTTTTATTTCAATTTAATTTAATATTATTTAATTTAATTATTGATAACTACTTATTTAATTACTCATTTTTATAATGTAATTTTATACAAAATATATATCATGTATATGATCCATTTATTACAATTTTTGTAGGAGAAATGTTTGGAAATTTACTTTATTTAATAGAATCCCTCTTTTACTCCAAAATTTCTACTCTATTTAATTTAATTATTTCTATTATTACTATTTATTTATATATTTTTTGAATATTTTACAACCTTAATTTTAAAATGAATTTACGCTCAAACTATTTTTCATTTGACTAAATTTTTCTTTTAAACTTTGTATACATATAATTTATTTTTTAATTTATTTCAAAATCAATAAAATAAATATTTGAAAAAATAATATAAAAAAACAGAATAACTTCAAATTGTGGGTTCCTTTGGCACAAAAAATAAATAAAAATCTCTCAATTTTTTTAAAAAATTTAATTAAACACTATTCGAAATTAATTGAAATCAATTAATTAATTAATTAAACAAAAAATCTAACAATTTCTCCCCACACACTTTTCAAAAATATATAATATAAAGAAGTTGAAATTAATTAATTAATTAATTAAACAAAAAAATCTAATAATTTCTCCACACACACTGTTCAAAAATATATAATATAAAGAAGTTGAAATCAATTAATTGAAATTTGCAAACTAACAATTAATTAAACAAAAAAAAAATTACTAGTATAGGGCCCGTGTAATACACGGGATTTAATAAAAAAAATTATATTTAGTGAAATTAAAAATATTGAAATATCATTTACACAACAAAATTAAATTTATGATTTGTGCAATATATATCGTCTAATTTAACATTAAATATAAAAAATATGAAAAAATAATTATTTAATTGTCAAAATATGTGTTGTATTTGTAGATGATCATTTAAAAAAATATTATTATTATGAAAAATAATATACATTGCTATACATATTATATTATTCAACACACCCACCATTTTTTTTAGTTTGCTCTTTGTTTACATTTGTAACAACCCTCAACTTTTATTTTCAAATAAACGATAAAAAATGAAAGTCAATATTTCACAAATAGATTCCATAGTTTATTTTAAAGCATATATTCAAAAAATTATTTGATTTCAAAAATTAATAAGTTTAAATAATAATTTTCAAACTGCCCAACTTTATTTTAGTTTTTTTTTCTTTTGTAATTATTTAAATTTTTTCTTTACATTTTTAAATTTAACAAATTTCAAATATATAATAATATCTATCATTAAACTCTAGCATATATTATTTAGATAAATCTAATTAATATTTCTATATTATTTATTATTTAGTAATAATAATATTTCTTATGAACATTAAATCTGTAGCAATTAATTAGCATATATGAAAATATCATAGGCTTGCCATGTGACACATTAGTTTTACTTTTATATATATATATATATATATATATATATATATATAATTATTTAATTGTCAAAATATGAGTTGCATTTGTAGATGATCATTTAAAAAAAATATTATTATTTTGGAAAAATATATACATTGCTATACCTATTATATTATTCAACCCCACCCACCATTTTTTTTTTAGTTTGCTCTTTATTGTTTACATTTGTAACAACACTCAATTTTTATTTTCAATTAAATGATACAAAATGAAAGTCAAAATATCACAAATAAATTCCATAATTTATTTTAAAGCATATATTCAAAAAATTGTTTGATTTCAATAATTAATAAGTTTGAATAATAATTTTCAAACTACCCACTTTTATTTGAGTTTTTTTGTCTTTTGAATCTATTTATTTTTTCCTTTATATTTTAAATTTAAAAAATTTCAAATATATAATAATTCCTATCATTGAACTTTAGCATATGTTAATTAGATAAATCAAATCAATATTTCTATATTATTTATTATTGAGTAATAATAATATTTCTTATCAACATTAAATTTGTAGCAATTAATTAACATATTTAATATGAAAACATTGTAGGCTTGACATGAGGCATTTTGGTCATATATATATATATATATATATATATATATATATATATATATATATATATATAATTATTTGATTTTCAAAATATGTGTTGCATTTGTAGATGATCATTTAAAAAAAATTTAAAAAAAATATTGCTATACCTATTATAGTATTCAACCCACCCTATCATATCTTTTAGTTTGCTTTTTATTGTTTACATTTATAACAACCGTGAACTTTTATTTTCAATTAAATGAGACAAAATGAAAGTCAAAATTTCACAAATAAATTTCATAGTTTATTTTAAAGCATATATTCAAAAAATTATTTGATTTAAATAATTATTAAGTTTGAATAATAATTTTCAAGCTGCCCACTTCTATTTTAGTTTGTTTTCTTCTTTTGAATCTATTTATATTTTTATTTGTATTTTTAAATTTAACAAATTTCAAATATATAATAATTCCTATCATTGAACTTTAGCATATGTTAATTAGATAAATCTAATCAATATTTCTATATTATTTATTATTTAGTAATAATAATATTTCTTATCAACATTAAATTTGTAGCAATTAATTAGCATATTTAATATGATATCATTGTAGGCTTGACATGTGGCACATTGGTCCTTCTTATATATATATAAAGATTTTTGAACAGTGTGTGGGGAGAGATTATTAGATTTTTTTGTTTAATTAATTAATTAATTAATTGATTTCAATTAATTTCGAATAGTGTTTAATTAAATGTTTTAAAAAAATTGAGAGATTTTTATTTATTTTTTTTGTCAAAGGAACCCACAATTTGAAGTTATTCTGTTTTTTATATTATTTTTTCAAATATTTATTTTATTGATTTTAAAATAAATTATATGTATACCAAGTTTAAAAGAAAAATTTAATCTAATGAAAAATAGTTTGAGCATAAATTCATTTTAAAATTAAGGTTGTAAAATATTTAAAAAATATATAAATAAATAGTAATAATAGAAATAATTAAATTAAATAGAGTAGAAATTTTGGAGTAAAAGAGGGATTCTATTAAATAAAGTAAATTTCCAAACATTTCTCCTACAAAATTTGTAATAAATGGATCATATACATGATATATATTTGGTATAAAATTACATTATAAAAATGAGTAATTAAATAAGTAGTAATCAATAATTAAATTAAATAATATTAAATTAAATTGAAATAAAAAGTGAGGCTATTAAATTAAATTGAAATAAAAAATTGAAATTCCATAAGGAAGTAAAAACAAAAGGTAAGGCTATTATAGTCTTTTTACACTTAAAAAGTGAACAAAACCAATAAATTTCGCACATGTGGCGCGTGCACCACACTCCTGTCATGTTTAACGATTTAGGGGAAAACATGCAGACTTTTCCATATCACACGTGTGTTCCTTGTCATTTGGAAAACATGGGGGGAGCGACGCAAATTTTCCATATCACAGAGGGATTTCATGCATTAAAACCTAGGAGAATGGGGAAGAAGAAGAGAATGAAGGAGAAGATATGATGATTGGGATGTGTTTGGAAAATTTTAAATAAAAAAGGGTGTAATAGTCTTTATATATATAATTATGTTTCCACTAAATTTTATGGGGTGCGTTTAGAAATGGTTCCAATACTTAAGTTCGGGATTTAAAGACTAGAATGCCCTGTCATATAAATAAGCCGAAAATTTAGTATTCACTTCACCTCTCAATTTGAGCTCATAACTACGGCCAGAATGTCTCCGTCCCTCAGCCCTACTTTTCTTCTCTATTGATCACTACTGCAGAAATCTCCATCATTTGGCCTCGCAATTTGGTAAATTTGCTATTTTTTTATTTTTTATTTTTCGATTTTGCACTTTAATTTGCCCTAATTTTGAGTTAATGTTTTTCTTCAATTTTGAGCTTTCCTTCTTAATTTTCACGTTGTTTCGAGCGTGTTTGTCCTTCTTTGTAGATTTCATGATTTTTAGTATGATTAGTTACTTTTTCCGAGAAGAATTTCTGGTAATTTGTGTAAGTTTGTTAATATTCATTTTCAGTTGCGTTCTACCGGTAGATTTTAGGCAAATTTTTGTCATTGTTAGGTTCTTTGTATTTTGCTGGATTATATTTCTTTAGCTCAATGTACTTATTTTCTTTATCTCTTACCTAATTCCAACAAATGCAAATTTTTCAGTATTAGTGTTCTTTGTTATAGGATAATCAGTGCTTACTGTAATATATTAAGTAAGCCACCATTTAAGAGAATGAACATGAATTCAAAAGAGATAACATGCTGTAGTTAGAAATGTAATTAAAAAATCTAAATTGGTAGCTTTAAGATATTAGAAAATAATATAAAAAATAAATTTTAGATTAAAAAGCAATGAATTGTGTGAAACTCTTTTGGAAGTCTGAGTAAGAAAAGGAAACAGAGGTTTGTATTCTTTTAGTAAACTGATATTCTGAGAATACCAGACTAAAATGAAAAGATGATAGGAAAACTGATATGCATAATTAGCATCAGAGAGAACTAATCCTTCTAAAATCAGAAGCAAGCTTGAGAGTGATTTGGGCCAAGAAGTGTAAGCTTTAGAGACTATTTGAAGTGAAATTGTTGAATAAAGTTTCTTTTATGTTTCTTTCCGGGTTTAGTAACTTTTGTTTGAAAGATTGTTTATCAAAAATTTAGGGTAGGTAAAATATTTCATTCACACTCCTCTGGGGATATACGACTAATTTTGTGGATGCAAAAGGCATATGTCCTAAATTTGAATGCACATACATACTAATGTCTATATGTATGACTCTGAGGTAGCCTTTAGTTCTGGCAGTCCATTTTAGGGTGCTGCTTGTGTGATTGAATAAAATAATGTGACAATTGAATTATGATTAGTGGATTCACATCATTCCTCTGAGTGAGAGGTTGTTTTATGGGGATATACCCACACATATGTATAGATATATACTTCTTTTTATTTTTACTTTTAAATTTTTTGGGATCTTTCCTTTGGAATGTCTTTATAAATATGTCTGTGTGCGCGCCATTGTGCCAGTTTCTTTTTTTCTTTTTGATGCTTTGAAAGTGGGATCTTACTTTAGGAATGTCTTTGAATAGAAATAGGGATGATGAGTTTGGCAGAAAATGAGTTACATAGGAATAGTAGGGCATTTGGTAAATGAAATCTTATGGTGATCATATTTCATTCTGAGTTTCTGAATCCAATATAGATTCATTATCTTCACAAAAGTAAGACGTAGAAGCAATAACGATGACAAATGAACACAGGCTTAACCATATTGTTCCTTGTAATAATATTGAGGTATGCAAGTGTTAAAACTTTAGCAATGCTGATACTCTTGCACTATGCTATATTTAGTACAACACTAACACAGTATCTTGTCCTCTGTTTCTTCCATTTCTAATATTTTGTTGGTGCCTCATATTGTTGTGTGCCCCCCCCCCCCCCCCCCCATTGACTTGCAGCTGCTTATTTGCTTAATTGGATTTTTGTGCAAATATATTTGCATTTGTGAAATTATAATTTGTTAATCTTTCCTGGGAAGGCACATGGAACTTGCCATTAACCTATCCCAGTTTTCTATGGAAACCTCAAATGAACATTTATGAAATTTCCTGGTGCTTGACAAGGTACGGGTAATGGTAGAATGGAAAACAACTCAAGTAATTAAATATGTTATCCATCTTCATTCCTATGTAAAATTGAATTCCAATAACAAATTTAAAATTGTTATTATCTGTAAGGGTTCTTTGGAATGGAGGTGACATCTAAAGGGCAGGGGAAGAAATTCGACAAGAGAAGGCGTAGTTGGTCGAGTAAGGAAGAGGAAGTGTTGATTGCCGCACTGAAAGATATGATATCAAAAGGCTGGAAATGTGAAAATGGTTTTAGAACAGGATATTTGAAGTTACTTGAACGGCAAATGCTGAGAGCTTTTCCAAGTACAGACATTAGAGCCGAACCACACATAAATTCCAAGATTCATGTTTGGAAAAAATTTCATGGTACATTGACATCCATGTTTGGACTAAGTGGTATTGATTGGAACGAATCAACCAAAATGATTGATGCACAGGATGACGCATGGGATTCGTTTGTGAAGGTATATACCTTTTCTGAAATGGCAGCACATTGCACACTCATTTATATATTTTTCTTTATTGCCTGTGCTTCATCAAGAGGTCCCTACTTAATTTGCATATCATAGTGTTTTAACAAGGCGTGCAGTTTGTGCATATAAGAGAGAGATCTATTTCTAACACAATGAATAAGGTCAATTAGGAGATGATTTTTAACTGACCACGACGACATACATGTCCTTTTTCAGGGAGATAACAATGCTCGCACGATGAGATACAAGCAATGGCCATTCTACCCCGATTGGTGTGAAATATTTGGCAAAGATAAAGTGATCAGAGAAAATGCAGAAGATGTAGCTGATGCAGTTCAAGAAATGGAAGCAAATAATAAAGGAAAAGACAAAGAAGTCTTGGGAGAATTCGGTTGCGTATTCGAGGGACTTGACGATGAAAACGAGATGTCCGTGTGTCAACCACATAGCGACGAGACAGGAAAGAAGCATCCTCCTAAGAAAAGGAAGATGTCTGAATGTAGCTCAGATCCTTTCGTTGCAGCCATCAATGTTTTTTGCGACAAATTAGATGCAAGGTTTGAGGACATTTCTAGAAGAATGGGATACGAGTATGACGTATCCAATGCTCGTAAAGAAGTGTACGCTGCACTTGGGAGGATTCCCGGGCTGCAAGTGCGTGATAAGTTGAATGTGGCGAAGTTTCTCGTCAATAAAAATGGGGACTTGGATCTCTTCTTTAGCCTTCCTGAGAAGGATAGAGCTGAGATGGTTAATATGATATTGGCAGGTGAATACTGATTTGTATTTTCTGTTGTGATTTTGGGTGATGTTATATATATGTGAAATGGAATAACTAACCTTGTCTTTTGCAATCTGTCGCACTTTCTTCTTCTCACTATTTATTGGCAGATTTGTACATTCCCAATGTTTGCTGATAATTTGACCTAAATTTGGTTGTAAATTTGTAGACCTATGCTCATATTTTTGTACTTGAGGTGCTTATCATGTTATTGGGATATATAGTTTATGAAACAGATATTTATATGTAGTGTTCTTAATGAAGTTAGCTCTTTTGGAAAACTGTATATTTTAAGTCCCTTGGCTTTCAATGTATTTAATTATTTTGGTTTTGTACAGATTTGCAAATATTGGGTCTTTGTAGTTTGTACTCTCATTTTTTATTGGACCCTCTTTATTTTCAATTTTGTTTGAATGAAGTTTTTATACTTTCAATAATTCTTATTGGAAGTATAGATATTCAAGTTAAAAGATGGGGTGTTTAGGTGGGTTAGGGTTATTTAACATGGACAAACTTGTGTTTGGTTTGTTGGTTCAGGAACCAGGTTAAATATAGGTCCGGGTTCAATTTGGGTAAAAAGTGGGTTAAATAAACCCATCAATTTTGGTGGGTTTATTTAATCCAATGTAAACCAATTTTGAAGAGGGTAGCAAAATACCATATCTACCCTTATTATTCAATTATTAAGGACAACTCCATCCTTTGTTTTTCAAGTATTTACTCAATGCTATTATATAAATAGCATTAATATTTATATACTATATATTAATAGAAATACGCATAATATTTATACACCACATAAATTATTATAAAAAATATCTTTTTCATATTGGCTCACGCATAGCCCTTGGCTTTTTTGAAAATTGTATTTATTGTTTTATCTTTTTTTTTTTCGTTACAATAAAATTAGTTGGTCCTACTCAAGGATAAAAATTTCGTGAAATTTTATTGAAATTTCACCGAAATTTCAGTAAAATTGAGTTACCGAAATAGAAATGGGGGTTATAAAAATTGCGTCAAATTTTCACCGAAATTTCGGTAAATTTCGCTTTCGATTTTGATGAAATCATAGTAGAAATTGTTTGAAAATGTCGAAATTTCTGTAAATTTCATTTCAATTTCGGTGAAATTTTAGTAAAATTTGTTTTTACCTCAAATAATTATAATAGAATTTTATAATGAATTACAACAATTTTTAAGCGGAAAAAATGTGTTTTGTATCCAAATAATATTATAATTTGCATATTATAATTGTAACATGTATAATACAATCAAATAATTTCATGATTACATTCAAAATTTATCTAATATCATGAGCTGGTACTAATATTGTCTAAATCAAGATGACATTTCAACTTATTCATCTGAACCTACCGCATAGAAGCATAGAAGTTCATTTTTGTATTAGTAACAATGTATTCAATTATTTTGAATTCCTTATGTTATTATACAACATAACATATATATGATAATTATTATACCAGACAACATTTATATGATAGTTAATTCCTATATTTGTTGTAAATATGTTATTCTGTTTGAAATTTTAAGTTGAATATATGTATTAATGTTAGTTATAATACTGTGCTCAATACCATATCAAAATTCCCAAATTTTAATAAAGTTTCCGTCATTTTTCTAAAATTTACCGAAATTTCCACCGAAATCGAAATTTTCGTCCTTGGTTCTACCACATTGATCTTGATTTATCAAATTCTTTAGCTATAACAATAAAGTGATCATATGATTATTTTATGTAGGTAATTTTCAAAAACTTTTTGAATAATAGTTTTATTTTTTAATGTAAACATTCTTATAAATATATGTGCGCAAGTATTATTATTTTATTAATAAATGTTTTATGTTATAAGTATGTATGTATTCTGTAATACAATAAATTTTTCTCATTAGTGAATAATTAAAAGTAATCAAATTTTAAATATTACAAATTACTAATATATAAGATAAAAATATATATGTTGAATATAATGATGTAAATTCAGATTTTTATATACTTAAATACTTTATATAAATTTTATTTTCATCTAAAAGTTATATTATATAATGAAAATTGAAATTTATAACATGTTTATGACAAATCGTGCAACCAACGGGAAAACTGCTAGTTATATAAATAGTTGGGATAATAATTTTTGTAACCTACTTTCCTCCATAAAATGTGTTTTTTTTTTCGTGGAAACCTGTGAATTTCCGTTTCAAAGAATGGAGCATCGTTGGAGATTAGATTATCAAAGTTGTTTGAATTAATCATTGACATTGTTTTTTTATGCATATTTGTTCGTAATTAAAGTTTATGTAGTAGAATTTCACCAAGTATTAACCCACCAAAAAAATTGTATTACTTTAGTTTTGGATTTTATAACTAATTTTAAATTAATGTTGGAATTTAGAATTAATTTTATTGGAAAAAATGTTAGGGGTATTTTGGTCAAGTTAATATTAAACCTACAAAAATACTTGATCCAAACAAAGATTTGTTTTATAAACTCATTTCAAAATATAACACAACACCAAACCAAACACAATAATAATTTTAACCCAACACTTAACATTCAAACCAAACACAAATATTAAACTCAATCTAAACCAAACAGTGCAAACCCACCATAACTCAACTAACCTAACTAACCCAACACACGAACCAAACAAGTGAATCAATATTTACAAATAAAAAAAAGGGCTAATATCATTTTCCAACCTATTTTATATACATTTTTTCGTTTTGCAATCTAAACTTTTTTTTGTTCTTTATCACAATCTATAATGTATGTTTTTTTTTTTTTTTCAATTTTTGCAACCTCAACAAATTTATGCCAAAAAATGCACATGTGATTTGCCCTCACATGACATTTACCTTTTTTATTTTAACCTACATTCCAATTGTGGTGATGAAATAAAAAATGCATTAGGTATATTTGGGAATTTTATCTATGTACTTAGGTGTGCTTATCAATCAAATATCAAGTTTCTATACATAATTTTGCACATAATTGGAAAAAAAAAATATTATTGTAGACTATATATAGATTTAGTGGGTGCTGTAATTCTGATACTATGCTGTATAGAAAAAATTGATACTATCATTTTTATCAAATGAAATTCTAGCTTTCCACTTGTCTTTGTCATTTTTTAAGAAAATTTGCAAGATATAAATAAAATAATAAATTATAAATGTATTTTTGTTTATAACTATATACTTTTTTATTATATGTAAATATATAGCATTACAGTTTCATTTTTATCCATAGAGGGATTACAATTCAATGATCGATCACTTAAACGTGTAACAGTGTTTCATGAAATTAACACAACATAATTAGTACCTAAAAAACAAAATGAGCCAAAAAAAAAAAAAAAGTAACAAATTAAGAGATCAAAACATATTCTCATAACCATATTTCATGGTCAGATCCTCCTAAAAAAAAAATCATTTTTTTCTGAAGTATACATTTACTAAAGCAAGTGATCAAGAATTAGCTTGAATCTTGCTTTGAGTTTTCATCACTTGTTCTATAAACCGCACCGAATTGGACCATCATTGGAGGAAACGCAGGCGGCGCAGCCACCACCGCCACTCGACTAGAAAAGTCTCTGGCCAATGTGCACCGCCCCCGGCTAGCTCCGCCGGGGATATAGGTGCATGGGTTGCTCTGAGAGGGTGGGACTGGGCCCCTTGGAAGAGATTGAATAACAAGGTTTCTCTTCATCCATTGCTCCCCATTTAACATCCTCATTGCTCCAATTTCTTCACAACCATATGATATAAAAATCAAGAAAATTAATAAGACTATTGCATGAACATGCTTCGGTATAGCCATATGGGTTTTTCTTTTTTTTAGACAGATTTTAATTGGGTTTTTTTTTTCTAAAGGGAATTTTTTGAGGTGATGATATAAAGGTGGTGAGGTTTATGTGTTTATATATATAGACTATAGTGTGTTTGAAAATATAAAAGTAGTGATGTAAGAATGTGGGAGTTGACTAGGACGCGTGGTAGAGTCAAATGTTGGGAATTAAGAGGAATTTTGAAATTCCGTCAAAATGGTTTAATGGAATTATTTGGTTTTTTTTATTAGTGGGGAAGAATGAGTCTTATTGTAGAATCAATTTTCATTTTATTTGACTATTTCAACTTTGTGTTACTCTTTCTCATATCCCAATTTTCACCATAGTCTTCTTTTTATATCATGTTTTAGTGTTTGGATTTGTTTATACGCAAAAGATCGTTCAATGTCAACAGACCTATTGTTGCATATCAAATTTTATTTTGTAGGTTGATCCGTGTTATAAATTAAATAGGTTGCGTGAAACAGTCTCACGTAAGATCTTATGTAAAAAGAAGTTCATATGGATTAATAAAAATAGGTCAATTCATTCAACACGATCTGATTGGTCTCACATAATATTATATAAACTTATGTCTCACGTAAGGGTGAGCATCGATCAGTTCGGTGACCGAACAGAACCGAAAATCGAAAAATCAAACCGAAATTTTTAGAATTTTGAAAACCGATACCGAAACCGAAATTTGGAAAACCGAATAACAAGTACTGAAGATTTCGGTTTTTACATAAATTTTATTAAAAAATTATATATATTCACCAAATTAAACAAAAAAATCAATAAATTAGACATTACAACAAAAGTCAAACTTCAAAATTTCAACATTTTATAAAAAAAAAATCAATTCAAATTTATGCGATTATCCACACAATAAAAACATAAATTAAAAATAGAGTTTACAATTTTTAAATTTATACAACACATATAATAACTAACAAATAAATAACTATAATTCAAAAGTATAAAAAATTAAAAATGAAATATAAATTTGGATAAATGAAATTAAATGAATATATATATATATATATATATATGAAAATTAGAATAATTTCAGTTCAATTTTAGGTAGTTTGGTTTTCTGATATGAAAACCGAACCAAAAACTGAACTCTGAAATTTAGAAAAACAAAACCGAAACCAAACTATACTATCCAAAAACTGAATCGAAATATATATTTCGGTTTGAAGCGGTTCGATTTTTCGATTTTTATCGATTAGTGCTCACCCCTAATTTCACGTAAGATCTTATGTAAGTCGGTCTTATATAAGTTTTTGCTCAAAATATTAGATGTGAAAACTATTTTCCAAGAATCTTACCCTTGTTTTAGTCAATACACATGCAGACTTAAAGTTCAAATCTTTGACTAATGAAAAAAGAAGTACTAATTTTCTTAGAGATAGTTACATCATACTTTAGATATACTTCATCGATCCTTCAATAAATCGTGTTAAAATAAAAAGCCTCAATATATATATATATATATATATATATATATATATATATGTATGTATGTATGTATATATACTATAAATATACATCGTTGAATGTAGAGAACATCAGATTGAACGATGCATATGGATAAATAATAACAGCAAAATTAATAAATTTAATTACTATAAGGAAAAAAAACTAAAGAATGAACGAATTGTCACACTTGAATTATGAAAATGGAGATCAACAGACTCTTATTTTATCATTATTATATATATAGTATATTGCTTTAGTCTTCATGAGAGGAGAAAAACATCAACGGAAAAATTTGCATTTTATCCTCAAAAAGATAGATTACGAGAAGAAGTTAATTAATACAAGAAAAAGCTAAACAAATGAATAAAATTTCTTATTTAAATTTTGAAAGTGGAGATTAGAATATATGTTGGTGACAAAACAACAATGGACTTAAGAGAAAGATTGGGTATTTGGGGGTATTTGGGGTCCATAGGCTTAACTCACTTGGCTGAACTGAACTACCCTAATATAATATAATTGATAGACAGTTAATGCAAAATCTTAAATAGAAATAAAAATTAAATGGGTGGGCTTCTTCATTTTTTTTTTTTTTTTTTTGGAATAAACGAAGAAAATATAAGTAATAATTTATGTAACTTATAAAAGGTTATATTTGTACTTTGAAAATTAAGAGTTTCTAATGAATGGAGTATATATATATATATATATATATATATATATATATATATATATATATATATAAAGTGTCAGGATGTATGTAGATCAGTGTTCTAAAATTCGATTTAGACGGCTCCTAGCCGCATCGAGTTTTGCCAATTCGGCCACTTTAGGCGCTAGGCGGTCTTAAGTGGGGTTAGGCGGAAGAACTCGGCCCTAGGCGGGCCTAGGCACCAAATAACTTTTTCTTTTCTTTTTTTTTCTTCTCTTTTTTCTTACTTTTTAGCAAAATGATGGTATTCTTAATATATTATATGTTTTTATGAAATTATTATTATTTAATTAGATATAGATAGAAAATTAACGAATTGAGAAATAAAAATAAAAATTAATTTTCTAATCATTGAATAAGTCATATATAATATAATTCAAATGAGATATTAAGTTTTTATTTGTCCTCCAACATAAACTAAAGAATTATATATAGAGTTCCAAAAATATTTTTTGAAGATAAAAAGATAAGAAAAATAGTTAAAATAACTAAAAATCTATTCAATTTAGATACGGGGACTAGGTGTCACCTAGGCTCCGACTAAGTATTTTAGGCCCTAGGCATCAGTCAAGCGCCTAGCGAATTTTAGAACATTGATGTAGATGACTCGCTTTACCTTAATTTTAAGGTGAAAGGAATTCATCAAAATTTCTGCCATAAAAACTGCATATTTATCATAGATTGAATCGTTCTTTTACATGTAGGTGTGTCTGTGTCAATTTTATATATATATATATATATATATATATATATATATATATATATATATGATACATCTGTGAATAAAATTAATATCATGTGTTTAACTTCTAATTTATTTATTATTATCATAAGTTATTATTTAGAGTATATAGTTCATTGTAGACCCTTCACCCTCATCAAAGATGTAATATATATATATATAGCAGGTAGAATTTAATAAGAATATATCTATATATAATAAAAAAACAAAATTATACTTGAAGGAAATTAAGCAAAACTTTCATTCATATAGTAAGAAAACAAGAAATTTATTACAACTCTTTTTGGAGCAATTTGACAAATTTTGGAAGACGTCTTCAAATTCATCACCAAATTATATGCCCACAAAAATCTTTAATTTCCCCAATTACTTGTTCTTTGTGTCTTTGACTCGCATATCGCATACGTCTTTCTTTACTTAGAAAACTAATTTGTTTTCCTTGGTCAACTTCGTCCAACACCTTTCCACTAATGCCATCAAAATCCTGCAGTTTTCTAACTCGATAAATATCTCAAAAATTTATATGAGATGGTCTAACGGATATATTTCATGACACAGAGTTTCATTATCCATCAACCAAACCAATTTTCACAAACTCATGTGAAATGTGGGTTGTGGAATGTATGGGCCGACCAGTCTCTCGGAAAAATGCAAGACGGTCTCACATGCGTCCTACTCGATGAATATTATGTATAATAGGACTTCCTCATTCTTAAAATTAGACGAGTTATGTTTGTTTTTTTATGTGAAAAAGAATTTTGTTCAAAAATCAATTTTTGATTGATAATGTTTTTAATGGCCTTGTGATAGTTCAAATCAAACTAAATGTGACTGAATAAGCTAGATTTTTAAAAAATGAAGACAAATAAAAAAAAATTAATGGAATAAGTTAAACTTACAAATAAATGGACGCACAAAAGTTGAATTCTATTAAATATGTTAGGCAAATGGATAAATGAAAGAACATAAGTGAAAATTGAGGAGTCATAAAAGATTAAACTTCATTTACTTGATTAAAAAAATATTTTGAAAAAAAAAAGATTCTTTTTTTTAAGATAATAAATTGTTTAGAGAAGCCATGCATTACATGAGTGATCAATAAAGTCTTCGACATTCAAATAGTGCAATGGAGAAGAGATAAATGTACAACTACATGCAAAATAACATGTGCCTAGACCACAAAATTTGATGGCAATTAAATTCTGTCATGTGTGAAATAAATATGATAAATATCAGGTTATATTTTCTACTTAATTTTCAAACTGAATCAAAATATAATACTTAAATTAAATACTTAAATAATTAATATTATAATATATATTTGGATTGACGTATATAGGATAGAATTAATCTATGGATATAATATGAAGATTTCATTTTAGTAATTATTGAAATCAAATATTATTAATTTGATAATTAGCACGAAGATGCTAAATAAATATTAAATCCTCAAAATATAAAATATGGTATTCCAAAACGCTTTAAAATATAAACAAAACTATCAAAAATGAAATACTATCTTATATATTAATTGGAAATAAAACTGTTTATAGAAAACATAGGAAAAAAATTATGACCATGATAATACATACTGTTATATCCTTATCCTGACGATAGGATAAAGAAGGGATTAGAGTACTAACTAAGAAAGAGAGAAAGAGCCGACCTAAAAAGGGTGCTTCGGAATTTACCGATCATTCCTCGTGATCGGCCATTTTCAAACCATTTGTGAGCAGTCTCCGTAAACGACCACCTAAGGACAAACTAATGACCGAACAAAATAGCAAAAGGCCAACCAAAAAAAGAACCTACCGACCAATCACCCGCACCCTTCTAACAACAGCATGGTGGAAGCAGACCCTTTCACCTATTCCTACCAACTACCATAATTAAGCATGGAATCAATCTAGTTAAGAAGGCAATCACATTAAATGCAAGGATGGTTGCTTCCCCAAATCAAGAGAATTATAACCCTGATTCTCTTGTTTCCACATGTAACTATAAATAGAGGTTCATTTATTGCAATGAGGGGTTGGTTGAAGATTGGAAAAAGAAACACATAAGAAATAGACAGAAAATGAGCTGAGCTCTCCTCTGATGTATTATTTCGACCAACCTGATTCAAAGAAATAAAGAAAAGAAGCAAGTGATCTCCATAACAAAAAACTGTCGTATATCTAGAGTTTATATCAACACTTTCTTGATTAACCTCCATAAATTCTATTATATCGATTGTCATTATAATTATATTGATTGTTTGACCATAAAGACGAAGTAGACGTTTTTGGACGTGAAACACATACATACTTTCTAATATACTGAATACACATTGATTTTGTTTTGCATGAAGACATATGTGGTTAATGATGGTAATTAATAAAATACAGTGTTATTAAATTAACATATATAATAATTGATATGTATTTACTGTGGAAAAAATAATATCTTATTCCTCTCAAATATTTCTAATCACCAAACATATTTTCGTTCAAAGAAAGTAAAATTGTTGAAGCATTCTTTTATAAGCTTGTCTTCCGGATTTTGATATGTAGGATGAAACTCCATTTATAAAATCTGCAATAGCATTCACTATAATAACATTATACCTAAATTATATGCATATCTTATGCGCAAAAATTCACGTGAGATCGTCTCACATAACCTTACGTGAGACGGTTGCACTTGTAATAGAAAAATGCATACTTATAGCTGTAAAATACATACTTGAATAAACTTTTATTTATACTCTAAAAAAGCACTTATAGCTGTAAAATACATACTTGAATAAACTTGTATTTATACTCTAAAAAAACATACTTATAAAACACATACTTATAACTGAAAAACACATATTTATATCTGTAAAAGATATACTTGAATCCCGTAAATTTTATAAAGAGTTGGTCTCTTGTAAGACTATCTCACATGCGACATAATTCAAGTATATCTTTTACATGTATAAGTATGTGTTTTTCAGCTATAAGTATGTGTTTTATAGATATATTTTTTACAGTATAAGCATGAGTTATTCAAATATATTTTTTACAGTTATAAGTATATCTTTTTGTGTTATAAGTGCAACATCGCACGGTGCGACGGTTAGACATGAGTTTTTGCCCTTTATAAAATCTAATAAGTAGTATAAGTTTTGTGTTTATAATTTCTAAAATTTAAATTCTAACTCCCCAATGTTGAATTGATAGTTCTGGTCTCACTGTGCTGCTCATTCCTCTCCTATTTATAACTCTTGATTTTCTAACAAATAGTATTATTTAAGCATCTTTCCCCTAATTTTAAATAAAATAAATAATTATATTTCCCCTAATTTTAAATATATAAATATATTTCTCCTAATTTCCTATTCTAGGTCTCAGTAGCATCAGTTATAACAAACTGCAATAATGGTCTGTCTTAGGATAATCATGTCAATGAAAATACGAATTAAGCTACGATCATATAATTGAATTTACTAATTAATGAAAGTGTTGTTTAATTAGTTTTTATCTTTTTGATTTAAAACATTTATTTCCTTTCATGAAATTATTGAACATAAATATGATTAAGTTAGAAACAATTGCATAATTCATAATTATTAGCTTCATAATTACAAGCTAAAAGCTTGAGGGTTTTTGATTGTCAGGACAATTACATGTCATGTTAATAATTATCACGCTAGCAATACTAGGGATAAAGTTATCACTCATTCACTCGTGATATGTATTAAGTGAGAGTAATTTTATTTCGCCTTGTACGAATTATCACATTTATCAATAGTGATAATAGTTGCTTGAATAGTACGTTTTTATTAATTAATTAGACCAACTCTCAATCCACATATTAATATCATGATTATTTGTTACATACTCCCTCCATTCAAAATAAATATTGTTATAAAATTTATTTTCTAATTAAATGTCATTTAGCGATTTTGCCATTTTTCTCTTAGATTTATAATAATGGGTCCGGTTATCCACACCCCAAGAACTACTAAACACACCCCAACTCAAGTGTTACACATATGATATAGTTATATGAAGAATTCTATAAGATCTCATAACAAATACGACTGAAACTTTGTCCATCCTAAATATGGACATCCTAGTCCAAACACACCCTTATTTTAAATTGGATGGAGTATTAAACTATGAATTTATTATAGGGTGCGGCTATCCACACCCCAAGAACTACTAAACACACCCCGACTCAAGTGTTACTGTTGTTGTGAAATTCTCAATAAGGATATCTTTTTTATCAAAATAAAATAATACAATATCATTCACTTTTTCTACAATTTTAAATGTGATAATAACATCTTAACTATAATTTTGACCTATAAATCTCAAAGCAAACACAATTTATCAAAATTCACTTATTTCATAATCAACTTAATTCAAACCTGCAAAATCCACTTATGCTCGATTCCAAATATACTCTTAAATTTCTTAATTTTAAACTTATCTATTTAATTTTTTTAATATTTATCCACACAAGATTCTATGAAATAATGGAATAAAGTTTCATTGTAAAATGAAGGAAAGAAAGAAATAATCATGTTAATTTAAAAATGTATGAGAGATGATAAGAGCATTTTTGTCCAATTTTATCAATATTATCTAAAAAAAATTTATTCGGTTTTTATATTCTTTAATTTATGATTAAAACTTCAAAGTGATGTTTATTTTGAATCAAATGAAATATTATACTATGAATTTATTATAAATGATAATTTTAATTGAGCCCATCTCGACCCAACGAATTAATTGATCACTACATAAATTTAAATCGTAATATATGGATGACATGCAACCTGAGCTAGCTTTAGTATAATGTTATGATATATGGACGGTTTGCCATATCAAACTGGCATAATAAGGACTTTAAATAAATAAATAATGATAAATTTGTCTTATACCTAATTTTTTCTCTTTTTTTCATTTTTGTTAACTATACCTTTCTTCAATTATGGATATAAATAATTAAAGTGGTATGATGTGTGTTTGGATGTTTCAAACTAAATAATACGATATGTATGTTTCTATTGGTATGAGATATGAGTTATACGAGATATGAGTTATACAACCTTAATTCATATAGTAAGGATTGATTTGAATGGAACGGTCGGATTTTATTGATACGAAATAGGATGGTATGATCTGAATTCTAATAATACAACATGGTACCGTAAGCGGTATGGATAAAAGTATATAAATGTTTAAAATTGATTAAAAAGAATGAATTCTAAGTTAGGATAAAAACATTAAAAAATTAGGAAAAAAAGAATCTATCGTAAATGACTTGGACAGAAAATATTCACAAAAGCTCACTTATTAATTCATACCCAAATCAAGTGAGTAATATTCTCAACGCCACAAATTAAATAATCCACTGTATAATTTATTTTGTGTTATTTTCAGCAAAAGAAACAATAGAACTATTGAGAAGGAAAATTTTAAAACTAAAAGAAACATCCCAGGAATCCTGCTTTCAAGGGGAATTGAAGAGGATTATATTTGCATATATATTCACTGAATATTAAATTTTCTGTAATTACTCATTTAATTCTAGATGGAAAAATTTAATTGCTTGGAAATTTTATCTCTAGCTATAGATATTTATACAAAAGAAAAGTTAAATGAATTCTCATGAATTGTTCTTAATTAGCTAGCTACAGATATTTATTTATAATGCATATTAATAGTTAAATTTTATCTTTATAACAAACAACCTTTTTTTCATATATCATGAGAACAACAAATATCTAATTTTACATAAACATCCATTAATATACAATAATATTGAATCGATAATCATATTAATTATAGTTAAATTGAATATTCAATTTTGTTCTAATTAAATTTAACTAACTAAAGGAAATGGTCTCTTTGCTTTCCCACATGGAAAGAATTGGTTCGAATATAGATTTATCTTTATATCCAAGTATTATCCCAAAAAAGTAATATTTGGACATTTAATTCACGCCCCAAAATCTTTCATACAAAAATATCAGAGTTTTACTTGCGGGTGTGAAGAAAGAATGGGGAAAAAAAAGACGTACATGAAATAAAATAGAAACATTTGAAAATAGGAAAGAGACGATTTTACAAAATATAAATCCCCGACGTTAAGCCGAAATAAAACATTAACATACCAGCGGAAGATACATCAGGATCCATCATCCCAAAATCAACACAAGATTGTACTTTACAAAACGAGTTTTACAAAATCATTATTTAACTGTTGTGAACCAACAAACTTAAAATACAACAGCCTAGATAGAGCACCATCATCCCTCTCTCTAAGGATCACCCTGCTCGTCATCACCTGTAACGTGAGTTACAGAATAGGGGTGAGTGCGTTGAATACACTCAGTGGGGATGAAATCCACCTCTTATAACATTTGATGGATAAATGAAACAGAATATACCAAATCAGCACCTAGGCACAACACGTAAAATGCACAGCACGTAATTCATAACACATCCTCAGGTGCGGGTATTCCCCGACTTACCCCTACGAATCTCAGGTACGGGAATCACCCGACCCTACATATCTCAGGTACGGGAATCACCCGACCCTATTCATCTCAGGTACGGGAATCACCCGACCCTACATATTTCAGGTACGGACATCGTCCGACCCTACGGAACCTCAGGTATGGGAATCACCCGACCCTACATATCTCAGGTACGGACATCGTCCGACCCTACGGAATCTCAGGTACGGGAATCACCCGACTCTACAACATCTCGGGTATGGGTATCTCCCGACCCTACGGAAATCTCAGGTGCGGGCATCTCCCGACCCTACATAGGAATGAATGTGGACCCACGTCCTTTCACAGTATAACATGTACATGTAATCATAGCATATAATCACAGCATTTAGTATTCCGCCAATCATGCAGTAAATAGGGAAAACTGTAAACAGATAAAGAGATAGAAATTACCCCCACCTTGTTCGGTGGTTACCACGTGAGTAGCTAGAACCGAAAGTTTGATAACCCAACACCTCACAACTTAGTCCAACAAGTAGCCTACATAAGTTATATCGTTTCTTAGATCCTTAATAACGTATAATTAAAGCTGTAAAGAGTTCCGGCGGAGAAACGTTCGTTAACGATACGATGGATCGAACATACGGCATTGCGTGCTCCGGGGCTCGCGAGCACCCGGCGTCGGGCGAAAACGAACCCGACGGCTCGCGCATCACCTGGCAGCTGCCGAGTTTCCTCAGCCACCCGGTCCTCGTCGCCCGTGCACGCTAGACCCCCGGCGCTCGCGCCCGCGCGCACCCGGCACGCACCCGAGGCACACCCGACACGCACCGACACCCGACCCGACGCACAACCCGGCGCGCGCCCGATGCCCGACCCGACGCACAACCCGACACCCGACCCGACGCACAACCCGGCGCGCACACCCGGCACCCGACCCGACGCACACCCGACACTCCACCACCAGCACCACTGCGGCGACGGCGGAAATTAAAAACGTAAAAAAAAAAAAAAAAAGAGAACTTACGTGTTCGCGTCGCGAGCGTCGCTCGGGTCGTCGGCTTGGAAAACGTATAAGTTTTGAAAATTATGAGCCCCTATTTATAGATTTTGGAATTTACCTTTTTACCGTTGAAAAGTTACTATTTACCAAAAATATCTCAATTTACCTTTCATTAAAATATTATTTTTATTTTTACATTTTACCAAAACTTTACCCTTTCCTTCGTCAGTCGAGCCACGGGTCTCCGATTGACCCCTAGTTTGTTTCTATTTTCTCGTATTTCCGATACAAATCTCTTGGTAAAATCATATTCTAGGTTCCATGTCACGAAAAATATACCCATCTAAAACTTAAACCGGCGTTAACCAAGTATCTAAAACGCACGTACTAAATTAAACAGTCAAAACATACGCACAATTATTAAGTCAGGGTTCAAATATTTAATTATTCAATTATGCTCATTTTGATCTGGGGCGCTACAAATTAATAAAATTTTAATAAGCAAATCAAATAAACTCGAAATAAGTATGAATATTCAAAGTTAAGATCGCCTGTTTATATATATCACTAAATTCAGTGCGACATCTGATAATGAAACTTAATTAATTAAATTATATTTGGTCAAGTACTATAAAAGCATATCGGATAAAGTATCTATCTGTATTGTCTTAGCTTAAAAGGAAAATTTTAATTAATTTATTATGTATTAACCTTATATATCATCATATATCTTAATTAATTCCCTCGTACATACATAACCCTTATCAATAACTAAACATAATTAAGCATGTAAATATTAAACCAAATATCATTCTATTTTTAATCAATAAATAATTCATAAATATTTAGGTGAGAAGAATTAAGTACGTGAGTAGTTGGTATCATTGAGCTTTTCATTTATGTTTGTCACATGCTATTTTATCTAGCATTTCCTCCTATTTCCCAATCAATCTCACATGAGGAAATACAACTAGGTTAATAAATGCAATAAATATATATCCATATATATTATTTGCATATATTTGGCGACATGATATAACTTTAAATGATATAACTTTAAACTATGAGATCACTATTCAGAAGCAATTATTGTTAAAACAAAATAAAACTTAATTATAGACATAGCATAGTCCCGTGACCCGTCCTTGTCGAAGCTCTTATATAGGCAAAAAAATTGCATAGTACTTGCATATAATTAGATATGCTTTTTTAAAAAATAAAAATAATTAGATGCTTAATTAGGTAGGTTTGCTTTAATTTGAATAGAATTATGAGAAATTTGGATAACACCTCAATCTATATTTTCTTAAAAAAATTACACCCTTCAATTTTTTGGACCACGTTGCCATTACTTTTATTTTAAAATGGCTTTTAGGATTTAAGAGAGAGAGAGAGAGAGAGAGAGAGATTGAAACCCCTAATTTCGTGAGCTTTTCTCTCCAACCACAACATACAACTGCAATATTGTTTGTCACCGTTAATTAATTGCTTAGGAAATAAATATCTGTTTTGATTATGTAAATATCAATTGAAATATGATTTGATTTTCAATTTGGAATTTTTTTTTTTCCAATTGCAACTAAAAATTTATTGAGTGAGTCTTGACTAAAACCGTTTTACAGATTTCATTCCGTGAGATGAGTCAGGTCGATTGGATATAAAAAATTATG
Source organism: Scutellaria galericulata (assembly GCA_946896805.1). NCBI lineage: Eukaryota > Viridiplantae > Streptophyta > Magnoliopsida > Lamiales > Lamiaceae > Scutellaria > Scutellaria galericulata. The sequence continues at coordinate 14,122,514 of OX335789.1, forward strand.
TAATATTTTGTGTGTGTTAAGTAATATTTTTCTATATATTAAATAATACTTATGTAATATATAATATTTATATACGTATATAATACAAAAGTATTACTTAATATATAGAAAAATATTACCTAATATAAACAAAGTATTACAAGTTGCAGAACTCAAGCACAAGGGAGAAATCATGGAGGATTCGCATGTTTTTTTAAAAATCCGACTCGATCCAATTCAGGTCATATAATACAAAAGTATTATCTCAGATACAGAAAAATATTATCTGATACATATAAAAGTATTATATATTTTTTTATAATCTGACTCAATTTAAAATACATTCTATAATACAAAATAGGGTAAAAAACGATTTCTCATCCCAACTATGCCCGATTTTACATCTTCTGGTAAAAACTTTAAAATGTTGCACCGTACTGACTGAACTTTGCACAATTTACAATCTACGATATTCCGATCATTTTTTCCGGCCAACACACACACGTGCTCGGCACATGATTTCATTAAGGACATTTATGTCTTTTTAAAGTTTATACCAGAAAGTGTAAAATCGGGCATACTTCAGATGGGAAATCGTTTTTTACCCTTTATTTATTATACATTTTATTTTATTTTTTTGAATTAGGTTAAATATTATATGTAATGTGTACTACATGATTTATTTGAAAGGGAAGAAATGAATTAATATACTAATATATGATATTCATAACGATATTCTGGCTTGTAAAACTATAAAAATGTAATATATTTTAACCCAAATCTTAACTCGCAAGTTTGGTTTCCCAATTCTGAGCTCACATTGGGTGGTCTAACTAATGTTCGATGAGTTTTCTAATGTTGATCCATCTTATAAAATTATATTCAATTAGCGATTCATAATGTTTATTTTGTCCAAATTAATCCTATATTCTACGAATTCATATTGAATATAATAAGTTTGAAATAAACACAACATACAAATAATAAACAAAAAAATACATATTATATGAATTCATAGTGATCAATATAATAAGTTTGAAATAAACACAAAATACAAACAATAAACAAAAAAAATAGTATTTTCCCAATTCATATAATATGTATATTTTTTTTATTATTTATATTTTGTGTTTATTTCAAACTTATTATATTCAATATGAATTCATAGAATATGGAATGAATTTGGACAAAATAAATGAATTGAATCGATGATTGAATATAATTTTATAAAATGGATCAACATTAGAAAATTCATCAAACACTAGTTAGGCCACCCAATGTGAGCTCAAACTTGGGAAACCAAACTTGGGAGTTAAGATTTGAGCTCAAATATATTACATTTTTATAGTTTTTACAAGCCAGAATATCGTTATGAATATCATATATTAGTATATTAATTCATTTCTTCCCTTTCAAATAAATCATGTAGTACACATTACATATAATATTTAACCTAATTCAAAAAAAATTAATATAAAATGTATAATAAATAAAAGGGTAAAAAACGATTTCCCATTTGAACTATGCCCGATTTTACACTTTCTGGTATAAACTTTAAAAAGACATAAATGTCCTTAATGAAATCATGTGCCAAACACGTGTGTGTGTTGGCCGGAAAAAATGATCGGAATACCGTAGATTGTAAATTGTGCAAAGTTCAGTCAGTACGGTGCAACATTTTAAAGTTTTTACTAGAAAATGTAAAATCGGGCATAGTTGGGATGAGAAATCATTTTTTACCCTACAAAATATTATTTAATATATAGAAAAGTATTACCTAATACAAGATATTACCCGATCCAATTCATTTCACAAAATGGGATCTGTAAAATTGTCTCAACCAATACTTTTCCAAATTTATTTTATGCTATAGTTAAAAATATTTTGGTTAATGTAGTGATTATTGTTGAGCGAAGATAAAGAAAAATCATAACATAGTCAATTAAAGCAATACTTTGTTTTATATTAAATAGAAAGAATGGGCATAATTAATTAATTAGTGGACGACGTGGGAACTAAATGAAAGAAAAGGAATTTTATATATATATATATATATATATATATATATATATATATATATATAATGATCCCCTGCCGCCAACCATCGGCATGTATTAATATATCAACCGCTTATATATTAAGATTTCATCACTTTAAATATTGTGATTTAAATGATTGTATTGAATTTGTAATATATTAATTATGACACATTAATATATGTTCATGGTGGGCATTGGGTATGATAAGAGATCTGATATATATAAACCTGAGGAACTAAATAAAAGAAAAGAAATAAAAATAAAAATATAATATTTATAAACATGTCCGTTGAGTTTGAATGTAGCCTTAAAATTTTCGATTCTCACACCAACATAATTCATTTGCAGTAAATATTATTCTTGCCACGCTAAAATTTAGTTGTTGTAGTGACGTGATTTGATTGGAGTTTTTTACTATTAATTTGTTACCATTATTTTCTAATCTTTTTTTAGCTATATGAATTGGATCGAGCATTTGAAACATAATATTTGAAATAAATTCATTTCAAATCCATTTTAATTCAAAATCCATTAAAATTGCTCAAAAATCCATTCAGAATGAAAGTATGTAGTCGGTAATGAATTTCGAATATCCATATCAATCCAAATGTCATAAATCATGAATTTGCTAATGAAATTTAAATCCTTCCTTGAATGTTGAATTCTTTAAACCTAAAGAAAAAATAGGAATAGGAAAAGTAAACCAACCACTTCATAATTCTCGAGATTTAATTACACTTGTATTGTACCACATGGTCACTTAATTCTAGTTGCTCAATTGTTATGAATATTGAAGAAATCTGAGCAGCCAGACAACTGTCCAATTGAATGCATTAGAACTACCCATCCCACTTGCTTTTCTGTTGTTCTTAATGGTACTGTGTTGTCCACAATTCCCTATTAAAACCCCATCACTCCAACTATATTTTTTACCCACATTTCCAAAACTTTGAGTTTTTGGGTGTTCCCTTGACCTAAAACAAGGCCTTTGTCTTTCCTTCCATGGCTTCCCTTTATAGTCAAATTATTTTGGCCTTGTTTTCGGCCACATTGCTCGTCTCCACGCACGTCGAGGCCCGAGCACTTTTCGTGTTCGGAGACTCCCTCGTCGATGCTGGCAACAACAACTACTTGGCCACCACTGCTCGAGCCGATGCTCCGCCCTACGGCATTGACTACCCGGGCCGTAGGGCAACCGGCCGCTTCTCCAACGGCTATAATATCCCTGATCTAATCAGTCAGTATTCAATTTTTTTTATTGTATATCTTATATTTTATTTTATCAATGTACGTTACGTGACATGTATAAGTAATATTTTGGTAACATTGTGGCTAATAATTGGTGCAGGTCAAAGCCTTGGTCAAAGTGAATCACCATTGCCATACTTGAGTCCAGCACTTAATGGGCCAAGACTACTAAATGGGGCCAACTTTGCTTCTGCTGGAGTTGGAGTTCTAAATGACACTGGAGTTCAGTTTGTAAGTACATTTGATAATTGGTTGATTAACCATCTTGATTATGCTTTTCTTGTTTGGATTTTAGTTAATAATTAATTATACAAGATATTTTGTTTCATTTTGTGATTTATATATATCTTCTATTTCTTGTGCACGTATTAAATGATAGTATAATTATACACGTTTGTCTGCCAAAAGTGTTAAAATACCACATGCAGCAAACAGTGCCATTTGCTTTTATTTATTGAACAAGACATTTTCTAACTCTAATGTAAAAGGCAAAAGTATATCGGGTAATGTATAAGTTGAAAATATTTAGTGTGGACCAATGTGTAAAAAGATGTTGGTGAAGTTTAAATGATTTCAAATAGGGCTCATGTAAGATAAACCCATAATCTACGTATGAATTTGTTAAACTAAGTTTAATTTGGTGGTAATATGAATGTTTAAAAAAATTATATACGTAAAACTGTATTACATGTAAATGATTTTTCAATAGTGTGTGAACATATGTTATTTTGAAAAATAAAAAATAAAGTTAGTCTCACATAAATATATAGGCCAGAGTGAAAAATACTCGTTTTCAAAAATTTAAATACTAATTAAAATGAAAAATAAAATATCTTTTGGAAATGAAATGAATGAACTCTAGGTAGATAGTGGAAACTTTAGCCGGACCAAACCAATCACATAAAGCGTGTATTACACTCGCCATGTGGTTGGTTTTTAATCCAACAAACCGGCCAATCACATAGTAATACCAGCAATAATGTATACTTATTTAAACTTAATTTGATCTCTTTTATTTTAAATTATGTTCATATTGATATTGTATTCCACTATTACATTTATCATTAATATCACATGATATGTATTGAATGTAATAAATTGGGAGATAAAAATACATATAATTAAAAAAACTCGATTAGAACTTAAACTACATTCGATTTAAAAAAGACATTCCTGAATTATTAACAAATGACACTATATACCTTTAAAGAAGAGCATTTCATTATTCATTATAGACAAATTGAACAAACAAGAACATATATATATATATATATATATTTTTTTTTTTTTTGAATTGATTGGAATTGTAAAAATTGCATTTGCAGGTGAATATAATCAGAATAGGGCAACAACTGCAATATTTCCAGCAATATCAACAAAGGGTGAGTGGATTGATAGGACCAGAAGAAACCCAAAGACTAGTAAACCAAGCATTAGTTCTCATCACTTTGGGAGGCAATGATTTTGTCAACAACTATTATTTGGTCCCTTTTTCTGCGAGATCGCGTCAATTTGCTCTCCCCGATTACGTTCCGTATGTCATCTCAGAATATCGAAAAGTTTTATTGGTAAGAACTATATTTATTAATTTCTTACGAATTTTATTAATTTTTTCACTTATAATCTCGAATATAAATGATAACTATGTTTTTTAAGCCCTAAATATGGAGGAAATGATTATTGGACTCCCATTAAATTGCCTATCCTTGGGCATTTATAAACCGGAAATTTGTTTGAATTTTTATTCTTTTTATTAAATCATAGAAGCATGTACATTTATTTAGGACAAACAAGCACACCAAAAAGTAAAGTAGACAGACAAGTAAATGTGCATGACAGAATTGTTGGTGGTTGTAGGGAAATAAATGTAGACTTAATTCCACACCCCAAATATCATGACTCATTTCAAGTTTTAAAATCATTTTTTTAATTATCATGATTTACAATTTATTCCCACAATTTTAAAAATCCATTCAATTGTAGTTCAATTTCATCAAATTCATACTTTCCGGTGATCTAAAAATGACGTGGTGACACGTGTCAAATTATTATTGATCGGCACATATCAACACAACCCTTTTAGGTCACTGTACAGCCCACACACATGATAGTTTCCGACGAAATTCAAACTTTTCGGCGAAAATTGAATCGAAACTAAACAGACTCTTAAATTGTAGGACTAAATTGAAAAAAAAGGTGATATTTATGAAACTAAAATCAGAAAGCAGTATACAGGTAGGACTATCCACACACCAAAATTACTAAACACACCCCAAAAATGAATTTTGTATACCTTTGATTTTTAAAAATTCGGGATGTGTTTAGTACTATGGACATGGACGAAAAAATGATTTAAACCTTAATAATCACGCCTAAAAAGGAAATTTCTAAATATTTATTTGGATGGATGCAGAGGTTATATGAATCGGGAGCAAGAAGGGTATTGGTGACGGGAACTGGTCCACTGGGGTGCGTACCAGCGGAACTGGCGCAGCATAGCAGGACCGGTGAGTGTGCACAAGAGCTTCAAAGAGCAGCAGGGATGTTCAACCCACAGCTCACAGAGATGTTGCTTTCACTAAACTCAGAGCTCAACGAGAATGTGTTCATTGCTGCAAACACACAGCTCACACACTACGACTTCATCAACAATCCCCAGGCATTCGGCTTCGTCACGTCCAAGGTTGCATGTTGTGGACAAGGTCCCTACAATGGCATCGGTCTATGTACACCGCTCTCCAACTTGTGTCCCAACAGAGACATCTATGCTTTCTGGGACCCATTCCACCCCTCTGAGAGAGCTAACAAGATCATCGTTCAACAGATCTTGACCGGATCGCTTGACTACATGAACCCCATGAATCTCAGCACCATCTTGGCCATGGATTCTCAGACATGATCTCGTTTATGTTTTCAGAGAATGAAACAAATTATCTTGATTGGTGGGTGGTTCACTTTGATAGATTTGTTTTTTTTTTTTTGTCTTTGACAGTAATTGTTTAAGATATTTTTTTCTTTTTGGGGTTTTGTGGGTTTGAAGAACTCTTATATTATCCTTTTTTGTAATAATTTCATCTTTCTTATTGTTTGTCTTTTTGTCACTTGAATCTTTTGGAAACATCAAATTCTTTTCTTTTATGTGCTTTTATATAGAGAAAGTAATACAGTGATTAGTGGCCTATGTTTCATTTCATTAGATTAGAAGTGTACATGGTTTAGGTGAACTTGAGGAATTAAATATAAGTTGTTGAAATATTTAAAAAACAAAATAGTAGTAGGTTAATGACGACAATTGTTTTATTACAATGAACAAATAATTAATAACTTACCTTTTTTTTGTTTTTTTTTTAAATTAACTAAACTCTTAATATCTCGTGCACTGAGCAAATAATAAATTCGATATCAAAATATAGGTAAACTGAAAAAGAATATATTTTACCAAACACATATAAATGAATCTTTTGAAAACCAGTTCTCATTTTTAGTTTTTTGGGACAAAATTGATATATCTCAGTACAATTTTCAACATAAGAAACTACTCCTTAATCTTCCAAAATCCTACCAAAAGATTTCTCAGAGTAGTTTGATATAGGAAAAGTGTAAAATATCAACGAATACTTTCGTTTTGACTTTTGGTACCGATTGATAATCTTCGAGTCACGTATTCGACCTAAATTAGATAAACTAAATAGATTTAATCGTAACATATACTGGTAAAATAAAATATGAAGAAAAAAAAAAACACCATTGCAAATACAAAGTCCAGACTGAAATAAAGACAATTTCCAATCTTTCAATAAGAGAAATATACACACAGTATCAGAACAAGTCAATTTCAGTTCTTCATAAAATTAATCTAGAAAACATATGGAATCAAAGCTTTAACATTGTTGGGGAAATTCTCAAACTTGGAAAGGTACCAGTTTCTGGTGGAATGGCTTCTTCCAAGCAAGTATAAAGCTACTCCGATAGCAGACATGTAGGATAATATCGTTTGTGAGATGAACGATATTCCGACGAACATGATGATTTCGAAAAGGTAATGAGGGCATACGACCAAATTGAATAGACCCCCTCGTGGAATCTTGTACCCTTTATCGTCGTTCTTCTGCCTGAGCTTCGATAGGAGGAAATGGTGATAGAAGTTTCCAAAGATTCCGATCAAGAATGTTGTAAGGCCGAGATACTTGAGATCAATGGAAGGCTCCGGAAGCCCTTCTGTTAGGTGGTGAAAATAGAGCATGCTCACAGAAGCTGCGCAGTAGGAGGTTGAGATGATAATCACGCTGTCGAGGACGATAAAGCCACTGAATTTGTGGAGGAATAAAACCTGCACAATTCGAGTAACTGATAATTCAGAAACGCAAAAATTCATGTAAGACTGTCTCACATGAGACCTTACGTGAGAGTTGAGACAGACCGATATCGACCATGTTGAATAGGTTGACGTTTTGACTGATCCATATGAATTCCGTTTTACATAAGTCTCACGTGAGACCGTCTCACATTAGACCTACTCATTTAGAAAAGCATACAAATATATAGAATATTTTGGAATGGCTTATTGTCATCAATATTTTGGCAATGAATAGAATGATAAAAGACAATATGGGTATGTTTGGATTGGACTTGGTCTATCCGGATTTTGGATCGGCTCAATCCAGATCATGTTTGTTTTTGGGATTTACGAAATCCTATAATCATTGGAGAAGACAAACCACATGATAAGAATAAGGTCAAGTAATTCAGAAAGATGACATGGAAACAGTGCTTTCATGTCAAATGAACTAAGGTTGTGTCTGGATTGTCTGATTTGAAATTCAGAATTTGAAAGAGGATGGATTTCAAATACTCGCAAATCACTCAAAACTAGTTTTCCATTCTACAAATCTCTTCCATCCAAACAATACCAATTAATTTGCAGATTTCAATCTCATCGCAATGTAAAAAAAACTGCACGGAGATACATCGACACTGGTACACATAAACGGGGAAGGAGCAAGAGATATGCCCTACTCTGTGACACTGTTTGATTCCCATAAACAGAAAAGTCTTTAGCTGCATTAGTTAAGTGAATGCAATATGCAATGCAAAAAGGAAAGATCTTAGAGCAAAGGAGTGAAATCTATAGCCATTTTGCAAGATTAAGAGTTCAGTCAAACATCCTATTTAGAGGCAATCACATAAATCATTGAAATCATCATTAAATAACTAATTTCAAGATAACTAGAAATCACACTTCAAAGTACAAACATAGTCTTGAAACCATGACAAAGTCAACTTTCATTTATATCATTTTCTAATGATCAAACAGAGTCAATAAAACCGGTTAGGTCACTATTGATTCCAGCTAACAAAAGCAAGTTGATCTCAAAGAAACAACAACAAATTGTCAACAAATTCTCAAAGAAAGTACTTCAAAAAAACGATTGCCTAGATATTATTGTAATGACTTCTTAATGTAATTGTCAACTCTTACCATCCACTGTTTCTGGAACAATATATTTTTTGCCGGATTTATAACTGAAGTTAAGTGACAATCAAGAAACCGAAATATACACATGATAATACTCCCAAAGAAGAACTTCCCAAAACATTTCAATGTTACGGTTTTTATAAGCTCACGTAACTGAAAAACGAGCACGAATGATCAAAAAAACCGATAGTGGTGTGCACAATGATCTTGTTCAGAACTACAACAAAGGGGCATAGGAAAACATAACAAATTGTTCCAAAGAGAGAAAATTTCCTTGTCTATGATCACATTCTTGACTAATACAGTCCAAAAAACCTTCAAATTCACTATAAATTAAATTAGATTATTATCACAAATGACATACAAATTTCATTAACATGAAGAATTAAGAACAGATATCATAACCAGAACTGATAACTCAACCAAAATCAAGTAATTTCACTAATCAAGAACAGATTAATGATGAGACAAAAAATAAAAGGCAGAGAGAGAAAGATGAATACCTCAAGATCCCTTTTGAGGAAATGAAAAGTGAGAGCAGATTTCAACATCAGAAACCTAATCCCACCATTTGGGAAGAGCCAAAACGAAGAAATGCATGCAAATAATGCTGGGGTGTACAGAATAAGCATTCCAATCTTGCTCGAAAGCAAAGATTTTGCAGATTTCTTGGAACCAGAATTCCAGAATTTGGAATACTGAAGTTGCTTCCCAAGAATTTCAGAGAAACCCAAAGAGAGCAGAGACATAAAGGTGACCACATAGAAAGCCTTTCTGTAGATTGATAAGGGTTCTTGGTATACACAACCTTCAACAATTTCTGCAATCATCTCTCTCTCTCTCTCTCTCCAAAATTGATCCCACAAAAAAAACAAAGTGAGAAACTATATAAATTGGAATATTCAATGTGAGAGCAGAATGCAGTGTGAAGGAGCAATGCCGCCAACCGTTTGTTTCTACTCTAATATTTTGTTCATTCCATAAATGTGAGTCTATCTATATTGAATATTAAAAGGAAGACCGTTGGCAAAATTATAAAAATGACACTTTTTCGTCTAAAAATGTAATATTAATAAAAAAAATAAAAAAAATTGTAAATTGTACTTAATAAGCTATTCTCAAATCTACGTAAAACTAAGAAATGAAAAAAAAAATAGTGATTTTTCAACAAAATAAAGATATATAGAAAATGAAAAAAGAAACATGATATACAAATATTAGATATAATGAAACTAAAAAATGAAAGAATACAAGATTTTGCTAAACATTCAAAGATAGAAAAATTCTTCTAAATTAGACTGTCTCATATCTTCATCTTTAGAAAGATATAATGTTTTGAGAAAAATATTATAAACAAACTTTTGGTACAAATTATTATGGTTAAAATCCAACAACAAATATGGCAACCCGTGCAACACACGGGAGAAATACTAGTTCATAACTAACTCATCTATATATATATATATATATATATATATATATATATATATATATATATATATACACTTTTTATAAAGTAACATATCGATTATAAAATGAGAATATTACCACCTAAACCATTTCTTTTATTTATTATATTTTATTAAATTTATTTCTTTTTTAATTATTTCTAATTATTTAAATCGATGTTTTTTTTATGAACTACGAGAGTGGAAGGGAGGAAGACAAAAATACTAGAAATTTTATGTGATTCAGTTTCGAACTCTAAATGTTAGTCACAATTTGTAATTTTATAAAATTAAGGTATCACTTAAGTTACTAGGCTTGTGAACCACTTATGAAATATATAATTCGATGTATTTTACATTGATTTAACAGTAACACTAATTATTAGAATAATTAAGCTAAACAACCAAATCTTAATTTAGATGTGTATCATTCAGTTTATGATATTTTGGTTTAAATTAAATCACAACTTTTTTTTTGGAATCAAATAATAGCGTACTAACAATTGCACTTCTTGTTAATTTCATATAAAGATACATAAAATTATATTTAAAATATATATTCATATTTCGATAACCGATGGTAATTATATGTACGCAAAAACTTCTGTGTTCCCGGGACACGGATCTTTAGATCAAACCCAACCTGCGACATGCGCCCCACACGCACTCACGTGTCCTGGACGCGTGTCACGGATCTGTAATGCCTTTTCAGGTATCCACATGTATACCTTCAAGATATACATGAATACCTCACATTGGGCGCGCACCTCACAAGTCGCGCGCCCACGCCGTGTGCACCTTCATCTGAAATAGGTGTGATACTTTTATGGGCGCACCTTCATCTGAAATAGGTGTGATACTTTTATGGGCGCACCTTCATCTGAAATAGGTATGATACTTTCAAGGTATCTCATGGATATTTTGATGGTATACATGTAATACCTTGAAGGTATACATGTGATACATTTTTTGTATATATGAAGAAAAAAAAGGGAGCGAAAAAAAAAAATTAAGTAGTATATATACACGGGTAAGGGACTCCCTGGGACGCAAGAGATACACCCTTATATGTACTTAAATCTTCTTCAAATCCTAATGATTTTTAATTTTTTTTACAAATTGCATCCTAAATCCATCTAAAATGACTCAAATGTGTGTGTAAATTTGAAGGGTCCATAAACTGGATCATGTGTACAGGTTGGTTTTTCGTCCTTATCTTAGCCTACTTTTATTTTATCTTTTCAGATTAGATCTTATCCTTTTGTTTGTCAATTTCATATTAATTTGTATATCATTACTGCTGTCCGAGTTAATATTTAATTAGGGTTTTGTTTGGTTTATTTGAGAAAGCTACGATAAGTATTTCTCACGAGTTATTTGATGGATTGGCGATAATTAATAAGTAAATAATCTTAGAAAGCGACATAAATTTATACCCTTAGATCAACTTCATTTATATACGTTTAGACTTTAGACTAATTATGTAAATAAGCAGATACATACTCTCTCACTTGTTTTATATATGAATCAATATATAATAATTCTCAATAATATCAAACAATCTAAAAAAATATAAGGAATTAGAGCCGTGAGATCGTTGGGAAAATTAAATCTTCGAACTTAGTTTCATACCATTTTCGAGTGGCGTAACTTTTTCCCATTAAGAAATAAAATGCAAGGGCATAAATGCATATCCTCTCTTTTATACGAAAGAAGAAAAAATTAAAATTGTGAAGCCAATTAATGAATAAATACGTTGAAATCTCTTACAGAAATGGAAGGTGAGAGAAGAAGGAAGCAAAAGTAAATCTTAAATCATCTCAAAGTGGGAAAAGGACCAAAGAGAAAATTCCAGCAAGAATTAATGCGCGCAGGTGTGTGTATGCCACAATCATTCCTGATTTACTTCCAACCTCAACTTTCTCATCATTTTTTTTCCCAACATTCATCAGTTTAGAACATATATAAGTTTTTTTTTCCCTAAATTAAATAATTATGAGCATTGAAAAACTTTGAGTAAAGCAAATGGTTTCAAGTTGTATGTCTTGCTTGTCTACTTTCTTTTGTGTAGCTTTTAGGCCTTGAGAGATGAATTTCCTAATTTTTAGGCTTCAATTTCCTAACTTTTAGGTTTTGAGTGATGAATTTTCTATATGTTAGTTATATTTATATGAGGGATTTAAAATTTATGATAGCAAATTTATTAATGATGGTTGGATAAATATGAATTTGAAATCTAACATTTTCATTTTGAACTAATTTTTGAGTAATATGAGTGGGTTTCAAATCCACTCCAACTCAAATCGAACTAAAATTCATTCATTTCAACTCAATAAACCAAACTATTTAATATTCAATTTGAGATTGTTTTGTTAAAAATCTGTTTGATTTTTATTTGATAGATATATCAAACAACTTTGAACATACTTTAGCGTTTGACAAAATCTAAAGCTCGACTCTAACTCAAACTTGATAACAAGTTTAAAAAAAAAAAGATTAAATAAGTATATAAAATCACATTGTTCAACCTCGATGATTAATTATTAAACAAACTCAAATATAATTTATGAACTTCGATAACATTTCTAACAAACTCGAACAATTGTTCATTCGACTCAACTCATTCATTTACAACCCTAATCATACATACGATAACATCAACATAAAATAATCTAAAAAATATAAGGAATTAGAGCCTTGACATCCTTAGGAAAATCTTCAAACTTAGACTCGTACCATTTTAGAGTGGCGAAACTTCTGCCCATGAGATAGAAAGTTACCCCGATTGTAAACGAGAACGAATAGAGTGTTTGGGAAATAAAAGAGATCCCCCAAAACCCAATAATCTCGAAAAAATAGTGAGGACAAATCACAACAGAAAAGAGACCGTCTTGCGGAATCTTGTACTGTTTTTCACCTTTGGTTCTAAGTTTCGATAGAAGATAATGGTGATAGAAATTACCACCAATTCCGATCAGAAATGTGAAAAATCCGACGTATTTGAGATCAATAGATGGTTCAGGAAGTTGTAGCATCAATTGTTGAGTGTACATTATGGTTGCTGAGTAGAGGAAATAACTGAGGGAAATGGTGATCATAGCTTCCACTTCCATTGATCCAGAAAATTTATGAACAAACAACACCTATTCAAGAAAATAAAACAAGTAATTTATAGATTATACTTGGAGATTAATTAATCTTCCTATGTAAAACTTGGACTTAAGGTTTATTTTTTATTTTTTTTAAACTTGGACTTAAAGGTTTATTTACTTTTTGACACAAACTATGAATATTATTGGAAATATCAAATATGTAAATAAATTTCTTAATTTACCATTAATTATTTAGTGAACTAAAAAAGTTACAAGAAGTGGTAAGGATTGTAAAATATATAAATAAAACTATATATTTGGGACAATAAAAAAAAATACAGGTATAAATTTGAGACTAATCAATCGATATGATGAATTAATCCTAGTAAAAAAGTTATTGAAAAAAAAAAAAAAAAAACCAATCCATGTCACGTGAACTACTAAATAACTAATCACATGATAGTATACTCTTGCTTCTTTGCAACCAAGAAAATACGTTTAAGAAAAAGTGATTTGTCTTCTTTCCAGAACTGAATGGGAAAATAGCTTTTTTGTTCTCAATGTAACTCGTTACTTTTTACGTTTTATTTTGTAATTTTACCTATTTTTTTAACTTAACCCTATGTAACTTAGTAGTTTTTTTACCTCATCTCGTGACCGGTTATATTGGGTTAACATCAGATGATCAATGAGTTGGGCTTTAACTGCTGACGTGGATATTTTATTTCATTTTCTTGATGCTAACATATAATTTTTGGCTCATTGTCATTTAATATAATGTGAAATCAATCAATAAATTCAAAATTACAAAAAATAACATTAAAATTATTTTATACAGCTGAAAATACCAAATAAAATTGAATGTACAAAAAGTTACTAGTAAAATTTAAAAAAATAACAATAATGATAATAATTTTTATTGAAGTTATTATATTTTTTCATATGAGAATAATATCTAAAACTACTGAATGGAAGAAAAAAAACATTATTAAAGTGATGGCAAAAACTCATGTACAACCATCGTAACGTGCGACGGTTATATTTATAGTACAAAAAGACATATTTAAAGTCGTAAAAAACATACTTGAATAACTCATACTTATACTGTAAAAAACATGCAAATAAAACACATACTTATACCTATAAAAGGCATATATTTGAATCATATTGTATGTGAGATAGTCTCACGAGAGACCAACTCATGGGTTATTATTGAAAATTAATATAATAACTTTTCTTTTATTTGGTATTTTTAGATGTATATCTTTTACAATCTGGAATTATTATTGTTGTTGTTATTATATGAAAAATGGGTATATTTTTCTTTATTTGGTATTTTCAAATATTATTTTTACACAGAGAAGGTATTATAATATTTATTATTAGTAGTGATGGTTTTAAATTTTACTAGCAAACGTATTCAAATATATATTTTATTTCATTTGCTATTTCCAGATACGTAAAACAAATTTCAGGTTATATTTTTGTAATTTACAAAATTTGATAATTAAATTGATTTTCAGATTACTATTATTTAAATACAATAGGTAAGAATTATATGTTAGCGTTAAGGAATAAAATAAAAGACTCATTTGTTCACAGACAATTAGGAATTAAAATCACATGTCACATAACCAAATCGAAAAAGAGTAAATTATATAGGAAACTATTTTCCCCAACTAAAGTTTAATTGAAATTCCAACAAAATTGTGGAAGAAAGCATATGGTAAATTACCTCAAAAAGCCTCTTGAAGAAATGTGCAGTAATGGCGGAGCGAAGCAGAGTGAACCTGAGATTTCCAAAAGGAAAAATGAAGAAGGAAAAAAGGCCAACCAGAAACGCAGGAGTGTAGGCCACAATCATTCCGATTTTGCTCCCCACGTTGGCCTTCTCCTTCTCCTCCTTCTGCATCAGCTTCGAGTACTGCACGTGCTTGCCCTTCGTCTCCATCCACCCCGCCTTGCTCGGTGACAGAAAACTTATCGCCGACATCGCCATTATCACCATGCTCCCCGGCGGGTAGATCAACTTCAGCAGCACCGACAAAACCATGACTCCGGGCGGCGACGGCGGTTGCTGTGATCTGTGTCGAAGAAATTGGAATGGTTTTGGTTTTGACAGTGAGATGAATGTGTCTGGAAGGGGTTTGTTTTGTGGTCTCAGAGAATGTATGATGAGGTGGCTATTGCTACGCCACCAGAAATGTTTACCTGAGAGAGATTTATTGCGATTTAAATTACATCACATCTCACCTATGACCTATGTATCATCGATGCATTTTGTGGTTATCAATCAAAACTTTTTTTTTTCTTTTTTACTTTTAGTTTAGTAGAATTTTTGTAAGAATGGAGATATACGTTGATAGATAATCTAATTCTACAAAATAGAGATTAGTTGGTGAAAATAAGTTTGTCATTATATTTATGAAATCGCCTCGTGTAAATTTTAATGTTAACTTTTTTTTTGTCCTTTAAATATGTCTCATTATTCTTTTCATCCTTTATTCTTCATTGTTTGTTTTTTTAATCCTTCATTTTTATAAAAATCAAAATTTCGATCACTTGCCTGCTACAACAGATGAATGTGTCTTTATTTTTTTGATAGATTACATGTATTACGTGATTTGATCAAATTACCAAATAAACTTGAAGATTTGTTAAAAATACAACTAAACACTTTACCCATGAAAAACCAGGTAAGTTGATCAAAAAGATATATTTAAATATAAAAGATTGAAAAACGAAAAAAAAAAATGATGAAAATTCAACAAAATAAATTTAGAAGAAAAAACCTTCTTTTAAATATCCTTTTATTAATATATATAGATAAAAGCTGACAAAAATAAAGTATAAGCGTTAAAAAAGAAATAGAAATTAAAGTGTGGGAGATGAAATCGTAAAACAAAATTTAAAGTGGAAGAACAAAAAAGACTTGGTAAAAAAAAAAGTGTACCAATTAATTGAAACTGTAGAACAGCCGATCTGGACGGAGACGGGGTGAGGGAGACAATCCCCGTCCCCGCAAGTGTATTGGTAGAAAGTTTCTCCCGTTCTTTCCCACGCGGGATCTCATTCCCCACATCGAGTTTTTGATTTAAATTTTTTTTTAACTATTAGTCTAATAAATACTTGAAGAATTCCATAAAATTATATTAAAAAACATAACACATATAAAAATGACTTATAAAATGATTAAATGATGAAAGTACAATTTGTAAACTAAATAAGTTGATCTAATTAGGACATAAAGACAAATATTCAATTACATTTTCATGAATTTTCATCATTCCTCAATAAAAACCAATTTTTTTACATAAATATTTAATTAAGTTATTTCAAATATTATAAATATATATTTAAATATATAAATCCCCACGGAGAATAAGATGGGGATCCCCACGCAAAGACGGGCGCAATGGGGGTCAACCAAAAGTGTATATAGGTAATTTCAAATTTTAGTTAAAGAAATTAAAAAATAAGAAGATAAAAGATGTGAATTTTAGAGCAGCAACAATGTTGATCTATTCTCTCTCATACGTCGTAATAGCAAAATCTGATTTTCTCAAGCCCTAGCACGTCTTCTCCCTTCTTGATTTCCTCTCTTCTCCCTTTCTCTCAATTTCTTTTTCATCTAATTTCAAAGGTAAGATATTAGCTTAATAAATTTTATTTTCTCTTGTTGTTTACTTATCCTTATTGTTGTCAATTTATTGTATATGTAATAGTAGTAATATTTATTTGGAAATCCTTTTATGAAATTTTTGTTCAAATTGAGCTTATAATTATACATTAAATATTATGTCCTATCAATGTATTATAATTAATTTGTAAATACTAATGACAGGTTGGTCATTAATACAAACAATTAAATTTGAATCTGATTAGATGTAACTAAATTACTAAATAATAAAATGAGACAATAATGAATTAAAATTATTGAGAAAGTAAAAATTGGAGATGACATTTTGCAGTTTGGTTAGATATCATGATGATGTGTGATTGGAGATTTTCAATCTCTTTATGCAAGTTTTGAGACACATATTTTCATTGTGTATAATTTTATTTTATTTTTTTTAATAAATAACGGGAAGATATTACGGAAAAATATCAATTATTGTAGAGACATCATCCTCATTGGTCAATATACATGTTGTTCAACTTTAACTACCATCAAATCAAGATAACAATAATGAAGTTGATATATGTAATCTTACAAATGATGTATTTATACTCTTAGTTGAAAATTAATGTATTTTTTGTAATAATTGATTTTGGCCGCCTATTGAAATTCTAGGTCTGTCACTGCCCATGAAGCGGGGAATGTGATCCTCGTCCTCATCTTGCGGAGATAAATTTTAGGGATTCTCAACCAATGACCAAAATATCGCGATATTTTGGCGAAATATCGCAAAAATGGAGTTACCGAAATAAAAATAGGCTGTTTTTTTTTTCGCTCAAAATATTGCAATATATCGCGATAATATCGGTGGTTGAGAGTGCACGCGCTATGTTTGTTTTTTTTTTTTTTCCTTTTTTTCTTCCTGCACGCTCTATGTTTGTTTTTTTCTTTTTCCTTTCCTTTTTTCTTTTTTTTTCCTTCCTAAAATGATGCTGATTTCTCACCTTTTTTTTCCTTTTCATTATTAATTTAGTTTGAGTGAATTTCTTTTTTTTTTTTATGAATCTTTTTATAGTGTATTTAAAGGATATTTATTAAAATTGAGTTATTTATCTCTCTTTTTATATATTTATATTTTTTTCTATGAGTGGAGCAAACAATTATTTTATATAAATTTAGTTAAATTGTTTAAAATAAATTAGTACTCTAGCATTTAGGTTCCTCTTATAATTTAATTAAGTTTAGTTAATTTTTTTGAAATTTAATAAAATGATTATGATGAATATAATATTAATGTATCTCTAAATTTGTTGTAAACATATCTTTTTATTTGAAATTTAAGTTCAATATATGTATTAATGTTACTTATAATATTATGTAAAGTACTGGATATATTTTTCAAATTTTTTTACAAAGTTTTTAAATTTTTTGCGTAAAAAACCAATATTTCCACCGAAATCGATATATCCGTCGATATTTCCGTAAAATCAAGGTACCGATAGTTCTACCGATACCGATATTTTTGTCCTTGTTCTCAACCCTATTGCCATCCGATATTTTTGTCCTTGTTCTCAACCCTATTGCCATCCTTAGAACATGCCTACAACGACTTACTCTTTCCTATATGATTTATAGGTAGGCGCATTTATAATTTATTCAATGCATGTTTCCATATTATATTTAATACATTAATCCCATAAATGGACGTATAAGTTCATAATTGTTTTATTAAAAAAATCAACCTCTATCATGGTGTAACAACAAATTTTGTCTCTCTGATTTATAAACACAAAAACGTGAAACAATTGAAATAACTTTTGAATTAAAATTAAAGTGAATGCAAATCTCTATGAATTCCTCTGATTCTTCTCTTCACTTGAATTTGGAGTTGACTTTGGTCAAAGTTTCTTCAGATTTGAACTTCGTGAGGAAACTATGAAGATCGCTTTGATTTCGATGATCTTTAAATTGAAAAATCGAAATCGATATATCCGTCGATATTTCCGTAAAATCAAGGTACCGATAGTTCTACCGATACCGATATTTTTGTCCTTGTTCTCAACCCTATTGCCATCCTTAGAACATGCCTACAACGACTTACTCTTTCCTATATGATTTAAAAGTAGGCGCATTTATAATTTATTCAATGCATGTTTCCATATTATATTTAATACATTAATCCCATAAATGGACGTATAAGTTCATAATTGTTTTATTAAAAAAATCAACCTCTATCATGATGTAACAACAAATTTTGTGTTTCTCTGATTTAAAAACACAAAAACGTGAAACAATTGAAATAACTTTTGAATTAAAATTAAAGTGGATGCAAATCTCTATGAATTCCTCTGATTCTTCTCTTCACTTGAATTTGGAGTTGACTTTGGTCAAAGTTTCTTCAGATTTGAACTTCGTGAGGAAACTCTGAAGATCGCTTTGATTTCGATGATCTTTGAATTGAAAACGCCGATCGAAGGGGTTTAGCACCTTGATCTTCGATTGAACGTCGTTCTTGTGGCTTTCCTCTTGAACACTTTGAAGATCGCCTTGAAAATCGTCGAAGAACTTGAATAGCCTTTGAAGATCGTTGGAGAGAATTTCTTTAGCTTTTGAACTCTTCAAATTGCTGTGTAATTGTGTTTTGAATGTTGAATTTGAGACTCTAGTATAGATGTAGGATAGGGAATCCGATAGGCTTCAAAGTACAAGTGGAATGATTTGATTGGTCCACCATTATTTGATCATATCCGGAAGTGGAAGTTTAGTAGCTCTGAAACTCTGTCTGATTGGTCGATCCCGATTTAATCATATCTGATATCTTGTGATAATTATCAAATTTATTTTGATTTAATTTGATAATATCTGCAGCATTTTAACATGTGGCGACTTCTAATTGGCCAATGAAATATGTATGAAATATTAATTAATTTGATTATTTAATTTAGAAATTATATTTAATTAATCCCCAAAATAAATATAAATTAATATTTCACATATTATTTTACATGTGGTGCAATATAATTGGACATTAAATTTGTGTGTCTACAAATTGCCCCCTTGAGACTTGTTCACGAACTATGAGAATACGAGTGAATGAGTCTCAAAATGACATTTAGATTTTTCGCAAACCCATAGATTTTCGATGGGTTAAATCCCTTTATTTGAAGTTTAATTTGATCAAGATTTTGCAATTGCCTTCTTTTTCTCCGATTGATTTGGGCCCACAAATATAATCCATCGATTGATCTGCAAGGGGGAGACATTTTGAATGACTTTTTGGGCCTTATGAAATTCAATCTCTAGATATGGGCGTGGGAATGTCTGGCCCAGGAAACAAGTGATCCAAGTCTTAATCTTTTTCTGTAAATAAATGATGGCCCAAAGCCCAAACCCCTTCAATCTTAGAAGAGTAAAACACAGCTCATCTTGTCTTCATCATCTCTACTCGACAGACTCCTTCCCAAGCGAATCTTTTTTTTTTCTAACAAATTAGCAATTCTTAAGCCTCAAACTTCTCTGCTAATTATCTATTGGAGTCTCAAAATAAAATTTGGATTTGGAATTAACACCCGAGAAACCCGTTTGCAAGTTTTTTTTTTTTTTTTTAACTTTGATAGAAGTCTTCTTCTCCTCAAACTCCTTTCTCGCAAACCTCTATAAATAGTTTGCTTCCCTCAAGATTTATTCATTCACAAGAAGCGTTTGGCAGCATCATTGGCGTCATCATCAGCCTTAAAGTCGAAGTCCTCTGAGTTGGTATCTTGGTTCATTTATCGAACTTGATTTCAAGAGAGTAATTATTTCTCTTTTTTTCAGCCATTTGTTTATGTTCTGCAGTTGTCATTCTCTATGTTGCAATTGATTTATATATGCCATAATCTATGTTGGGGTCCACCACTTTCATTCTCATAAGAGAATATTATCTCCTGGTCCTTAATCTTGCAGCCGATTGACAATTCTTGATCAAGTTGTATCCAATATCCACTATCTTATTATTATTAATATTATTATTCTCAGGAAACTGAGAACTTGATCCCACGTTTGCCTATACCTGCTGCATTGGAACATGTACCATTTCTTGCTTTGCCAATCCCTGAAATCTTGATCAATTTGCATCATTGATGAATTGTGCAGAAAACCCACTTCATTGTTTTTAGTCACTGTATCCATATAATTTTTTTTATACAGATTTCTCCTTTTGTTGATCTCTGATTTTCTTTTTCCTTTTTTGAAGGTTTATCGAATTGCTTAACCTTTGTATCTTGAATTGGTGTGGCTTGATGCACTCTCGATGCGAATTTAACACCCCTTTTTTTTGTTTTGTTTTTGGTTTTTTTTTTAAGCCGCTAAGATGGTTCACTTCAAAAATATCACTGTTTCTCGACAACAATTTTTGGTCATCCTGGATGATAAAATCAATCCATAGAGAAGGGAACGCGTTTGGTGGTACATGAACCTCTCGATGGCAAGTATGCGAGAACGATGCCGAAGTTAACCAACTCCCTTTATCACCGAGAGTGGTCCATGGAAATCTCCTCAAATACGGCTTGGATTTTGAAGTCGGCTCATCACGAATTCCTAGACAAGTTGAACAAGTTGATCTTTCTACCTACACTTGGACGCTCCATCATTGAAGGTCAAGCTAAGTAGGTCAAGCTAAGTGGGAAGACGTCATCGAGTTCCCGAGCGAATTTCGCTACGTTGAAGGTTATTGGGATATTGGGAGTGTTATTGGGAGTGGACTGAAGATATCCTTAGCCGATGCGGGAAGATCCTCGAGGCGGCAGCAATTCGTGATTCCATGTATGCTTCACTTTTTACATACGACTGCAACCTTAAAGTGATGAAAGCGATTTGCGAGGCATGGTGCCCTTTGACAAATACGTTGCTGACGTCTTTCGGCGAGCTCTCCATTTCTTTATGGGACTTACACAGTTTGGCGGGTTTTCCAATGGTTGGGTCTCTCTATGATGAGGTGATACCTAGTGCAATGGAACTCACCGATATTGATGATGCCTTTAACGGATCTCTATATCGTACTTGTAGTCATATATTGCACGTATTTCACCTTCTTCGCAAGAGGACTAGTAACCGCCCGTCTTCTGGAGTTTCCATTAAAGCATGGATCCAATTTTGGATGAAGAAGACTCCGAAGTATTCACAACCTCCTTCACGTAAAGAGAGAAAATTTGCACCGAGACCAACTCAAAAGCTTCACAACCCTACTGGTTCTTTTGCAAGACATAGAGTCTGGAATTCTGCCGAAAGCGCTTGTTTTTCAAAGCTTGGTGTTGAAGAAAGCGCAATAGAAGAGACCTACTTAGCAGCATACTTAGCATGTTGGCTAAGTATATTCGTGCTTCCTTGCAATGACGTCAATCTCATCCGTCCAGCTACTTTCAAGATGGCGAGTGTTATGACAAGCGGGAAGAAGGTGGATCTCGTTGTCCTGGTTTTAACTAGCATCTACCAAGGCTTGAACAAGATTGTGAACTCCTTAATACCGCCGTTTGTGTCTTCAACCTTCCCGATTCATTTTTTTTATAGCTGGCTTGCCCATTACTTCAAGACACATTTCCAGTTATTCTGTGGTACGTGGATTCCTCGAATGGTGGCTTATTCCGATGAAGGGAGCGCGAGATATTATAAACCTCGAGAGGCCCGCAGGAGAATTCACAAAGGGGACTTCGCTTGTTGGACATATTTCATGAAGTCTTCTACCTCAAAGGGCTTTTTGTTTATTGATAACGGAGACGGAAGTGATTCGGCATTCTTGTACTTTGCTGCTATCCGTTCGGGCTACCTTTCTCTACGGCAAGAAAATCACTTTGTTGTCGAGCCTTATAGTCCTCATCGTTTTGGTCATCAATTTGGATTTTTCCAAACGCCATCGGGAGTCCTTAAAAGGGATTATCGCAAGGCTACCTTAGATGAAGGACTTCGTTTTTGGTGCATATGCACTTTATCTCGGTCCAATGCAAGAGCTTGGTTTCCTTGTGTTCCGTCCGCGGTCAAAAGGTTCTCATCCGATGAGTATAAGGAGTGGTGGTTCAACATCCGCGGACATTATCTTGAAGAAAATCTAGAGCATCTTATTCGTCCGAAGTTATGTGAAGCTTTCTCAAAAGGTGTTAAAGAAGTCGATGGAGGAGACAAAGTGGAAAAAGGTATTAGAAGACATATTCATTCCATTTTTACTTTCAAACCTCGTGAGTCACCATCTTTTGATTTTGTTGGGATAGGCAAAATGATGGACGACCATGCTCATTCTGAAGAAAGTGGAAGCAATAGCGGTCATTGGAAAAGGCCCAAGAAGACTCTTAATCCTCAAAGTTCTAACAAAGAAATTGTAGAAGATCTTCAACAAAAACAAACTTCTGCTGAGGTTTGAGGGATCCTTTTTTGTTTTTGTTTTTGTTTTTGTTTTTTTTTTTTACTTTTTTTAAAAGGAAATTGAGGCTCTTTGTGTTGGCGAAAATGAAGTCTTTGAGATTGATGATGATGAAGTGTTCGATGAGAGGCAGGAGTTAATCGTGAGTCCTCAAGTTGAGGTTCCAATGATTCGCAAAACAATCAATTCGAAACAAAGTCCACATTGTCAAGCTGCGATATCCACTTTTGTGGATGAAGACTTTGTTCGTACTCATTATAGATCGTGTCTTCAAAGAATGTGGAATGGCCTTTGTGACAAAATAGATCGGACTCCTATTGATTCGGCTTCTTTCATCAAAAGGGAGGTAGAAATTGTCTTTGACTCCATGAAGAGTTTCAATAAACATGGACTTTTCGATCTTTCATACATCGAAAAATCGCTTGAGACATTTTTTGAGAAGGTTGTCATTCATGAAGGCATCAGGTCGTCATCTTCGAAAGAACCTTCCAAGGAGCATCGTTTGGATGAAGCTAAAGGCTGTCTTGGTGATCTTGAATTTAAAATGATTAAAGAGGCCTCACAAGTTGAGTTTACTCAAGATGATCTGAAGGATGTGACAAAGAAGTGGAAGAGTGTGTTGAAACAAAGGAAAATTTTAATTGCATCTTTGGAGAGACAACAAGAACTTTTTAAGGCTACTCAAGCTGAAGTTCGCAAGGTTGAAGAAGAAATCTCTGTCATTGAGGTTGCATCATCGCCGAATGATGATATGGTCAAAGCTTCGAGACTTGATACTGAAATCGCCAAAAGAGCTTTATTGGACTTAAAACCATTCACCTAAATTGTTTAGCCCCTTGTTTAGGATTTTCTTTATTCCTCTTTTTCATTTTGTATGAAGAACATCTTGAATTCTCGTAATGAAACTTCTTTTATTTTATTTCACGATGCAAGTTATTGAATCCCTTTGTGTGTATATATATTTTTGTACTCAAACAATTAAACTTTGAAGGAGTAAACAAAAAAGAACACATCTTATAACTGAACTTAGAAAATATCTAAGCTGCGTACGTACCTCTGTAAAGAGGATCAAGTCATAACGTAGTTCAAAATCACATTTCGTGTTTTCTTTTTGAAGGGGCGCCGTACACAGTTTATACTCATGCGGGCCAGGAGTATCTATTCTTTAACCACTTTAGATAAGTGGGGTATTTATCATTTAACCACTTAAAACACCTTTAGTGGGATAAATTAACAGTTTAACCACATGTATTTATCTTTGGTGGGGAAGTAAGCAATTTAACCACATGGACTGTCTTTTGTGGTTGCTGTACACATTTTATACTCTTACGGGCCAGGAGTGACATGCAGTTTAGGCTCGTGCGTCGAGGAGCCTTTTTTTTAGGGGTAATAGCGCTTCAAGAACCTCTCATTGATTGGGCCGATTCGCACTCTGTCTTCAGAGATCAACTTATAGGCGTCATTGGTGTAGACTTCTTTTACAACATATGGGTCATCCCATTTTGATGTAAACTTATTTCCAGTTCGGTGTGTGGTGATGATTGGTCTTCTTACAGCGAGTACCAAGTCTCCTACTTGGAAAGAACGCGCTCGTACTTTTTTATTGAATGCTTTTGATAGGCGAATTTGATAACATTCGAGCCTTTGTTGCGCTTCCAGCCTCTTCTCGTCTAGAGCTTCTAACTCCTCAAGACGTAGTCGTGCATTTTCTTCTTCGGTGAGCCCTTCTTGCATAGCTATCCTTAATGAAGGGATTTGTTGTTCAAGGGGTAGGACGGCTTCCACACCGTCACCAATGAATACGGAGTTGCTTGAGTAGGTGTTCGGTAGGTAGTTCTATATGCCCACAAAGTTTCTCTGATTCTCTCATGCCAGTCACGTTTTGACTTCGCAACCACCTTCTTCAGCAAATTACAAAGGGTTTTGTTGAATGCTTCAGCAAGACTATTAGCAGCGGCGTAGTACATTGAAGACTTCATTTGCTTGAAATCAAACTTCTGACATAGTTTATCTATCAAACTGTTGCTGAAAGGTTTCCCATTATCAGTGATGATATATTGAGGGATTCCATAGCGATAGATAATGTTGAGGCGGATAAAATCAGCCACATTTTCTTTCTTTACTTCCCTAAGAGGTACGGCTTCAGCCCACTTGGAGAAATAGTCCGTTGCAGCCAAAATGTATAAGTGACCACCGAATGACAACTATCTCTCTGATATATAAACACAAAAACATGATACAATTGAAATAACTTTTGAATTAAAATCAAAGTGGATGCAAATCTCTATGAATTCCTAGGATTCTTCTCTTCACTTGAATTTGGAGTTGACTTTGGTCAAAGTTTCTTCAGATTTGAACTTCGTGAGGAAACTCTGAAGATCGCTTTGATTTCGATGATCTTTGAATTGAAAACGCCGATCGAAGGGGTTTAGCACCTTGATCTTCGATTGAACGTCGTTCTTGTGGCTTTCCTCTTGAACACTTTGAAGATCGCCTTAAAGATCGTCGAAGAACTTGAATAGCCTTTGAAGATCGTTAGAGAGAATTTCTTTAGCTCTTGGACTCTTCAAATTGCTGTGTAATTGTGTTTTGAATATTGAATTTGAGACCCTATTTATAGATGTAGGATAGGGAATCCGATAGGCTTCAAAGTACAAGTGGAATAATTTGATTGGTCCACCATTATTTGATCATATCCGGAAGTGGAAGTTTAGTAGCTCTGAAACTCTGTTTGATTGGTCGATCCCGATTTAATCATATCTGATATCTTGTGATAATTATCAAATTTATTTTGATTTAATTTGATAATATCTGCAACATTTTGACATGTGGCGACTTCTAATTGGTCAATGAAATATGTATGAAATATTAATTAATTTGATTATTTAATTTAGAAATTATATTTAATTAATCCCCAAAATAAATATAAATTAATATTTCATATATTATTTTACATGTGGCGCAATATAATTGGATATTAAATTTGTGTGTCCACACATGGATAAGGAAAGTTGAAACTTGGGAATCAAATTCTATAATACTTACCCAACTTATTATTAAGTTGAAATGAACATTTACATCAAAATCTCAGTGTAGAGTAAGATTAGAGTACATGAAAGAACATATATTGTACTTGCTATGATCTCAGCAGGAGTCTTTCATTAATTAGAATTTACCCAAGCAAATGCTCAACCAACTTTCATTATTTAAAAAAAAAAAAAATCATGTCAACTTGGTTTATGGATCCTAAATTCATACAATTTAGGTTGATCTGACTCAACACGTGTCTCCATGCATCGATATGCGTCTCCACAAATCGGCACGTGCTCACACATTTAGTTCATTTTCTGGAAAAATATGTATACTTTTTAGTTATAACTTTTATATTTTTATATTATGACATTAAAACATTTATGTTATGACATTCATACCTTTAAAAAAAATTAGATAGACACTAATACATTTTATATTTAGTTATGCAATCATACATTTTAATTATGTTAGTTGTATATTTATATATTCCATAAAAGGTATGAGTATATTGATATAAATGTATAAGTAATACCATATAAATGTATGAGTAATATCACATAAAGGTATATGTACAAATTGTGCTGAAATTCTTCTTTTTGTGGAAGTTAAAGTATTGCATAAAAGTTAGGATATTTGTACATAAAGGTCATACTAATATAATATAAATATCACACTAATATGACATAAAGATCAACACATGAATCACAAAAATAAACACATAGATCTAGGTTGACCCGATTGCATTGGAGAATGACTCTTATTTCAATCTCTATTAACATTTCATTATTTGGATATAGTTTAAGCATGTTTGTTATCCTAATGTATTCATTATTGATGTATAATAATTACAACACAATCATTAATTTCAAATCACAATATTTAAAGGGATGAGATCGTTACAGTGGGTAGGGAATCATGGTTTATAATTGGGAAAAGGTTCAAAAACACC
The DNA here is from genome assembly GCA_946896805.1 of Scutellaria galericulata. Taxonomy (NCBI): domain Eukaryota; kingdom Viridiplantae; phylum Streptophyta; class Magnoliopsida; order Lamiales; family Lamiaceae; genus Scutellaria; species Scutellaria galericulata. The sequence goes on from OX335789.1 coordinate 14,149,788, forward strand.
ATTGATGTTTACTCTCAGGTTCATATATCCCACTAAAGTATTTTTAGGTACAAATATCACTAATGTTTACCTCTAAGTACAAATAACCCACTTAAAATTTATTTATAATATAATACCCTAAATTTTTTGTAAAATTAAAATATTTACACACCAATGACACCATATTATAGAAAAATAAATTATAAAATGACAGCATTTTATTTGACATACTCGTTCAATTGCATAAAGATTAACTCATAAATCACGTGACTAATAAATGTTAATAGTTTCATACTTAGAGTAACACATAAATATAACTACTAAATCTAATTAGTTATAAACTATAAAGATATTTTTTTTTTTTAAGAATTCTGAAAAAAAGAAAAAAGGATAATGAAGAATTGACTGCATCTTCTTTATTAATGCAAAATTCCATCATATTTAAAGTTACCTAGATAAGAAAACGTCCAGTGATTGTGCATTATATGAAAAATGAAGAAATGATATTCATTTTCCCTTTTTTTATTTTTTAGAAAAAAAATATTTCATATAATATAGAAGTTAAAGTTGTATTTAAATTAAAAACAATATTCCTAATATTATAGTAAAATTATTATTTCGAATAAACCTAGTTGTTTAATACTTTTAGTCTTTTTTTTTTGAACCAATGGTTTTAGTCTTCAAAAGTAAAAAAATGTAAATAATAAAAAATATATCCACATATATAATAAGCTATTATATATATATATATATATATATATATGTTTTCATGAAATAGTTTTTTTTGTTTTAAATATGAGGCGAAAGAAAGAAAGAAAAAATTCAAGTGTCTAAATATTTTGATACTTTAGTTGAATATATGAACCTGAGAATAAATATCAGTGGTGTTTTTGAACTTTTTCCCTTTATAATTTAAGAACTAAAATTAGTTTTTATGTTAGAATGAAAATATGTTTGGATAAATGAGTATAGGAGTTTTGTACTCCCCCATTTTCATATAAATGTTTTTTTTAATTCATAAATTAATGAATATTACATTGAGATAAAAATGTTCTTAAGCAATATTTCTCCACTCATTTCCTGATTTATGGTGTAAGATAAAAGATTAAAGAAATTTGGATATTGTAAGTTGAAAAGTAAGAAATATTTTGGGACATGGAATGGGCTAAATAAGACCAAATGCTAACAGACGATAAAATATTGTTTTATTGGTATTTTGCTATATTCAATCTCTCTAAATAATTTTTCAGAAGCAAGAGATCCCAATTTAATACAAACATGTATAGCATTAAAAATTTGTTAATAAAAACAGCAAGTTAACAATATAATTGTTGACAATAGATCAAGAAGATCATACTTTGTTTTAGGACAAAAAATTTTGTGCACCTGGTGTATGGACTCTAGATCCATGCACTCAAATCAACCCGGTCCGCCACGAGTCTGCACGTGCCCGCACGCGTCACCAGGTCGCGAACAAAATCCGTCCAAACATGTTCCCAGGTGTCAGACCTTTATGTTATGTTAACTATATCTTTTAGTAGTGCAAATCATACTTTTTTAGTTATGTTAGTCATACTTTTTGTAAGGCTAGCCGTATCTTAGCATTTTTTTAGACAGACATATTAGTCTTTCATTCATTTTAGTTATAACAGTCATACCTTTTAGTTATATATGTTAGATATACCTTTTAGTTACATTAGTTGTACCTTTATATATTACATAAAGGTATGACTATGTTGATATAAAGATATAATTAATATCACATAAATCTATGAGTATTATCACATAAAGGTAAACATGTACAAATTGTAGGGAAATTAGGGTTTTTTTTAGAGTTAAAAGTATTAAATAAAAGTATGATATCTGGACATAAATGTATGACTAACATAACATAAAGGTTAGGACAAAAAAAATAGTAAAAATGTGGGGATCCAGGTCAACCCGCACCCGAACTTGACCTGAATGCATGTGTGCATCAAATGCACGGGAGTGCTACTCTTGTTTTAGATAGAAATGAAAAGGGTGAGGGTATAAATAAAGATTCAATTAAATTGTAGGGTTAAATATGTCTTTATGGTTATTTATCCCAATTAAATTAAATAATTAAATATCACCATACCAAATACACTTTATTCAATACACTCATACATAATAGAACCAACAAGCTATGGATTATAAAAAGTTGGTTTTGGATTACTCTTAATATAATCTCATTTGATATTATTACTTAATTTCTCATCCACCTAACTGAACTAACCCTCAATTTATGTCTCATCCTCCCAAATCTATGTCTCATGTGTTGGTTTGTTCGTGATTTGTTGGTCTGTAAATTTAATTTTGGTTTATATGATTATAAGTTGTATTATACTAAAAAATAAAAATATGATTAATTTCATTCTTGGTTCTGTATATATATAAGACATTTTTCATTTTTTTTACAACTAAGTATCTATTTTCCAATTTTGATCTTTTATGTTTTATTTTTTTTCAATTTCAGTCCCTTTTTGTAAAAAATTTCAAAACGGCTGACATGGTTGTCAGAATTTGACTACCACATCAAATTTTCCGGCCGCCAAATCAGAATTTCCGATTGCCACATCAGCAATTTTGAAAATACTGATAAAAAAAAGACTGAAATTGGAATAAATTAAAACATAGAGAATCAAAATTGAAAACAGATACTTAGTTGTCAAAAAATGAAAAATATAAAATTGAAATTATCTCTCTCTCTCTCTCTCTATATATATATATATATATATATATATATATATAGTGATGATAAGGAACCAAACGTTGGGTTTCTTATGGAGCCAGATCTACCGATGTGGCAATACACGTATATGTTAAATCTTTTCTTAACGATATTTTTTTCTTACGTATCACGATATTATTTTCTTACTTAATCACTTTTATTTTTTTTCTTTTCTTAAGTAATTTAAATAAATCTTTGTTTTATTTTTTTTCTCAATTTCTTTCTTAGTTTTTTTATAATTACCGCCTTATTCTTTTCTTACTTTTTTCTTTTTTTTTTCTTTTCTTACGTAATTTATATATATATATATATATATATATATATATATATATATATAATTCTAAAGGAAAACTCGTTTGAAGAAGATTTAAAATGAAATTAGAAATACAGCCCAAGTTCATAATAGTATGCTGGCCCAATTTATGTTATATATATATATAATTCTAAAGGAAAACTCGTTTGAAGAAGATTTAAAATGAAATTAGAAATACAGCCCAAGTTCATAATAGTATGCTGGCCCAATTTATGTTATATATATATAATTCTAAAGGAAAACTCGTTTGAAGAAGATTTAAAATGAAATTAGAAATACAGCCCAAGTTCATAATAGTATGCTGGCCCAATTTATGTTATTCTCTTAATCCCAAAATAAATATCTTCTTAGCCAAATTTTGTTACAAATAAGCGTATTTATATGATTTCAAGAAATATTTATTTATATTCAACCAAAATTATCATGAATAAGCACTCTCAAATTAAATGAGATATAAAGTAATGAGTAACTCTTATGTACCACAGGGGCACGTATCTAGGATCTGTGCCCCCAACCCAACTTGTTTAGATTCGATTCCATATATATATATATACTTTTTTATGTTGCCCTAACTTCATCGTTACTTCTCTTCTCTATCGCTCAAATCTGATATCACTTCTCCACCTCTTCTTTTTCTCTGTTTTTTTTTTCTTTCTCAACATCTGCCTTTTCTCTTCAACACGCTCTTCTTCTCCACTTTTTCTTTTTTTCCTTCTCCATCACTGCTGCTCCTCCGTTTATCGTGACTATATAGAAAAGGAAGAAAAGAAGATAGATGTGGAGATGGAGTTTAAGTTTAGAAAACAGGGTTTGAGAGAGAGAAAATGGAGACGTAAAAGTAAAGAAAATCAACGTGAAGCATCCGACTTGGCCTTGGTGTGGGCTGGAGATCTCTGAAACCCCATCATTATTTTCACTTTGCCGGCCACCATTTTTGTTGAAAATTGAAGCTCTCCAACTTATCTTCTTTTTGTTATTATTATTACTGATTTTGTTTTTTAATTTATTAATACCGAGTTGTATGATTCGTGCATCATACTTCTAATTCTGATTTTTGTGAGGTGCAATGTAGAAATTTTAAGGAAGAAGAAGATGTAAATCGCGCATTTGAAATTTTAAGATTTTAAATTCACTCAGTACACTGATACCTTAAGAGTATATAATTGATACCTTAAAAATATACAATTGACACAGTAAGAGTATTGCAACTAATATCTTTCACTGAATGAACAACTAATACCTTAAAAGTGCATATATATAATACCTTATGGCTTATACTATAAACTTTATTACCTTAAAGGTAAATATGTAATATATTATACTATAAGCATTAATACCTTAAATGTATACCTTAAAAGTAAATATGTAAATAAAAATGTAATATCTTATACTATAAGCATTAATACCTTAAAGGTACACCTTAAAAGTAAATATGTAAATAAGAAGAAGAAGAAGAAGAAGAAGAAGAAGAATGTACAAAACAAATAAGAAGAATAACAAATCCATAAGAAAATAGATTAAGAAAAAGAAGGAGAAAAAAAAAAGAGAGGAAAAAGAAGAAAGTGTGTGACCTCAAGAGTAAATATGTGCACTAATACCTTAAGAGTAAATGTGTGACCTTAAGAGTAAATGTGTGCACTAATACCTTCAGAGTAAATGTGTGATACCTTAAAAGGTAAATGAGAAACTAATGCACTAATACCTTAAAAGTAAATGTGTGATGTCTTAAAGGTAAATGTGTAATACCTCAAGTGTATAAACATAATACATTCATAGAATACAATAAGGTGCGCAAACTATGGTGTGGCCGTGCTTGGGCGCAAGTGGAAGCAGCCCACGTACCGGGTCGGGTTGGGGGCCGGGATACACAAGAATTTGTATAAAGTAATTATTGAAATTTATTTAAGGGTAGATCGGTTTTTTTATCAATTCCTTAATTTATGTGCAAAATCCTTCCAACGGTAATATTTTGGAATTAATTGAGTATTAATTTATGTTGTTATTTTTAAAGTTTTTCCTTAAAAAATAGTGCTTTAAATATTTAATATACATTCTCAAAATAAAACAAAAGTTCTTATAATCTACTCGTATTGCTTGTAAAAACTCTACTGAAAGAGAGTTTTTTATTTTCTTTTTTTTTTTTACTATTATTTTTCTCTTCCAGTAGAGGGTTGACAACTGACTCTTTAAATTATTTGAAGAACAACTATGGTATGGTTTTTATTAAATTATCTCATAAATCTAATATTGTGAGACCAATCACCCCATCTACTTAAAAATTTTGTAACTCTAACCTACTTTAAACAGTAAAGAAACTACAAATTATTATGATTAATAAATTTAATATAAACTTTTTCTCCAAGAAATTAGATGCCTCTAGAATGTGGGGTTATTTAAAATTGACTTGGCAGATGGCTCTTACTTGAACTTGAATTCTCTAAATTCTAGAATGTCCCAAAATTTTCCCAAAAACAGAAATAATGAATTGGCAATAAATAATCATGTCATTTATCTTATTTTATTGTATTATTTATTACAAAAATTTCGACAGACTGCCCACTAATTCTGCCGTCTATCACGTGACCAGTAACCTAACTGGCCCACTCCAGTACAATTTTATTCCAAACATTTAAGAAGTAAATTACATTTTTTTCATATACTAGTTCATACAATTTGCAATTTGTATAATATAATCAAATATCGATCATAATGAGTATCTCACCCAAAAATAAATCATAATTTAAGTATCTAGCATAATTTTTTTAAAAATAAATACAATTTTATATAAAATCGTCTCATTAATAATATATTGAGCTATTGAATTTGTTTTAAAATTTGACCAAAATTAGAGTTGAAGAAATTATTTCATTAAAAAAAGAACTAGGGTTTAAAATAAATAAATTATTCAATATTTAATTCATGATCCCTAAATAAAAAATCATGGTTCTAGCTCTTAAATAAGCAAATTAAAATTTAAACATATTCACATTCCCGTCCTGAAAGAAAAGGTTATATTTTATCAAAATAATTTTTATTTTTATCAACTGAATAAATTTATAGTTTGTTGTAAACCGTCAAGCCTCATTTCTGCCCCTCCATATATTTAGTAAATTCGTTGTGTTTTAAAACTATTTACAAAGTTATAAAGATATTATTTAAATAAATACTTAATTAAGAACGGGCTTTTAATTAACTTTGAAATATTACTTATTTTGGTATAAAAAAATACTTTTGAAACATTACTTTTTTTTTCTTGGGACTAATTAGAATGAAATTTCTTGTAAATTAACAGTTTATTTTCCAATTAACATTATTCTGAGATCATACTTTCTGACTCATAAACAAGTGATTTTTTTTTTTCGTTAAAAATTTGACACTTGACATTTGATTAACATTATTTCGAGATCCTACTTTCTGACTCATAAACAAATGATTTTTTATGTTAATAATATTCTTTAATTTCTGATAAAAAAATGTCATTTATTAGAATAAAAGGTAGCAGATTATAAATACTAATCTATCGTCAATTTACACATATTTATACACACATCACACATGTATATATGTCAATCAACGATAAATTAAATTCAATATAATTTCACCCCATGTAGTATTTCAAAGGATCAAATGAATATTCAACTTTAAAATGAAATTCCTTAATGAGAGAAATATAATTATTTAATTTTGATCTTTCATTCTTGTGTATAACCTAAGATAACAAATATTGTAAGAAGTTGAAATTGTAATATCTAGTACTTCGTTATTTCAAAATAATTGTCATATAAAATTATTTTAATTAATTAACAAGTTACAGAGACTAAAAAATTAGTTTAATTACGTGCAAAAATGACCAGTCACCCAACATTTATTGAAAACATCTTTAAACCACTTTTTTTTTTTTTTTGAATCATTTTGATAATCGAAAAATACATCAATTAAGACGAATTTATTTCCTAAAAATGATAGATACTTTATAACAGTAACTATTTCAAAAAGATAAGTCCATAATACACGGAGCTGGAGTTGCGTGCACTGTGCCGCATGGGATTAATTACCCAGATTAAAAAATGATACGTCCGTCAACAGATCATCATCAAACAGTCACATTGATAGATGCCTTTTCAAATACGCAGTTTGAATTCTCACCTTAAATGGCCACATGGGCTGTTATTGAACTTATGCTATTCAATTCTAACTCCTTATCTATACCATGTGAATCATATAATTTTTAATATTAATGAAATTGCATCTAAAGTTTCAAGATAATATATGTGGTCCAGTCCTCTGATAAATTTTATTTATTTAAAATATTAGGTTTTATCTTCTATTTTACTCAAGGATGAAAATATCGGTACCATAATTTTATGAAAATATCGGTGGATATATCGATTCGGTTGAAATATCGGACATTTTTTAAAAAAATATGGAAACTTTGTGAAAAAAATTGGAAAATATACCTAGTAGCTTACAAAATATTATAACTAACATTAATGCATATATTGAACTTAAAATTTCAAATAGAATGATATATTTACAACAAAATTAAGTTAGTATTAATATTAGGAAGCGACAATTCCTGAATAAATTAAGTCAATTATTAAAATTTTCAAAAACTATATTAATATCTAATATTTTTTTCTCTTGAATTTTTACTTATGTGAGATTTTCTTATAAACTATTTTTATAATTACGGCCTAACATTGATATTAATATTGTATAGAAATTTTCTATATTATATTTTCACTTAAGATAAGATTGTAAATGCATTTTAAAATTTCATCTTCTCTAATTTTATTTGTTCTATTTTTATATATCATAAATTAGATAATGTTAATGCAATATATCGACGATTTTACAGTAATATATCATAATTAGACAATATTAATGCAATATTAATGCCACTAATAGATTTTTAAAAAATCAAAATTTTTAGAAATTAAACCAATATTTTTACAGATATATCGTTGATATACGATATATAGGCGATATCACACAAAATTAAGCCATTTTGGCCGATATCGATACAAAAACCGATATTTTCTGATATATCATTGATATTTTGACAATATTTTAACGAAATTTTCCTACATGCCGTTTTTCTTTCGGGACCATGAAATGAGCCTTTTTTCTTTCGGGACCATGAAACGAGCGATATTTCGGCGATATATTGCCGAAGTATCGTGATTTTTTCATCCATGATTTTACTCCATTTTATAATAGAATTCTCATTTTATTATCATCATGTATATTTTAAAAATCATACCTAACATTCTACTGATAATGACCAACAAAATATTTGAGATGTTTAAAATACATGTAATGACAATCTAATTAGATTACAACATGAAATACAATTAAAATCCTTCATGTTGTTGATATAATAAACAATGCATATAAGTTAGGTGCTTATCTAACATTAAAGAGAGAGAGAGTTTTAAATGTTTTAAAAGTAAAAGTACACCAACCAATCAAAATTTTGTGTCAAAATAATTGTTTTTTAGTTAAATAATGTGCAATTTTGTACACCACTTCATGAAGAGTATTGAAAGTTATAAATTTACATCTTCTATGGTGACTACTTTTCAATAATCTCTCTTTATTTCATCTCTTTCTCTACAATGAATATTGTTCTCTAATATATTCTTGAAATAATTTATAGATATGATCTATAATCATGTTTTATGTTGGGTATATATTAAACAAACAACAACATGATAATGGGGTCACTAATTTCCATTAAGACAACAAAACTACAATCGAAATAAAAACTTTAATTCACAATGATTTTTAGATGTTGCATGAATAAATCGTATACACAATACACAATACTTTAATAATGAAAACAAAGATACGTTGATAAGTAAATCGCTAAATATCAATATTATATTTATACCCTATTGATAAATATTGGGTATTTAATGTCCTAGTTAGGGTCTACGTTTTGAAAAGTGATCACATAAAGTCCAAAGCATATTCCCAGTAATATTCCCAAAACAAAGCACATGGGCAAGTTGTCACTATATTTCTAACTTACAACCCTAAACCAAGAAAGAAGATATTTTGAAATCGATTTCTTGACCAAATTAATGAACCCTTTAATTAAATTAATGAACCCTTTAATTATTGCAACTCACTAAACCCTAGACCAAGAAACAAGAAGATATTTTGAATTCAATTTCTTGACAAAACTAACAAACCGTTTAATAATTGCAACTTGCTAAACCCTAAACCAAGAAAGAATATATTCCCTCCGTCTCGGCTAATTTTGCACATCCTTCCCAATACGTGGAATAAGAAAATGTTGTTTTTTTGCCTTTTGAATTGAAAAATCAACAAAATCATGTCAAAAGTAAAAATTAATTTCCTTTTCAGAGGTGTACAAATTTACCCGGGACATCCCGAAAAGAAAAGTGTATAAAATTAGCTGGGACGGAGGGAGCAATTTGAATTCAATTTCTTGATTAAATTAATGGACCCTTTAATTATTTATTTAATTTTTATTGACCAAGTGATCCTCGGTGTCAAACTTCCAACAGCAAAGCATCATTGAAAAACTAATAAAAAGTTAAGTCGGTCAAATAAATGACAAATGTAATTAAACTGTTTTGTAGAATAAAAAATGAAAGTGTTGGAAATCTGATATAATATGTAAGAGAGTATTGAGTGTGCTTATCAAGTTAGGTAAGTTTAGTTGCATATAAGTTGTTCAGTTCAGAGATCTTAATTTGCACGTTAAGTATCAGTTTTGAAGAAGGTGAGAATGGGCCATGCCTAACTTTTCCTCTTGACTAGCTAAAAGACATGTCCAAGAATATGCTTACATCAAAAAATTTAGATTTTTAAATTGAATTTTAGAATTTTATAAATATCATTCTATATAATTTATTTATTGTTTATATGCAAATATATATGCATATATTGGTATGTCAATACATATTTATTTTTAGGGTTAAAATCATTTTTCATTTCATGATAACTATCACGATGTTCTATTTAATCCCATAATTTAAGAATTTATTCGATTTAAGTCAAATTTCTCCAAATTGTCGTCATGTCATTTTTAGGTCACCAAAAAACCCTTTTTCCTACAAATTATGGATTTTCCGACCAAAATTGAATTGATTTTAAATTGTAAAACTAAATTGAAAATTGTAATATTTGTATTTTCACCTCTATTTGAAAATTCAATTCCATACTGAAAATGCCAAAAAAAAAAATCAATATTCCAAACTTAAGAAGAAAGCAAAGACATGAGAAATTTTATTTAGAATTCTATACTTAGTACATCCAAAATCCTCACCAAATTCATCACCACTCAGTTCCTAAACCTCAGATCACAAAAACATCGCAAAGGCATGGATGGAGGAGAGATTGTGATTCTCAACACTTTATTCATAAACTAGTATCTACACTCTATACTCATAATTTCGCACACATTTTCATTGACTCAAGTCTCCCAATACAGAGGAAAATGCGCAGAAGCAACTGATCCAAAACGAGAGCTACGCCATTTTCGAACTGGGCTTGATTTAGCTATCTATAAGAAAAAAAGGGAAGGGATTTTAGCAGCTTAACTTTCACCGGAGAACCATCACTCCTCTGTTTCGCTCTGCATTTTCCGACCATCGCTCGCCTGGCTGACCTGCCGGTCCTGCTCTATGTACAGCGCCGATAGTCACATTTAACTATTTTTCTAGAAGCAACACAACTTCAGGTTAAACCACCATTGATGACGTAACTCCTCCATTAATGATCCATGGATGCCCTGCAATCAACATAAAAATTCGAAATTAGGAAAAGCCAATACAACAAATCAAACAACAAAATCGCAATATTGTTTAGAAAATACTTACTGAGGACTTGTTCTGCGGATAGCCTTCTAGAAACATCTCTACAAATCATCTTCCTCAATAGATCCTTGGCCTCCGGCGACACCGATCGGAAAATCTTAGTCGGAAACCTCAAATTCCCCCTCAGAACCGCCTCAAAAGTCTCCGCCGGTCCCTCTCCGTAAAACGGCGGCACTCCGGCGAGCATTATGTACAAAATCACACCAGCACTCCACACATCCACCTTCTCACTGTAATTCCTCCCCATCAACACCTCCGGCGCCACATAATACGGCGTTCCTACCAGTCCGTTCATCTCAGAAACCCCGAACAACTCCGCCGATCCGAAATCGGCGAGCTTCAACCTCCCTCTCGAATCGAACAAAATGTTATCAGGCTTGATGTCTCTGTGAGCGACGCCCAATCGATGGCAACAGGCAATCGCCGTCATCAATTGCTTCAGAACAGAGGCGGCGTCGGGCTCGGAGAAGCGGTTGCCGGCGGAGATGCGGTCGAACAAATCGCCGCCGTCGCAGAGATCGGTGACGAGGTGGATGTAGTCGTCGTCTTCGTAGACGTCGTGGAGGCGGAGGATGCTAGGGCAACCGGAGAGAAGATGGAGGATTTTAGGCTCGGTGTCGATGCAGCGGCGGTCGGTGGCGTCGGAAAGGGAGTGCTTGTAGATGGATTTGCAGGCAAAGGAATCGGCGGCGTTGGTGGCGGAGTAACAGCGGTAAACGACGCCGAATCGGCCACGGCCGAGCTCTTCGCACAATTGATAGTCTCTCTTCAGGCTCTCGCACATGATACTTTTCAGTTAGTTGTGTAACAGAGAGTTTTGACGGTGTGAGGTTTATTTATAGAGAGAGAGAGAGAGAGGAGAGAGAGAGGAGAGAGAGGGTATTTTAGATTTGAAAAGGAATATTCCATTGGTACTCGTGAAACTGAAGGGGGTTGCGAGAATTTTTAGAGAGAGAGAGAGATAGAGAGTAATACAATATTTTGTTCGGCGTTTTATTGAAATTAATTGTATATGATTCTGATATTTATTTTGTTTTGTTATATTATACGTGTGATTATGTATACCTATCTTTAAAATCACATAATTGAGCGATTTACATGATGCTTTACTATAATAGATTCATGTTTAGTTTATTATATCAAATACGTATTATATAGTATAGTTTTTTGTCCTAATATATCTATTATTGATATGTTATAAATCTAATATAATCATTATTCAAATTATAATATTTAAAAGGATAAAATCGACGGATATATTAAGATATGTTCATAATAGATAGAAGAACACTATATACACTATAGTTATATGTTAACTATATCATTACAATTTACAATTAGACATGATGATGAACATTGATATAATAGATACAAATAATAAAGGTTTTTTTTTTCTTTCTTATGTTTTTATTTTGTGCTACCAAATACTTGAACCTCTATTATTTCTTCTTTCTTTCTCTATAGATATATTTTTTACAACGACTTTGTAAACAATATATTGTATATTATATTATTTTGTTGAGAGCTTATACTGTTACTTAATTCACATTAAATCCCAACAAGTTTTAAAATGGAAATAACTATTTCTATTACTTTTTATATTGTGTCGTCCTTTTTCTAACCGCTGACATAAAAAATCATATTTTTAGTCTTTTTATTCATCTTAAAGACCAGAATATAATAAAAAATTATTTTATCAAGATTTTTTAAGTTAAATCGAAAGAGTATTTTTGTAAAAAAAACAATTTAAAAGAATGTTTCCTTATATTTACAGATATAAAACATTTGTATTGTACATAAAAAGTATTTTAATTTTGAGTTATAAAAATACAAATTATGGTCGAGTGAGGGTCGGCAGGCGTGTGAAGTGGCGTGTGCAGGAATAATAAATAAAGGAGGTGACAAATTTGGATTTTTTTTTTGGTTCTTCTTTTGGTATTTTTCCAGGCAATTTATGCTCATTTTTCTAATGCAATAATAGAGAGTCTTTTCTAAATACCAAATTATAACATCATTACACATGTTTACAAGTAATTTAAATAATACTTACAACCTGCCGAACATGTCATGTCCTTATAAAATCAGACTCAAAGGTGTTCGTGGTTTTGATTACTTATAATTTGGACAACTTATTTATCAGTGTCGGTAATTTCATCTTCACGAGACTTCTTTTGGTCTCATTTGTTAGGAGATAAATGAATAGGGTGGTTCATGCTCTCGCTCATGCTGTGCTGTCGTGTCATGTCATGCAGCTCTTTCACAATCTTGTTTTGTTTAGGAAGGCTGTAATTGGAGGGACTATGGCAGCCTATCAATTTTCAAGTCCACCCTAATTTTAATATTTTTCATTTGAAAAAATTAAAATATTAAAAGTACACATATTATCCTTCATCTCTTTTTTGAAATCCTATCACCTCTTTAGCTACTTTTTTTTTCATTTTTTTTATTCTTTAATATTGTTTTTCTAATTCTTTTGAGAAATTGGATGCAAAATTGATGACAGACATCTCACGAATTAGTCAAATGTATGAAAATCGTATAAAAATTGAACAAAAAAATGCAAGAAAATTGATCAAACCCAACCATTCCCATTCGGTCCTGGTAACATGTTCGGCCAACCAGGGCCGAACGGGGATAGTCAGGTTTGATTGATTTTTTTTCTAATTTTTTGAAGAATGTAATGTTAACATAATGACGAACATTCCACAGATTTGTTAAATGTATGAAAATCGTAGGAAAAAACGTAAGAAGACGATTGAACCCGAACAGTTTCGTTCGGCCCTGGTTGGCCGAACACATAGAAGAATGTTCGGTCACCTTAACCGAACATGTAGAAACACGTTCGGCCACTTTGACCGAATACAAAGAAGTATGTTTGACCATAATGACCGAACGGAACTAATAAAACAAAACCAAAGGGTAAAATTGATATTATTTATTATTAAATTTTTTTTAATTAAAAAATATATGAATTGGGGTGGGCTTGGTGGGGTGCCTTTAGTCCCTCCTATTCACTATTTGAAGTAATTTGGTTAAAAAATATATATACTTACAGACATTGCTTTAAAAAAAAAACTTCTAATTAACATATGACAATTTGGAATACATGATACTGACGATGTAAAAAAATCGTTAAATTATATGTATATTTTATCGTTAAATAATTTTTTTTAAAATTAAATCTATCTATGAGATAAATAAGTTTAGTTCCGCTCCAGCGTGTGAAGCATGCATGTGAGTTTTATTTAACTTTATGTTGGGTTAGTTTCATCAATCCTTTTTGTTTGGTTATGGATTAATTTATTTATTTATGAATTCTTGGATTTATTCAATTGGTTAAACATGATTATAATATATAATATATGTGTAGCTTCATTTTTCCATGATTAATATTCATATATTAATAGGAGAAATATTTATGCTTCATTTTTCCAAATGTTTCACTTTCAGAGGGTGGCGTGGACTCTGCTGCTGCTAGGACCCCTTTGCCATTTTGCAAATATTGTATTGAGCACTAATATATTATGTCATTTTATATCAGATTTATATTTGAAATATTTATAAATCTTTGTAATTTATTATTTATCTTTAGTCTTCTATATAAATTTTGAACTAAGGAGTTGGGAATTCTTTCATTCTTTTTTTTTTTTTAATAATGTTATACATTCCATGTGATGAAGGTTTAAAATCTTGGATGGAACATGTGATGCAACAAACAAGAATCTACATAATTTTTTTTACAGTTTTAAAAAGAAGCTCCTTACAAAAGTAAGAATTCAAAATCTAATCTGTATAATTTAAATGATGGATTAATCTTATTCTATTTGATTCATTGTTTTGAATACATAAGATCCTTCCATCATCTAATATTTTTCTCTATTTGTTTAGTCGCCTAAATAATAGAGTAGTATTTACCACTTTCATATAGAATTTAGTTTCTGCCTACTAACATAAGAAACTTTTTATTTATTTATTTTTTTATCAATTTTGATGTAAAATACCTAGCTACGCCAACAGTGGTTTAAACAATATGTTTCCTCATATTTTAAAATTAAATTGATAGGATATTTTTATCCAAAAATTTAAAAAACATTTTGTTATATTTGTAGATAAAAACATATTTACTATGTGTAAATATATATTTTAGTTTTTAATCTTAATTTAGTTACTACTTCTTGGATAGAAATTTCAAATACTGTTACTTTAAGAATTCAATTTGCTAAAAAAAAAATTATACACCCGTTGCACAGTTCTGAAACTATGCACTCGCCCCCCACGCGCAGTCACGTGCCCGCACGCGTTCCAAGGTCGCGCACAAATTGGTCAAAATTCGATCACATATGTTATATCTTTATGTAGTATTAGACATACATTTATGTAGTGTTAAACATACATTTATGTTATGTTATTCATACCTTTTAGATTTTTATATGTACCTTAATATATTTTCTGTTGGATATTTCAGTAGTTATCTTGATAAGACAGAACAGTATGTGTAATAAGATAATGAAGTTTGCTAAAAGAAAGTTTCCACTGATTACATGATCATAAACTTATCTCTCTATGAATAAGATCATGTAATGGTTTTCCAAATGTTAAGGAAAATCAACCTTAGAAAAATTAAGAAGACATTCTCTAGGGGTTAACAAGCTGTAGGAAACAACAAGTTGAGAGGAAGTATCTGCATAGGAAGCAGATAGAATGCTGCAAGGAGTAGACATCAAGCTGTAAAGAATATCATGCTGAAAAAGAAGAAGAAAGCTTCGAACAGAAAACTGTCGACAAAGGAAATAGGAAGCTGTCAGCAGATTACAGAAGCCAGCAAGTTGGAGAGAAGCAGCAAGCTGAAGACAACAAGTAGTAGCATCAAGACGATCATGCAGTAAGAAGAAGAGAAAAACTAGCTGACTTCAAGCAGCCGTTGCATGAACTTCAACCTTGGACCCATACCGACTTGATAGGTCAGCAAGAATGCAGAGAGGTCCAGGAGCAAATTGTAGGCGTATTAAATGCACACGTCAAGATCAACCCAGAAACATTTAATGCGGCTACAGAATAAGATCTTGAGAGATTGGAGTTCACATTCAAAATAGGGAAGTGTATTCCTTCAACGGATACTTTCCTCCAACGGATATATTCTCAAGATCTATAAATAGAAGGTGTGGCTGATTGAAGAAAAGTGCTGAACAGAGTCGAGAGGAAAATCAGACATATTCCAAAGCTTCTCAATCTTATCCATGTTCAGTCACTCAACCTTCTAGGAGTAGTCTACAATAGCATTGAAGCCATCAAAGATCAAGATTGTTCCGCACCAGTTGAAGAACCTTTTTTTTCTTTAATCATTGTGCTGTGTGCGCTAGGTTGTTTATAGTGTAACTTAGTTGAGAGAATTAGATCCTTGCTAAGTGTGTAGTCTAGAAATAGATTACTTGTCCTTTGTGGGATTGTATCCTTTGTGGGTTGTGGCCTTCGACTAGAGTTTGAGATTCTAGTAGGCGTAGTTTGTTAGGAAGAGGTTTGTAAAGTGAGGCTTGTAATTCGAACTGACCTAACAAAGTTCCTCCTTGAGAAGGAGTAGAGTGGATGTAGAAGGCTTACCACATTCTTACACCACATTCGAACCACTATAAGCAAAATGTGTTTATATGCTTTGATTTACTTACTGCTTTGCATTTTGTCATATCATATATCTTGCAGTATACATCATAAACATTGTGTATTAAATTTTTGGCAAAAAACATACATGTAAAAGAAAACAGGTTTCCAAAAAGAAACTCTATTAAGTTTATTCAGCTGCACTACATTCTGATACCGGGTCAGTAACTTGATTGAGCTTAGAGCCAGGTTGCTGATTCGAGATAGGTTACTGCCTTTAGGTCAAGAACCTGTTATACAGAAAAGTTTTAAAAAGAGTTTGCAAAATTGATAGAGGTTCATTCACACCCCTCTGAACCTCTGACCACTTGGGACTCATGGGACCAACATTTTCAGACAACTATTAATATCTTTCATACCTTTTAGTTATATTAGTCATACCTTCAGTTATGTTAGTCATACTTTTTAATTATGTTAGTTGTACCTTTATATATATTACATAAATGTATGTTTATGTTCATATAAATAATAACATATAAATGTATGAGTAATATCACATAAATCTAAATATCTACAACTTGTGCCAAAATTAAGATTTATTATGTCGAAATTGGGGTTTAGGGTTAAAGTATTACATAAAGGTATGATATTTGTATATAAATGTATGACTAATATAACATAAATATATGACTAACATAGTATGAAGATCAACGATTTTTTTTTTAAATTAAAGTATTGCACTAAAGGTATGAAATATGGACATAAGGGTATGATTAATATAACATAAAAATATGACTATATAATATAAGGGCCCGGCTATCCGCACCCCAAAATCCACTAAACACACCCCAATTATTTTATTTTTGATTTAAAAATTTCAAGAAATAATATAAAGATAATTTTACCCTTATGTGTTCGGCCATTGGTCCAACACACTATAGAGTGTTCGACTCCTAGTCGAACACACTATAGCGTGTTCGATCACCAGGAGTCGAACACACTATAGTGTGTTCGACCATTGATCGACACACCTCCTTGTGTTTGACAAACTAGGGTCGAACGGTCCTCAGATTTGTTGTTAGTTTTTCATTTTTTTTACACGATTTCACATGATTATTATATACTTTGTTAACTCATAAAATGATATTTTTAGGGGATTTAAGGTTTGAGGAATGAAAAAAGAAAAAAAAAAGAGGAAGAAGGAAGAAGGAGAAGCAGAATACGAGAGGAGAGGAGAGAGAGGAGTTTGATTTTTTTTATTAAGAAGGGCAAAATTGTAATTTTACCCTGTTTTGAATTTTTTAAATAAAAAAAATAAAAAGTGGGTGTGTTTAGAAAACTTGGGGGTGCGGATAGCCGGACCCATAATATAATGTATGACTAAAAAAAAAAGAAGGAAAATGTTCGGACTCGGGTCGGATCCGGCCCTACCCGACCCGAGTGCATGGATTTAAAATCCATGTACCAATTGCACAGGAGACCCACTCAAATTGTTTAATGTTAAAATTTGAATTCTCCTATAAATTAATTTAGTTGAAACGAACTATGTAAAAACCTTGTTGGAAAAAGGAGTTCGATCTGAACAAGTGGAATGCAATATTATATATTCAATTTGTTCAGGTGGTACTTATAAAATAAAAGTTGCCTGTTCAGATTGAACACCGTTTTTTAAGCAAAACTTTTACATTTTTCATTTCAAACATATTTTCACACCTCATTGTAATTTTTTCTTTACAAACAAATTTAAAATTATGTAATATGATGATATGATAAATATTTTAGGGTCCATGAAGAATTAGAGAAACACGAAGAACCATGACTGAAGAGGAAAAACCATATATTTAAACACAATAACTTATATAAAGCAGTCATACGATATATTTCGTAAGACGGAACTTTATTACTCATCAACCAAACTAATTTTTACAAATTCATATATATGATGGATTATGAAATGTGTCCGTCCCACGGAAGAATATATGTGAGATGGTCTCACAAGTGTCCCACACATATTTAAATATAGAGATATTTTAGTCTTTTTATCAATTTTTTTTGGTATGGACTAAGAGCACCCCATTTTAAAAAATAAAAAAATAAAAATTCCGAATTTACCCTTAGGAATAGAATAACTAGTTTCGTTCGGTCGTGTTGACCGAACATATACAAGATTGTTCGGCCAACACAACCGAACGGGCTTCTATGTGTTCGGTCGTGTTGGCCGAATGGGCTTCTACGGGTTCGGTCGAACACGGTCGAACGGAACTACTCGGATTCAATTGTTTTTTTATCTTTTTTCCTATAATTTTCACACGATTTTCGCATATTTTAAAAATCCGTAGAATGTTTGTCATTATGTATGACCTAAACGACTTAAAACAAAAATTAGAAAAATCCGAAAAAAAACGTTTAAAAATCGAAAAACGGTAAATTGACTTTTTTGCCCCTCAAACGACCCCGGATGGCTAAAATCCATCGTTCATTAGCACCTGTGTTTGATTTCTCGCACCGTTTCGCAAGTCGTGTGCGAATTTCAACACATTCCGAGATATTGGACTTTTCCCAACAAAACGTATGAAAATCCGCCGTGTCAGAAGAGTCATTCGGCCGTGTTGGCTGAACATGTTGAAGGCCGTTCGGCCATCTCAACCGAACGAAACTAGGATTTCTAACTCTAAGAGTAAAATCGGAAATTTTTAATTTTTTTTAAAAAAAAATGGGTGCCCTTAGAAATCATATGGATGCCTTTAGACTCTCCCTTTTTTTTTTTTTCATCTTTTTCTTTCAAAATTGGTGGTGTGTTTTGGTATTGGTTTCCTGGGGTTGGCCTAGATGGTACACCCAATAACTGGCTGGGAAAATCAAAGCCCCCACTCTCATTCGCAAACCCACACCAGTGTCGACTCTGCAGTGATGACAACGCCCATGGGGTTTCCTCAGAACACTGGGCAACCGGATTTGGCTCAGCTTCAAGTCACTATGCAATCTATTGAGCTTGCCTGCAAATCTATTCAGGTTGTTTAATCGATTTAGTTCACAAAACCCTCACCTTGTTGAATAATCTTGCGTAGGCTAATAGAATGAAGCTGAAAGCAATATTTTACATTTCTGCCAAATTGAAATTGCGTTAGGGGTTTAACTTCGCGCTGTATATTCTGTGATCATCTATCTTGTTGATTGGTGGCGTTTGATGAAAAATCGAATTTAAACATGTCCTGAAAACTGGCATGATCGGGCAGAACTGATTTGTGTAGTTTGAGTGAAACTGGTAATAGGAGGATCACTTGTGGAAGTAATTCTTGCTGCCCCATTGTTATGAATCGTAATTTGGAATGTAAATGCTCTAGTGCATTGCAATGTTATGGTTAACTAATAATTGCTAGTTCATGTTCTGTTATGAGCTTAATTTCAACTCTGCTTCTTTTAAGTTAAGATTTCATCCTTTTATTTTTTTCATCTATGGTCCCGGTAACCGTGCTGTGATCATTATTAGCTCGAATGGATCTTGAATATAACCATGAGCAAAGTACAACAATTTCACCATCCGACCTGATTGCATAATCTTGATGACACCAGAAAGGATAAAATCATTATTATAGGGAAACATTGTATGAAACATCGATATGATATTTAAAGACTAGTGTGACTGCCAATCCAAAACTAGATCGATAAATATGTTGGGTGTTCTTTAACTATGTTACAAGCCACATTCACATAAATGGGGAACCAATTGAAGAAGAATGGTTATTGAAGATAATAATTTATTTGTTTTTTCTCATATCTTGTAAGTCTTAAAGTCCTCAGCCTTGTTTACTTTTACTTGTTGGGATACATGGATCAACGGAAATGCATTGGCAAAACTTAACAGATGCATGTGAAACCAGCTGCTGCTGAAGCAACCCTATTATCATTAAGCCAAGCTCCTCGCCCATACCAGACATGTCAATTCATTCTAGGTATGTATACACAGCTCTGCACATGAATGCTATTCGTGTTTTCCTCCACAGACCAAACCAAATTGCTTAGTGAAACTTAAAATGTTTATGCGCAGTGATAAACTAGTCTATAGAATTACTTGTGGATAGTTTGATTCTGCTTAAATTTAATGTTCGGAATTCGCTATGTACTACTATTAATTTGGCTAAATGGGATATCTTGTTACAACTTCACCAAAACAGATTTAGGTCAACTGGAGAAACATATGACTAAGCTCAACTCCTTTCTGGCATAATAACCTAATAAGAAAGGCACCAACTGACTTTAATCTCCCATAAAACATAACTTTGGAAGTGCCTAATATACAACTATTGTTATGTTTATGTATTTTTTGGCCTTAGTCATTGTCTGCAGTACAATACATGTTAGCTAGTAGGACATTTTATTTATCATGTCTTTTATTATTTGATATCTAAATTGACTGGACTGGTTGTCAAATGGAAGATAGTCTCCAGTACTTAAATGTTTTTTTATCAGTAGAAGTCTCTTTTTGTGTCTTTTTTTTTTTTTTTTTTTTCTGGGACACTTGGCTGCCAAACTTTAAATATCATTGCCACTCTTCAGTTGGTACCATTTAGCTTCTTTGTAGTGCACAAATACACTCAGGCACATATATATATATATATATATATATATATATATATTATATGTTTATATATAAACGTTAAATATAGTCTTTTGAGCTGTGATCTACTAGATTTTCAATCTACCTGATCAATATCAGAAAACTGCGAAGTTCTTTTATCAACAATTGCTAGCCAGTGATATCCATGCTCATATAACATGTATTTTATGTATTGTCTTTAATATAATTGCAGTATCCCAAATCTCTTAAATTCAATTAGGTGAGCAGATTTCATATATGAAAATTAATTCTATTCAGATTTCAAATCCTTTGTTGTATCACATATTTTTAGGAACTGGAGATTTGTTTTTTGATTATTGTACTTGTGTTTAGGCGATTCCATGTCCCACTGTATCATCTATCATTCAATCAATAAAACTTAGTGTTTCTCATATAAAGAAAAACACATGAATCCAATGTGCACCCATTCTAAGAATGTTCCTGCATGAACCTGCTTTTATGATGCCAAAAAGGTGATTGCTCTGGTGTTCTTTTGGTCCTTGGGAAAAGCTAATCTAAATTCTCTTTAGGAAATCTAGAAATTCTGATATCAATAGTACTTTATCCTAACCAAAAAAACTAAACATTCTTTGCCTTCTTACTGAAAGTAAATGATTTTTTCAGAAAATTCTCAGTTGGCAATTGCAAGATTTCAGGCTGCTGGAGCAATTAGAGAAGCTGCGATACGAGAATGGGGTTTCCTTGAGGCCGATGAGAGGAAAGGATTGATTAGGTAACTTGAAAAAAATTGAGTTTGGGTTCCTTGAATGAGTAACTATCCTGTTATCAGAATATGTATTTGTCTACAGATACTGAAAGAGCTGGCCAATAAAAAAAAAAAAATCCATCTAATTATTCCTTTCTTTCTTTCTTTCTTTTTCTTTTTCTGTTTTTTTTTTTGTTTTTGTTTGTTTGTTTAAGATTAATATGGATGATCATTTAGGATACCGTGATGTAAGAAGAAATTTATAAAATATATAGTTTCATATAAGCTGACATTTTACTAGAGTCATGAGAATGGCGTGATAGGGTGGCTTAAATGCTTGATGTCGCTGTCTGCTCTTCACTTCATCAGTTAGGAGCATTCTTATGCATGAGCACAGGCAGAAAAATGCAACCAGGAATGAGTCTGGGCTCTTTCCCTCTCGAGGCACAAGGCTTCATTGAATTGCCAAGCCCTTCCTGGGTTTTTGGGCTAACAGCTGTTGCTACAAAATGTAGAAAAACATCTACTTCAATTAAAATTTCATTTTGTTAATTTACCTTTTGGTTTTTGCTTTTTTGGGAATAATATTGTCCAAAACAATTTAATGTTATGCATATGTATTGTTTAAAGATACTGTCATACAATTATTAGAGAAAATATCAGCGCAATGCCAGAAAATTTACAAAATTCTGAAGATCAAGTAACCACATATTGCTCCACTACCAGTATTGTTGCCTTTATTGGTATAAATGAAATGTTTCATTTGTTCTGCCACGCATATTTACTGGTTTGACCTGTACTATTTGATTGTTCTGCCACCCAACAAGCAGGATCAATGAATTTCCTGTAAAATATTAGAGGTTCAAGTAGTAGTTATTTGTGGTAAAAGATTCTTCAGATATGAACGTAAGATAAATCGCTTGCCCTGCTCTGCTTTGTACTCAAGCCACTGAGGGTCTTGGTGCCTTAATCTGTTCATTTAGCAGCTGTTATGCTAGAAATGCTTATTTGCTATGCAGCTTTCGGAAGAATTGTTTGCTGGCATTCTGTATTAAATTCTCCACTGACTATTAGTTTATTTAATGCAGTTTCTGCTTATGCTTTATCATGAAACATGCTAATTCACCTGAGGGTTATGTCCTAGTGAAGGTTGCATCAGTGGCTGCTCAGTTGCTTAAAAGGGGCTGGTTAGTCAATTGACATTTTCCCATTTTCAGAGTCAAGAATCTCTGTCGATCAAATTTGATTTAAATTGCTTCTTAGCCATGATTTCAATTTGATCTTCTTATAATTTTTGTTCCCATGCTCTTCATTTAGGCTAGATTTCACAGCATCGGAGAAAGAGGGGTTCTTCCTTGAGGTAATGAAGGACTTTATATTGTTTTCTTATCCTTCCGTTTACTTTTGAAGCATTGGCATTTCTTTGGCCTGTGGTCTCAGTATATGTACTGTTCTTATCAGAAGATCACCATTGGTGAATTGTCTTTCTCTGCTAAGTGCTGACATAATTTTTCTCCGCTATTGGTCGGATGCGTCTTCAAACTCATGGGATTTTCACTTTTTTCGGAACCTTAGAGAAAATGAAATTGATGATTTGTGCTCCCTTTTAGAGTTACTGGCTGATGTTAGGCTCTCTTGTGATGTGGATGATACTAGAATTTTGGCCTTAGAATCATGTGGTGTTTTCTCGTGTAGATCCCTTTTCTTGTCCTTCTTTCCGAGTGATATTTGTACGCCCTTCCCTTTTTACAAAGCTGTATGGAAAGCCCCCGTGCCTAAAAAAGGTTCAGTTTTTTTTTCATGGTTAATGATTTTGGGCAGAGTGCTGACCTATGACATTGTTCAAAAATGTTTTCCAAATGCTTTTCTATCCCCTAATTGGTGAGTGCTTTGTAAAAGAGATACCGAGAGCTTGGATCACACTTTCTTGCATTGTCGTTTTTCTCATGCACTGTGGAACAAGACATTACAAGAGCTGAACTTATATTAGGTCGTTCCTCAATCCATCAAGGAATGTTTTATGCTGAATCTGGGGATCTTCATTAGTAAAAAAGCTAAGATTTTGTGGGGTATTATAGTCCAAGCCTTATCTTGTTCTATTTGATTGGAAAGGAATAAGAGAGTTTTTGAAAATATCGAGGAATCACTAGATGAAGTGTGAGATAAATTTAAGTTTAAGGTTGCTTGGTGGATTGCAGGACATAAATGTTTAGGGTTCATGTGTATCTGATGCTTATTGAGATTTAATGTTTGTACTTTAGAATTTGGATAGATCTTCTCCATAATTGGGGACATCTCATCCCTTTGTAATCTTTTATCTTTCCCTTATATTATTAAAATTCTTGTTTAAAATTCTCAAAAGTAAGTGAGACCAAAAGCTGTATTTGAGGCTATTTTTAACCATATAGATCATACTATGTCTATTAATGGTGAAAATTAATAGAAATTGACCTTTTACTTTGAAAATTGCTGTAGAAGTTGGCCTGCTAGAGAAAAATGAAAGCAGGGACTTAGGCATTGGATAATCTACTCTTGATGGAAGAGCTATCAAAGAGAATAATTATAGGAGGTCTAATTAACATGATTTTTGGGATCTCTGATTAGCATAAAATTTAGTTGATCAACCTGAAAATGGGATCTCTAATTGAGTGGAAGTATCATCTTATTTAGTTTTATGTTTAGGTACCAAATTGATGGAGTTAAAGAGTCAATATGGATTAATATAAGAAAATGAACAAGTAGTTGTATTATGAAAGAGAAAGAAACACAACGAGGGATCCAAGAGTGATCTCTCCAGCAAGAATATTCTCACCCCTCTGCTATGCTGATCTCAACGGTAACCACTGCCTGCACCTCAATGCAAATGAAGGTATTATTTATAGGCTAACACCAAAATGTAAAATAGGTAAGAAGATACTTCCACTCAATTAGACCTTCCATAATCATGTCAATTATCCCCCCTAATTTTATGCTAGTCAGAGTCCGAAAAATCATGCTAATCGGACAGCCCATGTAAAAAATTGCCTCTTCAGTTTTAAGAAAATTATTTATCATTTTTGAAGCTATTAAAAGGATCACTTAGTTTTTCAATTTCTCTTTAAAATGAAGTAAAAGACCAAAATGAAGTGTAAACATCTACTAAAATCTGGATTATTTTATATATGACTACACATGGTTTAAATAAATGACAAATTTGAACATTAAGTGAGAGTGTTCTTTGAAATGCCTGTTTCAGAACCTGAGACCAAATCACCAAAATCGGTAACTGGAAGAGTGCCATTTATAATAATTTCTATATGATTGTTTTTCATATTAAAAAAAATCTGCTAACTTATGGGATTGAAGTAACCATTAAAATTAATATTCTCCCCCCCCCCCCCCCCCCCCTTTTTTTTTTCCCTAAAGCCATGCATTATGTGGATGCCAAATACATTCAATTTGTGTGTTGGATGTAGTGCCTTAGATTACAGGAATATTTTGATTTGTCATTAGAGTTTCACCATAATGTTTGTTGAAATGTTGTTAGATTGGATGTATTTGCCAAAAATCTAAACCTCAAAGGAGGTAAATGCCAAAAGTTAAAACTTAGGGAGGTGGATGTGAACATCTCCATTGACATGGTTGATGTTTTTGTCTTTTTTTTGGTTGTCTCTGTTATTTTTAAGGCAAGATATAGTGGTTCTGGAAATACAATTCTAAAAGTCCAGCTGCTTCTGACAGTGATCATTTTGGTTTATGTACAAGATATTTTTTCACACTTATCATATCGTTTTTGTTGCAGGTGAAACAAGCTGTTGATGGGATCCATGGTTTAGCTGTGCAATTTGCTGGAATCAGTGTTCTAGAATCATTGGTATGCATCTTCTCATTAATAGCCAGATAAGCTTGCCCTTTCTTTCTGTTTTTATGATCTTTATTATCTGAATATTTTCTCATTTCATGGTATACATATGGTATATTCCATTAGGTGTCTGAATTTTCACCCTCTACATCTACTGCTATGGGCCTTCCTAGAGAATTCCACGAGCGGTGCTTAATATCACTAGAGCAAGACTATCTGAAGGTTTGTCATCATATGCAACTAATTCTTTAGTTGTTTAGGGTCTTTTCTTTTGCTTTCCTTCTATTGCCACATGTGAAATTGCCCTATGAAGGCTAAGCTCATTCTCACTTTCGCTAAGGAGTGTCTTTTAATTGTATTTCACATTTCATAGGCATTCTACTCATGGGTACAACATGCTGCTTTTAACGTGTCAAATAGTATTCTTGGAGCTGCCTCTGAAGTTCCTGAAGTTAAAGTCTGTTCAGCAGCTCTACGTTTGATGCTTCAAATCCTGAATTGGGACTTCCGAGGCAAGAATGCTGTTGAGAATTCGAAAGGAGGAATGGATTTGTTCCATGATGGAGTGAAGCAAGAAAGTCCTAGAAGGTCTGAGTGTGTATTGGTTCAGGTGAGTGGTAACCATAACTAGGACCAAAATGTGCTGATCAGGAATAAAAGAAGCTGCAGGGAACTGAGTCGTTCAAATCAACAATTATTATTTTACTTATGGATAATTACATTTGTGGAATGGAATTTGAGTTTGACGAATTATTCTGGGGATTGATTTCAATTACACCTGACATGTTGAGTCTCAAATACACTGTGTAGAATATGAGAGCTCATGTCAGTTAAATTGTTTTTAAAATCGAATAAATAAAATATACATTTCATAAATATAAAACTGTGCCCGAGTTAAAGGTCAAATTGATTTTTTCTTTTTTCTTTCTTTTTTTTTTTTTTTTTTTTTTCTGAAGAGAATTTCATTGTAGTGAGTCATTTAATAACATCAGGGAATTGACCTATGATCTCCATGCTTGAGCTGGGTCCAAATAATTTACCCAGGCTTGGTGCTGGCTCAGTATTTTGCTAATCACCAGATTGACTCACCTATATTTAGGGCTGTAAACGGATCATATTGAGCCAGACACAATACTCTTCAAGCTTGTTTTAACTATTATTGAGCATTAAAATTTGTTCTTGAGCTCATCTATTTATTAATTGAATTGAGCTTGATGCAAGCCTGAATGAGCTTCAGGTGGGGCTTGAGTAGTTTTTACATTTGTTTTATTTTACTCATTGAACTCACCTGCCGAGCTTTAGTAATTATCAAATGGTAAAAGTATGTCCAATTGTTTGTTGTGTTTTTCCAACCAAGCTGAAATGTGCTTTTAGTAAATGGCTCGAATCAAGTATCGAGAAGTTTTGGTTTGATTGAATTCCTAGCTGGCACCTTTAGCTCTGTATGGTCTTTCCTATTGCCTTTGTTTCATCCCTTTAGTGCTAAGTTTGATGAAAACAGGCTGAAACATGTGTTTTGATATATCCAAATATCATTTTTATTACTTTTAACATCCTAGATGTATATATTAATTAATACTTTCAATGAAGATTCTTTTTCTTTTTTAGTCTTTGACACCTAGGGTTTTGATTTTTATACTTGTTTCTCCTTTTCTGATGCTTGAAGCCTGGTCCTGGCTGGCGTGATTTGTTGATTTATGTCGGATGGCTTTCGAATTTCTATACTGCACTGAGGCAAAAGTTCTCATGTGAAGGTTACTGGATTGACTGCCCTCTTGCAGTTGCTGCCCGAAAACTTTTGGTGCAATTTTGCTCCCTAACAGGAACCATCTTTTCATCTGGTATGTTTTATTTCTTTAACCTCTTTATAAAATCATTAACTATCAATCAGGAAAGATATTTACCTTTGGATTCCAGCAAATTGATGACCATCCATTAGATATTTCCTCGAACCTGGTCAACTTGTACCCTTCTTTCCTCTTATATTATTGGACAAAGGTCATGGGTGCCCCAAGTGTTTTGTCTAACGGTCAATTTTACCCTGATAGTCTTTATAATACCCAAATTCACAATAATCCATTAATTTACCTCTATTTAAATAGTATCTCTTCATATGAAATTTAGGTTAATCTAAAATTATAATCTTCTCCTTGGATAAAAACAGTTGTTCGAGATAATTGTATAGTGTTAAGCTCAAATTATTTCCTAATAAAATGATGGATTAAGGTAAGTTTGGGTATTAAAAATAGTTTTGGGGTAAAAGTGTATATTTGGCCAAACCTTTGAGGCAAAGAATGTATCTAGTCTATATCATTCATCCTTGGTTTCTTCTTAATTTTCTCTTACAAAAATCTTCTTTACCATCTCATACTTTCTGTTATAACTTATAACTGATTATTAAATTCTAGTGTGTATTGATTACTGAAATACCTGGAATTTAGACAGTGGACACATGCAAAAGCAGCACCTTCTTCAACTGCTTGCCGGAATCGTACTGTGGATGGAACCACCAGATGCTGTTTCACAAGCAATAAAATTGGGAAAAAGTGAAAGGTAAAGATTTCAATAAATGTCTCTTTAGTCTGCAACATGTTATTTGTCATATTGCTTATTTGATATTTGCAGTGAACTGCTGGATGGCTGTCGTGCACTTATGTCTGTGGCAACTGTGACTAACCCAATTTTATTTGATGATCTATTGAAATCTTTGAGGTCAGTTATATCCAAGTCGATGCATACCACCTAACTGTTTTAGGTTTAACTTGAATACTCTGCCTGTAATTTGACCATTGTTGAATGAGCCCCTTGAGATGTTCAATTGGCCATGAAGTCTTATAAGAGAGTGGAAATGGGTGATTGTTAAGAACCTTAATCTTTTCACCCAAGAAAACAATTGTTGGTATTTGGAAGTCTTTGTCAACTACATTATTTTGCATGTGTTCTTTCCATTAAAGTGTACTTTTGATTTATGCACAGGCCTTATGGGACTCTTACTCTATTATCTGCTCTGATGTGTGAAGTCTATAAAGACCTTATGGAAAATCGCACAGAAGAAGAGACATGGAGCTGGGTGGCACGTGATATTTTACTAGATACTTGGACAGCCCTTCTCTTGGTATATACTTGTGTCTTAGCTTATGTCCCTGGTATACCTATAACTGTATATGCTCATTATTTATTGTCATGATGTACAATTTCTCTCTTTGTTGAGAGTAGGGCTAGCAAAATATCCTTGTCAATATTATTTATTTGATATGAAAAATGGTTTCTGGCAATTGCTTTTGTATAATAGGTTGATTTTTTTATTTCTTTTTTAGTATGCAATATATAGAAGATCATAGACACTTCCAGTTACTGTTATTACAGAGCCAAGAAGTTGCTCATTTATTTGTCACAGAGAAGGTATATAGAAAGTGTGGGCATTGTACCATTAATTAAATGTAATTCTGATGCAGGGCTTATGCCAAAATCTATCTTTAACTGTAAGTATTGTTTGGGAAAGGCTTTGGATGAGTTTGCTCTAGTGTCTTATAAAGTTAGGGTAGTATAGCTGTTTACAGATCTTGTTTTGTTCAGATAATGTGTCATGTTGCAGCAGTGACACAATGATGCTTTTGTAATTTGGTGGTGATGAAAGATGATAGCAGTTTCCAATAAATCTCACTTGTACTCGACTTTTGTGGTTTGCCAGTGATTATAGCCAATAGAGGTCTGATATTTTTACTACTCTCCGGAAACTTCTCACCTAAACTTTGCTCACAGGAGTGAAGGCACTTGGCTTGCTAGACTTTACATATATTTGTCCATTTTATGATTGGCCTTTTTTGCTGTGTTGAGTGTGTTATCAATATCTTTATATATATATATATATATATATATATATATATATATATATATATATATATATATATATATATATATATATAGGCAATACATACAAAGTGTTTATCTTGAATATGGATTTTCTTTTCTGCCTTTTTTTTTTTGTTTAAACAAGAATAGCAGTTGGATGGTAGTGGATATCATTTCCTTCCAGCTGAAGGCATTAGTGCTGCAGCTAATCTCTTTGCATTGATTGTGGAGTGTGAATTAAAAGGTAACATTATGCTGCAACCCTATGTTATTCATGGTATTTTTCACTTTGGGCAACATATTGTGCTTAATTCTAACATTGTTTTCTGAACAGTTGCTTCGGCATCAGCCTTCAGTGATGATGATGAACATGATTATTTTCAGGCTTCCATTGCTGGTAAATTGCTATGTGACAGAATTTCCATTACATTTACCATATTGTTTCATAGTTATTGCCACTTAAGTCATCTTTAGAATCACTATCAACTCATCTTTTCTATACTCTAATATTTTTCTCGTTGTAGCTATGGATGAGAGATTGAGCTCTTATGCTCTTATTGCTAGAGCAGCTATAGGGGCCACAATCCCTCTTCTAACCAAACTTTTCTCGGAACGTATTATGAGGCTTCATCAGGTACTTTATTCACTATACTGTCATGCTAATATCTTTAATGTTCTCTTCTTCCAAAGAAACCTTGTCATACAAACAAATGCATTTCAAAATCTTTACCTTTTCTTGTTCCTACTCCTGCTCACTTTCTTAAGCAGAATGATATATATATATATATATATATATATATATATATATATATATATATATATAATATTCTTAGTTTGCTTTTGTAACTATTTTCCTAAAAATTTTAATGTAGATCATTAACTTGTGATTCTTGGCCTTTATTTATTGACCAGTGCAACTAGTAAGTTCATACTGGCATCTCTGTGTATGTGTGTGTGGACCCAATTGTCCTTAGTCACACCATATCTTACATGCAATAAAAAATGAAAGTAAAGAAAAAATCTTTGGAAAAAGATTTGTTGTTAAATCCATAAACAAAGCCCAAATGCTTCATTAGTTTATGGAATTCACTGTTTAAAGATGCTGGATTTTCCCAAAATTGGCTATAAGAAACACCTGCAAATAACTATAATAAACAATAGTGTAAATGCATTTGACATAGAATTGAGTATAATTCAAAATATATTATGAAACTCAACATGGCATCTAATATTTGGATGATGAATGTCTTGAAACAGCATAAAAGAACAGAAAGTTTAAGCAGAAAACATCTGACAGAAAAAAAACTGTAACATAGAAAATCTTGCATCATGTTGCATTACGAGAAAATAATGATAAATTGTAATATTCTAAGTACTTTGAGAGAGAGTGGCTCCATGATAATTTACTGTTAAATGAGATTTCTTTATGTTCTTATCTTATCAGTACGATGTCTATGAATAGTTACTTTAGATCTCGAAAGGTAATTTCTGTTGAGTTGTATCGAGAAACAAGGTGAGCCTCGAAAATCATGTGATTAGAGAGATGAGAGATCTTTCAGTGTTTAGTATTGGAGAAAGTATGTTGCATAGTCTCCTTAGCTTTGAATGAAATTGTATTGATCAATAATCTGTTACATTTAAGCTTCATCAAGTTGGTTTTATTAGCACACTTTCTCAAGACTGCACTGTTTATATGGCAGTTTGATAATTAGTGATTAACATTAGGTGCTAAAAAATAACTGGATTAAGATCTTTATGAGTTAAGTGCTTGGCATGACTAATTGAGTTGGTATCACCATGATAATATACATGGATATTATCAAGAGTGAATCCTTCATCATTGTGTTATCCCTAAATGATTTCCAGCAAACAAAAATGAGACAATCCAGATTGTTTCCATCCCTGTTGTCCTTGTTCTCTTGCAACTTTGGTTTCTATCAGTCCAATAAGTGCACCAGCAATGGCTTCTTTTATCAGCACGTTGTGTTCTCATACTTTTACACTCATTGTAGGGTAGAGGCCTAAGTGATCCAACTGAGACTTTGGAAGAACTTTATTCTCTCTTACTCATTGCTGGGCACGTTTTGGCTGATGAAGGACAGGGTGAAACTCCATTGGTAATAAATATTTTTATATTTTCTTTGCTACTGCTGTTTGCTATTATGTATGTCTCTGTCTCTTGTCTTCCATGCAAACAACTTCTGACTTGCATTTATTTTGCGCAACATGTAGCGCTTCTTGTCTTTGAACTTCTCCACGTGAAACCATTATTCACATGGATTGTTCTAGGACTTCTCTACAAAGTTTAGTGGGTTTTGTCAAATGTTCTAAGTTAGGAGATGGCGGGTCACTTGGCAGTTTGCACATAGTGGTATACAAATTATGAGAGTCATGATAATCCTTCATTGTATGTCCATTTGCAGGAACTTTAGGAGATTTAATGGGTATTAAATATCGGATGAAG
Source organism: Scutellaria galericulata (assembly GCA_946896805.1). Classification (NCBI taxonomy): domain Eukaryota; kingdom Viridiplantae; phylum Streptophyta; class Magnoliopsida; order Lamiales; family Lamiaceae; genus Scutellaria; species Scutellaria galericulata. The sequence continues at coordinate 14,181,758 of OX335789.1, forward strand.
TCCCATTTTTTAGATTAAATCCTGTTTGTTGCGGTGAAGCAAAGAAATTAATAAGATGTTGTGGAAGTCAGCTATTTTGCCATGACTGTGTATCTCAGTCCAAAAGAAGAACATGTTTAATAGCAGGCAGAAGTTACAGTGTTGCGTCTTTTTGGTGCAAGATGTTAGTCTTTTTTAGGGATCTAATATTGGGAACTTGCTTAGAGATTTGCAATCTTTTTTTTTTGTAATATTTTAAGTAATTTTCCAGGATTTCTTGTCGTGTTCCTTGTAAACTTCCTTTTTTAAGAAAACCTATTTGTGTTGTAAAAAAAAAAAAAGAAAAAGAAAAACTGTTTCCATAGAAAAATGAATGAAGTTTTGTGGGTTTCATTTCTGGTGGTATTTGATTCTGGTATCCAGTTATCTATTCCTATTGAAGTTTCCAATGCAGCATTCTTCAAATTTTCAACTCTCTCTCCAAGAATAAGTTTCTGTCTTGATAACATAGCCATGCCTGTTTGAGTCTTGAATATAGGAATTATTTTAAACCACATCTGCTATCAAATTACAGTTTTAGGTTCCAGGAACAACTGAATTGTGAAGTTTGACTGTTCTTTTATTGGTAAAAATTTGACATTTTCAGGTGCCTAAGGAGATAGAAAGTCATTTTACTAATGTTACGGAGGTGGTTAAACACCCAGTTGTCATACTTTGTGGGTATGTTTTCTTATTGTATTTTGTGGATTACAGTAGGTTGTTGATTGTACTTTGTCGAATGAATCAGTTCAATTTCCAGTCTATTGCACTATAATAATGAGTTTATGTACATCCTTCTAAATGCTGACAACCTATATCAACATGCTGTTAAATTGCAATACATGCTTATTCAAGCCATTAATCTTTAAAAATATATGGTCTGTTGCATAAGATTGCTACCCGTACTTTGGTATTCTCTGTTTCCCTTGTACTCTCTTTAATTCATTAATAAAATGTGTCTTATCAAAAAAAAAAAAACTTTGTATTTCTCTACTCTACTTCCATTTTCTTGATCTGTTGGTACAATCTGTGGATGAAAGTTTATTATGTAACTTACATGTAGAAGTTTCTTTTAAGGCCACTATAAGTGATGATAATCTTATAAATTTGTAAATCAATTCTGATTCTAACATAAAGTTTCAGTTATAGTGGGGAAGGGGGCCGTAATCCTCAGGAATCATTATTCCATGGATGTAAAACATTTGATCTGTTATTGCCTTAAAATATGAATCAAAATTTATCATTTCGCCAATTGTTCAGGATTTCATTAGTTGTTTGCCATAATACTGTCAATAGCAATACACAGTATGCTCTGGAAATAATGGGAAGATTCGGAGAGAATGTCTTCCAAAACACCTGAAATGACTCTCTTCTATTATCTGACTTTCCTTCTTTTCCACACACCAAGATGAAGAAATTACAACATTCTTTTTGGAATGAACTTTTGGTGCAGACATGGTTGTTTCTTATTCATAGCTTTACTAACTGAAATCTCCAAGTCTAAATGATCTATATTCCCCTATATATACATTGTCATCAAGAAAAATCATGGATGTCTGTATGAACCTATTCAGCAAATATTACTATCGAGTTCTGAGGTAAGCAGTTAAAGGGACTGCCACAGTCAAGAAGGATGTTGTCAAAAGCAGCCATCAAATTTACATTGATTTGAAATATAAATTGTTCTTTTGGTTGGTGTTCAACCTGAAGTCTGAGGATGTCCAGTTGACAGCAAGTATGATACTCCAGAGTAATTTGATATGAACATGTGCATTGCTGAAGCAGCTGATGACACTCACGGAGTAATTTGATATGAATATGTGCCTTGCCGAAGCATCTGAATACCGCTTGATTTGAGCGAATTGCTATGCAACTATAGGAATAGCTGACTTTGGAATTGTGTCTGTTCATATAATGACTTATTTCCAACTAAATATATGGTGTACTACTGAAATTGGAACTTTCGCGGTTGAGAGTATTGTTAGCCACCATAATTGACCTCTATGGCTCATTTATGTTGATGTGAACATTAAGGACCCAAAGTTTCGATTATTACCATGATGGTGATGTCTTAAAAAATATTCAATCTTATTATCATGTAATGTTCTGCATTTCAAATCAGCCAATATTATCGAAAATTTTCAATTTATTCTTGATTGTGTCTGATGAAGTCTAGGTCTAAACATGTTATGAGGACAGGGCAAATTGACCATGCAATATTGGTAATTCACCTTGTATTTACTTCTCCGTGAATTATATTACCGTAGAAGGTTTTATATTAGCCATTGAGATGAATTCATGGTAGCACTGAGTTCTTAGTTTTTACTCCTGCTTTCTCAATTTCCATGGAGTTTATTATTTCTTATGGAATTTTCTGCAGTTCAATTATAAAGTTCGCTGAGCAAAGTTTGGATCCAGATATGAGAGCATCCTTTTTCAGTCCTCGGCTTATGGAGGTAGTCCTAATTTTTCTCTGGAATTACTGATTTTTCTTGGCCAACTTGCTGTGTCTTCTATTTTCTAGAGGGTAAACTTAGTCCCACAAACCTCTTTTAGCTCTGGGCATAATCGATCTTGTTCTTTGGCTTGAAGTATGCTTTGCTCCAGACTTGCTAGAAAGATTGTTTCTGGCTTCCGATGAAATTGCGCATGATGCTCCTGTTTACTTGAAACTTGGTTCAAAAGTAGTTCAGCTTTTCAGTTTGTTTAGTTGAAGTAGAATTTAATGTGGAATAATGTTAGTAGAAAACATGCTTACAGATTTCTGATCATGTCTGATAGGTCTTATCTTATAACACAAATGGGTGAGGCTATACGCACCACCCCACCCACTACTGAACACACCCCATATTAAATTAAATAAAAAATAAATATATATTAAAAGACATAAATACCCTTCCTATTTAATCTGCTTAATAAAATAATTTCTAAAAACACCCCACCTAATTTCTAAACACACCTCAAAATTAAATTTCTCACTCTTATATACATTACACATCATTTTCTTCTCCTTCAAAGTTTTTAACTCTTAACCAAAAAAAAAAAAAAAACCTTAGAAGTTCAACATTGTTTTGTGAAAAAATTATGGAGCATCGAAAAAGCACTTGGAATAAACAATGTAAATTTTATCATAAAGTTTTTTTGTGGTTTTAAGTAGTATGGGGAAATTTTTTGTGTTAAACCTAAAAAAAATAAAAATCGTGGAGCACTGCCTGTTCAACCTGTATCAGCCGAACAGAAGATGGAGTGTTCGACTAGTATTGGTTGAACATCCCCTATGTGTTTGACCAGAATTGCTTGAACGATACCCTATGCGTTCGACAAACTAGGGTTGAGCCGTTTCAATATATATATATATATATATATATATATATATGTTTGTTTTTTTTTTTTTTGATTTCAAAATTGAATTTCTCACTCTTATATCCATTACACGTCATCTTCTTCAAAATTTTAAACTCAACCAATAAATAAATAAAAACCTTACAAATTTTACATTGTTTTGCGAAGAAAAAAAGCATTATGCAAGCATAAAAAATCACTTGTAATGAACAACGTAAATTTATCATTACATTTTCATGGTTTTAAGTACTGTAAAGAAAAAATTTGTGTGTTAAGCCTAAAAAATACAAAAAAATTCGTGAACACATTCGACCAATATAGGTAGAACGGAGCATTATCTAATCAACTTGTATAGGCCGAACAAAAGAAGAAGTGTTTGACCAGTTTTGGTTGAGCTCCTATGTGTTCGACCAACTAGGGTTGAACCATTTCACAAAATTTTTGCGATTATTGTCATTTTTTTCCTATATATATATATTTTTTTTTTTTTCGTAGAATTGTTCATACCGATTATTCAAAAAATGGTGGCCGAACAATCCAAGACCTCCAAGCCGAAAGTTTGTCAAACAATGGAAGAAAGAAAATTAGGGTTTGTAGTAGGGTGGGGTGTGCTTCTATGATCTTTTATTTTTATAGAGTTTTTTATTGGGTGACACTAAAGACACCCCCATATGATGTAAATGTATGTTATAATTTCAAAGGGTAAAATGATAATGTAGTGGGGTGTGTTTTAGGAATTTGGTAGTTTAAATCATTTAAATTTGGGTGTGTTTAGTTAATGGTGGGGTGTGCATAGCCGCACCCTACACAAATATGTCATTATATAATTCTATATTGATTGCAACGATCATGCTGCTTTTCTACACTTTTTCCCGAAAGGATATTCTTGTTTAAAGTAGAAGATACATGAAAAGATAGCTTTTATTGTATAAGCATCCAAAATGAAATGGGTTTTAAGCTGCTCAAACCTCCAGTCGAGTAAGGCAGCTGATTATTACTGATCATTTGTTAAAAAAATTCACTACTTAATAAAATGTTTTTGTTTTTCTTTGGAATAAAACACAAAAGCAAATGGAAAGAAAAAGAGAATACTAGTCAAATAACCTAATTTCTACAACTATGGAAAAGGCTCCCTAAATCTAGGGTAGGCTTTGAATGAAACTTATCCAGAATATTAGAGGTTTGTGACTATTGATAGGCAGGGTTTGATGTTTCAAAAAGGTGGGTCATGTCATTCTATAGAATCACATGACATTCATATTTTATAGTGTGGAAGCTCACATTGCATTCATCCAGCAATAAGTCTCGGAAAGACATAATGCCAGAAAGTAAATCATGCGACTTGAGGAATCATTCTAGTTGGCACAAAATAGAACAATAAAACATTCAGTGCTTTCTGGTTTGGAAGTTGTTTGATCTCTCGAATCAGCTATAAAATGCTCAAATTCGTAATCAAGATTTCAAAATGATAGTATTCTTTTTATTTAGCACATGAAGTTCAGTGGCTAGGTCACAGTGTCTTGATTGTCTTGGATCATAGCATGAATAAGTTACTTGATAATTGCTTAAATTTTCAATTTGCACCAAACTGGAAATGTGTAATTGTATGGCTTGTGTGAGAGATATCCAGTACAGACTTTGCTATGGCCTGTGCAGATTTGAGCTGGTCCAGGAATTTCAATAAAATGTCAAATGTATGAAAACATCTTGTATGATTTGAACCTTTGGTCAATGACATCCACTGACCCTTAAATTGTAGTTTAGTTGACTGCCAACTTTAACAGGCTTCTATAAAAACACAATATGGTGAACATACAATTGATTCTGTTCCGCAGTTAATTATCCAGCTTAATACTTTGATGTAAATGCATAAAATCAGTCCTTACGACAACCTTTTTGGATTTTCACTACAATGCTATCTCAGATATCCTCAGATTTCTCTTTTAAATTTTGTTAAGGTCGCTTAGCATTAACTTATCTTAATATTCCAGGCAGTTGTGTGGTTTCTTGCAAGATGGACGTCAACATACCTGATGCCACCTGTAAAAAGTGGAGAAAATAAAAGCATCTATGGAAATATCCAACCTCTTTCAGAACACTCCTCAAATGTATTGCTTAGTTTCTGTGGAGAGAATGATCAAGGAAAAGTTGTACTTGATATAATCATTCGCATCTCTTTGAGTATATTTGTTTCTTACCCTGGGGAGAAGGACTTGCAGGTATGTAATCGCTAGCTTGTTTTGGACTTTTAGTTTTTTTCCATTTACTTTTTGCAGTCCCTTTATGGTTTTTATGTTGTTTTCAAGTTTTTATAGTCTTAACTATCCTTGGCCCTTTCTTTTCTTTTCTATTCTTTTTGTTCTTCTCCTTTAAGTTGATGGCTTACTTATTGGATAACTGAAAGTTGACTGTTACAATTTTGAAAGAATATGACATGTTGAAGAGGTTACAATTTTTTCTTACATCTATCCAATGACAGGCGCCCACATGCTACCAGCTGCTTCATGGACTTGTTAAACGGAGGAATATTATTTCCCACCTAGTTACCTTGGTCAGTAGCATCTCTCTGTGTATTGTCCACTAATTCTTCTATTGATGTAATTACGTGAACACGCTTTCTTATACTATATTTTTTGCTATATTAAGAATTGTGCCCATTCAAGATAGTTCTTTCCATTGAGCTTATTAATTGTGAGTTGTAAATTGGAATTAGTGCCACCATTTGATGTAGAAGCAGCGGGATGTACGCTATCAAGATTGTATTCTATTAACTGAACAGCACAGAAGCATTCTGCAGTAGTGTTTCTTGTCACAACAGGTATCACTATTTTGTCATGAGAAAAAACAAAATGTTGAATGACCACCTTATCAAAAGCTCCTAGTACAGAGAAGTATCATTTTAACATTAAAGCTAGTATCTTCAACACACCCCCTCACATGCAGGCAGGCAACTATGTATTAAAACCTTGCACATGGATATTTATGATAAACTGGGGGTGGTGAGATTTGAAGACAGGACCAGGTTGAATAGCCTCCTTATCTAAAAGGTTAAACTGGTAGAGAGGAGTATTGTCTTAACAATTTATTAATATCTTCAACATGGATCAAGAGCACAACTGCACGAGGTCCTAATACCATGAAATTTTAACAAGCAAATGTAATTGGTTTATCATCCTTTTCTTGAAGTATGCATACAGGGTTTTGTTCAGTTAATGGCATACAAAGTTGGAAATTTACTGTTGGATAAAAATGTGGAAATAACCTAACCTATCTGAATTACTAACATCAGCCATTATTCCACAGCATAAGAAAATCCTAAGTACTTCCTAAATCTTCAAAAAATAAGGAGTGTGTTCAGAGAGGAGTTATGGGAACAAAGTTTGTTGGATTTAAATCCTATGATAGAAGGATAGAACAGAGAGGGAAAAAAGACATAGTTTTGCCAATTGCGTGCATCCACAGATAAAACTTCCTTAAGAGCTTTGACTTTTGTTTTCCTCTTCAATTGTTATCATGTGTTTCAAAATTTAGAATCAGAGTCATGCCAAACAAAAAGGTCTTGGGTTGAAAATGTCATTGCTGTCCATTTACCAAATAATATGCCTGCAGTTATCTGCTGTTCCATTATAGACAGAGAAAAGGGGTTATAGGCATAGAGTAGAGGTACAAACTAAACATCAATGACTAGTCCAGTCATCAGTTTGACTGAACAAACCTGCTCTTCTCAAGCATGATGGTAAAATAGAAATCACAGTTGGAAAATGTGGAGAATTGACTAGAGAAATCTCCTGCTTCTTGACCTCTAGAAATGATGTTATGAATAGTTCTTTGGGAGAGCTCTCTAGAGCCAATGGTAGATCTTGATTTGTTTTGAAAAGGTAAGTTGTTTTTATTTATTTGGGGAATGACCCGTGGTAGTTGAGAGCTGTAAAATCTAATTTTGACCATTATACTTAAACGTTCCTAATTTTGTCCATTTAAACATGTGTTATACATGTAGGAATCATGGAATGACTTAGCTAATGCTTTCTCCAATGAAAGAGTTTTGTTCTCATTAAATGCTGCTCATCAGGTACTGATTTTTAATTATGTGATTGGTGTTGATAGTTTTGGTTTATAGATGTTTTACGAATTATAAGTATCTTCTCAGCTCTTCTCGATTACTCGTACTTTTTTCAGTAACTTTTTTTTCTAGTATCATAAGTCATCTCATTCTCTCACTATCACTTGTGCTGCTCATTCTTTGTTTTGTTATACTTAATTAAAGACTATAATACATCCTTTCATCTCAGCGGTCACTGGCTCAGACACTTGCTATTTCAGCTTCAGGCATGAAAACTCCCGAAGCATCAAATCAGTGAGTGTAATTTCTTTTTCATAAGCTTCAGTTTAAGGTCGTTACTTATATCTCATGGAAATTTAAAGTATCCTCATCTTTATTGAATCTATTGAAGGTATATAAAAAGTCTGACAAGCCATATGACAGCCTATTTGTTAGAACTGTCGAGCAAGAATGATCTCAAAAGCATTGCTCAACAGCCTGATATCATTTTGTTGGTAAATCCTGTGCACTGTGCATTTGATGTGCTAGTATATACCGAATACAATATAATTAGTCTCCTCATGATGCCCAATAGGTTAGTTGCTTGTTGGAGCGACTTCGTGGAGTTTCCAGAGCCTCAGAACCTAGGACACAAAAGGCAATTTGTGAAATGGGATTCTCAGTTATGAATCCTGTTCTTATCTTTCTTCAAGTATATAAAGATGAGGTATGGTTATGCATATTTCTCTGAAAGATTTTATGGAAAATCGCCTTAGGAGATTAGTTGGGATTTTTGCAAATCTCTGTTTTCTCTGTTAAGGATTGAGGGGATGCCAGGCGAGTTACAATGCTCACTCTGTCCATGCCCATGTGGCCCTGTGGTTGACCAATCCACCTATTAATTGATGTATTTCCAAAGAAATGGAAATCTATTTTCTAGTTAGTAAAACGATGGAAACAATTAAATCTGGTTGCGGTTGCCAAGGGGAACTTAGAGTTTATCTTTTGGCTAATATCATGATGGTACATTTCATTTTTCTTGTGGATAATGTTGGAAATTACCCCTTTGGCTAATATATTGATATTCCATTTTCTATTCTTGTGAATAAATGTTTATATTGTTTATATAGCATGATTATAAATTACCTCCTTTATATCTTTCTGCTATGATTGTCTTTTATGTTTGATCAATTATTTAGCCACTCTTTTTTTTTTTTTTATCCTGATCATAGCTTTGAATCTTTTTTTTTTTTTTTGCCTCATGAATCATTGTTTTTTCTTGTATATCTTCTTATGTAGCCTGTGGTTGTCTATCTTCTACTCAAATTTGTCACTGATTGGGTGGAAGGCCAAATTATCTACTTAGAGGCTAAAGAAACTGCTGCTGTTGTTGACTTCTGTATGCGTTTGCTTCAGCTTTACTCATCTCAGAACATCGGCAAGGTAAATACTTATTGTTTTTGACTCAATTTCACTTATAGTAGTTATATAAGTACCGAGGAAGAAGGAACTGGTGAGATTATGAAATGTGAACCAAGTACTGATGGTGGCTATGAAATTGTTTGTGTGTGTTTGTGGTTGTGCAGTTGTTGATGTTTACATTCATCTGTATATGCCTGTATGCACACAAATAGGTGCCTCTTGTATGTGCTCCCTCTCACATCATACCGACTAGACGTTTTAGCAACATTTGGAAGTAGAATGATCAACTTTATCTAGATACTGGAGCTCAAACAACTTAACACTCAGAGTGCCAAATATTTTCGCTAGAATACATGTTCTGTATAAGCTACTATAAGAAAAGCATAACCCATCCATTTATATTTAAGAATTTTATTGTCCAACTTTATCTAGCATCTTTTGTTAAAGTTGAATGCAGATTATATAATTAGAATTCCCAATCATTTTCTGTGTATTCCTCAAGGAACTATGATACAGTCCCTTGGGCAGATTTCTGGAGAGAGAGAGAGAGAGAGAGTTTTTGTTGAACTCAAGAATTTTTGTAAAAAATAAGAATTTTGGTTGGTTATGTATACCTGCTTGTTCATGCTGTGTTTTAGTTTTTAACTAATTGTAGCTTTAGTATATCTCATTTTTTGTTGAACTCAAGAAACTACAATGCTACAGTAATAGTTATTATTACCTCCTAATTTCCACAATTGACCCATATACTTTGACGGCTTCTCCAGATTTCAATTGGCCTTTCAAACAGCTTACGTAGTGAAGCAGATGCGGAGAAATATAAGGATTTGCGGGCGCTTCTACAACTTCTTTCGAATCTATGTTCAAAAGATCTGGTAAAAAAAATTCCCCATTGTGCAACTCAAGGAGATTACTCCTTGACTTTCCCAATTTCTCCCTTCAACTTCCTTAATGCTAAAACATTTGTTTTATTTACAATATCATCCTGCATTATGAAAGCATACCTGATAATCAGTATCATTAGTCTTGGGAGAAATTTGGACGTATTTATGTTCCTGAGGGAAATTCAGAAGGAAAAATCATATCCCTATGTAACTTTTATGAATGACTGTAGATAGTTCATGAGAATTTTTATAAGGCTTTGGATAGCTATTCCTTGTCATTATGGGCAAAGCATTATTCAAGAGTTATAGATATTGTTAAAATATGTCCCAACTCACTTCCTAAGAAAAGGTTGAATTATTGCTGCTGTCCACTTGTCTTGGACTTGCTTGCGAACTTGGAACCCGACTACAAATTAAATGCAACAAGGATGTCAGATAGTTGGATAGATCAATTCTTTCTATGTTAGATTGGGAAGAAAGTGATTTGTTTCAAAGCCCTGGATAGCTCGTAGTGCCAATGTGGGAATTCTGAAATTTCTACCTGTTGGCTACTGCTTAATATTGTTGAGAAATGCATATTTTAATTTGGATTTTTACATCATCTCACACCAGACTGGAACATAACAACTGGTCCCAGCAGATTGCATATCAATCTATCACATTGAATAACAAGTCTTTCTGTACATCTGCAATTAATCCTGGACCACGGGACCCAGATTAGTTCCAGATATACAATAATGTGATATCTGGTTCTGCTACTAATTAATCTAGTTTCTTTATTCCTTAGAAACAATGATAATCTATTATAGAGATGGCAGTTTTGATCTCTGCCTTTAGTATGTTAATATGGGTGAAATCCTTCAGTCACAATCGTAAATAGCTAGAGCATCTTTTCTCTCATTTTGAATGCAGAATCAGAGCCATGGTCAGAACCTTCATGCTGAGGGATTTGCTCAATCCTATGGCATTAACTATTAGGAAACATTTACTCTCTCTTCCGAACTTATATTATTTGTTGTTTCCACTTCTTCATTAATGCACATAGCTGGTTGTGCATATATATGCATGACCTCAGAATACCTAGTAGTTATCAGTACTATGCAAATGAGTCTTTTGGCTTGCTCTAGGGCACTTGAGGGGGTTATGATCCTCCATTCCATGGGTATCGAGAAGAAAAGGATTAACGACTTTTTAAATGAAAAAAGATTAGAAAAAATTTATCTATCTGGACTGTAATAGGATGTCCAAAAGTTTTTTTGATAAATCAAATGATCTCATCAAGCTATTGATGTATGCATGACAAAAGCACTATCTGAAACTTCCCTAATTTGAGTCAGGGTGGGGTCATGCACTTGACATAATCTTTCTGATCCCTTTGTGTATACTGCTGAATTACTTTTTTTTTTGGCTGCATTACATGGGCTACTTGATAATATTGAATCAGTGTTGTACCATGCATCTCTGTAATAGTTGTACTTGCTCTTATTGTCTTGCATGCAAGTCTGAGATAGATATGTTTTCACAGGTTGATTTTGCATCTGAACCCATTGAGGCTTATGGTACAAATATTTCTCAGGTATGTCCATGCAAGATATTATAGAGATGAAAAGGATGACTTGTATTGCAACTTTGTGCACTGTTCCATAGTAGTTCTGACTGCACTCTCATGCAGGTAGTTTATACAGGTCTTCACATAGTCATGCCTCTGATAACTCTGGACCTCCTTAAATACCCTAAACTTTGCCACAGCGTAAGGCTCTTTTCTCGTTGGGATAGAGGATTAGGATTTATGTGGAAACTAATCATGCCTTCTTGTTCTTGAACAGTATTTTTCACTGTTATCACATATGCTGGAGGTTTATCCTGAAATAATCGCCCGGCTAAATGTTGAAGCCTTTAGTCACATACTTGGAACTCTTGATTTTGGCCTTCGTCACCAGGTAAAGATTATCTTTTTTTTTTTTGGAAATGTAGAAAGGTTGGTGTTGACATAGGCTTGTCGTGTAGGATTGCAAGATGGTGCTTCACTTGAACAATACTAAGTTTCTGATAAAAAGAATTGCAACTCTACTCTACCTATCACAAAAGATGTATCCCCTTTTCACTATTCTACTATATCCTGTTTATATTTCCCTTGTTTGTGATTAGGATGTTGAAATTGTGGATCTGTGCCTAAGAGCTGTTAATGCACTTGCATCCTATCATTACAAGGATAAAAGTGCTGGTGAAGTTGGTCTAGGATCACATGCTGCCAGTTACAAGGACCCTGATGGAAAATTTCATGAAGGCATTCTGAGTCGGTTCCTTCGCTCATTGCTGCAACTTCTTCTTTTTGAAGATTACAGGTGAGAAGAAAAGAAAATTCAAATCTTATAGAAACTCTAGCATGCATGTTAAGCTTAAGAATAAGCCTAAGCCTAAGCTACACCAAACACAGTTAAACCTCTAGAGGGACCATGCAAAGTTATTAATTAAATAAATTAAAATTTTATTAGTATATGTACTGAATGTATAAACTTATATTTAATCAACTAAATTAATTTAAATAAGAAGCAATCTTGATGCATTATTTCTCCAATATATATACATTTGATCAAGTAAAAAGTTATTATATTTATCAATCTTGAATACAAATTTAATCCACTAGAAAACACATTATGTTGACCAAAAATTATTGCTCTCACATTAATTTATTTCGATCTATTTTTCGAATCAGATTGAGAATTATTTTTGTGAAACAATATTTTTATTAATTACTTCATTATAGATAAATTTATTATAATCACAAATTAGGATAAAGAGTTATGGCCATTCACCGATCAAGGAAATTGATTTAATTTATAATTTGATAATAGAGATCCCCTAATTAAGAAAAGTTAACATAACTCAGGAAGATATTATTTTATATTCTATGTTATAACTATAAAGACGAAGTCTCAAAGTAATTTATACTCATAATTTTAGTAGATGGTCAATCTTCAAAATATATTATGAATAAAGATCATAAATTTGTATAAGGTTCTCGAAAAAGTATTTTCTTATTAATTTATCGTAGTAGCTTGAAAAGTTGGGTTTGTAGAGAATTATTATCTTATAGAATGTTTCAGTTCATCTAGTATTCATTTATAGAGCCTCTACTGTAGTTAGTATTGTTCCAATACTGGTCTTATTACATACATCTCATTGACCTATTGCTTTGTTGAATCGAAAACACTGGATGACACATGTCGTGCTTTATGTCACAGCGCTGATCTTGTTGGCCCTGCAGCAGATGCACTCCTTCCGTTGATACTCTGTGAACAAAGTGTTTATCAGGTAACTCCTACTTTACACTTGACAAACGAGAAGAGTTGTCTTTTTCTCCTACTAATGAAGTTGCCCCAAACTTTTGATATGATCCATTTGCAATAATCCCAATATTTTTTGTCAAATGGCGTCTCTTTTTGTTTCTGAGTTTAATATTCTAGCAGAATTTAGCAAATGAGTTGATAGAAACGCAAGTGAACCCAGCGTTCAGATCAAGGTTAACAAATGCTCTCCAGTCTCTCACAACTGCAAATAATCTTTCTTCAACACTTGACCGCATAAATCACCAGAGATTCAGAAAGAACTTACATAGGTTTCTCTTAGAAGTCCGAGGATTTCTTCGTACAGTATAAGACTTGCAAGAAGCAACCATGCATCCCCAAAGTCCAAGTCTTGCCCTAGTTTGAGTGTCTGGTTTCATTCGAACCTCAAACTCTACAAACTTTTATGCCGGATTGCCTTGCAGATGAAAGTCAACATTCAACATTGTTTAGAATCTGAAGGTTGTTTGCTCCATATACAAAAATGGTGGCTTGATAGGCCAATCTTGGCATACTTTAGAGTACTTTTTACGAAATTTCTTTATCGTTTTAAGCCTATTCATTTTATCAGGTTCTTGTTTGTAAATTCTTGAAATATGTTACTCTGTTATTGGTTATAGTTGTTGAATCTATGAATTTGAAAACTGAAATTTATCGTCTTAGTAGGGATTTAAACAAATTAAGTAGAGTTTTAAAGATTGTGTTTGAGTTAGTTTGATTTTTAATCATTTCCAGTTTGATCATGCTTTTACTGAATTGGAGTACATCGATTTTCACATTTTCATTGTATTGAGCTCTAAATAAACGTAAAAAGATCTTCCTATACACTCACATTGTCCCAAAATAAATAGGCAGAAACTTCTATGTCCAAAGGACACGGATCCCCGTGTCCCCAACCTGCCCCGAGGTCCACACACGCCCATGTGTGTGCACCTGATAGGTATTCCATATTTACTCTAAAGGTATTCCACATATACTCTTCAGGTATCAAATACTTTTAGTTAATGTTTGTAATACCTATAAGACAAACCTGTAAAATCTCACAAAACAAGCGTCCATGCGCGCATACCGTGCGCCCATGCACCCACGCCGCGCGCAACTCACAAATCGTGCTCCCACGCCGCCCGGGCACAAGTATCCCATGTATACATGTGCGCCCATGTCCCCACGCCGCGTGCGCACCCACCACGCTGCATCCCCCGCGCACCCACGCCACCCGTGTACTTTCAATGTATACATGTGATACCTTCAAGGCATTCCATGGATACCTTGAAGGTATACATGTGATACCTATACATAAAAATAAATAAAAAATCTGAGCGAAAAAATATATATATATATTTAAAATTAATGTGGGGCCCATAGGTTGGGCTGGGGACATGGTGTCCCAGGGAGAAGACCTACTCAAATAAATATTGTTTTAGGCCTTTTCACATTAATTAAGAAAGATGATATAATGACTAATTTACCCCTATTTAAGTAGAGCGGAAGTTTTTTTTTTCTCTTTTTTCCTAGTGACCCTTTTGAATTTGGGAATAGTAAATGGGGATATTTTTGGTAGATTATTGACAAATGTGTGTTGAAATCCTCAAAATGTAGTTGTTAAGTTTACAAAAATCAAGTTGTAATAATTAATATTCAGTTGAATCAATTATTCTAAGTCAGATGCAGCCTAGGTTTGAGGTACGATGATCCTGATCAAATTAACTTGTTGTCCAGATCATTTAAAATAATTTTTATTTAAATAATTTAGTAGAAGAAAAGACACGGAAGGATGCAGCAAAAATCTATCCATGTTAAAATATTTAATGCATCATTCAATAATTGTCAATAAAATAGAGATATTATATCCGTAGGTAAATTCCAAGGATGAAATTCATTACCATGTTCTCAAGGAGCTAATGATGATTGAAAAGGTTGTTGATAGGCTCAAATTTGAAAACAAGTTTGAGTTATAATAACATGTTCCATCTCATAAAATTATATCAATGAGATATTCTAAACAGATTTTGTGTAACAAACAATTCAAAATGTAATCATACTATATTATATCATGCATGTTATATGTTACCATGTTGCATTCTTGTGAACTACCTATTTTGGCTATCATGGATTCCTATATTCCTATTTTGTTTTATAAAATCCTTATTTCTTTTCAATTATCCTCCACTTGCTTCTTCTTTTCCTATTCTTTAATTTTTTGAAGGAATTTCACCAACATTCTTATTTTCCAGCATTAATCTTCTTCTTCCTTCTTCAATTGGGATCATGAGAGCTTGTGTGTTCCTTTAGTGTAGTGAAGATCGCATGCCCTTTATTTCATGGCCTAAATAAGGTTATCATAAATGCTTTTTTTTTTTTTCGGAGTTATAATGAGTTATTGAATGATAATTCCTCTAAATTTCTTTTTTTTTTTTTTTTAACAAAGGAATAGACAACCACCGCTTAAAAGGTGTGTATTAGATAAACCTTGATCTCGTGCAATAACCCGTAAACCACATGAAAGAGATAAATATCGCGCTGGAGTAATGGATTGTGTGGGTGTGAAATTTGTTAGGAAATGGACTTTTTTTGGCAATTCCATGTTTCCTAATTTCTTTACTACTTACTCAAATATTATTAATTGTTTTAATTTATAAACTGATATATTGTGTAGGGTCTTTGAATTAAGCAGGTTGGCTCTTCCGTACTATGGCTATGTTCCATTAATCCTAGTTCTCTAGTGAGAGGTCAACTATTTAAACATGATTTAGGCACATTCATGACATCCACCTGGGGTTGTAAACGAATCGAATCGATTCGAATATCATGATATTCTATTCGTATTCGTTTAATTATTCAAATATTCGTATTCTTTTATTATTCGAATAACAAAAGTAAATCGTATTCGATTCGAATGAAATATTCGAGAATATTCGAATATTCGTATTCAAAAATTTTAGACTTGAAATTTCAATTTTTTTTCAAAAATATATTTATTTCCAAATTAATAATATCATATTTCAAATATATAGCATATGCATACTTGATACAATGCCTATATAGTGAATTAATAAATAATAAAATTCATCAACCCTAGTGTAATAATTCATAAACCAATTGCAAATTAACATTCAAGATTCAAAACACATAAATATAAATTCATTGTCAAATCCATCAAACAAGTACCACAACAAAAAATCTACTTGCAAATTAACATCCAAGGTTCTAAATACATAAATTTAATTTCATTGTCAAATCCATCAAAACAAGTACCATATACGAAATAAAATGAAGCTATTTACTATTTCATAAAAACTTATATACACATTGTGTATGGATCTGTGATCCATGCACCACTTCCGACCCAACCAGTCACGTGCCTGTACGTGCTCGCCTGCACGCGCCTCTAGGTCACGGATAATATCCGTCCAAACATGCTCCCAGGTGTCTAACATTTATGTTATGTTAAACATACCTTTTAGTAGTGTTATGCATACCATTTAGTTATGTTAGACATACCTTTTATGTTATGTTAACTATACTTTTTAGTTGTGTTAGACATACCTTTTAGTTATGTTAGTCATACCTTTAGTGTTATGTTAAATATACATTTTAGTAGTATTAGACATATCTTTTAGTTATATTAGACATACCTTTTGTAAGGCTAGTTGTACCTTAACATTTTTTTAGACAACCATTAATACCTTTCATACCTTTTAGTTATATTAGGCATACCTTTGGTTATGTTAGTCATACCTTTTAATTATGTTAGTTGTACATTTATATATATATTGCATAAATGTATAAATAATCTCATATAAATGTATGAGTAATATAACATAAATGTAAATATCTACAACTTGTGTTAAATTAGGGTTTTATTGTGCGGAAATTAGAGTTTAGGGTTTAGGATTAAAGTATGAAATTTGAAAATAAAGGTATCACCAGTATAACATAAATGTATGAATAATATAATATAAAAGTATGACTAACACAACATAAAGGTCAGGACAAAAAAAAAGTGCGAAAAAAGAAGAAAATACGCGGATTCGGGGCGGATTCAACCCGACCCGCGTGCATGGATAAGATTCATGCACTAGTTGCATACCAGTCCAACTCTTACTATTTTACTTTTTTTTGGGTAATTAGTTGGCTATCATAGTTTACATTTAGATTGCAAAATTTTAAAGAAATTGAAGAAGTGGTTTAGAATTTCTGTTGGATATATATATATATATATATAAAATAAAAATAAATTATATATATAATTAAAATACAAAAAAATATATATATATATAATTATTTGAATATATTCGCGAATACTCGAATCGAATTCCGTCATATTCTTATTTGTATTCAGATAATATACGAATATAAAAGAGAATTCTTATTCGTATTTTTCGAATTCGAATCACTATGGAATATTCATTATTTGGTATTCAACTTCATAACCATGGAATTGTCCCAAGTTAAGTAGATTGCTGGTCATTTTTGTGCATGTTTCTTACTTCCTCCTATAGGTAATAACTTTCCATACTATGTATGGTTAATTAATGGTCCCCACCTCACATATAATTGATTTGTATTAGGTCATTGGGCCATATTTAAAAGGTAATATTCAACTCTCATGTTAATTAATAAAGAGGCCAACTATCATGATCGGAAATAGTAAAGAGCAGAAACGAGTATGAGTTTGAGTATAACGTTTTGATAGACTCGGGTCCAATAGTTACTACATTGTTGAGAAACGAATTTAAACAAGGAACAATCAAACAACTTCGTCACTTTTTTCTTCAATTGTTTAAACTCACTTTTCGATAGTGTAGTTATTGTTGTGCCCGAGTCTATCAAAACATTATACTCGAACTCTTCCTCATCAGTTGTTTCTTCCATTGATTCTTCCAAGTCACTACTTAGTTGCCCTACTTTTTTCTTAACATAGGATTTGAATAGCCTTTGAATATGGCTTCATCGCCTAATATTAGTTGGTTGTATGCGTAGTGTGATCACAAATATTCCTTACATTTACCTACATGAGAAACTAAAGAATATTATTAATAGTTTCAAAATCAAGAATCTAACTAGAGAATATTCATTAATAAGCAACTGGGGATGAAAATGGAGGCATCTTCAGTATATGGACCGAGCCCAATTGATGGTGGGCTGGTATTAATATCACAGGTGTCCATGGCCCATATGGGAGGAGCATAATGGGCTTGCTTATGGGCCATGGTTTTGTGAATTTTGGGATGTTTTGTATTTGGGTAGTTGGGATTTTGAAATGATAAATAATAGATGAAAATAATGTTTGGTTTTATTATAATGGAGATAGGTTGTGGCAAATACATGAGTAGTTCTACGATACTGGTGTATCTATATATCAATTTTTTTTACCGCATCAATTTACCCATCACGTAATTAGGGGAAAAGGATTTAAAATTTTTATAATAAAGTGCTATTCACTAATAGTTTGGTTGATAAAATATTTGTAAACCTTAATATAAATGAGGAATAAAATGAAACTGAGCATTTCAATGGGGTTTGTTATTTTAGTTTAAATCTAAAACGATTTTGATTATGAATATTTAAATTAATTTCGACTGCTTAAATTAATTTAAAAATAAACATATTAATGTTTTTATAAATTTTATTGTACTCGATTTTATACATTTGAGCTCGTTACACTTTAATGATGGATTTGATTTTATTGTACTTCATTTGATTGAGACTTTTAGTACTAAAATGATGTATGTATTTTATTAAACTCATATTGTTTGATCTAAAGAATTTCTAGATATTTATTATAGTTTATCTCTCCATCTTGAAGTTGAGTGACTTGGGGATTTTGAAGACATCCAATTAAGATTTTCAAATCTAATGTTGCTTGCCATTCAAATGCGGCAAAACAATATCGATATTCATATTTTGAGATAGTGTCCAATTTATACCTGCATTAAATTTATATCATAGTTTGTATATATTTGATTATCTGATATTACAAAATAATATCAATATAGATATTTTGATGTACTTTGTGGTATATATTCATACTCCATAGAATATTTTTGTACCTGATTAAGATTGCTTAAATATATCTAATTGTAATTTTTCTTTTGAATAAATGATCATATTATCAAAGAAAGAAAAATAGATACAATGTAGCAGAAACAAGAAAAGACAACTGGATATCAGTGGGCCTCGTTAAAACCCTATACAGTAAAACCCTGTGGGAAAAAAACTGCATTGAGAAAAACATAAGACGATATGAAGGGAGCCTAGAAAAGTTCCTAAACATAGTGTAAAGAATACTATGTGGCGCCGTTTGCATCCACTTGTAATCCACGTCCATCTTGGATAACATATCGGCTGCTTGATTTCCCTCCCTCCCGATATGAGATGCAATCAAATCCATGCTTTCCAATATGGTCAAAGTGCAACAGATATCTCCTACTCTTTGTTTGTGGCAAAGTTACCACATATATTGAGTATGACTCGAGTCAAATATTATTTTGTCCCCGCTTGAAGGCTTCATCAATCGCATGCCCATACCCAGAGACGGAGCTAGGGGGACTGGCGGCGGCTGCCGCCCCCCTCAAATTTTCTGACCAAACTACTACTTATATATACGTATATAATGTAATTGTAGTTAAAAATACGGATTTCGTCCCCCTCAAATTTTAAAATTTTGATAAATATCCCAAAAAAAAAATATTCCGCCCCCCTCGTTACCAAATCCTGGCTCTGTCCCTGCCCATACCACACTTGAAAGGAAAGCATCGACAACAGAATCCTCTCAAGATACGATAAACCCCACCTGGAGCTCCATCAACACTTCCATCGGTATTCACCTTTATCCAATCGAAGCGAGGAGGATACCAATAGACCAGCTTAATAGTCGAAGCTTTTCCTAGGATACCGCAACATGTAAACGAGCAAGACAAAGAACAGTACCAGATCGACATGTTGCTGTTTCTCGGGTGAATGGCCAAATCATAGCGATTGCAGCATCTTTCACCCTGCTCTTATTTTGGAACATCTTCAAATTCCATAAACGTTGCAGAGTTCGAACTGACCGAGCCATAATATTCTCATCTCTCTAGCATTTGGCAATACCCCACGGGGATCCAAAAGATTTAATCACCATAGTCTGTTATACATTAATATTCATCGGATCATAATACTCTTTTAAATAAATACAATAATTATATTGTTCATTAAACATATGTTTTCTTAATACATTACCTTTCAAATATTATACATTAAATCCACATTAATACATATTATAATTTAATCCAAATTCAATGTCTTTCAAACAAAAATATTATCACCTTTAGAGTATCGTTTATAAATTATTCAAATCATGGTAAAATAATTATATTTATAATATGATATTTATATATTTAAAAACCCCAATAATGAAAAATAAAGCTAACCTATAATCTTCGGACCCATTGCATAAGAGTTATACTAGTTTTCTATATAATATAAAAATATATCATCATAAAATATTTTTAATGATAATAAATGATATAATGTATTTATGACTTATTCTACTTTTTACTAATTAGATAGTTTTTTTTATGCTAAATAGTATAATAATAAGATATTCTAACATATCCAAAAATATAATGTAAATTCCTTTTTTTTTTTTTTGGTATATGAAATTAATTATATTGTTGTAAATATATTTTTCAGTAACAATATTCCAGTTTTATACCCTTTCTTTATCTTTGTATTTTATTACTAAAAATTGCATTCTAGTACATATATATAATTTGATTCTAAAAACCTTGTGGTTTGACTCAAGTCAAAATATCATTTGACTAAATAATTAAATATAATTATAATTATTCGCTGCACAGATTTATTCAAATTTATATCTTAGAAAAGTCAAATAATTATTGACCGAAAAGGAAAAACACTAATGGTTAGGGAATTTTTTTTATATTGCGAGAATTACACATATCCACCGCTATTACTGTTTTTATATAATAGGATAATAGTAATAAATTTTTATAATAAAACTTTACTATGCATATATATCATACTTTATTCTTTTTTTTTTTTCTGTTTTGGGGAAAACAAAATAAATTAATTTTTACCAAGAGCTAAAAAAAGGAAAGACACATTCTAACCTACTAACCTTATTTTGATATATTTAAATTGTACTTTAATAATTATCTATATATGTGTTACTAACCTTATTTTGATATATTTAAATTGTACTTTAATAATTATCTATATATGTGTAGCATTAGAGAAATTAAATTTATTTGTATTTTAATTTACATAAATAACATTAGGTTATTTTGGAAATTACTCAATGAGCTAAATATGTAAAAGCGAATTGACTTACTACTTACTAGTCAACCCTACACATAACTTATATATTCTCCGTGTTATTTATGTCCGATTTAAACTCAAGAAGTGTACGCATACATGTTAAACACGTGTAAGATTTATATCATAACCGGAATTGGAATCCTTGTTTACTAATAATTTTACAAATTTTATTCTAGTTGTAAGTAAGTATACATGAGTCCTAATATGATTCGAAAAAGTTATCTATCAAAATTTAAATGATATATACGTTAAGTTGATAAATAGTATTAGATAACGAGTGGTGATTCAAAATTTTCTACACACAAATACCCAAATCCTAATCAAGTAATATATTTATTTCTTGGACTTACCTACTCTAATCATAAATTCTTGAGTAACACTTCCGTGCAACTGGTGCACAGAGTTGCACGGAAGACCTTTATGTTATAAATGTAGTACCTTTATATACAAATATTTGTACCTTTTAAAATGAACATGCATAAAGGTGTTACATTTATAACATAAAGGTATTACATTTATAACATAAAGGTGTGGATTGTACGGTGCAACTGATGCACATAAGTTTTTGCCTAAATTTCTTATTTTCAAAAAAAAAAATCATAAATTATTATAATATAATTATAATAATTACTATAATATAGTCATAAGTAACCTTCTATATATGCATCCACGCATAGTCATGTATTTTATATATATATATATATATATATATATATATATATATATATATATCTTTTGTGGATGGTTAAAAGAGAGATCAAAAGGATCCGATTCGAAACCCAGAAATAGGTTAGTGAAATCTCAACGTTAAATTTTATATTATTGTCATTAAATAGTAATAAACTTTGTGTAACCTTTATACCAACATACATCAAGTATTATTTCCTGAAGAATTAAAGTGCTCATAAATTCAATCTATGGAAGAAGGGGTTTAATTTAATCACGAATTAGGGGTTTTAATAATGAGAGAGTCTTGAATGGTGGTATGTATTTCTGGGAATCCAACTCAAAATCTGATGTGCTGCCCATAGTTTCTGAGTTGCTTTGCTTGTTTTTTTTTTTTTTAATTAATGGTTTTTTTTGGAATTGAGGTTTGTGTTTTAAAATTTTATATGTTGTACAGTAAATACATAGAATTCAAAGCTCGTTTGATCTTTCTTTCTGAATTCTGGATAGCAATTCCTGCTGTTTGATGAATGGTTATTCATGTATGATTTGATTTTTGTGAAAGCCCAGAGAGAATGTATGATGTATATTGGGTAATTATTTAGGGTTTTATCTAAAATTGGGATTATTTGATGATTGATTTTAATATATGGTAGGTTGGTGTTGCTGGGACCAAGTTAAATGGGGGTTGAGTTAGGGTTTGGGTAGATCAGCCTAATCAAAAATTGTAGTCTGAGGACTTCTTCACTATTGGTGTTTTACACTTTTTCTCCTTTCTTTTTTTCTTTTTCTTTTGAAAAGAAAATTAAGGAGCAATAACCCCTCTTGTTTTAATATGTTTAACACTGTTTCTGAATGGTCTTTTTCATGGAAAATCTAGTGCAGGGTTGAACTCGGAGCTGGTGTAGCAGGAAAGGCATTTAAATAATTGAATCAGGATATGTAAGTCTACAAGTATTGGTTTCATTTGTAGATCTTAGTTTTCTGTTGTGGTTTCATCTTCAAACATCATTGTGCTATAAGTATTTTGTTTTTATAATTGAATAGTTGTGTCTAACTTGATGAATTGCTGGTTTATTGAATAGGTTTTAGTTCCATGTTGATAATGCAAATTGAATATGAGTGATTTAATAAATGCATGCTATCGGTCTTTGTAGGAAAAAGAAATATATTATGCATAATCTATATCTATCTCTTGAAATTAAGATATGGCTTCGCAGCTTAAATGCCTAACGTATATATCTGGAGTCGTTTTTCTTGCTCTCATTGATTTCTAGTGCTGCTAGTGGAAAAAAAGAAAAGAAAAAAACAAGATGATGTCATGCATGATAGATTGAGATAGCAGATTACAGATATATTCCGATCAGCTGAAATATACCTAATCTTAGTCTACTGGCTGCTGGAGTTGCTATAAAACCAGAATTGTTTTGAGATGAAATAACGACTTCGTATATGTTTTTATTGAGATACTAGTAATTATTAATATGTTTAATTTCTGGGTTCATCTAGATGTTGAAGGCACCTTTAAGGTCCATAGAGCCTCTAGAAAATATTGGACTCATTTTTTATAGAATGTGTGGCTTTTTTTTGCAATTTGAGGTAAAAACCATGTAGATATCTTTATTGTGACTTTCCTTTCATCTTCTCCCTTTGTGTTTCTTCATCTGATTCTACATCATATACACGCTATCCCAAAGCCTCTTCTAACCAAAGTGGAATTTTGTTATAAATGTAACTCGGTATTGTAGAACTTTGCTTTCTTTCCTAATATTGAACTTCTGCTTAGCGAATACAGAGAATCAAAACCTTCTGTATTTGGGGTATCAGTTCTGAGGTGGACTTTTGTTGAAGTGTGGGGGTGGGCACTTCATTTTGGTTAGGCTTTTGACAGATGTGGATCGTGATGTTAAATGTGTGCATTTGTGTGTGGCAAATCTCTTTCTTGCTTGCCAAGGATGAAGCTGCATTATTACGCTGAATCTAGATTTTCTGTTTTCTGTTATCTTCCTTTGTCTTGCTTCCCTTTACAATTGATCTATTATCTATGATCTACATCTATCTATAATCTATCTATATCTATAATCTATAATCTATAATATATTAAAAGTGGCTGGATGTGAGAAACATATCTTGGATTCTTTTAACCCTTCTATATCTAATTGATTACAAATATACACTTCAACGATTTAGCTATATGTATTAATTATATGCTTGATAACCGAATACATTAACTATACATCTTCCACGTAAATAGCTTTATAAATTGCAAGATTTGAGGAATCTAATTGCATATAAGTTTTATTCTTGGTAAATTAATATTTTAAATTCATGAAGAAGGGGTTATTACTGGATGTGTAATGTGAATATTAATTATTTGCCTATTGAACTGTCTCCGAAAATTGGAGTAAGTTCAGTTTATATATATATTTTAAAACATATCATCTCAGTAACATTGGAGTAAGTTCAATAAAAAAATTCTTGTTTCTTATCACAAAATAAAAAATAAAAAAAATCATCTCAGTTCAATTCATTTAAAGTAGCCATTATTTTTTCTAGTAAAGTTACAGTTTGGTGTTGTTCCGTCTTCTTTGTAAATGAGTATTTAAGTGTTTTCTATTTTGTAAAAATTAAGTTGAGTGACACGTTTGCAGATCTTGCTTGCTTGCAGTTCTCAGAAGCAGTGACGACTAATAAGTGCTGCAGCCATTTGAGGTATGTGCTCCATATACAGATTTAGTTCAGTTTGTAACTTTGCATTTAATTTTCATTTTCTAATTCTCAATTGTTTCTGGTTATCAATCTTTCTCTTAAACTTTTTTATTTTGGTTGTCAGTATTTTCTAAAAACCTCATTAATTGATTAGACATTATCAGCTTTATTTTATTTTTATTTTGGGTATGTTAAGAATATTTTGAAGATATATTTTATTCATGGCAAGTTGTAATAAAGTAGACCATTTCTTAGTACAACCAAAATATGTCTCTTGTTCTTTTTATATAATATTTTAGATTTTTTTCTTTCTAATTTATGTTATTTGATAAGTAACTCCATATTTTATTCACATGCAAACATATTCATTCCTCATGTTTAGTGAATGAAACTTATTATATAATACAAATGTGGATATAAATGTCATGTCGTTGCATAAGATCATCTTCCAATACTTGTAGGTCTTGGACAAATTTAGTCAAACTAGAGGTTCATAAATTTTCTATACTCAATCAACACTGCATAGTTGAATAAAAACTTTTCTTCAAAATTACCATGTATCAATATAGTTTGGAGTAATTATTTGATTTTAAAAAACATAATTATTCAGAAACTAATTCTTCCTCCCTATAAATTTACTTCCTGTGCAGAAAACTTTTTTGATCATTAGAAATGGTGAATATGGAAAAATCGTAAAACTTCTACGTTTATTTACCTCCTATTCAATATCTACATATAACATGCATCACAAATTGTGTGATTGGTAATATCTTCAAAAGCGTTAACATTCTTTCTAGTAAATTTTTTTGATTCACTAAAAGCTCTAAAATGATTTGGTGTTTGTTGTTTTCCTTTTATCGCGTTTCCTGTCAATGTTCTTGCTTTTATTTTGACAAAATTTCATTATTTGTTAGTTTGCAGCAAACTTTTTCTGCACCACTAAAGATGCTACTCTTACTGGTTTTGAAATTTGGGTTATCGAGTTTATGAGATTTGACACTTAATAACTGTGGCAGTAATTTGTGCTTTTGAGATTTCATATCCCGATCTTTAGATATTAATCTGTGCATTCTTTAATGCTCCTTGTATGTTTAGTTATAAAGTAGAGAGCATCAATTAATACATTTAGAAAGCTAACAATTTCTCTCCTCTATTTACGTCAGTGTTAATGGGCGCAGAACTTGGTGGGCCTTGTTTCAAAAAGGATAACATGGAAATCTCATCAATCCCTCCTGGTTTTGAGTCACCTATACGCTTCTCTCTAAAAAGAACGGAGGTTAACCAAGTTATTAACAGATCAAGCCCTGCCAATGCTTCTAAAACACAAAATATCGAGTTGGAAACGCTGTATGACATTTCGGAAACCAGCAGGTCCCTTTTCCATTGGTCATGGACGAAGTACAATGAGCTTGATAACTGTTCAAGTAATCCGATTGAGTTTGAACAGGTTGGTCGAGTTTGGTTCATATAAAGTGTCCATTCGACTCTTTCATGTATTTATGATCAGAGGTCTATATTTTTCTGCCGTTTCAGGACATGTCAAGGAATGAGCTTCCGAAAGGGGTTATTCGAGGATGTGAAGCATGCAGTAACTGCCAAAAGGTTAGTCTTTTGAAACTAATCTTATCTCATTTCTTAAGAACTTTAGAGGCACAATCATTAGAACATGTACGTTAAGGACAGTGCTCTGAGCGTTATAGGCTGATAGCCTGCTTGTAACTGTTCTAGTTGTGAAGTGGCTGAACTAGTTTGGACTTAAAATTGCTATTAGTTTGCATTCTTCACCTTTAAAGACTTTCTCGACAGGTTACTGCAAAATGGCATCCAGAAGAATCTCGCAGACCTGATCTTGAGGAGGCTCCTGTGTTTTATCCTACTGAAGAGGTCCTTATTTTCCCTTTCACAGCCTGTTCACCACCATGTTCACAACTCCACTGATAGTATTAGTTATACTACCTCTTAATTTTGATATCTATACGGAGCCGACTTTGCTTTTAGTTTCAAAATACTTACATTATTGTTATTTTACCAAATATTGTAGGAGTTTGAAGACACCTTAAAATACATTTCCAGTATACGCTCCAAAGCAGAAATGTACGGTATCTGCCGCATAGTACCACCTCCTTCGTGGAAACCTCCTTGTCCCCTAAAGGAAAAGAACATATGGGAAATGTCTAAGTTCACCACCCGAACCCAGAGGATAGACAAACTTCAAAATCGATATTCAAAGAGAAAGAGATTGCAAGTCAATCATGACAAGAGGACGAAAAAGAAAATATGCCGAAGAAGCGAAGTTGATCATGGAAATGGTACTCAGGAAATGAAAACTCTGGGTGAAGATGGATTGTCTAATGCTGAGAGATTTGGCTTTGAAGCTGGTCTGGATTTTACTCTGGATGCGTTTCAGAAGTACGATGATGATTTCAAGGCTCAATACTTCAGGAAACTTAATAATAGTTCAACTTCAGGAGGTAACAAAATTATAGCTGAGGAGCAGTGGCAGCCCACAGTAGAAGACATTGAAGGAGAATATTGGCGGATAGTAGAGAAACCAACAGAAGTAATTGAGGTAATTTTCCAATTCTGATTTCATTTTGTGTTTTGATTTGGAAAGTTATTGTCCTTGGAGGCTTAATTCTTTATTTTCAGTACTAATAATTTCTATTTCTTTAAAGGTGCTTTATGGGGCTGATCTGGATACTGGAGCATTTGGCAGTGGATTTCCTAAAAAGTCTCAGCAAGTTGCTTCTGCTTCTGACATCGATTACATTAATTCAGGATGGAACTTGAATAACTTTCCTCGACTTCCTGGCTCTGTTCTTTCATTTGAAAGCAGTGATATATCTGGTGTTGTGGTTCCTTGGCTGTATATAGGAATGTGCTTTTCATCGTTTTGTTGGGTAAGTTAAGAAACCTCTTCATTTGCATGGTATAAGGTCATGGGTTGTTGTGTATGTCTTAGGATGGGTATCAATGTCAGCACACACAAAATAAGATTCTGTGGTTTTGAAACTCTGGATTCTAGCTTTTGATATGCAAGAAAGACAAAAGTTCTGTTCAAAAGAATGAGCATCATGAAGCTCAACTCAAAAGTCAGAAAAACTGCTTCTCTTGAATTTGAGCAGTCTTGTTTGCTTTTGCATGCCCTTCAGCATGACCTTCTGATGACTTGTTGGATGCATATAGTTGTATAGTTGTCGGATAAGAGTGCAGGCTGAATCTTTCTCACAGTTTCAGGTAGAGAGTGTTTTGCTTTTAGTTTAAAGTCGGTATTGTTTGATGCTATTAAGTAGGTAATTTTTATTGTAATCCACAAGCCACAAATACGGCAGTTAGGCAGGCTTTTACTACTATAAAAATGATATATATGCAGCTGAAAAGAGAAGGTGGTGGTAGTAAAAAGATATGTTTCTTCTTTGGCTTTTGTTATAACTAAATCTAGTTCTTTGGAGCTCCTTATGTAATTTGACAAATAAGACAAATTTCTTGAAGCATACTTAAAGTTGTATGTGTCAGGGTAGCCTAGGTACTGTTGTTATGTTTTCCGTCATGCTGACTGGTATCATATGGTTTTATGTAAGCTATTGTCTTAAAGTGATAGGTTCTCATGAGCACCGAAGCATCCTGTCATAAGACTAACAGAACAGAACATAATGCCTATTTGTAAAAAGATGTTTCAACCTTAACTTTTCCATATTTTCCTCTTTTTGCTGATTATTTTTACTTCAGTAGGTGTGGTTTTTTTATTAATGCTAATGCTTCTATATTTTCTCTCGGTTGCTAATATATTCTTAATTTGGTCACAGCATGTTGAGGATCATCACATGTACTCCTTGAATTACATGCATTGGGGAGCTCCAAAAATGTGGTATGGTGTTCCAGGATCAGATGCCATCAATCTGGAGACAGCTATGAGGAAACATCTGCCTGACCTCTTTGAAGAGCAGCCTGACTTGCTTCATCAGCTGGTAAGCTTTAGTTCTCGACTTTTTTGTTTTTCAACTGTCTAGGAGAAATATAGAAACTTCTGTACTATCAACAAAGTTTGTTCAGTTTTGGAACTTCTATTTGATGGAAACTTTATTTATCTCGCTGGTGTTTTCTTGAATGCTCTTGATTTACATTTGTTTTATAGTGGAAATGTGTCTTTTTCACCAATAGGGGTAGAAATACCACCTGTCATTATGTATACGTGTGTTACTTTGAACAGTAAAAATTATTTTGACCACTTTAGAAGACCTGCCAGCATAAGTTGATCTTTGATGTGCGTCTTAGCACTTGGTAACTCAAAATTGTCAATAATCTTTGTTGTAATTCTGTTTTTCCCAACATTCAACTCACCATCATCATAATCATCAAAGACCATATGCATAATCATTGAATAAGATTATGCTTAGTTCATAACCAAAGTTTCACATCATCAATTATTGCTTAATATTTCATAAATCCAGGTTCAAGTCATATATGTCAGTCTGAAGATGATCCCCATGTACCTATTTTGTGGATTTAACCTAAAAGTCAGAGTTAAGGACAGTTAATCATAGCATTTCTGAGTTCCAATTTTTCAATAGAAGTAGGAGTGAGTTTAATATTCAGTAAATCAACTACACATTCTTTCAACTATATACAACAAATAAATAACATGTAGCTTTCATGACACTCCTCTGCTGCAAGCCATTTTAATTGGTTCGTTGTACAACTTTGAAATTCATACCATATGTTAAACAATGTGCAGGTCACCCAACTTTCTCCTTCGATACTAAGATCTGAAGGAGTACCTGTTTATCGGTGTATTCAGAATTCAGGAGAGTTTGTTCTGACCTTCCCTCGAGCATATCATGCTGGATTCAACTGTGGTTTCAATTGTGCTGAGGCCGTTAATATTGCTCCTGTTGACTGGTTGCCACATGGACAGGATGCCATGGAGCTCTACCGTGAGCAAGGCAGACGAACTTCTATTTCACATGATAAACTATTGCTTAGTACTGCTAGAGAAGCTGTGAAAGCATATTGGGAATATAATTTTCAGAAGAAGAACACTTCAAAAAATTTGAGATGGAGGGAAGTTTGTGGAAAGGATGGGATTTTATCAAAAACACTCAAGGTGATTTATTGACTCTTTGATCTTGTTTTGTTTTTAATATCCTGCACTTGATGTATGAAATATGCTGCTCTTTTTTTTTTGACCAATAGAGCATCGGTAGGGTTTAAGACTCGCATGAACCGATACCAAGGCAGGAGAATACAGATTATTGTCCTTTTTATTCTTCTAACTGTTGTCATGCTTTTTTTGTATCTTGTGTACACATCAATTTACTCTAAATATCATTATATTCGACTAATTCTTCTGTATAATACTGTGGTCAGACTCGTGTTGAGGCGGAGCAGGCGTGGAGGGAGTCCTATCAAAAATCACCGGTACTGAAGATGGAGAGTTCTTTTGATGCTGATACTGAGAGGGAATGCTGTGTCTGCCTCTTTGATCTGCATCTATCAGCTGTAGGTTGCCACAATTGTTCACCAAATAAATATGCATGTCTAAAGCATGCAAAACTGTTGTGTTCATGCTCTTGGGGCTCCAAGTTTCTCCTTTTTCGTTATGACATCGGTGAGTTGAATTTGTTGGTTGAAGCTTTGGAGGGGAGACTAAGTGCAGTGTATCAATGGGCAAGGTTTGATGTGGGATTAGCTCTAAGTTCTTCTGCTCCAAGAGATAACATGCAAATTTGTACATCTCAAGGATCAGCTTCAAAAAAGATCAGTCCAATAACAGAAGAACGGAAAGAGCAAGTGCACGAAGCCAGTCTGGATCTGACTAAGCATATTGACAATGTTAACTCTTCTCGTATTGTGAGAGCTCCCGTGGTAGTATTGGCTCTGGAATGTGTCAAGCCATCAAAATGTAATTCCAAGAAAGTTAAATCAGCTAAATTGAGGAGAAAAAAAGAGAACTCTTTACAGCTGCCTCCTCAACATAAAATTCAATCATGCCAGGCTTCTCAATTTGATAGTCTCAAAGCAACTCTGGAAGCTTTAGATAAAGCTGAAGTGGACAAATCAGAACACAAAGATATAATCATCCTGAGTGATGAAGAGGAAGATGAACCCAGTAAAAATCTCTGTGTTGTAAAGGGGACTTCTCAAAACTCGGTTTCCCCTGATAATATGACGAATTTAGGTGGCTGTACTAACAGATCAGCCTCCACAACCACTCTTACTGCTCCTGTACATGTTTCTAGTTCACATATTGAAGTTGAAGACCATGCTGAGGCTGAAAGTTATATTGGAGCTAATCCACCATGCAGTTCTTACATTAATTTTTCTTCGACTGATCTAGATTCTAACAAAGATGTTCCGATGAATAAAGAAACTCGTGACCATGACAAGGCGAATGCAGAGTGCCCCAGACAACAGCAAACTGATGATGGAATATCAAAAGGTGAAGATGGCCATAAAAAGTTGAGATTGGATGTAGAGTTGAGTTCTAAAGACAACATCCTGAGCGTTTCAAGCCCATCCGGCCACCAAAATAATCTGGATGGATGTTATAGTCAGAAGGGTCCTCGTATTGCAAAAGTAGTCAGAAGAACTAATTGCAATGTTCAACCTTTGGTGTTTGGGTGTGTGCGTGCTGGAAAGTTATGGTGTGATAGTCGGGCTATATACCCAATGGGTATGGTGCATAGTGATCTTACATGGAGTTTGTAGCTTCTGTGCAGTTTTTTATTAAATTATGTAGAAATGAGTTTTTTTTTTTTTTTTTCTTTCTTTTTTGGTTGAACACAGGATTCCGGAGTCGAGTCAGGTACATAGATGTGGTTGATCCGACTAATATGTGCCATTATCTCTCTGAAATCCTGGATGCTGGACTGGAAGGCCCTTTATTTATGGTAATTATATCACATACACCAAATTTAATTTTTCTTCTCATCATATAAAACCTTGCAGCATTTCAAATGCTTTTTTTGTTACATTGGAAGTATTATTTTTTGTGAAATCTTCCACTCATAATATGAATCCTATGCCAAAGCACGTCTCGTTTTTTGTTTTTGTTTTTTTTGGTTGCTTGTGATTATTAACAAGTTTTCTTAGTGCTCTTGTTTCTTCTTCTTATCTACTGGATGACAAAAGTTTTACCTATCTAAAATGATGTCAGAATGCCATATAAAATACGGAATGACAGTAGCTAGTAATGCAACAAATCCCCTGAGATGTTTTTCTTCAGATGTTTATTGTTTCCCTTGTTTTTTTCTTATAACAATGCTTGTGTTTTAGGTGTCTGTGGAGCACAGTCCTAGTGAAGTATTTATTCATATATCAGCTAGCAGATGCTGGGAGCTAGTACGCGAGAGAGTAAATCAGGAGATTATAAAGCAACGTAAGTTAGGAAAGAAGAAGCTTCCTCCAGTGCAGCCTCCCGGGAGTTTAGATGGCACAGAAATGTTCGGTTTTTCTTCACCAGCAATCATGCAGGCAAGTACTTTGAGTTTGAAACTTGTGTTGGGATTTTCTGCTTTTCTTGATGTAGACTACAGAGTATGTCGATTAGTAGCACATCGATTTTTATGAAATTTCTAAAATCACTCATGCCTCTCAGGTAATTCAGTCTATGGATCGGAATCATATCTGCAAAGAGTACTGGCAATCACGGGCAGTATTACAGACTGGCGAACAATCTCAACCGGTAGATAGCAGCACTAACTTTACAGTCGAGCCCTTGGCCTGGAAAAACGATTCAAGAGTTGAGAAAATACTTAGTGGGCTGTTTGAGAAGGCAAATACAGAGGAACTTCATACACTGTACAGTCTCATGAATAACGAGAACTTAGATGACAAGCAAAGCTTATTGCGTAGGCTTCTTATGAGGGAGATTAACAAGCACTCGGGACAGGTTTACGGGCTTCGTGATATAGGTGATCAATTCATCCTTGACCTCTAACATAGTAAATGCTGAGCCTTCATTTTTGGTACTTACATCTCTGCAATTAATCATTCTCTAAGATTCTTTTTTGGCCTAGTTAGCTTATGAGCATGCAGGAGTCATCCAATAGATATCAAATATCCTTTAGCTTTAGATTCATACTTACAGAGAGAGAAGGAAAAACTACCTCCCTTTTTTGTGGATGATTTTTTGATTATAAATGACAATTTCATAGATATTACAGATGTTTTTTTACATCGGTTTCTATTTGGTTTTTTATAAGCTTTTTAAATTTGTTTTGAGTTAATTTCAATTTGCTACCTAAATTATTACAATTTTTTTCAATGGGTGTCTAAACTCAAAAAGTTTTCCAATATCTAGCCATTTTCGTCAAAATTTTCCGGTTGCTACCCACACATTTTCTAACCAAAATTCGTCAAAAAACACAAAAATGTAATTCACCTCCAAATATTAGTAAAAAATGCATTATGCATATGTCAAAATGATCTTCTTTCAAAATCAAATTATAACCCCAAGTAGTTTAACAATTTTGGTTTGATTTAAACGTGTCACACAAAAGTTGCTCAAAGCCTTAGAATGGATTTTGTTTGATTTGTTACCATATCAAATGAGAATTATGAAATCGACTTGAGGTTATAATTTGACTTCGAATAAGGGTCATTTTGACATGAATCATGCATTTTTGACTGAAAATAGAGGTGAATTGCATTTTCAAGTTATCCAGCGAATTTTGACACATAGATATGTCAAAAATTGAGTTTGGGATAGCAATCAGAAAATTTCAAAAAGAATGATTAGGGATCGGAATACTTTTTAAGTTTACCCACTAAAAAAAATACAATAATTTAGATAGTAAATTGATATTAACCATTTATTTTAATTACAAGAAGCAAGCAATAAAACAAAATAAGGGTCATTATAACATTTTTCACCTCAAACAAGGCCAAAGTCGTATGACCACATGGCTTTATGGGATTAATTGACAAATGAGATGAATCATACACTCAATTGATCGAGTTGTTTACAAGACACTCCATAAATATATACACCCCAACATTAAAGAAACACTCTAGAATGGGCTATGTACTTGAGTTGAAAAATACGTGCTTGGATTAGGATAGCCAAGTTACCCAACTAAGTTTAACCAATGTTGAAGAAAAATTAATTTTTTGAAACGACAAAATTTACAAATCACACATACATCCATGACAAAATTTCCATTTGCAAACTGCACCTACTTAAGTGTATTCACAAGAAAAATTCGAAACTATCTGAAGTGCAATTCGTTATTACCAAACACAAAACAGATTTTTCATTCTATAACTAGTTCAAACCTTCAATGATGGTGTTTGTGATTTATCTTTGAGAAATTGCATAAATTACAAAGGGTCCGGCTATCCACACTCCATAAACTTCTAAACACACCCCATCTTTTTTATATTTGATTTAAAAAAATCAAAAAAAATAACAAAATTCCAAATTTACCCTTATGAATTAAAAAAAAATGAAATCCTCCTCCACCATCTCTCCTCCCGTCTGCTTGACTGTTTCTCCTTTCTTTTTTTCTTTTTCTTTTATCTTGAATTTATAAGGGAATAACGTATGAAAAATCATTATATGAGTTAACAAAATATATAATAATTGTGTGAAATCGTATAAAATAAACGAAAAAATGAATCAAATTTGAGGACTCGTTCTACCCTGGTTGGTCGAACACAAAGAGATGTGTTCGGCCACCAGGCGTCGAACATTTTATAGTGTGTTCGATGTCTGGTGGTCGAACACACCTCTTTGTATTCGATCAACCAAGGTCGAACGGGTCCTCAGATTTGATCCATTTTTTCGTTCTTTTTATACGATTTCACACGATTATTATATATTTTGTTAACTCATAGAATGATTTTTCATACGTTATCCCCTTAAAAATTCAAGATAAAATATTTGAGGAATGAAAGAAAAAAAAACAAAAAAAAAGGAGTACCGGAGGAGAGATGGTGGAGGATTTCACTTTTTTTTTTTTATTCATAAAGGTAAATTTGGAATTTTGTTATTTTTGATTTTTTTAAATCAAATATAAAAAAGATGGGGTATGTTTAGAAGTTCATGGGGTGTGGATATCCAGGCCCAATTACAAAAGGAAAGATTCCAAGCACACATCTCATCTCTTCAGGTGCTTTAATTGTCGAACAAAAAAAGTGCAGACACAGCTTAAAAATAGTTCACGTTTTGGAATACACCACCACTTCTCTCATGAAATGAAATAAAAGAACAAAGACATTCTCTGTTGCTCTTTCACTCTCAAAATAGATACACTTGCACATAACATATTCTCTAGTATTGGAAACCCTTGATTTTGGTTGTATCCATGAGTATCGAAATCTTCGAAAAATCTAGGCTTCCCCAGCAGTTTCATCGGTCCCAGCCTCAGATTTAGGTTCATCAGCATTAACCCGAGCAGCATCCATCTCTTCACTCCTCGTTTCATCAATGTCAGCCACGATGCCTACAGCCTCAGCCTCGACTGATGCAGGCTCGTTGTCCTTTTCTGTGGCCTCGTCATCCTTGGGAGCTTCATGATCTGACGCAGCAGATTGATTTTTAGCTGCATCAGCCTCGTCCATTGCGAGGTTGTTCTCAACAACGACCTCATGCTCGTTGGGAGTTTCGAGATCTGGTGCAATGGATTCTTTATTGGCAGCATCAACCTCACCCATTGCATGGTCATTGCTCTTTGACGAGCTTTGATTTTCAGCTGCAACAACCTCATCCATTGCAACGTCCCTGTTCAGTGCCTCTTCTCGTTCTGCTTGCAATCTATATGCATTGACCAAATGCTGAAGCCTTTCTAATTCAGTTGATAGGTCACCGTATCGCTTCTGTAAAATGCGCTCAAGGTCCTTCTGCTTCTGAACCTCTTCCCAGAGGTTGCTGATCCTATGTGCTGCAGCATGTTGCTCTTGCTGCTTTAAAGCTTGGAAGCACTCTAGTTCTGTTTCAGCTGTGTCCATCTGCTTGAAAGTTGCCTCGATTTGTGTCCAGAGCTTATTGCCTCGCATCTGATAATTCAGAAACCAACTGGTTTAGAATCTAAATGCAAATTTCGACTAAACTAATAACACAAAACAAATACCAATCCAAAGATCTACCACATGTGATCATCACAAATGCCAGGTCCAACCTATTCTATTCATATCCTTCCAAGTTATTAACAGACCACCACAGGTCATTACAAAGTCGTTCATAAAGTTCAAGTACAGGAACAAAACCATATCCAGATTAAACAACTGAGCTCTTATATCCATCAAATAAATATTCATTACATGCAACAAACATTAAACCATGCTTCACTTTTAAGTTTTTCCAAGAAACAAATTTCAAAGAAATTCATGCGTTAACAAGCATTATGAATGGGTTGACCAAATGCTATTTAGTTCAATAAGACCACCAAAAAATTCTTCTGAAACTTTCATGACAACAAGCTACCATCATTGATAGCAAAAATTTTAAAACCCAAATTTGATGATGAAAGTTCAACCACATCTGATGCTTTTAACAAGCACTAAAGAGAAGAAATGGAACACAACAAAGATAAAAGTCAGATCAAACTACCAAAGAAAAACATACTTGGTAGCCATTAGTAAGAACTTTTATCTTCTGCTCTAGCCGTTGAGCTTTTTTAGTCTCATCATCCATCTTCTTCTTCACATTTTCAAATTCATTCTGCAGGGCAGCAAGCTTTTCCGTATTGTTGGCAACACTTGATAGACCATATCCATCACGAATAGGGAAGTACATAATATCATTTAAACATGTATTATGTGCTTCCACATAACCATCAAGAGATTCATTCTCATGGCCCATTGCGATGCGAAGATATTGGGTCTCATCCTTTATTAATTCATCAGCCTACATAGAAAGAGGTTATTAGTTAATGCAACGAAAAGAGTTAGGATAATACTCCAAAAGGTGAATGACAAAGATATGAAGGAAACAGCAAACAAAAAATCACCTTCAAAGAATTTTTATTTTGTATTGCTGACTAGAAAAGAGAAAAAAGCAAGGCAGACTTACTAAAAACCTTATAAAATCTACTTTTGTGTCCAGAAAGGCCAACAAAATATTTTTCAAATCGTTTAACCAACTTATTATTCTCAGAAGAAACCCATCACCTCACATTACACTTTCAACATTAAGATTTTATGCTTATTAGACAAAATAACCCTTGAACTTCATATATGAAGAAAATTAATGATTTGAGTTCTTTTTCATATGTATAAATGTTCTTTTTAGAATTCCAAAAACTCAAAAGTTGAAACCCAGACCACTACTGTATCAATTTGAAGAACCTAAGGACAAGTCCAGATTAATTATTCCCTCCGTCCCAAAATAAATGTCGTTTTAGCAAAAAAAAAAAAAATATTTGTCCCAAAATGACTTATAGGATTGCAAGACATATTTATCTATAATATACCAAAACTACCCTCATTTCCCCTACCAAATTAAATGTGTTAAAGAAGGGTTGTTAAGAGAAAAGAGAAAAAGACTCCCACAATAATTATACTTAAATAGGGGTAGATCAGACTTTTTACCACCGTCCTTAATCTGTGTGAAACCTAAAACGACATTTATTTTGGGACGGATTTATTTGAGGACAAAGTATAATTTAATCAAAACCCATAAAAAATATTAATTACGTTAGTGTCAGTGTAAACATAAATAATTCTGGATAGGACGTAGAGATTTTGGTATTAAATGAAAAATACTTAGATGTGTGTTTCTGGACATAAAAGTCATGCTAAGGGTTCTAAGTAATATATCTGTGTAAATGTAAAGGTATGAGAAGTATAAAAAATTTAAAGGCATTGATTTGCAAAGGTATAATATAAACACTAAAAGCTCATATTCACAATTGGAACTCCTGAAGAAATACACAACGATTTAAGCAATAAAACAAAAATTTATGCATTGACGGCGAGTAAATGTGAGATCATGATCAATTTGCAGAGATTTAACAAACTTTTTATACAATGAATTGTATTTAACACAGCTCAAAATCCTTCACTCTACAGCAAATTGAACAAAGATTAGCATATTAGCATATAAGGTTAGCTAAACACAACAAACAAAAACTCCAAAATCTACTTGAAACAGATAACAAAAAATTTGATTATCGATTTTGCATGGTATTCAATGGCATCACATGAGAGATGGAATTAAATTGATACCTCTTTCAGCTCATTTTCATCAAAATCATCAATTGAAGGCACAGGTATAGTTTTCCCATTTGCACCACGTTTGCCACCTTTCTTCTTCTCCTTGGTTGCTTTTTCATCCAGGGGATATTTTGCATTATCATGCTCAAGCAAAGATAAAAGCTCCTTTCTAATTAATTCATCAGCCTGCTCAACTAACGTTGGAGGAACAAAGGAGCTCTTGTCCTCATCAGTTCTCATCAAAGAGTCTCTAATAATGTCCACTGAAGCAGGAGGAGGTCTTGGTAACTCCCTCTGCAATACTTTCGATCTTTTCTTAAGTAATGCTTGCTGCCTTGCTTCTTCCTCAGCCTTCTCTCTAGCAATTCTATCTGACATATCTTCCTCAATTTTCTCCTCTGGTTCTTCATCCTCTTCAGCGAAAGGTTGAATAACTATTTGGTACTCATTTTTGGGTTGTGGAAGATTTTTCAGTCCAGAAATCAGTTCTTTTCTTAAATCAGACTGCCTCAATTTGCCACCGTCCTGCATATCCATATCTTCATTAATGTGCAGCTCATCCCTCATTGGAGTTCCTTTTGGAGTCATACCAACAGAAAATGCATCACCTGAAGGTGTCATGCCAATCCTGGGAGTTAGACCAGAAACTCCAGGAGTTGCTGAAGGAGTCAAGAGAGGATTTGGTGTGGCGATATCCCTTTTCTTTGGAGTCACTCCAGAAAAGTCTGAAGGGTGCAACATTGGATTATCTCCACCAAGCAAGGGAGTTTGAGATTGGGTCAACCTTCGCTGGTTCTCTGCTTCCATCATAATGGCATCCTGCTTGCCTGCAGGAGTCCTCTGAGGGGTTCTCATTGGAGTCATGCCCTGACGAGGAGTTTGGGCATAGCTTGCAAGAAGAGCACGTGTTGCAGCATTTCCTTCCGTCAGCTCTTCATTTCCAAGAAGATCACTAGCAATACCTATCTTGGCAATCGCCTCCAGTTCATGGTCAGGAATTTGTGGTGCAGGGAGGTTTAGTCTTGATCTTTTCCGAACTGCTTCAGGATCATTGAGCTTGTTTGCTTGCAAGATTGCTGACGGAGCATCCTGCCTCTCTGCTATTTTATTTCTTGCAACATCCTGCTTTCTTAGGCGTGCTTCTCTATCAACTCTTCTTTCACCTTCAAGTTCTTCAATAGTGGTAGGGAACCTGACTAGTTCAGCAGGCCGATCTTCATCAGCAACATCATAAAACCCAGGAGGAGGCCTCTTTTCAAAAGGTATTTCGGAATTATAATCAATTCCCCTTCTCTTTCTCTTCTTATGACGAACATCAATTCCAGCAGCTTTAAGTTCTCTTCTTTTCTGCAATGAAGCAAGCCTTCGAGCCTCTTCAAGCTGCTTCTCTCGGGCTTTCCTTTTTGCCTTCTTGCCCCTAGTGTTGGCTAACCGTGCCCGAGCTTCAGAAAGCATCTCCTTTTCATCTTCATCCATATCTACAGGATCCGGACGTGCTGGCTTGGACTCTGGATTGGGGTCAATCTCTCCAGGACGTAACTTTCGGGGGTCATCACCAGGTTCATAGTTCTCATCCTTAGCGCATGCTGCATCAAGGAGCTTCTCATACCTTTCAAGGCACTGAGATGGAGTACGGCCGACAATAGGGGCAATGGTTCTCCATTGTGTGGGCATAAGTTTAGCAAGATGCAATAATTTCTCGTCTTCCTCTCGAGTCCACTCAGTCTGCAATTCAAGAAACTTTGTCAATAACGTGCTAATTTTTTTTTTTTTTTTTTTTGAGGCAGATAAATAAACAAATAAGGAGGAACGAAAAAAATTATTTTTCAACAATTTTCTAGCTGTCAAATGTTGATACTGTACATTTGACGGGAAATGCCTTAATACACTTTTTATGTTTCAAGAGCAAATTTACAGGTAATGATTCTCAAGTAAAAGTATAACATAAACTAGCTCAAATTTACAAAAGACCTCAGTATATTCATAATATAACAACCTAGCAAGTCTCTTTACCACTGTCCATGTATTCAACCATCTATACTAAGTTCTGTAAGTATAACATTCAACAATGAAGTTCGCATGCTCCCTCATCACCACCCCAGTGCCCTTTTCATTCTACATCCAAACCCCTCAAAATTTCCCAGTCTTCCTCTTCTCAGTACTCCATTTTTCCAACTTTCTGATTTCCACATTCAATAATATTTCCCTTTTGCCCACATGGAGCATTTCTATTATAATGTCCACCGTAAGAAACAAAAGAGTAACTATAAATACCGTCAAAATTAAAAAAAAAAATTTAATATGTTGAAAACCCCCACTCGAGCAATATAATACCTTTTTGATGGACGGATCGAGCCACTCGTACCAGCGCGCCTTGCATTGCTTGGCCGATTTCCGAACCAGAAGCGACGAAATTCTAGCCCATTGATTCTTGCCGTACTTCATAACCGCCGCCTTCAAGATCTCATCCTCCGTGTTCTTCCACACTCCTCCCTTGATCATAATTCTCATTGTGCCGGCTTAATTTGAGCAATACAACTGGATTAAATTGAAGAAGTAGAAAATCGCTAACACTGGATTTGATCTGTAAGGTCGTTTTTTAGGGTTTTGCAGGTTCTCGCCCTCTCCCACTCACTCTCTGTCGCGATGTCTGAGCAAGGTAAAACGGGTATGGATATAGAACGAGGGTTATAAAATTAATTAATTAATTATTAATTTGCACTTGATAAAATTACTAATTAAATACACATAAAATTAATATTTTGTTTGAGATTCACAATTCTTAATTATTATTTTTTTGACCCAACAATTCTTAATTATTTAAAAATATAAAAATTTATACTCCCTCCATCCCAAAATAAATGTCGTCTTAATTGTTTTCACACGATTAAAAAAGATGATATAACGATTGATTTACCCTTATTTAAAAATTGTTATTGTAGGAGTTTTTTTCTCATTTCTCTTAACAATCCTCTTTAATTTGGAATGAGTAAATGATAATATTTTTTTGTAGATTATTGATAAAATGTCTTAAAATTCTAGAATGACACTTATTTTAGGATTTTTTTTTTTTTATTACAATTGGGAATTGTTTGGACAAATTTATTTTGCTAAAACTGCATTTATTAGTATAGAATGAGTCTGAAACTAAAAATTTAAGATGGCAGGTAGGCTCTTACGTTTAACGATTTTTAAGTGAGAATTTCATTTTTATTAAATTTTAAAATACTTTTTTTTTTTTGTTTTTTCAAGTCAAGAATAGATACTTAACAAATATTTCAAATCTTTGTTATTAATGAAATTTCTCATTTTAGTATTAAAATATCTAATGAAAGTCATGACTTTATGGATTTGGAATTTTATCCATAGACATAATTTACAAATCACCAACTCATATTTGCAAAAATTTAGTGTTGACCCTATAATTAGCTTTTCTTTTTTTTCTTTTTTTTCTTTTGTACTGTGGATATAAAAAGTTTCATGTATAAAAATTCATGGTAAGTTAAATAGTTGAACAAATTGGTCGTAACTGTTAAACATCTTCACAAATATATGTAGGGTGGGACTATCCGCATCCCACCCTTTTCCAACCACACCGCATTTTTTAATCCCACCCCAATTGATATATCATCCACTTAAATTATTTCTAAACACGCCCCAAAAATAGATTATTATACTCTTTGACTAAAAAAAAAAAAGCAAAACTCAAAAAAAAAAAAAACAAATTGTGCTCATTGTTCGAACAAGAAAGAACAAAAAGAAATCAAAACTTCCAACAAATTGTGAGAAATCGAACAATTGGCATGGACTCTCCAAGAGAATCTGATTCACGTCATCCAGGTTCGTATTTTACTCAAACCCTAAGTTAATTGGAACAATTTGGATCTTAAATAGTTGATATGTAAATTAGATTGAGTGATGGATAAAAATCGAACCATTTAGTATATGTTATGGTTTGCGCATATAATTGTAGTGTATTGTGGTGAATTTTCAGTTTAGGATGTTGAAAAATGTGGAAAATTCGTGTTTCTTCTCGTACTTTATTCGATTCTGGTTATTCGACTGCTTTGCAGAGTGTTCGACTAAGGGTAGTCGAAGGAACTGGAGAATTATGAATGGGATAGTTCGAACACATGGCAAAGTGTTCGAACTTTGGAAGTCGAACATACCCAAGATGTTTGAACATTGTGGTTTGAACATATCCCTTGGCGTTCAATTTTTGTTGTTCGAACATAGCTTATGTGTTCAACTCGACAAGTTCGAACATTTTGCAGTGCGTTCAACTATGTATGTTCGAACATAGCTTAAGTCGTTCGACTCAAATAGTCGAACATACTATATTGTGTTCGAATTGGATGTTCCAAATTTACAACGTATGACTTTCTTATTTTTTGTTATTGACACGTTTTGTCCACTACTTGCAGGTGACATACTCTACGTGAGTAGGAAGAAACGACCAACGGCTTCTGAAAGAAAGCATAGAAATGAAGAGCTTGATGCCACTACTGAACACGTGACTGAACACGTGTATGCTCCTTCTGTGGATGAAGAAGTTGCAGTGGACGAAATTGAGGCGTTCATAAACAAGCTCCCCGAGATAGCTGCAGATACGAATTTGCTTGAGAATGAGGCTGTGAATTAACGGATGTGTATTTGTGATTTTGAGGTCGGATATTTATTAACATGTGATATTTAGTAACTTATGTTTGATAAAGCCTGAAGTAATATTGTTTGTATTGAGGTCGGATATTCGTTTGTAGCTCATGTATGAAAATCAAATTGTAAATGGACAATGAAACTCGGCCTGTTCGACTTAAGAATTCAAACACTTTGTAGTCTGTTCGATTCTCAAAATCGAACACATCAAAGCTTGTTCGACTTAAGAATTTGAACACTTTGTAGCCCGTTCAAATTCTCAGTATCGAACACATCAAAGCCTGTTCGAGTTACATAAGTCGAACACTTTTTAGTAATTTCGAAAATGTAACTCGAACGTTTTTCATAGTGTTCGAATTTCATAGTTTGAACATTCTCAATTGTGTTCGAATTCGAAAATCAAACATTTCTCATAGTGTTCGACTTTCATAGTTCGAACGTCTGGTGTATTTTTCGACTTCTTAATTCGAACAGTAGAACAAAAGTGCACAGTAATGCAATAACCCTAACAAACAGATCCAAAACCAATGGACATTTTAACATCCAATTAAACCAAACACCATAATACACCATAATACATCATAATACATCTTAGTACAATTTACCAACAATTAGCAACAATCGAATCATAGTCATCAACACAATCTAATCACTGTCAGGAATATCCACATTCGCAACACCAATGGATTCACTCCTCTTACCCATTCCACCAAAGAAGTGCGACTATAAAAAAGGTTGGCCGTGGAAAACTCAATTGTGTAATCTATTCCCTCATACATTGGATCATTCTCATGATCATCCATCTTACTTTCATCGATGGGATTCACCACACTTAGTTCCGTGGATTTTGAGCCATTTTCCTAATAAACAATTAAAATAGAAGATAATAAACATATTGTTCAATGATAAATACCAAAAACACTTCAATAAATCTACTGTTCAACTTCAAAAATTGAATGTTACTAAGACTGTTCAAACTTTAGAAATCGAACACTACTAAGAATGTTCAACTTCAGAAAATCGAACACATCTTAGGTTGTTCAACAATAAAAAATCGAACACACCTAATAGTGTTCAAACACTAAAAATCGAACAATCATAAGATTGTTCGAACATTGATGTTCGAACACATTTAAACAAGTTCAACTTTTAAAGTCGAACACCATTCAAGTTGTTCGAAGTCTATGTGTCGAATACTCTTTATCCCGTTCGACTATTTCAGGTCGAACGAGACTGTTCCAGCGGGATTTTTAACCTTTCAAACTAAAACTTGATTTTTTGTAATACACTACTAAAAACTATTAAAAATGTAGTAGAAATCTTACATTGCTCGTTTCAAATTTATCTTCCCATTCCATAGACATTTCAACCGAGAATTTTTGTTGGGTGATATTTTTAGGGTTTAGAAAGAAGAGTAAATGTTTGATAATGGTGGAGAAGAAGAGATTTTCTAATAAGAAGGAGAAGAAGAGGACTATGGGGTGTGTTTAGAAATCATAGGGTGTGGTTAGTAGTTTAAATTATATATGGAGTGTGGTCAAGAGGTATTATAGACATTTAATATATAATTACTTTTGAATTAATTAATTATGGGGTGTGGTTAAAAAAGGGTGGGGTGTGGATAGTCCCACCCATATATGTATTTATACGCACGCAATTAGAGCAAATAATAAGTTATCAAAGATTGATTCATACACAAACTCCAAATGATTTTCCAAGTATTTGTTCATGTTATCAGTATTCTTTAGTGTTGTTAAGTGCAAACAATTATTTATAATTTCTTATTTATCTATAATGTATTATTATTAGGGTATTTTTGTGACTAATTACATATAAGTAGGGTAAAATTTCTCTCACTTACAGAAAACATCGTACTTAGTGAATTATGTAGGTTT
This sequence comes from Scutellaria galericulata, assembly GCA_946896805.1. Taxonomy (NCBI): domain Eukaryota; kingdom Viridiplantae; phylum Streptophyta; class Magnoliopsida; order Lamiales; family Lamiaceae; genus Scutellaria; species Scutellaria galericulata. The sequence goes on from OX335789.1 coordinate 14,226,219, forward strand.
GAAATAAGAACTACAGTTCTACTACGTGAGAAATAAGTGAAGATAGAAATATTGACTTGATTATCACGTGAGAAATTCCATGATAAGGATGAACTTTGAAGAGGTGAATGAAGAAAGGAAGCAATTAGTTTATGATGAAAAAAGACATGTGGGTACAATAAAGGGAGGAAATCAATAAAAGGAGCATTGCCCATCCACAAATCCCAAAACCCCACTTTTCTTGAAGAAAATTGTTCTAATGGCAAAACCCAAAGAATATTTTTCACTAGGAAACCTCCATCACCATTTAACTAAAGCGTTGAGATTCTTAAACATACATAACCAATTCCTAAACCACCCATCAACAATGTCCCAAGCAACAACAAGTGAGTGAGATTCACCATCGGCTCCATGGCATCTATTGATGAACTTTGAACACAAATATTTGTCAAGAGTATGAAAACAGGCAATCTATTAGTACATATCTCATGCAAGACATTTTATATCCTGTCACACGCTGCTGAAATGAAGAGCTGTGAATGTGTCTGTGCATATTTCAGGGGTCGCACAATTAAAACAAGACCATTGCACTATTTTGTCGCAGCTAAATTACCCTATACAGATGATGGACAACAACATTATGGACTCATGCATCATCACATATGAAAACTGAATGGCTGAAACAATAACCAGAATACAACAACATTATGATCCATAAATATTCTTGATATGTGTATTAAAAACTTCAAACAACATGCAATCTTCTACTATTGACTCTCCTCTCTTAAACGAAGAAGTCAACAACAGGTGATTGTGAGATGCCTTAGGTTGAGGGCTTTCCATTAGAAGCACTGGTTGTTGGGGTTTCAGCTGAACAACTTGACCCTTTGCTTATCGTTTCATGAAATGTCACTGGATCTAGGTAAGATTGGTATGGAGGCAACCTACATAAAAAAGACAGTAAACTTAGCTAATAAATCAATACATAGGAAGGTTTTGGACAATCCCGATCCTCTACATTTCGATGATTTTTTTCAGAGAAAGATACACAGAGTAGAAACTGTATGGGGAAAATTGCATAAATGGGTGCCAAACTGTGTTACTTATATCAAATTGGGTACTAAACTTTAATTTGTATCAAACTTATCTCTGAACTTTCGTTTTGTTTCACCAGAAGTTTCAATGCAATTGTCACTTCATTGCTAACTCATAAAAACTTAAATCTATCTAGGTACTGAACATTATAATTGCATAAAACAGTATAATTGGTACCGAATTTAGTACAAATGGCAAAGTTTAGTACCCAATTAATCAAAGTTTTTTACAAATCAATTGTGATGTGGTAGTCCACTTGGAGCTCTTGTTGCCATATAGAATGAAGCTGGTAAAAAAAGAGTTTGAACCATCAATGAAACTAAGAGTTCCTATTTTGATATATGTTAAAGTACCTATGTTGCTACAATTTATGCAATTTATCGAAACTGTATGTGTTCCACTGTTTCCATATTCACCAACTTCTCTCCTTCCCTATGTTCCTCTCTCCGAGATTCACACAAAAAAAAATGTAAAGGATTGATTAACAGTCCTTTCTACCTGCTAGCTGCAATGGTTTGTCCATCGATATTCATTTTCACATCAAAAATATTGCCTGCAAGAGTGGCAAAGAGAACTAATTAGAATACAATATTAACATTTAAATTGCTCTACAAAATATCTGAGATATTTTCTTTCAACACTAACCCTGTCATTGCGTCTATTCTGATGCTAACTGAAATCGATCAATAGGTACAACTCCAAATTCCAAGTCTTTAAATAAAACATAAGCAAAGCTCATGATGATTTTCAAGGAAATTTTGATACCAAGACACTGATAACTAAATGACATTTAAGAGACCAAACTTTTTGCCTTACAGATAAGATCAAGGCTCTTAAAGCAGATTACTTACTTACAATAAACGTAAATTTAAATTTATGAAGAAAGCAGAAAAACATGTTTACCTCCAAAGATAGTTTTGTCTGAGAAATACTTGGACATGAGATATTGTTTGAATTCGGCCTCGTACCTTTTGAATTTCTCAATTCGTTCATCGCTATCCATGATGCTGGAGGAAAAACATGCACATAATTAGAAAGCGCCACAAATGAATCCAGAGTTTAATTGTAGTTTTCTGCCCCAGCTACCTTCTTTCCGCCGTCGGAGAGGGAGAGCAGCGAGTTGCAGAGCCCTGAGTTCCCAAATCTCAGTCGATTTAGCCCTGAGTTTTCTGCCCTAGCTACCTTATCTATCATTCTAATTTCATTTATTATTAAATCATTTTAAGAATTGCATCACTGTAGTTATTTTATAAAAGAAGGATGAGACTCATCCTTTTAGCAAGCATATCCCGATTTATAAAAGTTTCCATGAAAAAATTAAAATTTTACCCTTTAGTAAATGAAAAATGAAAAAATAAATTAAAACCCTAAACTCTCCCTTCTGTCCTCGTTTTCTCTGTTTTTTTTTTCATCTTTCTTGATCTTGATTCTTTGAAGTTGTTTTTCTAATTTTTTTTTAGGAATGAAATACCAATATAATAATGAATAACTCATGAATTAGTTAAATATACGAAAATTATATAAAAATCATACAAATATTATAAAAATGATAATTTTGATATGTTATGCATTGAAAGTGAATTTTTAATTTGAAATTGTAATTTGATTAAATTTTTACCCCTGCACTAGGGATGACAAACAATCCTCACCCTCATCTCCACTAGTGAATCGGGAAGAAAGTTTTTCCCATTCTCCGATCTATGGAGATCTCTGTTCCCCACCCGAGTTTTTTTTTAAAATTTTTTTTACTATTAGCTTAATAAATACTTGAAATTTTTCATAAAATTATATTAAAAAATATGATACATAGGATATCTTCAAAATACAGTAAAAAGAAAGGTTTATAATCCGATTAAATGATGAAAGTATAATCTGTATAACTAAATAAGTCAATCTAATTAGGACATAAAGATAAATATTCAATTACATTTTCATGAATTTTCATCATTCATCTATAAAAAATAAATTTTACATAAATATTAAATTAAGTTATTTAAAATATTATAAAGAAGATATATATATATAAATCCCCACGGGGAATGAGGATTCCCCATCCCGTTCGGGGAGAATCTCTGAGGAACGAGGATTTCCCACCCAACTGCCAAGCCATCCCGCACCTCTCAAAATTACAAATACGAAATAAAATGATAATAAACAAAATTGCAAAGAATAATCATAAATTTGATACATCATGCATTAAAAGTGAAGAAGCTATTTAATTTAACACCCAAACTTAAAAATAAAATTACAGGTAATCATGTTAAATTAAATACATTATATACATTAAAATGAATAATTTTCAATGAAGTTAATTTGAAATTATGATTTTGTATTAAAAATATCCTACATAGCCTCCTCCCTCAAATTTTCATTTCTCAATTTAAAATCAAATTATGAATAGGGAACTTAAAAATTCCATTAGTATTCAATAGTTAAATTAAAAGATATGTGAAATTGATCATGAAAATTAAATGCAATTAAATAAACAAAAACTCTACTCAGCAAAAAAAAAAAAGGAATTCGGGCAGAAAAATTAGACATTAATTTTGGGATATATTATTATTATTATTATTATTATATATTAGTATATTTCCGTGTATACTTGTAGTTAGATTTTATATTCAAATTGAAATTTCATACATGATAAATTAATAAAATCAACATAAATAGAAGAAAAACACCGCATTTTGAGGAAATCGATGAAGAGCATCATCATCCCACTCAAGAGAATTGGAGTATAAACTTACGTGGACCGCTCAAAGTGGATCGAGGGGGTGAAAAAAGATTCATGATTCCAATATTTTTACTCTTAACTTCAAGAGGGACTTGGACACGGAGTTAACATTTTGCAACTATTGTTCAAAACAATATGTATTCCACAAATGTGGAGGATGTGACTTTTTGTGAAACATTTGGTGAATACTCATCCGTAGACACCGATTTTTTTTTGGATATTTATCAAAGTTTTTTAAATTTGAGGGTGGCGAAATTCGTATTTTTAACTACAATTACATCGTATATGTATATACATAATAATTCTGTCACCGTGTCTTCATAAGGTACATCTTCTAACTCTACTCTATTTAAATATAGCAACCAAAAAATACGTAGAAAATTAACAAATAGCCGTTATATCTCTTCCATTCAACTTTGGTGAACAAGAATTATATTTTCAATATGCTCGACTTTCACTAAACCTCAAACAACTTTGGTTTCATGTAGAACATTAGTTTGTGATATTATAAATATTGTAGGTGTATTAAATTAGATTTAAGTGCCAAATTTGGTCTTTTTATTCAAAAAGTTTTCGATTTGTGTGCTTAAGATGGTTTTAGTTAGGAGCTATATGTCATTGGATAGATGATTCATGGCTAATGCAAAACAGATTAATTATATATAGGGAATTTGATCAAGAGCACTCTATTATAAATATTTTTTATAAGTTACACACACATATATATTACAAGAATATAATTTAGTTGCAAACAAAAAAAATAAAATATCGATTTCATTTTGACAATGTTAGTGCTAATAAAGTTACTTTACAATCACTTATTCTATTTTGTCAATCATTCATCTTTAAATGGTAAAAAGATTCACATTGGATGTATTTGTCATTATTTAAATTTGTGTGTTCAAGATGGTTTGACTATTTTTAAAGATTATATCGTCCCTATTAGAGATGCACTTGCATTATTAGCTAGACATACAAGTGTTATCAAAAAAAAAAGGAGAAGATTTCGCAAATCATAAGGTATGAGTGCCCAAAAAAATATATAATTGATGTGGTTAACCGTTGGAATTCAACAATAAAATGTTAAATGAGACATGCATTATGTACCTTTTTTTACACAAGAACAATGTGACATTGTTCTATTTCATGGGATACTTGTATTTAATTGCACATTAAAATATTTTTAACAATGCAACAGTAAAATGATCCGATTGTTATTACGGCATATCTCCTTTAATTTTGTATCATTGTATTAAAATCACACATATTTTTCTAAATTATTCTTCAAAACCTCTTTTACAAAATTGTATGTTTCAAATGAGAAGAAAATTGGTTAAAATGTTTTCACTTAATGAAGTTGTAGTTTTTAATGTTTATTGTATTTTTTTCAAATTTTCTATCAATAGAGGATGGTGTAAGTGGGTGAACGGGGAGAAAAAATCTCCATGTCATCCTTGACATTATGACGCAATCTTGCAAGAGTTAGATTTGTTAATAAGTTGTGTTCCCGTAGAAGCAGATAAACTGATAGATACGGAACTACCCGATGAAGAAGAAGAAGATTGGCCTGCATGTCTAGGATTACGTAATTTTCAAGTAAGCCTATATGGGAATCAAATTTTCGTGTAACCTTATATAATTATGTAATTTTTATGTAAGTTTAAATAATAATGTAATTTTCGTGTAAGATTTTATGGAAATGAAATATATGAGCATATATATATATATATATATATATATATATATATATATATATATATATATATATATATATATAGTCAATTAAACCTTGTGAGCATATATTAATTATATGGAAGACATATATACAGAAGGTGGACAAAATTGTGAAGTGTACTATAGTCAATTAAAAGCATTTCACAAAATTCGTGTATGACATTTAAAATTCATTGGAAGCATAGATTTAAAAAAGAAGAATTTTTTTATGAAAGAGAAGACAAAATTCGTTGAAGACATTTTAGTGTAAGGCATACTACAAATTTAAATAAGAGAAAAAAAATCATGAAAGACATTTTTGTGGAAGATAAAATTCATGTAAGGTATGTCTCAAATTTTCGTGTAAGGCATTTAATAAAAATGCAATTTTCGTAAAAAAAAAAAAAATTTAATGTATTACACAAAAAGAAATTAAAACATTACACAAAATTTGTTTGAATGCATTGCATGAAAATTTATTCCAATGCATTACACGAAAAATGGAATTGCCCTTTACACGAAAATATAAATATAAATTGTGTTAATTGGATTACACGAAAATTTAATTTAATGAATTAAACTTTAACCATACACGAAAATTAATTTTGAATGGATTACATGAAAATTAAAATTGAATATGAATTGATTTACACGAAAATCAATATTAAATATGAATTAATAAAAAAAAAATCTTCAAAAATCGTGTAAGAAATTTAAATTCCTAGGAAGCATTTAAATTTTGTGTAGACAGATTTTGTGCCTTTCATGAATTTTGTTTTATTTTTCAAAATTTTGATGTAAGTATTTTCCAAAAAAATGTAAATTTCGTGTAATATTTTTCGTTTGTAATGTATGGTAAATAGAAAGGCTATGTAACTAATTGTGATATATCTGTCATAAATCACCTCCATCCATTGTTCGCATGTGACATTAAAGAGTAATTTTGATTTTTGACCATTTTTATGGTAGAAAGGGTAATTCAATTATAATTAATAATAGAAAGAGCTACACATTGTATGTTTGGTGGTAGTTAGGTCCATTTTCTCTGTAAATATTTGCAGAAATTATGGATATAAAGAAAATAATAGAATAGAAAACCCTAGCTGGGTCCTATCTCAAATGTGAATTATGGGCATGCTTCTGCATGACTCAACAAATCTTCCCATCTAATAATCTCAAGCATGTTATATATACTTCTCTAATATTCTCTCTCTCAATTTTAGGTTTTGTACAGTAATTGTGCCTTTTTATTCTTTCTGATTTATTGAATTATGTGAGTAAAATGGGGTGTAGGGATCTCTGAAAGGATAAGCTTTTTCTTTTATCTTGTCCTTAATTCCCTTCTTTTTTTCACCTCCACTTTCTTTCCAACACTCACTAGTAGTGATGTCAATTAAGGGTTGGCTCAACATTTTTTTATACATGCTTCAATAGTAAGCCACCAATTTACTAACTTTTGATCATGGATTCATTTATATGATATGGATCGAAAAGTTGGTATACTGGTGATTCACCAATTGAAACATATATTTAAGAAAACAAAAACAAAAAAAAATGTAAGAGTCTTGCTAGTCTTCTCTTCATCATTCGATCAAGGTTGAATTTTCTCTTATGCATTTATATATATATATATATATATATAAAAGTGATACTCTTCCTGCTAACATGCTTCCCAGTACAAGTTTATATTCATATTGACTTGGTGGTTTTGGCAGATTATTGAGTATTTCATTTCACCCACACGTCAAAAATATTGCATCGAAATAAAGTCGGTAATTTCTATTGAAAATTATGCATCAACAGATATGTTCACCAATAGATTTAACATCAAAAGTTGAATCAAACATTTAACAGATTTATAATTGAAGGGCTTTCACCCAACTTTATAATTGAAGGCCTTTTAAGTAATTTGGTCTTATATTTGGGTAGAAAAATCTTTTCTCTTTGTTAGTTGTGTATTTTTCATTTTATATCTTATTATCCTATGTATATTGGGTAGAAACACTCTCCATTTATTATTATTATTATTATTATTATTATTATTATTTTATTTGTTGGTTCATTTTGAAGCCTTAGTTGGCAATCCAGCTTATGCTTACACGTTATATTGAGCCTTAAACTTTTCTTATTGCCCTCCTCGAGGTCTTAAAAGTTCTCGATATGAACAGAGGCAAAAGTTCCAATAATTCAATTGATTGAACACAATAAAAGTACGAAATTCTCAATAGAACAAAATAGGAAAGTCCAAGGCTTAAAAATGTGTTTTTCCTCATTTTTTTATTTTTGGACTATATGCTGATGGAGATGTCGAGTATATTGAGATTAATCTTGTTTATTGTTGCAGAGTTCTCATTAATATATATTTTTTTAATTGACAAGTGACATTCTATTTGTGCAGTGTATATAATGTATGTTACATAACTAGTAGTAGGTTCCTACGATGCACGGAAATGTAAATTTGTAATATAAATAGTTTTAATAATCGATATACGTAATATAAATTTATATATGATTTGTATATGATTACTAATTTGTTAAATATATATATATATATATATATATATAATATAGGTTGTTTAAAATATACACATCTTAAATAAAAAATTATTTGTATTTTATTTCGAGGAGCATATTATAATGTGTAATAAAATTTATAAATTTTGAAAATCTTCTTTGTACATATTCGTGTTTGAGTTATCTATTTTTATCATTGTTATGATTGACTGATATCTCAAAACAGTTATGTTACCCCACCAACCGTTAATGTCCCCAATGTCCATCATTGATGTGTCAGATATCTAACATATATATATTAATTTTACGTTTCATAATTTACAATGAATGAATCATTACGCGTCATCAGTGGACAATTTAAGAATTGTCCACGATGAACATTTTGATATTTTCGTTCATATTCATGATTATTGAAACAACTTACATTATATGACATGATGTTAAAAAAAAAAATTACTCTTTAAAGTTATCAAAATACATCAAGTCGTACAATAATAGAAGTGGTGCCTTGATGGAGATAATTGGATTATTCATTGAATGCAACATCCGAAATATAAAGTATTTTATCATAATATACACAACACAATAATTCCTATATTTCCTTCAATGCAACATCCATAATATACGTTGTTGAATAGCTTGAATCACTTGTTTAATATGATTATTAGACATTTATATCGATTAGTTTTAGAATCTGATTATGAATGTATTGATTTTCAGTTGTATTATGTGTTGAGCTTATTATTTTTTTCCCAATAAACTAGAGGGTCTGGCAATTTCGAACTTTAAGTTTCGAACCGACAATTTAGGACAATAAATTTTTGGGTTTCGCAAATTTTTAGGACAATAAATTTTCGGGCTTCGCGAATTTTGCCCCATTTCATCCTGAATTGTTCAATTGGACCGAAATTACACGTGAATCACACGTAAGATTGCTAATTCCGACTTTTCGAACCGATTTTGTTGATGTGAAAATTATTTTCTAATTTAAAAATCTTTCCTTTTATGTAGATAAAATTTAAAAATCTTTCCTTCAAAATAAATAAATATTAAATAGAAAAATAAAAAAATGATAATCTGGAAATTAAAAAAGAAACTCTGTTCATCTTCTTCCTCAGATCTGAGTAATACATAGATTGGATCGGGAAATTTTAATCAATTCGATTAAAAAACTGGTCAACACAAAGTGCAATAGTAAAAATTAACTAAAATTGCCCAAACGAAAGTCATCAATTCAAAAGGACCAAACAAATTTATCATATTCATCAGAGAAATCAAAACTCACGCATAACGAAAACACTACAAGAAAACACTCAAATTCCAATGGACTGAAAAATCGTTGGAATTTTGTCAAATTCCAACGGCATTTCCAATGGTATTTGTGGCCGTTGGAATTTTCCAACGGAAATTCCAACGACAAGTAAAAACCATTGGAAAAGTCATTGAAATTACTATTTTCAACGGAAAAATCCCAACGGACTGAAAAACCGTTGGAATTTTGTCAAATTCCAACGGCATTTCCAATGGCATTTGTGGCTGTTGGAATTTTCCAATGGAAATTCCAACGGCAAGTCAAAACCGTTGGAATTTTGTCATTGGAATTACTATTTCCAACGGAAAAATTCCAACGGACTAAAAAACCGTTGAAATTTTGTCAAATTCCAACGGCAATTCCAATAGCATTTGTGGCCGTCGGAATTTTCCAACGGAATTTCCAACGATAAGTCAAAACCGTTGGAATTTTGTCAAATTGAAATAAAAGAAATGCATGTAGAATATTATTACATAAAGCACTAGTGGTCTAGTACCACCTTGTCACTCGGGTTCGACTCCCAGACAACGCGCAAAATTTGACATGATGATGTGGCATGATGACGTCAGCATTTTGATGACGTGTCACTGTTATGATGATGTGACATGATGAGGGTTCGAATCCCTGGCATGATGATGGGTCACTGTTATGATGATGTGACATGATGACATGACTCCCAGACAACGCGCAATATTTGACATGATAATGTGGCATGATGACGGATCACTGTTATGATGATGTGACATGATGAGGGTTCGAAAATGACGTGCACTGTGATGACGTCAACACTTTGATGACGTGTCACTGTTATGATGATGTGACATGATGAGGGTTCGAATCCCAGACAACGCGCAATATTTGACATGATGATGTGGCATGATGACGTCAACACTTCAATGATGTGCACTGTGATGACGTCAACACTTTGCCGACATGGCGTGATGACGTCAGGACTTTGATGACGTGTCACTGTTATGATGATGCGACATGATGGTGTGGCATGATGACGTCGACAATCTTCAATGACGTGCACTGTGATGACGTCAACACTTTGCCGACGTCGACGTGGCATGATGACATCATCACTTTGATGACATGGTATGATGACGTGTCACTGTTATGATGATGTGACATGATGGTGTGGCATGATGACGTCAGCACTTCAATGTTGTGCACTGTGATGATGTGGTATGGTGACGTCAACACTTTACCGACGTGGCATGATGACGTCAGCACTTTGATGACATGTCATGATGATGTGTTACTGTTATGATGATGTCATCATCCTATTTAATATTTAATTAAAAATATTAAAAAAGCGTTGGAATAATTCCAACGGTATTTTACCGCTGGAATTTTAAAATTCAAATTCCAACGGTATTTTACCATTGGAATGTTATTACCGTTGGAAATTTCGTTTGAATTTTGAAATTCCAAAGCCTACTTTTCCAATGGCGCAAATTCCATTTGAATCATCAATTCCAACGGAAAAACACCATATTCCAACGGATTTTCTGCCATTGGAATTTGACAGTTTTCTTGTAGTGAAATTACATATTGCATAAACAGAAATCAAAATTTTATGTAAAATAGTATGTTCACATATGAAGGATGTGAAGATGAGGAAAAGCAGTAAGCCAGAACTGCCGCGAACAAAGTCATTTATTCGAGTTTACAATAAAAATTAGGGGTGAGCACGGCTCGGTTCGACTCGGTTTTAAGCCAAAACCGAAACCGAACCGAATTAATTGGTTTTTCGATTTTCACAAACCGTACCTGTCCGGTTTTAGACGGTTCGGTTTTTCGGTTTTTCGGGTTTTCGGGTTTTCGGTTCGTGTATCATACTAGTAAATAAATTTGAAATTTATCATCAATCAAGTTATTAAACAAAAAATTGGGTCACCCAACATTCAAAATTATAATCAATTGTCATTGAAAATTGGGACATTAATCCTTACCATTAACATGATTGTTACTAGTGAACATACATTAACATGAAAATGAAGAAACAAATCAGGAACACGATGTGCATAGGGATTCAAGAGTCATAAGAAACAAGCATGAACCATTTTCCCAATTGTTAGAAGCTAAGCTGATTGGAAATTGGGTGGGAATTGAGAAAATATCAAAATAATATATATATATATATATATATCAAAATGTTAGATAGTTAGAAACATAACTTATTTTTTTTAAATATATATATAATATAATTTATCTCAATTAAATAAAAAAATATATATATATATAATATAATTCGGTTCGGTTTTTTCGGCACGGTATGTAGCCAAGAAATCGAACACGTACCAAAAAAATCAGTTTTTTTAAAAATAGCAAACCGTACCGGTTTTTCGGTTTCGTTTCGGGTTTTTCGGTTTTTTTGCTCACCCTTAATAAAAATCATCATATGAGCAAACACATTCATAAACAAATATTAATTATCACTTTATTCTAAAGAAAACATGTACTACAAAGAAGAGGGGTTTTAGTTATTTTTCTTTAAATACTAGTTTAGGGGATGTATTAAGTAAAAAGAATAGATTTAAAAAATAATAATAGGGGTGTATATAACAAAGGGGTGAATTAATAAGAAATTGAGGTGTTAATTGCCGCACTCTTTTGTGAATGGATTGTATGATTAGTGGTTAGTTGAGATTCCGTTAAATTCATCTACATTGCATTTTACTGATAAGTTGAGATTCAATTTTTTAATTTTTCTAGAGTTCATTTGGATGGTTGGATTTGAGGAGAAATTTAAAATTCATGGTAGTAATTAATCCATCAATTTGGATGGACGAGGATTTCAAATCTATTATTTTCATTTTGAATTAATTTTGGTGTCGTTTTGATGCATTTTAAATCCACTTCATTTTAAATACTTGATTTTAAATCACTCTATCCAAACACAACTTTAACATATTTTAGCACAAAGTATTACAAAAGAAAAAAATTAAAACTCGGATATCAAATGTGCCTAGAATACATGTGAGATCAGTTCACCTAAACCAATGATCCATCATTCCCAAAATAGAGATCGATCAGTAAAACTTGATTTAAAATATAAAAATCAATTATTAGTAAAAATCAATTTAGATGGATGATGATGTGGCTATTTACACCTCAAAATATATTTTTTTAAATTTGAACTATATGTTTATTCGGAACATACTTAGAAAATGGTGAGATATTTTCGTAAAATACTTGTATTCCGTCCTCAAAAATATAAAATATTAATACTTCCTAAAATAATTAAATACTAATATATGTAAAATGATGAAACTGATAATCATCAAAAGACTACTGCCTACAAACAATTAGAAAGATAAGATTTAGCAGTCTGATGAAATACTAACGATAGTCTATGAGAATAAAAGTTACTAATAACAGATACTACAATCTTAACATCAACTCGAATTGAGGAATTAAAAATTTGATTAGGGTTTAGGGTCTTGTATGAAGATGATTATTCATCATCAGAATCCTTAATCGGACTTGATTAGGGTTTAGGATCTTGTATGAAGATGATTATTCATCATCAGAATCCTTAATCGGACTTGCCTCCTTATCGTACGCCCATGCATTTATCGTAAACAAATCTTCCACAATGCGTGGTGCAAAGTCATTCTGAATATTAAAATACTCCCCCATCTTTTCCGTTGTCGTCATCTCCACTTCTTCTGCCATTATCTTATAAGCTCCATTAGACTCTCAATTTCCAGGTACTCAACAGCCTAATCAAAATTAAATCATATTATTAGATGATCGAAAAGAATATTGATAATGTTTTAATAAGACCTCCGCCAATGTATCTTTATCCAAGTTAACAAATTCATCTTCGAACGCCTTCTCGATGTCTGATGGATTGTCAGCATAATGCTCCATGTATCTAACAACTATTCCCATAATAGCTGAATTCACATTCAGCAACGGGAAGTTGTTGAGTTGTCCCTCCATCGGCATGTTCATTATGGTCAGAGACTGATTAGCAACTCTCTCCTCTACGACAAACTCAATATTATCGGACAAAATTAGAGTGATCATTTTCTTCTCCTCGGATGAGGATGAAGATGAGGACGACCCACGGCTTCTCTTAACCATATTTGCAACTTTTTCTTTCTTCAAACTCTCTCCTTTTAAAATGAATATAAATGCATCTTGTGTGGTTGAAACATGTAACATATATGATTCATGAATTCTTTGGTTACTATTCATGATTCATGTTCAATTGTCAAGTGGTTGAAACATGTAACGTATATGATTCATGAATTCTTTGGTCACTATTCATGATTCATGTTCAATTGTGATGAATTAGCAACCAAATATAGATGCACATTATTTTGCTCCAATTGTATTGATAAATTGGTTCTCATTTACAGAAAACTCTAGAAGATTTGATTTTCAATTTCTTATGAAGATTAGTTTATGGTTGATGTCTAGACTATCATTACTAATAAATAAAATTTTCAGTGAAAAGGCTTTTACTTTTCTCATATTTTTGAGTAAAATCTAGTTATTCTGAATTATTATTATTATTAATATTAAAAAAAACATTATGCAACACGAATTATATTAGTATATAATAAAACATAATTGAGTAGTATGTAACACGAACTCCATTCAAATTAAATATTAGACAATTGACAGTTAAATTGATAATTTTAAAAGAACAAACTAAACATAAATCCAACAATCCAAATGCAGCCTGAGGTTTATTGATAAATTCATTCTATCGGTTAAGAACCAAAACTTTGATTTCAATTTTTTTTTCTTTCAGTGGTTATAGGTTTATTGACAAATTCATTCTATCGATTAAGAACCACAACTTTGATTTCAATTTTTTTTTCCCTTTCAGTGGTTATAATAATATTAAAACCTGCATGACATAGAATTATTTAAAATCCTCCCCAAACTATTTTCTATTTAAAATGATTCGATTCGATTCCCAATTTAATTTCTGAATCTCCATTTCTTTACTTCTTTTTCAATCACAGGGATAAGAATTTCCGTAGATAGATGGCTGTCATATTGTTGATGATTATAGTTGGGGTCTTGGAGAAACAAGATTGATTTAGAAAACAACAAAACTAGCTGAAAATCAATTGAACATAAATCCCCTATTAAATTTCAATTTCATATCACAGATAAGGACACCCACTACATAATTTCAATCTCTCTCTTTGCCATGGCTGTCATTGATGATTATAGTTGGAGAAACAATATTGATTTAGAAAACAACCAAACTAGAGTGAAACTGAAAATCAATTGAATTACTGAAAAGATTGGTTTCCATGGCTTCTACATTAATACTAAAATAGACTAGAAAACATCATAAGAAGTAGGTCTGTGTTGTACTAAAACTGATAAGAAACACTAATGATTAAAATTCAGAATCTTTCCGCCAGGTCCCCCTACATGGATGGTCTGATGGATGAGATAATCATCCTCAGATGGAGGTCCAAAATCTCGCGGAATCAGAAAACCACACACAGGGCATCGAGCACTCACCTTCTTCTCCAGTCGCTCGTAGATACAGAGTGCGTGACAAGCATGTCCACAAGGGTAAAACGCCACTTGCCCACCCAAACGATTCTCCCTCGAACAAATCGGGCAAACACCCATCAGATCCAACCCCTCTTCATCTACCACTCTAATCCTCGGCAGTTCCCACAAGTACATGCATCGATGCATGTACGTTTTACTCGACACTTTATCAATCGGCCACAGGGACAACGGAATCAAGCTCTCTGGACGGATTGACCTCTCAAGCGTGGCCTCAATTCGTTCATCCTCCATCTGCACCGTCCAAACATCGACCTCCACAACCACCGGAATCACCTCCGCCGCCGCCGCCCTCTGCTTATCGGCGAAATCCTTGGCGTCGCGAATCAGCGATTTGAGTTTTTGATCGGGCATTCCGTAATCGCGTTTTAGGCGGAAATTGAAATCGGAATCCATAGGAACTCCGTAGCATACCGGCCGTAGGAACTTCTCTGACCCCAACATCAACGCATCATCATCGATCTTCTTCACTTTGAAATTAGCCCTAAACTCAAATGCATAGATGTCTCTGGTTCTGTAAACAGTGGCTAGATCAGGATAGGCAGCAATGACTTCATCATCCACCCAAAGCCGATATGAATAATCATATCCTGATTCACCACCCATCTCTCCACCCTCTCCAAATTTCTCTCTCTCTCTCTCTCTCTCTCTCTCTGACTCTTCTCCAACTTACAATTAGGGCATAAATGAAATATGAGGTGTATGTTATATAGTGGTCCCCCAAAATTTTATACCTACACTATTGATGGTTAATTTAACTAGTTTTTTATTCCATGTATAAGATTAAATTCTTTAAAACATAATAAAATAAATCTAATAGAATAAAATAAGTAATTTTTATATCTTAAATATTTCATTAATGAAAATTACGTTTAAAAGTTGGGAATAAAATGAAAATATTATAATGCTTAAACTTAACTTGTAAACTGAGTTTTATATATAATAGGAGAGTTTCTTGATGGATTGTTGTTATGTATATTCCAGCTGTAAACAAAGACGTATGGCTTTCATGTTTATATCATTCTTTTCTGCAATAATCAAATAATTACATATGTGGTTTTTAGGCAATAAATTGTTGCTCAAAAAGGCATTGAATTGTTCCTAAATTTGTGGTATTTGCCCCTAATGAAGGCCCCTTGGATTCAAGGTCACTTGTTTTCATGGACGAAAAAATCACGATATTTCGGCGATATATCGAGATTTTTGAGACACAGAAATAAAAACCGGGTGTAGAAAAATTTCGTCAAAATATTGGTAAAATATCGGCGATATATCGGAAAAAATCGGTATAATATCGTTTTCGGTAAATAGTGGTCATTTTTGTGGGATATCGGTGATACATCGCAAATATATCGGTCGGTGGTTTTTTTGAATTTTTTTGAATTTTTTTTTTTATTGGTAAATTTATTAGTGCCCTGGAATGAAGAGTATAAAATGTAAAATGACATAAATTTCTTGTTCAATTATTTATGACAAAGTCCATGCAAAATACATATTTGAAGTAATGAAATTAATTAGGCTAGTGTGTTAAATAATGAAATACATATTTGAATTCAACTATATTTTTAATAAATAATTAGTAAAATTATATCTAGTAAATTATTTGAATTTAGGTTCCTCTCATAAATTAATTAGGCTAGTGTGTTAAACAATGAAATACCTATTTGAATTCAACTAATAGTTTTAATTAAATAATTAGTAAACTTTTATTTAGTAAAGTATTTGAATTTAGGTTCCTATCATAAATTATCATGGCTAGTATGTTAAACAATGAAATATGTATTTGAATTAAAAATTTGTCATGTTATCATAACATACAACGTTTATATAATAGTTTATCTCTATATTTGTTGTAAATATATAATTTTATTTGGAATTTTAAGTTCAATATATGTATTAATGTTAGTTATAATATTATGTAAAGTATTAGATATATTTTTCAATTTTTTTTTACAAAGTTTTTAAATTTTTTGCGTAAAAACCCGATATTTCCACCGAAATCGATATATCCGTAAAATCAAGGTACCGATATATCCACAAGTACCGATATTTTTGTCCTTGCTTATTTTAATATCATAAGTCTTGTAACTCAAGTGATATCTCACATTTATAAAATTGCAAATTGTGATGATTGACATTCTTTTAATGAGAGTGTATCAATGTATCCCATATTCTTACAGCTTCTTATAACATGCTACAGGCTTCTTCCACATATCCTGTTTATTGCTTTTAATGTTTTGTCAATTCCAATTCTGAGATATATATTGAATGCTTTCATAGAAAATATTGCCAATAGGGTGGTTCACCACAACATAATATATTAAGTGAAAAATAAACTTATCAGCTATAATTTTTTAGACGCAAATAATCAACCTAAATATTTTGATTAATTCACATCTTAAATTTGTAATAAAAATCATCGTAAAACTAAGTATTTATATGAATACACCATTCTTCCATTATACTAATATCCAAGCGTAAATACTAAAAAAACCTTATGTATGTATCTATTTTGATATATCTTCGAAGGAGGAGGAATAATAAAATGCTAAGGAATGTTTATCAATGAATTGAACGGTCTTAATAGTATCATTTTGAGGCTTGTCATGAATTGTTTTATGGAAAGAGTTCCTAGTCATTTCTTCTTTTTCATTCCAGCCTCTATAAATCCATTTTCCAATAGGAGTGAATTCGAGTATTGTTAGGCTCCAACTCGAACTCGATTATATAATGATTATACTAATAACAAAAAAGTATGGTTTACACAAACCTTTACCTGAGTAGGATTTTGTTTATATACAAGTCTTCCTCTTCAAATGAGATTTCTTGTAAACGAAATACATTTGAATGATACTAAAAAAAAAGTGTCCAAACATGTATAGTAAAAGCTTAGTAGATAGGAGGTCCAAACTCATCATCTGATTCAGAGTCCTCACCTGTAAACAACGAGTAAGAAAATTATATGCACATTTAGAAATTTAAGTAAGTTTTAATATAGAGAAGTTACCAGGGAGGTGTTCCGGTAAGGAACGGGATACGTAGGGGGCATCCAGGTAGGCTTTAATTTTCTCGATTGTCCAAGAGGTGTCTCTAAAGTCTCTCCTCATAGTCATAAAAGTGAGACACGGCTGAATGCATATCTCCTTTTTTGACCATATAATCATGTAAGCTGTTGTAGCCACGTGCCATCATCTGGACTAGACAGAACTCCGCACAGCCTCTCTCCTTCTTAATATGCTTTCGGTAGGCTGCCCTAACATCCGGTATGCTCTTCTTGGTCCCACCATGGGCTCAATAAGGTTTTTCCACCTTCTACACACTTCCTGGGCTCGACCTTTGGCTTCTTCGCCCATACGCGACAGGATTCGCAACATTAACTCTTCGCTCAGTGTGCCATCCTCTTGATCAAACTATATTATAATGAAACTAGTGATAAAGGAAGCATAAATCTGGTATATCATGAAGATGATTCCTTAGCTGGACATGAAGACAAAGTGAAGAGTAAAAGAATTACACACGTCGGATAGATGATCGACACTTGTCCCTATCTCATTGTTTGACCACATTCTCATGTTTTCTGTGTAGCCAATCATTTTGTTGTATCCTAGCTAGGTTTTACCTTATATAAATAGGAACAACTCTTGCTATTTAAAAACACACAAAACTCATATTTGAAAGTTGCAGCAACATTATGGCAAAAGCTTTATTCACTGTTACTTGCAATTCATTATTCCATTGCTGCTATTGGTTTATTCTTCTTGGAGAGTTTTTCTATCAACTAGCTACAGCTCCAATCCCCTGCTTAGCCACTTTAACTGTAAATAAGGACCAATATAACTTGGATGTATACAACTGTGAGTTTGATACAATCAGCCAAGTCCAGATTATGATATTTTCTACCAATACATATATATACCTTGTCAAGCACAATGAAATTTCATAAATGTTCATTTGAGATCACATAGATTAACCAATGATAATTTCACCAATGTAGATATATTTACACAAAAATCCAATTAAGCAAATAAGCAGCTGCAAGTCAATGGGGGGGGGGGGGGGGGGGGCACACAACAATATGAGGCACTAACTAGATATTAGAAATGGATGAAACAGAGTTGAACACTTGTACTAAATATAGCATAGTGCACCCGCTAAAGTTTTGGCAATATTTTTCACTAAGGGCTCTGGTAATTTCCACAAAACAAAGGTACGATCCATTTTTTTATTTGACTGATGAGGCCAAACTTCAAAAGCATTAACTCAATGAGTGTTTCATTGGAGGGTAACAATGCGTTGGCAGCCTAATTATCATCTCTGCACAAAAGAATCTAAACTCATAGGGTTTGGGATAAAAGCTTGCAGAGTTTAAATTGAAATTTAAGGCGATAAAGTACTAGTTTGCTTAGTCAATATCTTTTCTTCGCGTCAGGGACAGTGAAGGTGAAATGGCATAAGAAGAAGAGATATCACCTAATGAATATGTCCATAAATCCACATAAATATAGAAGAGAATCCTGCTCATGCATTGTGTATGATTATTGATTAACACACGCATGCCTCAAGTTTATGACAAGGAACAATATGACTAGAGCATGGCGTATTGGCACCCCTTTTGTATTCATATTTTATTCTATTAAATTTTTTCTTATATTAATATATTATCAGCACCCAATGCCATGCACCTTCTCAGATACTTCCATAAGTGATGGAGAAATCATCATAAGCCCAAAAAAGATACAATAAACAACTGATTACATCCTTTAACAAATAAGAACACTAGTCAATGAAAAATCTGCATTTGTTGAAATTAGGTCAGAGATAAAAGGAAAAGAAAAGGTACATTTCATCTTAAGAAAATATAATCCAGCAAACTACAGAAAAATTAACGGTGAAAAAAAAAAACTCGTAAAATCTTCTGGGAGAACGCAACTGAATGAATATAAACAGATTTGCACAAAATTACCAGAAAATCTTCACGGGAAATCTTCTCGAAACAACATGAAACTTAGGAAGGCAAGATCAAGATTCTAGAAAAAAAAAAAAAAAAACTAACTCAAATTAGGGCAATGCAAAATCGAAATAAAAACATTAGCACATTTACCAAATTGCGAAGTAAATGATGGGGGCTGTAGCCGATCAGAGGAGAAGAGTAGGGCTCGGAGACGGTGCATTATGGCCATAGCAATGAGCTGAAATGGAGAGCAGAAATGAGTTCTCTATTTTTCGGCTTATTTTATATGCATGAGCGAATATTCTAGTGTTTAATCCCAATGCTTAAATATTGGGTGTGAGTGGATTATCCCACCCGCCTTTGCGTAAAAAATTTGACAAAAATTATAAGAATATTACTTTCCCGCTAAAAAATGTCAATAAAATAAATAAATAAAATAAAATACTAAATCTTATTTGGTAAGCTACTATATATATATATATATATATATATATATATTTATTTATTTATTTATATATAAGATCAATCTTATTCTAAAAGTTATTATATAATCTATATAAAACTAACAAATGAAGAGAAGATACATTGATTTTTCAAATCAATGTAAAACTAAGAAATGAAGAAAAAATAGTGATTTTTCAACAAAATAAAGATGCATAGAGAATGAAGAAAGAAAAATGATATACAGACATTAGATATAATGAAACTAAACATTAAAGGTAGAAAAATTTTGCTAAATTCACATTGTCTCATATCTACGTCTTTAGAGAGAGATAATGTTTTGAGAAAAATATTATAAACAAACTTTTAGTACAAAATATTATGGTTAAAATTCAACAACAAATATGACAACCCGTGCAACGCACGAAAGAAATACTAGTTTTAATATTCCAATTAAAAAGTTGAAAAAATAAAAATGTTCCAATAAAAATATTCCAATTACCCTATGAGGAAAAAAAATATTATTTCACCTATGGGAATTGGTATATGTATTAGGGTGGTGTTATACACACTCCAAAACTTACTAAATGTATCCTTTTTTTGAAAAATGAAAAGTACAAAAATATTTTTAAGGGTATTGTGTTAAATATTTTTGCATGTGTACATAGTCTCACAGTCTCACCTGTGAAATATTCGTATTTGCAATCTTCATATATATAAAATAATAAAAGTAAGATCATTAGAGACATATGATAACCCACAAAGTGTTTTTTTCTTTGTTTTTTTATTTTTTATATATATTAAAAATATAGAGTTTTAGAAAATGCAATGATTATGAAATGGTGGACTATTAAACGACTTTTGATGTAAGAAATATAAGAAAAATAGCAAGTTTTCAATATAAAATGTTTCAAAATCTTAGATAAATTTTGAAAAAAAAAATACTAATAAAAATATAAACTAAATATATAATGAAAATGTTTAAAAATTTTAAAGTTATTTTCCTCTAAAAATTAATAATAAAATATACGACTTAATAATAATAAATATCAATAAGGTTACAATATTGAATCTAAAATTTTAAAATCAACAAATAAAATTTTTAAACATATTTTTATATGTATAAATTATTATTTCACACATATTAAAAATTGTTTATTTCAATAGTTAAATAATACATTATCAAAATTACATTATATTAGTGGATGTCCTGTGCATTTGTAATTATCCGCTTAAAAACTTGAAAACATTCGTACTTTGTTTTTATTCACCTCATCACATTCACAATATGAATCTTCTAACTTATATTAGCCCAAATTAATTACTTGTATCATATTGCAAATATTAATGCACTGACACTTTTTGAGAAATGTTTTAAATAAGAACTGGTTTCACAAAAGAAGGTGCATACTTGATGAAGTCATTGTCTGAAATTCTGAATCTACTAATACATGCATTTTCTTTAACAATTGATAATTATTTACTCAAATTGGTGTGTAGGTCTTCAATGGCTTGTAATTTCCTTCAACAATTGATAATTATTCACTCAAATTGTTGCAGTAAATTACTTATGAAAAATAGATAAGTTGTCTACAATAACTTTAGCTATCAAAATGCACAAATATGCTGAAGAAACTATGACCATACTAAAAGAAGTGAAAAAATTTCAATCATTCACATATATAATCTCTTGAAAAAATTTCTAACTTATAGTAAATATACACATAAATTAGTAATCTTATAACCTTAACAAATCCAAAACATGCATTTTAATTAAGTGTTCTATGTTGCTCCATAATACTTCTTTCTTCACAACACAACGTAGGATATCTAGGGTTCTTTTACTTTATTAAGTTTGAAACTTTGTAGACGTGTAATGGACATAAGACGGAAATTTTTCATTTTGGAGTGTTTATATATTATTTTAGGTTTGGAAAATGTGATTTATTTTATTTTATTAGTGGATAAACAAAATAGTAAGAGTATTAATGTTTTTTAATATAATATTTATTTTCAATAGGACTGTTATCCTATCCACCGTGGATACATGTTAATATGTCCACTGCTGGTGTGTCAAAAATTCAAATCATTATATTTAAATGGATGAGATCTTTACAGGTCAACGGGTACATTTTAAGACATGTCCACTGTGGACATTTTAACAATTTCATTATTTTTATTTAATTTAATATGAAATATGTTTAGCAACAAATGAGGTGTGTAAAACTCCATCCTTTATAATAAATTTGATCAAATTTAGAAAATTTTGTGTGAGCTCATAAACTCCTTAACACATCTTATAAAATGTTAAAAAGCTTACAAACTCCTCAAGAGTGTTTGCTTAAAATTTTAAAATAAAATTTTATTCCATTTTAAAATAAGAAGTTATGATCTTATAAACATTTTTTTAAATAAAAGCTCTTTTTTTAGGAAGTAAGTGGAGCTTACTAATTCTAAAATAATTATTTTTTTGTTTGTAAACTGCTTCATATTAGATTATTTAAATTCATAATTATCATTACTAACATATTAAAAACTCCACTTATTTATTTAAATTCTTCAACAATTTATTTTTAAAATAAGATAAAACATTTTAAAAGCTATAATAACTTCGAGAAGAGAACTAAATCTCTTTTATATAAAACACCCTCTTATATCCACTCTATGCACTCTCTTACCTCAACCAAACACAAACGCAAACACAGACACGCACAAGGGATATATACAGCTTCTCTGCAAGGGTTTGCAAATCTCTCTGTAAATTCCCTCTCTCCGATCTCAGTTGAAATCGATTTCTAGGATTTGTTTTTGTGCTGCATAGGATCAATATTACGCATCTGTAATCTCTTACGACGCCTTCGGAATCTATAAAGATCCGTGAGTGAAGAAATTTGGGGCTGCTTGAATTCGGTCATTCCAGGGCACTGTTCATGGTTGAAGTAGCGGTTAAGGATCTGAGGATTGTGAGGTGTATTATAATTTGAGGAATTTTGAGAAACAAAGATGGATTTGGATTTCAATGGTGATGTCACGTGCCTCGATGCTGAACTGTTGCAGCTTCCTGAGGTGTCTCCGTTGGCCATCAAAGCCAACCCTTATGTTGCTGAAAAGCTCTTTGATCAGTGGCTTTCGCTTCCTGAGACCAATTCTTTGGTAATTTCTTTCTCTGCGATTCTTTTGTTGGTCTGTGCGTTAATGATGCTTCATGACTGGCTATGTGGTCTGTGCTTAGTGTGTTGGTAGGTTACCTAAGATATGGGGTACGAGTAAGCAATTAGTTTTGTAAAGGAATGTTGCTTGGCATTCGACTTTCTTTTGACAGATTAGTGTATATCAGGGGAGATTGCCGAGAGGAATAAAGTTTTGGACTTTGGATTGTTGCTGGAATCGTAAAAGAACAATTATGAACTTTTATTTGGTAGCAATTTCTTAAAGGGATATACATGCATGAAGATTACTACAAGCAATTGAAAATGTTATAGGGTATTTTACCACTCGAAAATATAACAGATGTGAGCAGTTAAGTCACTATATGGGATCACGTTGAAGGTTCAAAACCTGTCAAAATCTCTATTGCTAAGGTGGGTCAAAGAAGTATCTGATAGTTTGATATCTTAATGATTCTCACCAAATGAAAATTGGCAAAGGGATATCCATTCTTGTGCCTTGCATGTGGTTAAATTACATGACCTTTCACTAGTAGCACTATAAATTACTCGTGGTCATTTTACTTGATCACATGTGGATGTCTCTTACTTGTCTCATCACTTAGTATCCGTAATCACTTTTGTAAAGCTATTTCTTTGTTTCCCCCATCAATATGTTTATGGCCTCTATGTAGCACCGGAAACTTTATGTGATGTGATAGCAGTTGCTGTTGTTTATTCACACATTCATTCCTCTGTAAGTAGTAATGATGGAGTCGATAATTATCTCAATGGTAAGACTTCAACGGATATATTAGATTTTGGGGCTTTAGGGAATTAAACGTGAGGGACAAAAGTTGTTAACTTCTCAATTGCATTCCTTGTTTATTTTTATAGTTTGAATGTTCGATGATGAAGAGCTTGGGTTGAAGTGGAATTAATTCATACTTTTCACAAATACTGTTTCTTGACCGGGGTAGTTGAGAGCTATGTATCCTTCACACGTTTTACTGCAATTATTGGCTTCAGTAGGATTATGACTTGTTCTAAAAATAAGTAGGAAAGAAGCTATTTTCTCTGCCAATTAAGTGTCTCTTCATGGCCAAACTGGGGGTTTCTAAAATTCACCGTGTCAAATAAAAATCTGCCTAATCTGACAGACATTTTTTGATGAGATTTTGCCAAATTCAAATTAGTGTTCTTTCCATTTGTTTTTAAATAGTAGCAACCGAGAGTTAGTGGTATATATTCTTACTTCAATTGAGATGTAGCTTTGGGGAAGCTTGAGATGTACTATGAATGTAGAAGTAATAAATATGACACAAAGGGTGTATAATGCAATTTATCTTTGTCCCTCAGAATTGTAGGTGCAGGTAGAAGCTATTTAGCTTCTCTTTTTTAATCTATTACTAAAATATTGTTTCTCAAAAGAAACAGAATAAGCTTTCTTTTTTCTTTTTGGCAATTTCATCCAGAGTATTAAATTCAGTTCTATAATATAGTTGAAATAGAAATCAGTTGTATTCGTGAAGATCCACATGTGATTGCAGGTAAAATCCTTACTTAATAATGCTAAGGGAGGTGGTCCATTGAGTGCTGCTGGAGTGTCAGCCAGCACAAATGCTGCAGCTAGCAACTCCTTGCCTTCAATGTTTCCTGCTGGCAGTACACCACCACTGTCACCAAGGAGTTCGTCAGGTTCTCCCCGGATCATGAAACAGAGGGCAGGTCTTTCTGCTTTAGGCTCTCCCCTGAAATTAGTGAACGAACCTGTGAAGGAGCTTATACCTCAGGTTGAATTAGTGATATGTTTTTATTGTTTGTAAGCTGTTTTAAAGTTTTTTCTCTTGATATACTGCAACTTTGGTTGTTTTTTTGCAATAATATTGCTTTTCTGATAATACTTGTGACTGGGTGCAGTTCTATTTCCAAAATGGCCGTCCACCACCTAATGAATTGAGAGAACGGTGCTTGTTCAGAATCAACCAATTTTTTTATGGTCACATGGATGGACTCCAAATGCATGGTTAGATTGGTTAGATGTACATATATTAGGGTGTCTAAGAATCAGTACTGTTTAATCTACAAAGAATATGAATCTTGCTTAGTGAAATAGAAGATAATATACCTGTCAGTATTTATATACTTGCCTTTTCATCTGTTTTCAGAATTTAAACCAGTAACAAAGGAAATTTGCAAGCTCCCATCGTTCTTCTCCACTGTACTGTTTAGAAGGATCGATGCTGAGGGCACTGGAATTGTTACCAGGTATGGTTATTAAATATCTTCCCTCGCCCTCCGGCTATTCTTAGGTCTTCTGGTATGCCTAATTATTTTCTCAAAATCAGTTTTAGTTCTTTCTCTCATGGTGAGAGTTGAGAGGGGACCGGCTTAAACCAACTGAAAAATAAGATATTTTAATACTCCAGTGTTAGTCATATGACATGTATCTTGTCTAATACTAAAGGTTATAATGGTGATCAAGTAAATTTGGTTACCTCATGTGTCAACTTCCGTGTTCAAGAAAAGAGTGACTCCCTTCTCTACAGGGAGCCAGTTATTTTATGAAGTTATGTTTAACCTAAACCAAAAGTTTGATGTGAGCATAAACTATATTGTAATAGTATTACGCATTTCACGCGTTCTCTGAAAGTAAAACAATAGTCTAGTCTAACTGTGTGAATTCTATCACCTGTTTAGTGATCGTGTTTTCTACTTTTGTATATCTTGTGTACTTGAACTTTGTGAACTTGCATTAATTTGATGATACTGTGATTCTCTGGCATGTGGGCTCTCATTTTTCTAATTAATACCAAAGTCCTGTTATCTTCTAAGAAATTTGTTAAAGATTGAGTTCTTGTTTGTGCAACACTTGGATTGCTGGGACGAGGTCAACATTAGCTTGTGGGGGGTCTCCTTATAAATGCACGCAGCATGCTGAAAGACCAAGGCTGTAATTTGTTGGTTGGTTTATGGCACTCAACCTCAGGGAGAACATCAGTAATGTTAAGGAGTAAATCATAAGCTTATTTATTTTTATTATACTTCAGCATACATTGGGATTATAATTAAATGGTTGATTATATCATTTTGTAGAAGTGTGCTTCAATACACATATGGAACTCTCCCAGCGACCATACTAGCTCTCTTGTCATGTGCTAAAATGTGGTTAAATTACTTAAATTTATGCAATTTTAAACAAAAATGCCTGATTTTTCTAAAATAACCGGTATATAATTTATATTCTTACTATAAAATATCTGATACCTAATGGTTAATTTACCCATGTCTTCTTTCATATGCTTCCTCCCCTTTTCCCCCAGTTAATAATCTACTCTAGTCCTGCCTGACTTCTACTCCCATATCTGACAATTTCATATTCCATCTTGATTCCTGAATAAATGGGAACAATGTTTATTCAGCTCTGTAAATTACATGTTTAAGCCTACATGAGCCTCCATTTGCTTAAAAGACACTTATGTTCCATTATCCTGTGTAAAAGGGTGATCATTTATGCCCTTATCCTTTCATCCAGACCATTCTTAATTTGTTTCCATATAAATAACATTGTTCACCATTTATTCAGTAACTTGCTGATATAAAATGAGCAAAATAGGTACACCTTTTGTACTTCATGCTAGGAACTACTTGAACTTTATTAGTACTCATTATAGTAGTTGTTAGTTTTTCTTGTAGAAAGATAGTGTTTCCCTGGCTTAAGCATCAGTATCATCCTTTTGAAACTGATAAAATTTCACGAGACATTATTTTCGTGATCCATTGGAAGAGATTCAAGAGTCTGTCTTCTATCCATGTTGAATCTCCATACACCATTTTTTATTGACTTTATTATTATCAATATTATTATTGTTTTGTCTATGGGGAGATATTATTTATTATTGATAATCAATCAAAGCAAGTTCATATTGGTCATAGTGCGGAAAGAAGACCCTTATTATATTGTATCCTCCTTTCTCCTTCAGAAGGAATTCCAATTTAAAGGACACTTGCCATTTTTGCTGCCATCAGGACTTCGGTTTTGCCTGCATAAGCATATGTGCCTACAGACCAATGTCATTGTCAAAGTAATCTAATTTGGTATAGGTGGTTCTTGGTGTTTATGTGGTATGAACAGGGTGACGTGTTAAACATGGATATAGTTTTTCGGTAATGTTTTTTTGATAGTGATCACTGCATATTCAAGGTTGCAATAATTATGAAAGAGCTTTAAGTATCTTATTTATAAGAAGAGGGGGACACAAAGTTTTCCTTCAATAAATAGGTTATAAATACAAAGTTTATACTGTCGGCTTGAATACTATGACTTGGTATATATCGTGAGCTCAAATAGATAATGACCAAAAGTTGTCCAGAAATACTCTTTAATACTACGTTTTACTACATGTGGGCTTAAAATTGGTCTTGTTTTTGTAATATCTAGATATTTTGGTTTTGTAAGGATTTACATCTGCTTATGCTGATAAGAAAAAACTAACTCTTCCCTGCATTAACTGACATTCTATATTAATAGGCAACATTCTCCTTTTGGAAAACTTGATTCTTTGCAAGCATTTTTGATTTATTTTGATGGTCTTGTTTTGTTGATTCATGTAATCTCACTTTGACTGATGCTTTGCAAACAGAGATGCGTTTGTTGATTATTGGATCAATGGAAACATGTTGACGAAAGATATAGCTACACAATTATTCACAATATTGAAGCAAAAAGATCTCAAATACTTGCTCCAGGTTAAGCAAATTCTTTGCAATTTAGATTGCAGAAATGTTGACTTTAGCTAGTTATTAATAGCTTCCTCCTATGTTGGCAATATTATGAACATGACGTAGGATGACTTCAAACCTGTGCTTCGAGAACTTTTGGCAACTCATCCAGGGTTAGAGTTCCTACAAAGTACACCTGAATTTCAAGAAAGATATGGTATGTAGGGGATCCCTTATATGCATTTTATATTATGTTACTGACTGATAGTGGTTTGCATTTATATCACTGCTAAGTACCTGGATATGTTTTCTTATTTCTTGATGTTGCTCAGGCATCAGAGATGTAACTATCACTCTGCTAAGGCTGTATGTGTCGCCAACTTCTGCCATGTAGGGTGCTATAATTCAAAATCATTTTGCTTTCTGTATTGCCATAGTTGACAGTTATTTAAAGCAATGGACACTGTTAGGGCAGTCAGGACTATACATGGGTGGTTTATTTAGCTTCTCAGTGTTAGTTCACAGCTCATTGTAAGTAATTACAACTGTCTCATCTAGTGTCTTGAGCAGTTCGCAGTCCATTTGTTGATAAGAGAAGTAGAAGTAACCCAAAAATTATGCTAGTTACCCTACTTCTAGTTTCTGTGATCATAAACGTGAAGGTCTCAATAGAAACAAAATTAAGTCTTCATAGACATATGTGGACTAACGATGAAGATGCTGCAGATGAGCGCTTGTGCTGACACTTTCCTGAGTTCTTCAAGGAATGGAATAAGGCCCCATCCATTCTATAGCTATTAGTTATGAGTTTGACTACTCCTTTTATGGAACAAGGATCGGGACCTCTGTAGAGCTCTTTAAAGGGCTATAGCTATGGATTTACAATACCATATACAATCTGTCCTGGATATCCTTTTCGCTTTATCTCTTTATATGTCTTTGACACTCTTGTTATAGGTGGAAATTATAGTGCTGCTTATTTACGTGTGGGAATCTTTGCATTGTTTATAGGATTACTAAATATAGTTTAAATGATAGCTATGTGATAGAATAGTCTCTTAAATAATAATATATTTTCTGGTGCTCATTTTGTTTGGTAAACCTATTCTAGTTTTCATAGTAATATCATTTGTAGTGTTTAACTCATGTAATATCAAATGCATTAATGATTAAGCATGACCCTGGACTCACCTCACCTTTAATGCTTGGCTGACTAGAGGATGCTATTTTGCTATTAGTTTTAATGCATAGTGTGCGTTTTCTCATCGCAATTTTACCTGAGTAATTGTTGTACCTCTATATAGTATATTGTGTACTGTCTTTTGTTCTTTTAACATTTGTTGAAAGGAAAACCTTTTGATTGATGAACCAAAACATGAAACCTTGATTAGTTCAATGACTTTCGTCATTGCATATTTTCTAAGACAGTGTTGGTTTGCTAGTCAGAAGGCAAGTATCAATGGGTTGGCTGGACTGTTTGCTGACTTTTATGACCTCCTGATATTCAAGTTAATATACTTTCCTATGTACTTGTTGGAAGTATCCAAATACTTGATTGAGTTAACAGTGCATTCTTTGCTATGTCCAGCTGAAACTGTAATATACAGAATATTTTACTACGTGAATAGATCAGGTAATGGTCGTCTCACACTCAGGGAGCTGAGACGTTCAAACTTGATAGCTGCCATGCAGCATGCAGATGAAGAAGAGGATATAAACAAAGTCTTGAGGTAATTTCTGCAGAATCTTTATTTATTGTACTTTGTTGGAGCTTTTCTAGTTAATTTGTTTGTTAATGTTAGTGGGTTATACGTAACTTCATGAAGTTCATAACCTGGTTGTGCATGATAAAGCTGTTTGATGAGATTCTATATGAAATGCAATTAGTCTTTTTTTTTTTGGGTATAAATTTTGTATTTTGTATTTTATTTAAGTGAAGCAAAAATAATTAGTGAATATTTTCAATCTCATCAGATCTAACATTTTTTCTTTTTGGAGATCAGACATGTTACTATGTAACATTTTCCTTTTTTTTTTTTTTTCTGGTAAAAATTATCAAGAAGCATTTGAAGATTATGTTGCTATTCATATCCAATCTGTTACATTTTGATTTCATTTGTTAATACCATCTCTATTAATCCTCATCATTTCTCTGTTTCCTTTACTTTTTCTGTTTTGCTTCAGGTACTTCTCCTATGAGCATTTTTACGTGATTTACTGCAAGTTCTGGGAGCTGGATACAGATCATGATTTTTTGATTGACAAAGAGAATCTCATCAAATATGGTAACCACGCACTTACCTACCGGATTGTTGACAGAATATTTTCTCAGGTTTGTTTTTCTCCATTCTCTCCTATTCAGGATAAGTTGCCTGTTCTGAACGACTGATCTTATTTCTTATAACACTTTGACCATCTGTCTAAGGTTCCAAGAAAGTTCACCAGCAAGGTTGAAGGAAAGATGGGATATGAAGATTTTGTTTACTTCATCTTGTCAGAGGAGGATAAATCATCTGAGCCTAGTCTTGAGTATTGGTATGTGTAGATTTTGATTGTCAACTAATAAGCAACATCTAAACTCATGCAATCTTCATTTTGTATTGGGGTTCCTTTTATTTTACCTCACTTGAGGTTTATGCACTATCAATTGTTAAAGGTGTGGCCTCCAAAATTTAGGTAATGGATGGATAATTGGGAAAATGGAGATTGATTTTTTTTTTTTGGCGTCATTAATACATGTATTTTGCAGGGTTGCTATATGCAGGCTGTGCCACTACTGAGCCCTTTAACAGTGGTTTTGGAAAGTGTTTTCTTCTTTGTTATATTGTCTGATTAGTGGGGTTTTAAACCAAGAATGGTACTGTATTTATGCAGGCAGCATGGTACTCCCATAGTTTCAGTTTCCTATGAAAGCCTTTAGGTAGATAAGTACTTGAAGGCTTAATGCATAATCTTGGCTCGATTGGGGTCGTTAAACTATAGGTTTCAGATGGTGTTTATTAGTGTGATTAGTGATTGTTGTAATCAAGCTAAGAGAATATAATGCACCTGGGTCCTCTTTTTTACTTGATTCATTGGTCGAATTGTAAAGTGCATAGATTTTAAGGTGTGACATCAATCATTATTTCTTGTTCATGCATGTTAATTTTTTTTTTTTTTTTGTAGGTTCAAGTGCATAGATTTGGATGGAAATGGAATAATTACGAGGAACGAAATGCAATTCTTTTATGAGGAGCAGTTGCATAGAATGGAATGCATGGCCCAAGAGCCTGTGCTTTTTGAGGATATTTTGTGTCAAATAGTTGACATGATTAGTCCCGAGGTAAGCTTTATGTCTAAGGAGCAGTCCTTGCATATGCTTACCCTTCCCTTCTTTTAATAAGATATAAATTTGCCAAAAGTTATTGTAATGCTTAGGGTACAGCTCTACTGCTTATGTGGTATGCCTTTGCTTTGCTATCAAGGAATTGAGACTGTAAATTCCAATGAGGTTTTCCAATTGAGACTATTACAGAATTGATGCTATGGTTTTCCTACGTCTGATTTGTCATGTTCTCCAAATGCAGGTGTCAACCCACTAAAACATCTCATGACATTTAAATTATTTTGTATGCAGGATGAGAGCTATTTTACGCTGCGTGATATAAAAGGAAGCAGACTTTCTAGCAGTGTTTTTAATATCCTTTTTAACCTTAACAAGTTCATGGCTTTTGAGACTCGTGATCCTTTTCTGATTCGCCAGGTAAAATTGTTGCAATATTTTAATCTTAAGTGGATATTTTATCATGCTGCAATTTAGGATGTGCAAGTTTCATTCTCTTTTTACCTTTCATACCTGGACAGGAGCGTGAGAATCCAAATTTGACAGAGTGGGATCGCTTTGCACATAGAGAATACATTAGGCTTTCAATGGAGGAGGATGCAGAAGATGCCTCTAATGGAAGTGCAGATGTCTGGGATGAATCTCTTGAGGCTCCTTTTTAACTTTTTCGGTGAGATATCTATTAATGTTAAGATATAATTCTTTATGAGTCAACCAATTCCATTTAAATTTATTTGCACCTTGCCAGATCAGTGTTTTGTAGTCACCATGTATCATACCTGGGTAGAAGCAGTCATGTTTTACCTATACCCCTCTCTCTCTCTTGAGGGAGCTTAGCCTATACGTTTATTACTAAGGGAGATGTGAGCTAATATCAATCAACAAAAATTGAATGCAGGTATGACAACAATAATCTAGGCTAAATTTCCTCATGTGTCCTTTACTTTTTCATCTCGCTTTGATCCCTCCTATCTTACCCTCAATTCTCAAATCAGTCAAATGCATCACCTTGATTCCTCATTTCTCAACATGTTAGTCACTAGTCCCAAAACATGCTTTTTGGTCAGTTATTGTTATTTTGACTCAATTTGAATTTCAAGTCCTAGAAAAGTGTAAAGCAACTCTCTATATTCTCCATGTCTCTATCCCACCTCTTCCTCCTTTGCTACTTCTACCAGCTCTTCTTGTCCTCAACTTTGATTTTCGTCTTGCTCTCTCTCCCATTCCCCTGTTCTGATATCTTCCACTTTCTGTCTGTCTTCATCATATTGTCCTCTATTCATTCTCTTCTCTCTCTCCCTCCTCTCCCATGCCCCCTCTTCTCTGATTCTCTCTCTCCCCCCTCCCACTTTGACCCCTCTGTTTGCCGATGTACCTCTTTTTCCTATTCTCCCCTTTCTCTTGCATTCTTGCTCCTCATCATCATGCTCATAACTTTACCAAACCTAATCCTGCATCCCTTACCTTTTAATGGTTGATTAGAAGAGTAGAAGTCAAACCATGATCTGAAAAGGAAAAAGTACTTTCCAAAAGAATTAATAGGAAGACAGTATGAAAAAGATAAGAAAAAGGAATGGACGAAATGTTTTTTTCTCCTTGGCTACTATGTATGGGTTTATGTTTAAACAACTCTTAATATTTTTGTACAACACTAAAAGAGGCTCATGAATGTCATTTTTCTTTGTAAGATACAAGAATTTTCTTGAATCAACATTCAATTACCTTTTTCCACATCATAGATCTAATTATTAGATTTACCAGCCCCTCTAAAGTTCACATCTTACTAATGGTGTTGGAGTTATACTGCAATTAGCATAATATATATATACACACACACATACACGATTCTCTCAAGTGAAAGCTAGATAGTTCACTGAAACCTTTTGCTGAAAACCTTGACAATATGTGAAAATTGGTGGAAGTGGTAAACATAGGAGTGGTATTTTTGTAATTATGGAAAGAGAGGAGAAATTAATAATTTAGTTTGTGTATGGATTGAAGGATTTCAGGTTGGGTTTTAAAATCATAAAAGAAAATCCACTGATATTTGGAGATTGATATGAATTTGAAATTCATCACATACATTTTGAACTAATTTAAAGTGATTTGAGTGAATTTAAGACATCTTTATTTGAGTGGATATGAAATTCAATCATTTCAATTTTTATATTTGAATTTCTCAATCCAAACAGTAGTTATCTGGAAGGGAAGAATTAGAGCCAAACCTTAATGCTAAAACTTTAACCAGTCTTTTTATCATTGATGTGATGTCTCTGTTTATATCAATTTTCATGTAGTTTATGGAACTAAGATTAAAATTTTAATGTAATGTGTTTGGATTTAGAGATTTGAGGATGACTTTGAAATCTAGATGGTCGTTTGGATTGATATTGGAATTGAAATCAATCTGTTTTGTTTGGAACTAATATTGAGTGATCTTGGTGGATTAGAATTCCATTTATTTTATATCCTTTCACTTCAAATTCCTGGATCCAAAGGCAAAACCTACTATTTCCTTGCACTTCTGGATCCAATAGGTTGCTATCTTTGCATTTCTGTTGTTTCTAATCATTAATGTGTATGCTGTGTTTAAATATTCAGGTGTCTGTGATAAATTCTTAGTATCGAGCTAGCTACAAAGCATTACAAGCGTTGAACAGGATTCGGTAGTCTGCTCACTTGAATTACTGGTATGTTTGAAGGCCATATATGAAGCTTGCGCTTATCTGCAGGTAGCAAGTTTGCCTGTAGAAACGTTAAATTTCCAGGCTGTGGGGCGTTTGGAAAAGGCTTGGCAAGCTTGCACCATTTGTTGATTGGAGACTAACGCCCTATAGATTATGTTAGTTCACAACTTTTAGCCCTTTTTCTTTGTCTAGTTGTAAGAAAATATTTCTATTAATTATTTCTTTTGGAGGCAGTCTCAACTGCTTCCTAGTACATTTTTAGTACTGTGCATGCTTTTTTGTTTTCTTGATTTTCTTCAAGAATGACTGGTGTAGTTGGCTGGGAGCTATTTGTTTCCCTTTTTTTTTTTCTTCCTTCTGTTTTTCACAATTAGCAACAGTTGTCTAGACTTAATGTAAACAGCAGTTGGATGTAAAGCTACAGTGATCCATATCCAAGCAGATTTTCTTACAATTTCTAGCAGATAAGAGTTCGTTTTCTGTAGATATGAGAACTATATGAGGGTATTTAGGTCATCTTTGGATTTGGTTCCGACTCGGTGAAAGGAGTTGAGACTTGAGATAGATACTAAATAGAGTGGATTGATCAAGTTTCTGTGAATTTGATTTCATATGCAACAAGTTTCCTTTGGATTTTAAATGTATGACATTACAATTTTTATGGATGTCATTTGCATATGTTCATTTCATGATAGGTCTGAAATTCACAGCAAAAGTTTCCATTGAAATTCATTTTATGATTGGTCTGAAATTCCCAGTCCAAATGCAACCATAGCCATTATAAAATAAACTGAAGATTTTCAATATAAGAGCTACATAGCCTGAGAATATCGAATACATCATAAAATTAATAAATTTCTTATTTTGCATTTGAAAGTGACAGCAAAAGCTTATTTTTCATCTCGTATCTCATTGCATTCGACACACCTATAAGTTAATGATCTTATTTGATAAAAACACGACTTTTGATGATTATTATTATTTTGGAGTATCAAGTTCACAAATGATCTCGTGTGTAATTTTGCATACACCTTATATCTTACTCAAATTATTCCTTCACCACCTTTTTTTTTTTCTTTGGCTCATATTTGATAATATACACCCTACTATTCACAACAATGGAATATCAAGATTCATATACCTCCAAAAATGATCTTCATACTGAATCATCCATCGATGTTGCCATGCAATGGAACCGTTGCATGGCTCGACCAAAGCCCATTGGACGTTTCTGAATAGGCATCAAGAAAACATGCATTCTATAGCTCTACCAAAACCTGTCCTTGTTGACACTCAAGTAACCAGACATGACTTTTCCTCCGGTATTTCTCATGCCGTCTATGAGAAAGCACCAAGTAGAACCCAGCGCTCCGATGAAGAAGTCAGCTTCCGTGGCCATCAAGAAGTTCACGAGAGGATAGTTAGTGCTTGTTTCCCTGCCTAGACTTGCTTCATAAGTTGCCATCGTCATGTTCCCCATTTGTCGTGTCACGTTAGAGTAGTAAAACTTCCAATGCTTGTACAACTTTGATATAGTGATGACATCCTAAATGTGAAGACATTCTACATTAGTGCATAGCACTTGGTACAACCATAATAAAACTTTCAATACCATGGATAATTATAGAAACTATGGGGTTTTTTTTTTTTGGTTAATTACAAAAAAACATGCATTATGACTATGACCATTTTTACACTATGCAACCCAATTTTTTTTTTTCCCCTCCGATTGCACCCAAAGTCTATGAGTTTTTCACTTTGCAACACAGGGCTATTGTGATTTTTGCTCAAATTGACCTTGAGTCGAATGAAAATTAGAAAATAAATTTGAGTCTTTCCTTTGATTTGAGATGGAGAGTATTGACATTAGTTTCATGTATTTTGGTTAAGAGAATCGATATATCAAATTCGATTTTGATCAGAAAAGTGATCAGAAAAATACCACTAGGTTAACCTAATTACTTCAAGTGCAATGCAGAATTAAAAGAAAATTAGGTTGCAAAATGTAAAAATGGTCACACTTCATGTTGTTTATCATTTTTAACCATTTATTTTTCCCATAATTTCAAAACATAAAAAAATTTATTATAAGACATGCCTCAAAGGGGTAGAAAATATAAATTCATTCGAGGTCGAAAATACTGAATGAGGAGGTGGAACCTGCATTTCAG
The DNA here is from genome assembly GCA_946896805.1 of Scutellaria galericulata. Taxonomy (NCBI): domain Eukaryota; kingdom Viridiplantae; phylum Streptophyta; class Magnoliopsida; order Lamiales; family Lamiaceae; genus Scutellaria; species Scutellaria galericulata. The sequence continues at coordinate 14,262,565 of OX335789.1, forward strand.
TAGAAAGCCAAATCCGATTCAGATTTGGGAAGCGTTTTCTGACTTTGTCGGCAAGATGCATGTAATCCTCAAATCCAACCACCTTCATTTCGCACGCCTTATCTCCCATTCTCACGTGAATGCTTAACAACGGGCGAGGATACCATGCTTTGTGATTTGACCATACAAATCTTTCTATATCATGCACATCATCTTCCACATTCTGCAGAAATCAAGATACTACGTAAAATTAGTGTAATTGCTAGTTGATATCATTAATCACTTATCCAAAACAGAATCTTGGATCAAAACAGCATGCCTGGGCGAGATATTGGGATGACGATGAAAGAACCATTTTAGCAGCTTCCCATCCAAATGCCTCGTGTCGAGCAACGTTCATTATGTTGCATGTATACTCGGATTGAAACCTCATGAGATAGCGAATTGCCTGACACATGTTTGAATTTTATTCTTATGAGTCGAAAATTTTCAAAAAGGGTTCGTCTTTGATATTTACCTGAGCTCGCCACCACCTAAGGTCCATTTTCCGGTGATGAAATACCAAGCTCCCGTTTATCTCCGTGGTTGGCTGCATAACGTTCCAAGGATTCCCCCATGCCCTGAAGTAACAAAACTTGGTCAGAAATGCAGTTTTAAGATAACATGAAAGTTCTTCGTTTGTATATAACATCTGACCTAGGTATCTGCCCGAACCATATTTGTCGGGAAGTATAGTTTTCTCTCCCTGTTATAATACCCTTTTCCCATGCTACTTTGTCGTGCATAAGTTCAAAGGCTCGTTTCCTGCAATCGTCGGAAGCCTCTGGAAGGAAATAACACGACCAACTAGAGCGTGACGAACCTACAATAAAGATGACAATGATAAGAGTTTTTGGTCCACTATATAAGACAACTATAATCGAGTTAATTTGAGTTAAATATCACCTTTACAACCATTGTGATCAGCTCTATTGTAGTAGTTTGTAACTAGAACTCTCTTCTCGTTAATTGCAATAGCAAATAGACCACACATTCCTGCAAATTGTGCTCCAATACCAAATCCCGGTAATCTCTCCCAATCGGCTACTAAAAACTTTACATCAGGATCGTTGCAGTTCTTGGGATGCTGATGAAGCCATAAGTCCCGTTGCACTTTCCTCGTCAGAGGATAGTTTTCCTCGTCCGATCCTGCAATCTGCCAAGCCCCATTGCTCGTAGATCAAATTAAATCAAACATAGATAATTACAAGAATAGAGAATGGTGTGCTTACCCATGGAGGATAAGCTCCTTGAGATATAATTTGATCTCGATATTGCTTAAGGTGCTCGTCAGTGGACAATAGTGGAAGGTCGTTTAACGTTCCTTTCCAAATAGTCCAAGGAGGGAAGCTCACATTAGGAAGACGAGTATCAAGACGTTGATTCACTTTGGCACTCGACTTGCAGTTCTCCAAATGAGGGGCGTTGAATTTGCTTGATCTGATTTTCTGAGAGGACTGATCCTCCTCGTTTGCCGATTTACCAAGTAAATCATCCCATGCTTTATAGAGTTCAGAAACTTTCTCATCCGTTCCACTTACGGTGCTTTCTTCAGAATACATTATTATTTTTTCTCGTTGTTTAACTGCGCTCTTGCAATCTCCACCAACATTATCTGTCGTATAAGAGACATAAACCAGTGTTACGACAAAAAGTTTCCAATCATTAGTAATTACAACTTCCATTGCAAAAAGTTTCCAACTTTCCCCCAATTCCACTGCAAAGATAGGAAGCATCGACATGTTACATGAGCAGGGAGTTTTATACGACAAACTATAGACTTGACTGCAAACTACACTAGGCTCTAAGCTTTCTTGGTTCGATAAGCTTGTTCCAGAAATGTAATTATGCATATAATACAAGAGCATATAATGCAAGATCAATTTTCTAGCTCTCTTCCACCTTTTATTCTAATATATCATGGAATTGGACTAATGCACAAAAAATTACTAAATTTAGAGACTGATTTTGGTGACATTTTTTCAAAATTTTAAAAATTTATTCACAGTAGACTTCATCAGCAAAAGTGAGTTTGTTTCTTCCTAAGGAATAAAGGAAAAAGTATAAGTTGCTTCCACAGAAAGGATATTAAAACGAAAAGGAGAAAGCTCTCTCTCTCTCTCTCTCTCTCTCATGCCATTAACACAACAAGATCAAATATGTAAACAGTAAACAAAGAAAGTCCATAAGTAATCCAAGAACACAAAACATAACATGGCAAAGACTCAACTGAAGACAAGAACAAACAGAATCTTGAAAAAATCAATCCAACACAGAAATCTCAACAAGAACAAAATAATCGAAACAGAAACTTACAGATACCCATTGAAGAGGTAGAATTGAGGCTCGAAATCCCGGGAGAAAATGAAAGACCAGAAATGGAAGCAGCACCAAAAGAGGTCAAAACAGCAAGAAACAGAGAGGTTAAGCAAACCCCACAAAGAAAGCCCACAACACAAATTTGACATGGAAATGAGTTCCCCATTTGAAAAGCTCTCTGTGAAACAACTCTCTCAAGATACTTCTGATTCAATGCCTCCATTTTCGTAAGATCATTAATTGCTCTTTTCAATTTCAAGAAAACAAAAAAGAAAAAGAGCCCACAAAAATTGAATGATTTTTCCAACCAACTCACAACTGCAAATCACATGAATCTTTCATCCACATCCCACATTCAGATTCTCAACTAAAATTAGGACTGTAGAAAGTACCTGAACTACATTCAAACAACTCCCATTATAATAAAAGAGGAATCTTTAAATGAATCAAGAATTACAGAAATTTGGAAATGGAAAACCAAGAGAGGAAGGTGATGGAATAGGAAAAGTGACAAATGGGCTATGAAAAATGATCAGAAAATCATGCAAAGAGACACATGGGCTACCTTTAATTTTTTATGAATTAAAATATAATTGCTACTTAATCAAGAAAATGAAGGCACACATAAAGAAAAGAAAAGAAAAGTTAAAAACTTATCCAGTGATGAGAGAGAGAGAGAGAGAGAGAGAGAGAGAGAGAAGCAAAATGACAGACAAACTCTGGTACAGAAGAATAAAATTGAAGAGAAAATAAAAAATTAAAAAAGGACTGCCAAATGGCAGCAGAGAACAAAATAATCCGAGAGAGAGAGAGAGGATAAAAACATATCATAATCCCAATGAATATTCAGTTTCAGAGTGGAGGTCTGTTTCACTTTCATGGGAACTTTTCCATGAAACACGCCTACTGTGTGTCTACTGTGTGTGCCTACTTAACATTAGTACTATCTAACTACTCTCACTTGTAGTATCACATGCATTTTTCCCATAAATATAATGATTATAAATACTAAATTAAATAAATAAAACTCAAATGTCATACTCGTGAATCTTTTTATGATTTTACTAAACATAAAAATGATTTTTAATCATCTGACTTTCTCTTCTTAAATTTTGTCATTTGATTAATTATTATTTTTAGTTCTACAATTTTAAAACTTTTGATCTTGTTCAGTTACCTACAATAATATGTTAGTGACTTAGTATTAATTACTTGATATCCAAATATATATTATAAATGAATAAAATTTTATCAGTTTATTGATAGGTAAAATTGCATTAATTCACCATAAACAAAATGAAAAGGTCTTACATATATTTCAAAAAATAATAATTTTAAAATTAAAATAAATATATAATAATATTTTACTATTTACTAACTCTCTGAATATGGAATTTTGTTTTGCTGACCTCTTCTAATTAGTAATTTTGTAAAAGAGTTTAATAAAGCAAAAGTTGAAAATTGAAGGGTTAGTAAAACACAATAAATGCGAGATAATATAGTACGCAAAACGAGATTCAAATGTTCAAAAGCTTTTAGTAAAATCAAAATTTGAAAGGTTATGAGTTTCATAATTGTTTAAATTTTTATTGAGAATTGCACTTGTTTCACTTTTACTTGCATTATTGAGAATTGCACTTGTTTCACTTTTAATGTGAGAGAGAGAGAGAGAGAGAGAGAGAGAGTAGTCTCACACCTAGCACCTATGCAATACTAACACAAAAAATAATGTAAGTAAAAGTGAAAAAAAATTTAATATGGACCACGATTATTATTATTATTATTATTGAATTGAACATTACAAGTTTTAATTAATTAATTGTGTGAGGTAGGTGGTGCAAGTGCGGCGCAGCCAGGTGGATTTTACTCTTGCTCTAAGTGGTCCCCACTCCCATCATAATCTATCTACGTTGGATTCTTGTGACCATCTTTATTTTTTAGTTTTATTTTATTTTTGTTTTTTTGAGCGAGGAAGAAAATAACAATAACTCGTAATTTTAATTAATTTGAAATAATTTAATTATTCATTTATTTATCTTGATTTGTCAAATTGAAATGGATCACCACTTTTCATCATTTCCTCAGATATTCTTTTTTTTTTATTCCCTTTTCTTTTCTTTCAATGTTATATGTCACTAGTTTTATCATTTCCTTTCAGTGTTCTTTTTTTATTCCCCTTCTTTCTATATTATATATCAAACTAAACTGCAACCCCCATCATATCAAATAGGTTCAGTGTCCAATTATGAAATCCTTGAAAAAAGAGATGAATCGAAATATAGCGGCTACCCCAAAATTAGGTGCAAAGAACCAACCAAATTGTTCTAGTGGATAAATTAAGAATACAAAAACAGCAATTGGAACAGATAATGTGATTGCATTATAAGGTCGCAATTGGACAGATCGAGCAAGTTCAAATTGACGTAACATGAAACCTATTAAGTCGAAAGTACCTTGAAATTCATAAGGGATTTACTTGTTTATGTATTGTTCAATTCAATCTGTTAGGCCTCTACGTAACCTCGACGGTTATGCCACGATGTCCTTAAAGCCTATACGCGATGGATAGACTCCCGTAACCACGACATATTTGCTTACTTGAACATAATTTCTTTACAAAAGTTCCAAAAGAAAATAAATGGTTAAAGATAAAAACTTATATACACTTGTTATACAAATCTGAAATCGTACATTCGCCCCCTAACCATGCGCCCGTACGCGCCCGCACGCGTCACAAGGTTGAGCATAAATTCGTCCAAATTCAATCCCAAGTGTCATGCATTTATGTAGTGTTAAACATACATTTTAGATTTGTACTTCTACCTTAACATATTAATACCTTTCATACATTTTAGTCATATTAATCATATATTTTAGTTATGTTAGTCATACTTTTTAGTTATGTTAAATGTACATTTATATATTGCATAAAGATATGTTTATGTTGATATAATGGTATAAATAATATCACATAAATGTATGAGTAATATCACATAAATGTATGAGTAATATCACATAAATGTTAACATGTACAACTTGTGCGGAAATTAGGGTTTTTTTGGGAGTTAAAGTATTATATAAAGGTATGACTAACATAGTATAAATGTCAGCGATTATTTTTTAAGTTAAAGTATTGCACTAAGGTTATGAAATCTAAACATAAATGTATGACTTATATAATATAAAAGTATGACTAATATAACATAAAGGTTAGGGTAAAAAAAAAGGAAAATGTACGGATTTGGATCTGGCCCGATCCGACCCGATTACATGAATTTAAGATCCATACACCAGTTGTACAGAAGATCTACTCCAAACTAAATCGGATTAGAATATTTCTAAGAAATATATTAAAAAACTTTTATATGAAATCATCTAACAGATCTAATTTAATGAAAAAGATCAAACTACAATTTATAATCTATAAATTTAATTTAACTTGTGAAAATGAATTTCAATTATTAATAAAATTTATATCTCATAAATATAATTTTGTGAGATAGTAATATTTTTGTGTTTTCTTTTCATCGTAGATGATAGAGTGTTATTATTTGAATATTGATTTAAAATGAGGAAGAAGCATTGCAATTCCAAGCCTCACCGCTATTAAATTATTTGTTTTGTTTTACTTTCATCTATTGATATATTGAGTATCAATAAACAATAGGTTAGGCACCTAGGCCCACCTTGCCACGGATTGTGTTTTCATAATACTTTAATTGTTTTATTTAAATTTAATTACTTTATAAAAATATTTATTTATTAGTTTTTAATATATTTAGAACTTTTTGTAAACGAAACCTTATATCCATTTTCACTTAAATGACTTTTTAAGGTCGAATTTGTCTCTCATTATTTATTTTCTCAGCTAAAATTTAACGTTGCTTTCAAGTTTACTTCTTCCTAATTATTCCAAGATTTATCTCTTATTTTTCAATTTACCATAATTGATTTCTGTTCGTTCTTTATTGGACACGTACTCACTCTAAATCATTGAATGCATGGATAGAGACTGGAGAGACTCATCAAATGCATTTTGGAGTATTTCAATACTGTATAATTATTACAACCCACACTTGTAATAATCTACTCAACAAAATAATTGCATAATACTATATACAATTATTCAATCACTACAAACAACACATTTTCACAATAAAATAATAGTCTTTTTTTTTTTTTTTGCAGCATTAACTTACATATATTTATACCATTAATCTTTACATTAAAATCTTGAATTTCAAAGACAGAATTTTTCCGTACACATAATCCCAAGTTCCAAACGTAGTATTATATTCTAGCAATTTGTTTGATTTTGTATATTTTAAAGAAAGAAAGGAAAAAGGAAAATACAAATTTTAGAAAGATTGGATGACTTTGCACATATCATCAAACTGTGTTTCATTGCATTACTTTATCATCATTTTCAGCGATTAAAATCACACCTATTATTAATCTTACATTTAAATTTTATGTACAATTTTAAACTAGCTAGACTAGGATCAATCTGCCACAAAATTGACCGATTTGATTCCACAAACACTTCCTAGCTACAATAATGAAATCAAAATTTGTTTCTAAATTTTCTAAAATTCTTTTATGTTGTTTAAATAGAAGCTTATCATCTCAAAACCTTGAAATATGTTAAATAATTTATAACTTTTATTATACCGAATCACTTCATAAATCATGTTTCAAAAGAGAATTTAAAATATAAGACCATATTAAAATTCTGTAATAAATCTAACCAAGCATTTTCTTTCAAAAGACTGTTCAATTGTTTTTTCGTTGCTTTTCTTTTCCCTTTTTGAGTTATAATAGGTTGTGTGTGTGTGTGTATATTACATATATACATATATCAATTATTGATTGGAAATAAGATAGTTGATTGTTATCCAAAACAAGCATTAAATAAGAAATTAATAAAGTAATCAAAAAAAAAATTAATAAAGTAATCATGATTGTGACTTTGAGTTAACTTAAAAAACGGGGTTGTCCCATTTTCACGACTAATTTCATTTCCCAACAAATCGAAGTGTTTCACCACTTATGTGCTCATAATAATTATTTCCTTACATAACTTCACCATAATTTGGAGCAATATGTATATTCACACATACATACACTATCTCATAGATCTTAATTTCATAAAACAGATGAATTTCTAACCACACAATAGAAATTGACTCGTAGAAATAAATTACAAATTTAGATGATAAACATATAAATCGCAAAATATATACGTGAAAATAATTTCTTTGTGTAGGCATACACATTAATGCAATTCCAAAGGAAATAAGACGTTTACCTCTTTAAATTTTGTCCACTATCGCGTAATTTTATTCTTTAGAAAATTATTAGCTAGTAACCAAACTTCATAGAACGCTAATCCTATATAATTTTCCGAAACAATTATTCTGGTCAGAAAAAAATATTAACTGTAATTTCAAAATCACCAAAATTTCAAATAAAAGTATATTTAGAAATGCTCAACATGGATTATGCTGGAATTAATATAAATTTATATAATTGGCTTTTTTTTTTCGAACTGGAAAAGTGCGACCCTCATTTGACATATAAGTTTTTTTTCTTTTTGAGACATTCTTCAACCCGTATTTTAGTTTTTAGTTTACTTTACTTCATACTTTTATAGTACTAACTATAATTAATTAAGTAGTTTTGTGCATATTTATTAATTGTTACAACCAAGTTTTGTACTTTTTTACTGAAGAAACTCAATATTAGTACTACTTTGTTTATTATTTGTTAAAAAGTTCAATTCATTGATATTAACATGACACGTGGTAAGTTAATTAATTAGCCAAAAAGACATCCAATTGGTTGGTCATTGTCAACAATTTAACTATATTTTTACAAGTTAATTTTTATTTTATAAATTATGATTGACGAATTACATAGTTAAATTCATAAAAACATTTTACAAAAGTTCCACCTGAAATCAAGATTTACGACTCTAATTAAATAAGATAAAATTTAATGAATGGCATAGTTCTAACTTGTACATATTGACTAAGTCAATAGTAATATAATCAAATTGCATTTTAATTATGTTAATTTAGGTTGGCTTTGTATGTGACCGTAAAAAAAGGATGAGAGAGCCTATATTTGCGAGTACTCAAAAGATTATTTAGAAAAAAAAAAAAAAAAGGAGTTTGCTATGGATTATTTAGGGTAGGGTTTGGGGAGATAAGGTACTACTTAGGGTAGTGTATTTTTAGGGTTTAATATTGTTTTCAATTATTTATTTTTTTAGACTTTTATCCAACTTAATTCTTAAATTATTCTTTATCACTATTCCTCAAAAATTTGTTAATTTCAACCAAAAATGGAAATTTTAGCTAATTTTTAGAATTATATAGAAATTCATATTTTTTTTTTTTTGGTGAACTAATTTGATTCAAGATAACTAAAACATATCCATAAGAAATGAGTATGAGACAAGTACAATAAATTTATTATCCACTTAAAATTGTTCGACCGAAAACAAATACAAATATGTTTTACTATTTCAAGTTTTTCAGTGAGATTGATGAAATTAGTTTTAAATCAGATGATAATTTTATGATGTATTGTCATCCCTAGGCTCTAACTTGTAGATTACATTGAAATTCAAAATCTTGATTTAAATATTTACTCAATTATTATCTAAGTAGCTCATTTCATTGTTCTAACTTGTATGTTGATTAAATGGATGTAACCAACTAAAATCACACTGTTTTTACCTGCAAAATTGGTGACTGTTTCGTTAGAGATAGGCCGCTATTACACAAATAAAAATCGAGCCCAGATATACAATTGGGCCTACCCATTATTTTGCCCGGCCCGTCAGTTAGAAATTATTTGAATATGGAATTTTGTAGTTGCTCACAAATGTTATGAATGTTATTAGGTTTGTCTCCAAATCGATTTAATTAATTAGGGAATTCTTAAGAAATCATTTCACATATCTGATTTTATAAGTCGGGACCATTTTTATGAAATCATTTCATAGATTTGATTTCATGAGTCCACTGTCGGGTTAATCCTTTAATCCACAAAACAAACGTTAATAAACGGTGTTACATAAGTTTTTGTGGTAATTGAGAGGTAAAAAGAAAATAACTGATAAATGTAGATATTATAAGATTTTCTATCCAATAGTTATACCGATGTGAAAAAAAAAATATATATATATATATAAAAGATAGTTATAAAATCATAATTATTTAATTTAATTTTAAAGTTGATCTGTTATGATATCAAGTCGATTATAATAAACCTAATTATATAACTTCTAACTCAGAAGGTGTAAAATATATCTGAAGAAAAAATCATATATTTTGTATGTGATTTAATTTTGAGTTGAAAAACATATTTAGCTATAAATTTAGAAATGTGAATAGATCTTGTTTTCCTTAATAATAATAAAAAAATAAAAATAAAAAAAAGTTTTAACCGTGTCACGAAATTTAACCACAACTCATAATCCACAATCTAAATTTGTGAAAACTAATTTAATCTGTAAATAATGGGACATCATCTCACGTATTAATATTCCGAAGACAGTAATAAAATCATATTGAAACCAAATACTTTGATAATAAGAAATTAGTTAAAATGCATAAGCCTGCTGGGTCCTAAAAAAAACCAGTTAAAAGGCGAAGCAACATTATTTGAAATTATAGTATTTGTACTTTTTATTATGAGCTTTAAAAAATAATAATAATAATTAACAACACTCCAATCTAGAATGAAAGGGTACTAAAAAATCACAAATTTACATTTTTCAGAAAGGAACTTTGGAATTTTACAAGGAAGAAAGAACTCCACTGCTCTCAATAAAATAAAAATCATTATTTTGATCTTCGATTCTTAATATAATTTAATTTATTTCATAAATCAAGTAAAGACATGAAACTAGAGCATCAGAAACAGAAATTACTATTAAATTCAGCATTTGTCAGAATTGGTTAGATATGAGACAAACAGGCTTGTCATCATACTTTATTTGATCTGACTATTAAATTCTGTGCCATCCCAAACATCCAACGGTCATTTTTTTCAAAACTTCACCAAACTTTCACCTTCAATACAATAAACTCAACTGCACCCCATTTTTCTTTCCTCATTCGGATCAAACTTTTCCATTTTTCTCAATCAAATTTACCCACCAAAAACTTGAAGAAAAATAAAAATTGGTGAAGAACCCTTGGTAGATAACACAAGATGGGATGTTTTCCTGCTTGTTTTGGCCATTTGAGACATAAACAAATTATGAAAAATGGCCCAGATCAGGTAACAACCACCTTCTACTACCTCTGTGAGTTATAAAATCAAGTTATTGAGTATTTTTTAATCAAAACTTCATCTTTCAGTCTCAGTGAGTGTGTGCGTGTGTGTGTTTCTTAGTTGTTTCTTGAAGGTTTTAGATGAATGCTAACAACTGAATTTGTAATTATATTTTCTTGTTTGATTATAGTGTTTGTGTCCCAGTAATGAGCTGCATGAATCTGTGAATCTCTTACCACCAGCTTCTACTGAATCACTGAAAGAGGAGGAAACTGTCAATCCCATGAAAATCAATTCAGATTCTGATGAGTAAGTTTAGTTGCCATATTTTGTTTGTTTAGCTCTCAGTTATACATATTTGGCTGATTACTCCATGTTTAATCAGATGCAAGAAAGAAGAACAGATGAACAAAAGCAACGTAACGACATCCATTTTCGACCATTTCAAAGTCGATAAGGTCACTGATGAAGTTAGTATCAGCAATAATGGTGATGATCTTAAGTCAGTGGAAAAAGAGAAGAAGAAAGAAATCACATCAATCGAGTGTTGTCCTGTTGTTGAAGAAGCAGAGTCTTCTGAGTCGCTGTTTTCTTTATCAATAGATTCAAGAAAACATGTCTTTGGTGCAGAAATGGGGGAAAGAGAGGTTAACAGTGCACTAAAGAAAAGCAGTGATTTCTCAGTGAAATCTGTGGAGAAGATACCATTGAAGTTTGATGAAGATAAGGAGAATGTGAATAATGTCCCTTTGAGCAAAGATTTTACGATGAAGCAATCATTCAATGAATCGAAGAAGCCCAGGAGTGAAGTAGCAGTCGACACTAGCCTTTCGAGCTGGTTAGTCGAATCCGAAAAATCGCCCAAGGAAATGAAGAGTACAGGCAACTCACCTGAGAGTGAGAACTATGGAGAGAGAGGTGTTTTAGGAGCATTTGCTTCTTCTATGGAGTTTAAAGAGATGAATGGGATTTCATCTGGTGGATCAACACCATGTTGTAGTGTCGATGATCACCTCGGACTCGGCACCGTCGGCAGTTATTGGCGGCGGACAGGCGGAGCCAGGGAGGTGGCGGGTTCGGGCTCGGGCTCTTCTGGCAGAGGTGTGCTAACTGTTTGCAACAAAGTGTGAGAAACTTAAAAAGAGTTCATTTTCATGGAAGTTTTTATGAAGTGGTTCCCTGGATCGGAGTTGTATTAATTGTTATTCAATAGCTCACCAACTAATAATCCATCCACATAAGGTGAATGATAAAATCATGTTACACTCAAGTTATTTGTGTTCGTATCATATTATTTTACTAAATATTATTGAACAAGAATGTAAAAACTAAAAACAAAATAAAGTTTTATATAAGCTACAAAGGTTAGAATTTATATTTCATCTAATTCTTTCTCAATAGTACTAGAATTTATGCTTCATCTACTGTGTGAGGTAAACAAATGGCATGTACACTTATTCATCCTTTTTCGTCGGAAAGGCAGAACGTAGTTTAAGGATAAACGCTTGTTGCATCAGCAACTCCCTAAGCACGAACATTGTGGAATGCGGAGATCCAACTTGTAGCAGTGGCCATGAAAAGTCGAGTATCATTATAGTGTGATTCTGAAGCATTGCAGCAAAAACGCTCCAAATAAAGTGAGTTATACATCATGAAATAGCCTCCTGATTTGATCCACCGATGCAGGCATCAATGTAACTGGGCACCGTTTATACTGTTGCCATTAAGAAAATAAAGCTAAGTGTTAATACTTGAGATGAAAGATGGAAGTTTCTTCATGTTCAAGAATCTGCAGAAACTATAAACTCTTTCTTGCGAACATACCAAAATGGAAACTAGAAGTTACAGGATAAAGAAATGATCATAACATGAGCTGAAGTGTACGAATAGTAAAGACTTTATTGTCTATCAAAATGATGGTTAAATCTCAGATACGAAGTAAAGATGATCCTTCCAAGTTCCTTTGGAATTATCCTAAGAAATCATCTAATCCCCAATGGTTATGTAGTTTTTATCTCAAGGCAAGTATTTTGTTGTCTAGAGAGATGAAAAACAGCATCAATGTTTATGTAAAAACATTGTCAAAGAAGACACTCACTTGATTGGCATATTTAAATATACAAGTATAGCAGAAGACAAATCCTGAAACAGCCATTACTGATGGATTTGTACGCTTTTGCACGCATATAGGGCATAGTGTCCGATCCGGGGGCAGTGGGATTCCCTCCTTTGCGACCTGTTTGTCAGCGATGTGTTATGTAATTGGTCTGTGACTAACATATTTCAGAAGTTCAAATTTTTGCAGCAATCTAAATATGGGGTGTGTGTGTGTGGATATCCATTTGATCAATGATAGTAATAATGTAATTAGATAGTGCATGACTTCAAGTCATCCACTTCTACTGCAGTTGACTTCTTCAAATAAAAATTATGAAAAAGAAAACAATAACCTATAGTTCATAGTTGCATCAGTCTGTGGCTAAATCTACGAGAGCAATAGCAGTGAACTACCAGAACGAAAACATATCCTTATGACTGATTCTCCAGGGATATTCAGATTATTAAAAAGAAAAAATAATCGAAGGAAGCTGAGAATTCTTTAAAGGAGAGATACTGACCTTTGGAGGAGGTGGTGGTGGTGGAGGAGGGTATACAGTTGGGGCCGACATTCTTTCTTCTGCTGACTGATACCACCATTCCATCATCTGTGCAATCAAAAGTTAGTACAATCCAGAAGGAAAGGACAAGGAGAAAAACACTCACAAAGCAAGCAGTATGCTGAATCTCGGGCTTTATACCCTATTACCATGCAAGAAGAAAACAAAGAAAATACATGAAATATTAACTTCAACATTCTTGTGCAGTGAGCAGTAACAGAGGGGGTCGAAGATTTGTCATCTGAAGCCTATTTCATGATTTTCAGATCCAAAAAATTTCATTTTCAGATCTAAGTTTAATAATTTTTAACTCCTCTGGGCTAGGAAGTGGTAAATGGATTATCTAGTTAGTTGGGTCTTGTTCAAGAAGGATTTTTTTTATCCTAGTTAGTTGGATCTTGTTAAAAGATAATTCACAGTTATATCTTTTTGCCTAAAATTTTAGTTCTCTTGTGTTTCTGGTGATTAATATTTCAACGTAAAACTCAAAACAAAGACAGTCTCATTCGACATGTAATTCTATCATCCTAACAATCTTTGATCATGATGAGGAGCCGTTATTCAAATCTAAGGCACGTCACTACTTACAATCGTCATATCTATTTCCAATCGCCACAAATTATAATTTCAATGAATTGAGCACAATGCTTGGGGGAACTAATGTAACAAGGCAGAGAATATTCTGCTACTCACTTTGAAGAAAAATACGGCTGCAATTAAACCTGTCTGGGCATAGTCAAGCACAGCGTATGCGCAGCTGAGTAAACCACCTTGAAGTGCCTGAGATATAGATTTGGATGAGACTGATTAGTTAAGAACATAACTGCCACACAATTATGAAGTTTAACCGAATGGAAAGGGAAGTATAAAATTGTAAGGGAAGAAAATCCAAGATGTCCACAATGAAATAAATCCAACATTTCATAATATTCTGCAGCCACTTCAAGCAGTTAATGAAATCACCAGCAACACCAGGATGTTTACAAAACATCCAATAATATTAAAATCTAAAACAAAATATCCTGCTCATAGAGGCCCACAATTTAACCTAGCCTGTCAACAAAAGATTCAGTAGAAATAAGGCCAGAACATGTATTATGAAAATTCAAACCAGTTGCCATGTCGTGAAAGTTTGAATAAGCCATATTACTAACTTAACCCATGTATACACAATATATAGCCAATAATGCTAGATATTAAAATGCACACCTTTAGCCAAGGGGAGCCACGGAGTCTCTCACGCTCGCGGTTTCTTATTTTTGAAATTCTGGAAGAGGTATCCATCTATCTTGACATCAGAAAAAGGAAAGGCTCAAAATAATACAAGAAGCATGAATAAACATAACAATAAGATATTTGCACAATATCGAAAAGGATCAGCAGATTATAAGACATTATAATGGCATACAAAATGCTTTGATTGCATTGGTGTTTTTACAATGTTGTAATGCATAGCATAGTAGTGTGATAATAACAATAAAATACACTTCAAACCTTAAAAGTAGAACTATTACAGTAAAGATCAAAAGCCAATATCTGACACACAGACTTGTCTTACTGCTGTCATAAAATGAATTACTCGACCAACTGCATAAGAAAGAGGACTAACACCTCCCATAATTAAAACCTCCATAGTAAAGCTTTTTCCGGCAAGAAATTAAAAAACAGGAGGCAAACATTTTTTACCCAAGAACACCCAGATCTAATGATCTATGTGAATTGAGGCACAAGAGGCAAAACAGACGAAAATTGATTTTTATGATGTAAGCATCAAGGGAAGGAGGGCACGCATACTAAAAATAGCACATTCAATCAAACAATTGTCATCTGCATATACTATAAGTCCTCATTAAGAATTTCTAATTGTAGTTAGCTCAAAATTCTTTGAATAGATTTGAAATGTAAAGAATTAAATCTTGCATAAGAGCAACCATTTAGATATGGGAAAATATAATTCTACAGAAATTGAAATCTAGAGAGCTCATAATTCACATTATCCTGAAAATTTTACCAGCTCTTGCCCAGTAGCTCGACAAACATGAATTCCAAGTGCATGTAATCCTAGAGTGTAGAACCCAGTAGCATCCAACAAATATAATAGTTGGTAAGCAAAAGAAAAGCCTGCACATCAGAACACTAGATCATATCAGAAGAGTGATATAAATAAGTTTAAGTGGAAAATGTTGACAGCTTGCTCCATGATAGAATGACATAATAGCAACAAGCTTGTTTGCAAGCACCAGTTTTCACCCCCGCAAAAGGGAAAGGGTGGAAAAGATAATATATACACTACATACTCAACACATATGGGAATGAGTAATAAATATACAAGGATTCAACTCATCAGTATACTTCCAGTCATGTTTGCTTCTCTCAGCTTCAAGTAGCTGCAAATATTAGCAACATATGTGTGGCAAAATACCAGATAATCCAATCTGCTTCTCTTTCCAACATCATCATAGCGGCCCCTCTAAAACACAATTCTCTTTTATTTTTTTGAAATATCTAATCAATTAACCACACATGAACCCAAGTCAAGCATGCTATATTCCCTAGAGTTCAATTTGCACTGAGTTTTTCAGTGTCTTCTCTTATCAAGAGTGTCATCCACATTGTGATAATCAATTTTGGCACTCACTGACTGTAAAAATCTCACTGAGAATTGCTATTACAGAATTCAATCAAACTGATTCACAGATCAATTGTGATTCTCTCTCTCCATCATAATCCTGGTGAAGTTAATCTGAGATATGTTTCTCCAATTCAAACTTCTCAATTGGTCAGCCATGTGAAATATCAAATTTATATGGGCAATAACTCAGGAAGTTACAATTTCCTAAATTGACATAACATTTCCTCCCTAAATCCCTTATCCATAACATCATTTGAGTATATATATATGACTGAATACAACAGCAGAATGAAAACTAGAAAGAATGCAAATGCAACAATTAAATCAAACTTCACTCCAATGTATAAGGCCAAAGAAGTAAAAAAAAAAGTTTCAAGAGTGATTTAAGGGATAACTAATGCTACACAACATGGACCTTCATTTCCAGCATGCAGCCAAGGGTAGCAAGCACCAACAGTCTTCCGTAGCCTCTTGACCAAATGAGCTCTAGCTGATGCTTCAGTATCTGAGCTGTCCCTTGATCCAAAGGAACTGTTGCCTCCACCAACATAGTCAGTGTCATCAAACCTTTCATCACTATCTCCCCATAGACTTGCCTGAAGAGTAGCTTCCCTTTCCTTGTTGTAGATTGATTGCAGCTTTGACTTCAAATATGGTAAAACCACCTGGGAAAGAGCAGAAGAGGCATTACTCATCAACAAGAATCTAATAGAACATCATGAGGAACTGTGTATCATCATAAATATTTAGATGGCCTTGAAAAGGTGAGAGTGGAATCCCAAGAACCAACATAGTTCCTCACAATTCTCCAGGTCATCGTCCTGGCAAACTAACCTTCAATGCTAGATGAACTATTGCTACATATCTTTTGACAGCTATTTGTATATGCAGTTACCATGAGGAACATGGGCTCAGGTATGATATATTAGAATCTTAAAGGAATTCCACTGTTTAACTTCTATAATGAACAATTTTACAAACCATTGACTCAGTGTTCTCTAAGTTCACCCATCCAAGGATTGAATGTTTCAATTCGAAATGTCTAGATTCCATTAGAAATAACATCAGTTACTTAATATTTCAAGGTGTTATTGACAGTTTGAGCCCCAACAAAGAATTTAAAACAACTGGATAATGGAAGATAAGATTTCATCCAGTGTGATCCAAACAACTGCTGCATTTTGAAACTCAATACATATCCTTTATATCAAGCATACTCTCGACAATCAAAAAGACACAGATGACATAGCGCACTAAAACCACATATATAAGACCAAATACCATTCTAACTCCTAATTATCATTTTAAATTTTCTCCACTTCACATAATATCATATGGACTCAGAATTTACTAGCCTAGTTTGCAACCAGAGAAATGATTGCAAATTGATAGAGTTTCCACCAGAAAAACAGTAAAGTACGTTTTTACGCTATGGGCCTCAAGCTTGTTGGCAAAAAAAAAAAAAGATCATTCGAAAATCCAAAGAAGGCCGATTATGTGATAGCTGATGCAATGAGGTAAAAAATGCAACAAATCAGAGGAATGCCAACAAATCATAAAGACTCCTTAGCTAACTCCAATTTAATAGCCATAATTGAGAAGATTTTTTACCAGAAATACAACAGACAGCACTTTTTGATTCTTATGCAACCCGGTGTGACGGACCTCATCACCAGAATCTGTAAGTACGTTACTCTTTTTCAATCGAATCTTAACTCCTCTCCGCCGTAAGCCATATAAAGATTCGGAAAATGAAGCATCTGACAAGATACATGGCGAAAAGTCAGCAAGTGGTTAGCGATATAACCAGTACTATTCATCATTAGTTCAAAAGATTGTGATCCCTCTCAGTTAATTGAACATTCACTATCAGCTTTCATCTCAATTGATTCAGCATACGTTGAGTGGAAATTACATGCCATTATTATTAGAGAAGCAGATATAAGAGACGACTTTCACCTGTAGTACGCAAACTGTGGGTTTCAAGGACAAGCATAAGCAACGCGAAGAACTCATCTTCGTAGTCCAAAATTTTGTGAATAAAAGGCCTTCTTAAAGCGAATACCTGCAAGCAAAAGGAACATTTTTTACCTTACATGCCACATCCAAACCCTCTCAACAAACGGTCACTCATAGAAGGAAAGACATATCAATGGAGCCCACAAATGAAATGACCAAGAGTGAATATACCAAGAAACAAACATACTAGCAGCTGCAAGCAGAAGACCACGTTTTACATGTTTTGACTATAAAAACACAAAAAGGTTATTACAATTTCAACCACAAAATTATTAGGTGTATATATTTTTCTCTGAGAGGTCAAAATTCGGCAGATAACCTGATCATGATTTAATAACTTATCAAGTTTTTGATTTAGATGGATTATAAAGCTCAAACAGCTATTCTATAGATTATTATCCATAATTTAGAAACTACTAACTTCTGGAGATCATTTTTCCTAGTGCAGGTAAGCAAACAACATCAATTTTAAGGTTTATCACTTGAAATCCAATTTCCGACTAAATTGAAAACGCAACTTGCAGAAACTGAAGATATACATACGCCGAAGGAATAAGTGAGGGCGGCGCGTAGACTCGACGGTAGCTGCTGAGCGGCGGCCATCTCAAAAAATGTCGGCCGCGTCCCTTGCCCGCCCACCTGGAACAACATCTCTCTCTCTCTCTCTCTCTCTCTCTCTCTCTCTATCTCTCTATCTCTGTATGCGTGATCTTCATCTTTCACTTTAGTCTGCGATGATTCCCCCATAAATTTTAAGATTCACGATTTGCCCCTCAAATAATATAAATTTTGTGATTGGTCCCCAACCTTCTAGTAAACCTTGAGGAGACCCAGCAAACATGGTATTTTTTGCATTAATACCCTCTGATATTTAGGTTGGTATCAACCACATATCATGCAAAATATTTGGGTGGGACTAAGTATAACACTATTTACTTAGCAAGTTTCAATTCATGCATTTTTCAATTAAAAAAATGTAATAAACATGAAAATATCAATTTTATCCTATGGGAAATAATAAAAAATAAAATCGAAACTCTACTAACTTCATTCGAATATGGCTGAAAGTACTTCTACATGTTCGGTCAACCAAGACTGAATAGAGTTAGTTGGGCTTATATTCTAAAAATTATAAAAAAGGGAAAAAAGAGAAAAGGGGGGAGGGATTAGTCACAGATTTTTGATCATATCTCTAATTTTATTCATTCCTTCCGATGTCAATAACTAGAATGAAAAAAAGGGGAATGTCAGCACATCCGGGAAAAAACGATTAATCTCTATCAATAGGCCTGCTAAAGCCCCGAACCATAGCGTACTTAGTACTGGGGCCGTGGAGAGGTATGTTTTTAGATCTCGCATTGAAAAACCTCCTTTTTTATTTATTGTAATACATAAAGATAATGCATATATGATCAAATGCATATGTAGTGAGTTGTACACGAAATCCCCAATTCCAATTGAAATGTACAGCGCTCCATAAGATTTTCACTTTCTTATTATATGTTAAATCAGACCAAAAAGAAAAAATGGGCAAAAATTTTGTGTTTCTCAATGCACGAAATGGGGGATGTGGAAAACAGGACATGAATTCTCTACAATGACACTGTAGAACAATTGGAGGGATGTAGCGCAGCTTGGTAGCGCGTTTGTTTTGGGTACAAAATGTCACGGGTTCAAATCCTGTCATCCCTACCTATTATTGCTCCTTTGAGCAGTAACGAGGAATCCATTGAGATCGATTCAAATTGCACGGAATCATTCATTTTTATGAAACTATAGAATAAATCGATTTTTTTGTATTTTTTTATACGTCTTCCACACGATTTTCATACATAATTTGTCATATGTTTGTCATTATATTGACATTGTATATCTCAAAAAATTAAAAGAAATAACATCAAATAATCAAGAAAGACGAAAGAAAAAGTAAAGGAAGAAGAGAGAGTCAGGGTTTCAATTTTTTTTAGGGTGGGACTAAAGACACCCCACAATGTTCTAAGGGCACCCCATCAATATACTATGGGGTGTTTTGATGGGGTGCCCTTAGAACATTGTGGGGTGCCTTTAGTCTCACACTTTTTTTTATCTAAAGGTTAAAAGATTGGTATTTTTTAATTTTTAATTATTTTAATTGAAGTATATTTAATATAGAGTGTGTTTAAAAAAGCATGAGGTGTCTCTAGTCCCATCCAAATATCATCCTTAACTTTGGTGATTTGAAAATTGATAATACACACGCAAACTAAATATAATAGAAAACTTAATTTTCTTAAAATATAACTTTATTAAAACTTAACTTTCTCTAAGATCAAAATTTAAAGCATTTACAATATTTAACATAATTATATTATTATCATAAAAAAGAAAAGAGAAATCGAGGTTATAATTTAAAATTGCCACTCCATTAACATGCTTTTGTGATTTGTATTAGAACCCAACGGATCCAACCAGCGTGAACTAGCCAATCAATCTTAAACAATTGTTTTTGCTAAACTCTTATTAAGAAAAAACATTTTTGAAATTATTTTAACAAGATAGGTATGCTATGAAATGATTTTGAATCAGATAGGCTACTAGATTGTTTTTTTATGATTATCATATAGTAGGCTGAATATTAATAATATATTTGACATCATTATAATCTAAATAATACATACAAAAGGAATTCAAAATACAATCAAGAATCATTACCATCCTCAAATCTTGTATAATAAAGGGTTTGCCCCGTTCCTATCCTTGCATTTTTCACTCACCTAAGAAAATAGAATCAAACACCAATATTCAAAAGAATAACTACTTCTATTTAAAAGTCTATGCAACAATCTTCAAAAGAGAGAACAATTTAAATTTCTAATCTATATATCATTATGAATGTTGCTTCACAAAAAAAGATTGTCAAAGACTGCTGCTCTGCAATCACAAAACCTATGCCAACCACAAAGTACCATAAAACTATGCAGTGTAAAGTTGGTGAAAATAACCTCTAATCTTATACTTCACAATTGCTTGAGATGAGCTTCAATAATCACAAGATAAACAAGTAGAAAAGCACAAACCCAAAGTGAAATGCAAAACATATATCATCACAGATTAACGCGACTCTGTCCAACAGAAATTGTCGGTAGGATCAGGACTTGCAAGAAGGCTGAAAGGTTTGCTGATACTATCTTTTAAGATGGAGATTTGGCCTTCTTTCAGTAGTATGTCTTCTTCGAGGGCCTCTATTTTCTTTCTCAAGGCATTGTTCTCAGAATTCAATAACATGTCATTCTCAGTATATCGCTTTACCTCATCCCACATTAGATCTCTCTCCTCGGAGACCTTTGGTAGTATTCCCCTCACTATAGCCAACTCTTTCTTGCATTCTTGCAGCTCGCTTTGAAGCTGATTGATAGTCTCGTCCTTTTTCATCATCTGGTATACGAGGAATATATAACATCAACGGAATACAAATGAGAATGTATATTCTATTTAACAGGTAAAATGTTGCATCATATTACAATGTTCACCTTTACTCAATCTAACAAAATCTTAATGTCATTTTTTTTCACCCATATGTAGCTTCTATATTGGTTGTTCGGTACAAATCTTTAGTAAATCTGTCTCGACTTTATTATTTTTCAACCCCTTAACTATGTAGTATGCAATAATGCTATGCTGATAAGCTAACCAGGGAAGCCACAACATAAAGAAAACTCAAATTTCTTTCAAATAGTGTGTTCTTTCTTTAATAAATCTTCTTGGTCTACATGCTAAGCCAAAAAGAAGAAATTAGTGTTGAAATTTACCTGAAGTTCGAGTTCTTTCATCTTGTGGTTTATGCAAGAGAAATTATCCACTGCATTCTGCACTTCACTTTTGAGAACGTCGTTGCCTCTAACAGCTGAAGCAAGCTCTGCTTGCAGCTGCTCCACGTCAAGTTCCCTGGAATAAAGCTTCTCACGCAACAAACTGGTCAATAAGGACTCTGCTTTCAATGCTGATCTGACCATATCCTGGAAAGTGAACCGAATAACATTGAGCATAAAGCAAATTCAAACAACTTAAAGCAGACAAAAATGCCATTAACATAACAAATAATCATAAGAATTGATCTACCTTTGAATTCTGCTCATCATGTTTGTGTGATTCATCAAGCAAGCTATGAGTTTGAACATCCACACCAGGGGAGCTTTTCTCATGCAACAATGTGGATTTTTCTTGAAGGACACCAAATATTGACTGTGTACTGGTTGCTAAGTTTTCAGCTGCCCGCTCTAGACCTTGGAGTTTTACTTCACATTCAACAAGAACTTGGCCATCCAAACATGCAACAGAAGCTGGACCTTTTTTCAGTGGAAAACCACCATTGGTTTTGACATATTCAATCACTTTTCTGCAAAGTTGGCTGCTCTCAGTAAGCAACGGAATCATTTGAGTTTGCAAGCAGCTAATACGATTTTCTAGTTCTCGATCCAACTTAAAAGTAGTAAATTCACCCTCCTTTCCATTATTCTTCAGACGATTGAGTAGATCAATGTTCTCATGTCGAAGTGAATCAACCTCAGCCCTATATGATTCCACCTCCTTCCTCAGTGCATGCTCCACTCCCGTCAACCTCACGTGTTCAATTTGCAGCTTTGCTATCCTGAAGTCAAATGTCCCCTGAGAAATTTTCTTTCCAAGTTCCTCACAAAGACTACGTAGGCCATCAATCGTCTTCTCTTGATCATTACAGGTTCTTTGGAGCCTACTGATAGACTGGTGCATATCCTTGCACTCAGAAACCTTCTCCTCATAGTTTCTTCGGATGCAATCTCTGTCTTCTTCTGCTGTTCTAGCTTTCTCTTGCCATTCAGATAGTGTTTTTTGCAAATAGTGGTTCTCTTTTCTAGTTTCCTTGACTTCAATAGATAAATCCCCAAGTTGTTTCTCTGAGTTTGTAATTTTGGATCTACTTTCCATTTCCTTTTCACTAGAAGAAGAGACTTCTCTTTGGAGGCAAACATTCTGCTCTGCTAGTTCCCGTACCCTTTCCCGAAGCCTGTGTTCTTCTGCCTGTAATCTCTCGAGCTTGAGTGACCACTCAGTTGATCTCCTATCCAATTCCTTTTCAAGTGTTAACTGTATCTCACTCTTTTCCTTCTCCAACCTCCGGGACAAAGCATCTAGCTCTATCCTTCCTTGTTTAAGTTTTTCCTTAAACAAGGCCTTTTCAGCAATTCTATCCTCAAAAACTGCTGAAACCTCTAGAGCCATGTTTGCTTTCTCCTCCATTAAGCTTCTAATTGTTTGAATCAAAGCTGGCACACTGAGGCCTCTAAACTGAATAAAACTTCCTTTTTCAAGCTCTTCTGACAGAATTGCAGCCCTGTCCTCAGCTTCCTTAAATTTTTTAAATAGCTCTAGATCAGCATCTGTTACAGCATCAATATTTTCCCCAGATGCGTCTTTATTACCAGAAGAAGACTCCTTTTCCATGAATTCTGAAAATTCATCATGAGGAGACCCATCACTAGTTTCAGTGTACCAATCCATTGTACAATTTTTTGGAGACACTTCATCATTATATGCATTGGAACTCCTATTCAAGGTCTTTCCATAGACATCTTCAATGGTGATTGGGTTGTCAGGGTCAAATTCTTTAGACCTCATCTGAGACTGGGAAAGTCTCTCAACCACATTTCTTGCGAGTTTCCGTGGAGATTCATTGCAATATCCATTATCACACCCATCCTTTGAGGAAAGCTGATGTTGTGACATTTTAGTTTCTCTGAAGGATTGAGATTTTGGTTTTTGTTTCCTAGCATCATACAGAGCAGGTGCAGAAAACTGACTTCTTGGCGGGCGCTTGACCACATGAGCATTTTCAAATTGACTTTTGGAGTAGAATTTGGTTTTTGCTTCACACCTTTCTAGCTGCTCTCCATCAATGTAACGATCCAAAACTTTATTTGAGAGATTACTGGAGCAATACGAAGAGTTCTCTGACAAATCAGAGTGTGCTCTCAAAACAACACCATCATATCTGTCAACTCTCTGTGCATTCTGAACCATAGCTGAATCGACGCATTTTGTCTTGGATTGCCTCTCGGGAGTGAGAGTACGAGATCTGAAGAAGAAAGAGAATAGCAGCTCAAAAGGGAGCATATGTTTATAAGGACCATAACATTGATGCACGATAAGATTAATACAAGACACACACACACACAAAGGCTGCATACCTTGAGGAGCGGTGCCCGGATTGCTTGTTTGAATGATAACTAGCACTACATGGAGAACCAGTTACGTCCCCGCTGTTCCTTAGCCCTTTTCTACTGTCATAGAAAGACCCAGATGTGAATGAGAGGCTTCTTCTTAAACAAGGAGTGCTACCAAACACCTGATCTTCAGAACCATGCTTATTTTTTATAGACTTATCCGATCTTTCTGTTGATTTTTCCCAGTAAACTTGCTTATCCTTCGATGGTGGGGATACTTGGTTGCTGTTGGCACCATTGGATGAATTTGATCGGAAAAAGAATAGCTTCTTCATCTCAGTGACTTCAACTCTCACTAATTATCATAGGACTTGGCAACAAACCTGTACAAAAACTAACCCAAAAGAAATGAAAAAAAAAAAAAATAGATGTCATTAGTGAGCTTGCAATAGTAGGGAAGCAAATGCAAACAAAGAAGTGAAAACAGAACCTTTTGTACTGATTGCATCACAGTTTGATTTTTTTATTTTTTATTTTTTATTTTTCACATTTTAAGCATTCTTATTTGCTTGTAGATAATTGAAACAAATATTGTCAATAAGATCCAACAAACAGGTAAATGAACTCAACAAGAATTATGAATCTAGACACTATATGAGTAGTAACGGTAGACTATTAACAGAGTGTGAGAGCATGTTAAGATTGCACATAAACATTCCGACAAATATATTCCCCGTATACTAAAAAAGCAACAGTAGGAAATTCATGTTCACCTGTCCAATATGTAAAGAACTTTACACTTTACAAACAGAAACAGTGAAAAAGGTAAAGTGTCTGAACTATCTTCTTAGAATACTTTTCAAGTCCAAGAAAAATCAAAAGCAAAAATTTAACAGATAATTACAACCACACAGGTTGATCAATTAGATAAATGGAGAAAAAGAAAATCCATCACTAGAATAAACAAGCTTTAGATTCACAACATCTGATATCCCTGCTACATAAATAGTTTTCTAATAACTCCACTGTACAAACTGTACTTATATTAGTTATTGTATGGTTATAAAATATAGGAGGTTTCAGAAAAGTTCAGTAATGATTTCAGACAACACCTTCACCGTTAGCACGAATCATGGAGACTACCATGCATTAAAGAAAAGAACTAATCAATGTGTTTCTGATCCATGATTACTAAAATATTAGTGCTTGAAGCTTTCATGACTGTCATGGTGATTCTTTTAGTCATAAAGACCAATCTACCCACAATTCTTGCCCTAACACAAAATCACTCCCACCAACAACATAATCAAACAAGAATGTAATTCTGCCCTCTATTCAAATCAGCACACTTTATCTACCACAAGAAGTGAACAGGGAAAGAACTTAAAAAGAGAACTGTAAATTAAAATCCGATTTCATATACAATACATTGTGCTATAAAAACCTCAAAATTCTCAAGGTTAACAGACAAATTCCAACACAGAATCTTGGATTCTTTCCCTCAGGGGAAAAACCAAAGGAAGAAGAAAAAGAAGGGGGGAATAAAGACGAAGAAATACTTTTTCTTTGTTGAATCAATCGAGCTCTGCAACAAAAACCACTGTCGCTAATCCCCAATAGTTAAAAATCAAAATTCAAAAGTCGAAGTAGCTTCTACTCCCATAACTTTCAAGCAATAAATCGACCGTTAGAATTCTCCATTGTTTTACTTTCAACTTTGAAAAAATCGATTAAATATTCAAATTCACAAAAGTATAAAACAATAATTCAGAAGATTCGCAACACGGAACTACTTACCAAATATAACTCAAAACATATTTCAAAAAAAACTCAACACGGAGAAAACAGATAAACGTCTACGAGATCACAACAGCATCAGTAGACACTTAATTCCGAGAGAGAGAGAGAGAGAGAGAGAGAGAGAGAGAGAGAGAGAGATTGCAGTATTGATATGGTGGGCGTTGAAGGTGTGGGCTTCAAAAATTCAGAACATAAATGGAAGATTTATTCATTACTGTACCTGAGTTGGAGTGAGTATATGACTGCTGTTTGTGGGGTAAATTAGGAATTTTAGAGAATTTGAGGGGTAATTTTGGCAACCGCCGAAAGTTTAAATGTCGATGCCGCGCGTAAGGTGGAGCGTTCATTCTTAAACTTTTTAGGGTGGACCCCAATGTCTCATTCTGATATTGACATTTAGTTACAGCAATTTTTTATAATATCAGTTAGTTCAAAATAATCATAATATCCGTTATTTTCATGAATAACAGAATTTATATTTGATCATCAATCTGATTTTATGAGATGATGTTCTGCTATTTATAATGTAAATCAATTTTTATAAATTAGTTTTTATTTTTTAGTTTATTAATTGTGAATTGATTTGCTTCATAAAATTAGATCAATAAGACGTTCTAATTAAAATTCTACTATTTATGAAAATATGTTCATATAAAAGAATAGTCAACACATCTAAATATACTAACTTTTGTGCTATTTTAATGTAAAAATTGTAATTCATCTTCAGCGGTTTGTATTCTTTTTTTCACTAAACATAATATTCATTATTATTATTATTTTAATTTTTTATTTGTCATATATTTACTAATATTCTTAAACTATATTAATAAATTAATTTTATCTGCGATACATCTTATTTTTTTAGGATACATAATATTGACATAAGTGGATCAGTCTTGGAATAGTGGTTGCTTATGTCAAAGAAAATATTGGAATAGAGGTTGTTACAAGTGATTAGGGTTTGCAATTATATCAAAGAAAATATGTTTTGGACTTGCTAAGTGATTCCGGCTACATGGGCAGCAGACCATGCAAGCAGTTAAAATTATTTAACATGAACATTTGAAGTATTGTTGTTGGAATGAAGCACTTCTAAATTTTTAATCATTTAAAGTACCGTTGTTGTAGTAAAAAAAATCTAAATTTTTTAAATATTTAACATGAACATTTGAATTATTGATGATGGAACGAAGCATTTCTAAATTTTTAAACATTTAAAATACCCATGTTGTAGTAAAGAAATTCTAAAATTTTAAAATTCCAACCACTGCTAGAGATGTTTAGGCTTAATCTAACCTGACCGAACGGATTGTAATATAGACTATATAGTTGAGCTCGGTAACCTACAAATTTTGTATAACCTGCTACCTAATCTAACAAATTTTGTGTACTATTTTCAATTTTCATATTTGTGTGTGGTATATTGATTATACAGAACTTTATCGAATTATAAATTATCTATTATATAATTCTCTTATATGTTAGATGTTACATTTTTTTTTCCATTAACATAAAAATTAGATATGATTATATTGTTTTTTTTTTCTCTTTTCAAAAAGACAATTTTGAATTTTGATACAACAATCCACGTCATACAGTATTTTAATTTTTTTACTTACACATTTTCCATTTTGAATATTCCATCATTTCCTATAATATAATTTGCCACATTAATTTTGGAAAACGCAATCATTATTAGATGTCAATTATAACAATGCACATAAACAATTTTTTAACCACATGAATTCACAAATAAAAAATACATATCTCACTATTTCCTATTTTAGAAATGGTGATTGAGTGGAAAATATGATTTATTAATATTTTTATCATGTTCTTATACGTATATGTGATATATATCTTGGAAACATTTTATTAAAAATAGATTCAAATATGTCATAACTCAAAAGATTGTATATCATCAAGTTTTAGTAAAAAACTGAAATTTGATATGAATATTTAAATTCGACAATATATATTGTTTCTTAAATCAAACGGTTATTTTATTAGAATATATTGATTGACCTAATATATAATAGAAAATAAATCTATCTATATAAAGTAACAAACTCAACAAATAAAGATTTCAAATTCAATTAGTTTATAGAATTTAATTCCAAATAGTTTTTATGACATCATTAATATTTTTTTCCATATTTAGGATGAGACTTTAATTTGAACGGAAAATTATTATCATTTTATTTTTGGCATTGTTCTTATTTTATAATATATATATATATATAAAGATTATACCTTACATAATAATTGGTATTAAGGAGAGTCTGGATTTTCTATTACATTTTGTGTTACATAGAATTTAATACATGTTACATATTAATTAATGATATTATTGAATATATGGCATGTTGTAATTAATTTAAAATAAAAGATATAATACCAAGTATAATGGAAGATCTTTAAAAAACAGAGCCTATATAAGCGATACTAGAAGTACAATTAAAAACACTCAATCTTCTCCCAAATAATATTTTAAATATAATAATCTATCATCTATTCGAGAATGGCAAAGCTCTTCTTGGCCACATTAATTATGTGCTTTTTTCTTGTCCCGTGTATTTTCTCAAATGAGTTTAAATCTTTATTTTTTTAAAATTAAATGTGATTAATGAATAAGTGAAACTCAATTCTTTTTGTTTGGATTAGTGTTTGCTAGTTAGGATTTGAAATTTGAATTCATTCAAATCTCCATTCATTTTGAGGTTGGAAGAGGATTATATAATTTATCAAAATCTTATTTTATTTAAATAAAAACATAATCATTAACTCTATAATATAACCTAATGATATACAAATTTCAACATACACCTAAATTTCTACTATTACAATCATCCAATGATTACCATTACATCAACTAACAATATAATATTACATAATAACATTTTTTCCAACATTGATTTGACATCTACAGTACTAATCATATCCTACAAAATCTCTAAACAAACACAGATTTTAACTATTCACCTTTATTTCAAAAATTCAAAATTTGAAAATCAAATTTCCTTAATCCTACGTGACACTAATCCAAACATCACCAAGTTTTTTATTTTATAGGTTGTTTTTGGTGAAACTTGCAAACTGGCAATAGGAAGATATCCACCTGGAATGGCATGTGGCAATGATGCATGCGTATGTCATAGCGTTGTTGGTGCTGTTGGTAACGCAAAAGTGATGTCAACTATGGTGGAAAAAAGGTGGATATATCCATCGTGATTTGAAAATTTTTCTCTTCCGTTAAAAAAATGACAACATTTATATTTGTGATATGAATAAATATAAATCTCTAAAATTGTAAAGTTAACAAGAGTGTAATACACTCGTCTAGTTTTTTTAACACTTTTTGACTTGTGTACTTACTATTGTTTGTATCCTTTTAAAAATTGCATATGAACTCCTTATAATATTTTATTATACACATAACATACATTTCTTTTTTATTTCTTGTAATGTTTTAATTTATTTAATATTTGTCGATTTTTATGTCAAATTTATATATATATATATATATATATCTTATTTATGCTCATTTTACAATATTTTTAACAAATATATTTTATATTCAATTTATTAATATTAATTATTAAGTTTATAATTAAGAAAAAAAGTTTTAGATTTAGGAAAAAAATTTCACTTTAATTTATTAATATAAATTAAAACTTTTAAATCAATAAATATGATTAAATTTAAATTTAAATATATTAGGATCTAAATGAAAATTATCCAAATTTACTTAAAAAATATTTTAAATTTCTATATATATATATATATATATATATATATTTAAATAATTTATATATTCTTTTAAACTTATTTGAATTTTTTATTTACTGCATCATCTTCATTCATCTCCATCCTTCTGCACCGACGTCGCCGCGCCACCACCGGACCACTGCCGACGAATACTAAGTGTCTTTTTTTCTTGCCAAACTTCACGAAATGAATTCAAATAAACCAACAATCATTTTCCCTTCTAAATTTGTAGAAAATGAGTGCAAGAATGGGTGATTTACAGTGGTAACGACAGTAAGTGGTGTATTTGAAGGAATGGAGTGCAAGAATGGGTGATGTTGCTGCTCTGAAATTGGAGGGCGACAGATCTGAATTGTGCGACGGGCTGAAGATGCACGAATGGAGAGAACGGCAGTTGAAAGAATATGGTCGTCGGCGGACTGAGCTATGGACGAAGATGGTGGCCGGGAACTGCAGCGACGGTGCGCAGGCGGTGGAAAGAGGAGCTGCGATGGAAGAGAGAAGATTGAGTTTTCCAAATTTTTGACTTTTGATTTTCATTTTTTTTAATAAATAAATTTGAAAAAATGATTGGCTTGCGTCTGGGAATGAGAGACTTTTCTGGGTTGTATTTTTTTTATTAATAATATTTTATTTTAAGAGTATAAGGGGAAATTTAAGATAAAAATTAACGACGTTTGATTCAGTGCATCAATTTAATCATATCACAAATGTAAATATTGTTATTTTTTTAACAATGAAGAATCAACGCAACATTTTCAAAACACAAGAGGTTAGACGTATTTTATCCTAATATTTTCTATAGTGATAGCTTTTTTTTCTTTCTTCTTTTATTTTTGGAGGATATTGATTGCCTTTAATTGCACTCCCCACCCATGTTCTTAAGTTTTTGCTACTCCTAGTTTTTTTTTTTAATATACATAGGCTGAGACTATTCACACCCCACCTTTATCTAAGACTATGTTTATCGGTTCGGTTATCAATCTGGGTATAGTTAAATGTAAAAAAAAAAATGGCATTTATTTCCATGACCAAGGACGTTCCATGACCATGGTCATGAGGATTTTTTTAATCAATTGTGATGACACGTGTCATCGTATGATTCGTCGAGTGTATTTTATTTAGATAATTTCAAATTTTGATTTATTCACTTAAAAAAAATTTATACACCAAAATTCATAAAATAAAATTCTCTATAAATAGATACCAATATTGATATATTTTGAATCACAATCTCATACACTCTTTTTTCTCTTCTAACTTGTGCCAAATCTCTTTTCTCTTTTAACTTGTGCCAAATCTCTAAATTTTTCTCATTTTCTACATGGATCCAAATCAACCCAATTATTCTCACTACTCCCCAAACCATCCAAATTCTCAAAATGATCAAAATATTGATTCATTTTTTAATACTATTGATTCCCCATTTTCTCAATATTATCAGAATTCTCAATTTTCTCCAAATTTGAACCAAGTTCCTATCTCTAAACAAGTTCAAAAATCGGAAAATATCTCTTGCGATTTGTTCGGAGAAAAAAAGAAAAAGGTGATAAAAACAGGATGGTCTGTTAAAGAAGATATTGCATTAATGTCATCTTGGTGTTTCATCAGTAAAGATGGCACGGTTGGCAAAAATCAAAAGATCTCAAAAGTGTGGGAACGAATACATGCTATGTACGAAGAAGCTCGAAGAGAAAATCCGAAGGAGATAAATGAAAGAAATATAGAAATGATGAGAAGTCGTTTTAGACGAATTAATGAAAATTGCAACAAGTGGTTGGAAGCATCCAAGGAAGCACATAGACTATATAGAAGCGGAATGAGCCAAGGGGATATTGAGAAAGAAGCTCATGAAATTTATTGTGTTGAACATAAACACAAGTTTACAGACTTGGTTGTGTTTAATG
Organism: Scutellaria galericulata; assembly: GCA_946896805.1. NCBI lineage: Eukaryota > Viridiplantae > Streptophyta > Magnoliopsida > Lamiales > Lamiaceae > Scutellaria > Scutellaria galericulata. Next base: position 14,294,153 of record OX335789.1, read on the forward strand.
AAGTTCTAAGTAAACATGTGAAGTGGCAAATAAATTTCGATCGTGCTCCAACTCGTCCTCGTGCTAAAGATGAAGAGGGTAATGAAGAAAATGGTGGCAGCTCAAAGAGATCAAGAACCAGTGAAGAAGGGTAGTATTCCAACCCCACTAATTCAAAAACTCCAGGCAGCGGCAGTTCAACTATCTCACGTCCTATAGGTAGAGATAAGGTGAAAAAAAAAGGAAAAGGTAAGGTGGTGTCAGATGAATTTGCTGAACAAATTCATGCAATAAGAATCACTAGAGAAACTGAAGTTGAAGTGGTTAGAGAACAAATCAATTTACAGAGAGAAAGAGAGCAAAGGAAGAAAGCGGAGAAGAAAATGGAGCTGCAACTTTCTCTTTTATCCCAATTGATGACGAAAGATCACTTATCACCAGCCGAAGAAGAAATGAAAGACCATCTATTGACATTGTTCAAATAATCAATGTCATTTATTTTCATGTACTTTTACTTTGTGTTTTTTTTTGTCTTGTAAGTTTTTTTTATTTGTGTGATTTTATTTTATTTCATGTAATCTCAATTAGTTGTTTTAATTATGAAATCAATTCGGTGTAATTTTTCTATCCATTCATATCACAAGTGGGAATTAAACCACATGACAAGTTGTACCACTTTATTATTAAAGCTATATTTGCTCACATGCATATCTCAAGTGGGAATCAAACCACATGTCAAGTTGTACCCCTCCATTATTAAAGCTATTTTTGCTCACATGCATATCCCAAGTGGGAATCAAATCACATGACAAGTTGTACCTCTCCATTATTAAAGTTATCTTTACTCACATGCATATCCAAGTGAGAATCAAATCACATGACAAGTTGTACCCCTCCATTATTAAAGTTATCTTTGCTCACATGCATATCCCAAGTAGAAATCAAACCACATGACAAGTTACATCACTCCATTATCAAGGATACCTTTCGTATAAACTATTTCCTATAAATCATACTTGAAACAACATCATACTTACACCAAAATCCTTATCTTTACTCCTCTCAAATATAATTACTACCCATTTGTCTTACCTATTCCAGTTTACAAATGTCTCTCAATGAAAATACCTCGGTAGATTCAGATTCAAACTCAAGTTCAGATTCATTAAATTTGAATGATCTTGATGAATGGCAAGAACGGAATGCTCGGCAAAATTGTGAAATAGATTGCATGATTGAGGATATGGTCTTAAGCAATCTTAATATGACCGGAGGAGATTCCAATCCTAGAGCTACAAGAAGGTATTGTGAAAGGGAACGCGAGCTAAGTGAGGAACGCTTGATAAATGACTATTTTGTCGATAGGCCAACGTATACTCCCGAGATGTTCCGACGCAGATTTCGCATGAGAAAATCTGTATTCCTTCGTATAGTGAAAGCCGTCACTGCCAATGACGAATATTTTCAACAAAGACCGGATGCCACGGGTCGACTAAGTCTTTCACCATTACAGAAATGTACTGATGCTATGAGGGTGTTGGCTTATGGGACATCCACTGATGCAGTTGATGAATATTTACGCATGAGTGCAGCAGTAACAAGACAATCTCTCAATCATTTCATTGAAGCCATCATTTCCTGCTTCGGTGAAGAGTACCTTAGAAAGCCTTCCGATGCAGATTTGGCAAGACTACTCTATGTCGGTGAACAACGTGGATTTCCGGGTATGATAGGCAGTATTGACTGTATACATTGGGAATGGAAAAATTGTCCTGCTGCGTGGGCTGGGCAATATGCAGGGAGAAGTGGAAAACCAACCATCATTTTGAAAGTTGTTGCATCATATGACTCGTGGATATGACATGCTTTCTTTGGAACTCCAGGTACGTGCAATGATATTAATGTACTCCAACGCTCTCCAGTTTTTACAGATGTCTTGGAAGGTCGAGCTCCAAAGGTTAGTTATGTTGTTAATGGTCGGGAAAATAATAGAGCTTATTATCTAACTGATGACATATATCCTTCATGGGTTGTATTTGTTAAGTCAATTACTTCTCCACTAACCCAAAAGCACAAATTGTTTGCTCAACACCAAGAGGCTGTATGAAAAGATGTTGAGCGAGCATTTGGAGTTCTACAGGCTCGTTTTGCATTTCTTAAACATCCATGTCTTGTTTGGGATAAACTTTTGATGGGAAAAATTATGATGGCTTGTATCATCATGCACAATATGATAGTGGAGGATGAACGGGACACATACCAAAATTATTATGATCCCACTGAATTTTTAATGGATTGTCCCGTAGATGATGATCAACCCTTTCGATACTCTACTGAACGCATTGCAAGTTTATCCACTTATATGACTAATATGAAACAACTTCGCAATAGAGAAGCTCATGCCGCTCTTAAGAACGACTTGATTGAGCATATATGGCAAAAATTCGACACTATTAATTAAATATGTAATTTGCATCTTTTGCTTTGTTATAATTTATGCATGTATTTGTAGCTCAATTTATTTATTTTCTTTTGTATTTCAATTATTGTAATTTTAATTTTATTATTGGATGTTGTAATTTATTTTAACTATATTCCCAATTTTTTTATTATAATTATGATTTTTTTAATATTAAATAATTGTATATATTTCTTAAATATTTAAAATATAATAAAAATTAATTATAGATATAATTGTTAAATTATAAAAAAAAAATTTATTAAAGGTTGGTTGTGGTTGTGGGTGGTTATTGATAAAGTATGAAAAAGATGAGATTTGTTGTAGTGTAGAATGTGTATGTGGAGGAGAGAGAAATGAATTGTTTATTAGTTGGTTGTGGGTATGGTTGGGTATGGATAAACATGGTCTAAACACACTAAAAAATTTCAATATTTTAATAAAAAAATAATTAATTTTCAATTTTATCCTTAAAAGTAAAAAAAAAAAATTGAAAAACTTTCTTCTCATTCTTTCTCTTCCTCCCGTCAGCGCCTTCTCCTCTTCTCTTTTGTTTTTTTTGTTTTCCCTTCTTATCCAAGTTTTTAGAAATAACACAATAATATAATGAAAATCACTTCATGGTGGATTAAATACGTAAATATCATGTGAAAATCATGTAAAAAAATACAAAAAAGTCGATACAACGGAACAGTCCGTTAGACCCTAGTGGTCGAACACACTGATTTCCAATATTGGACGTGGAACACACTATAAGATGTTCGATCCTGGTGGCCGAACACACCTCTATATGTGCGGCCAACAGGATCGAACGAGTTGTTTCGTTTTATTGATTTTTTTGTGTTTTTTCATATAATTTTGCACAATTTTTACATATTTAATTAACTCGTAAAATGCGTATCATTGTGTTGTCTTCATTTACCAAAAACAAAAAAAAAAAGGAAGAGAGAAAAAAAAATGGAAGAAAAGAGGAGAGACAAGAGGAGAGAGGCAAAAATAGGAGGTTTTCAAAAAAAATTATAATAGAATTGGAATTTTAGATTCTTTTTATATTTTTAATTAAAAAATGAAAAGAATGGGGTGTGGATATTCCCATATACAGTAATGATAAGGAGCCCACCGTTTGGGCTCTTATGGAGCCAATCTGGCTTATGTGTCAACACACGTATGTTTTAAGTTCCGCGATATTTCTACCTAGCGTGATATTCTTTTCTATGTAATTTCTTTTTCTTTTTCTTTTTTTGTTTTTTACGCGCTTTTTATTTTTTTTTTTTTTTTTTACTTAATTTAATTTTGCCAATCATTCTTTCTTATCTTATTTCATTTTTTTCTTATTCATCTCAATTTTTTTTCTTATTCTATATCATTCTTTCTTAGTTATCCATAATTTTTTTTTATTCATGTCAATTGTTTTCTTATTCTATATCATTCATTAATTTTTTTTTTCAAATTCATCTCATTTTGTCTAGTAAATTTTCTTATTCTATATCATTCTTTGAATAGTAAATTGTCAATTTTTTTTCATCTCTTTTAGTTGCCATTAATATCAATATTACTTTGAAAATATTTTTCTTTAATTTTACCTAAGATTAGAAATTGTGTAAAAGTTTCATATACTTATAGATTTTGATAGGTTTATTTATATTTATGCAAGAACAACCGATAAGAATGTTTGGATTCGAATCATTTATAAATATTCCGGTCACCTTCTTATACATTGTGAATATTAGAATTAAAGAATAGATGGTTGAGATTACTCCATAAAAATTCTTATAAGAACTTTTAAACAATTTTTAGACAAGTTTTAGACTTATCTACAATTTCAAAAAATAGATGGTTGAGATTACTCATCAAAATCTACCGGTCACCTTCTTATACATTGTGAATATTATATAGAATTAAAAAATAGATGGTTGAGATTACAAATCAAAATCTACTGGTCACCTTCTTATACATTGTGAATATTATATAGAATTAAAAAATAGATGGTTGAGATTACTCAATAAAAATTCTTATAAGAACTTTTAAACAATTTTTAGACAAGTTCTAAATTTATCTACAATTGCAAAAAATATATGGTTGAGATTACTCATCAAAATCTATAAGTATATGAAACTTTTACACAATTTCTAATTTTAGGTACAATTAAAGAAAAATATTTTCAAAGTACTATTGATATTAATGGCAACTAAAAGAGAAGAAAAAAAATCGACAATTTACTAATTTGAAAAAATATATATTCAAAGAATAATATAGAATAAGAAAATTTAGTAAGACAAAATGAGATGAATTTGAAAAAAAAAATTAAGGAATGATATAGAATAAGAAAAAAATTGACATGAATAAAATTTTTTATCTAAAAATGGGATAAACTAAGAAAGAATGATATAGAATAAGAAAAAAAAGTTTATTTAAAAATGAAATAAGATAAGAAAGAATGATAGGCAAAATTAAATTATGTAAAAAAAGAAAAAGAAATTACGTACGTAAAAACAAAACAAAAAAAGCGCGTAAAAAACAAAAATAAAATAAATTACATAGAAAAGAATATCACGCTAAGTAGAATATCACGGAACTTAAAACATACGTGTGTTGCCACACATAAGCCAGATTGGCTCCATAAGAAACCCAACTGTGGGCTCCTTATTATTACTGTTCCTATATATATATATATATATTCTAGTTTTGTTTTTGGTTGAGAAGTTCTTTATTTACTTTATTTTAAGTTGTCGATTTTGACTCTGAATTGCAACTGCACGGCATATGTATATTGACATACATTATTGTATTTTTGGTTAGTTTTTGACAACAATATAGGTGAGTGATGAATGTTTCAGATATTTCTTAATTTGTACCAATTTTGAGTTCTATGATAAGAAGATGGAGGGGGTTATACACACCCATTACTTACTAAACACACACACATTTAAATATCTTTAAATTATAAAAACTCTAAACACATTCCATCATATTACAATTATATAATCTACAATAAAATAAAATTAAAACTCTCTCCCCCCCCCCTCTTTTCTCTCCAACTCATGCTCCCCTCTTTTTTTTTTTTTTTTTTTTCCCTTTCGTTTTTTCTGAAATTGTTGATGAAAGTGTTAGATATCATGTCCATACATCACAAATCATTGTTTTATGCATTTTATTAAAGTTAAATTAATGAAATTTATATGAAAATTTGTCATAAGAAAAATGTGAAAACTAAAGTTTTTCGATCGTCTTCGACCTTTGTTGGTCGAACATTTTTAAGAGTGTTTGACCTGTAGAGGTTGAACACACAATGTAATGTTCGATCTCTACAGATTGAATGACGTGTTTTCGATAATATCTTTTATTAACATCTCTATTTCGAAATATTTAACTATACTATATAAAACTATAAAAATGCATGAAAAATCTTGAATTATACGTTCCAAATATATATATTTCATCTATCATTTTGATTATTTTTTTCATAATCAAGATTTTATTAAAGTTTAATTTAACTTGGGATTCGAGAAATATGGAGAAGAAGTTGTAGAAGAAGAGAAAAATATATTTTTTTTACTTTATTTTATAACTAAAGATATTTTAGTATTTTCATTCTTATTTACTTTCCATTGATTTTATTATGTGTTCAGAAGATGGTGGAGTGTGTATAGCTAGGGGTGGGAATAGTTCAAGCTATTAGATAGACAAGCCTATTATTGGTCTAGCTCAGTCCAACCTTTTTAGTAAATGAGTCAAACTAAGACTTTTTATCAAACCTATTTATTAATGTAGGCTAGGCTCGGGCCTTAAAAAAAGCCTAATAGGTCTAACAGGCCGGCTTATTTATATAAAATATATGATATATTTGATATCTTTTATAGTTGTATATAAATGTAGTCTAATTTATGTTATATTTTTTTTTATATTTTATATTATTTTCATTTCTCGGTGTAATTCTCTAAATGTAAATGGTTTTTGGAAATAAAAAAAAAATTTCATACTTGATAACTTTGTAGGCTCATAGTAGGCTTTTGATAGACTTTATGTCAGACTTATCCACAAAACAGGTCAGACTCAGGCTAAAAATAAAGTCTTTCACATCAGATAGGCCAAACTTAGACCTAATATTTAAATTTTAAACCTAGACCAACCAACAAGAAGCCCTTGACCTAGCCTATTCCCACCCTATGTATAGCCCCACACCTTAAGAAGATACTTCTTTTTTTTATTCTTATAAACATAGAATCGTCAAACTTTTACATTTGATTTCTTTAATTTGAAAATCGCAACTTTAACTTTACTACTAACCAACACCATTCTTATCAATTCGACTTGTAAAAATGGAGAATACTGATCATGCTACACCGTGACCATCCCTAATTATGTACGTCAAAAATGACAAAAAAAAAAAAAAAAAATTGATTATGCCAGTTTAAGTGAAACACATATAATAATTCAGGAAAAAGATATTTTTAACAAAAATTAATAATCATTATTTTCATATTATGGTTTTAATCACAATTTAACTTATTCATGCATGGTATTTAAATTTCCAGACCCTAATAATTAGAAGATCAATTTGCAAAATATAATTCCATTCACGGCCATAAATTTTCTGTCACAACCATTTTTCATACATAATATATATTTTACCCTAAAACTTATTTCTACAGCCTACATCTCTTTTTTTTCCTTTAGTAACCATCACCATCTTTCATCTTATATTTTATTTTCACAATCATCATCTTTCTTATTCATAACTATTTGAAACCTATATTCTTTTATCAAAAAAAAAAACCTTATACATCAAGATGCAAGAAGATAATTATCTTATACGAACCAGTAAAATTGTTTGATTTGTTTTCTACTTTTTTCGAATCAAAAACTTGTGAATCGGTGGAATGAAAGAAAAATATATTAATCAAAAAATCAGTAAATCTCTTAGATAATAATAGGATATAAGAAAACCAATAATGAAAACATAATAAGTTTTTCATACTAAATAAGAAATTTTCAAATATTAATTCATAAATCCAAATTAACAAATTTCGACCATTCATATGGTGTTCTTGCCAAGCATTTTCATAATTTTTTCAGTTTTCATATATGTATATTATTAACAAAATTTGAAGAGTTTTTATTAGAGAAAACAAATATAGGTTTTATGAATTAAAAAGATGATAATTGTGAAAAATAATGGAAGCTGGTAGTGCGGGATGCGATGACAAGAAAAAGCAAGCCTTAAAATTCGAGATGTAAAATGAGTTTAATGGTATAATTGAAATTTTAAATATAAGATGATTGTATTAAGAAATATTTAGGTTTTGAATTGAAATTAACCTTTATACAAATTTTCTACCATTGAAGTATAATTTAATGAGATATATCATATATGTTGATGGGCCACTACCCAACAAGGAAGTCTACAATCCAAAGCCCAAGCTCTCATTACCCAAAAAGAAAAAAATAAACCCGGCCAGGCCCACTACGCTGGCTGTGATTTTAACATAAGCCCAAGACCGAGTCCAGGCCCAGGCCCACCATCTCCCACTACCCAACAACGATTTTACGACTCTCACTCGAAGAAAGTAAATTGGATCTTGAATATATAATATATTAATATATTTATAGGTGGTGATAGTATTATAATGATGAAATGTGTAACATTTTTATGTTTAATAAAGGTATATCTCGTCAAGTGAATCCTTCATTCATTTTAAAATAATTATAGCTTTATCAAATAAAATTTTGAGAAAGTTACTGGAAAACCCAATTGAATTAGTCAATTCCTTACTATATTCATACTTAATGAATACTTAATGTTTTTTATATTTTTCAAGACTAAAAATATTAAATTGAATGGAGGTATACCGTATATTAACAATTAACAAATAAACTATATAAATGCAACCATATATTGAAAGTGAACTATATATTTGGCAAGTTCCAAACAAGCCTGTATATGTAGAACAAAGGGATTGTAGCTTTTAAATCATAAAATTTTCGGTGGTTATAATAAATCAATTTTCTTTAATCAAACACATCATTTTGTGTTATTTTTTTAATGAAAAAATAATACACTTAATTTGAACTTGTTTGTTTAAATTATTGGAGATATTAAAAAGAGAAGTATAAATATTTAAGGAATTGATTGATTTTTTTTTATTCTAACAACCCCCAACCTAGCAGTCCATGCATATTTGAGTAGCATTTTTCACAACCTAACTCCATCATGAAATTTTAATTTAGTAAAAACATATCTAATTATACAACCAAAAAAAGAAATATATATATATATATATATATATATATATATATATATTATCACCATTTCTGTACACAGTTAACAGTATTTCAAAGTTCAAATCCAATCAACAATTCAACATAAGTGTTTTCTGCATGTGTTAAAAAAAGTGAAATAAATTTAATCAATTGTACTAACTTCACTTGTGACAAAATAATAATACAAAAAAAGTCCGATGACATGAAAGACAAAAAAAAAAAAGCGACATTATTGATCTTTCACCTAACCTATTATTTATATTTAACTTTAAAATTTGAAATCTGTATTTATTTTGAAACTCAAATTTAAATTTTAATTACATCTATACAAAAATCTTAATATATAAAACTAGTATATAGGTCCCGTACGATGCACGGGCATATAAAAATTACTGTTTTGATGTTTTGATATGAAAATGTTGAATAGAAAGTAATATATTATTTTAGATTCATTTCAATATAATATGTTACCCATATGATGCATGATCATAAAATTTAAATATTTCACGTTAAATGTGAAAATGTCAATTTATAGAAAATCAAGTTATTAATAGTATTTCAATTTCATTTGGTAACCCGTGTGATGCATGGTATATAAATTTCAAGTGTTGTAATTTTTTGATATAAATACATTTATTATGTAAAACAAACCTTAATTTTTAGAATATCTTTTAGATATAACAAATGTTTTTTTAAATATTGTTTTTCAAAAAAGTTTCATCAGATCGTCATATCTAGTAGAATGCCAAATAACATTCTCTATCAACCCCCCCCCCCAAAATGAATTTTCATATAATATTTGTTACCATTACGACATATTTTAACTTTCTAATATTCTCCACTTGAAAACTTGAGTATGATGTGTTGGGATATTTCAGTAGTTATCGTGATGAGACAAAACACAAATAACACAATAGGAGAAGAACAGTTTGCCTAAGGTATGGATATCTAGTTTCCACATTACATGATCTCAAGCGTATCGACATTGAAGAAAAGATCATGTAATAGTTTTCCAAGAGTTAAGGAAAACCAACCTTAGAAGAAGTTTGAACACTTCTAAGGGAAAGCTTACTGTAGGGTACAACAAGCTAGAAGAAGTATTCTTAGGAAGAAGGAGATAGGATACATCGCGAAAGAAGAAGTCAGCAAGTTGAGAGAGCTATTCTGAAAGAAGAATTCAGAAAGCAAGAAACTGTTGCAAGAAACCAACGATAGCTGCAAGAACTCATTCTTGCAGAGACTATCAAGGTTACAGGACTGGCCAAGGGAACAGGGTCCCTGCTGAAGACCTCAGGCGAGGTTGTTGTTCTGACAACACTTCCTGGGGAGAGAAGGAGAAGAAGACCTCAGGCGAGACTATTGTTCTGACAACACTTCCTAGGGAGAGAAAGAGAAGATGACCTTTGAAGGGGCAGCTGTTGAGACAGTACTCCTAGAGGATAATTGAGCAAAAGCTGAGGTAACCACTAAAGCAGCTAGAGATACCTCGAGAGGAGGTTGATGCTGCTGCTGCAAGCTCAAACGAATCTATCCAGGTTACAGCAGCAGAGGTTACTAAGGAAGCTGAGTATGCTGGGTACTGCAGGAAAGCAATAGCAACATTACAACAAAGGAAGAAAAAAACGGCATGCAGAGTTGCTGCAAGAAAAAGATTACAGGGATACTGCTGTAAGATACAGCAGCACTGTAAGAATATACTGCAAGAAGGTCTATGTTACAACAAGCACTGTAAAGAACAAACAGCTGCAAGCAGACCTAGGATACAGCGCGAAGCTCACTGCTCAGACAGTCAACAGCGCCAACGACAAACATAAGTATCCTGCTATCTGAAGAAATGATAGATGCAGTACGAGGAACGAAGACTCAAGCAAGAATAAATAGAGTCGTTCCAGATGAGAGTCAAAGTTGCAGACATGGAGCCAATACCAAGACGCCACGTGGACTGACGTGTCATAGAAAGCTGCGAGCTCCAACCATCGCATTCAATACTAGTCAAATCATATTAAATGCAGTTCATGCCGTTGATCAATGCTCAAATTCAAAATGGAAAATGTCTCCTTCAACGAATATCTTCTCTACAAGTATAAATAGAAGGTGTGGCTGATTGAGGAAATTGCTGAACAAAGTTGAGAGGAAATTCACATATCATCCAAAAGCTTCTCAAGCTTTCACATGTTCAGCCACTCAACCTTCTAGGAAGCAGTCTACAACATCAGAGGAGCTCACGAAGATCAAGACTGCATCCCACCAGTTGAAGAACACTTTTATTTTCTTTTAACCTCTGTCCTGTGTGGTTAGGTTGTTTTAGGTGTCGAATAGTTGACATGAGAAATCATTGTTGTTTGTATAGTTGTCTAAGTTTTAGGCAGCTTCTCTGTGTGGGAGTGTGGAACCCTATGTGGGTTAGCCTTTAGAGTTTGCAGTGATGTGTGATCTTTGGACTCTAGTAGGTGGATAACTTTGTAAGTTGATAGATTGTTAGAAGGGTCCTGTAAATCAATCTTGCTTAACGAAGTTTCTGCTCGAGGTAGCAGTAGAGTGGATGTAGAAGACTTACACCACATTCAAACCACTATAAGCCATACGTGTTTTATTGCTTTCTTATTTGCGCTTTATATTTCATATCTTTATATATCATAAGCATAAAACGGTTTGAAAAAGAACATACTTGAGAAAACCAACCAGTCTTGTGTCACAATATATAATTTCCGCTGCGTATAAAACTCCAAGTTACAGCGTGCAGCACTGCATCCTAGTGCTGTAAGCAGTAACTGGCTAGCGCTGTAAGTTCAAGTAACTTACAGAACAATAAGTTTTAACAAGTTTTCAAAAATCGACCAAGGTTCATTCACCCCCCTCTGAACCTCGGACACCACTTGGGACCAACATGATGTTTATAGTCATAATATTGTCATAAATTTTCGGGAGGAACAAACTTATAACAAATTGATGGAAAATATTAAATAAGTGTTTCACTATATATTAGAATATATAATGAAACACTTATTTACAAAATATATTAGAATATATTTGTTGAAAATATATTAAGAGATATACAATTAAAATTCTAATAAGAGCTATACAATTGCATAAATCAAAATATAAAGGGGTATCTTAAATTTTAATATTTACTTTTTTCCAGTTTGTACATTTTTTTTATTAAATTCCATCAAATATTATTATTTCTTCTAAAATTTATACTTAGAGAACTCAATTATTTTACATTTTTCAAATACTAAGACATTTTCTAGAGAACATATTAATTGTTCAAATTTATTTGTGTTTGTATACACATCACAAATTAAAACTAATAATTTATTTAAAACATTTTAAAATGAAATAGAACACGTATAATTTAATTGGTTATTTAGTTTATCAATCAAACATGTTTCATCTAATTTTATATTAATCTTGATTTTTTTATCTCTTATATTGAAATGTAGTTATGCACTCAAAGTTTATCAATCTATGTATGTATAAATTTATATCATTATCATCAGTTTATTATTTATTTTAATGTTGTTGAACATGTTTTTTTAATTACCTTTTTATGTATAAAAGTCGAGTTTTTTTTTCTTCAGATTTAATTGTAATTATTATTCAAACAATATATATGTATATATCTATATATATGTGTGAAGGTGTAAATGAATTAGAAAATTGAGAATCACAAAATGACATCTATTTTTTTTTTTACTCAATTGGTGAGTAGTAAATTAGTACTTAATTGAATTAACTCATATATATATATATATATATATATATATATATATATATATATATATATAAATTTAGATGATAACTTAGTGGAGAAAAATAATGCTTCAATTTAAATATACTGCCACTACATAAGGAAATGTGTAATTGGTTAATATGAGATAATTAATGATAGGTGCAATTTCTATATGTAGAAGATTACACAAATATATTTTTTATATTTAATAATTAATAATTATTAATATATTACATATTTAGTAAGTGAAAATGAACGGAAATTTTTTTATATTTCTATTTGTAGGGGTAATTGTTATTATATATATAGATATGCATACATCAACATTTATTTACAATACTTTTTCACAATAAAATACATACATTAACTATTATCAAACAGTCATTAATTTTCAAAATAATCTTTATATATATAAAAGTAAGACCAAAGTGCCACATGGCAAACCTACAATGTTTTCATATTATAAATATGCTAATTAATTGCTACAAATTTAATGTTGATAAGAAATATTATTATTACTAAATAATAAATAATATAGAAATATTGATTAGATTTATCTAAATAACATATGCTAAAGTTCATTGATAGGTATTATTATATACTTGAAATTTGTTAAATTTAAAAATTAAAAGAAAAAAATATAAATAGATACAAAAGAAACAAAAAAAAAACTAAAATAAAGGTGGGCAACTTGAAAATTATTATTCAAACTTATTAAATATTGAAATCAAATAATTTTTTGAATATATGCTTTAAAATAAACTATAGAATTTATTTGTGAAATTTTGACTTTTATTTTGTTTCATTTAATTGAAATAAAAGTTAAGGGTTGTTACAAATGTAAACAATAAAGAACAAACTAAAAAAAATGGTGGGTGGGTTGAATAATATAATAGGTATAGCAATGTATATTTTTTTCAAAATAATAATAATTTTTTTAAGAGTTGGTTTTGTGTGCACTTGGTGTACATGCAATTCGGGTTGACCCAAGTTTGACCTGGATCCGCATATTTTTGAATTTATTTATTTTTGCTTCAGGTTGTTACATTTATGTCATATTAGTGTGACCTTTAGTTATAAATGTGTGACCTTTATGTATAACTATCATGACATTTATGTACTATAACTTAGAAAAAAATGAAGATTTTCAACATAATTTGAATTGTATGTCTGTATACCTTTAGGTGATATCAATGTGACTTTTATATTATATCATGTTACATAATATAACATAAATGTCACATTGATATCACATAAAAGTATACAATACAAATTGTGTTGAAAATCTTCATTTTTTTTCTAAGTTACAGACATAAAGGTACGGATGTTTGTACATAAATGTCACACATTTATACATAAAGGTCACATATTTATAACATAAAGGTCAAGACAAAAATTTGGAAAAAAAAAAATTTGCAGATCCGTGTCGGATCGACCCGGATTGCATGGATTTAAGATCCACGCACCTGGTGCACGGGAGTTTTTATACTTTTTTAAATGATCATTTACAAATGCAACACATATTTTGACAATTAAATAATTATTTGATCTTATTTTATTATATTTAATATTAAATTAGACGATATATATTGCACAAATTATAAATTTAATTTTATTATGTAAATGATATTTAAATTTTTTATATTCACTAATTTTATTTTATTTTATTAAATCTCGTGTGTTACACGGGCCTATACTAGTATATTGTATAGAACGATCAATCATTTCAAAAATTAATTTGATATCTATTGCGAGATTTGTCCCTATAAATTCAAAAACAAATGTATCATTATTATCACGTTTTCATTATAGTAAACCGTGGTTGTCACAATCAAAATTCGGTTGATTATGATTTGATTTCACCTAACCCTTACCACGCAAAATGCGTGAAAGTTGAAACCATATAGTGCATTTAAGTGATTAATTATTTAGCCAGCCAGTTATTATAATTCTTTTTCTTATTACTTTTTTTTTTGTTTTTCTTCCGTAATTTATTATTATCTTAAAAGAGTGGGCCTAATTTGCATGCACTAAATCAGCATAAATAGGAAGGAGAGTAGCTGGCAATAGCACAAGTATCAACCTCAAAAGAGCCAAATTCTTAGTTGATCAAAATTAGCCATGCATGGCCTCTAAAATCCTTCGCATAGCTTTGTTCTTGCTTCTATCAAACAATGTACTCGGATCTAAGCAATGAAGGAGGTGTATTTATTCAATACTCCAAATTTCTCCATCTTACAAAAACCAACACGTTGGATTATTTACAAATATTGATTGTTGGACGAGTTCTGCACTCAAAGTCGGTGAAATTCTGGAAATAAGGGAGGCAAGCATCTTTTAATGTTGGAAATTGGTTTGGAAAAGTTGGTGTTGACCAATTTTTAAATGGTGTTTTGTTCAAAAGCAAGTTGTAAATTTGAAATGTATGTTGAGTAGATAAATTTAGAGTATTTGTTTTCTTAAATCCAATTTCGAATGAATGATAAATTAATGTTTGAACTTGGCATCTTAAATATGTAAAATAAATTGAAAATGTGTAAATTTGGATTAAACCAATGCAACTCAAATTAAAGAGATGCAACCAATTCGAACAATTGTGAGCTACATTATTTCAAACTAAAAGATGTCTAATTATAGAAAAAACACTATACCTCTTCAACTTTTGTAAACAGACCTCATATTCAATCATTTAATTTACTTCACTACAATTTGGATTATTAACATTTTTTCAAGTGTAGTCATATCACCTTCTTGTCTCATAAGGTTTCTAATATCGTTTTCATTTGCAAGAATTTTTTGAATTTGTTGTGTTGCGATCCTTAAGTCGTTGAATTTTGAGGATGTTTGTCGTAGACCGTAAAACACTGAATATGATGTAATTTCATCTTACAGAGAAATAGTCTAACTCTTGCCTTGACTTTCCACGTCTGTTATTTTAAGTCATTTTCAAGTACACCACACATATTTTCCAACAATGTAAGACAAATTTTGTATATTTGAAGATGACTGACTCTATTCCTACAACACTAGTTTATGCTGAAAGACCGGCAAAGTTTGATGGAGTTGAATTTAAGCGATGACAATAAAAGATGTTCTACCTAACAACCTTGTTTTTTGTTCGTTTCTTGAAAGAAGATGCACCGACTGTGGGGATGATGAAACTAATGACCAAAAAAGGACTGCGTTGGACTCATGGAATCACATTAATTTCCTGAGTCACAACTACATCCTTTACGGACTCGATGATTCCCTCATCATCTCTAACTTTTTTTAAATTGCCATATAACAACTCATACATGTTATCATAAAAACGTTGTTGCTTTTTACTTATTTTTTTAGGAAGGACTTAACAAAATTGACCTACAAATAAGGATATTTGTTGGACAAAATTGACCATCATTTCATTTGCTGACAATTTGGAGTCACATTGGCTGATGAGAAGAATATTTTTTAAATTTTAGACTACACATGAACAATTCAAACATGAATGACCTCCATTCATCATTCATGCACTGAATTATAATAAAATTGAAGACAGTGATCAGAATTATTAGGATGGAAAGATCAAATTATAATTGAAAAAATATTAAATATAATGATTTGTCATGTAATTAACCCAAAACAACATAAGTGTGATTATTGGTTGGTTTGGCCTGGGCTTATGTGGACCACTTTGTATTACACATCAAACGACACCGTTTTAGCTTTTTAGTTCGATAAGGAAATTTGCTGCTTTCTATACGCTCTACTTCACTTATATTAGCAAAAAGGCAGAAGAAAATTAATTTAAATAAGAAAAAGAAAAAGAGAAAAAGAATGTCGTCTTCTCCGATGGAGGTGGATGCACAACTCCCCAACGGCAACTCCGCCGTCGCTGCCGTCGCCGCTCCACCGTCGAAGTTTGGGAAACTAGCGGATTCTCTGAAATTGGAACATCAGTTGCTCCGTGTGCCATTCGAACATTACAAAAAGACGATCCGCTCCAACCACCGCACCGTCGAGAAAGAAGTGTCCGCCGTCATTTCAGGTGTCTCCGACGCCGCCGATTCAGACCTGTCTCGAGATGACGCTGTTAACCGACTCAATTCTCTGGTCTACCGATTGCAGGGCCTCAAAAGAAAAGTATATTGTTCTTATTTGTGCACAATTGATATCCAGTTATGCTTGTTTTATTTTATTTTATTTTATTTGTCCTTGTGCTCAATAATACAGATTTAGATGAGATTGAATTTGGTTTCAGGGAGTGAGAAGTTATAGAAGAATATATCATTGGATGTTTGAGATTAAGAAATTAAGGATAATAGAACAATAAAAGAGTCATAATCAGTCCTAAGGATGTTATGAGATGTATTGTTTAAGAACAATGAATTTCCAATAGTGAAGTTTGAAGTTTAAAGTCTTGGTTTGTTGTTGTAATGGATGGTCAAATTGAACTGAAGGGGAAATATGGGCTGTTTAGTATTCAAGTTTTCTTTTGAGTTTGGCGTTTTAGTATGTTTTCATCATTTGATTATTTGGTTATCAAGTCAATAATTCTGGGGTGAAGGGTAGCTTGAAAATTCCACTCTCTAGCTTAGCAATAAAAACAGCACTGGTAGAATGTTAACATTTTAATCAAAAAGGTCGGATACCATAATCTTAGTGTATATTTGAGTCATTTTAACTCCTTTGGATAATATGCCATTTATGATGAACCAGTTGGAAGAGGGAAGTCGGACGGAGCACTTGCAAGCACAGAGATGCCGGACCAGGCTGGAACATTTAGAATCTGCAGAGCTGGACAAATTGTCAGATTGGAATAGCACCCGGTTGAAGAGAATACTTGTTGATTACATGTTGCGAATGTCGTATTATGACACTGCTGTAAAGCTGGCAGAGAGCAGCAACATTCAGGTGATTTTTATCGTATCTGTGTATTCCTAAGCTGGTTGATTATGCAGTTAATGACATGTATTTTTGTTTCCTCAAATTAAGTATATGAATCGGTTATTTGACCTGACAGCTGTCTACTAATTTATTTCTGAGTGTATTTGTCACTTCACTGATTATGGGGAGACGAGAGACGATTTATGCACTTGGTTAAAGATAAACCTAAAATTTCAATAATTAAATTATATTTCTGCATCATTGTGAAGATTTTGGAAACTGATTTAAATTGGGAAGTTAGAAGACGCAATGTGTGTTTTCTCAAGATATTTCCTTAATGGACGACATAGTTCTATTACCACTCCTGCATGTGGTCGCTCTAATTCAAACGAAGGGCTGACATCCTGATGACCTTTTCCTACCTTACTAGGATCTTGTTGATATAGATGTGTTTCTTGAAGCAAAAAAGGTTATTGATGCTCTTCAAAAGAAGGAGGTGGCCCCTGCTCTAGCATGGTGTGCTGACAACAAATCCAGGTTAAAGAAGTCAAAGGTAAATTATGTTTTGGCTATATTTTGCTTCATCTTTCCTTATAATAGAGTATAATGTATGAGTTGGAAGCATGTGTACTTTATCCATAAATCTCAATCACATTGTTAAATATCTTGCAAAAAATAAAGATTTTCTTTTCTGCCTGGATAATAATTCTGATACATAAAAGTAGGGCACTCAGGAAGGCTTGGTTCTTTGAAATAGTGGGAATAAGTTTTAGGTTAACAAAATTGGTTGCTGCTTAGGCTAAAACATCCCGTCGTTACATATTAATGTGATCAAATCGAAAAGGTATTATAGTGCTTCTCATGCCAGCATTATGCGTATAAAAGTAACATGCACACACAAGTAACATACACAAGTCATTTTGGATGTAGGATGGGGTTACTGCTTTGGTCTTGGTGATGGTGGTGTTTCCTACACCATGGTCATTTACTTTTCATATCCTCCCTGGCAGAATTCACAGTTCAAAAATTTATTGGTTTCACTGCGAGAACTCTGTTTTGTTCTCAAAATGATCCTTTTCATCCTCAGAATTCTCCTTTTCGATTACATTGTTCTCCACAAACAAACAATCATTTGTTAAAATCTTTTTGTTGAAGGTGGTGCTTTTTATTTTTTATTACATTAGCTAATTTTCTAAATAAAGATTATGCATGCTTGGAATGGGTAGAAATCCTGCCACCTGTAAAAACGAATAGTAAAATCAACCTAAAACAAACACAGAAGAAGATTATGCCCACACCAGGCAGTTCTGTCAATATCTTTGCTGACTTGAACAAATCCTGTATTAAATGCAGCCAAATTATTATCAGTGGTGTCCATTGATGTGGACCCTCCCTCAGATTTGTCTGTTGATATGGACCCTCGTTGACTTGAACAAATTCTGTATCAATGTAGCCAAATTATTATCAGTGGTGTCCGTTGATGTGGACCACCCTCCCTCAGATTTGGCTTTAGCAATTTCTTGAATCAATAGTTTATTACCAAAACAACATTATGTTGGTTGTAACATGTTAAAAAAAAAAAAACATAAAGTAGTTTAATCACTAAACAGCTAAACCCTGTTTGCAAGTTTGTGTTAAGTCTCAACAAGGTAAATATACAATGCTACTAATTTCTCTTTTATAACAACTTGTAAGGGTACTTTTTTTGTTTATTTAGCATTAATAATCTCAATAACACTAATTGAAACCTAAAATATGCAATAAATACATGATATAATTCAAACTTTGATATATATATATATGTATATATATACGTGTATGTATGTATATATAAAGCAGTGAATAAAGAGGTTACTACTAAAAACATACATAAAATTACCTACAATGCTAATTCCACCTGGTGCCTTTTAGTCTTTAGAACATTAATCATGCACCACCCCAGAAAATATAGCTTTAAAAGTTTTATTTCGCTTGACTAGCATAGTAACTTGATCTGTTAAAATGAGTGGGAGGACATATCTTTCTACCGTCATAATTCCTAATTTATAGTTTTTTCAAGTTTCTTCATTTACATGTTCAGTCCACCATTTTTCTTTTGCATTTTTGTAAGACTTACTATCAACTTGTATGGTAGTACTATTTCAGCAACATGCAGTTGATCAGCTAAGGGCTCTGGGCTATTGGCATATGCCTGTGCTGCAACTGTTAATGCTGACTATTGATGAGTGTTTTTGCAGAGCAAATTTGAGTTCCAATTGAGACTGCAAGAATTTATTGAGTTGGTGAGAACCGATAACAATATGCGAGCTATATCATATGCTCGAAAATATCTAGCACCTTGGGGAACTACCCATATGAAAGAATTGCAGCGTGTTGTGGCAACCCTTGCTTTCAGAAGTAACACAGAATGTCTGACATACAAGGTGAAAATTCTTTCCCTCACTGTACTCTGAAATTTCATGACCTTATTTATTCTGATCTATACTGGTAATCGGTAGATAGTCTGATGTGATTCCCAATTCTTGTGTGTTATCCTGAACAAAATTTGATATTGCCATTATTTGCTTGCATAAAAACTTCTTGCTTTTTTTTTATTATTATTATTTTAAATATGATCCTTTATATCAGATTTATTGAGTGTGCTAGGCTCCCATCCCCAAAAGCATTTGTGAAAAGAAATCGATATTCTAGGGTTATCAATTCGTTGTGTCATTGATTCTTTAAGATGTGATCTGTGGTAGTAATATAGTTTTATGATGAATTTCATTTTAAAGTAACTTAGAATGGGCATAATATGATTATGAAGGGTGGATCATCAACTATGGAGCAATCTCAAAGTTATGTGAATGGCATGCCTCTGGTACTTTGTCATTAACAAATACGTAATCTTATCAGCCATGTAAAGAACTTAGATAGAACTTGTAATTTTCTTTTGTTCATGTAAATATAGCTGGAACTCAGTTACTCAGCAAATCATTTTCTCCTATTTCCTTTGCATTGTCTAGTTATTGAGGCATTTCTGAAGTGATTATTCCTCAATGTATGAGCTGAAAAACTTTTGTAGGTAGAACTACAAATGTCTTCACCACACCCACTGGGTTGACAGTATCAACGACTGAATTATATTTCACCCTTGTCATGGCTGTTTTCCAGGTCTTGTTTGAAGAAAAACAATGGGATTATTTGGTCGAACAATTTAAACAAGAATTCTGCAGATTGTATGGCATGACTCTTGAGCCTTTGTTGAACATATATCTACAAGCAGGCTTATCTGCATTGAAGACCCCGTATCCATGCTTCACAATTTGCCTTGTGTTTTCCAATATGCTAAATTCTTATTCGGACATAACCTATGACTGCTAAAATATTCTCTGATTCCTTGCCTGCAAACCAATTATTTCTCCTAAAATATTTGAATGCTATAGCAATGTGTTTGAGTGAGTGATGTCCATCTATGCTTCGTTTTTTCCTTGACTTGGCTTAGATTCTGTTATGAAGATGACTGCACAAAGGAGGATCCTCTATCACAGGAAGCCTTCCGCAAATTAGCACAGCCACTTCCATATTCAAAGCAGCCTCACTCGAAGCTTGTTTGTTACATAACTAAAGAGCTAATGGATACTGAGAACCCACCTCTTGTGTTACCGAATGGCTATGTTTACAGCACTAAGGTCTGCATCGATCACAGATTATTATTTACAGGAAAACTTAGAGCCCACATTCTAATCTTTGTTTTTTTATCTACAGGCTCTTGAGGACATGGCAAAGCGAAACCATGGGAAAATCACATGTCCAAGAACAGGTTTAGTTTGCGACTACACTGAAGTGGTGAAAGCGTATATCTCGTAGAAATAAGGTTTCGAGCTTATCACTTGTGCGTTATGATCTCTGCATATCATACCATTGTCTTTGGTAGATTTCTCTTGTCGATTTCTACATACTTGAAATTCTGTTGAATTGCCCAGGTTTTGGGGGTTTCAAACATGTAAATAAACAAAACAATGGTAATAAATTTTTCTTTGTTGCTTGTTATATTGGCTATAGAGAACAAAATGGGTTAGATTTGCATCCCCCCCCCCCCCCAATCACCATGGACACATGCTCACTGTTGATGTGTCAAAAATCCAACATAATTATTAAAATCAAATCAAAATATTTAGAGGGATGAGAATTTTACACATTATCGGTGGACATTTTAAGGTATGCCTACAGTGGATAGAGGAACAATAATATATATATTTGCTTGATGTGAAAAATGTAATGGGATCTTGTGATGAGTGAAACAATTAAGAATTACTCCAATAATATACCTAACTATTCTCAAGTGTTTTGTGTTAAGAAATTGACTGAAGTGGTTTTTTTTTTTTTTTTGTAAAATAATCTCCCACTAGTTCACCACCCGCGCAATATAGGAACTATAATACAACGGAAATTATATCAAATTCAAAACAATTATTTTTGTGTACATCTAATTATTTTATATGCATGAAATGTAATTCTCATTTTGAAGGACTTAAACATGCTTGTTTCATTTAAGGGTTTATAAACTCCTTCAAAATATTTGATAAATATTTTGAAACAGAGTGACACTCTTGTGCATAAGGTGCATAAATCCAGATTTGTGCACAACAAATATTGTTATATTATATGAAGTAATACTGTTATATTATATGAGTAATACTGTTAAAATTATATATAATATAACAGTATTACTTCATATATAATATAATAATATTGTTGTGTACAGATTTGGATCCGTGCACCTTGTGCACAAAAGTTTTTGCCTTTGAAATAATCTTATTTCATTTAAAAACAAATGTTAGAAAAATTTATATCCGCTTTGCATTATATTAAGACAATCATCGTTATTGTCTAAAAAAGGACAATCACCGTTACATGATGATATCATATTTAATAAACACAAAAACTCCTGTGCACCAGGTGGGGTTGACCCGACCCGACCCGAATCCGCGAGTTTTTATTATTTTTTTATTTTTTAGATTTTTGTCTTGACCTTTATGTTATAAATGTGTGACCTTTATGTATAACTATCCCTATCTTTATCCACTATAACTTAGGAAAAAAATGAAGATTTTCAATACAATTTGTACTATGTACCTTTATGTAATATTAATGTGACTTTTATGTTATATTATGTCACCTTTATGTACAAATATTCTGACCTTTATGCATCTTTATATATTATATAAAAGTCATAATATTTGTACATAAAGTTATACAGTTCAAATTATATTGAAAATCTTCATTTTTTTTCTAAGTTACAATATATAAAGGTCATGATAGTTGTACATAAAGGTCACCTATTTATAACATAAAAGTCACACATTTACAACATAAAGGTCACAACCTGAAGAAAAAAAAAAATTAAAAACATGCGAATCCGGATCAAAAACTGGGTCGACCCGAATTATATGTACATCAAGTGCATACAAGACCAACTCTTTAATAAAATATAAATCAACATACACCTCAACTTTATATATGTAACACTAATTAAGTGCGAATAATATGTGATGATATTTAGATGAGTTTTTTTATTAACTTTATTGTTGGAATTGTCACAACAAATGTCAAGAACTATCAAAAGTTTTTTTCCTCATCAAGTTTGCCATCAAAATTTATGTTGAATGTAAGTGTTTTAACCGTTAACTAAATAAAAAATATTAAAAATCAACAGGTGAATCAAATTACAGTCTTTCTAATCTTTGTGTAAGAATCTATAAAAAAAAATTGTGATTGGATTGAAAAGAACAATAATGCAAAAATTATGTATGCGTTGGTTTTGTTAATTTATAAGATACAATTATAATTAGGGAGAGACTATAAGCATAACTCTCATTTCTAAGAGCACAACACGAATTATAATTTTTTTTTTCCAATTTTATCCCTAGGGTTGTTGAACTAGTTCCATGGCCGAACGGGCTTCAAGGTGCTTCTCAATGTTGTTGAACTAGTTCCATGGCCGAACGGGCTTCAAGGTGCTTCTCAATGTTCGGCCAGGGTGGCCGAATGTCCTTCTAAGTGTTCGGCCAGGTTGGCCGAACACCGAGGTGGCGGTGGGCGCCGAGCGCGCGCACGACGGGTGACGGGAAAGTTGTGTTTGATCGATTTTTTTTACGTTTTTTTTATGTTAATTTTTTTTTTTTAAGAATGTAATGCCAACATAATGACGAACATTCCACAAATTTGTTAGATGTGTGAAAATTATGTGAAAATTGTAGGAAAAAAACATAAAAAAACGATTGAATTGGAGTAGTTTCGTTCGGTCCCGATTGGCCGAACACATAGAAGAGTGTTCGGCCATCCTGACCGAACGCTTAGAAGGATGTTCGGCCACCCTGGCCGAACGGAACTAGTTCAACAAATTGGAATTAAAAAAAAAATTGGTATTGTGCCCTTAAACATGAGAGTTGTGCCTTTAGTCCTCCCTTATAATTAATGATATAAATAAATGCCTCCATTCAATTAATGGCCAATAATAGTAGCATTCTAAGACCATGCTTCTATTTTCTTATTAACCCTCGTCCCTGCAAGTAGAAACTGCACCCACCCACCCCCACCCCACCCCGTACCGCCATACCCACCGTTCTCTATTTCCTGTAAACGCTTATTCTGCAGAACAATTGATGCCCGAATATTCGTGATTGCAATATCTCTGGTTAATCATCCCTTTGATTTACCAAGTCAACAATTATCAACTTTTGTTCGCGCCTATAATTTTTGTTTGTTTTGTTTCAAATTTCTTGTTTTCTTTCTTTTTGGATCTCTGCGTTTGATTTCAGCTCGAAGAAAAGGCATTCCTTATTGCCGACCTGAATGGAATAGCAATTGGGTTTTGAAGGTTGGTGTTTATTAGAGCAATTTTGATTAGGGTTTTGAGTTTTATTTTGTGAAAAATGATGAACGAGCATTGAACATCAATTATTTACTGATGATTAGGATTTCAATGTGGTGATGATGAATCAAGGAGAAAGCACTGAGCCTGTTGCTTCTCTTGAGGTAATCAGTCTTTTGTTTTGATGTGTAGCTCATGGGTTGATATTTGGTGATGGATTTACATGAAACAGTATTTTCATTCATTTATTGATGTTCATAAAGTAGGAAGAATGTTTGATTGTGTGGTGGTAGTGTGTTCACGTGCCGGATTTTGTTTTTTATATGTTACATTTACGGTGGGATGAGATGGAGCCATTATAGCTCTATGCTGGTGCCTTTCTGGAGGAAAAAAAATTAATGTCGTTTTGCGAAAGGTGATAAATTAAGTTTTCCCGATGTTTATGTAAGTCGCCACTGGGATAATAGTTCTAGGTTAGACTTTTGGATTTATGGGAATCTTACACCTTGCAAGTGGTGATAAGTCTCATTCATTTATGGGGGAATTTCTTTCAACTTCCGATATGTGGCAATGGGAAATACTATAGTTCTACTCTTTGACAATATGAAACATATGGAACCGCCTAGACGCACCCTGGCCAAAAACAACTCCTCTTATGTAAATACAATAAGTTTAATAAAAAAAATTTACAATGATTTTGATGTGTATTGATAGTTAAATTAGTTCAAGATTATGTGAGTGCCTTCAATAAAGTCTTTAAGTGAGCTTGGATCCATTTTTTGTCCTCAACCTATGAAAAGATTAAAAATATCAGAGTTGCAATGTCATAAATAGCTTAAAAATAAATTATAACATAAAGGAAATCATTAGTGGGGGAATAGGGATTACCATCAGAACCCTGCACGGAATCTAGGCGCTAGTGAATTCTACAACATTACATATTTACTAAATGCTTTGAAAAGTACAACTCGAGAAGCAGTGAAAATACAAGTTAGGAATTTCTTTGCGACTTCATTTTCATTTTCCTTTTTTTTTCGACCAGGAGAAGTTCAATTTTTCTTTAATTGTTTTGAAATTGCTCATTTTATAATAAAATATCATGCCATTTAATTAAGTAAAAATAAGTCAGTTTTCATAATTGATTGAAAGAAAAGATAAGAAAAGGAGAAGAAATTTGAACTCCAGCGGCAATATCTAGCAAGTCTCAGTCTCTTCAGTTTTCAATCTTCTCTCTTCCAACAGTCAACAGTGATCTGTGTGTGTGTGATATAGAACAAATGTAAGAGGATGATGATGCGGAGTAGTCATATTATAGGACTGGCTTTAGGAATTATAGTTCATTAAGTAGGACAAATAAATATTAACTGATCAACTTTATGATACATTTATTTATCGCATGCGGCTTGACGACTTGATGTCAGAACATGTTTCTTTTTTTGTTACCCATCCATTTAGTAAATCTGTGTTACTGTATGCTATCAGTTAGTTAATGCATTATATCTAAGTTTTGAAAAATACTAAGTAAATAATTTATGTATGCTCATGTTATTTCTTATTAAGTTTATTTATCATATATATGCATATCAAATTTTTGGGTTTTTTTTGCGTCTCACATGAAAGGTGCGGACCTCAAGATTCAGGAGCCCTTTGCGCCTTTTGCCTTTAACTATTATGTGCATCTGTCAACAGATGTCTGGCTTGTCCTTGTTATAGCTGTAAAATCTTACTCATTTGCCACCAAATTCCTTGGGGTGTCTAAAACTTTACTTTTAGCCTTGGCTATGAGTTCTGTTGCTTGCATGCAGACTATGCAGGCACTATAGCCTCTCTTTCCTGCAGTTTTTTTGCATCTGGAATCTGGATTTTCCTTTGATAGTCCTTTCTTGCCATACCCGACCCTTTACCTGAGAAATCTGCCACTGTCAATTCTACTGCATGTATGGAGTAACAGATTGACTCTTTTTAATAGTTTTATGCTCTAGCACATCCCAGAGGCCAGAAGTTAGTCAGTTATAATTTACAAATATTGACCGTCTGATTGGGATCATGAATCATGACATATTTACTTTGCATGCATTAAGCACATGCATTATGTTTAGAGTGTATACTTATAGACATTATATCAGGCCATTCCTTAATAGATTATAATGCTCATTTCTATTTGTCTGTTGTGTGGCATGCACCTCCATTATTAAAGACTGAGATCGGCTTGAAAATTATTTATATCGCATAATTATTCGATGCTCTCCTTACATGTTGATTTATCTGATATGCTTTTAAAATTTGAAAGATCTTACAATTACATTTAAATCATCCTTTTCTCCCTCTCATTTACCAGAAGCATCAAATAAACGATCCACATCAAGGGCACACATCATCTTATTTCTCTCCTAATGGTGCTGTGGCATCATGGAGCACACAAGGGGAGAGTAATAGCTTGAGGGAGAATGGAGTTGTCTCTAACTCTGGCTCCAATCATGATCAGCTAGGGGAGACAGCCTTGAGAAATGTCCAAGATGGAACGAATTTGTTGGTGCCTACTGTCTCTACATCAAGTTCTGGACCTGCAAATGTGGCACAAGGTTATAGTGGTTATGCTGCTTATCCGAATACTGATACATATGGATATAACAGCACAAGTTATGCAGCTTACTACAAGCAGTATCAACAACAATCCAGTCAGTATCCACAGCAATCCAGTCAATATCCACAGCAACCACCCAGTCAGTATCCAGAGCAAGCCAATCAATATCCACAGCAACCACCCAGTCAGTATCCAGAGCAAGCCAATCAATATCCACAACAACCACCCAGTCAGTATCCAGAGCAAGCCAATCAATATCCACAGCAACCACCCAGTCAGTATCCAGAGCAAGCCAATCAATATCCACAGCAAGCGAGTCAGTATCCTCAGCAATCCAGTCAGTATCCACAGCAATCAAGTCAGTACCAGCAGCAGTCCAATCAGTACCAGCAGCAGTCTAATCAGTCTTATCCTCATCATGTAGGAGCTTACCAAAACACAGGTGCTCCTTATCAGCCTCTTTCCTCATTTCAAAATACAGGGTCTTATGCTGGACCTGCAAGTTACTCAAGCACTTATTACAATCCTGGTGATTATCAGACGTCTGGAAGTTACACAAGTGGCACATATGGTACGCAGACCAACTTGTGGCATGGAGGGCAATATGCAACATACAGTTCTCCTCAGTATCCAAACTATACTCGGGACACAAATTCAGCCTATAGTTCGAACACAGCAGTTGCGACCTCAGAGTATCAGCAACACTATAAGCAATGGCAGGACTATTACAATCAAACTCAAACAGAAGTCAGCTGTGCTCCAGGGACAGAAAATATTTCTGTCTCTGTTTCATCTAGTGTAACTAGTTCTGTTCCCAGTGGAAGCATTGGTTATACAGCTCCAAACAACCAGATGTCTACAACTTACACCCCTTTGTGGAGGCCAGAATCTAGTTCATCTGAATTGACTTCTGTGCAGGTTTGATGGTGTTAAATTATTATAGTTACCTTGCAGTGAGATAGAAATCTCTAACTTAACAAGCTCACAATTTTATAGGAGCAAATATATTGTTAAAAACATATTTGCAGCACAAGAGTAGAAGAGTGGGTGTGCTCATGATTTTACTAAATGTTAACTATGGAGATAAAATATTTGGAGAATTAGATCCATATTGTTTGGGACCATTAGATAAAGGCATCCGAATATATCTGTTAGAAAAAGTGATAGGGACTTGTATTTAGCTGTACAAGTAGAAGAGAAACTCATTGACCATTTGGAATGGGTGATAAGTATGGTATATTGCTTGATGCCAAGTTTGTAATTTACAAACACACACCTGTGAATGATCCAAGCCAATGCCAACACCACCTCTTTAATAGGTTGAATACAATTTTCTTGTATCATAGCTCAAGACAAGGTTCTAGGATATGGTTAAAACTCTGTTTACAGTTTAATATTTCTTTCTGCATTGTATAGGAGAAACATGATGCCATCAACCTTTCGATGTGGTTTCTAATGTAAACCTATTGCACCTCTACTGTTTCCTTTATACATAATTAACTCATGATGAGTAATTGCTTTCCTTTTCTACATGCATCTTACCACAACTTCAGTGTAAAAGTTCCATCAGAGTAAAGTGTCTACAAACTTCTTGAGACTCTTGTAAATATTGATTTTTGTAAATTCCCATATAGCCCTTTCTTATGAGTGATACAAACAGTTTGTTGGAAAAGTTATGAATTGGAAGGACAGTAAATTGTAAATAGAATTGGGGTGGTTTTCCTGTGCAGGCATAGTTATAATATGGTGTGGTATTTGTGGTTCACCAGTTCTTCTCTTATTCTCTCCATTTCTTTTATGTGCATTGGAAGAGAAAATGACGAGGTTGATTCTAAATGTCCATAATGATGAGGTTTATCATGCTGATCTCTATCAGTTGAGCATGTAACAAATGTGTATTGATACTAGCAGTTGATTTTGTTGATTCTTATAAGTTATGCTAGCTTTTAAGTTCTTTGGAATTTTATTTAATATCTATTTAAAAAAAAATTGTGGTATTTAACATAGTTTTGGTCATACTCTAATTGATAAATTTGTCTGTATTATTGTGATTGAATTTGTAAGTTTAAGCTTCAAATCAATGTGCTGATTCTTGTTCTTATTGCCCAACTATATGGGGGATTTAGCGTGAAGGACAGCTCTAATTTTTTAATCAAGGTTTATATCTCAATCTGAGCTCATGCTGTGGTGTTGTTGTCAGCCTGTGGCAGTTAATGACACTACCCCTGAAGGTTACTGGAAACATGGAGCTTCTGCTTTCCAAAATGACCCATCTAACTCCATACAGTCACATGTTCAAAAACCACCAGAAGTTACTCCTGCATACGGAAGTTTTCAAAATCAACAGAAGTCTACATTTTCCGAAGTCCCTACTGCACTGTATCCAGCTTCTTACCAGGTTCCTCAAAGTCACCAGTCATCCTTCCAAACTGTTTCACAGCCTCCTGAACCTTTAGATTCGCGTAAAGCAAGCAAACTGCAAATTCCCACCAATCCAAGAATTGCTTCAAACCTATCCACAAATCTGTCTAAAACCAACAAAGACAACTCTATGACTAGTATAGCTGCAAAACCGGCCTATATCAGTGTCCCAATGCAGAAGCCAAATGAAAAGGAGGAAGCTGATTCCGTGCTCAAGGTTAGCATGTTTTGTTATGTATGATCTCCCATTTTGTTCATCTTGTTTGACTTTGAACAGAATCAAAGAAAGTTTTCTGAATGCTATGTTGTCTATACTTAAAAAATTTGATTGTTATGATCAGATTCGGAAATTATGCTTTACTGGGCTATTACAAGTATATTAAGTTCATTGGATAATGAGACTCAAGAGTAGGTTTTTTTCTTCTAACTTAAGGCTGAGAGATGCATCTGTTTGTGACATTGATGAAACATGACTCAACTTTTAAAGGAAAAGGACTCCCATAATGATTCATTGTGAGAAACGTAACTCTAGTTGAGAACAGACCCCCCCCCCCCGGATCTGTGTCTTGGTTAGTAACCTGCCATTTCCCTTCATTTATATTGTTACAGGTTACGTGGCATTGAGAACTGAAAAAGGAATGTTCTGTGTCCTTTTCCTATTTTTTGCCATTTATCTGTAATGGTGTAAGATTAAGAACCTATGGACGCACTTAATAATATAACTCTCTGTTTTAGTAGCATGAATAAGAACTTTTTGGATCTATTTTCTTATGCAATTTATGTTCTCTAATTAGAAAAGATATGCTCACATTTCTAACCTGATTGAAAATGACTTTGAGATAACATGAGTTGTTTGGATATGATATAGACACACATACTTTTTTCTGTCTGCAATTAAAAAATCCCAGTTAAGCTGGCTGGAAGTTTTATTCAAGAGTTGAATGAGTGAGATTCCAATGCATCCAAGATTTCAAGTCGTGGATGACCTAAATCAGTTACTTAATGGGCTTAGTACGAAATATTTTCTGCAGCAATAAGAGATATGGTTTATGAATATTTATCAATTACCAAGTATTAGGTGTTAAATATAGAAAGATCGAGTTAGGTTGTGCTTTACTTAAGCTGGTATTTGGTGTTATTTATGTCCTGGTCAAAACTAAGTTTGATAGGCAATCTGTTGTAGCGTTAAGGCTTAGGGGAATTATATTCAGAGGTTAATTTGGTTGAAGTACAATGCTCACCATGGTTGGTGTCTAAACATGGCAATTTGTTCTGTTCCTGGAGCAGCATACTTGCCTTTTGATCTGCTTTCATTTGGTTCAGTAATCTATTTCACATAGCTAGGGACGGGCATGTGGCTTTGTATCTCATGATAAGTTGTGGTTCAAACTGAGGAACCAGGGTCCATGTCTTAATTTCTTTTGAAAAAATTGTGCTGTTATCTTATTTTGTGACCTTTCAGTCATCCATATCGAATATTATGAACAAAATATGATTGATTTAGAAAGTCAAAACGGTATTCAATTTTCGGCATATATTGCAGAAGTCTGTCATCGTATTTGTAGTTGATGGAATAACAGAATCAGAAAGGCACGCCAGATAATATTATACTCAAGTAATTGTCTTTTCTTTCTGCAGCCTAGTGTGTTTCCAAAGGCGTTGCGTGGTTATGTTGAGAGGGCTTTGTCGCGTTGCAAAAATGACAGGCAAAAGACAGCTTGCCAAGCTATCATGAAGGAGGTATACTCCAGAAACTAGATCTTAATTATACAACATTAGTTTAGTAAAAATGTTGAATATTATTTTGAATGGTGCAAACATCACAATTCACAAATCAAGTAGCTGAGGCTTACTGTTCTACATAAATTGATTATCTTGCAACTTGGTTTTAGTTTTAGGTTCAAAAAAATATGATTGTATCCATTTTGATGCATAAAAAGACTAAAATGCCCTTAATGAATTGAAGTCCTGCAACCACATCCATCAATATTCGGAACTTTGAAATCTATAGATCTCGAAGCTCTTGAGACCTGGTGGGCCGTTTGACAACTATAAGCTTCTAAAGCACTAATACTCTTATGGAAATTTGTGTTGGAATTTTTCTGTGTGTATCTTTTTTATTCAATCGTTGTGTGTGAACTTTGTTGTGAATCTCTGAAAGAAAATGTGGAGGAAATATGGAAAATTGCTTGAATGGTATTAATGAACATTCTGAATTCCTTCACCATCCGGTTGCTTATGACGACACACTGATATGGATGTTTCTGCATTGTGAATTACCAGAGGGAGATTAAGTATAGTATATCCAAGTTTCTGAATTTTCTTTTGGCTTTTGGGATCTATATGTGTTTATCATGAGATTTCACTTTGTCAAAGTGTGATAACTTACCACAACTACTAAACACCTTTTCTTTCTTCTCTATTACTTTCCTATGTTTGTTTGTTGAAATCTATCTGCTATGCTGACATCCAAGATGATATGCTGGTATTTATACTGCTAAGTGCAGAATATTTTGAACTTATAAGAGATGTTGACTTTTTGGTCAGAGCACCCCTCCCCCCCCCCCCCCCCCCGTTCTGTGGGTAAAATCGATGCCAACTTAAACATTTGGCCTGCTGATGTAATTTTTTGTTTTCATATGTTGTGCATTAGAGTCATTTGCTTGGAAGGTTTCTTTCAAAATTGAGCAATAATGAATGAAATATATACTGCTTTTTTGTTCGATGTTTTCCTCCATTTTCGATTGATGTATTTTTATTAAAAAAAAAAATTGTATAACAAAAACATTTCTAGGGGGAACAAGTTATACCATTTGATCATTTTCAAATTCTCTTCACTTGGCTTTTGACGTAAGCGGTTCTTGGAAAATCTGAATATCTGGAGTGTTTTCCCCCATTTGTTACTCCCTCTTAAGATATGTCTTGAGTTGTCATATATATTCTTCTTGATCAACTGAGAATAGATTGAGACTATATTTAGATGCACTGAAGCGTATTTCAGTAGGGCAGTATGAGTGAGTAAAACCAGGTAATATTTGTTGACAGTACAAACTAGGAGGATTAGATTTTTGATTAGAGATTATCTCACTTATTTATATGTTAGAATCAGGCGAACTCTGAAGAGCAAATATAAGATACTTAGGAAGTCATGTGTGCTGTTGGGAGCTTGCTCCTATGTGTCTCTCTTGTTCTGGCTTAATGTTTCTTGAAAAACATTTGAATAGGCTTCCAAATACCTAGTCTGGTTGCAGATTTCCGTTTCTCTTCTTTTGCTATGTCTTATGTTCTATTAAGTACACCTATTGTTTAGTGAGAAATACTTCTATTGGCTTACTTTTGTAAGTTAGCCGAATGATATACACAGCAGTATCCATTGAGACTATATGTGGCAATTCTATAGTTGCTTTAAGCGCAACTGGAAGACTGTTAGTAAAATTGTTTGAGTAAGACTGTTTTTTTGGTTCAGATCACAATTTGGCATCTGAATATTAAAAACTACTGGATATAGATAATTATTTGTCTTTATCCTTTTTATCCGTATCATTGCAGGTTTGATTTCTGATTAATGCATATGTTGTTTGGAGCTATTTCCATTCAAGCTAATTGTTGTAAACAAATAATTCTTTGCTAATATATAAAACATAATATACATGTTCCATGAACACATACTAAGTGTGTTCTTCGATCTTGTACTCATTTTATTGTCTAGGTAATAACAAAAGCGACTGCTGATGGTACACTATACACAAGAGATTGGGACATTGAGCCTCTTTTTCCCATGCCAAATACTGATATGGTGGACAAGGAGTATGTTTCTGTAGTCCCATTCATGAATTTGTTTATTGAAATGACATTGAATAACTTTTGCCTCTTAATTTTTTTATAGTGCTATACAATTTCCGGTACCAACTTCTGTGACACCAAAGAGTAAAAGTCCCAGTCGTCGAGCCAAAAGTAGGTGGGAGCCTATTCCAGAGGAAAAGATGGTTGATAATTCTGCTAATATTTCTTATGGAACTACAAAATTTGGTGCTTGGAATAACAAGCAGGTGCTCTGAAAAATTTATCACGTTTTTATTTATTTATTTCTTATCTGTTGGAGAACAATTTGGTGGGGGGGGGGGGGGGGCTGTTGAATTTTTTCTTTTGGCATTTATGTTCCATAATTTTCATACCATCTTTATTTTGGTTTCCTAGATTCTCCAAATCCATTCTTAATTTATCAAGTTTGATTGACTCGTTGGAATTTTCACTTGATTTGCATGCAAAGAGTTATAGGATCAGAGGTCTTTCTTGGTATTAAATGCAATGGTCTCGATGTCTAGATGTGTAATTGATAATATGCTATTGCAACTGATGTTGCTATAAAAAGGGATGTGAAACTATGTAAGGATCACATGATAAAAGTTGAATATCATAATCTTTATGTAAATAATCTGTGGACTTGATGTTGATGTTGGGTTCTTTCAAAAATCTGAGTGTTATATCACACAATGGTGATTACTTCTGTTGTCTAAGTGAAGTGTATTCATATATATTGCAGTTTTCTGGTGGGAGAGTAGAGAATAAGGTCACTATGGGGATGAAATTTCCTTTTACAGATCAAAAAACATTCAATAAAAATGTAGGTAGACCTGCTAAGAGGCAGCGTCTTGGTGAAGATCTGAATGCAACTGATGATGGTGAAGCTTCTAGTGATAGTGACAAGGAACAAAGTTTGACAAAATACTATTCTGCTGCTATTGCACTTGCTGATTCACCAGAGGAGAAGAAAAAACGAGAAAGTCGTTCAAAACGTTTTGATAAGGGACATGGACATCGGGCAGACAGAAGTAACTTAAGAGCAAAAGATCTTAGAGCTGGTAATTTCTATGCAAGACGGACTAGTGCCATAGTTCTCAGCAAAACCTTTGAGGAAAGTGGGAGCAGGGCTGTGGAAGATATTGATTGGGATGCTCTTACTGTTAAGGGAACCTGTCAGGACATTGAAAAACGCTACTTACGGCTTACTTCTGCACCTGATCCAACTACGGTAAGTGTTACCAGCTTCTTCTTGCTGTGATCAAAGGAAATGATGTGATTAGTGATACCTTCTATTATCATGAAAGGTTGTGTTCTCAGATTGATTCTAATTGCAGGTCAGACCTGAAGAGGTGCTGGAAAAATCTTTGCAAATGGTTCAAAATTCTCAAAAGAATTACCTTTATAAATGTGATCAATTAAAATCAATACGACAAGATCTTACTGTACAACATATACGTAATGAGCTTACAGTTAAGGTACTACTTGTTTGACTGTCATTCATTACATGCTGTTCATTTCCCAGAGTGTTTGTTTTAATGTGTTCTTTTGTTGATAACTCTGCTGTGTAGTTTCTTGTCATTGTTTTCCAATGTAAAAAATTGACATAATTATAGGCTTCTTTTATTGGTGTATGTTGTTAGTTGGTATCATGTTTCAATGTTGATATAGGTGTATGAAACTCATGCGCGGTTGGCTATAGAGGTTGGGGACTTGCCAGAGTATAATCAGGTTAGTTCTTTAAGTTTTATACCCTCTTGCACTACTTACCTGTGAGTTGTACCTCGCAAATTATTCATGTTCTTTCTGTCTGTATTCTTGATAAGCCTACATGTTTGTTGATATTAGAATCATCAAAGTTTTCTGTGTTTTCATATCTCCTGACAAAAGGCTGCAGAGATCTGAGTAATCTATGTTTTGGCTATTTTGAAGATTTATCTAAATGCCATCAGAGCGAGGGTATTTCTATTTCCTGTAAATTGGTTTCGTGCATCCTGGGATGTTATTCTGAATTTCTCATCTAGCGTTTGCCATGTATTTTGTGTTCAGTGATGAGAGAATAAGAGGGAGTAGAAATGCATTCATGTAGTTGAAATTTGTTTGAAACTATCTCTTGCCATTGTCATAGTGGAAAGCAAGGGCAGAGCATGATGTTTATATCAGGTTTTCCTATTAAATCCATTGCATGGAATTCAAATACTAAAAATTCAGGTTGATGAAGAAATTATGTTGCTATCATGTCTTCTAGACTTAAAGCAAACTAAGAACATGTCCTTTGGGGCCATCGATTGTGAAGATCAGGGCATGTCTGCTCCCTCACAACCAGCTGATGGCCCCATTGAACCAAACTTCTTTTTTTTTTAAGATATCGTACCAAACTTCTCACCATGCCAAAGAACAACAAATATTTTATTGTCTTCTGTCCAATTGTTGCCAATTACATAGCCGTTTCCTTCTGCCGTAAAGAATGAACGAATAACGAGTCAAGAGGAAGCTCCACATAGTTCTGATGCTGCAATTTGCTGAGAATGAACCAAACAGGTTATAAATCATGATAGTGGGTATTGTGGAAAAAAACTCGACCAATGTGGCATGTGGGTTTTATGAACTTTATATATTGCTTTTTGGTTTTGATGATCTTTATATTGAGTGCTCAGCACTCAATCATGCATCATCGTATAGTATAGTTTAACTCCTCTGTTGAACCTCTTCCTTTTGTCTGGATGTTTCATATTTGTTTGTGTGCCTCTTTCAATGATACATTGTGTAGCATTAACAAGTCGGTATTGTTGTAGAGCTTCTGTTAATTGTGTTCAACACTTTCTGGTGGAACAATGGTAGTTATTTAATCCTACCAACTTCAGTTAAAGGGTGGGTTACAGTTGAACTGATGAAAAATGTGGACTCTATATGTGTCATAAATTCTCTATAATGAATGAACTTGATTACTGGTGCAAGCCATTTTATCAAGCCTTCTACCTTTTTGTATGTGCAGTGCCAGTCGCAATTAAAAACACTGTATGCAGAAGGGATTCAGGGATGCGATATGGAATTTGCTGCATACAATTTACTGTGTGTGATATTGCACTCAAGCAATAACAGGGATCTTGTGTCCGCAATGTCCAGGTTTGTGACCATATCTAAGTTTGGCCTTGTTTGCATTGTTTTATTTCCAATCCATGCATTTACTAATTGATCTTTATGATTAATGCATCATCCTCTCTCTCTCTCTTGCCGCAGATTATCATTGAATGCTAAATATGACGAAGCGGTAAAACATGCCCTTTCAGTTCGTAGGGCTGTGACATCAGGAAACTATGTGCTGTTTTTTAGACTCTATAAGATGGCACCTAATCTTAACACCTGCCTTATGGGTACGCCATACGCACAAAATAAAATGGAGCAATGTGAATTAACAGTCTTGTATGCATCCATCATTAACTTGAAAAAAGATAATGAAACATTTCTTATTGCAGATCTTTATGTTGAAAAAATGCGATATGCCGCTGTCAAATGCATTTCTCGTTCATACCGGCCTACTGTCCCTGTGTTGTATCTTTCCCAAATTTTAGGCTTCCCAAGCACATTACCTTCAAATGAAGCAAGTGATGAGAAGGAAGTGGATGGAGTGGAGGAGTGCATGGAATGGTTAAAAGCTCATGGTGCCTGTCTTATTTCAGATAGCTCTGGGGAGACATTACTTGATGCCAAGGTAATTTTTCCCTCAAGTTTAAATGTGAAAATCAGTGGCAATTTGGTGCACAAAATTGTTAAGGTTACATATTTTACCCTCTGTGCTCTCGTTCTGGTGAAAAACCAATAGAAATCAAATTACAGGGGCCAAAATTTAGAATACAAATATAGGGGCAAAATATGCATCTTTTAAATTTGTATCAAAAAGGTCTTTCTGCGAAGTATTTCCTTTTCCTGATACGAGATCAAATGGTTAAAATGTGAAGCAGATAATTGTATATATCTCAGCATTATGATAGTTTTGTTCACGTAGGCTTCTGTATCAACTCTCTTTATGCCGGAGCCTGAGGATGCTGTCTCGCATGGAGATGCAACGCTTGCAGTAAATGATTTTTTGACTCGGAGTTTATCATAAAGCAACCAACCAATGATGGGATTTGTAGGGCCTTTTGCTAGTGATCGATAAATGTGTTGAGACGTGGAACAACTGCTTTGAACATTGTGTGATCGAATCACTGAAAGACAGCATCAAATGATGACCTGAAATTTGGGCGAATACAATGAAAGGGATTCTGCAGTGTATGGTTCAATTCAAGAGTTTCTGTGAATCCATCTATACAAAGGAATTAGAGATGCTGAAGTTGAGATTGTTCTTTTTTTTTTTTTTTTTTTGTATCAAAGCAATCATTATTCATTGCATTAAAATGCATTTTTGCCATACTTGTACTGTCATAAAATAAGCAAAATCATGTTGTTGTATCCTGAATTGTATTTAGTGGGGTATAATTTTGTTTCTTTATGTGTTTTTTTTTTTTTTTTTTCTTTTGGCATATAGATTTATTACTTTAGATGGAGAATTCAAGCTACTTGATTGAGGACCAAATTTCGTAGTCTAATAGTCTTCCTTTGAATGCATGACTTGCTATTTCTCGATAATGCATGTGTATTTCAAATGATTTTGTCAAAAAAAAAAAAAAAAAAGAACAAGAAGTAATGTTCTAATTTAATATTCTATTGAAAATTTTATGACATACTTGTAATTAGCATTTGATTAGTTTTTGACAAACTTTGAATGATGAAATTAATGAATATATTTAGTGTTATAAGTGAGATTTCATGTTTTACAAAAGTCTTTACATTCTAAAAACGCAAAAGATTTGTAATTTGGTGAGACTTATTTTTTTGTCCTTTTCTTTTATGGACGGATGAGATATCATTTAAGCATTAATAATTTAAATTTGGGTATTAATGATGTTGGTGTTGTTTCTACTCTATAAACTATTTGAGAATTATATTTTCATCTTTCCTGAAAATAGAAGCAGTATATTTTGTGCACGAACTATATATGCCATATTCATGGTGTATTTTAAATGTTACTGACATTTTCCATAAAGTAGTAATTAGTTTCTGAAATATATATGGAAAACAACCATTGTCCAATTCAGTGAATCAGTTATAATAACCTGATAATTATAAGACAAACATAATGTATACAAACTTTAATATAAAAGCATGTTTAGGTTCATTAAAGTAGTAATGATCATGAAAAAATATGTATACAGAATATAGCTCTTTTAATGATAAAAGTACCTCGGCTTTCATTGATTATTATTATTTAGGGAGGAAAAATATATGTTATACTTTCTATGATATATTTAAGAATAACATTTTTATACAGTTCATTCTTTCAAGCATAGCTAATTTATAATGGTATACGTAGTAATCATAGATGCGTAGACCTATGAAAAATGTCGAAAGCTATATAGCTCATGTAACACATGGAGATAAAGACTCCAAACAACTTTTTATGGAACAAGAAAAATGCAAATGTCATTATTTAAAGCTATATTATAAAATGACAATACAATGTAAGATGAATCAAATGTCACTATTTAAAACTATATTATAAAAAGACAATACAACGTTAAATGAATTTCCAAGAAATTTTGGTACGTGGAATAGTTTTGTGTAATGACACATAAGAAGAGTATATTAATTGAAGAACAATTATATAATTGTCGTCATGCATGCCGAATCTGTAGAAGAATTTAAATTGACATGTTTTTTGTGATTCATAATATATAAGTTTGGTCCAAACCAAATTATGGTGTTACATGCACCAACATTCATTTTCATGGTCTATCATATTTTTTAAAAATAAATAAATATATTTTAATAATTTGTAAATTGAAAAATGTTTTTCCGAGACTTATTAATTACTTCTCCTTATCTTATCTGTCCATTTCCCAACATCTTCGGGCAATAATTAAATATAATATTTCATTTACTGTTATCTTTTACAATTCCACAATTCAAATTTTCATTACTTTCAATTTATATAAAGATGTTGAAGTATATAGTGATTACAATGGACCGCCAATTTTTATGAGGAGAGTGTTGATGACTTTTTCTCAATTGTTGATGGAGATTATGATAGTCCACCAATTTTGACGCGAAAAGTGGTGATTTCTCGATTGAAAATGATGAGGTCCACTATTTTTTTACGAGGAGAATGATGATTCATTTTTGGAGGTTGTCAACGCTGCTCATGTCTTTAATTTTTAACGAAGTGGAAGAAGAGTCACTATGTATACCTTTGAAGAGGACAAAACCAAGATTGATGTGGCCAAGAATAAGGAAGGAAAGATTATTTAGAATGACAACTTTGAAGAGAAATATCTCACGATAAACAAAGTTCCACATGAGTGGAACTTGAGCAAACCAGTTGAACAAGTCCAATAAGATAATAGAATAAGAGTATTCAGCAAGTTTACAAAAATTGGAATGGTGGTACTCAACTTGTTTTCTTATGGCAGCCGAATAATCCCCATGCATTTTGGTTGAGGTTCACATATTTGATGTGTTCAAGGTCAACCAGCGATAAGCAAATTCCGATTTGAGGGTGAATCATTTTGAAGTTGGGAAGAATGATGGAGATTAGATATATTAAAGATTTCATTGAAATTTAGATAAATTTTATTGTTATTGATATCTTAATATCGATTTTTTCTTTATCTTATAAGATTTTAAGTTATATTAGTATAAATAGGAGTTATCTTTATTATTTTAGACAATTGATTGATTTATGAAATAAGAAAAAAAAATTCTCTAAAATTATTAGTACATCTGAATATTTTCAAAATCAACAAATTGTAATTATCTTTTTATCACGCTTCTACCAATACAAATATTCAAAGACATAAATAGGGGATATTTTTTGAAAGACCTATTGTGTGTGCGATTCTTTTAGAAGCGATATTATTGGTTCCATTTGTCTTTCTACATGTGTATTAATAAATGGAAATAGAGTTTTTGACTTACTAACTGGCTAAATCTGATGTTTAAATCTCAATTTTAATTTATGATTCGTCACATACATTTTTACTTTATTGGTGGATATGGAATCGATTTTTTTTCCTGCAAATAAACCAAAAATCTTTTAGCATGTATAACTCGAAAGATTTTTTTTAGACCGTCCTATTATATATTCTAATTCCATGAGAAAGTTATCAATCCACAACTTATAATTTGTAAAATAGAAATTGATTTTAAAAAATGAATATATGTTATAGACAATGGAACTATATCTTACAAATTTATATTCATAATATAATCTCATATAAATTTATTAATATACAATTATATAGTTAGTGAGTTGGCTACGAAATATATACCTTGTGGACCAAATACTTCTATAGTTATTATCTCTTACTGATTATTCTATTTGAATATTGGGTATGGTTAATTTTTTTTATGATTAATCAGTGTTGTTGAAGTTTTGTCACTTTGAAAAATATAATTTTGCTTCTATAGTTATTATCTCTTACTGATTATTCTAATTGAATATTGGGTATAGTTAAAAATTTTATGATTAATCAGTGTTGTTGAAGTTTTGTCCCTTTGAAAAATATAATTTTGCCAAATTTTGGCGGCCACATCAATAATTTTGAAAGTTATGATCAAATTAAATTGGATTGAATTTGAATAAATCAAAATATAGAAGAGTATCAAAATTGAAAAACCAATATTTGGTTGTTAAAAAATGAAAAATGTCTTATACAGTATACATGACCAAAATTGAAATTAACTTTGAATATTGAATACATTTGATGAATTTATGTATAAATAAAATATATTGCCACTCTATGAATGAGACCCTTACGATACCTCTTAGAAACTTGGTTTTTATGAAGGTGATGTTTGAATTAGATGTCAATTTAATAAATGATGATTAAAAAGTATGAGAATATTATTTCATACTATAAAGAACATATATTATTTCTTTTACGCACACACATATTTGTTTTGTTAAGAGATAAGCTAACAATGTATTCATATTATTGTACATTTATATGTTAGTAACCAGACCATAGGAATATTATTCGAAACTAAATCATGAAATAAATTTTATATACCTTCAGAAAAACTTAAAAAAGATTAAATTATATATAAAATTCTTTCTTCTAGAAGAGGATTCCTAAAAATATGATTTAATTATTTTTAATACTCCAAATGGAAACAAGATCCTGATAAGATAACAAAACAGTAATAAAATTAAGTTAAGAAGTTAGAGGGACTAAATAAATTCTAAACCATTAAACCGGATAATTAAAATACCACATGACAGATGAAATTTGAAAATGACAGTCTGTGAAAATATAGTTACAAATATTAATGAGACTGATAGAAGTTGCAATTAATTACTATATCAACTACTTTGTCTTTTTTGTTCTCTCACATTGATGATCTTCTTTTTCAATTTTCTAAAACCAAAATCCATATACTATAATTTATAGATGGGACTATGTGACCAATTAATTCAATTTTTTCACCAACACTTCATGGGGTCTTCATTAATTACCTTAAATATCTTGTTTACACATTTGTTAGGATTCATTGACCATAACACTTTTTTTTTCATAATTTAGTGTAATATCTTAATCAAGAGACTAATTAATATTTCGAGTTTGAAGAGTTGACAATCCAACCAATTCGAGAATAATTTGATCATGGTAAAATTGAACCGAATAGAAAAAATATTATTTAATAAGTAAAACCTAACGTTGAGGACCGACAATAAATCTGAACTCTTCTTCGTATATATAGTGTGGGTACTTCAAATATGATTTACATCATTTTAGTATCCGTTGTATATTCACATCAAAATAAACAAATAAGACCATGTATGAATAATATTATTCCATAAAAGGGAATTAAATTACTTGAAAATAAAAGTTGGTTGCTTGCAAGAAACGTTTTATTGGTCGAATTAGATGAGAAAGAGAAACATAAAGTTAAGTTGAGTTTGATAAGCAGCCGAACAAACTATGTTGAACACGAAAACGTTTTTGGTTAATTAATTATTAATTATCATCACTACTTGCGACTTTTCAATTTTCCATTTTATAATTTGATATATACAATATATATATTTCCAATGCGTTTTCATTTTATTACTCTTTTTTAGCCAGTTTCTACAAATATGAACCTATTTATTAAAAAAATAAATGTTTATTCCATGACTTATTCTCTCAATTATGTGGTGTCAAAAAGTTTCTAACCCAAATTTTAAGGGTAATTAATTATAATGTTATAAAACTTAAATATTTGATTGTATTTAACCACTTTGAATCTTCATTTTGTGCTCTATTGGAATATGAGTTACTTTCTTATAAAATGGTTTTATAGAATTTAATTCACAAGACGGAATCTCATTTAGTATA
This sequence comes from Scutellaria galericulata, assembly GCA_946896805.1. NCBI lineage: Eukaryota > Viridiplantae > Streptophyta > Magnoliopsida > Lamiales > Lamiaceae > Scutellaria > Scutellaria galericulata. The sequence continues at coordinate 14,336,528 of OX335789.1, forward strand.
TTTGAATGCAATTATAAATGACCAGCTGTTTTAAGTTAATAATGAGATAGAAATGATTCAATATTATATTTAAGATCACTATATATGTGCATGAAAATTAATTACAATAAATAAATCATTCATGCATGTGGTGTTCAACCACTGATGTGACTTCAAATTAAATCAAAACTTAAATACTGTAAAGAAAACCAGATTTCGTGTGGTGTTCAACCATTGATGTCACTTTTATCTAAATTAATTACTTGCTTAACATAATACCCTTCTTTTACTATCATATATACTATTGTTATTCTACATGATTTCATTCCATAAAATTCAAACTGAGATACTCTATTTCAGTGTGTATAAATAACACCATTAATTAATATTAATATGTATTAATTAAGGACAATGTAACATATGGTAATCACCAAATAAAACTGAATTTTTTTTTTAGTTGAGATCAATTGAATTTTGCTACAGTTTTTAATTACTTTAATTCATATCTAAAACTCATGACAAGAAACTACTGATCAACGGTCAATATATTAACTCATTTTCAAACTCGTTAAAATTCTCATTTTTCATTTACATAATTACAAATATAAAACAACATCAAAATAAATATTACATGTTGAAAATGATTCATAAGGTAAAAATTCTAAAAATAAATAAAAATATAAAATAATTCAAGCAACATGCTATTTATGGGATACTCTTAAGTTTCCTTTGAAAAACCACTCCACTTTTTGGGAGTTTTGAACCATCTTGTTAATTTATGACATCACCTTAACAGAATGAAAGAAATTTACACGTTTTGCTTTTGGGAGTTAGGAAATATTACGTCACTATTTTATGATTATTTTGTATCATAATGTGATTGATCAACTCACATATACTATAATTTAGCAAGATAGAAAAGGGATCTCCCTGTTACTTTTTTTTTTTTTTTTGGGTAAAATAATGCTACATCGATCTCATAATCATGTTTACTATTATTACATGTAACTTACAAATACAATGAAACATAGAATATAACATAATTTATTGGTAATTTATATATCAAGTTTTATTCATAATTGAAATGGATCATATATAGTTTTGTATTATTTGTTTATTTGTGTGTGTGTGACTAATTATATATTTGGATGACAAATATTGCACTTCATAAAATCTACGAATACAGTAATATGTATGATGCAGATGATTTTCATATGTACAAAATTAATGTCCATTTCTTAGAATAAAATACAAGAATAATGTTTCATAATATCTTTATTGCTCTATTTATTTTTCGCCTTTATTTCTCACAGAACATTACTGAGTGGTTATTATTATTATTTTTTTAATGTTCGATTTCAATTTGAAATATATAAAAAATATTTTTTAATTTTTAATATATGTTAAATTTAATTTCTATTCAACTTAATATTAATAAGCATGTCTAAAATGATGTGTAATGGAAAGTCTAGCTATTCAAGCTCAAGTAAATTAAACATCATGCAATTAGTTTGAGTAAAACAATAATAATATAAATATTTAAATATAATTTTTAAACTTGGATTAGGAAATATACAGTAGTATATAAACTTGAACAATGGCATATCCAATCCAATTTTTACTTGATTTGTTTACATCTTTCTTTTTTAAATCGTTCTTTTTTTGTTGCATTAGTTACCTAATCATTTTTATGGCATCATTATGTTGTTGCATTATCGTACAAATCATAATTACAATACCATAACAGTAAATCATGTCCAAAAAAAAAATACAATAAATCAACTCAAAATAATTCACCAAATTCTCCTATAATTTTTTGCAAGTTTTAGGAGAGAAAGATATACAGAGTAACTTTTTTTTTTTTTTTACTCAGATCTCAGTTTCCTTTTGCTCTCTTAGAAATTTACCAAAATTAATGTAGACTATCCATTTTGGTGCAATTCTTGATCTTTTTTATGGTACATAAAGGAACATCAAACACCATATTTATTGCCAATTTACTCAAAATGACATACATGATCAATGATAGAGAAAGAGACCAGGTTTTAGCATCTTAAACCTTTTTTTTTTTTTTTTGTGGAAAGTATCTGTACACATTTAAAACCAAACTATGGAAATATTAAATATAAAAGGAAAGAAAATAATAGTCTGAAAATACAGAGCTGGTCATAATTAAATTGTTAATGTCGACGCGTGGAAATTAAAAATATATATTCTGTTTGTAGTTACTACTGTTCATTATTAGAGTTGGGACAGACTCATCATTTATAGAACGTATATTTATTAGATTTATCTAACCATTATACAGTGGACTCATCCACCACAACCAATAACCCAGAAAATAAATAATAACTTATGAAAATTGGTAGTTTTCTTTAATAAAAAAATCTTATGAAAATAGATATATACTGGTATGATTTTTATGAAACCGTTTTATGAGTGAAATATGTAATTAATCCATAATCCATTTACTGATTGGTAAAAATTGGTTTAGTTTGTAAATAGTGAATTTTTGCCCCACAAATTTATAATGGAATTTTTATGTACGAGTAAATCTCCAAACATTAAATTTGGCAGATGGGATTTTTTATTGCATACTATTTTAAGTGTTGGTAACATAAAAATGCAATAATAATAATACCAATAAAAATTAAATATTACAGCATTTGAGCCACTCGAAAATTATTCACGTCGTACTTTATCTCAAATTTATTATCTATAAAGACGCTCATTTACTGTCTGACAAACATATACATACATACCTTTGAATATTGCATTAATATTAATTCCATAATTCACCCACACATATCAAATATAAAAATAAAAAACCTAAAAAAATTGAAACACAAAATAAAATAGAACCTTTTAATTCTTTTTTTAAAAGTATATCCAAAAAAAAAAAATTGAAAAACAAAAGGGTTTTTAATTTCCAGTTTTGCCGCCAAAAACCCTCTGGTTCGATCATCGTCTTCTTGATGATCATCTTCTCTTGTTGTTGCTTCCAATCAACAATGTGAGATAAAAGAGAGTTCTGAAGAAGAATCCCCAGGCCACCGTCACCCACAGGCAATTCCACTTGCTGAGATCATTCACACCCTGCTGTCTCAGTATATCCACTCCGGTGGTGACGCAGGTGCTGCTCGTGATCCTCCTGCCCAGCGTGTTTCCGAAGCTTTCTAGAAGCTTAACCTTGAGCGGCTCCGGCACGGCAGCAAGCGGCGTGCCGTCGAACATCTGAGTTCCCCTGATGAAGCACTTGGCGGCGTCGTGGAACTCGTTCTGCAGCACCGCCTCGTAGGGGTACTTGACGAGCGACATGTAGTGGAACCAGATCCAGTATTGTGGAATCCGGTCGCGGTTGATGAAGAAGCCGCTGAAGAGGAGGAAGTAGGCCAGCACCGCCACCACGATCACGTACCCAATCATCACGTGCGGCACCACGCCCGACAGGAACGTCACGAACGAGCTCCCCGCCCAGAACGACGCCAGAATTATCAGAAAATAGAACACAAAGCTCCCGTCCATCCCCACCGCCCAGAACGTCAAGGCGGCAAACGAAATCGACAGGAAAACCAGCGGCGGAATGGCCACTAGAGAGTGTGATAGAACATATGAGGATCTCCTGTAAGCATTGTAGGCTGTTTCTCTCATGAAAATGTACCTCTCCTGGAGGAACACCGGCAGGGCATCGGCGCAGGTGTAGAAGGTGGTGGACATGGCGAACGCGAAGAAGCCCAGGCGCTCCTGGATGCCTTTCGGAGAATTGTCCAGCCGCCAGAAGACGGTCGCCAGGATGAATCCGGTCACCATCACGGCGGCGAGGCGGATGCCGAACAGCTCCGGCATTCTCCTCGAGTTCGTGAACGAACGTTTCGACAGGACGGCTAATTCGGTCCAGATAGGGTTCGCGAAGGTGGGGACCATCGATGTAGGGCTGGCGGCTGCGCCGCCGCCGGCGGTGGCGCCGGAGACTAGCTTCCCTCTGGAAATGCTTGCGCTTATCGCTTCCTTCAATGACAAACTGGAGACATTTTCTGAAACCGGATTTGTTTGATTCTCTCTCTTCAATGTCTGCCATGATTTGTTGAATTCGACGAGGCTCTTGGTCCCGCCGGCGGAGCCTTCGAGCTCTCGGATCAAGTCGAGGGCGAATTCGGTCCGGTTCTCGTTCTCCGGAATCGGCTGGCCGAAGTCGTGGAAGAAGAGTGGGAGATTGGAAGGGGCGCCGTTGTAGATGATCTTGCCGCGAGAAAGGAAAATCATTCGATCCAACAGTCCCATGATCCGAGAACTAGGCTGGTGAATCGACATTATCACGACGCTTCCACTCTGAGCGATTCTCTGCAACACCTTCACCACCATGAACGCGCTAGTGGAGTCGAGCCCCGACGTCGGCTCGTCCAGGAAGAGGAGTATCGGGTCGTGGATGATGTCTGTACCGATCGACACGCGCCGCCTCTCCCCGCCGGAGACGCCGCGGTGGCCTTCGTCTCCGATCACCGTCTTCGCGGCGGCGCGTAGCCCGAGCTGGTCGATTAGGGCTTGAACTCTGAGCTTCTTCTTTGAGGCGGAGAGGGTTCTCGGCAGCCTAAACTCCGCCGCGAACATGAGGGTTTCTTCGACGGTTAACATGGGGAATAACAGATCGTCTTGCATTACATAGGCTGATATGACCTTCAACAGTCTGGATTCGAGCTGTTCGCCGTTGAGTGTGATGGAGCCTTTCAGGCTGCCCTTAGCCATGCGATTGGCTAAGGCGTCGATGAGGGTGGATTTGCCGGAGCCGGAGGCGCCCATGACGGCCATGATCTCGCCGTCACGCGCCTCGCCGGAGATGTCGTCGAGGATGGTCATGGTGTCGGCGGCGGCGGCGCGTCGGCGGGGGACCTTGACGCTGTAGGTGAGGTGGGAGAAGGAGAGGACGAAGGGGATGGTCCCACTGATGACGTCACCGGTCATGTTGAGGACCTGGTGCACCGGAGTCTCGTCGCCGGTGGCTTCCTTGTGCGCGTCGCCCACACACATGAGGAGCTGGCCGAGTGTGGGGGAGGGGGCGGCGCGTGGCGTCTCGACGGCGGCGTCTCTTCGGTTGTAGGAGGGGAGGCTGCTGTGGTGGATCGGTGAGGTGTTGGCATCAACAACTCTAGACATGGTGGAATGATGATCAATACATAGAGTAGAGTGTAGCTTTTTTATCTCTCTCTCTCTCTCTAACTTGAATTCTTGATTAATGGAGGAAGGAAATGCAGATGGGTAGAAGTTGGTGAAGAAGAGAAAAGGAAATGGGGTTGTAATATTTATATATATAGAGAGAGAGAGAGAGAGAGAGAGAGAGAGTGTGTTATGGAGAAGCCAGAATGGGTAAAGCCTTTAAATGATAGAGAGTTACAGTTGGGATTGTTCTTCACTAATCACATTATAAGGAAAGTGGTGATGATTATATATATATTTACTTTGCCCCTTAATTAGTACAACACCCTTCTCATTTTTGTGCAGCTGTCAATTTTCATGTTTTTTAGATTTTTTGAATCAGATTTCATGTTTTTTATATTATTTTATGTTGACTTACATGTTTTTTAGATTTTGGTTAGATTTTATATAATTTTATCAAATTTTATTTTGGTCTTCTTAAGATTTTTTTTTATGATATACACGTTTATATAGAACTTTTTATCTTTTAATTATAATTCACATTTTAATATATATATATATATATATATTGATTTAGATAGTAATTTTGAAATTCCCTAAAAAAAAAGAAAGTAATTTTGAATGTTGTTTAGGCTATATTTGAATTGAGAGATTTGAGAAATGATTTGAAATTCCTAACTGTAAATCCACAATAATGTTTGGACGTATATAGATTTGAAATTCATTACTTTCATTTTGAACTATTTTTTTAGTAATACAGGTGGCTTTTAAATCCACTCCAATTTGAATGGATTTGCATTTCATTCATTTCAAATCTTGGATTTCAAATCACTCTATACAAATGGAGCTTATATGCTTTAAATATTTATTTTGGTTATTTTGATATTTATAAAATTTTAAATTATATTCAAATTTTCATGCAATTTTTCTTACTTATAATTAATTTTGATTGTTGTTATTAATACATTATTATATTGATTTAAACTTTTTTCAAGTTATATTTCAGGATATATTCAACTATTTAAACATTTTATATTTGAAATTGTTATATTTGGTGTTTCGACACTTGAATTCCAACTTCCAAGTGAGCTACACAACAGGTCCTATATTAGCTCAAAATCGTGTCATATTAGAGTCCTAGCAATCACCATTCAGTCGACAAGTGTACTAAAATAGTTAGAAAAAAACAATCTATTAGTTCTTAAATTGATAATCATTTTTTTTTTTTTTTTGTTAAATTACGTGTTTAAATTGGGTGACCCTAATATTGTGGATTGAATGTTGACAACCCCCCCCCCCCCCCAATCTGCTTGTGTGAATGTGTGTGATTGTATGTGAATGAAAAATAGAGTTTCTCAATGCAAACATTGGAAAAAAAAAAAAAAAATCTTGTATTGCATTTGTTAAAGTTGTAATTACTCCCTCCGTCCCACCTTATTTTGCCTACTTTCCACTTTTGCTTGTCCCAACTTATTTTGCCTACTTTCCTAATTAAAGTGAAAAAAACATAAACTTACACATCCAACCAACAGTCAACTGTATTTTCTTAGGATTCGTGGCGGTCAAAGTAGGCAAAATAAGTCGGGACGGAGGAAGTAGTACATTATGGGTTTTTCATTTAAAGGTAAAAAAAATGGTTTATGGTATTTGTTCCCAAATATTGACTTTGTTTGCTACATTAATTTTCTAAACATATTTTTTGTTAAATTAATTCAAAGTATTACTTTTTACTTTAAAAGTAGCAGTTTTTTACTTTAATATTACTTACATTTTGTTTCTACTTCGAAAAAAAAAATACTACTTTTGATTTGAAAATTATCATTTTTCATTTAAAAGGTATTAATTTTTATTTCTCTAGAAAAAATTATGCTTTAAAATATCAATTTTTATATCACGTGTATTACATTTTAATCAACAAGGATCACATTTTTTTTATGTATCAATGGGTTTATTAATGTAAATAAAATGTGATACTTTAAAAGTTCTAACTTTTTATGTGCCAAGAGTATTACATTTTATTTAACAAGGATCACATTTTTTGTTAGTACGTACCAATGAGCTTTGTAATGTAAATAGAATGTGATACTTTAAAAGTTTAATTTTTTATTTCAAACGAATTATTTTTCATTGAAAAAATTATATATTTTAAAAAGTAAGAAAAAAGTATAGTTTTATAGTAAAAACTAATAGTACTTTTTCAAAATGAAAATGTCAATTTTAAAGTCAAAATTTAATGTGTTGACTAGTCAATATAAAGTAATATCTTTGTATGTCCATTATAAACACTCTTTAGCATGTTCATTACCTCACTATCATCAGTTACAAATCTAATCTCATTATCAACTACAGATATCTTATATCCAATTCTATCAAATGAAACATACCCCAAATTTTCAATTTCATCAACCAAATCAAAATATCCAAACATATCTGCGTCGAATCCATGTTTTGGGGGAAAAAAGTTGGGGAAGATACACCTAGAGTATGTACTGGTGAGGGCGGTGGTGAAGGAGAGGTTGGTGGTAAAGATGAGAGTGCTGGTGATGGTGATGCTAAGGGTGGGGCAAATGGCATTGGTGAAGAAAATGAAGATTCAATTGATATCTTGCTAGAAATTGATAATTGGCAAGATATCGATGATTTAGATGTTGATTCATGTGATATTAATTATTCACCGTTAGTCAATTACTCTCTTCTCTTCTTTCTTTTCTTTGCGCTGTGTTTATATTATAAATTAGGGTTTTTTTTTTTATTTGCATGTGGGGTGATGACTGGATTTTAATTGACATGTCAGCAATTAACTTATATAATTCGGGCTCCACATCAGCAATTGGAGCCCAAAAAGTCCAAACGTGTTCCAAATTGAAACACGCGTTAAATTGAATGTTTTTTATGTTACAGTTAAAAGTTCATGTTGCAATTGAAATTCAAACCAAAGTTTGTGCATTCTTATGTAATTAATCCTAAAATAAAAGTATTATGAAAAGAAAAAGATTATTAACTAATATACGTAAGAGAAAGAGCAGTCAACACTAAACATCCTCTTTTCCACAATAGTAATCTCACTTTCAAAATTATGTAATTTTGATAATGAATTAAGATTATTTTTAGAATTAATTTTAATTTTGGTCCTATAAATAAGATTATTTTTATTTTTGGACAATAAATATATGTTTTCCAATTTTGGTTTCATATATTTTAAATTTTTTTAATTTTAGTTTTATATGTTTCAATTTTTTCCAATTTCAGTAAATTTTTCAATTTTGGTCCAATATATTTCAATTTTTTCTAATTTCAATCAAATTTTGATCGGATGGCCGCCGGAAAATCTCACACGACATCGGTGATTTTGATAATTCCGACAAAAATTAGATTGAAATTGGAAAAAATTGAAACATATATGACTAAAATTGAAACGCGTATACTTGGTTGTTTAAAAATGAAAAAAAAAAAACCATAATGCAGGACCAAAATTAAATTGAACCCTTATTTTTAAAACTACATAATTTTGTCAATAATACATGAGTGTAACACAAATTGTGCACTGAAAATCACGTTTGAATAGAAAAGGGAGGGAAGTCCACATCCGATGTTATATTTAGTATTTCATCTCATATTTTATTATATATTGATTAAAGATGTGATTCAATACATAAATATTATATAAATAGAAATATTTCTTGTCCTTTAATTGGATCTTACTTGGAACCAGCAATTGTGGGGTGGGAAAGGATTGAGATTTGTAGGAAGATTGGAAGAAAAGGGGTGAGAGGGCTTACCTACACCGCCTAATCTTCTAGCAACACGTTTGTTCATACTATTTTTTTAGGCAAGGACACGTGGAGGCTTGTGATTGGGTGGTGGAAATTTGAAACATTAGGTTTGGACGGCAAACTGATACACATGTTTGGAATTACAAACATTAATTCCGCAGCATTCTTTGCTGGAAAAGTCCTTTTACTATTCAATGCTTTTAATTGGATAACACTCTTTCTAACCTCTTACATTTATGTATCAATTAATGTCTTTTATTTTCTATACTTTTATACATATTGGTAGCTTTGAAAAGTGTCATTTCCATGACACGTAGTCAAGATTGTATAGGTTTCATTATTGGATGTAATATTATTTCAAAGACATGCATATTATAACTTTCTTGATTCTTTTTTATTATGAGAGTTGCTTGATGGGCTAATGTGATTTGGGTTGTCTTTCGGTTCAAAGAATATTGGTGGTGGGGTTTGTATGGGTTCATTGTCGGAAAAATTATAATTTTTTTTTAAATTGTTATTTTAATTAAATTTTATTATTATTAGTTAAAATAACATAATCTTGAAATGTATGTATTTTTTAATCTTGGTCAATTTTATTAAATTTTTTTTTGTTGATGTGTCCGGTTGTCGAAACACATCAACTGCCACATATAATAGTTTTACAGAGTTCAAATTCAAGGATTTCAAGAAATTTTCATCCTTTTTTTTGAAAATCGGATGTACTTCCCAAATTGATCGAGCTAAAAAAAAGAAATACTACTTGCATAAAATTATGTTATTTTGATCAATAATGAAAAGTTTGGTTAAAATGATAATTTGATAAAAGGTTGTAATTTTTATGACAATTAACCCATTTTATATTTATAATTGTAAATTCATTATGATTTTTTGTTTAACCATTCATTTATGATTCTTATAATTGATATTAATCGGGAATCCATTACCTACATTTTTAGTTAGTTTTGATGCAATCATTTTTTGATCCCATTATGATTTGAATGTATTTAAAATCACCACTTATCAAATATTTATATCTCAAATTTCATAATGAAACTCACATTTATTAGAGTTGGAATTTGGAAATAGGGACGGTTGTATATAGGGTTAGGTCAAAAAAGTAAAATCCATGCTATTTCCCAAATATTAAGCAAAGTTAAATTATAGTGATGTTTTCAAACCCTCCCCCTCTCGAATTTTTTTAATGGAAAGAAATAAATAAAGAAAACCCATTTTAAAAAAAAATTCCATTTTCTAAGAATTTTAGTCCATTAGAATAATCAAATTGTTAATGTTATCATTATCCTTTTCAAATATAGATCAAAATATTTCTGATATAAATAGCAATCAAACTTGTTTTAAGTCAATTAAAGTATGTTCTTTTGTTTTCAAGTCAAATTATTCTAAAATTAGGTTAACTTATTCATTCCAAATTAATTTCACGTGCAGCTAACTATTAATACGTAGTTTGACTGTTTGTTAACTGGCTAGTAACAAATGACGACGTCTCAATAAAAAATTGTCGGATTAGAAAAATAAAATGCATTTCAATTAGTATACGATTTACTTGATTTTTATTATTTTTAGAGAAAAACACCAAAAATTCAAGAGTTTGAACAAGAAGATGGCTGCGACTAGTCCTAATAAGTAATAATCAAGCCCAACTCAGCAAAATCTTCCTCAATTGAATGGATATCGACCAAAAAAATAAAATTTTATTGTATTTTTAACTTATTAAAATATTATTTCTTATTTGAGATGATCTCCTATGTTAAAAAAAAAAAAAAAAAAAAAAAAAGCATAGTTTCATTTGATTAGTGGTTAGGAAATAATGATCAACACTTTCTACTTGTTTATTTTTTATGGAAATAATTGGTTGAGAAAAAATCTGTTTCGATTTCTAGAACCACAACCCACAAATTCACATATATTTTCTTTTATCAATTACATAAAAAAATAAAAAAAATTAAGTTTATACCTTAGAATATATTTTCATCTTTGGTTATATCCAAACAATGGGCTTCCTAAAAGCCCAGGTCCATATGTATGGTCTCAAAGCCCATGTCCTTGTCAATTGGTCCTCTAGTTATCTCACATTACTAATCCAAATTGTTTATTTTTCAATCCAAATTGTTTATTTATTTATTTTTTATTGTACGTTGAACATATGTTTTCAATATGATAATGTTTATAGTTTAAGAAAGCTTACGTAACATTGAAATTTGGTACGGAGTTATTCGAAATATTAGTACATACCTTGTGCAATATACATACTTTTATTTAATTTTGTTTAAGAATTGAATAAAATAATAATTAAGAAATAGAAGTAATTAAAAAATATTAGTATTAATCTCATTTAATATTTGAGTATAATATTCTTTGTCTGTAGTAGTGAAACTAAAAATATCCCTAAATATTTTCAATATATCCTCGATATTTTCATTCTTTTTATAATATTTTTTGTCTGTAGGAGTCAAAAAAAAAAAAAAAATCCCTATATATCTTTGATATAATATTCTTTGTCTGTAGTAGTGAAGCTGAAAATATCCTCGATATTTTCGCAAATAATTCTATGCCCCAGGGGCACGGATCATAGGATCCGTGCCCCCGCCCCGACCCGTCCGACCCGGGAAGAATATGGGTCGGTGTATATATAGTTTTTTTTTTTTTTTTTTTCAAAATTTCGCTTTCTCGTCTCTTTGGCTTCTCTTCGCGGGTTTCGTCGTTTTTTTGCACGATTTTGTTGTTTGAATTCAGTTTCTTCAGCGGTTTTCTTCAGCGGTTTTCTTCTGCTATTCTTAAGGTGTTAGACATTATCTATATTTTCGAAGAAGTTCTAGAGAATATCACTGAAAATCGATAGTGGTAAGTGTTGTTGGTTTTATGGTCATTTTTTTTACAGATTTTGTTTTTAGGTGTTGTAATGGTGTTATTTTTATTTTCGTTTTGTTGTGTACTTGATTTTTCGTGTTTTTTATGTGTGTGTTTTTGTGCTCTAGGGTTTTTGTTTTCTATAATTGTTTGTTTTTTTTTTAGGTTTTTGCATGAATACTTGTTTTACTGTGAGTTTATGTATTAGTTTGGTGGTTTGCATGTTTCATTTTGTTGAGTTTTAGGTGTTGTGTGTGTTTTCATTTGTTGTTATGGTTCTGTTTTTAATGTCTGTGTTTTTGTTGATGTTCAAGAAGTAATGAAATCATTTATAATATTTTGTTGTTGTGTTAGTATTATTATGGAGAAAAGTAATTTTGCTGGAGGAAAGAGGAAAGCTATGGTGATAATGGATAAAACTAGGAAGCAGAGAAGAAGTAGGGATGAGATTTTGGTTGATATGAAAAAAGAATTAGTTGCTGGAAAGAAGAGAAAGCAGAAGGAGAAGGTGGTGGAAGTTGCTGACAGGTATGTCATGCACATATTAATATTTTTTTGAGGTATCAGATTGAAACCTTTTAAGGTATCATGTGTATTAATTTAAGGTATTATATATATTAGCTTAAGGTATCATATAAACATGTTTGAGGTATTATATATATGCAGTTAAGGTATCATATGTATATTGAAGCAAAAACATACTAATATTTATATTTTTTGTTTTTTCTGTTTTGAAGTGAAAAACAACTTGTTTCTATTGCTGATGAACAAATTAAGGGGAATTCATTTGCTGTTGCCAGGTATTTAAGTTTATAATATTAAATATTTTGATTTTTTTTAAGTGAATAATTTCTGTATAATTTTTTTGTAGTCGTACAAGAGGTCAAAAGAAAGCAATTAAGAAGCATGAGGGTGATGAATGTGTTGATGGTGGGGTGGATTCTCAAAGGTATGTTTATATCATTAGTTTGAAAGTGACAGATATATGGTACCTATATATTATATTACTAATACCTGATCAGTTAATCAGTTAAAATCAATGTCCTCAGGCATGACATCTGGAAGAATAATAATGTAATACTATTAGAACAGTTTTGTAATACCTAGAGAATAAATATATAACACAATAATTATAAATTCATTTATTCAAACTTCTAATTTTGTAATACTTTGAAAACATATAAGTAGTAAATTTAAAATGTTTTTATAATAGCATAAAGGTATTATATACATACAGTTAAGATATGTAATTCTGTAACACATGCGGATTGTATATATAATACCATTAGTTTGTACATAAAATACATATATATATGTTTTCTAACACCTATAGAACAAATAATTTTAATACCACCAGTTCAAGTGTAATTCAACCATACCATATATGTAACTGGGTAAAACCTATAGAATATATTACTAATACCTGAATCATATTTTGATCAGATTTATATCTTACATGTCTGATATGTATGAGATATATTTATGTTAGTGTTTTAATATATGCTTTTTTATTTCTTTTTTGGCAGTACTTTTATCAGTCAATGTAGGCCAAACGGTCTTGCTGAACTAGTTCAGTCATTGACTAAGAAACAGAAGGATGATGTCAAGAGTATAGGTTTTGGGGGTCTATTACATTTGAAGATAACCAAGTGTAACATGAAGATGTTGAATTGGCTGGTGAAAAATTTTAACAGTTCGAGTAGGATGATTTATGTAGATAAATTTCGTCGTTTTTCTGTGACAGCTGATGATGTTTATGACGTATTCATGATACCTAGGAATGAAGGTTGTAGTGTACAAACTTTTACTAAGAGTGATGAAGCTTCTTCTCTTTGTGATAGGCTTAGTGAGGAGTATGGAATTGCTTCTAGAGTTCCTCTTAGGGTGTTGGTGGATGTACTTAAAAAATTGGTTGATGGTGGGGATGATTTTAAGAGATTGTTTGTATTGTATGCTATGTGTTCTTTTTTGACACCTTCTTCAAATAGGCTTGTAAGTATGACTGTTGTGAAGTCTCTTGCTGATGTTAATATGATTTCAAGGTTAGATTGGTGCTCATTTATTTTAGATAGACTCTGTGAGTCAGTGAGGGCTTTTAAGGAAAATGATTTGAAGAATGTTAGTGGCTGTGTAATTTTGTTGCAAATTTTATATTTGCAAAGAGTGATATGGCAAGGAGTTGAAGAGCCCAGGAAATTGCCTCTTATAAAGCACTGGTCTGATGAGAAATTAGCAAAGAGATGTTCGGAGGAGGTTGCTGCTGGCAGTTATGGAGATGGTGAGCTTGTTGTGAATGTTTACCCACTGTCAAGGATGGGTAAAGTTGGTGGAGAGAGGGTAGGGAAAGAGGTTGAAATGTCTGAGGAGATTCCTAAAAAGTCTGCTGAAGTACGAAAATGCATCAAATTTGATCTCCCGACAGGAGAGCCTGATGATGAAGAAATAAAGAAGATGGCAAAAGATGTAAGCATGATATTATATACTTAAAGTATTACATTTTTTTCAATGCATATACTTAAGGTATCAAATATATTCTTTTCAGGTATCTAATACATATATTTTAAGTATCATATATGTGATTTTAAAGTATAATGTATATTATAACTGTCTGATATGTTTTTACAGGAATTACATGAAGTTTTTTTGTGTTATAAGAGAGATATTTCTATCGTTTCGAATTACCACATGGTCAAGATGTTGAATATGAAGGAGAAATTTGTGAATAAATCCACTGCTAGCTCAACACCAGAGATGACTGATTCACAGAAATTTTTTTCTGATGAGAAGCTTCATAGATATATTGATGAAGTGGTTGAGAATTTTAAAATGATGAAGAAATTGGCATCAGAAATGCCATCATTTGAGCTGCTAACTCCAGACCCTCCTGAATTTGAAGAAAATTATACATGTCATAATCAAGATGATTTAAATGAGAATGTAAATGTATCTGACAAAGACATCCCTTCAAGTAAAGAGTTGGTTGATGCTGCGTTGTCAGTTGGTTCTAAGAGTAAGCAGGTGGTGGAGGATGATGATGCTGAGTTCTGGAAAATAGAGGATGAAGTAGGCTATGTTTCAGAGTTTGTTATTCATTCCAAGAAGTTTATGAAAGAAATTGATCAACGCCATAGAGAGATTATTGATTACTGTTTCTATGATGATAAGACACCTGGCCACAATGCGTAAGTTTAAGTTGTGTTATTTAATTTATTATTTGTGTAAGTTTAAAATGCTGCATATATACATTGAAGGTTTCATTTAGATATCTTTTTTTGAGGTATCATATGTGAAACTTTAAAGTATCATAAGTATACCTGAAAGGTATTACATATGTAGCTTTTAGGTATCATATGTCAAATTTAATGTATCATGTGTATAACTAGGAAGTATCATTTATATACTTTTAAGGTATGACATGTGTAACTTTGTAGTGTCATTTATTAATTTATGTCTTTTTGTTTCTTTTTTTAACAGAGAAGATTTGTTTCGAAAAGGTTATTTTCATTTTGTGCCAAGGGAAGACATGATATCATTGTTTCCAAACACCATGATTTTTGGTAGTGTTATCACTGCATGGTCTTTGATGCTGAATAATGATGTAGAGGATGAAGAGAAAAGAAGTCGTTTTATTATGAATATGGAACACAGTGTAAGTTATAAATAATTATACTTTGTAATGTTTGTTTGTTCATTGGATGTTTGTGTTTTATTTAATGTTTTTTTCTTTTTAGGATTCATTGGGTAAGATAATGAAGAATATTGGTTCAATGGAAGAGAATACAAGAGAAATGAGGTACAGTTGGAAGTTGTGGTTAGCTTCCAACAAGAGCAATCTTCTGAAATCTGTTGAAATGGTACATGCTTTAGTAAGTGAGATGATTATTATATTGTAGTTGTTTATACATTTCTAATATTAGTTAATATTGGTGGAAATTGCAGATTTTCGTCCCATTTGTTTATCAAAATCATTATGCCACTGTTGTCTTTAATATGGTTGATAAGAAGTTCCAGTATCTAGATAACAGAAAGCATGAAGATGGTGATGATGAATTTTTTAAAGCTGCTGAAATATTGGTAATTTTATTTAATATATATATTTCTAATAATTAGGTATCAAGTATATACCTTTAAGGTATCCTGATTGTAACCTTAAGGTATTAACTTATTATTTGTATATATCATATGTATATCTATTTATGATTTTGCTTTTGAATGATGCTTCAGAGAACTGAAATGTTGAAATTCTTAGCCGAACAAAAACATGAAAAGATAGTAGAGATGGCAGATTATGGATTTGAGAATGTGCAATTTAAGTGGCAAACATCAAATGAGGATTTGGACTGTGGTGTGTACATGATGCATCACATTAAGCATTTTGATGGTGTTGTTTATTCTTCCCCTGACTTGACAAAGGTATTTTGAATTACTATTCTGTATTTTCTGTTATATCATTATATGTGTTGATTATTTTTTTTTCTTTTTTTATATTTTTCAGGCTGGTATACGACGACTTATCAGAGCTGAATATTGTGCTTCTATTGTCTTATCTAACATTAATGAGATTAAGAACAATGTGTTGGATAAAGTATTTCAGTTTTATAAGAAGAAGCCTGAGTTGAGGTTGAAGATAGCTGAAGATAGGAAGAAGGAAGCAATAAAGAAGGTAGGTTTGAGGAAGAGAATAGGTGCAGTTCAAAAGTCGTACAAGGCACGTACAAAGAGAGCGACAAACTGATGTAATAGGGAATGGATATTGACAACATTTTTAGCTTATATATTCTGGTATTAGGGTTTCATAACAATATTATATATTTTATATGTTTGGTATTTTTAGGGATTATAACAATGTTATATAGTTTATGTGTGTGGTCCTTTGGGGATGAGAACAATCTATTTTTTGATGTTATATATATGATATATTGGATGTACAGTTTGAAACTATTAAAGGTACTATAATTTACTTGTATAGGTATTACATGAATTCAATACAGGTATTGCACTTGATCAGTTTATTTACAAAGTAATACATCTTAGGTATTACACATGTTTCTTTCAGTTATTATAGAAATTCCTTATAAGTATTACACATGGTTATCTCAGGTCAATACCATTCATAAAATGTTCTCTCATTATATTCAGTAATTTGTTTAAAGTAATAAATTTATATTTCACATGTTTGAGACAGAACAAATTATTTGTATTTGTTGTTAAGGTAATAAGATATGTAATACCTATATAACAAATATGTATTAACTCCAAATTATTTTGATAACAATATAAAGCATAATCAGTTAAAATTAGAGTGTATTACGTTCAATTTTTGTATTTGTTGTTAATCCAAGTACATTAATTTCCTCAGACATGATTTCTGTATCTAATACCATTAGTTCATACATGAGATACCTGTAGAGAAGTTTTATAATACCTACAGAACAAAATTTTAATACCTGTCATTCTGAGTACATTGTATATATCATATGTATATCTATTTTTTTGAATATTTAGTTCTGAAAATGGTGTGTAATCTTAAAAATATTATATGACTAACATTTTTCATATATATAATACTTGTAGTTCATATTTGTAACACTTATAGAATACCTTAGAAATATTTTCAAAAAATTACATATCATTAAAGCATAAATTCCTGTAATACCATATAGGCAACATGTATAATACCTATAGAATACAGGTACTACACATGATATTGTATGTAACACAGGTCTCTTTAGGTATTATATAAACATCTTATAGGTATTACATATGTTTCTTTTAGGTATTTACATTTGTTTCATTACAAACATAAATATATATGATCAGAAAGTTTAAACTATTATAAATCAACAGTATTCTGGAGTTACAATTATAGAATCAAATCAAAACAATCTAACATTAGGTGTCTTCGAGCCAAACTCCTTTGTTGATGTTGAATTTGAACTAGAATCTTTGGTCTTCTTATTCTTTTCAAAATGACCTTTAATCCTTGATCGTCGTCCTTTTGTAACTGAACGTGCTGGATCAAGAACAACATTTGATTGTGTTGATGCTTGAGATTGAATTGTAGAAACTGGTGGAGATATCAGATACTCTATTGCAAGAAGATCTCTTTTATAACTTTCTTCAAGAATTCTTTTTGCTTCCTCATTTCCTTGACATTTCAGCACAAGGTTGTAATATTTCCGTGTCATATCATGTCTCCAAGGAATACTATCACTTACCTTTTCGGTTGTCAAACCTTTAAATCTATCCCAAACATCTGATTTCGCAAGTTTAGTCCATCTCTTTTGTACATACGTATCCGGTATACTTTGTACAGAATTTACATGCAGTACTCTCAGACAATGGTAACATAAAATACCATATTCGTCGAATTTCTTGCATGTACATGTTATGAACTTCATCTCACAATCATATATAACTTGATGCATAGGACCATTATCAATATCTGATGAGACATGATAAACCATTGTGCTATTCTCAATCATTAACACTGTCGATGTACTTGAAATGCATTTAATGAATTCTTCTTCAAAATTTCTGAAAACTTGCAAAGTGTAGACATTTGAAGCATGTTTTAACATACCCGTCATTGGTAATGTGGATTCAGGATTTGTTCTTGATGTCTGAAATTCATCATATTGCTCCTTTAATCTCCAATTTTTCATTGTGTCCTTGAAAATTCTGTAAAAATCAGTCAAGCTTGTTGTTTTTTTCACATTGAACCCTATGGCAGAATTTGTACTTTCACTTCTTTGAGATGATAGCATTCCAGCTGAGAAGAAGTCCTTATTTAATGCTGTACACCATTTTTCTTTTAATCCATAGAGTCTTGTAAACCAAGAATGGTTTTCCAAACCATATTGTGTTACCATAGTTTTCCAACAGATTTCAAACTCATTCTCATCTACACAACCTGATAAACACTTATTGAATGTTTCTTTGAATGCTCTATCTGACTTTAGCTCTGTAAATCTACTAATTGCATTCTGGTACAGATGCCACAGACAAAGACGATGTCTTGTTTGGGGGAATACCTGCATTGTGATGCTTAAGGTATCAGTAAGTCACATTACAGGTATTCTATACACTATATATAGGTATCAGTAATTAACAGTAAATGTACTATATAAGCATGAATAGCTTTTTGTATTGCATTTGGCATGATTATGACTACTATTAGAATGGAATTTAACTTAGTGGCACTAGAATGATGTTTCAGATCTTGCTAACTGAACTTATAAGTGTACCATAGCCTTGGGGTGTTGTTCATTTATATTACAGGTATTCCAAAATCTGTATACATGTATTAGTAATTAGCAGTAAAGGTACTATATAAGCACGAACAGATAATACATTTTTTATTGCAGTTGGAATGATTATGAGTATTATTAGAATGGAATTTAACTTAGTGGTACTAGAATCATGTTTCAGATCTTGCTGAGTGAACTTATAAGTGCACCATGGTCTAGGGTGTTGTTCATTTACATTATATGTATTCCATACACTATATATAGGTATCAGTAATTAACAGTAAATGTACTATATAAGCATGAACAGAGAATACCTTTTGTATTGCATTTGGCGTGATTATGACTAGTAGTAGAATCAAATTTAACTTATTGGCACTAGAATCACTTCAGATCATGCTAACTAAACTTATAAGTGTACCATGGCCTTGGGGTGTTGTTCATTTACATTATAGGTATTCCATACACTATATATAGGTATCAGTATTTAGCAGTAAATGTACTATATAAGCATGAACAGAGAATACCTTTTGTATTGCATTTGGCATGATTATGACTAGTAGTAGAATCAAATTTAACTTATTGGCACTAGAATCACTTCAGATCATGCTAACTAAACTTATAAGTGTACCATGGCCTTGGGGTGTTGTTCATTTACATTATAGGTATTCCATACACTATATATAGGTATCAGTATTTAGCAGTAAAGGTACTATAAAAGCATGAACAGAGAATACCTTTAGTATTGCATTTGCAATAGCTTGATCTTGGTCTGTGAAAATAGTTACAGGACATTTCCATGCCATTGACTTCTTGAATACCTCAAAAAGCCACTCAAATGTTTCTGTTTTTTCATCGGCCAAAAATGCACAACCAAACATGACATTCTTTCGATGGTTGTTAATACCAACAAATGGCGAACAAATGAGGTTATATTTGTTAGTTCTGTAGGTTGTATCAAATACCACGACATCCCCATATATCTGATAATCTTCTTTCATCATGGAGTCCCTCCAAAAAATATTACTCAGTCTCCCTTCGTCATCAAGCTGAACTCTATAGAAAAAGTCTTCTTCGTTTGCTTGTTCTTCTTGTATCATGTCAATCAAATTTTGTGCGTCCCCAGATTCTATCGCTTTCATCTTTATTCGGTTAACAAAGTTCATATGATCCATCTTCGTATGCCCAAGTACTTCCTCACCACCAGCATTGTTTACCATGTATCTATAAGAATTTGTTGCTGATAATCCTGAAGTCACCATGTCCTCGATTGCCTTGCCTTTTGCCTCATCTATTTTTCTTTCTGAACGATGAAGATGATTGAGGTCTGATCTTGTTAATGGATGATTATGTGATACTATATGGTCTACAACTGTGAACGAGCCTTCATCATTCATTTTCACCCTCATCAGAGCATTACAGTTTGTTCTTGTGATTGGAAATTTTTTTCTGTTTTTCGTTGAATCAGTTATCTGCTTCTTTAGGCCTTGACAAGAGCATACAAACTTCTTTCCTACCTCTATATGTATATCATCTGAAGAGTATCTTGTAGTTGATTTACGAACAGAAAATCCCAATGCACGAGCATGCTTTCGATAAAGTTCATACATCTCATCAATTGTCTGTCTTGTTAGTCCAATTAAAGAGCCATTTATATCATCTACAGAAAGAATATTATATATCTTTTTAGAACATATATGTAATACTTATAGAACAAATACGTATTAACTGCAAAGTATTTTGAAAAGTACTATAACAACTCAAAACTCAAGTTGTGAATTAAAAATCAACAATAAAAAAATTAATATGTTAAAGGATTTTCATAACAATATATAGCATAATCTGCTAAAATTAGAGAGTATTACCTTCAATATTTGTATTTGTTGTTAATCCAAGTACATCAATTTCCTCAGGCATGACATCTGGAACAGAAGTATTGTAATACCATTAGAGCTGTTTTATAATACCTACAGAATAAATATATAATACCACAATTCTTATTTCATATACTCAAACCTTTAACTTTGTAATACTTTTAGAACATATAAGTAGTAGATGTAAAGTATTTTTAGAATAAATAAATGTATTATATATATATGGAGTTCAAGTAGGTAAAAATGTAATACCTGTGGATATATATGTAATATCATTAGTTTATACATGAGATACCTGTAGAGAAATTTTATAATACCTACTGAACAAATTTTTAATACCTGCATTTTGAGTACATTGTATATATCAATGTATATCTATTTTTGTATACCTAGTTCTGAAAATGTTGTGTAAGCTTAAAAACATTACTGTTCAACTAGTAATTTCAATACATATAACTAACAATTTGAATAGCTATAAATATATTACTAATTTGTCAGACATAATTTGAATACCACCATTTCCAATTGTAATTGTGTAATATTGCGGAGTCTATTATATATATAATACCATTAGTTCATATCATTGAAGCATAAGAGTCTATAATACCATATTGGTAACTATGTAATACATATAGAATATATTACTAATACCTGAATCATATTTTTTTTAATAACAGTGACCAATGTAGTTAATACAATTGAAATAATAAAATCAGAATCAAACATCCACTGGAAAATCAACAAACACAGTGAATT
This sequence comes from Scutellaria galericulata, assembly GCA_946896805.1. Taxonomy (NCBI): domain Eukaryota; kingdom Viridiplantae; phylum Streptophyta; class Magnoliopsida; order Lamiales; family Lamiaceae; genus Scutellaria; species Scutellaria galericulata. The sequence continues at coordinate 14,358,176 of OX335789.1, forward strand.
GAATAATATTATCGTTAATTACCTTCATTTACTATCTGAATAACTTGGTTAAGAAAAACAGATGTTGCAGAATTTTCTTCATCTTCTTCAGTTGACAATACAACAATTGTATTTGAATGTTCATTACTCAAATCTTCCAACATTGTTTGATATGGTGTTTGCATTGCAAGACAAAAGTAACTGATGAGTTGTGAGGGGAATTGGGGCTTCGCCGGCGATGGTGGTGGAGGGTTTGAGGGCTTCGACGGCGACGGCGGTGGTGAAATGGCCAGAGGGCTGCGATGTGCGCTGAGGTGAAGCCCCAAGATTACGCTGAGGAAAGATTTTGAGAGAAAGAAGGAATTAAAAAAAAAAAAAAAGCATATATATACTGACCCGTTTACAGACCGGGTCGGGTCGGGTCGGATCGGGTCGGGGGCACGGATCCTAGGATCCGTGCCCCAGGGGTACAGGAGTCCTCCCCCGATATTTTCATTGTTTTTATAATATTCTTTGTCTATAGTAGTCAAGCAAAAAAAATATCCCTATATATTTTTGATATTTTCATTTTTTCCATTTATAATAGGTAAGATCTAATTTAGAGAGATTTTGTTTAAAAATTTTAATTTTGTTTAAGAATTGAATAAAATAATAATTAAGAAATAGAAGTAATTAAAAAATATTAGTATTAATCTCATTTAATATTTAAATATAATATTCTTTGTCTCTAGTAGTGAATGTGAAAATATTCCTAAATATCTTCAATATATCTTAAATATTTTCATTTTTTTAATAATATTCTTTGTCTGCAGTAGTCAAGCAAAAAAACCATATATATACTCGATATATTCTCGATATTTTCATTTTTTTTCATTTATAGTAGGTAAGATCTAATTTAGAGAGATTTTGTTAAATTAAGATGTCAGAAATTTAATAAGTTACTTAAAATGTGCTTAATTTTTATAGAAACACCTCGTAAACTTGTAAAAACTTATTTTTAGCATAGGAGATATTCTTGATATTTTGTATTACGTATTCTATTTTAAGGTTCCTTAAGTTTTTTTTCGTGTCACACTTTTTTTAACTTGTAGAATTTTAAATTTAGCATGTCATTGCATACTGCAAAGCTAATTTCAAACTCCTTCATAAGACGAATAATTGAATATGAACTTTGACTATATATATAACAAGAAATTATATTAATGTTTAGCATTTTCAAGAACTAGAATTAATGTGGAAATATAGACCAGGTTTGGAAGGACCAGAATTGAAAACATAAAACAAACTTTATATTTTACTGGAAAATTTGTATTCTCCCACAATTTCAATAACTTAAAAATAGACACATTGATAACTTTTGTCTTGACTGTTTTTTTTTTAAGTGGGAGTTATTTAGGCATATTTGAATCTTGTTTATATGTAACCAATTATTTCACCTATCAAGTCCTCAAGCTAGACTAGATGAATAACATTTATGTACTTTTCTTTTGTCTCCTTTTTTTTGATGGAGAGATAACAAATACTACATGAACTAATAAATTCTTGATCCAAATAATAAATTGTCTTTCAATTATTATCATAAAAACTAATTGAATAATTTAATGTCTCACCACCACAAAATATAGAACACGTGAGTTTTAACTATATTTAGATAATAATTGTTGGTTGCATGGTAAAAAACAATGGTTAAACATTGGAACATGCGGTTTTGTCCGCCCTACTTACATAAGTGATATATGTGTAACATGTGTTACAGTTCGAAAAAATAAAAAATAATAACCATTGATCATGGTTTATTAACAAAACCAAAAACAAAAATGAAGTCATATTAATATGAGATCCTAAAATGAACCGAGTGACACTCCTGTGCACAAGGTGTAACAATACTGTTATATTATATGAAGTGATACTGTTATATTAATATAACAGTATCACTTCATATAATATAACAGTATTACTTCATATAATATAACAGTATCGCTCATATAATATAACAGTATTACTTCATATTAACAGTATCACTCATATAATATAACAGTATTACTTCATATAATATAACAGTATTGTTGTGCACAGATTTGGATCTATGCACCTTGTGCACAAAAGTTTTTGCCAAATGAACCATAACGTATCCTCTTATTATATAAAATAAAAACCTCTATGACATGTGGCGTTATTAAAAGAGAAATTTTCCACTCAAACTCTAACAATTTTTTATTATTATTATTGTTATTAATAATAAATATTTAGATTTTTTATTTATTATTCTTTTGGTAAATGATTAATCATCTTACCAATTAGGAGTATGTAATTGAAATCCTTTGAATAATATCTTGAGAATATTTTTTTAAATCAAATACTATAATTTAAATTATTACATTCATTTTAAAAATATATGTATGCACATTTATATATAGAAAAAAAATTCTATGCCCGAGGGCAACTCGACCCCCGCGCGCACACACTATAGTTGGCGTACACTGCGCGCACACCTAATTTATTCTCCAGGTATCACCTGATTTACCTTCAATATCACACATTTACTCTTCAAGTATCACATATCTACCATTAATGTATTATGCAGAAACAATATTGTTTTCTTCTTTTTTCTCTTTTTTTCTTCTTCTTTCTCATTCTTCTTCATAGTCTCTTTTCTTATTGATTTGTTATTCATTTTATTTGTTTAGTACATTCTTCTTCTTATTATTATTGTCTATCTTTTTATTCTTATTCTTCTTCAAATTACCATGAAATCATTTATGAGGTTTTTTCCCCTCTTATTTATGAGTAATTTTAAAATATTAAAAATAATTTATTTCAAATAATATGAAATCATGATTTGTAGAAAATTTGACGAAAAATATGATGAAATCGTGATTTGCAAAAATTTTGAGGAAGAAGATGATGAAACATTTAAAATCTTAATATTTTCAATTAAGGTATTAGTTATATGCTCTTAAGGTATCAGTTGTTTACTTTTAAGGTACCACACATTTACTCTTAAGGTATTAGTACAGAAATAGTGCTGTTTTTTTTTTTTTTTTTTTGTCTTCTCTCCTTCTTCTTAATTTATTTTCTTATCAATTTGTTATTCTGTTTTTTTTTTTTTACATTCTTCTTCTTCTTCTTCTTCACTATTTTCTTATTTTTATTCTTCTTATTTACATATTTACTTTTAAGGTATTAGTGCTTATAGTATAAGACAACTCTTAAGGTATCAATTGTATTTGTATATTCTTAAGATATTAGTTGTATACTCTTAGGTATTACATATTATCTTTAAGGTATTAATGCTTATAGAATAAAATATTACATATGCACCTTTTAAGGTATTACATGCTTACCTTTAAGGTATAAATGCTTATAGTATAAGGCATTAGATATGTATTTTTAAGGTATTACATATGCACCTTTTAATGTATTAATATTTATAGTATAAGGTATTACATATGCACCCTTTAAAGTATTACATGTTTACTTTTAAGGTATTAATGTTTATAGTATAAGGTATTATATATTCACCTTTTAAGGTATTACATGTTTACCTTTAAGCTATTAATGCTTATAGTATAAGGTATTACATATGCACCTTTTAATGTATTAATATTTATAGTATAAGGTATTACATATGCACCTTTTAAAGTATTACATGTTTACTTTTAAGGTATTAATGTTTATAGTATAAGGTATTACATATGCACCTTTTAAGGTATTACATGTTTACCTTTAAGATATTAATGCTTATAGTATAAGATATTACATATGCACCTGGTATTACACGTTTACCTTTAAGGTATTAATACTTATAGTATAAGGTATTAGATATGCATCTTTAAGGTATTACATATTTACCTTTAAGATATTAATGTTTATAGCATAAGGTATTAGATATGCACGGTATTATATTTTTACCTTGAAAATATTACATATTTACATTTAAGGTATTAATGTTTATAGTATAAGGTATGACATATTTAGTCTTAATGTATTAGTTGTTCATTCACTGAAAAATATCATTTGTATACTCTCAGGTATCACCTGATTTATTTTTTAGGTATCACACATTTACTCTCCAGGTATCACATATCTACCCTTAAGGTATTATGTAGAAATAGTGTTTTCTTCTTCTTTTTCCTCTTTTTTTTTCCTTCTTTCTCATTCTTCTTTTTAATCTCTTTTCTTATTGATTTGTTATTCTTCTTATTTATTTAGTACATTCTTCTTCTTGTATATCTTCTTGTTTCTTATTCTTCTTCAAATTGTCATGAAATCATTTAAGGTATTACATAAATACCTTATAGGTTTTTGTATATGTTACTTTCATGTATTACATAAATACCTTATAGGTTTTTGTATATAGTCACTATCATGTATTACATAAATACCTTTTAAGTATTACACAAATATATTTTAAATATCACACACACATATTACTTTCAGGTATTACATAAATACTTTATAGGTTTTTGTATATGTTACTATCATGTATTACACAAATACCTTATAGGTTTTTATATATGTTACTATCATGTATTACATAAATACCTTTTAGGTATTACACAAAGTATCTTTTAAATATCACATATAGGTATTATATAAATACCTGATAGGTTTTTGTATATGTTATTCTTAGGTATTACACAAGTAACTTATTAGTATTATACATATTTCTTTCAGGTATTACATAAATACCTTATAGGTATTTGTATACTACTATAATTTACAGAGCTCTAATTACACAATAATCTCAAAAGCTAGATAACAACATATGATGCGTTGTTTGATGTATTGTGCAAGAGAGCACAAAGCAACTAGCTAATTAAAGTTAAAGAAAACAATAGGGTATCCCATTATACTCAGAAAAACAACTAATTCCTATGCAATTAAAAGTTATTAATCATCTATAGCCAAAAGAAACACATAAATGCAACATTAAATTTTGAGCAATCATTCACCATCTGAAATTCGAACAAGGTGAAGAATAAACCCAGTATCAATGTCGTAATCTACAAGAGAGCGAGCATCATCGTCAAGGAGTTTGCCGGCATAGTAGAACCTCTGTTTATTGAAACTTCAAAAATTAAAATTCTAACAGTCATTTCATCGAACACTTTGCATTCATTACTGCAAAACCCAAATACCACCCCAAATACATAATCAAGACAGCAAATCAACACAAACATCCACAACACAGATTAATCCACATCACATGATACAAATATAAACCCCGGAAACAATAAGAAAAATGTTATTGTGGAGAATATTTTATAGATTGAGGAGTTGTGAGGAGAATTGGGGAAATAATTGTCAAATTTCTTGAATCGGCGGCGACGGCAGTGATGCGGTGGCGGAGTATCTGAGGGCTTCCGGCGGCGACAGTTGAGGAGGTTGTGATGAGGGGAAAGATTTGGTGTGATGAGGGGAAGGATTTGCAGGGGAAGGAACGCGATTTGCCTTAGAGAAAGAAAGGGAAAAAAAATTTAAAATTTATATATACCTACCCATATACAGACCGGGTCGGGCGGGGCGGAGGCACGGATCCCAGGGGTACAAGAGTGCTGCTCTTATATATATTTCAAATCTACACACATTCATTAGAGGTCCATAACAAACCGCATTTAATTTCCCCCTTCTCCACCATCCTATGATGCCAACTCTGTTCTTGGGAAGATTATTCCGCTTTTGTGTCAAAACACCTTCAAGATCATAAAAAGCAGCAGCAATAGTGAAACAAAACCCATCATCTATTATTAATGCTATTAATAATAATATTTAGATTTTCTTAATTATTATTCTTTCCATAAACATCCTACTGATTAAGATCATTTCATTAATATATTGAGGATTTTTGTATCAAAAAAAATTATTTAGATTATTACATTTACTTATAGTGTACACATGACAAGTCCTTAAAATTTTCTCGCATTTAATTTTATTCTTTGCTCTTTTTAACATACAAAATTAAAAAATATTTTTAGAATATTGAAAATGATTTGATAAATTAATACAACAGAAAAATAATTTTAAACTATAAACCAACAGTAAAATCAGACAGAATTATTTCATAAAATCTTACAATAACTTTTATAAACTAGAAACCAACAATAAATTCTACAAATTATTTAACAACAACAAGCTCAAAATTAAATCTAAAAAATAAAGAAATATGTAAAACTAAGTAGTAGTAGTAATAACAATAATAATAATATACAATATGCTCTTAACTATACAAAATTATACATATATGTACGTATGTATGTATGTATATCAAGACAATATTTCCTTTTTAATCACCTATAGTAGGAAACAAAATAACCTATGTCTTAAAAATATTCATCTTTCGTAGCTAAATTTGGACATTTTTACTCTTCTGTTTTGTCCTATAAAAATTTTCATTGTCCCACACCATCATGTATCAACAAAGTTGGTATGTTCCATTTTTATCAGTTTGTACCATCCAAATTTAGGTAGTATTAGTCCATCTTGTCCCAATAAAATCATATTGTTCCATTTATAAATATGTGTGATCCAAATTTAGGTTGCATCACTCTATCACATATTAAGAGTATAATTGCCCAAAATGTCTAAAAATGAAAAAAAAAAATTATAAGAGTTAGCTAAGAATTCTGGTTTTCACTAAATAAAAATGAAGTAAATTAGATTTTTGCAGAGAGAGAGAGAGAGAGTGCAGTTGGGACACAAGTAACTAACTTGACTTGGATATTAATTTGATGAAAAAGAATTGGTGTTAATTATGTTTGGCTTTATAAAGGCATAGTTATTAGAATGTGGGCACAACTATTATGGAAATGGGAAGCAAATATTGGTGGAGTTGAAATTATAAATAAATATATATATGTGTGTGTGTGTGTGTGTGTAAAGGTGAGTGAAATGGCGATTGTGAGGAATGTAAAGTCGCGTTTCCCCACTATAAGTTGCTGTGGGAATCGCAGGCAATAAAGTCGCTAATTAAGGCCCTACTTTATTGTTAGCTAACCACAAAGCTTGCAATAATCCACTTTCTGTGGGGGATATTGCCTTGTGCTCTTTCTATACTTGGAATTCCATTTCATAATGCGTATCAAAGGTCAATTCAATGATTTCTTAAATAGTTAGTTTACTCTGAAATAATAAATATTCTATAGATAAATAAGTTGAACAAAACAACAAACTAGCTAACTTCATGATTTTTTTTCTTTTCAAGAAATCAATTAGTCCATGAATTCTTCTTCTTGTCTTCTAATAAAGTATATATGTTCAAGCTAGTAAAAATAAAGAATTGCATGCGAAGAAGGTTCGGATTGTTATCTCTAAAAACATTATAAAAAATTTGATAAATAAAGAATTGGCTTTAGCATCATGAGGAAATCAAAATGTTTGTAAAATTACAAAATAACACTTAATGAAAACTTGCAGAGACCGCGATAATGCTAATAAAATGATTAATTAATAAAAAGCCCATAAAGGCCAAGGCAAACAAATCTAATTAATTAATAATTTCCCTATGACAACACTTGATTAAATTAATGATTAAGCTACTTATTATAGAAAAGAGAATGTTACAATTATTAACTAGATCACTGTTTTTCATAATTGGACTAATAATTAGAAATTTTGAATTGTCTGACAATCAATAGGCACTTTAATTTTTTGCACCATATATTAAAAATTAACTATACAGTTATTATTTTATTATATGAAATATATTATTTACTCTTCTTTTTTTCCTGTACTAAACATATGTAGTCCAGGCAAGATCTCATTTTATTTGGTTTAAAATGAACCATCATACACATGTATATATATTTGATTACGTAAAGCATAGTTTAAATATAATGCCCTAAATAAGAATAGATAATAGCAAATTATTGATTGATGATCACATTAGGGAATTGACAATTTCAATTGCATATATTTTGCCAAATTGATTTGAAATTCTAGAGTTTTTGGGTTAACCAAGAAATATGGTCCACAAATTGAATTGAATTGAATTGCCCTACGGCTCCACAATATGGTCCGATTTTAAAGTATTGATCCCAAGAAATAGTGACCACATTATATATATTATAAGATCTATATTGATAGAGTTAGCTAGAATTAATTCAAACTGCATCAACTATTTTTAATTGAGTTGATCTCTTGTGAAACTATCTCACATACAACAGAATTCAAGTATGTCTTTTATAAGTATAAGTATGTGTTTTATAAGTACGTTTTTTATAGTATAAATATGAGTTATTCAAGTATGCCTTTTACAGTTATAAATACGTTATTTTGTGCTATAAGTGCAACCGTCGCACAGTGCGATGGTTGCCTATGAGTTTTTGCCTTTTTAATTTAATCATGATTAACCTTTTGATTTATGCATCTATATACATGAGATTAATATATATATATATATATATATATATATATATATATATATATATATTCACCATGTCGTCTTCTTTTTTTATAAATAATTTCATACACTAAATAAGAAAATTGTAGTTCAATTCATCTAATAAACTTTCAATGATTTTTGTTGCTTAGTTGTTGGAACCACAACCACATTGGATGGCTGGTTTTGCGATGTTAGAATTTTAATATCATCATTTTAAAACAAACAAATAAATAAAACATGTCGCTCCTAATTAATATAGAAAAAAATTCCTAAAAGTCCAATGTTTGTAAAAAGTTGTAATTAAATTGTAATCGTATATGAATTACTAAAATTAAGAACTTTGTAATTAAATTGTAAAATGTTCGAACTTTAAATATGAAATTAAAAAAAAAAAGTCAAAAAAAAGAAGAAGAAGAGAGTGATTGTTTGTTTATATTTTAATTTTTATTGTTTTGAATAATTAACACTTAAATACTGAATCTAGAACTCACCTGAATAAAACTAAACTAAATTAGCTTTACATGAATGATTTTCATTTAAAATTACAGAAGTTATGATTAGCATATAGGATACAAGATATTATAAGTCACATAATATAATTAGGAATAAATAAAAGAAGGAAAAAGTAATTAAAATGACCAAAAAGTCTCGAGCTTCACAGTTATATCCCTCCACCACCAAATGTCGGATAGTGTGAGACACCAGATGTTAATAAAAAGTCTTTTTTTTTTCCAAAAAAAAAAAAAAAAAAACCTAATACAATATTGTTTCATAGAATTATATTTATGAAATAAAATTCTATTTCTAAAATTCAATCTATATTTTATGAATTATAGATTGTGAATTTTTCTATCTTGTTAAATTAAATCAATGACATGATTTAACAAGAATCCTACTTTTTCTTTTTTATAAAATGAAGGTCTCTTTAAGTTAATGCTTAAAAAGTTTATTAAGAAAGCGATCTTGATAAAGATGGCACACGAACTCAACATTTAGTTAAATATTTAATTAAAACTATCATTACATAGAAAAAGCCAGAAAAATAATTGTGAAGGAAAAGGTAAAGAAACAAGGCCAGGAATCCAGTAAAAGAAGTAGGTAAAGTTTGAAATTGGGTTCTCAATAATTATTTTATTTGATTATTATATATTTTACTGCCACATGTATTTGTTTTTGGATCCAATATTTTAGTTTTGTGGTTTAGTATAGCCTTAGCTATGGTTTTAAGAATTTTTATTTAAAAAAAAAAGACTAAGAAATGTCTCTTATTAATGTGGCCTTTCAAAACATCTCTTGTGCCCCTTCCCACCCAAGTACAAACTATATAGTTTTATGATGTGATAGTTATGTTTAATATTTAAACACTTTATGAATCCCTAAATTTTAAAGATATAATTTTAAAAGAAATACTTTTTTTTATGAGATAGTCTTACAAATATTGATTTGTACCGAAAATTCAAATGTAAATAACCTATTTTAACTTAATAATAAACTATAATGAATTGAGTCTGACTTTATTTCACAAAATGTGATATATTCTTGAAATGATATTACCCAAACTTTTTATTTACAATAACAATAAGAGTAATTTTTATTTTTTTTTGGATTGGTGCTAATGATGTGCACGATCCTGTATTTTAATACCCTCTACATATGTATCATGTATGTAAAAAAAGTTATGCTGATTTAATACAAATACTATGCTGATGATTTGAAAATATAAGATATATAAAACATTAATTGAAATATAAATTAAAAATGTAATGGTGTAAATTAAGTGAAGTGAAATTAAGTATAGTTTATTAAGATGGTGCAGAAAACCAGGTGAGGGATATGCAAAATTGGAGACCAATTAAGAAAAAGATATAAAGGCATTGATTTCTTGCCTTTTCTTTTCTAATAAACCACCCAAAGCAGTGGTTTCCAATAAAAAGTAATCATTTCTGCCTTTATTTGAACAAAAACGTTTTTTCAATTTTTAAATAATTGTCACACTTAGATATTTTATTAACTTTATTTTTCTTAAACTCTTTTGCTTGGAATGATTTGATTTTGAATTTCACTTTCCTTAAATTCTGGTTTCATGTTGCCAAGTTACTTTTTAGGTTAAATTTACAGTTTATATCATTAATTAATGTATGTGACTTAGACTATAGTAACATTATATGCAATATGCATAGGAAAATAAATGTGAGATTAAATAAAGTAGGATAAAAGATTCAGACTCCCCCATTGATAATATTGTCTTCTCGTTCTATCTAAATCTTATTATAATTTGATACTTGATCTTATTTTTTAAGGAAATTAGTACTAACTATCATGATCTTTCATGTTGTTAATTAAATGATTTCTCATTCCATATTCAATATATTTGGTTAATAGATTAATTTACACTACTTCATACCACAAGTAGCATTTACAATATAATAAAATACAAAAAAAATTGTTTTCTAAATAAAGCATATTCCTCCCTTTCCTTTATATATACTAGAGACAAACCAACCCAAAAAACAAACAAACAAATCATTGAGAAAAAATGGAAGAAAATCTCCACACTTGTTACTCATCATCATCATCACAAGAAGAAGATTATATCAACATGGAAGTTGATCATCCATCTTTCAATAGCAGCATCTTTTCCCAATCGACCAACAAAGAGTTCGAATTCCAGAGCTTTTCAAGCTCGTCCGACAGAGAAAATCAAACCACGACTTCTCCAGCGGACGAGCTTTTCTACATGGGTAAACTCCTCCCCCTCCACCTCCCTCCTCGCCTCGAAATGGTCCACAAAATCCTCCAAAAACCTGACTCCCAATACGAGCTAGACGACGAGCCCTTCACCACCCCCCTCTTCACCCCCTCATCCAACACCCCTTTCGAGTCCTGCAACATCTCGCCCTCCGAGTCCTGCCACGTCAGCAGAGAACTCGACCCCAACGAGTACCTATCCGAATACTTTTCGGGCTTCCAAGAAAAGCAAACATGGACACTCAAAAATTTGAAGATCATCAAACAATCGTCAAGCAAGAAATGGACTTCTTATCTCAAGTCTTTTTTCACTAAGTCCTCTGGCTGCTCTAATGAACACTCTTCTGCTGCTGCTGATCAAAGACATGTCAATAGCCATTGCAAGACAGCCAAGATTAACTATGCACCATTTGGGCAAATAAAGTACAAAAATGACCTCAAGTTGGTTGAGGATCATAGAGGGTCAGGGGGGAATAGGAGGTCATTTTCCGGGGCGTTTAAAAGGCTATCGAAGCCTAAAACAACCTCTTCTTCTTCGACAAATTCAAACCCTGTGAATTTGAATCGGAACGTTTTCAAGAGAAGTATTAGCTCGAACTCAGAGATGGATAGCCCGATTCAGGCAGCCATTGCTCATTGTAAAAGGTCTCAAAGAGTTGTTCTTACTTTGTCTTAATGAATTCATATCAAATTTTAATTCTATGCTCATATTTAGTACCTTGCTTAAATATTTTTTCTTTGCTTTGTACTAATTCAACTTCTGTTTAATTCTAGCTCACATGATCAAATTTGGGACATTGAATTAAAGATATATCAATTGTTTCTAACGTAATTAAGTCGGTGAATTACATTTCTAGTAGTTCAAATATTTTTTTTTTTTTTACCTCAAATATAAACAAAATGATAATTTTACTCTTATGTATATAAGATATAAATTGCATCTCTCATCACATCAGTCAACAATTATGCACTATACACATGTGTGTGCAAATATTCTTTTAGATTTTTCACTCAAATTATAGTAAAAAAATAAAAAAAAACTATATGTTATGATAGAAAAATTATTTTATTTGATTTGATGGTATAAAAGGCTATTTATACCTTAAATTAAATTTCTGACACTAACATGATGTAAACTTTGAGCTTCAAAAATGGTGGTTGGTCTTGTTTTTGGGCTTCTTCTAGAAAGTTCGTGTTGTTATAAGTCAAAAACTAATTCATATCTAATCGATGTTAGACTTTGATCCATGAATTAAGTTGCTTTATATTTTTGTTACTTAGAATTTTATTTCCTAAAGTCCTATTTAGGTTATCTATAATGTCTCTTAGCTACCTAAATTTTTGGATTATATATGTTGATGATTAGGACTTAACACATCTAAATGTCTAATCCCACTTCTTTTAGCTGTCTCCTTTTAACTTATTTTTTCATTATAAAAGTTCCAACTTTGATAATATTGTCTTGGCTTGACACAAACATAATTTTATTATTAATTTATTCATTTTTAATAGATATAAATTAAGTGAAATTCTAGTGAGAGGGTCTTGATCACAAATATTTCATGAGATGGGTCAATTACTAATTAATAATCCACAAAATGGAAGTAGTATGGGATGAACTATGTTGGTCCCAAGTGGTCAGAGGTTCAGAGGGGTGAATGAACCTTTATCGATTTTTAAAAGTTTTAAGGAATATAGTGAACATGTTTCTGATTCAAGAGTGAATGCAGTAACCTGTCTCAGATCAGTAACCTGGCAGTATGCTGTATTAAGTTCCTGATCCAGTCTCAGATCAGTAACCTGGCAGTATGTTGTATTAAGTTCCTGATCCAGTTTCACAGTATGCACAACGGAAAATACTCGATAGAATTTCTGTTTTGGAAAACGTTTTCTTTCATAAGAATGTTGTTTGATAAATGGTTTTAGCAGAGTGCTTGTGATGTATGCAACAAGATAGATATGCAATAAATAAAACGAAGTAATAAACACATATGGCTTGTAGTGGTTCAAAGGTGGTGCAATCCTTCTACATCCACTCTACTCATTCTCAGAGGAAGAACTTTGTTAAGTCAGTTTGATTTACAAGTCTCAACTTTACAAACCTCTTCCTAACAAGTTATACCTACTAGAATCCCAGATTTCTAGGCCACAACCCACACAGGGTACACAATCACACACAGGGCAAATAGCCTATACAAGACTATACACTTAGCAAGGATCTCAATCCTATCAACTAAGTTACACCAAAATAAAACAACCTAACACACACAACACAATGATTAAAAGATACTTGTTTCTTCAACTGATGTGGTGAAGACAGTCTTTAAACTTAAGAGTTCAAACACTTGAAAGATAGATTGCTTCGAAAGTTGAGTGGCTTGAACAAAGGAAAGCTTAGAATAAGCTTTGGAATATTTCTAATTTTCCACTTGGTTATGTTCAATAATTTTCTCAGTCACTCCCACCTTTTATTTATAGAGGTAGGAAAAGTATCCGTTGAAAAGAGATACTTCTTCATTTTGAATTTGAGCTTTGATCTCCAAAGATCTTCTCTGCGGTTACATTAAATGCATTTGAGCCGCTCCTGACCTGAGTATTTAATGCGCCTGACATCTTTGACCTTCATACAACGGGTAGCTAGCTACTCTAGTTGTCAGATAGCTTTGCTCTTCCTCGAGTTGCATGGTCTTCCCCGTGCTGCATGGATGAGAGTAGCACTTATCTTCCTGCAAGAGATCCGTTGGCTACTTCCTACTATCTCTATAGACTGCTTTAGCTCTTCCTTGTTTGCTGCTCAGGATGTTGTTCCATGCTACTTCCTGTTTCTAGCATCCTGTTTGCTGCTTCCTTCAGCTTTCTGCTACAGCAGCTTGCTGGTTCCTCCATGCTGCTTCATGCTTCCAACATGCTGCTTGTTGTTTGCTGCTCTCAGTTTCCTGCTTGCAGCTTCCTTCAACTTGTTGCTCTTAGAAAATATCTTCCTATATATTCTAAGGTTGGTTTTCTAGTTTTCCTTATAACTTGGAAAATCATTACATGATCTCTTACAAATGAAGAACTAAAGATCACGTATAGTATGGAAACTAGATACTGATACCTTAAGCAAACTGTTTTTGTCTCATAAAGATAACTATTGAAATATCCCAACAAACTATAGAGTCCACTCTGAACATTACTCAATGAGAAATAATTTCTCCCTTTTGTTTCCACGAAACTAAGAAAAAGAATTGTATTTGTCTCTAATCATAGAAAATGGAGTGATCAAGGAAAAAAAAAGATAAAAAAAAGTGAGCAATTGATGGAATCTGGTGTTTGATGATGGGATGAGATGATGAGGATGTGTTTAGACAAAGGTTATAGAACTGGAAATGAGATATAACTATTTATTTCAGTGGCTTTATGCCTCATTTAATTTGATAACTAGTAGCATGTTATAACTTAAATTAAATGGTGAACATCGAAAGTTTGTATCAAATAGTTGAAATCTCAATATAGACAGATAACCCAAGTTTGCCACATAAGGCCTCTTAATATAAATATTGAATGTTACGCCAAATTATGTCCATTGAAATATTTCATCAAAATAAGGGTGGCAATTTTCACACGGAATCATTCCCATTGAATACCAATGTTAATAGGACAGAGATTCTCCAATCAAATCGAGAAATAAGGCGGAGATGGTAAATCCCTATTTAGAAATTACGAGATCGATATGGGATGGTAAATCCCCAAAACCGACTCCATTTATATGAAACGGTGATTCCCCATTTAATATTATTTATTAATATATATATATATATATATATATATATATATAATTTTGTAAATATATCAAAAAAATCCAAAATTTTCCTTAACTCTAAGTCCTCCCTCCTCATAGCTCATTTCCAATTAATTAATAATTTAATATCTGAAATTGTAAATTGAAATTGAAACTTTGATAAAACAGAAGAGACTGGATTTTTGATTTCATGATATTTGATGTTGGATTGAATTGATATTGTTTATGAGTTGTTTTAATTGTTTTGATATTTATTTATTAAAAAAAATTAACTTGTAGAAAATCAAATTTGGGAAACCGAATTCCCCACGAAAAATCCGTTTCTGAAACGGTGAATCCCCATCTCATACCAAATTCTCAAAATGAGAATGATATTTGATATGAAGATAATATTATCAATACCATTCTTGAACCCATCCATTACCACCCCTTCATCATCAAATTAAGCATTTAAAAAGAAGATATTTACAAATTTCCAACATAACGGTCACGTTTTTTTAGGGATATATAAAATATTTTTTTATTGTTGGTCACTAACCAAAATTTGTGAAATCAGTTGAACCTTAAAAATGTTCCGTAAAAACTTCCAAACTCATCTAAAGTTTGTTGCATTTTACTGTTCGAATTATTAATATTGTTTTAGCATTTTTCCAACCTTAACCTCGATTGGGTCCCGATTTTTCGAACCGGATAAATATCCGAAGATGTATGAACTCATGCTTGTGCTACTAATAGCAGAAATATTTTAGGAATTGAAGTTCAGTAAGAATTATTTATTACTTTATTGAGATGAGAATTTCTTGCTTACAAAACAACACTTTTTTAAGTTATAATAAATTATGTAATATTTTTTAAATTAGCCAACAATTATGAGGTTCAACGAAATTGCACTACATAGATCAATCCAGTAGAGCTACACAGACTTCACAGAAAGCTAGTTAAGTAGAATAAAAATATAAACTTTGTTAAATACTATCATATATATTCAATAAAAATATATGAGACATTAGTGCATGATACCAACGTGTCTACAATCCAAATAATAATAATAATAAAAAAGACGATTAATGAAGTTGAAAAATAGAAGGTTCCAATTGGCAATTTTTTTTAGCGACTAAAAAGAAAACATAATACTTTCCTAAAAGAAGAGATAATACACAAATTTTTTAAAAAGTTGAAAAAGTCACAAATAAAAGTTTGGTGCTTTGGTCCACTTGGAGTGATGAGTTTATTATTATAGTTTATATCATATTAACTATTATTTTACATACGAGTACACACATTCATGTGTAAAATTAAAGTTAGAAATGCATTCGTTACAATCTGCAAAGTTTAGGTAACAATACATAGAAAAGTTTCAAGTCACAAAAAAAAGCCAAAATATACTTAAACAATAAATATATAAGTCATTTAAATGGAAAATCTTAGAGGTAAATGAATAATGATAATTGATCAAGTTCAAATTACTCTAATTTTGTAGTATGTATTAACCTTTTAATTTTAAATGAGTTCAAATTAGTTTAAATGAATTGTGTTACATATTGAAATATATGTATTTCGAGATTTGATGAAATTATCAACCATATCAAGAGATTTGTGGTAGATACTAATGTTATTCATTATTGAGGTAACTATTATTTTCCATCATGTTACTTATAATCATTGCATAATATTTTATCACTTACAAATCTACATTATTCCAATTTACAAGTATCTTCATCCCACATATTTAACGGTGAAATGAATCAGCCCATAATCTATAAAATAAAAATTAATAATTTTAAAAATATCCTTTAACAATCTCTTCAACTCATTAAATAACTAAGCAAGTGTTGAGTAACTAAAACAAGAAATAGAAACTAGATTTAACCCTAGATACCAAATATTTTTTAGTTTCTTTTGAATAACATTTGCCGGATAAAATTATCAAGTGAGCATCAAACATCTTCAATAAAACAATAGTCCGAACTTTAAGCAAATTTATAACTTATTTTCCAACTAGATTTTTATTTTTTATTTTTATCTTGGAAACACAATTAATTTAAAAAATATTAATAATACTTGAAGCCAAAAATAATACTAGAGGATATTCATGTCTACGAACATGTACAGTTCTACAGCTGGATCTTCAATGCTTTTTGCACTTTCCCATCTTTTTTATTTCTTTTACTTCGAAACTCCGATGACCGCTGTCTTGACACTTTTTGACGCTGTAAGAGGCGAAGAAACCCTTCAAAACGTCATCGTTTCTGTCGCCTGAGTTGCTCCCAAGAAGCGGAATCCCCCCTTCTTTCTGAGTCAAACCAATTCATCCGCCTTCTTTGACTCAGTCAATTCGTCGAACAGTTGGAAGCATACAAGTAAAAGGGCAGCAATTTGAGTTTATCTTTTTCCTGCTAAATCTTGGATCTTTACCTGATCTAGTTACACCCTCTGTTTCATGGAAAAAAGGGGAGTTGGGGTTTCGAGAAATGAGTTGCTATGCTCCGGTTTAGGGTTTTGATTTCTGGGTTGGGGGAAATTATAGCTGTATAAGGGTTTTATTGGAGGTAGTTAGTGATTAAGCAAGTAGTCAAGATGATGATATCTAGGGGTTTGTTCGGGTGGTCGCCGCCGCACATACAGCCGTTGACGCCGGTGTCTGAAGTGTCGGAGCCGCCGGAGTCGCCTTCGCCGTACACGGACATGGGCACCGGAGAAGCTGAGCCGGTGGAGGTGGAGGAGGAGATCGACGCTGAGAATGAGGAGATGGAGCCTCCGCCGGCGGCGGTACCCTTCTCCAGGCTGTTTGCTTGTGCCGACCGCCTCGACTGGGCTCTCATGTTCGTCGGATCCCTCGCCGCCGCCGCCCACGGCACTGCTCTTGTTGTGTACTTGCATTACTTCGCTAAGATTATACAGCTACTCCGTTACAGTGGTCCTGATGATCGTGATTTACTATTCGACAAGTTCACTGAGGTACTTCTGGATGAACATTGGTTATGTTTCTTTCCTAAAACCCTAGTGTTGTATCTAAGTCTATTTTAGTCTAAATATATGTTGTGGAGGTGAGAGCTTATGGTTCACTGAGTAAGCCAGAATGTTGGGTTTTGTCTTCTGTGTGTTGCATAATAGACATTATCTCCACTAGATTTTTGAGTATCGTTGGTGGGTAGAATTATTTATCCTACTGTTCTTGATGCTTAGCTCTGCACCTATCTATACCGCTAAATGCTTTAATGATCCGAGTAAAGACGTTCAAAAATTTATCTGATTTGGATAATTGAATTACATGTGTGTTGTTCTATTACTAAAAATAGTGTTATCTGATGATTTTGACTACAAGAGTGCTGGAATTATGAAATAGTGTATTTTCATAATATGATTGCGGCCCGGCTTAGGGAATAAATCAAGTGGTGGAGATGATGTTGTAATATTTTGGGTCAAAATTTAATGCCTTTCAGCTCTTCGGTCGAGTGGGCAAATTCAAGCTAATTTGAGGCTCTGTGCATTTTTAATCCATTCCAGTGACACTCAAGGTTGGTATTTGAGGGAAAATGTCTAGTAATTTTCGTAGGGCAGGATATATCGATCATCATAGCTCTGTAACGTACAGAGACTTCATGGAGTAAATGGTTTCATCTGAAACTAGTGCATGATGATATTTTTTAGATGGATTGTGATTTTCCAATTATGTTTTCTGATGCTCTTATGTCTTTCTAAGGGTCTTTCTATGTCCAAAATTGATGTGAACTCCTATCATTTGTCACTTAGTATTAGCTTTGATATGTGCTTCTGTGTGTTTGGCCTGCTTGTTTGTTTGTTCCTCAAGTGTCTTGTACTACGCATTAAAGTTGGCTTGTAAAAGATTGTAGTGCTACTAGAGTATCAAAGTCATAACTTGAAAAGATCTGCATTAATGAAAAAAATAACTTGACCATAAACAACAATTTATAATTGTCTTGTGACTTGTGATATCACTTATCAGATGAAGATTACTTATAAATTGGTATGCCTCATTTTTCAGTCTGACTTTCAAAAATTCAAAGAAATATTGGTCCAAGGACCAAGGTAAGGGAAATATTAGGAAGATTGGTATCCTGTTATCAATGGTAGTTTTCAGTAATAAACCCCTTCCAACTTGTTGTGTGTAAGGATGCGTGTGGCTTCACGGCTATACATTGATTCTAGAAGAATATGTTTGTTTCTCATCTGAGATTCTAGAGTAATAATAATTGTAAGTTTAGATTTGTTGGAGTAATAATCTTTCATTTTATTTATATGGTTGATGATCATACAGGGCCTCTTTACCATTATGTATAAATGTACTATTCTATTTGCATTGTAATTTAAGATGGAGGGGTTTAGTTTCATTATACTTTCTTTTGCTCTCCAGCAGTTCATCCAACTTGGATAGTGAATTCTTGGTGACTTTATGCTTATGGTTGTAGTTTCTGATGTCTGAGAAGAACTGTTCTATATCTAGACTGACTATAAGAGATTTACTCATGTCCTTGTAGTTTTATACTTTCTTTAGAGTTGATTTTCTTTTCGGTTTCATTAGTCAGCCCTTCCCCTCTTTTATTAGAGATTTTAGCCAAAATAAAAGTGAAAATGCAGGTAAGATAGCAGGTATATCATAATAGCGCTACCTCCACCTAGTGTTTTGTGGAAATTAAATAATGGTGTTGTTGTATGGTTATTAAAGTAGGCATGTATATAGAAAGAGGGAGAATGGAGGAGTATTAGGTGAACTTAATATATAAATTTCTTGAGCATTATCATTCCAATAAGAAGTGGCTAAGACACAGACCACTAAATTAAGATTTATTTTTGCTTTCATATTTAGGCTGAAATAAGGCAACTAGAATTGAGTCAAAGTTCTCTTATTCTTGGAAAAAATTAATCATGGCATGGATAAGAAGGGTAATTAATTATCTTATGAGTAGTTCATGGTTCACTACTGATATTCTTTTGGAATTCCTGCAGCTTACTTTATCCATTGTCTACATTGCCGTGGGAGTTTTTGTTGCTGCCTGGATTGGTAAGCTTCTATATATTAATGCCTGCATGTTATAAACAATTTTCAAATAATTACTGTTTCTTTTGCCGGGTTCTTAAAGCTAATTCATTTGATCTTTTCTATTTATCTTTTCGTTGACAGAGGTCTCTTGTTGGATACTTACTGGGGAACGACAGACTGCTGTGATAAGGTCAAGATATGTTCAAGTTCTACTTAATCAAGACATGAGCTTTTTCGATACTTATGGGAACAATGGAGACATTGTGAGCCAAGTGCTGAGTGATGTTTTGCTCATCCAATCTGCCCTCAGTGAAAAAGTTGGTTTGCCTCCTTGAATTTCGTCTTTTTAACTGTATCATAGCTTGTTTTCACTAGTAAAATGTTTTTTGTTTCTGATATAGTCGTGCATTTGATATGACAGGTTGGAAACTATATTCATAATATGGCTACTTTTTTTAGTGGTCTTGTGATAGGATTTGTCAACTGTTGGCAGATTGCCCTTATTACTTTAGCCACTGGTCCACTAATTGTTGCTGCAGGAGGAATATCAAACATCTTTCTGCATAGACTTGCGGAAAATATCCAAGATGCTTATGCTGAAGCGGCAAGCATTGCAGAACAGGTCAGATTCTTGATCCTCCATTTGCTACAGAGTTTTTGTATGCAAAATTCCTTGGTATCTGGACAGTTCAATTATATTTAACTCAAGTTATATATAGGTGCAAGTAAAAATCATGACATCAAAATAAGTATAATCCAGGAAGTTTCTCCTAACGTGATTGAGTCATTGACTAGTAAACTTATAAACTGGCTTAATTAACCTGCAGTTAGAGGGGGATGAATTTACACCATTCTGCTGCATATATATATGTTTTCAGTAACGTTCTGATAAAATACTTCTTTTAAGTATATCTTTTTCTGTATTTTGTGTTCGGCTTGGCAATTATCATTTTTAGTTCTTTTTAGTTGATTTAATTTAGTGTTCTCTTAAAGAGTTCTATTGATAATTATAACCCTCATTCTATTCTAGGATAGAGTAATTTAATATGATGCTTTATTTCCTCTTTGTGAAGTAGGCACTTAAAAGGTCAATTAACACTTCTGAGGTGAAAAGTCTTTAGGCTGTGTTTGGAGGGGTTTGAAATGAATGGATTTCAATAGAGCCCAAATTAGTGTGGGTTTCAAATCCTCCCAAATCACTCAAAACTAGTTCAAAGTGGCAATGATGGAATTCAAATCCCATATCAATTTAAACACACCAATGGATTTGCTATAATGAACTCAAATCCTTCAATCCAAACACAACCTTATTGAATTTACTGACATCATGCATTCTGTCCTTTCCAAAAGTTGTATGCAGTCATCCTTCATTATTGTGGAAGGATGGTGTGACAGTTATTTAGACATCCCCTTTTCAGTTCCCACTATTTTACAGTGAGTAATCTGGTAGAACAATAAGAAACTCATTGCATGGTAAGGAGAATTTAATCGTTCTATGTACGTGCTCTGTTAAACCTTTTTCATGTCTTAGCTTCAGCCTCCTTAAATTGATAAGAAAGGTAAAATGCATATTTTAGCCATCCTCACACCTAAAGAACCGTTGCCCAATCTTTCAAGGAGATGCCCCATTGGACTTCCACCATCCAGGGAACTTGATTATGATTTTTAGTCATTCAAGAATTTGTTAAGTGTATACATATTGCATTTGTGGGTGTAATTAATATGCCATGAGAGTAGAATATTAAAGCTTGACTATACCTCAATAAACTATACATGAAGTCTAACCAAACATGAAAATTTTAAAGCTCAAGCAGCTGAAATTAGCCTAAAGATGAATCAAGTTTAAAGCTTGTTGCTTTCAACGTGTATTCGAGTTTGAATATCTTGAGTATTTCATGTTTGCTAATGCAGCTAAACATTGGTTTGTATACATTAATAAACAATGTAAGATGGGCATTAGCCTTTTTGTGACTATTTTGTTTAACTAATGCATGCGAGCACAATAGATATGTCAAATTATACGTCCAATTATGTGCAGAATTAATATTATTTATCTTTTAGTGTGTTGTATAATTGCAGAAGAATCATGAAGAAATGTTCCATATGGATTTCCTTGATGAAAAACCCCTATATTGCATGCTTTCATGTATATAGAAGAAAGTCTGTAAAATTTACTATTCAAGAAGATGTGATTTTATTATTGCATCTGTATGCTGGCTATTGTATCTTGATTGGTTGGTTTTTAACATTATTAACTAACATTTTCTTCTTCATTCTACAGGCAGTATCTTATGTTAGAACCTTGTATTCATTTACCAATGAAACCTTGGCAAAATATTCATATGCAACTTCACTTCAAGCTACTCTTAGATATGGTATACTGATAAGTCTTGTTCAAGGACTCGGTCTTGGTTTCACTTATGGACTTGCAATCTGTTCTTGTGCCTTGCAACTTTGGGTCGGAAGGTCCCTTGTTACAAGTGGTAAAGCTCACGGAGGAGAAATTATAACAGCTTTATTTGCTGTTATATTAAGTGGCCTGTAAGAAACTTTCATTACTTTTAAATCTTCTCTAGTTTACGATTATACTTACTACGATTATACTTATGAATGGACTTGTGGTTGATAGTGGGCTGAATCAAGCTGCAACAAACTTCTATTCTTTTGAACAAGGGAGAATTGCTGCCTACAGACTGTATGAGATGATAAGTCGGTCATCCTCCACTGTTAATCATGATGGGCTCACTCCTCCTTCTGTTCAAGGAAACATAGAGTTCCGAAATGTATATTTCAGCTATCTGTCTCGCCCTGAAATTCCGATTTTGAGTGGTTTTTACCTCACTGTGCCTGCTAAAAAAGCTGTAGCTCTTGTTGGCAGAAATGGTTCTGGTAAAAGCAGTATTATACCACTTATGGAGCGATTTTATGACCCCACCTTAGGTATTACTACAATATTAATTTCATGCTTGTTGGTCTATCTCATTCATGTATTCCCTGAACTTTATTGACAATTTTTCTCCCTATTGCAGGAGAAGTCCTTTTGGATGGTGAAAATATCAAAAATCTGAAGCTGGAGTGGCTAAGAAGCCGAATTGGTTTAGTCACTCAGGAACCTGCCTTGTTGAGTTTGAGTATTAAAGACAACATTGCTTATGGACGAAATGCATCTTTAGATCAGATTGAAGAAGCTGCTAAAATAGCACATGCACATACATTTATCAGCTCTTTGGATAAAGGATATGATACTCAGGTATTTCACCTAAATGTCTATGATTAGTTCCTTGAATTTGGTTTTGCCAGGTTTTGCTTGTGCAGCAGCTCCTAACAAAATCCTGGCTCATCATAGGTTGGTAGGGCATCTCTGGTGATGACAGAGGAGCAGAAGATTAAACTTTCTGTTGCTAGGGCTGTGCTGTCAAATCCATCTATTTTACTTCTGGATGAAGTTACTGGTGGACTTGATTTTGAAGCTGAAAGATCTGTTCAGGAGGCTCTGGATGTCCTCATGTTGGGAAGATCAACAATAATAATAGCTAGACGGCTAAGTCTTATTAAAAATGCTGATTATATTGCTGTAATGGAGGAAGGTCAACTTGTTGAAATGGGTACACATGAAGAATTAATGAACTTGGATGGCCTTTACGCAGAACTGCTTAAATGTGAAGAAGCTACTAAACTTCCACGAAGGTACATTTGACAGGCTATTGATTGTACCAAACATGACAAATAGTATCTGGATTTTTGTTATCAAATGAATAGAGTGCACCATAAAAACCTTTAATGTTAGGAACTCTGTTCTGAATCATTTGTGATGTTATTCTGATAAATTTAATATTAACAGCCCTACTGATATCTGTAATCTATATGCAGGATGCCAATGAGAACCTACAAGGAAACTGCCACTCTTCAGATTGAAAAAGATTCTACAGCAAGCCGCATCTTCCAAGAACCGACGTCCCCTAGAATGGCCAAGTCACCATCTCTCCAGAGAGTAGCTGCTGTCCACTTGTTTCGGCCTGCTGACGCTACGTTCAACTCTCAAGAATCTCCCCAAGTTCTTAGCCCACCACCAGAAGAAATGGTTGAAAATGGTGTTTCGATGGATCTGATGGATAGAGAACCAACAATTCAGAGGCAGGATAGTTTTGAGATGAGACTGCCAGAATTACCCAAGATTGATGTTCATTCTGCACAGCGACAAAAAAGTTCTTCTGATCCTGAGTCTCCTGTTTCCCCTCTTTTGACATCTGACCCTAAAAATGAACGCTCTCATTCACAAACCTTTAGTCGACCACTTAGTCAATTTGATGATATTCCTATGACGATGAAAGAAACCAAGGGGTGCCTGTCTCAAAAAGAACCATCCTTCTGGAGGCTTGTGGAACTTAGTCTTGCAGAATGGCTTTATGCTGTTTTAGGAAGCACCGGTGCTGCAATCTTTGGCTCATTTAACCCCATTCTGGCTTATGTTATTGCACTTGTAGTTACAGCATATTATAAAACAGATGTGCATAAGCATCACATACATCAAGAAATAGACAGGTGGTGCTTAATCATAACAGGCATGGGAGTTGTGACTGTGATTGCTAATTTTTTGCAGCACTTCTACTTTGGTATAATGGGAGAAAAAATGACTGAGCGTGTTCGAAGAATGATGTTTTCAGGTATTTGATTGTTTTCACATATTTGATATATTCTATGATACTCCTGTCTACCACTTATGTTATGTTGGGATGGGGATAAACCCATGGTATGTCTAAACATTCATAGGCACACTTAATCTGATTGCCTTTTTTCAACAGCAATGCTTCGGAATGAAGTTGGATGGTTTGATGAGGAGGAGAACAGTGCTGATAACCTGTCCATGCGATTGGCCAATGATGCTACTTTTGTGAGAGCTGCTTTTAGCAACCGACTGTCAATATTCATACAAGATAGTGCAGCTGTTGTAGTTGCCGTCCTTATTGGAATGTTTCTGGAATGGCGACTGGCACTTGTGGCCTTAGGTACTCTGCCCATTCTTATGGTTTCTGCCATAGCACAGGTATGCACCAAGTCTATTGAGATTGTATTATACATAATTATAGATACCATATTTTCCACCTCCACTAGGGTACCACTTGCATATCCTTGTGTGGGATAGTGCGTCAGTTTACTTCGTCGCTGAATTGTAGAGAGCATGGGCCACCTTCCACCACAGACCTAGGTTGTTTTTATATTGCAACACTAAATAGAACCAAACATGTGTGATACCCACTCTTGAATTACATATATATGCATGTATACATATATATATATATATATATGTGTGTGTGTGTGTGTGTGTGTGTGACCTAGGTGGTTTTTTTAGTGTTAGTTCTCTCTAGATGTTGACCAGGTTCTTGGATGATGTTTTCTCTTCCCTGTTGATGCTGTCTGACATTTTTTTTTTTTTTGGCTGTATATGTATTATGTGAAATTTAACCAAAAAAAACACCTTTTTTCAACTTGCCTTAATACATCTTTCAGCCCACCTGCACCTCCAAAGTACTTTTTAATCTCAACAATAATTATATTCACATGATGCTTCATGAGAAGCTGTCACAAAGATCCCAGAGTCATCCATGATTGATATGTTAGTAGTAGTTAATGATACTAGCAGGAAATAATGAAAACTAGAAATTGTAAGATCTGACACGTGAGATGGGAGTTTGAGCTCATTTTCTGGCACCAAAGATACTTTCACACTGGTTTACAAACTTGTGTAATAATCATAAATTCCGTTCCATAGTCAACTTGATGCATAACTAGATTACACCATAATCCTAAAGTCTAACTTGTGAGATGGGTTTCTGAGATTATTAATTGGCAGTCTAACTTGTCAGATGGGTTTCTGAGATTATTAATTGGCACCCAGAATTACCTTCATAGACTTTCACTAACTTTTGTGATCATCATAATCTCCATCTACCATTTCACTCTTGACATTTAACTGAATTTCCACTGTAATCTTACAGAAACTATGGCTTGCTGGATTTTCAAAGGGTATCCAGGAGATGCATAGGAAGGCATCTTTAGTCTTGGAGGATGCTGTTAGAAATATATATACTGTTGTGGCATTCTGCGCTGGCAACAAGGTCATGGAGCTCTACAGAGTGCAACTTCGGAAAATATTCAAGAAAAGCTTTCTCCAAGGAATGGCTATTGGTTTTCTTTTTGGCTTCTCTCAGTTTCTTCTATTTGCTTGCAATGCTCTCCTCCTTTGGTACACTTCTGTTTCTGTGAAGAATGGGAACATGACCTTGACTACAGCTCTAAAAGAGTATATGGTATTCTCTTTTGCAACATTTGCACTAGTTGAGCCTTTTGGTTTGGCTCCATATATTCTTAAAAGAAGAAAGTCATTGATATCTGTCTTTGAAATAATTGATCGAACCCCTAAGATCGACCCTGATGATAATTCAGCCTTGAAACCTGCAAATGTTTATGGAAGCATTGAATTGAAAAATGTCGACTTTTCATATCCAACTCGGCCTGAAGTCTTGGTGCTCAGCAATTTCAGTCTGAGAGTTAATGGGGGTCAAACTGTAGCAGTGGTCGGTGTCTCAGGGTCTGGAAAGAGCACCATTATATCATTGATAGAACGATTCTACGATCCAGTTGCTGGTCAGATATTATTAGATGGACGAGATTTAAAAACTTACAACTTGAGATGGTTGAGAAACCACTTAGGTCTTGTACAGCAGGAGCCCATCATATTCTCAACAACCATCAGAGAGAATATCATATACGCAAGGCATAATGCAAGTGAAGCGGAGATGAAAGAAGCTGCAAGAATTGCAAATGCTCATCATTTTATTAGCAGCTTACCTCATGGGTACGACACTCATGTTGGGATGAGGGGTGTAGATTTGACTCCAGGACAAAAGCAAAGAATCGCAATTGCTAGGGTTGTTTTAAAGAACGCACCTATTTTGTTGTTAGACGAAGCTAGCTCATCAATAGAATCCGAGTCGAGCAGGGTGATACAGGAAGCTCTGGATACTCTTATTATGGGGAACAAAACCACCATTCTGATTGCACATCGAGCAGCTATGATGAGGCATGTTGACAATATAGTTGTGCTTAATGGTGGGCGAATTGTGGAGGAAGGGACTCATGATACACTAATGACCAAGAATAGTTTATATGTCCGCTTGATGCAACCTCACTTTGGCAAAGGAATGCGCCAACATAGGCTTGTTTAGATTAGTAGTTCTACAATGTTCTCTAATGGTTGACATGTTTATTTCCACTATTCCTTTTTAGTGGATTACAAAGCCATGAGTTGTGGGTTTTATGGAACTCTCTGAGATAACCAAGCATTGAAATGTTGATGGTTTTTCTGGTTGGTCGGAAAAGAGCCCCAGTTGGAATGTCCAATGCAGCTACTGAAACGTGTGTCGATTTTGCTGGTTCTGGTTATCATACGAGTATATTTCGCAAGATTAGGTACGTATTCTTTTTGAGGGTGGGGAGAATTACAATTTTGACCTGATTCTCCATGGTATATTGATATTGTTAATTGGGGAGCGGAACGAGCTTAGCAGTATATTTTTTTTCTTTTTAAGTTGGTTTTATTAGCATTCATTTTCTTGTTTTTCTGGGTGTTTATCGAGTGTAGTTTTGTACCATATTATGCACTGCCTATTCCTATGCTCGTGGCGTTTCTGGCTGTATATCTTTCATCCTTAACGAGATATTTTTCAACTGTAAAAGAAGGCATTCTTTGTAACCTGGTTTGTACATATGGAATCAGATGATTTTAAATTTTTATTTTTCGATTTTTTCGTTTGCCTTAATGGTGGTTTCCAGGTGTTACGAGCTATGGTGGCTCTTCAGTTACATGTGATTTGGATTGACTTGAGTTTCTATGTTCATTTATGGGGTGAAGTATTCATCATTTATATGCATAGAAAAACACACATTCACGTGGAATTTTTGTAAATCGATGGTGGATACTATATTTTATATTGATGATTTTTGTGTAGTACATCCTTGCCAATTTCTATGTAGTCTCTTACATTCTTTTTGCAGCATGTATAGTGTACTAACTCTTGCATGTATTTTCTTCTTGACTTTTTGACATTATGCTGAATCAAAAATGCATATAACCAACGAACAAATAAGGACATATGACTATATAAGTAACAAATTTACTTCTGGTTTAGGTACTCCTGTTATTTTGAAATTGTTTTGAATATTTTTTAACCGATCAAATTATAAGGAGTTCATATAATTGAATTACTGTAGAATATAGTTTTTTGGGTAAAAACAAAAACCTGTTATTTCTAGAAACAAGCGTTTTGACATCAAAAAGTTGCATGTCCTTCCTAAATTTGTTCTTTGTGGAATAAATGGAACGAGAGTAGCTGAGAGGTTTTTTTGACTAAATTTATCTTATTTATAAAAAAAAATTATGATTTTTGATAGATTTCTTGAACATGCTAGATTTGCACTAAAATTAATTTTTTTAGTATTTTACAGAATAAAAAAGGGTGAATTTTAAACGACTTGGTAATTTGTGTACACAAAACGGTTGATACTAAGAAATTTGTGAAGATATGCTGTTTAACATCAAGGGTCTGCCTTTCCATGTTATTAGGGAAAAGAAAAGGTAAACCATTCTTTCCATCCTTTTCTATTACTTGACTATGTTTTATCTTTCATTCCAAATTTCCAATACCAACAATATACTTCAATTATATATATCAATAGACAATAATGTCATTTTATACATGTTACTTATGAATTGGTCATCAAAACTCAATTTACTATAGATGATTTTTTATGCCGTCGAATATCATAAAGAAACCAAGGATAAGGAGTCCTCTTAATATCAGTATCATTGGACTGAGTTTCAATTTTACAATGTGAAGCATTTAGATACACCAAGATATACACAACATTTTCCTTCTGAGCTCAGAAGAAAATGGACCAAGGCAAAAAATATTGATATAGCATCATTTTGTATACAAAATAACACGTCACTTTGAAGCATTTTACATTTGAGAGACACTAACAAGAACCCAGCTTAAGATAAAGAGCATTTAGATGTCAAAAACTCTAAAGGAATCGGCTACCACTTTAAGCCTGTTTCGGAATTTTTTCCACCGTCTTTCATTTGCTCCCACAATCAATGTGTAGTATCTTCCTGCAGAAACGCAGATGGTTAGAGCGTTAACATTTTAACTCAGCTAAAAGGAAGAGGGTCGTGAGAGAGAGTATCCGGTGTTAGGAGTTCATAAGTGTATACAATGAAATATGAAACCTAATAGTATGATACTGTAATAGATTATGATGTTACAACCTTTTGCATTAAATATATGAAGAAAGGAAACCACTTAGGTGATGTACGATGCGGGGAAAATTGATCTAAATGCTTAATTTTCATACCATTTCCAATTGCTATTGTTGCGAAAGCTGCTCGTGAAAAGTTTGGGGACGTAAGTATGTATTCAAACGTCCAGTAGTTTCTACCATCAATGTTTCTCTGCATTCACAATCAAATGATTTTGTATGTCATAAAACAATTAATATTAGAACAATAAGAACAAAAGTGAGCATTGTTGAAAATTTTAACAAGACGTAGACACACACATTCCACAGAGAGAGAAAGAGAGAGAGAGAGAGAGAGAGAGAGAGGATCATGGAGGAGAAAATTACCTCTTGGGTACTCAATATATTTCCATATTGATTTGGCGCAGAGTACACGTTATTTACAAGATTCTCAATGACCTTAACAAACTAACATTTTGTTAGAGAATTCATTTTTATCCTCCCAAAGAGAGATAAAGAGATGATGGATGATACTCACCTCCTCCATTGGTCCAATATCACGGATATCAGTTTTGTTCGTTGGTATGAAACTCAATCTTACATTCTGCAGTTGCAAGTATCTGTCCTTGAATGCCGAATCATGACCTCTGAAATCAAAATCCTGTAACAGAAAATATAGAGTTAAGAAAAACTATATGCATGCTATAATTTGCAAACAAACTCAGTTGCTAGTAGAACTCACTCTCCAATCTGAGGGATAGTAATATGAATAACCATCAGCTTTGTCAACAAAAACTTCATATTTATCTGGTATTCCTGCATCACAGAATGTGAACTTTAGTTTCAGAAGACTAGTAATACGCATAGAACATGATGTGACGTAAAAACAGGGCAGTTCGTTTCTTGACATAACTAGAGAGCCATAGAAAGTAAGAGCATCCAAATTGTTGAAAACTGAAGATCCGGAACATTAAGAGAAACAAAGATATAAATGTAACATATACACAACAAACTCAACAATTGAATGAATAAAAACTTTTCAAGGAACATTGATATGGAAATATTAGGATATAGGTATTAAATAACTATACCTTCTGCCAGAAGAGGACTTGCATGGAATGGATTAACAGTGGCGGCTCCTATTCCGAGTATAAGTGCTCTCCTTTTGCAGTTCCCAGAAACGGTACATTGAGATGCTACAAAAGCAAACAAATGATTGTTTCCATTAATGAAAATACTAAGTTGTAGTATTTTGACACGGAATTTGCTATCAAGGAATTAGAAATACTTCCTGATACTCACGACTTTTATACTAAGGATATATCGAGTATTTTCCTTAGCAAGTATAGTAGTACTATGACTATGTAGCAGCAACAGCAGTATTACTACGACTAATAATAATAATAGTGAAATAATTAAGGGCCTTGACTCGATTAACATCCCAAACTCCTCAAGTTAGAGGCACACTTTCAACTTCAAACACTAGCTGAGTAAATAAAAATCAATTGTAATCGCTTCGATTGAAACAGATTTGATTTTTGATCAATTCTCACTCTCAATACCTAAATAAATAATTATAAAAAAAACCGCCATGTGGATCACAACCGAATAAATATTAAATCATGTGGAACTATCAATGCGGATTGTTTCTTCTGTGGTTTTTTAGACTCATAATTATCAGTGGCAGTCTTGCAGACACCATACCAACATACTTGATAAAATGCCAACAAACTAAGCACATCACACTATATATTCCCTAAACCATTTTCAAGGACTAAGATAAACAATTAAGCTAAACGATAATCCTTACATGATTCTAGGATTCACAAGAAAAACTAAGCTTAAACATATCTCAACCACATGATCCATGATCTCAGTAACATAATATGTTAGTTCTCACACAATCCCTCCTCTCACACGCAGAGAGAGAAAGAAAGCAATTAGTTCGTTTTTTGCATATAATTACAACTAAAATTGTCTCATCATCACATGACTAATAAAACAGTAACGAAAGATTAACACTTACGAAGCTTCAAACAACCAATCCCTGATTCATATTTCTGAAAATTGACAATTCCCACGAAAACTATCACATTAATTGGACCCAAATTCAACCCACATTTCCACTAACAATCAAATCACATTATAATTAATTAAATAAAAGAAAGGCAAAAGGGGGCGATCAATTCATACCTTCTTCATCGGAAATAGAGCTCACCGAGCACTTTGCAATCGAAACTGCAGCAGACTCTGATGGGCTCGTCCAAATCCGCACGCCTAACTGAACAACAGATTGAAACTTGTAATTAATTAATGTGCGAAAAATGAGTCTAAAACACATGATGTAAGAATAATGGGGCAGACAGTGTTGGTTAAGGGTTTGGAGACGAAGCTGAGTGAGAGAGAAAAAATCGCCATTTTAGTGGAGTGAGAGCAGAGCATGAGCTTGTGGCTTTCTTCTCTTTATATCTTGTTATGGATATTGCATGCAATTTTTTGACTGGCTACAAAACCATCATACCACCAATCCTATGTTCAATTTCATTCATATATTCTCTTCTATATATACACACACACTTCATATTATATTAAATTAAAAAAAAATATATATATATATATTAAAAGACATTAATATCCTTCCTATTTAATTTACTTGATAATAAAATAAGTTTTAAATACAGTCTCACCTCATTTCTAAAAACACATTTAAACCAAAAAAAATTCTAGAAATTCTAGATTGTTTTGTGAAGAAAAAAAAACACAAATCGAGCATCAAAGAAACACTTTGAATGAAAAATGTAAATTTTATCATTATTTTTTGTGGTTTTATGTAGTATAAGAAAAAAGTTTATGTGTTAAATCTAAAAAAAAAAATCATGAAGAATATGTTCGACCAATACAGGTAGAACGAAGCAATGTTCGTTCGATCTATAATGGTCAAACATAAGATGGAGTGTTTGACCAGTATTGATTGAACGGTACGTGTTCGATCAATATTGGTTGAATTACACTTCATGTATTCAACCAACTAGAGTCAAACCATTTCAAAAAAAATTACGATTTCAGCCATTTTTCTATGTTTTTTTTTTTTTTATTAATGTTTTTTCGTAGAACTATTCATATCCATTATTCAAAAAATGGTGGCCGAACAATCCAAAACCTCCAAGCGTGAATTGTGTGTCAAACAATGAAGGGAATAAAACTAGGTTTTGTAGTAGGGTATGGTGTGCTTCTAGGATTATTTATTTATTTAATATTTTTCTATGATTATTATGATTTAATTTTATGTTATAATAAAATAGTAATATAGTGAGGTGTGTTTAGGATTTTCATAGTTTAAATCATATTTAAATGTGGGTGTGTTTAACATTTGAGGTGTATTTAGTAAATGATAGGGTGTGTATCCACTAATAACATTAAATACACAAAACTATAGATGAAGTTATCAAAATTGCATTTGTTTTCTTTTATTTTTTCTCAAAATTTCTCATAATAGAGTAACTATTATTAGCAAGGACGGAGCCATATACCCCCAAGGGGGGCACGTGCCCCCACAATTTTTTGGAATTTTTTCTGTAATATATACTTTTATTCTTCTATAATATATACTTGATAGTATTGGTAGTATTTGATTAGACATGTATATCACACGTGTATATTGCTGGCCATTGCAGAAATATATTCTTCTTATATAATATATACTTGATACTTATATCATATAGTATCATGTCCAATCACATATATATTGCCGGCCATGATAGTATCATTTGATATCATATTTATTCTTCTATAATTGATAATATATATTGCTACAGTTGAAAGAGTATTTTCTGCAATGAATATCATAAAGAATCATCTACGCAACCGGATGGGAGAATCATCTACGCAACCGGATGGGAGATCAATGGATGAATGATAGTTTGATTGTATATATTGAAAAAGAGGTTTTTGATAGTGTTGATAATGAGTTAATAATGCAAATATTTCAGTCAATGAAAACTCGTAGGTTTTAATTGTAATAGACTTGGATTGTTAAGTATTAAAAAATTTCTTCACATATTTTATATTTTAGTTATTTTGTGTCCCCGCCATTAAAAAAGTCTGGATCCGTCCTTGATTATTAGTGAGTAGGTCTTGTGTGACCGGCCAGATAGACCTGTTCAATAGTTGATCGACACAAGTCAACGCCGATGAACGATCTAAAATCAACTAATATGATAAGTAATATTTTATGTGTATCATATAATACTTTTGAAAGTATTACATGATATATACAAAAACATTACATTATGAAAATAATATTTCTTGTTAAATTGCAATTTCTCAAATTAATCATTAATTTGAAGTCATATAACCAAAAATATTTTCCAATATACATAAAAGTATTATATAATATTACTTATCAGATTATAGTATTTCAGAAGTATTACATAATAAATACAAAAATATTACATGGTGAGAATAAAAGTATTACTAGTGATATTAAAATATCTAAATTGATTTAAAATATTGGAACCAAAAGTATTATATGGTACATACAAAACTATTATACAATATTACACATAAAAATATTTCATGATACAAAAATATTATCCAATATACATAAAAGTATTACCTGATCTGTGTTGACCAAACTGAACGATGTTGCTCATATTACCGACATTTTGAAATGATATCGAAACAATCTCATACAAAAATTTGTCATTATTAATCACTATATTTTTTCAATTATTTATTTTCTATAAGAAAACATTATTTTATACTTTTTCAAATTTAGATGCAATCTAACATACCAAACATATATACATGAAATAAAAGTATTAACAAATAAAATAATTAAAAAAATTACAAAACATTGCAAAGAAATTAAGTTTGTATACTTTTAGGATAATACACTTATTTATAGTTAAAAAAAAATAAAATATAATAAAATGAAGTTTTTTTATTTATTTTGAAATTAAATCCCATTTTACTAAAAAAAAAAAAAAAAGAAACACAATAAATACACGCAACTCTCCCTCTCTAGAATGAACTTTGTGTCCCTGCCTTGCTGTATGCCTGTATCCTCAACCCCCCTTTTCACACAAGCCCCGCTAATGGCAGCTCCTCCGCTCTACACAATGAGCACCACTGCTTAATTCACCTCTCTCTCTCTCTCTCTGAATGCGTTACTCTTAGGCGAACTTGTCTAGACAAACAACCACATACGTATCGCGCTTTTACGTGATGTCCACCACTTACAGTCCCTCGAGAAGCCCCGTGATCTCCAGGATGCAATTGGGCGGCGTCTCCGTCTCCCGCCTGAGATCTTCCTCTCTCAAGAAGCCGCCTGAGCCGCTCCGCCGAGCTGTTGCCGATTGTTTGTCCGCAGCTACTCCGTCTCAGCTCGAAGCGTCCAGGACTCTGCGGGTTTGAATTCTCACCATTTTTTATTATTTTTTAAATTTTATTTGGATCTCATTGTTATATATTCTTGGCATTGTTGTCTCATAAACCTTTTCCTCTCCCCGTTTTCATGATGAATTGACGAGTTTGAGGGGGCAGTTTGATTTTCAGAATGCGAAATGATCAAGATGTTGAAATTCAGTTTTTACCGTGGCTGATAGTTTTTAATTGAACTTTTTTGTTGTTGTTTTATTTGATGGAATTTACTTTGGGTTAGCCTGTAATGGTTGTAATTCATCTCTCTCTCTCTCTCTCTCTCTCTCTCTCTCTCTCTCTCTCTTTCTTATCATAAGAAGGGATGCTCAATTTTAAATCTTTAGTGTAATGGCTGTGCATTATATGCCACTATCAATGATAGCAATGCTAATGCCACTATTATGAAAAGTTTAAATGTTGCTGAAAAGTGTGTTTTTGTTTTTCTAAATTTATTTAGTGTGAGGGCATATTTGTGTGCTGTTAAATTTTGATGACTGTTTTTAACTAAATGTTTGAATGTGGCATGATATGAATCTGTTCTTCAATGGCAGGATTACTTGGCAACACATGGTACAGTTGACTTGGCATATGGTATGATCCTAGAACACACACTTGCAGAAAGGGAGCGAAGGTACTCTATATGCTTGTTTGTAACTTGTTTCCAGCAGTTCTATTACTTTGATGTTGCGAGATGATTCTTCATCACTTGATAATGTTATTGATGAAAGATTTATGTCTCTTTTTCTCTATTTAAACAGTCCTGCTGTGGTTGGAAGGTGTGTGGCTCTTTTGAAGCGATATCTTTTAAGGTAATCTCATCATATCACTAGACTATTCTCTCTATGCAAAATAATTGAGCATATACGATATTGAGCGACGCCAGCATGTTGGTTCACATTTTTAATAGATAAATGCATAATCCACTACGTCATGGTGCATGGATTTAATGCATAATCTATAATTATGCATTTTCTATCTTCCTTGTTTCTTTTCTGCAGTACAAAATTCTCCCTTTGATTTTGGTGAGTGTAGAACAAAATTGAGGGACTCTTCCATTATTGCTTGTAAATTTACAAGTTTTCTCTGTTATTTCCCTTAATTTTTTCTTGCTCTCCTCAATCAATAATATATTATTTTCCCATCCAAGAAGTGAGCGTAAATGCTCTGGTAGAATACCTGCAATGTGCTTACCCCATATAATGAACAGAATATTAGTTTACCATGGTGCGAATAAGAGGGTAATAAACAATTTTTTTCTATCTTTGGATCATATAGGTAGAGCTCTTAGAAGGTTTCTCAGGAATTTAGTTTGGCTAAAGATCTAATCCACAAGGCCTTTTATGCATTGCAGATATAAGCCTAGTGAGGAAACATTGCTACAGATTGATCGGTTTTGCATGAGTATAATTTCCGAGTGTGATATGAGTCCTCATCGGAAATTGGCACCATGGTCACGTTCTTTGAGTCAACAATCTGGAAATCCAGTACCATCTAAAAATGTAAACCCTTTGCCAGTGTCAAGTTTTGCATCTGGAGCGCTTGTGAAATCCTTGAATTATGTTCGCTCTTTAGTGGCTCAATATATCCCAAAACGTTCATTCCAACCGGCTGCCTTTGCGGGAGCTGCACCTGCATCAAGACAATCACTGCCAACTTTGTCATCTTTATTAAGCAAATCATTCAATTCCCAACTTAGTCCTGCAAATGCCAAAGAGTCTTTGGAGAGCAAGGACACATCAATTGCATCTGTTTCCAACTCTCCAATTGCTGAGGAAGTCGATGAACTTGGAGATCTAGAGTTTATGGCACTTGATGTTTTCAGATGGCGCTGGTGTGGAGAACAACAGTCGTCGCTTCTCTTGCCCAAAAGGTCGTCTTCTTCTGTTCAAGGCTTCAAGCTACTGTTTCTCAGTAATTAATTTAATGGTTTCCATATGTCTAAAGTCCTGACAATTCTTACTTACAGTGATCAAATTCTGAATCTCCAAGAAATGCGCAATCATAATTTCCTAGAACTGGGTGCTGCAGCTCTTCTTGTAGGGGACATGGAAGCCAAAATGAAAGGTGAAGCTTGGAAAGTTTTCGGGAGTGCAGATATGCCTTACCTTGATCAACTACTGCAACCATCATTGTTGACTACTGTTACGAATTCAACTTCAGCTTTTGCCCATTTGAGAGCAATAACAGCGCTGAAACGTTCCAAACCAGGAGCTGATCAAATTTGGCATGTTCTTGTTTTATCCTTTTGTAACTCAAATGTTGTTTGTTTACCTATTTTCTTGCCATTTTCTTTCTGTGCATGGTAACCCCTCATTTTATTCGTGAAATCTGCATGATGTTCTTGTTGACATGTAAATGTGTTTCGCAGACTTGTTTCCAAGTATATATGTAGTAAAGCAATGATAGGATGTTGGTTCGCTGCATGTGTGATGTGTCTTGTCAATTTTAAATGCCATATGATATATTTCAGGTTATTACATACTCAATATATGTTACTTGCTTACATCCTTTGTCCAACACACAGAAGAAAACCAGATTTTTAGTTTAAAGGATGTTTTTCTAATAACATTTTTTTGTAATAAAATATTCAGAAAAAGTACGGTGGAAGTGATGGAAC
The DNA here is from genome assembly GCA_946896805.1 of Scutellaria galericulata. Classification (NCBI taxonomy): domain Eukaryota; kingdom Viridiplantae; phylum Streptophyta; class Magnoliopsida; order Lamiales; family Lamiaceae; genus Scutellaria; species Scutellaria galericulata. Next base: position 14,395,404 of record OX335789.1, read on the forward strand.
ATGTGGATATTCTAGGCTTTTGATACAAGTAGATATTACACGTGCCTTAAGGAGCCATGTCGAAATTGAAATTATAAGTTGATGATGGAATTATAAAGAAAAGAAAATTCTATTGAGTATTGGTTGCCACCTACAAATTTGGCTGGGGGGGGGGGGGGGATGCTCTCATCAGAAATCCTGCTCTTTTGAACTTTGCATGTATTGTAGAAACTTGAAATAGACAACAGAACTATCAGAATATCTTGAGCTTTATGTTTTCTCTTTTGGAAATACCCTTTGTTTTGCATTTTTAGCAATTTGGTTATCAATATTACCCGGTTCTATGATTGCATATCCACCTGTCTCACCATGGAACTAAAGTTTATTGACATGAGAATGATGTGCTTTTTTCTCAGGGAGGATTCACCTCTGAACACCTTTCGCCCACGTACAAGGCCACTTTTTCAATATCGACATTACAGGTAAAAGAATGACTAGTTTCTTTAGGTTCCTCAATCATCAACTGCTCGTCTATAATTGTATCTCCTGTTGTGAGTTTACTTACAGTCACTTGTATATACATGTGCTTAATAATTTGTTTGTTGCATGATTATCATTTTGAGATTATGCTCGGCAACCTCCCCTCTGATAGTCATTTATTTCTGGAGAACAATCTATATTCATATGCATACCATGGCCTTTTGCATATGCATGTTTTGATTAGTTGGTTTTAATTTCCATGATTCTCTTCTTTCTCTAGTGAACAACAACCCTTGCGACTGAACCCTGTGGAGGTATGCGAGGTTATTGCAGCTGTTTGCTCTGAGACATCTTCTGTCAGTTCCAATCATTTGACAGTTTCGTCTAAATTACGACACGGTGGAAGACCAACAATGGATGTGGCTGTGAGCGTTCTTGTCAAACTTGTAATTGACATGTATGTTCTCATGCATTTGCTTATATTTTATGACTCTGCTACTCACTCCAGCACATGGGCACTCTCTTCTCTGTCTGACTGGATATTTTATATATATGTTTATGCACATATGTGTGAGGGATTCTGTTTAAGCCTGAGCGTTGACGGGGTAAATGGGGTACCGAGTGCAATAAGATAGTTTAAATGTGAATTCTGTTGTATCAATTATAGCAACATTATCTTCAATGTCAACCAATCCTTTTTGGTATCAATCCTGGCTAAATTTGTCAAAGAATGTAGTGGGATTTTCTTCATTACAGTTTTCATTTTTCATGGCAGTTGATTGGTCTGAATACTTTTCACTATTTTAGCTATACCATAAACCACTGGATTTCTAGCTGACTACCAATGATATGAATTCACCAGCACAATGTCGAATCTTTTCTAAGGAGGTTACTTTAATGACCAAAGCTGACTGTCATGTAAATTAGCTGTTCAACCTGATTTCATCTCTAACCCATTTTGCAGGTATGTATTGGATTCAGAGACTGCTGCTCCCCTCGCTCTATCCTTGCTAGAGGTGCTTCTTATTTCTCACATGATTTTTTCTTTAACATGTAGCTAAACCTAATTATTTAGTTATAACATTGTAGGACATGCTAAATTCTCCTAGTGTGATGTCAAAAGCTCGAGCTTTTGATTTGATTATCAACCTTGGAGTGCATGCACATTTGTTGGAGCCTCCAGTGCCTGATGGTTCCACTATAATTGAGGAACAGTACTCCCAGGAAGCATATTTTGACAGTGGACCTCAAGTTGCATCGAATGGGATAAAATCTGACTTTCTCAAGAAAACAGGGAATTCCTCAGCTATTGATAAGTTTGAGTGTTGGATTTTGGGTATTCTCTTTGAGGTTCTTCTTCTTCTTGTTCAGGTATATTCTATCTATGACTGGAAAGATTTAAGATGGCTGTAAACTTCTAGTAGCTTATTGCTCTCTGGGTTTCGACTGCCTGTTTTACATATGTTGTTTCCCCTTTGAGTTGGCTTATAGTTTTATATGAGAGTTAATGATGTGAATTATCTGCATTTGACAATGTATTCACTAATGTTAAGAATCAGGGTTGGCACTTGGCCGGATTATGCACTTGAGGTCTGTTTGGATGGTAAATAACATCATCTGAAAGCATTTCAAGGACATGAGATGACTCAATGTGGGATATACGTTTAGTTGAAATTTTGAAATGAGAATGCTTTGGTTCTAAAACACCCTATGATTCTAGTTGTTTGAAATTAGCATGAACTCATGTATTTGGCCTTTTCGGTGATATCTCTGTGCTATGGTGAAGAGCTTTTTATTCCTTTTAGATAAACCATACTGGTATTCCTGATAGCAAGAGCATTGTGCTCCTAAAATACTGTAGTTGTTTAATATTAGCATGAAGCCATGAACCTGCTTCTAGAATATGCAAGTCAGGTGAAAGAAAAGATGAGTCTTCTCCAACATCATTCTCAGACTCAGTATCAAACTTGATCAGATCATTTAGAAAATCGGGACCTTTTTTTGCTCGTTCCCATGTTGTTCATCTGCTTCAGCAATGTGTAGATTTCTTTCCCTGCAGTTCTGAGCCATGTGGAACCTTTATCTCCATTTGTTGGGATAATTACAAGTATTTCTAAATGAGCATTTAAATCCTTTCAAAATTCTCTAAAGTGGCAATTCAAAGTCTAAGACATCAGCTCGAATGTCCTTTTAATACCACCTAAAGAGGTCATAACTATCAAACATTAGATTTTTTGGCTGTCTAAACTGCTCATGAAAAGAAAATGCAACAGGTGGTGCTTATTACCTATTATTTATCCATGCTAAACAAATTGGTTTCAAGAAATAGACTTGTGTAAATAAAATAATTCCTTCAATCTTTGATCTCAAAATTCAGCATTCTAAACCTTTGAAAGACTGCTGTGCCGGACTGCTTGCCTGTTGTGCATCAAAGCATCCAGAAGGCTTTATCTTGATACAGATTAGGCCATTATCAGTAAAATTTAAAAATCCTTACATGTTTACAACCTGAAAATCTTGAATAAGTGCACGTGTTTGGTCTACTGAACGGTGTTCATTAAACAGATCCTGCAGAAAATTAAAAACAAAGAATGACAAACAATTAGAAAATCTAAGAAGCTTTCCTAGAATCTGTTAGGCATCATATCAAAAGGTTGGATGTTGTAGGATGTACTAGAAAGCTTCAATAATTGGTGGAGAAGTTTTTATTCATTGAACTGTATTAAAAATCTTAGGCTATGCTCAATCCATTTAGAGTTTGATTTCTTTTCTGCTTGGTTATGTTTAACCTTTTTCTTAATTTTGCTTTTGATTAAATAAACAATTGATTATCTAAGTTCAAATTGTTACCATACTTTTATGAAGTTCCTCTTTGATACATGGTGTTTCACAGATAGAAGAGGAAGAAGAGGCTGTCTGGGCTTCTTCCTTGAGCTGTTTACTGTATTTCGTCTGTGATAGAGGCAAAATTCGACGTAGCAGATTGAAAGGTCTCGATATTAGAGTGAGTATTTCCGTGACCTGGCTCTGTTGGATCTATTTGTTTCATATGTATGCAACTTAATTTTATGTGAATGGACAGAGCTTATATAGAGGATGGCCATGATGCATTATATATGGAAGATTATCTTCCTTAAAAATGGCTTGTAGTGTAATCCTCCAACCCAACACACATATATTGAACTTGTGTATGAGTCATAACATGGATGTGATGGATGTACCGTAGGAATCACTATGTCACTATGTGAAAGAGTGATGGAATCAGGAATCTAGCAAACAAGTGCTGTCTTTCTATTCCAAAATTTGGTGATATGATAGCTGTGGAACTAAAAGATGACTATAATTTAGAAATGCAGAGTCTGGAATGGAAAAGAAAAGGACATGTTTCCTTGTTATAACAAAGATATGTTCTCATTCATAGTTTTGTGATATCTTGATGGTTCTACATAACAATGATACTATAACTTCTCAGTCAAGGTGCTAATAGGATTTCGGATGGTATAGCATACTGGTGGCAATATGAAAGTATGTGCTGGTATAAGTTATGAAATTGGACCATAAGCACATATAGTTGTCGTCACTGCATTTTCAGTGTGATGCAGGTTGGTCATCTATTTTCAACTTATAAAGGCTGTTTGCGTATTGAACAAAGGGTGGAAAGTCTAGAGAAATTATTGAATGGAGAATGATAAAAGTGCTGAGGAGGAAAAAACACTGGAAGTTATATGCGGAAGTGGATCTCAGAATCTTCTGAGACCTTGGATAGATCTATCCGAAAATAATTAATGTGACTCAACTTAACATAGAAACTGAATGACTGCTAGATTATACATTCCATCAATGATCTTGATTGTGAGAGAGTGCAATGCCGTCGTACACCTTTTGTTAATTTTACCAGAACAACTAGGAATAGTTAGCACTGAGATTCATGTGAACTTAGCATGGGGCTTGCATCAAAATGATTGTTGAAATGGATGTAATAGAACAATACCACTGATTATGGCACAAGAGCTGGAACTCAAAGAGTTCAAGAAGATCTAGAGTTAATTTCTCGAACTACACATGGTGGAAAGTTTTCTTGTGGTCAGCCCTTGGATATAATCCTTTTTTTCCCTCTACAGGTTTATACTTACTCCAGCAATCCGGGCTAGATCCTTCAATTGCTGTTGTATAACTGCTTTAGGTCTAAAGGATCTAATGATAGATTACAGTATGAGAGGTTATTAATATATTAATTGTCATTCTTAAAATGTTTTTCAATATTAATTATAAGAGAGAATTACGTCTAGTTTTGATCATTACTTGTTTACTGGCACTATGTAATAAGTTGGCTTCAGCCTCACTGTTTTCTTTCTAGAGATTTTCTCGTCACTGTTGTTTGCCTGCTTTTTTGTTTGCTTGCAGGTTATTAAGGTCCTGATGCAGATTAGTAGAAGAAACTCTTGGGCAGAAATAGTCCATTCCAAGCTTATCTGCATGATGACAAACATGTTCTATCAAGTGCCTGAGGGACCTGATAAAATTGTTTCAGCTACTCCTTTGTTTCTTGTTGACCAAGTTGATCTGATTGGAGGAATTGAGGTTATATTTCGAGAGGTATTAATCTAATTAGTTCCTGTAAGCTAGATTTTGTCTAGAAGTGCGTGTATTAATTTACAAATTCGAAAAAGTTGATCTAAAATAATTAAAAGTAGAAAAGTGGGATATCTTTGGTAATTAAACCCTCTGAGATTCTGTTTAGAGAAAATGACATGGTTTAAGAAGTCTCCATTACTTTCTAATCCGAGCTTGTGCCTCCATGTGCTATGTTTGACTCCCTTGCGAAGTCGAACAGTGTGTAACCTTTTTTTTTTTTTATGATTTATATGAATGGCTGTAAGAATTTAAATGCTACTTAAACATGAAATTTCCGGCTCATACACTGAACCAATGTTTGCATGTTCATTTTGCAAATGCAGTTGGTGCTTTCAAAGTCAAGGGAAGAGAGGAGAAATGTGTATCTTGTGCTTTTCGACTATGTCTTGCATAAAATAAATGAGACATGTATAGCTGCTGGAGTTTCTGAGTATAGTGATGATGAGGTTCGACCTATAGCTACCTTGCTTGTGCTTGCAGATGCACCCGAAGCGCTGCATATTTCTGTCAAGTTAGGAATTGAAGGAATTGTGGAACTGTTGAGGAGATCAATCTCTACGTCACTGTCCACATATCCTAATAATGATCGACTTTTAATGGTATGTTTCACAAATGTTTTTGATTTCGTCATTACAAATATGCTTTATTTTCTTGGTTTTGCTATGTGATAACAGACTAGTTTAGGTCATGTTTATATTCTGTCATTTGTTGAAATGTATTTACATGAGTTTTCGTTTTCTGATGCATTTAACAAATTCTTATTCTTAGAGGATCTTTATAAATGCACAAATTCGGAGGTAGAGAATAACTGGAGGAATATGTTAAGGTTGGGAACATGTTAATAGTTATATGAGAGGAAACATAGAAATTTACTAATAGATACACAGATTACAATGGTAAGCAAGGAACTATCCATTAGGCATATAAGGAAAATTGTGACATGTTTAGTTTGGAATAGAGTTTTGTTAGTGCCTAAATGTTCAAATAGTTACTGACTATGAAACCATTGTAATGAGATTACGTGTTTGGTATTAGATATGCTGAAAATTAAAATTCTGTTTTGGAATTATTTTTTTCTTCTAAAGATTATAATATTTATGTTGTATAGAGAAAAAAGATTGGTAGAAGCACATAATTTTAAATGCTTAATCATGCTTCTCTTGCAGCTATTGGAGAAGATAGTAGAGAAGTTTGACATGCTCATTGGATCATTTACTCATGTAGACAAAGAGTTCACCCAAATGATTCAGATAACAAAAGCATTCAAATCTATTGAAAGCATCAACGGGAATGTTGCTGCTATGAATGCAAAGCTCTTCTGGACCACTTTACATTCTCTTCTTCACTCTGAAAGAATAGCTAATCGCCACAATGGATATTTGTGGTTAGGGGACTTGCTGATTGCTGAAATTAGCAAGGAAGGGGATCTGATTCTCTTGAGCATTAAAAATTTGGAGCAGAAAATTAAAGTTACTGGTGTTAATGAATATTCTGCTTCATTAGATGTTCCTTTACCAATTTGGCTTATGTGTGGGCTTCTCAAGTCCAGAAATAGCCATATTAGATGGGGTTTTCTGTATGTTCTGGAGAGGCTTCTGATTCAGTGCAAATTTTTGCTAGATGAGAATGAAGCCCAACTAATCCGCAGTCAATCTGCAGCGCATGCACATGACAAGAGCCGTCTTGAGAAAGCGAATGTGGTGATAGATATCATGAGCTGTGCCTTATCCTTGATGGCTCAAATAAATGAAACTGATCGAATGAATATTTTAAAGGTAATTATTGTCAATTATTATTTGTGAAACTGCAATTTCTTTTTCAGGGTTGCTGTTTAATTTAAACATAAATAGAATTTTCAATATTCATGCATATCTTTGTATTGATTTGCTTAAACTGAATTGATGATGGGGAAATTTTCTCAAAAGATGGATACAAAAGTTACCCTTGGGATTCGACATATGAAGAAAAGAAACCCTCAAGGGGGTATTTGTAATATTGTAACCATTATAAATAGGCCAAACGTCAATGGTAGTTTTTGTAATTTACCCTATTGTATATTTGCCTTTTCATATCATTGACCAATTGAATCTTTGGACATTATATTCTTGCTACGTCCTCTGAAGGTCCAATATCATTTGATGTTGTAAACATATCAGAATGATTACTTGTTATATGTATGTCATGGGAGCTTATTTATGCTTGGTGAAACCTGGTTCTCACCTCCCCACCGGTCACACATCATTTAGTTGCTACATATTCTAAAGGAGAAAGAAATCTTGATGTTATTGATGCATGTCGTAAGCCTGGAAGCAAGTATGATTGGGCCCTTGCACATTGCACCTGGCACTATGCATACTGCTGCTGCAATTCTATGACAGCAATCCTTTCCATACTTTTGTTGGGAAAGGGATGATCTGGTTCTGTCCTTAATACTTACGGAGATAACTGCATGATAGCCATGTGATTGTTCACTTCTATTTTAGCTGTTGTGTGCATTCTTTAGCATGTGCAAGTGATACACGATAGAGTATTTTCAACTTTATTTTCTAATGGCATTATTTTCCTTGGACGTGATGTATAGATGTGTGATATACTATTTTCTCAACTGTGCCTGAAAGTTGGACATACTGCTGCAATGCCATTTGGAGATTCAACACACCTTAAAGATTCTAATAGACCTGAAAAGAAAAATAAGGATGGAGCAGAAAGACTCTCCCTAGCAGAGGATCGTGGCGATTTTATTGGAAGTCCTAGCACTAAAGTTGGATTAAATGTACATGTTCCTATTCATGACACTGCATCTATGGCGGCACTGCTTCTTCATGGACAGGCCATTGTTCCGTTGCAGTTGGTTGCTCGTGTTCCTGCTGCATTATTTTATTGGCCTTTGATCCAGCTTGCTGGTGCTGCAACAGATAATATAGCGTTGGGCGTCTCTGTAGGTAGCAAAGGAAGAGGAAATCTTCCAGGTGGCACATCAGATATAAGAGCCACACTTCTCTTACTTTTGATTGGTAAATGTACAGCAGATCCTGCTGCTTTCAAAGAAGTTGGTGGAGAAGAATTTTTCCGGTATCATTTCAGCTTAAACTCACTTTTCATGATGCTTAGTTTCAGTTGTTTCTGAATACTTGTATGTAAATATGCCAGGGAATTGTTGGATGATACAGATGCAAGAGTGGCATACTACTCTTCAACATTTCTTTTGAAGGCAAGTATTGGATCTCTTCTTCTAGTGATGTTTAACAGTGGAACTCAAAGATATTAAATACTAACATTTATATTTTACAGAGAATGATGACTGAGGAACCAGAAAGTTACCAACGCATGCTTCATAGTCTTGTTTCGAGGGCTCAGCAGGTGCATTCTTGTTTAATGTTTCATCTGAAGAAACTCATGGCTTCTTGCGGAAGTTTATGGTTGTTTTATTCAGTAAATAATTCTTTTGGGTTTAAATGAATGTTGACTGTGACAACAAAATACAGGAGTTCACCATTAAAGAATTTTGGATACCAGCATGCCATAAGACTCATAACAGTGTGCTGTCATAGATAGAATATTAGTGTATCCTGAATAGGTCAAAATCTTATGCTACCTTTTATATTTCCCATTTTGATGTGTCAGACTAAGTCCGTTGTAGAGTATTTTTATCACATCATGATGTGTCATCAAGTCCTTTATGTTACTCATGAAACTCAAGTTGATGTAGCTCAGGAGGTTGGGCAGTAAGTTTTGTGTGAATTCACCTAAGCTGTCACACATTAGCTTCTGTTTATTAGCTGGGTTTTGTTCACCTAATTTGATCTTACAACTGAACAATAACAATCTGCAAGTTCTTCATTTTCTTTGTTTCACATGCAAATGCATGACTGGAATAAGCAATTCAGCTCTACAACTGACAAGAAAACTTAGTACTTGCTCTTCTGGCTTTGTTGGAAAATATTAGGACGATATATCTCAGAGTTTCAGTGTCTTCTGGCTTTTGATGAACTGACAAGAAAACTTAGTACATGCTCTTTTTACATTTTCTTCTGGCTTTTGATGAACGCTCATACAGTCAGGGAAAGGACATGTATCTTTCTCTTGTTGACTTTATCAAATATGAAAGGAGAAATAATAAAAAAAGAAAGGAAAATGGTTGCCTTTGCCACACAGAGTATGGTTTTCTGAGTCTTAGTATCTCAATCTCTCTTTTGTGCTCCTTCAAGGCAGGAATACGTTAAATCAAATTAGGGGTGCTATTGACATTAGTAATGCATTTAATTATATGCTTTGTGATAGATTATCTTCTCTTGTTTCCTGTGGTGTTCTCTTTTGTGTTCAATCTCGGATCTTGCCTGGTTCTAATCTAATTGCAAGGATCATATTTGGGTGAATTCACTGATCATGCATGGTATCATATGTGATATTTTCTTTTTATGGTCATGGTATTTCCACTAGTGCTTAAGATATTTTATACTTGTTTCAGAGCAACAACGAAAAGCTATTGGAAAATCCATACCTCCAAATGCGTGGCTTGCTTCAGCTGTCAAATGAGTAGATGTCTCATTTCAAACGAATAGCTACTGTTTGCTTGACTGGTCTGATTTTAATTTACCGATCATTACTCTGGCTATGGTGGCAATTCATGGTTAAGCTGTGAAATAAAAATGATGCCTTTTATTTAATTCAAATGAACTCATAATCAATCTCTTAGTTCCATTAAGCAAGATAGAACTGAGAGATGATGTCCTTGAAAAATGCCCTTGTGTGGATACCTCATCTGTTAATATGCTTCAAGAGCTTTTATCAAGTAATGGTGGAGAGTGCACATACTCGGAGAAATTCCAAGAAGCCACCTCAATGAAGTAAAGCTTCATTTGTTCCTGATTTTAAAAGGGCAGCATATTTATGCAGAATCAGCTGCTTCTGTATGCAGAGATGCATAAAAGATCTGGTTTTTCCACCCATCTTCAGGTACTTAGATTCCTACTTTCTATTATCCATGTAATTCAGTAACTTCTTCATGATTCGGTATTGTTCTTCCATCTAGGCTCCGTTTACTTTGGGAATGACTTAGGACAGTGACATTTTATCTAACTTTATCTAATATTTACTTTGATGGAATTAAAAAGTCGGTTTATCCTTCCTATCCAAGATAAAATGTCAAAATCCAGATAATTCCTTGGATAATAATCCAGGCCCCTCCCCCTAGGATAGTTACCCAAAACTTGGGATAATATTAGAAAATTATATTTCTATCCCTAATAAAATGCATTAATCCCTTTCTTTTGCAAGTTTAATATTAAAATGGAACATTTAGCTAATAACACTTTCATCCTAACTTCCATGTATTACATAGTAAACAGTGGATAAGGATGGTTAATATCCTTATCCAAATACTATATGTTAAGAGTAAACATTGGAAGTGGATAACAATTTATATCTTATCCTATGAAGTTATCTCACTGACCTGGATAATTAACCTATCTTTGTTTGCCAAAGTAAACAGAGCCCTATGAGACGAGCATTGTTTCTGAACTTTCGTCTAGTTGCATATCCTAGAGTGCATTTTGTTCAAAATGACATGGTATATATCCTACTATGTAGTGCTTACAACCTACAAAGTTCTCTAATCCATGCAAGCTTTACATTGGTCTTACTCCTTTTCATGATGTTGACCTTTGATCTTTTTGTTCTTGTTATGGGGAATTACATTTCAGGAGCACAGACGAGTCATTTAACCGGAGAAAAATCTTCGGTTTGTTGTAATTATTCATCGTATGTGCTAAATTATTCGGCAGAGGTTTCAGTAAGCTTGCTTAAAGGTATACACTTTCTAAAGGACTGATCGTCTCGATCTTCAGTAGTAGACTGTACAAAATAACATCATCTGCCAGCTTGAAACTCTGGATTGGAGGACCATTTGTGCGTTTTTTCTGGTGCTAATAGTCTCTTTCTCAAAAATTTGCTTTTAGTGCAAATTTGTTTCTCATTTTTGTTTCCCATTCATTGCTTATAGTGCAATGCAATTTTGTTTTGTGTTATATGTAACTTTGCAAATTTGCAATTTAACTTCTTTTCTGTACATTCAATGACCTTTTTTCTGTGTTCTTGGAATCCATTTTAGAATTTTGCCTGCTTTAGCATTATTTGGGTTTGTGTTGTAAATTGATATTTATTTATTAATGATGCAATTGTTTATTATGTTTATTTATTTATTAATGACGTAAAAAATGTTTATTATGTTTCTTAAGGACTAGGTGGGCATTTACCTTTATACCCCTCGGGTTAATGAAAATATTTTTCAAGTCCAAACTTGTATTTTTAACACAAATTCGCTCTTTCTTAATATATCTTAAAATCACTGACTACATTTATAGTTTTCAATATACAAATTTGTTACCCTATGATCATTGACACATATTAATGTGTCCACTGATGTATTAATATAATTATTAATTTCAAATTATAATATTTAAATAGATAAGATTTTTACACATCAAAGAGGACATATTAAGATATATTAATGGTGGGTGAGGAAATATTATTTTTTTCAATATATTGTATCTTTATTAGGTTGAGAAATAAATATTTTGTGTGAAAAACATGTTTTTCTTTTTGGCAAAAGCCGCATGACAGTTCAATTGTGTCGTAACTTTGTGATAAGACTCATAAGAGGAATGAAAGCATGGATATAAATTGGACATGTTGCAATTTCCTGTGGATGTAGCTGATATCAATCATATAGAGTAGACAAAAATTAAAAATCAAAATTAAATATGGATCGTGACAGAAAGAATAACCCAAGTTTGAGAAAATTTTGGACAATTCTTTACGATAATAAGGGATTAGATTGGTTTCAATCTGATTCATGCAAGTCAATATTTAATATGTAATATAAGAATCCACTTGACACCGTCTCAAGAATGTAATTTTATAAAATAGATTCCATTATTTAAAAACACAATTCATTTTCACAAATTAATTTTTAGTTATGAGTTGTCGGTCAATTTAAAAAAAGAAAACCTTTATTAAAATATGGATTTTTTGTTGATAGAATATTGAAAAACATATTGCTAAACGTTTAGTATAAATCACTTGCAGATGATTTATATAACACAAAGGGAAACATTTTAAATGTCACTAGATTAGCAATGCAATAATGTATTTTGAAATATTAAATGATGCATATTAATGTACCTACATTAAAATGTAATTACTATTACTATTATTATAATAAATGTTTGATCTTTCATAACCTCCTTTATATCATTTATACATATAATGGTTATTTTACAATATAGAACATCTCGTTTCAATCTTGACCCGTAGAGGAAGAAACAATGATTATTTGTTTGTCAGAAGCACAAATTCTCATACAATATAAGAAAATATATTAAATGTGGTCGAAACAATAACAATTCTTCACGTGCTTCCTTGTTATGTTTTTTAAATAAACTAATAATTCACCGGATGCACCGTTTATTATTTATATTTTATAATATATTATATATAAAATATGTTATAATATAATGAAATTGAATAAATTAAAAGGTTATTCATAATATTTTTTATTATTTTAAATATGTATAATATATAAATACATTAATTTCTCACATTACTTTAGTTTTTTAAAATTGTATTTATAATTTCGAAAATCGTTATATAAAGTAAAAAATCAACGAGTAGTTTAAAACTTTACATCAATGATCCATGAATCATAATCCTAAGTCCTAACATCCCTTGGTTGCACCATCTTTTAATTGAATATAACTAAAATATTATAGAAATAATTATATGAATAAACAATTGTTGAGTAGTAATTTCTTCATTGAAAACCTTGTTATTATATGTATTGAGACAATGCACTATGCAATATAGAGGAACTTAAGATTTTCGTTTTTTCTTTTATTAACCATGAATATTAACACACTAATAAGAAATTTATACGGTGGAGTATTGACATGATTTATATAAAAAAATAATAATAATAAACAAAAAAAAGCAAAATTTGAAATACAAATTGATCAAATGAAAAAAATCCATCTATATTTTATGGGGAAAGAAAGAATTTTTAATAAATAATTCAGAAAATGTATGTAATACTTGAATAAGAAGTAATTAAAAAAAAGTAATAAAACTTCTAGATGACATGACTAATTTCTTTGACGAAACTATTTAATTTTCGGATTTTTTTTCTATCAGTCAAAATATTGAGAGGACAATTTTAGGTGGACAAATGACATAATTTTAACTGTATTATGATATTTTTATATTAATATAGATATTTAATAAAAAAAATGGATATTTTAACGTCCAATTAGTATTACTTTAAATTATTTCATTTGATATATAATATTAAAAATTTAAACGAAAAAACAATAGCATTCAAATTATTATAGTTAATAATCTATTTTTAACATTTTGTTGTTCCTTATTTTTATACTTTTTTTATAATTGTTTTTTTTAATTCTACATTATATAAGATTAATTTGTACTAAAAATATTTAAAGCTTTCCATACTTCAGTTTATATTTTATTATTTATAGACTTTAAATTATTTTAAGATTTTTAAAACAAATTTAACATTTAAAATTATATTTAGATTCTTTAAAAAAATTCAGATTTTAAATTTAAGAATTTTTTAACAATTTTCAGATTAATTATTTCTTCCTTTTTTTGAACTTTTTTTTTAATAATCATAATTGCTATTATTATTATTATTATTATTATATATTTTTAAACATTAAAATTTTAATTTTAGTTGTTTGAAAATTACTTTTTTTTTAATTTTTTTACTTTATTATATTTTTATATTTATTAAATTAATTTTTTTTATTTCCCAAGAGTCACTTTAATGCATTAACAATTTTGATATAAAAAAATTGGGTGGCATGATTACATCAAAGAAAAAAAAAACCTTATGATGTGACATATTTAAGAGGAAAAATGGTAAAACTGTAAATATAACTAATTGTTTTGTTTTTATATATAATATAAAAGATATATAAAGATAGATATAACGTGTTGCACGATTTGTCATATAATATTTGATAATTATAATGATATATTATTTTAACATGAAATATATAATATTATTAATATTTATATCGACAAAATTAATGTAATTTGACATCATCATTAATATTCCTTTTGATAGTATTAGAGATTAACGAATAAAATTAAAATATTACATTGGTAAATAATAAAATAAAATGTTTATTTTAGAAAATCGGATAATTATAATAATTATGAATAAAATTAATAGTAATAATGAGGATGAGAACAACCATAATAATGATAATAATTCCTCTCCACTCCATACGAATCTCCGCCTACAACTCTTTCTTCTTTTATTATATACATAGCATTACTTTCTACTTTTTTTTTTATGTACTCAACACTCACTAATCAAATGGATTTGGAAGATTTTGGCTATCATATCATTTTTTTTACTATTTAATATGTTATATAAATAAAATGGTACAATACTAATATTATGAGATGTGTAACATGTGTCTAGAAAGTGAGTGTATTTAGTAATGATTGGGGTACCCTCTCTATTATTGCTTAAAAAGAGAAAATAATAATAGTGAAAAGTGAAAAGTGAGCATCTTATTCTGTCACTTAATAATGCCGTGGAAGGTTCTGGATTTCTACCTAACTTTTCTTACTCTCCTCTCTACTCTGCCACTCTCCTCTCTCTCTCGTCACAGTCCGACCATGGCTGTGGAGATCTGCGTTAAGGCTGCTATCGGCGCTCCTGACGTTCTCGGAGATTGTAATTCCGTTTTTTTCACCTCAAAGGAAACACACCCAGAATTAAGAACCACATACAATCATCGCCTTTTCTTTTTTTGATGAATTGTTTTTGATATCGCAGGTCCCTTTAGCCAGAGGGTTCTGATAACTTTGGAAGAGAAGAAAGTGCCGTATAAGTTGCATTTGATCAATCTCGACGCAAAGCCTCAATGGTAAATGCCTAACTGCTACTGGTTTTGGATATCTTGTTTTATTTCCTTCAAGAAGAGCAAATGGAGTTCATTCTTTATTTTATTTTATTTTATGGGATTTTAGGTTTTTGGAGCTGAGCCCTGAAGGAAAGGTGCCGCTCATAAAATTTGATGACAAGTGGATTGCTGATTCTGATGTGATTGTTGGTATTATTGAGGAGAAATATCCCAGCCCTTCTCTCTCTCATCCTCCAGAAGTTTCATCAGTGTATACTTTTTTACCTTTTTTATTTTTCTCTCTCATGATTATATGCATATTATCATCTAGTAGCTATTGAATGTTATAAAACTTTGGTGAGGTTTTACTGATGAGGAAGGAGAAGTGATGTTTTGTCAATTTCCTGTTTAATGTTTATGGTTGTCGATGATGATATAGGGGTAGATGTATGAATGCTTTTGGTTTGCTCTCTGTTTCAAATTCTTGAGGAAAATATGCTCCTTGTCGTTGAATATTGTTTCGGAACTGTGTTTTGTTTCAACTCTTCTGAATCTTTAGCAAAGCTATTCTTTGGGAAAATATGGTGATATGGTTTTCTGCATCTTTGCCTACAACTCTAGTTCTTGTGATATTTATTGTTTGAGATATTAATTTTCTTTGTACTCTAATATTTGCTATAGGGGCTCCAAAATATTTCCTACTTTTGTCACGTTCGTGAAGAGCAAGGATCCCAGTGATGGATCAGAACAAGCTCTGCTCGATGAATTGAAGGCATTGGATGAGCACCTCAAAAATAAGGTGCGAACTCCTATATTAGGAGTAGATTAACTCAAAATAAAGTATAAGGGACAACAAGCTACTCATAATTCACATTCTGTGTCTTTGCTGATGAAGTTTTCTTTCTGGTCTATATGATCAGGGACCATATGTCAATGGAGAAAACATATGTGCTGTTGATGTGAGCTTGACCCCAAAGTTGTATCATCTTGAAGTGGCCCTTGGCCATTTCAAGGGTTGGACTATACCTGAAAGCTTGACTCATGTGATCAACTACAAGAAGGTATTATGGTGTATTGTTTTGAATATCATCCCTTTTTGTCTTGTCTACCTTTTATATTATACTATATTACAACTTCTAATAAAGTACCATGTTATGAACCATAGAGTGGGTCATGAAATTTGATTAATACCCCTTAACTCAAATTGATTAAAATAACAGCTGAAAAGATTAAGCTATAGTTATGTCTGATTGACTAGTCTCCTCTTTCAAATTCATTATATTTGTTCAACTTTGAATAAGTCTGCATCTTTCTTTACGCTTGGGTGAAGCTCTGTCTCGAGTTTTGAAGTGTTCTGGTTCGAAGATCTTGTATTCTCAACAATTTGTTAGTGTACTTCTTTCACAAGTGGCAAGAAAATTCGTGAAATTGAGCTCCTTCTTATGTCGAGTTATTTATCTTTAGTTTAGCAAAAACGTCATACCTTGATTTCCTAATCTCATGCAGGTTAAATGTAATATCTTTCCCACTAAATGATGACATTCGCTTCATTTGGGACAATTTCAACCGCTTTAACTTGTTTTGATGCCTTCTAGATTTTCTAGTATAGCAAAAGCATTGTGTTGAAAAGCTTTTGGTTCTTCCTTCATGTGTTCAGTTCTTTACCGCATACTCCTAATCTTTAATATTTAGAAATGATTTCACGTGTTCAGTTCTCTACCAATTGTCCCTTCAAAGACAGTATAATTCACAAACTATCTACCTTGCTATATATCTTCAAACTCATGTTGAGAGCCTAATTCTACATACAAAGTTATAATCATCGTTCCTCTTGTTGTGGTATGTGCCTTCACTATATTTGCATATACCAAGTGATACCAGTAAATGAATGCTGCAAAATGCATTGAAATGTGGTAGATCATATTCTTAGTCAACATCTATTAAACCGGCTGATGTTTTCTATGTTTCATTTCTTACAGTCACTCTTTTCTCGGGAGTCTTTTGAGAAAACAAAGGCTGCAAAGAAATATGTGATTGCAGGGTGGGAACGCAAAGTTAACCCGTGAGCTTCTTGCAATCTCTACGTACATCGTTGAGTATGCAACAATGTTCCACCTTGCTGTAAAGTTTATGCAGGAATCTATCTAGCTATGCCTCCATAATAATGATACATCTAATGTAAAATTCTCCATATTGATATCACTGTCATTTTATGGTTGGAACATATGTTGTCATTTCATCCTTCCCAGTATCAGTTATCAGTTCCTGCTGGTTATATGGAGACTTCTTCTTGGTAACATCTTGCAATTTATTTGTTATAATTTATGTTGTAGCTAAACTCCCAACATGTAGATATGTTGTTCCATAAGAAAAATTAATGAGAGTGTATTAAGTATTGAAGTGTATATACAAGTAATGAGAGAATTTATATCCATTATTTTACGGGGAGAGAGAGAGATGTTCAATTTTATAATACCAATAAAGTATATTATTTTATGGCTAGAGAGAAAATTATGTTCCATTTTATATACCAATAAAGTATATTATTTATTGCTTGCATGACAGTTAAAACACCAAAATGTGCAGAATCAATCAAACGTAGTTTAATTTTATAATCTATATATTCTCATCAGAAATACATTTTTCATAAGAAAATCAATGTACACCAAATAATAGCACTTTAAAAAATGAGAAACTTTCAAATTTTCACAAATCTAAACAAGTCAACTCCTAAATTTGATTAAAAAGTCACTGAATTTGTTGTTCTGATGTGAACATGTTCATTCCAAAACATGTTCGGTCCAACTCCTTTTTATTAAATATATTTTTTGATGCCTATAAGCCATGTTACATCAAAGTTACATCAAAATAAATATTATATTGATGCAAAAAAATTGTTCTAGTTTTTTAAATATTATACTACGTCGTATTCGTCAATTACTTTCATTGTGTGAGATTGATAAAAAGTAATGAGTCAGTTAAAGTCAACGTTTTAATTAAATATAGTTAAATAAAAGTAATCAAGTAATTTTAGATAATAAAACATGATATAAATAAAATTAAAATATGAACTTTTGAAATCATTATATACTTTTAAATTTGTTATGATTGAATAGTGTGGCCCCCAAATTTGGTGCGAATTATTCTTCTCACCAAATGGGTGAAACTTGGACTTTGGTTGAAATCAGAAATGTAGTTGAAAGATTCCAATTCAAGCCCAAGAAGTATCACTTCCATAACTAAAAACATATTGAGATTTTTTTATGGACTACAAATTCAAATTTGTGATATCCTATACAATATCATTTTAAACTACTTTGCTATTCTAATTGACATTTTCCACAATCTAGAGTTAGAGTTATCAAAATGGATTAGGTATGTTGGGTCGATCCGTCCTATCCTGCTAAACCAGTGGACTGAGTTGAGTAATTAGAGACCTACGATAAGGCAGGACCTAAGTAGATAATTTGACCCACGATGGGTCGGTCTGCCTCATTTTTTTTTTACCTTGAATATATAGATAAGAAATAAATAATGATTATATATTTTTTATCAAATATAAATAATGATTTATAAAATATTGATATCAATCATTTATTTATAGGAATGAAGAAAATTTTGTGAAAAAACTCTTTTAAAAATTATTTTTGTATATTATACGGTAATTGAACGCATGTGTCTTAGTAAAATGTATAGATATGTAACATTTATATATGTATATATGTATATATATTACTTTTACAAAATTTAAAAAAAATCGATGGGTCGGATCGCCTAACCCACGACCCATTAGTAGATTGTGATGGTTTGGAATTTTAGCGACCCGCCACAATTAAGATTCGCCTTACCAGATGGTGGATTTTGGGCCGACCCACCACACTGACCAGTATTAACAACTCTACATTGAGTTGATAGGAAAAACACAACCAAGGATTTGTCAATATCTTGGAAATAGACTTGTCTCTTGGTTTAGTAAAAGCAAACATCAATTGCAACCTTCACACCTATGAATGGGATAATAGTTGAGGCTGAGAGACTATAATATAGTTGCAAAAGATGTTCCTGTTCATTGTAACAAGGGTCTAATTGGAATAATCAATACTTATTGCATTCAAGAGCAAACACATCGATATTACATATCATTTCATAAGTGACCATATTGAGAAAAGATAGGTGACATCACAACCTCTATAGGAATCAAGGTTTTGGAACTGAGCAGAGAGGTTGTTAGTAGAGCCAAATAGGCAGATAGATTGGGACAAGTAAACCACTTTAGACTAAACATATATACCAGTGTCAACATCTCTACTACCCAGTTGACATCACCACTACCCAAATCAGTTTCCACACCTGGGACTATTTTATCATTTTTTATTTTGTATCGCATTGGCGGGAAACGTTTTTCAAGGACAACGATTTCACCTCTTTTCAATTTGTCATGGTTGTGCAGAAATTTACCGTAATTGAATACCTTGATGACAAGTGCGCAAGGCAGCCCTTATCTCCTTGAGCATTTCATCAACCCTTATACTTTTCCTGAATCATACAACTATTGGTTGAGTATATCAAAGGAGAATAATCTAACATGAATGAAGAAGAATGGTAAACTTACAGGACACTGACACCCACAACTGCCAAGGGCCGTGGATATTCTTCAAGTTCCTTCACCCTCTTCTCCTGAGGAACAATATCATCATTTTCCAACGGAAAATCAGCTGTTTCAGAGGTACCATCATCTGTCTCCAAGTCTATCTTATCACTTCCAATCTGCCTTATTTCTTCAGCTAAATATGGAAGCCTTTGCTGTGCCTGGAAAAGCAATTATCATGTTTCTAAGTAGTTGACTAACTGCAAAAAACATGCAACAAGAAGGCTCCAGTTCCCGTTCAGTAAAGGCCACTGACAAACGAGAAGAAAAACTTTTAAGACAAACCTCAGGAACATCAATCTTATTTAGAACAACAATGTATGGTCTTTCAAGGTATTCGGGATTGTACATCCGCAGTTCCTGCAAGATTAATAATCTTATGAGTTCCATAGTTTTACACATATATGAATATAAAAAAACATGTTGCAATTAGCAGAGGGAGCTACCAAGGGGGGCTCATATCAAAGACAAGTTCAAATTGTTGGACAAAAACACAATCAAGCTCAAAATAAGCCTCTACTAGGTAGCAAATAAGGAATACCTCTTTCACTGTCCTGTAATCACCCACAGGATCCTCCACAGCTGCATCGACCACATGCACCAACAGCCTAGTCCTCCTCAAATGCCTTAAAAAGTTGCGACCTAAACCCTACAAAAAATGGAAATATTTTGTATAAACTTAGAGTTCACGACAAATAAGTTAATAAATGGGTAATAAAGAACATGAAAGAACAAGCTTTATTGAAAAGGTATTTAATGTGTAAAAGATCACTCAAACAAAAGAAATATTGTGATGTTGGGCCAGCCTTTTGGGTTTTGGGCCGACACATTCTTGGCAGCCCAAGTGATGGATGCTGGAAGCCCACCTCAAACCCAAGCCCATACCCTCCCTCCTTTTTTTTGATCTTGGCCGTTGATTGTTGGGTTTCTAATCCTGACCATTGGCTGCGATATATATATATACATTTTGCCCTCTTCCCTGCTAAACCTAACTCTCACTTTCTCTCTCTCCTCGCGACGCTCCTTCCTTCTTCTCTTCCCTGATTCTTGGGCGAATCCCGACGATCCGCCATGGCTTTGTTCGCTTTCCTTTTCTGGTCCGTTTCCCAGAGGTATTTATGGGAGTTGAGCGTGAGGGGAAGGTTATCGAAGTTGTGTGTTCATCTTACGTATCATATCCTCATCTCTGTGATTCTTGAGGGTGGTTTTGAGAGAGGCTAAAACCTTTGTGCCACAAAGCTGTTATACATGTGTTGATAAGCAGTTTTGTTCTTTGTTGAGGGATTAGGGTATTCTGGGTATTTGGCTTGGGTGTGAGTGAGTTCTCCAAGCAACCCTTTGGTGCTGCCGCCAGTCTACGGTGTCGCTGCGTGTGATTCTGGACAAAGACACAGTCGGGGGACTGAGCCGAGTATCTATACAACACAGACCTTTGTGTTGGCCTTCTCTGTTTTGGTGATATCTCTTTATTCTGTTTTTTGCTTTGTATCAAGTCTTTAGTTGATTTGTATTAAGCTTATATCTACTGTAATAGTTTGAATTAAGATGATGTATGCTTTTGACTCTGGATCCTAGCCCTACAGTGGTATTAGAGCACTGTTGGGGGCGATCCAGAGCGCTGCCAAGGTCAGGTACTTCGCTATCCTTATCTTGTTTATGTTTCTTGGTAAGATCCTGTGAGTCTGTTGGGATTTCTGTGCTGGTATAAGTCTAGGACTTGTTCTGCTTGAGATCTGTTTTCTGTGTTATATCTTGATCTGTTCTTCCGCTGCTTATTCTGTGTCTGATCCCCATTTTGAACTCACCTTGTCCGGTCCACTCAGGACTTAGGAATCTGGGCTGAGGGGTTGATCAGACTGTGATCTGTGCTCTGTTCTCTTGTTTTATCTGTGTGTGTTGGGGTTGATCAGACTGTGATCTGTGCTCTGTGCTCTGTTCTCTTGTTTTATCTCTGTGTGTTTGCTTCTGTGCTTCTCAATATGAATGCATATCCTGTTGCTGCTTTTGATGGAAAAGGGGATTTCTCTATATGGCAACAAAAAATGAAAGGTGTTCTTGTTCAACAGAAATGCTATAAGGCTATAACAAAGAGTTATGATGATAAGACATCTGATGAAACTAAAAGTGAACTTGATGAACTTGCTTATTCTTTGATTATCTTGAATCTATCTGATTCTATGATTAGAAAATTGGGGAAACATGACTCTGCTGAATCTTTGTGGAATAAACTTGAGGAATTTTATATTGAAACCTCTCTGCCTTCAAAAATGTTCTTGCTTGAAAAGTTTTTCAGATTTAAGCTTGATGTGCATAAGGACATTGATGAGAATTTGGATGTTTTCACAAAATTGATTCAAGATATAAAACTGACAGGTGATAAAACTATTGATGAGTATACACCTATTGTTCTGTTGAATGCTATACCTAATTCTTATAATGATGTGAAGTCTACCATAAAATATGGAAGAGATAAGGTTACTCTTGACACTGTTATTAATGGCCTTAAAAGTAAAGAATTGGATATAAAAGCCAATAAGGGAAATAGGTCATTAGGAGATGTGAACCATGTGAAAGGTAAACAAAAGGTTAATCCTCAGAATAAACCTTCTAATAACAACCAAGGTAAGCCTAATCCTAATAATGGTCAACCTCAGAAAAAAGATGGTCCTAAACCTAAGTTTAAAAATAGGAAGTGTTATAATTGTGGTAAACCCGGCATTATGCTAATGTGTGCACAGAACCAAAGAAAGAAAATAAAAACAATGGTCAGAATAGCAATGGTCAGGCTAATAATGTATCTGACAGTCTTGGTGATGTTTTTCTTACCAGTGATTATGTGAACTCTGTGACTTCATCTCTCTTTGACAATGATTGGATTCTGGATTCTGCTTGCACACACCACATGACACCTCACAAACACTTGTTTAGCTCCTATGTGGAACTTGATAATGGCAATGTTTCTATGGCTGATAATAGCAAGAGCTGTGTGAATGGTATTGGAACTGTATATTTAAAAACTGAAACTGGTTTCAACTTAAAACTTGAAAAGGTAAGGCATGTTCCTAACTTGAAGAATAACTTGCTATCTGTTGCCATCCTTGAAGACTGTGGTCTGCATGGTATTTGGGGTAAGGGATATCAGATGATCATGAATGGGGATGTATGTGCTTTCAAAGCTGTTAGAATGCAAAACTTATATGTGTGCTCTGCTGAACCTATTCTAAATGCTAATACTGTGAAGCATGATATGACTGATATTTGGCATAAAAGATTAGGACACATAAGTGAAAAAGGGCTTGAGATTCTGCATAAAAAATCTTACTTAAATAATGATATTATCTCTAAAATGCCTCTGTGTGATTCCTGCATTTTTGGAAAACAGCATAAAGTTAGCTTTCCTGTCTCCTCTCCCCCCAACCCCTCTAAGTGCTCTTCAATTCTTGAATATGTGCATGCTGATGTATGGGGTCCTGCACCTGTGCCAACTCATGGAGGTAATAGGTATTTTCTGTCTATTGTGGATGATTTCTCAAGGAAAGTGTTTGTGTTTCTTATGAAGAACAAATCTGATGTATTTGAAAAATTTAAAAACTGGAAAACTCTTGTTGAAACTCAAACTGGTAAAAAATTAAAAACCTTGAGAACTGATAATGGGACAGAATTTTGTAATGATGATCTTGACTTTCTGTGCATTGAACATGGCATTAAAAGGCATAAAACTGTTGTTTATATCCCACAACAGAATGGTATTGCTGAAAGGATGAATAGGACTTTGCTTGATAGGATAAGATCTATGTTAAACTCATCTGGCTTGTCTAAGCATTTTTGGGGTGAAGCTGCCTTGACAGCTGCTTATGTGATTAATAAGTCTCCCTCTGTGCCCTTGAGAGGGGAATTGCCTGAAACTCTGTGGTCTGAAAAACTTGTTGATCTATCTAATTTAAAAGTGTTTGGTTGCTCTGCTTTTGTGCATCAAAAATTGGATAAACTTGAACCTAGATCTGTGAAGTGTGTCTTCCTTGGTTATCCTGAAGGTGTTAAAGGTTATAGATGTTGGTTAAAAAGGGAACCAGGTTTTAAAACCATTACTAGCAGAAATGTTATCTTTAATGAAGATGAATATCCATGTCTATCTGCTCCTCCTGTGAATGTTCCTACTAAGGTGGAGACCCCACCCATTCTACCTATCTTGCCTTTGCAATCAGATGTTTTGAATGAACACCCTGAAAATGAACACTCTGATGATGAGAATGCTAATAATGAACCTGCTCAAGTTGTTAATGAAATTGTTGAACCTGTGCATGATGATTTCAGTGACTATCAGCTAGCTAGGGACAGAACTAGAAGACAAACTAGGATTCCCAAAAGGTTTGATGATTTCCAGCTTGCTTCCTATGTGCATAATGTGTTTGAAAACCTAGATGGTAATTAACCTAAATCTGTAAGTGAAGCCCTAAAATCTAAAGAATCTGATGCTTGGTTAAATGCTATGAAAGATGAGATTAAATCTCTACATAATAACCAAACTTGGTCTCTTGTTCCTAAGCCTGATGCATGCTCTGTTGTTGATTGTAAGTGGCTGTTCAAAGTGAAACAAGAATCTGATTCTGTGAGATATAAGGCTAGGCTTGTAGCTAAAGGTTTCACTCAAAAAGAAGGTATTGACTATACTGAAATTTTTGCACATGTTGTTAAATTTACCACTGTGAGAATAATGCTTGCTTTGATAACTCATTTTAATTGGGAATTAAAACAACTGGATGTAAAAACTGTTTTCTTGCATGGAGATTTGGATGAGAAAATTTATATGAAACAACCTGAACACTTTGTGGACAAATCTCATCCTAACTATGTGTGTTTGTTGAGTAAATCTCTGTATGGCCTTAAGCAATCTCCTAGACAATGGAATAAAAAGTTTGATGCTTGTATGATGTCTATGAAATTCAAAAGAAGTTCATATGATCCATGTTTATACTTCAAAGACACTGCTCAAACTCCTGTGTTTCTTATGATCTATGTGGATGACATGCTCTTGGCCAGTCCTTGTTTGAAAGCTGTCAATTATGTGTCTAAATGTCTTAGTGATAATTTTGACATGAAATTCTTGGTGATGCAAAACGTATCTTGGGTATGGACATTGTTAGAAATAGAGATACCTGCATTCTGTCTTTAAACCAATCTGCTTATTTGGACAAGATCCTTGGTAAGTTCTCTATGACAAATGCTAAAGCTGTTTCAGTTCCTCTTGCTGCTCATTTCCTGTTAAGTAAGGAACAGTCTCATAAGACTGAACCTGAAATATCTGAGATGTCTTCTGTGTCATATGCTAGTGCAATAGGATCTGTCATGTATTTGATGGTTAGTACAAGACCTGATATTGCCTATGCTGTCAGCTGCATGAGTCGTTATATGTCAAACCCTGGTATGCCTCATTGGGAGGCAGTAAAATGGTTATTAAGATATCTAAAAGGATCTGCTAAACTTGGAATCAAATTTGAAAAATCTGATAAAGGAATAGAACTCTGTGGCTATGTTGATTCTAATTTTGCAAATGATAAAGATAACAGAAAATCTACTACTTCCTATGTGTTCACTTTGTGTGGTGCATGTATATCATGGAAATCCCAACTGCAGCATATTGTAGTTTTATCTACAACTGAATCTGAATATATTGCTGCAACTGAAGCCATAAAAGAAGTCATCTGGCTTAAGGGATTGCTTTCTGAAATTGATTTCTTGAAAAAGAAGGTCGTGGTTTTTTTCTGATAGCCAATCTGGGATCCAACTCTGTAAAAACCCTGTGTTTCACGATAGAACAAAACATATCGATGTTAAGTATCATTTCATTCGTGATATCGTTGAAAATGGGATAATTAGCCTTGAGAAGATTCCTTCTGAATTTAACCCTGCAGATATGGGTACAAAATGTTTACCCTTGGAAAAGTTTAGGTCCTATCTTAAGGCTCTAAAACTTGTTCCACCCTTATGATATCTTGCTTTACCCTCTCAGTCTGTGTGATTGATTTTTTTTTTCCTTTCTTGCTTACATGAATTTAACTTTGTGTATTTTCTGTCTCTGCAGGAAAGGAGATCGGCGATGATGACCCCCGTAGTCTTTATATCCACTAGACACCACAATCTGGCCCAAGGTGGAGAATGTGATGTTGGTCCAGCCTTTTGGGTTTTGGGCCGACACATTCTTGGCAGCCCAAGTGATGGATGCTGGAAGCCCACTTCAAGCCCAAGCCCATACCCTCCCTCCTTTTTTTTGATCTTGGCCGCTGATTGTTGGGTTTCTAATCCTGATCATTGGCTGCGATATATATATAACTTTTGTCCTCTTCCCTGCTAAACCTAACCCTCACTCTCTCTCTCTCCTCGCGGCGCTCCTTCCTTCTTCTCTTCCCTGATTCTTGGGCGAATCCCGACGATCCGCCATGGCTTTGTTCACTTTCCTTTTCTGGTCCGTTTCCCAGAGGTATTTATGGGAGTTGAGCGTGAGGGGAAGGTTATCGAAGCTGTGTGTTCATCTTACGTATCCTATCCTCATCTCTGTGATTCTTGAGGTGAGGGTGGTTTTGAGAGAGGCTAAAACCTTTGTGCCACAAAGCTGTTATACATGCGTTGATAAGCAGTTTTGTTCTTTGTTGAGGGATTAGGGTATTCTGGGTATTTGGCTTGGGTGTGAGTGAGTTCTCCAAGCAACCCTTTGGAGCTGCCGCCAGTCTACGGTGTCGCTGCGTGTGATTCTGGACAAAGACACAGTCGGGGGACTGAGCCGAGTATCTATACAACACAGACCTTTGTGTTGGCCTTCTCTGTTTTGGTGATATCTCTTTATTCTGTTTTTTGCTTTGTATCAAGTCTTTAGTTGATTTGTATTAAGCTTATATCTACTGTAATAGTTTGAGTTAAGATGATGTATGCTTTTGACTCTGGATCCTAGCCCTACAAATATAAAGTACCTTTCCAAGATGTGCACCTTCAATTAGGCCAGGCAGATCCGCCAATGTCGCCTCAGATGAAAATTGCCCAGGCCCTAGACTGGGATCACCATTTAGACGTCCTAGATTTGGCATCAAGGTTGTAAAAGGGTAATCAGCTATATCAGGCTTTGCAAGTGTGACAGCTGCCAATAGGGTAGACTTTCCAGCATTTGGAAGCCCCTGCAGATTGGAAGGCAAACAATAAGAACCCACTGATAGTGAAGCTTAATTTTTGTTCTGATCATCACCATTAAACATTGCCAACAATTTTTGGCATTCTTAAAAAGAAATAATCTAGACCTATATTCTCACTCAATGTGCCATACAGTCCATAGAAAAAAAATGACGAGCAGGGAATAGCATGATGTACATGTTATGTTATTTACTAGTGTGGTTCAGAAGGAACATTGTGCCAATTCTAAATAACCATTTCAAAACTTTTCCAATTTCTATTCTATCATTTCAGATAGGGCCTTCAACATTCAAAGTATTTTTGGTAAACCTGCTGTTTCTACCACTAGGACAATGTAACCAGAGAGGACTGCAACCTCAGAGGTTCAAATTTGCGAAGACGCTTCATAGAGCAAGTGCACAAGGAGAATTTGCATAACAAAGACCAAATAAGTATAGGACAAACTGTGATAGCCTAGAAAAGATAACATAATTTGAAAAGGTCAATTTCCAAGGCCGGTTAAGATAGAAAATTACAAGAACCAACACCTTACTCAAAAGACAGCTTTGCCAGGTTACTTATAAATTTGAGCTTTCGCATGGCATCATAAAATTCAGTTCCCAAGTTACTTGATAGAAATGAAATCCATTTATGAAAGGGAAAACAGAAACAAAGAAAAGCTAACCAAATTTTAAAAATAAGAAAAATTAAACTGAGCCACTAGGTGGTCAAACAGCTTGTAGAATTTCATTTATTTGCATGTAAACATGACAAAGGTACATATGCATGGCAGAGTGTGTTCGTCCTATAACCTATACATAAAATTTCTACATATGGATGTGCTGAAAAGTTCTTGCATCATTTACGTAATGCATGCAGTAGATTTACTGATATGATTGATATAAGTAATACTTACAACAAGACCAACATCAGCTACGACTCTTAGTATTAATTGCAGACTGAGTTCTTCTCCAGGCTGACCAAGAACTAAAACCTGCATTTAGACGACAAAATCAAAGACATGTGCTATCATGTAAAGGCAAATGCAAACCATAACAGCAATCACCTGATTTTGAACCATTTTAAGGCATTATAACTATGGTTCATAATCATTAATGGAAGGTGGAATGAAGATATGTCTTAAAATCATAATGGTTTATTGCATACCAGACCAAGTCCAACTGTCATAATATGACTTTTGAAAAACTCATGAAATTTAAGTAGACTAACTGCATGAAAATCTGAGCCAAGTAACTTCATACTGTTCTTTTACCGTTTTCTTGGTATGATCCAAGGGGTACCACAACATGAACAAGTCCAACTGAAGGCCCAGAGATGGATGAGGGAGTTTGGACGCAACAACGTCTAGATTAGGAACAGATAAGGTTCATTTCATATTCTTGACAGGTTTCACATTTTCTCATATTTCGACTTTATCTCACACATCTCCAACTCTGACAAGCCAAAAATGCTATGGAAAGCCAAGATGGAGATCTACAATTTTCATGTTCCTAAATATGTTGTCACCATAAGATTGACATGTTTCCGTGTCTCGATTTTAGCTATCATGTCTGAGCTCCAACACAATGATTCAAAACAAATTTCAAGTGTCGAGTTTTCCTAAATCTGCTTGCGAACATACACCAACTAATACAACCTTCCAAGACCCCAACCAATATATGATAATAGTTCCCAAGATAGTCAAGAACAAATTTGCAGTACCTAAACCTACCAATGTACACAAATTCAAACCAGAGGTTACTTGCTCCATGACCTGGAATTCTTTGGATTGAGAACAGAAACAACTAAGGCCACAAATGTTAAAGCTAAATTCATCAAAAGAACTAAAATATTTAAATGAAAAACTTAATTTCATAAGACAAACTTGGTAGAATTCACAAGAATTTAGCCAGAATGACTCCCTGAAAAGGAACAACATAAGAAATCCTAGCTTAACTTCACACTCTAATTTTTTTTGTATTCTTTAGTATCAGAAAACAAGATGTAAAGACATGCACACCTGCTTGAAACATAGGATTTGGTTACCAACTGATATGATCCACGGTGCAATCAGATATAGGAAAAATCAGAAGTCAGAACATGAGACTTGCAGATCTCTGTCTTGGTTTTCAATAAAATTTTGAGTTAGTGCGTCGAAGCTCAAGTGAGAGATATATAGTTGAGATATGGAAATATGCCAAAAGTGTCCGATAGTATGGCATGAACCTTGTTTGTTCCTAATTTTTGGCTCTGATTCGTCCTAAAATCCCCAGTCAATTTATCAAATTGTTCGGCCTTCAACGGCCTTGATCATGTTTTGATGCCCCCTTGGATCATACCAGTTCTCCTGTAGGCACAAGAACGCAAATCTACGCAAATCTTAAGCAGCTATATTAATCAAGTCAAGAGTAACTAGGCTTTATAGAAATTCATACTTCCATCTACGAATGTATTATGTTTAAGTTTACTACAAGTCTGTCAACAACAAACACATTTCAGTTGACAACAAGAAAAAAAAAAACAGATATTTATTGTAAATCCAATCATACAAATCTAATACATAATATTACGATGAAGAAAGATATACAATCAAATGTCTATTAGAAGATTGAACAAAGCATCAATCATTACCTTGTCACTGTCATCTCTCATTACATTGGTGGTTTCAGCCATCATTTTTTTCTTCTTATGCTCAGGTATCTCCAACAAGCTAATCTGCCAAAAACCAATAAATACTAAATACGAATTAGTTGAAAGCACGCTGAAGTAGAACACTAATATTTCGTCTACATGTATGCCTTGAGAAGAAACTAATTAAAAGAGACTTGTTCCTGTATTTCCTTTTAAAGCACTTGGTGAATCATGAAATTAGACCATTCACTTTGTGTGTTTTTCCTTTTTCCCCTACCACTCAACAACAACAGCTATAAAACTTTCACTCTCAGCTGATATTTCTCATGTTACATTTTACTCACATCTCATTACAAGATTAAATGTTAACACCTGGATTTGTTCAAGAAAACATATCCTTACCCCTCCACGTCCACCCTTTGCAACAACTACTTCATCACCTGGTTGAGCTAAATCAGCCAGAAGTTTTCCCCTTTTCAGTTTCACAACAGTACCTGTAAATTTTAAAATAATAAATAAGAATTTAGAATGAAGGGCCATTTCGTCATGTTGTCAGTTTAATCGAAAGATTCAGTCCGTTATTACTTGGAGGTCAAATAAAGGTTAAATCATAAAAATCACAATGCCAATCAAACCATTAAACTTTGATTTGCCAATAGTTCATTACTAGCAAAATAATTAAAGCACCAATAATGTCACAGATCACTATGAGGGTAGCAAACCTAAAGGTACTGGTATACGAAGAGCTGCTGCGGAGAGCCCATTATGCAATTGAGAAGACAAAACACCCATTGCATCAACATTTCCTCCACGTTTTGCATTATACCGATTATTCTTGTGAAACTCCAATAAGGTATCTTTGCCTTCATCCGCATAAATTATGACATCACCACCATTCCCACCCATAGGAAGGATGAATGAACCATCAAAATCCCTTTTAAATGAATTTTTTTTCCTTGTTTTCTCTTTATCAAATTTCCGTCCTGACTTAGAAGGAGCATTCTGGTTAGGAAGATTGAGAATGGTACCATGACCTCCATCTCCAGCCCGAACACTGATGATCACCTCATCAAAGTATTTGTGGCGTTCCTTGATCAGTGTTTCAAGGTTTGGGGATGGTGAATTCTTGACTTTAGCAAGCACACTCGTTATCACAATGCCTGGGTAATTTTTTTGGGCAATCCATCGCCTGCATGAACTGTGAAAAGAACTCATAGGCTATAGTTATACAATGAAACGAAAAACCAAAATCAGTATGGTTGCATGGATTGAAGGATTTGGTGGTGGATTTGAAATTTATAAGATCATATACATTATGCTCCGTTTGTTCTATGACCAGGAGTTTTCAGTTTTCCAAATTCTCTCTATAGGCTCCCACCACAGAACTCCTCAAACACAAATAATTAAATATTATATCTATATATCTATCACTCAATCTAATATAATCGTGGTTCAAAATAACGGTCGCGGTCATTGTTGCGGTGACCATCGTTAAGGTTACATTGCAATTTCGCGGAGATTTCGCGGCTGTAACGGACAATTTATAGGAAAAACTCAAAAATAGCCTAAAACTTCAAGAAAATTACTTATATATATATATATATATATATATATATATATATATATATATATGTTTTTACTAAATTAACGTAAAAAACAATATTACAACTAGAATTAACATATAAAACATACAATTACATACATTATTAATACCACGTGGAATGTCGAGGTGGTTCAAAGTCATCATTATCTTCCCTTTCAGGATAAATAGGAAAATGTGCATAATCATAATGAGTTAGACGAGACATAGGCTGTTCACGTGGATACTCATGATATGCATTGGCTAAATCTCGGTCAACATATCGTGTTGAACTTGTCTGTGACGGTAATTCTTGATCATGATGATAATAACATACAATTTTTCCTTTATTTTTATCTCTAATAATATATTGTATATATATACATATTAATACACCCATATATAATAAACATGTATAAAGAATATTACATTCAATCGAAAAAAGAATATACAGTGTTGAAATTCAATCATCTATCCGTCATTTCCGCTTCTATATCCGTTAAAATCCGCTACGGCCGTTATAACACCGTTTCAGTCCGTTATAATGCCGCGTAACGCCGTTACGCTGATATCATGCCCAATAATGTAGCCGACCGTTTTTAACAGAATCAGTGACGCGGAGGTGGCCGTTACCGTTACGTACCGTTATTTTGAACCATGAATATAATTACATGATTCACTACTTTTAATATGATAATGCTACCAAATCAACCTTTTTTAATATAGTAATAAAATCACACCTATTTTTACAAATATGATTTAATATCTACAATATGTTTAATTCTCTCAATTTTTCAATGAACACGAACTCTTACAATTATCTGAAACTCTAAAAAACAATTCTTTCAATTCTCAACAGTAAAGTTCTCCCAATTTCAGAACAAACAAAGGCTTAGTGTTGTTTAAATTGATCGCTTTCATTATAACCTATTTTTAGAGTGATTTTGGAGTCTAACTTGAGTGGGAAGAAATCCATACATTTCAAATCGCTTAATTCAATTATTCAAACACAACCAGTACTTGAGGCATAACTTAAATGGTAAAATTGAAATGGATTCCTGCTGAGAAAATTTGGTTATCCATAATTTACATGAGAAATCGTCTACAACTTCAAATTATCATGTTATGAATACAAAATAAAGCTGAAAACGAAATAGGAAGAATGAGAATAAGAAAAGGAAATAGAGAAGTGGGATATGGTGGTTACCTATGAAGAAGAAAGGGTTGAGAAGAGAAAGCAGAGAAGGAAGTCCAGGAAGCTGCTTTATCAGAGGGCAATGGAAGAATCGACTGGTGAGGCACCCATGAGAGCATTCTCCTTTTCTTCTTCTTCTTCTAAACTACTGTAGAGAGAGAGAGAGAGAGAGAGAGGCGCGAACCTACGGATAGAACAGAAAACAGAAATGATCTTATGATAAAATGTCATAATTGCCCCTCATGTTGATTCAAGACATGCTCACTCTAACTCCATTTCATTAAATAGTGTCTCTTATAATCTCTAAATTCATCTCTAAATTTTGTATTATTTTATTGTAAAATTTAATGAAATGGAGTTTAGAAATAGGTTAGAACACTTATTGATTAAATTGATCTAGGGCATTAGTGCGGGTTTCAACTGCATAGTTGTCCCTTGTGTTGGAACCCTAAATAATAGATTTGCCTTAAGTTCTCAATGGTCATCCAACTTTCGCCTCACTTGTGTGTAGGGGTGAGCATTCGGTTGGTTCGGCCGAAAATCGAACTGAATCGAAAAAAAAAAAATCGATATGTATATTTTTCCAAAACCAAATCGAGGGTTCGGTTGGAAAACAAAAGCTTTTTTCGGTTTCGGTTCGGTTCTGTTCACCCTACTTGTGTGTCTTGACAACAAAAGAATTGGAATAACGATAACAATACTTCGAGTGAATTGAGACATGATAGTTTGAGTGATTGAACCGGTCATTTTGCTTGGTAGTAGAAGGTGGTGTTTTTAGAGGGATTTTTTTGTTTTTTGTTTTGGACCACAATGCAAATGTTGTAAAGTTTTGTTTAGTTTTTAATTTAATAATCACAAGAAAAATTAGATATGTTGGTCAAACGTCGTTTTACTAATATTTTATCTATAAAATACTACTAGAACTAATTTCTTTGAGATAGGTTAGGTTTAATTGTGTGAAATTAATTAAATAAAAGCTGCAACTTAATTATGGTCAAGCTTATCATTAAATATAGGTAAATAAAATTAATCATCGAGTAATTTCAGTTAATAAAACACGATTTAAAATAAAATTAAAATTTGAAGTAGAAGAAAT
Source organism: Scutellaria galericulata (assembly GCA_946896805.1). NCBI lineage: Eukaryota > Viridiplantae > Streptophyta > Magnoliopsida > Lamiales > Lamiaceae > Scutellaria > Scutellaria galericulata. The sequence continues at coordinate 14,428,737 of OX335789.1, forward strand.
TCTAGTGTTGGACTTTTGAAATCAATGTATATATTAAAAACAGGTGTGAATGAATAATGTGTCCCCAAGTTACTATTCTTCACACAACACACTATTCATTCACAACACATTAAATGGGTGAAACTTGGATTTGGTACAAATGAGAACTCAAAATTTAGATTTTTCTTTCTTTCTTAAAAAAAAAAAAAAGAAAAGAAAAAAAAAGTCAGATCTTTATCTTTTTTTTTTTTTTTTTTATTTCTAATCCTTGTATTACAGTGAAAATTATATGGTTACGGCAGTTAATTAAATTTGTTATCAAATTATATAATTTTGACAATTACACTCATGAAATATAAAAAAGAAAAGAAAAAAAGATTTTATTTATTTATTTGGATATTTTATGGTCCAAAAAAATAAAAACCTTTATTTTTTAAAAGGTTGATTTGCAGGCCTCAAAATATTCAACATTATTTAACAAAAAAAAAAAAAAAAAGTTTGACTTGGCAACGATGTTGGTAGTTGACATTTTATTCGACAGCGACATTAGCTTTCGTAGAATAAAAAAAGTATTTTAACTAAATTAAATTTTGGGTCTTGTATGAATAGTTTTTAATTATTTAGTTTTAAAATTTGATATTTACCAAAAATCTTTGAAAAATATCATGCAATTTTGACATATTAGCATACGTAATATTCCCAAACGCGCCACTATTTTTCTATATCTAAACATCCTTTTCGCCCTTGTCATATCTGCCATTCTTCATTCTCCCTCTGCTAGACAATTTCACAAACACTTACAGCTCACAATTCGCCATGGCTGTGGAGCTCTGCGTCAAGGCTGCTACAGGCGCTCCGCACCATCTTGGAGACTGTAATTTGCTCTCTTTTTTTTTTTTTTTCTGCATTCTCACTTCAATGAAAACGCATGCGTGCAATCTTCTTCGTTTTTTTTCTCCCTCACGATTTGTTTGCATATCGCAGGTCCCTTTGCCCACAAAGTTCTGTTGACTTTGGAAGAGAAGAAGATACCTTATAAGATGCATTTGATCAATCTCAACGCGAAGCCCCAATGGTGAATTTCTTAACGCTGCTTGTTTTATAGTTGGTTATAGTTTTGGATATGTTGTTCTTTTGATTTTTGACTTTTCAATCATTTTTTGTTGTTGGGATTTTAGGTTTTTGGATTTGAACCCTGAAGGGAAGGTCCCAGTGATAAAATTTGATGACCAATGGATTGCTGATTCTGATGTGATTGTTGGTGTTATTGAAGAAAAATACCCCAATCCCTCTCTCTCTCCTCCTCCTGAAGTTTCACCACTGTATAGATTCTTACCCTTTTCTCCTTGTGTGTGTGTATGCTATGGTATAGTGTGTTTCTTGGATGTACTAAAATCTTGGTGAGCTCTTGTTGATGGAATGAAACAGTGATGTTGGATTTGTTGATCTTAGTTCATTCCTTGTTTCATGTTTACGGTTGGAGGTTATGATTCCGGGGTAGATCGATTTAAGCTTGCCTTTTGTCACTCTATATTCAAAATCTAGAGCAAAATATGCCCGTTTTTACTTTTTGTTTGCCTTTTCTCGCACTATATTTCAAAATCTGGAGGAAAGTATGCCCGTATACTATTGTTTCGTTTTTGCTTGCTTTTTCTTGCACTATATATTTCAGAATCTAGAGGGAAATATGCTCTTTTACTATTGTTTTATTTTTGTTTGCTTTTTGTCGTGCTATATGTCAAAGTATAGAGGAAAATATGCCCATCACTATTGATTTGTTTTTGCTTAAACTTTTGTTTGTCTTTAACAAGCTACTGAGTTTTCGACACCTTTGGTGATACAGGCATTTGAATCTTCAAGTCAGCTTATTGTGAGACATATTGTTTATATGATATTGATTTTGTTTTTGCTTGAGTTTTTGTTATAGGGGCTCCAAATTATTGCCTTTTTTTGTCAAATTCTTGATGAGCAAGGATCCCAACGATGGATCAGAACAACTGCTACTTGATGAATTGAAGGCATTGGACGAACACCTGAAAAACAAGGTGTGGAGTTTTCTACGATGATTACATTAATTAACTGAGTAGAGAATTATAAGGAAATAAGTAGTCAATACTCATAACGAGCTCTTTGCTGATGAAGTTTTCTTCCCATTTGTATGATCAGGGACCATATGTTAATGGAGAAAATATTTGTGCTGTTGATTTGAGACTGGCACCAGCACTTTACCAAACTGACGTGGCTCTTGCCCATTTTAAGAATTGGGCTATACCCGAAAGCTTGACTCACGTGCACGACTACAAGAAGGTATCTTGATTTATTTGTATCAATCTCTTCCTTCCCCTTTTGTCCTCTATTTTTATGCTATATTGGCTTATATTTATTTTTCAACAGTTGGAACAATTAAAGTTACATCATTGTTATGTAGGATCAAAATCTCTCCTATTTCTACCAGGACTAGACTTGAATTAAAAAAATAAGCTAATTCAACAACTGAAAACTAATGCTTTGTTTAGTAAGTCATGCAGATAGAACAAATCTATTAAGCTAATTGAATAATTTAATCACAGATAGACTTTAAATAGAGTGCCAAATCATGAGCTGAAGATTTTTCAGTAGTTCATGAGTAATTTGATCGACACCCCTTGGCTAAAATTAACTAAAAGTCTTCATCTTTCTTTCATTGGATATAGCCTTGCCTCAAGTATATTAAGGTGTTTTGCTAAGAAATCCTTTAATTTGGTAGAAGATATGTGATAGATGAAACCTCTTTTCACCAAGTACAAGAAATTTATGATATTTCTTGAAATATTTGTTTCTGGGAATTATTAAATTCAATTATTGAATGAAATGCAGTTGAAAACTGATACTCTGTTTAGTAAGTCATCCAGATTAGTTGCAGTATCTTTCCCAAGGGAGAATATTTTGCTGTGTTGGGTCCACATCAAAATTTCCTACATATTATTCCCATTACAAACTCTGTTCTTAAAATAATTGTGCCTACATTTAACATGACGTATGTTCTAGCATTGCACTATAATTTGTCTTTTGGTAAAAAAGTCGTTGTAGCATGTCACGGACAATGGTTTTTGTGTTACTTCACACACTCATTCTCATACCTAATACTATGTACAGAGTTATGATTCCCTTGTCATGATATGTGCCTTAATATATTGGAAAATATGTTTATTTTGATTCTTGTGCTTTCATCTTAGGGAAAAAAAATATCTGATCATTGTACTTTTTTATATAAAATCAAGTCTTTGTACTTTCACTTGCATTAAGTCAGTTCCCTGAATTATTTGTTCGTAAAAATTGAGATTTTATACTTTCATTCACATTAGAGCCGGCCTGTTATGTCACAGACATTGGTCACTAAGAGAGGAACCTGATTTTGATTTAAATGGAAGTACAAAATCTCAACTTTTACAAACAAAAGTATAGGATTCAATTTCAACATAAACGTGATTGAAGTGTGGAAGATTGTGAATTGTTAGTTAAATTGTATTACTAAATCGTCTAATGTGTTGTTCCTTTGGACCAGTTGCTCTATTCTCTGGAGTCTTTCATGAAGACGAAAGCTGCAGAAGAGTATGTGATCGCAGGCTGGGCACCCAAAGTTAACGCTTGAACGCCATTGTAAGCTATGCCAACATTGTTCCTTTTCTGTAAAAACTGTTAGAATTCATCTATAAATTTGAACAATAGTCCATGTCTTGATGTGAGTGGGTTATTAGACATGATTATGTATTTTGTTCTATGGGTTGATGAAGCATTTATAGGAATGTATCTATTGTCATTGTATTGAAGGATTTAGGAATGTACATATCATGTTATGTAGCATGATGTTGTTGATTTGTCCTTTTAAGATAAGGATATGACATGTGAGAAATGCATAATTGAAATCTTAATATAAAATTATTTTCTTTTGAAATAGCACTACCTTTCCAGGATAAACCAGTCTGCGATACAACCAATTTATTAAAAATAATTACATTTTAGGACTAATTAAAAAAATGTATGTGAACTATGGTTCTTTTTTAATTAAACCCACTTTTTAATTTTTACAAGTTTATATATTAAATTTAAAAATTTACAATTTCATCATGGATGAGACCCGTGCAACATACAGATTCATAATAGATTTTTTATGTAAGAAAAAAAAAGATTCTTTAAATAATATTTTAAAATATTATTATGATGGATGCTAAATAGGTGTTATCTTTTAAAATGACATACTTCCTACTAATTTAATTTGCGTGTTTCAATTTTATTTATATATTGAACTTCTTTTTAAAAAATTCGGGTCAAAAAATTTTCAATTATATTTTGGTGGATGTTGAAATTAATATTGTTTGATAAATTAATTTGTTTAAGCTCTCATCTTAGTTTTTATTCTAGAGTTGGTCTTGTGTGCACTTGGTGTACATGCAATTCGGGTCGACCTAGTTTTGATCCGGATTTGCGTGTTTTTGAATTTAGTTTTTTTTTTCAAATCGTTACATTTATGTTGTATTAGTGTGACTTTTATATTATAAATGGGTGACCTTTATGTACTATAATTTAGAAAAAAAAAAAAGATGATTTTCAACATAATTTGAACTGTATACATTTATATGATATCAATGTGACCTTTATATTTATCATGTCACCTTTATGTACAAATATTCTGACATTTATACATTTTTTATATATTACATATATGTCAGAATATTTGTACATAAAAGTGACATAATATAATATAAAAGTCACATTGATATCACATAAAAGTATACAATACAAATTATGTTGAAAATCTACATTTTTTTTCTAAGTTATAGACATAAAGGTACGGATGTTTGTACATAAAGGTCACACGTTTATACATAATGGTTACACATTTATAACATTAAGGCCAAGACAAAAATTTGGAAAAAAAAATTAAAAAAATTAGAATTTCTCGAATTCGGATCGATCGACGCGAATAAGATCCATGCATTTGGTGCACAAGAGTTTTTGTGTAGAAAGAAAAGAGGTGTCAATGATCAATGCTAATATAATACGACCAAATAAATATATTTAAAAACTTATATTATATTATATTATGTTGTCTATTTTCAAAAAGGAAAATTATATTATATTATATTTTCATATAATATCAATTGAATGATGATAAATAAAAATAGAATAAAATTTGGAATGAAGCAGAAATTATTGGAGAGAGAATATAATGAAGAAAAACGTGGGAGAGTAGTAAGATCTGATACGCAGTCGTCGCATGTTGTACGTAGCCGTGTAAACGTCCAGGTTCATTCTGATTTGGCAGATACAACATTTTTGCACAGCTCAGCAAAGGGACATTTTCTATCACCCATTCTAGGTAGAATATAAATTATTTAATTCTGACTTTTAAAAATAAATAAATAATGTAATTCTCATTCTCCCTCTCTCATTTTAAGTAATATAATATCTCTCTCTTTAAATAATAATAATAATAATATTAATTACTATTATTATTAGGTTTTTTATTAATTTAAATCCCTAAAGATAAGTTTATTATTAATTAATTATAAGCCTAACAAATAAAAACTATTGATTTGGAACCTAAAAATAATATTTTCACTTTAAAACTCATTGCAGGCCTAAAACAATTTTTTTTTTCTTTTTGAGGACTTTTGTCAATAGTTTGTTCGTTAACTTTGTAATTTATGCCCCAAGATTTAATTAATTTTATGTTTACTTAAAAATATTACATAAATTTTAAGCTAGCAAGGTTTTTGACTTTTGATAACCATGCTTTAAAAGAGAGGAAAAAAAAAACTCATTAACATTACACCAGCAGAATTAGTCTGACAGTAGATGCATTTTTCATATTCTTTATCTCAATGACAATCAACAACATACATACATTCATAAATCCTTCAATACAAATGACAACAGATGCACTTCTACAAATACTTCATCAATCCATTGAACAAAATGCATAATCATGTCAAATAACTCACTCATATCAAGACATGAATTATTGTTCATATTTAGATGGATTCTAACAGAGTTTTTCTTTTCTTTTTTAAGATGAAAGCACATGAATCAAAATATACATATGTTCTGTTCTAATATATTAAGGCACATTTATGCTGTATATAAAATGAAAGAAGTTGGCAAATTTTACAGATTTGTCATTTTCCCTCTCAAACTATCAACCAATAGAAAAAAAAGAAAAAAAAAACCAATTAACTTTTAAGTATCTTATATAATAAGCTTTATATATATATCTTACATAATAAACTATCTTATAATTTATATATATGAGTAGATATGAAACAAAAGAAGTTATCTTAAATGATATGATTATATTTTAATGATATAATTAAACTTTGAAAATAATGAAATTTAAACATTATCAAAAATTAAAATTTTGAAAATTAGTTTATAATTTTAATATATAGATGTGGAAAATAGTTTTAAAATCTAAATTTCATTTTATGAAGGGTTGTAAAATGTTTAAAAGTTTGAAACTATTATAAAAATATTAAAATAATAATAAAATCTGAAATTAATAATAATAATTTCAGATTTTATTAATACTAACAATCTTAAATCAACAAATAAAATTTAAAAATTAATTCAAATATATATGTAATATTAATTGTGTAAGATATAAAAATCAATAAATTGAATAATTTTTTTTAAATAAAAATAATAAAAATATTTGATAAAATTTATTCAAAATTATTTCAAATAAATAGATATAATTAATCTAAGAATTGTTTTAAAAACCTATAATATGTTCCAAAAAAATCTGAAAAATGGTTTCAAAAATCTAAGAAATATTGTTTCAAAAATCTAAGAAATATTGTTTTAAAATTTAAAATTAATTTGAAACCTAAATTTATAAATATAAACTAAATTATTTTGGAATAAATATAATGCTTTTTGAACAAATCCATCTAAAAACAATGCAGAAAATTAATTATAAATTCTAAAAATAATTATAAGATATAAAGGAACAAAAATATGAACAAAACATAATAGTAAGTATAATTAATCACTTCTTAATTATTTAGAAATTAAAACTCACAAACACAAAACTATTATTATATTATGTTCAATTTTATTTTCATATTTAATTGTTGAATATTGATGTTGTCAATAAAAAATATTGATTTTTACAAATTTCGAAATTATAAGATGTCATAAATAACCTTTTAATATAACAAATTCATTATATTATTGCAAATCATATATATTGTTATAATACATAATAAACCGCCCATCGCGCGGGAGTTAACAAGAGAATCATAACTTTGTTAATAGCATTAGGCATGAGAATGAGTGTGAGAAGTAACAAAAAATCACTGTCCATGACATGCTACAACTAACTTCTACCAAAAGACAAATTATAATGCAATGCTAAAACACAGGTTCCATGTTAAAAATAGGCACAATCATTGTAAGAACAAATTTTGTAATGGGAAGAATAATATGTAGGAAATTTAGATGTGGCCCCAACACAACAAAATATCATCTCTTGCAACCAATCTGTATGACTTACTAACTCGTGGATTCGAATTGCATGTACACCAAGTGCACTACCAACTAGTGGAATATAATGATTTGAGATCTCTCATTATTCATTACTCCAAGTATTACAATAAATGTATATATGTATATACAAAGATGATGTACTCCAAGAGCTATTGAAAAAAATGAAAGAGTATGAAGTAGTGTCCACATTAATGTATATTTATAACAATATTGAACCATTTTTCCTCCCTTTGTTATTAAACTCTTAGAAAAACATTAATTTTTTGGTTAATTAAAATACTTTGATTAAACAACAGAGATTTATATAAAATACCAAACTCAATCTTAAACACATGCTTTACTTAAGCACACATCAAAAATTTTAAAGTACAAATTTTAACATTTAGGTAAACAATAAAAAAATAAAAATTGAAACAACCTCTCTCTTCTTCATGCACTTTCTATATCTTTTCATCTTTCTTGATTCATTGACATTATTTCTTTTAATTTTTTGAGAAATAGAATGCTAATATATTGACCAACATATCACAAAATAGTTAATTGTATGAAACTCGTGTGAATATCGTACAAAAAAACATAAAAAATCGATCAAAACCGACTAGCTAATTCCATTTATCTCTGATTGACCAAACACGTAGAAGTATTTTCGACCACTAGAACCGAACACGTAGAAGTTCGTTCGGCCATCACTAAAAAGATTTCAATTTATTTTTATTATTTACTAAAGGATAAAATTAGTATTTTTAAATATAAATTAGGGTGTACTCAGTTCCACCCTTAATTAATATTTAATTGGGGATCTCAAAGATTAAACTATCTAAGTTAATAAAATAAATAAATTGTCAATTCAAGACGTATAAAAGTTAATATAGCCGGCAACTTAATTAAAGTTAAGCTTTTCATTAAATATAGGGAATAAAATTAATCAAGTAATTTCAGTTAATAAAACATCGGATATGCCAAAGTGGCAAAAAACTTCTTCATCCTAATTTGACAATGGGATGGACTAAGAGCTCCCCATTGAATTCTAAGAGCATCCCATTTTAAAAAATAAAAAAATAAAAAATTCTGAATTTATTCTTGGAGTAAAATAACTAGTTTCGTTCGGTTGTGTTGACCGAACATATAGAAGAGTGTTCGGCCAACACGACCGAACGGGCTTCTATGTGTTCGGTCGTGTTGGCCGAACGGGCTTCTATAGGTTCGGTTGAACACGGTCGAACGGAATTGCTCGGTTTCAATCGTTTTTTTACCTTTTTTCCTACAATTTTCACACAATTTTCGCACATTTTAAAAATCCGTAGAATGTTCGTCATTATGTTGGCATTATGTATGACCTAAACGACTTAAAAAAAAATTAGAAAAATCCGAAAAAAACGTTTAAAAATCGAAAAACGGTAAATTGACTTTTTTGCCCCTCAAACGACCCCGGATGGCCAAAATCCATCGTTCATCAGCACATGTGTTTGATTTCTCGCACTGTTTCGCAAGTCGTGTGCGAATTTCAACACATTCCGAGATATTAGATTTTTCCCGACAAAACGTATGAAATCCGCCGTATTGGCCGAGCAGAGTCATTCAACCGTGTTGGCCGGACATGTTGAAGGCCGTTCGGCTGTCTCGACCGAACGGAACTAGAGTTTCTAATCCTAAGGATAAAATCCGAAATTTTTAATTTAAAAAAAAAAAAATGGGGTGTCCTTACAAATCAACAAGGTGCTTTTAGACTCTCCCTTTGACAATTTCTGTTGAAGAATTTGGAAAGCTCGAAATAATCTACTATTCCATGAAACGGCTGTAGATATATTACTAACTGTCGACGGTGCTAAACTTTGCATATCTGCTATTCTTCATTCTCCATCTGTTAGACAATTTCACAAACACTCACAGCTCACAATCCGCCATGGCTGTGGAGCTCTGCGTCAAGGCTGCTACAGGCGCTCCGCACCTTCTTGGAGACTGTAATTTCCTCTTTTTTTTGTTTTCTGCGTTCTCACTTTAATGATACGCACACTTGCAATCTTCCTCGTTTTTTTTCTCCCTCATGATTTGTTTGCATATCGCAGGCCCCTTTGCCCACAAAGTTCTGTTAACTTTGGAAGAGAAGAAGATACCTTACAAGATGCATTTGATCAATCTCACCGCGAAGCCCCAATGGTAAATTCCTGAACGCTGCTTGTTTTTATAGTTGGTTATATTGTTTATTTTGATTTTTGACTTTTCAATCATTTTTTGTTGATGGGATTTTTAAGGTTTTTGGATTTGAACCCTGAAGGGAAGGTCCCAGTGATAAAACTTGATGAGCAATGGATTGCTGATTCTGATGTGATTGTTGGTGTTATTGAAGAAAAATACTCCAATCCCTCTCTCATTTCTCCTCCTGAAGTTTCATCACTGTATAGATTCTTACATTTTTCTCTTTCTGTGTGTGTGTTTGCTATAATTAAGTGTTTCTTGGATGTAAAAATTTTGGTAAGCTCTTGTTGATGGAGTGAAACAGTGATGTTGGATTTGTTGATCTTACTTCATTTCTTGTTTCATGTTTGCGGTTGGAGGGGTAGATCAATTTAAGCTTGCCTTTTGTCACTCTATATTTCAAAATCTAGAGGAAAGTATGCCCGTCTACTATTGTTTCGATTTCATTTGTTTTTTGTTGCGCTATATATTTCAAAATCTAGAGGGAAACCGTTTACTGTTGTTTTATTTTTGTTTGCCTTTTGTCTCGCTAAAGTCTAGAGGAACATATGCCCATCACTATTGATTTATTTTTGTTTAAACTTTTGTTTGTCTTTAACAAGGGACTAAGTTCTCGACACCTTTGGTGATATAGGCATTTGCATCTTCAAGTCAAGTTATTGTGAGACGTATTGTTTATATGATATTGATTTGGGTTTTGCATGATTTTTGTTATAGGGGCTCCAAATTATTCTCTTTGTTTTTCAAATTCTTGATGAGCAAGGATCCCAACGATGGATCAGAACAACTGCTGCTTGATGAATTGAAGGCATTGGAGAAGCACCTGTCAGAAAACAAGGTGAGGAGTTTTCTACAATGATTACATTAATTAACTGAACAGAGAATTATAAGGAAATAAGTAGTCTACACTCATAACGAGCGCTAATCTGTCTTTGCTGATGAAGTTCTCTTTCCATTTATATGGTCAGGGACCATATGTTAATGGAGAAAATATTTGTGCTGTTGATTTGAGATTGGCACCAAACCTTTACCGAATTGATGTGGGTCTTCCTCATTTTAAGAGTTGGGCTATACCCGAAAGCTTGACTCACGTGCACGACTACAAGAAGGTATCTTGATTTATTTGTATCAATCTCTTCCTTCCCCTTTTGTCCTCTATTTTTATGCTATATCGGCTTATATTTATTTTTCAACAGTTGGAACAATTAAAGTTACATCATTGTTATGTAGGATCAAAATCTCTCCTATTTCTACCAGGACTAGACTTGAATTTAAAAAATAAGCTAATTCAACAACTGAATTGTTCTATAAAATGCTATCCGAAATCACAGATAGACTTTAAATAGAGTGCCAAATCATGAACTTAAGATTTTTCTGTAGTTCATGAAATTTGATCTACACCCCTTGGCATTAACTAAAAGTCTTGATCTTTTTTTTCATTAGATAGAGCCTTGCCTCGAGTATACTAAGGTGTTTTGCTGAGAAATCCTTTAATTTGGTAGAAGATATATGATAGATGAAACCTCTTTTCACCAAGTTTGAGGAAATTTATGATATTTCTTTTCTCGAAATATTTGTTTTTGGGAATGATTAAATTCAATTATTGATGAAATGCAGTTGAAAACTGATGCTCTGTTTAGTAAGTCATGCAGATTAGTTGCAATATCTTTCCCAAGATATGATATTTGCTGTGTTGGGTCTACAACAAATTTCCTACATTTTATTCCCATTACAAATCTGGTCTTAAAATAATTGTGCCTATTTTTAGCATGTTCTAGCATTGCATTATAAATTGTCTTTTGGTAGAAGTCGTTGTAGCATGTCATGGACAATGGTTTTTTGTTTCTTCACACACTCATTCTCATGCCTAATGCTATGAACAAAGTTATGATTCCCTTGTTGTGATATGTGCCTTAATAATTAATATATTGGAACAGATGTATTTTGTGATTCTTGTGCTTTCATATTAGGGAAAAAAAAAACTGATCATTGTTCTTTTTTATATAAAATCGAGTTTATGTACTCTCACTTGCATTAAGTCGGTTCCCTGAATTATTGTCTGTAAAAATTGAGTTTTAATACTTCCATTCTCATTAGAACTGGCCCGTTATGTCACAGACATTGTTCACTAAGCAGAGGAACCTGATATTAATTCAAATGAAAGTACAAAAACTCAACTTTTACAAACAAAAGTATAGGATCCAATTTCAACGCAAACATGATTGAAGTGTGAAAGATGATGAATTGTTGGTCAAATTGTATTACCAAATCGGCTACTCTGTTGTTCCTTTGGACAGTTGCTCTTTTCTCGTGAGTCTTTTGAGAAGACGAAAGCTGCAGAAGAGTATGTGATCGCAGGCTTGGCACTCAAACTTAACGCGCGAACGCTATTGTAAGCTATGCCAACATTGTTCCTTATCTGTAAATCTCTATTAGAATCCATCTGATATGAACAATAGTCCATGTCTTGATGTGAGTGAGTTATTAGACATGATTATGTATTTTTTTCTCTGGGTTGATGAAGCATATATATGAATGTATTTATTGTCATTTTTATTGAAGGATTTAGGAATGTATGTATCATGTTATGTAGCATGATGTTGTTGATTTCTCTTTAAGATAAGGATATGAGAAATGCATATACCGTTGGACTAATTTTGCTATGCAATATTTATTTTTATCATATTTATGCTTTTTTCTTTTTAAAGCATGATTCTCAAAACCTTGCTTGCTTGGAGTTTAATGTAATACTAGAAAATTGATAGTACTACTATCCCTAGTTAAACCGACGATACAACCAGTTTATTAAAAATAATTATATTTTAGGACTAAATTAATAAAGTGTATATATTTGAACTGTCGTCTTTTCTTAATCAAACACGGTTTTCAAAATTTACAAGTTCATATATTAAATTTAAAAAAAAATTACAATTTCATCTTGATTAGATGAGATCAAGGATGAAAATATTTATTGGTTTCGGTAGAAATATCGATACCTTGATTTTACGAAAATATCGGACATTTAAAAAAAAATGGAAACTTTGTCAAAAATTGGAAAATATATATAATAGTTTACCGAATATATAACTAACACAATACATATATTGAACTTAAAATTTCAAATAAAATGATATATTTACAACAAATATAGAGATAAACTAAGATAGTAATTTAATTTTACTTCAAAATCCAAAAAATAATCATACACTTTTTATTCATCATTTGCTTTCTACTTCCGCGAGCAAAAAACTTGGTGGCATAAGCCATAAATTAATGATATCCTCATCATTTGGGATTTGAAAGATAAATCTATCGAGTTAATAAAAAAAAAAATTATCAATTCAAAACTTGTAAAACTAAATTTTGCTCACAGATCTTATAATTCCTAATTATAAAAATATAATAATCCTAAAAATATCTTCAATGAGTTTTACGTAAAAAAAAAAAAAAATCACAAATAGAAATAATATATCAACAATAAACATCAAAACTGTGAGACCGTGTCCAAAGTCCTAGGCAATGTGCCGAAAATATTAAGTTTGGAGACTGGTTACCCGTGTCCAAGGATACGACTGCGCCACAAACACAAAAAATTTGGCAACCGCATACGGTCAGACTGTGTCTTAGGACGCGGCCGTGCGCCACGCTCAGACAGATTTTAAAAAAACCTTGCATAGGCGCGAGTTCTCGTTTCTTCCCCCATTTCTCCACCAAATTTGAAACCCTAAATCCCAATCTCCAAAATCTTTGTGTTTTCATCAATTATTTTGTTCTAAACTTCGATTAGTCCTTCACCCACGATATATTAACGCAAATTATCCAAGGAATTGTTTAGAAATTCACAATTTAGGGCTTATATTGGGTGTTTCAAAATTTCGTCAAAAAGGTACGAATATTCTAACTCATTTAAGTTAAACTACCTTTCCTGTTAACTTGTTTCATTGATTAGATTGATAAGTCACACATAATTATATTAGGTCTTATGGGTAATATTTAAAAGAAGAAGCAACATTGATACCATTTTGTTATTTTCATCAATTTCTTATAAAATTGTTAATTTATATAGTCATATATTAATTATGTTTTTGGTGATTAAATTTTTAAAACGAGTACAAAATTGGAAGATAAATTTGTAATCCTTAAAATCGTCAAGTTGCCAATGAATTTACACTGATTCAAAAAATATTGGCCAAACTGATTATCAATTGACAAATCATGATTACATTAAAAAAAATCACAATAGTCGACCAAAATAGCAAAATCGATCTAAATTTTTTTTCCCCTACGCCTAATATTTAAATAGCCTTTTTTTTTTTTTTAAGTAACATTTAAATGTTCTTAAATAACTTCATAAAAGTGAAACCTCGGAATAACGCTCACAGATAATAAAAAAACCTCGCATGGGCACGGGTTCTCGTTTCTTCCCCATTTCTCCACCAAATTTGAAACCCTAATTCCCAATCTCCAAAATCTTTGTTCTAAACTTCGATTAGTCCTTCACCCACGATATATTAACGCAAATTATCCAAGGAATTGAAGGATTTGTTTAGAAATTCACAATTTAGGGTTTATATTGGGTGTTTCAAAATTTCGTCAAAAAGGTACGAATATTCTAACTTGTTTTCGTTTCTTTTGATAGATAATCATTCTATGATGCATGGGTAAGGATTCAATTAGTTTAGATTTTCATTTTGATATGCTTTGTTATTGAGGAATTTCATCGAACACTTGGCATGCTTGAGTATTGTTGACTTGTTTAAGCTAATTTTCAAATCCTTTTTGTTGATTATTTCATTGGTTCGTTTGGTTTCCAGTACTTATTCCATTTTTTTTTTCTACAAACAGAGAGCAGTCAGTCTATAGAGCAAAGCAATGTCTGGGGCTTGTAAAATTACGGCAGCAGAGTTTGCACAAGTATGTTTCTTTGCTATTCTTAGTTTTAAGTTTCAACTCTCAAATTTAATTAAAGTATGTTAAGATGACTCATTACGTAACTATTTTGTCTTTATAGGGTGCCTATAGACAGAAACTAGTTTTGCCTAAACATTCTTTCAGGCAAGCAATGTTCTACAGGTTGCCAAGAAAAACTCCTACGAGGAGACTTTCTTGTGGAGGAATTAGATCAAGGCAAGTGAAGATCAGAGCAGTTGCCTCGAGGGATGTAAATGTGGAGCCAAAACTGGTGAGGAGGGTTGCCGATAAGGTTGTACATTTTTATCGAGTTCCATTACTACAGGATAATGAAACAGCTGAACTTCTGAAACTGGTTCAGACCAAAGTTTCAAACCAAATAATAGGTTTGAAAACCGAGCAGTGTTTCAATATTGGGGTAGATGGAGATGTTGCCACTGAGAAGCTGCATGTACTTGGGTGGCTTTTGGGGGAAACATATGAGCCTGATAATTTGGGGACTGAGAGCTTTCTTGATGAAGAGATGAAAGGGAGCTCAAATGCTGTTATTATAGAAGTTGGTCCCCGGCTGTCTTTCACCACTGCATGGTCTGCCAATGCCGTGTCAATTTGCCGAGCCTGCAGTTTGACTGAAGTGAATAGATTGGAGCGATCGAGGAGGTACTTGTTGTACCTAAGGGCTGGAAGTGCATCCCTTTCGGAAAATCAAATTAATGAGTTTGCTGCATTGGTGCATGATAGAATGACTGAATGTATTTATTATGAGAAGCTCACATCTTTTGAGAGGGCTGTAGTTCCTGAGGAAGTCCGTTATATACCTGTAATGGAGAAGGGCCGGAAGGCATTGGAGGAAATAAATGAGGAAATGGGGTTAGCCTTTGATGAACAAGATTTACAGTATTACACCAAGCTTTTCAAGGAAGATATCAAACGAAATCCGACAAATGTTGAACTATTTGATATTGCTCAGTCTAACAGTGAACATAGCAGGCATTGGTTTTTTACTGGAAAGATTGTTATAGATGGGCAGCCAGTGAATAGGACTCTTATGCAAATCGTTAAAAGCACTTTACAGGCAAATCCGAACAATTCGGTTATTGGTTTCAAGGACAACTCCAGTGCTATCAAGGGGTTTCCGGTGAATCAGTTACGTCCAATCCATCCAGGTTTAACATGCCCATTGGACATGAGTGCTCGTGACCTTGATATCTTGTTTACTGCTGAGACACACAACTTCCCGTGTGCTGTGGCCCCGTACCCAGGTGCTGAGACAGGTGCTGGAGGCAGGATTAGAGATACACATGCAACTGGTAGGGGGTCATTTGTTGTAGCATCCACCGCCGGGTATTGTGTTGGAAATCTCAATATTGAAGGTTCATATGCTCCATGGGAGGATCCATCTTTCACATATCCTTCAAACTTGGCTTCACCCCTTCAGATTCTCATAGATTCAAGTAATGGTGCATCTGATTATGGAAACAAATTTGGTGAGCCATTAATACAGGGTTACACAAGAACTTTTGGAATGAGGCTCCCAAATGGGGAGAGACGAGAATGGTTGAAGCCAATTATGTTTAGTGCAGGCATTGGCCAAATTGATCACATCCACATAACGAAGGGAGAGCCTGAAATCGGGATGCTAGTTGTTAAGATTGGAGGGCCAGCATACCGTATTGGAATGGGGGGTGGTGCTGCATCCAGCATGGTTAGTGGCCAAAATGTAGCTGAGCTGGATTTCAATGCTGTACAGCGTGGAGATGCAGAAATGGCACAGAAGTTGTATAGAGTTGTTCGGGCTTGTGTTGAAATGGGAGAGAACAATCCTATCATTAGCATTCATGATCAGGGGGCTGGTGGAAATTGTAACGTTGTCAAAGAAATTATATATCCAGAGGGTGCTATTATTGATATCCGTGCTGTGGTAGTAGGTGATTACACAATGTCCATCCTTGAGATTTGGGGAGCAGAATACCAGGAGCAAGATGCTATTTTAGTGAAGCCTGAAAGTCGAGATTTTTTACAGTCTATATGTGCAAGAGAGAGAGTTTCAATGGCGGTTATTGGAACAATTAGTGGTGAAGGACGGATTGTTCTTGTGGACAGTTTGGCTGCAGAAAGATGCAAATCAAATGGCCTACCTCCACCACCACCTGCTGTTGATCTTGAGCTTGAAAAGGTGCTTGGTGACATGCCCCAGAAAACTTTTGAATTTCATCGCATCACTAATGCCAGGGAGCCACTTGATATTGCTCCCGGGATGACTGTTATGGATTCACTGAAAAGAGTACTGAGGCTTCCTTCTGTTGCTTCTAAACGGTTTTTGACTACCAAAGTTGACAGGTGTGTGACAGGCCTTGTTGCACAACAACAAACTGTTGGGCCCCTTCAAATCACACTTTCTGATGTTGCTGTGATTGCTCAAAGTTATACAAATATCACAGGAGGTGCATGCTCGATTGGGGAGCAGCCGATGAAAGGACTTTTGGATCCAACAGCTATGGCAAGGCTAGCTGTAGGAGAAGCTCTGACTAATCTTGTGTGGGCTAAGGTTACTTCTCTATCTGATGTAAAGGCTAGTGGCAATTGGATGTATGCAGCAAAACTGGATGGAGAGGGAGCGGCCATGTATGATGCCGCCATAGCTCTTTCAGAAGCTATGATTAAACTTGGCATTGCTATCGATGGGGGAAAGGACAGTCTTTCTATGGCAGCACATGCATCTGGAGAAGTTGTAAAGGCTCCTGGGAATTTAGTAATCAGCACCTATGTCACTTGTTCTGATATCACTAAAACGGTGACTCCAGATTTAAAGCTTGGTGATGATGGTCTTCTCCTTCATATTGATTTGGCAAAAGGGAAGCGCCGCCTTGGAGGATCTGCCCTTGCACAAGCATTTGGTCAAGTTGGGAATGACTGCCCTGATCTGGATGATGTGTCCTACCTTAAAAACGTTTTCAATGCGGTGCAGAATCTGATCGAGGAAGAGCTTGTTTCAGCTGGCCATGATATCAGTGATGGAGGATTGTTAGTAACTGTCCTTGAGATGGCATTTGCTGGGAACTGTGGCATTCACTTGAATCTGACTTCTCCTGATAGTTGTAATGTTTCCCAAACACTCTTCGCCGAGGAGCTTGGCCTCATCATTGAGGTTAGCAAAAATAATATTGGTTTGGTGACAAATAAACTTTCAGATGCTGGAATATCTACTGAGATCATTGGTGAAGTCACTGCATCTCAAATAGTTGAGCTAAAGATTGATGGTATCACCCACTTGAAAGATGAAACTTCTCGTCTTAGGGACCTGTGGGAAGAAACCAGCTTTGAGCTTGAAAAATTCCAAAGGCTGGCATCTTGTGTGGAGCTTGAGAAAGAAGGTTTGAAAAGTCGTCATGAGCCTTTGTGGGAGCTGTCCTTCACGCCGACATACACAAATGAAAAATACATGAATGCAGCTTCAAAACCAAAGGTGGCTATCATTCGTGAAGAAGGGAGCAATGGGGACAGAGAAATGGCTGGTGCTTTCCATGCTGCAGGCTTTGAACCATGGGATATCACCATGTCTGACCTTCTTAACGGAGCAATCTCATTGAATGATTTCAGAGGTATCGCCTTTGTTGGAGGATTCAGCTATGCAGATGTGCTGGATTCTGCAAAAGGTTGGGCAGCTTCAATAAAATTCAACAAGTCTCTCTTGAATCAATTCCATGAGTTCTATGATAGGCCAGATACATTCAGTTTAGGGGTTTGCAATGGTTGTCAGCTTATGGCTCTTCTAGGGTGGGTCCCAGGTCCCAAAGTCGGAGGTGTTCTCGGAGACAACGGTGATCCTTCACAGCCCAGGTTTATTCACAACGAATCTGGAAGATTTGAGTGTCGATTCACAAGTGTGAAGATTGAGAAGTCGCCAGCTTTGATGTTCAAAGGCATGGAGGGTAGTACACTGGGTGTATGGGCAGCTCATGGCGAGGGACAAGCTTATTTTCCAGACGAGGGTGTTTTGGGTAGTATACTGAAGTCTGACTTGGCACCTGTGAGATATTGTGATGATGATGGGAAAGCAACGGAAGTATACCCTTTCAATATGAATGGTTCTCCATTAGGGGTGGCAGCGATTTGTTCACCGGATGGGAGGCATCTTGCTATGATGCCTCATCCCGAACGATGCTTTTTGATGTGGCAATACCCTTGGTATCCAAAGAGCTGGAATGTGGAAAAGAAGGGCCCTAGTCCATGGCTAAAAATGTTCCAAAATGCTCGCGAGTGGTGTTCATAAGGTTTGTTCTATTGCTGTAAAATTATGCTCGTTAAACTTGGAGTGGGTAGAATAATAGTGTTTTCATACATTGGCATCATAGTATTTCTTCAACCACAGAACTTGTTGTTTACTACTTAAATTTTTATTAATTATTATTAGCTTTCAGCTACAAACTGTGATTTTATTGTTGAGTACGTTAGGCTTAGTGCATATATTATGTATGTCTCTGTGATAGGCAGGATTTATAGTTAACTTAGCATCTTTGCTTCTGTTGAGGTTTACCTTTTTTTTTTCTTTTTTTCTTTTTTTGGCTGTGCTATATGTCAAAGTCTAGAGAAAAATATGCCCGTTACTATTGATTTACTTTGTTTAAACTTTTGATTGTGTTTAACAAGCTACTGAGTTTGGTGATATAGACATTTGCATCATCAATTCAACTTATTGTGAGACATATTGTTATATGATACTCATTTGGGTTTTGTTTCATTTTTGTTATAGGGGCTCCTTGAAGAGCAAGGATCCCAACGATGGATCAGAACAACTGCTGCTGCTTGATGAATTGAAGGCATTGGACGAGCACCTGAAAAACAAAGTGTGCAGTTTTCTACGATGATTACATTAATTAACTGAATAGAGAATTACAAGGAGATAAGAAGTAGTCAATACTCATAATGAGGGCTTATAATCTGTCTTTGCTGATGAAGTTTTCTTACCATTTATATGATCAGGGACCATATGTAAATGGAGAAAATATTTTTGCTGATGATTTGAGTTTGGGACCAAAACTTTACCAAATTGATGTGGTTCTGCCCATTTTAAGAATTGGGTTACACCTGAAAGCTTGACTCACGTGCACGACCTCAGGAAGTTATCTTGATTTATCTGTATCAATCTCTTCCTTCCCTTTTGTCCTCTCTTTTTATGCTATATCAGCTGTTATTTATTGTTCAACAAAGTGCCAAATTACGAGTTGAAGGTTTTTCTGTAGTTGGTGTTTTGATTAGTGTAGTTTATTGTTCTTTGATCAGATAGAGCCTCGCCTTGAGTGATTAAGGTTTTTAAATGAAATGCAGTAGAAAACTCGCGCTCTGGTTTAGTAAGTCATGCAGATTGGTTGCAAGAGATGATATTTTGTTGTGTTGGGGCCACATCTAAAATTCCTACATATTATTCTTCCCATTACAAAATTTGTTCTTACAATGATTGTGCCTATTTTTAACATGGAACCTGTGTTCTAGCATTGCATTATAATTTGTCTTTTGGTAGAAGTTAGTTGTAGCATGTCATGGACAGTGATTTTTTGTTACTTCACACACTCATTCTCATGTCTAATGCTATTAACAAAGTTATGATTCTCTTGTTATGATATACGTGTCTTAATATATTAGAACAGAACATATGTATATTTTGATTCATGTGCTTTCATCTTAAAAAAGAAAAGAAAAACTCTGTTAGAATCCATCTAAATATGAACAATAATTCATGTCTTGATATGAGTGAGTTATTTGACATGATTATGCATTTTGTTCAATGGATTGATGAAGTATTTGTAGGAGTGCATCTGTTGTCATTTGTATTGAAGGATTTATGAATGTATGTATGTTGTTGATTGTCATTGAGATAAAGAATATGAAAAATGCATCTACTGTCAGACTAATTCTGCTGGTGTAATGTTAATGAGTTTTTTTTTTCCTCTCTTTTAAAGCATGGTTATCAAAAGTCAAAAACCTTGCTAGCTTAAAATTTATGTAATATTTTTAAGTAAACATAAAATTAATTAAATCTTGGGGCATAAATTACAAAGTTAACGAACAAACTATTGACAAAAGTCCTCAAAAAGAAAAAAAAAAATTGTTTTAGGCCTGCAATGAGTTTTAAAGTGAAATATTATTTTTAGGAGGGATTTAAATTAATAAAAAACCTAATAATAATAATAATAATAATAATTAATATTATTATTATTTAAAGAAATAGATATTATATTACTTAAAATGAGAGAGGGAGAATGAGAATTAAATTATTTATTTATTTTTAAAAGTCAGAATTAAATAATTTATATTCTACCTAGTATGGGTGATAGAAAATGTCCTCTTTGCTGAGCTGTGCAAAAATGTCGTATCTTGAACCTGGACGTTTACACGGCTACGTACAACATGCGACGACTGCGTATCAGATCTTACTACTCTCCCATGTTTTTCTTCATTGTACTCTCTCTCTCCAATAATTTCTGCTTCATTCCAAATTTTATTCTATTTTTATTTATCATCATTCAATTGATATTATATGACAATATAATATAATATAAGGTTTTTTTTTTAAATAGGCAATATAATATAATATAAGTTTTTAAATATATTTATTTGGTCGTATTATATTAGCATTGATCATTGACACCTCTTTTCTTTCTATTATTTTCTTTCTTTTTGGGGATTTAGTAGATCCATGCCTTTTTTTAATAAGAGTAAGATTTTTATAAATCCATTTCATAATTTTAATTTTATAAGACAATTGACAGATCAATTTAGAATATATAAAAAAAAATTGATCTTTAAAAATAAGTTTGGTTGTGGACGGTGAAATACTGAAGTTTTCATTTAAATTTTTGTGTTTTCTTTTTAAAAATTATAAAATTCCGATTTTATATTATAATTTAGATTACGTGTACGTTTTATGCATTCATACAATAATCAATATCAATATATAGAACCATTGATTTTAAATGTTTCTTATTTTGTTTTTATTGAATTTGATATTTTATTAAATAACTATATTAAATATGTCCATATTTTATTTCTCTTGAATTGAAGACCCAATCAGATTTTTTTTTAAGTAATTGATTGATAAAATTTTCCTTCTTAAGAGAGAATAATTCAATCACTCTCAAGAGCTTTACCGAATCATAATGAAAAAGACATTATAATAATACTTTAAAATATATATTTACACAATTATCAAACAAAAAGAATTGTATAAATATGTATATTTGTTCTGTAGACTGTAGTTTACTTCATTCAAAATTTTCTAACGTTTTTTTTTTTAATTAAGTGAGTTAAAATATAAAATTCAAAATGAATATATTTTAAATCTACCAAAATCATATGATATAGAAAATCTAATTATTAAAAAATAGTTCAAAGAAAGTAATAGATTTAGACTCTCTATCAATCCAAACATGGCTATAAATTTCACATGATTTATCAAAATTTTCAACACTAACGCAATCTTAGATACCTTCTTACTAGTTTTAGAATAAAAAATTACTTGAAGTGATTGTTCATGAAATTTTATTTTAAACAAAATGACAAATGTAAATTGAAAACTGGATTTAGTTGTCAATTTTGATTAGTTGTAAGATCAAGACAAACATTGTAGAATTCATCAATATTTAGTTGCGTATACCCTAAGAATTTGATTTGAGATAATTCAAATCTATTATATTAGAGACTAAGTAAGTTGATTTAATATGTATATCCCAATTTATGCAAAAAATTGAAATTTACACGTTAAAACCTTACTATTCCTAAACCTCTCATGTTTTACATTATCTTGGTTGTAAAATATGATATAACAATTCAATTTTTTTGGTGTTGCTATTAAAAGAAAAAGAAAAAGAAATAGGAAGAGTCTTATAATTTAATTAAATAGACTCAATATGTAATTAAATATTAATTTATTTTAATGAAAAAACTTATTAGGTGAACTTGTAAATCATATATTCTTTGCAAAAGTAAGGGCATAACATAAATGATAAAACCAACCATAGAAATATGGAATGGTAGTACAAAAATGCCAAATATTCTCTATTTACATTTGAATGTTTCTTAGAAGCATTTTTTGATTTTATCAAATAAAAATTACGTTCAAACTTTAACTATTATATTTATTAATAGATTTTTAAACAAACTTTCAAAGGTTAAATATTTATTATAAAATAATTATTACATGTTATAAATAATAATATAACATATAACAAAACATCAAATATAAGACTTTTGTTTGTTAAACATAACAATCTTTTCATATCAACTTAAAATCATAAATAATCAACCATTGATTGGTGTGCATCTTTTCCGCCAATAGCGACAAATTATAGTAAACAACACGTGAGTTTCACACACGCGCCACCGTTTTCTGTTTCCACCGGCGGTTGCCACCGTCATGGAGGGGATTAGCCACTCCTCGCCCAGCGTCGGCGACCTCTCCTCCGTTGCAACCACGAACCGACCCGTCAAAATCATCCAGCTGCAGCACCCCACCGCCACCGCTTCCACCAGCGCGCAGTCGCCGCCTTTACTCGGAAAATGGAGGGCGAAGATCAAGCGGATGAGTTGGATGGAATGGATTGAGCTCTTTCTCCCCTGCTATCGCTGGATTCGCACCTACAAATGGAGGGAGTATCTGCAACCCGACCTTATGGCTGGCGTCACCGTCGGCGTCATGCTCGTTCCTCAGGTATCGGAAAACAATTCAATTCTATTGATTCATATTTTTCGTTGTTTCTGATTTTGTCATTTTCCTTCAAATAATTGCTGATTTTTACTTTTTTTTTTTTGCTTTTGTATTTTGATGTGTAAACCAGTCCATGTCTTATGCAAAGCTAGCTGGACTTCACCCTATATATGGACTTTGTAAGTTTGTTTCCTTGTGTGTGTGTGTGTGCAGTCAATACAAAATAGGTGATGCAATCAGATATTACTAGTTGATGATGCTTGCCAGTTATTGTTCTGTTATTTCTATTGTTTGTTAGCTTGAGTGGCATGAGTGTTTCATTGTTTTATTCGATCATGTATGCATCCGTAGTTACTCTGACTTACGTGCACTTGTGTAATTCAGACTCTGGTTTTGTGCCTATATTTGTGTATGCCATTTTTGGGTCATCTCGTCAGCTTGCTATAGGCCCTGTTGCATTGACATCCCTCCTGGTGTCTAACATATTGGGGAGCATAGTAAACCCCTCGGAACCGTTGTACACTGAGCTTGCGATACTATTGGCACTTATGGTTGGCATTTTCGAATGCATCATGGGGCTGTTAAGGTACTAATTTCTCGATTCTTTCTTCTTTGATTGTTTTTCAAAATTATACATCACTTTATGGAATTTGGTGAGTCAAATTAGTTTTACTCGTTTAACTTATTACTTTGGACAGGAATATGCTCATTCACTTATTTAGACATGTTTTGTTCAAATATTTTAGGAATATGTAACATTATATTGATTCTTTATTTATCATAAGACTTTCTGGATATTTTATGAAGCTTTTTAGCTTTTTAAATCGATAGACTGATTCAAGCATTGAATAGGTACGTATGCAGTAGGCTAACATAGGTTTTCAGTGTTCAAAGGACCTAACCTTATCATCATACATCAAGTGAAAATCTGGAATCTGTGTTCCATTATGTGAGCTATTTTCTTGCATAATTCAATACAAATCGAGCAACTTGAGAAATTGCACCAGCAATGGTGGTGTACTATCAATCCTTGCTCTTTCATTTTAACTTTTTTGTACACATCATTCTATTAAGAAAGAAAAGTTCTCATACTGCTTTTCTTTGTACCTAGGCTTGGATGGCTTCTTCGATTCATCAGCCATTCTGTGATTTCTGGTTTTACTACTGCTTCAGCCATTATAATTGCATTGTCTCAGGCAAAAGATTTCTTGGGCTATAGTGTTGTACGCAGCAGTGAAATTATTCCACTGGTGAAGAGCATTATTCTAGGAGCTGATAAGGTATGTTTATAGCTACTGCTGAAAAGTTATGCTTCTCTGTCTGTTCATCCTTATAAAACTGCAAGGATCACAATTATTTCTCCAATAAATTATTTTTGTATTTATGGAGTGCATTGATTATCTTATTCTGTTGTAATTAATTTGAAACTATCCCGTGTTTTATGATTATATCATTGAGTGATACAAAGATGAATTAGACCTTTAGCATTATCCCATGTGCTCAAAAGAAGTCATGGAGGTTGAGAAATATATTTGTATATACTTCACTTGTGAGCGAACCTGCTCTGGTTTTATACTGTTTCATCTACTTAGTGTATTAAAGAAACTCTCCCGAGGGCTTATGTTACTGCAAGATAACTACTTGTTGGAAGGTTCACTATTTGCTCATTTTTTATATAAAGTAGACAAATCATCTGTAGGAATCCACTAATGCAACTAATTTATAATAGATATTAGATAGAGTTTTCATTTGAAAACTAATTGGAAATGAATGGAAAGGTCATTCTAGGCTTATGTTATTTTTGTTATCGGACCATGATAAACCTTACTCTATCCACCGGCACAACCTCAAAAACATAACCAAGTTTAAAAGTATAAGTGGTAAATAAATGCAATAGTAGCCTCTACATAATAAAAAATCTCTAATCAGTTAAACAATAAAGGCAAGACCCCTTTGTTACCAGTGGCTTTATATTTTCAATGAAATATTCTAGCATGTACTTCGAATTTTTTGTTTCTCCATGGTGCATGGATACCCACTGTTAAACTCTTTTTGCAGTTTCAGTATGTTAGTACATGCCTTGATTTCTGTTTATACTTCATTTCTTATAGATGCTGGTGTTCTATTTTAACCATGGTTTAATTATTGTTTTCTTGTTTCTTTATTTCACTCTAGTTCTTGTGGCCACCTTTCGTCATGGGCTCCATCACGTTGGCTATTCTTCTAACGATGAAGCACTTGGTATGAGTTAGTTCTTTCAATCATGTATCTAGTATTCAGCCTATGTACTTCTTTACACTAGCTTTGTTTTGTTTTTTAATTTGCAGGGAAAATCCAGAAAAGCTTTCCGATTTCTGCGAGCATCTGGTCCCCTTACAGCTGTTGTTCTGGGCACAGCCTTTGTAAAAGTATTTCATCCGTCTTCAATATCTTTGGTGAGGATTGCATTAATTTGAATAGCCAATATGTAGAAATGTTGAGAATAATCCAAAGTATCAGATACTATCAAGACTATGATTCCTGTTAATTTTAACTTAAGTGAATCATATTTAACTATATTTTAACATTTTTGGCTACTGTTCTAGGTAGGTGAAATACCACAGGGGCTGCCAAGCTTTTCGATCCCAAAGAAATTTGAGTACGCAGAATCTTTGATTTCTACGACAATTCTCATTACTGGTGTGGCTATTTTGGTAAGAGAAGTACTAATGATATATCTCACTAGTATCATGTTTTGCTATTATGTTTTGTCAATAACATGCGCACTTTCAGGGAGGAGGGATTTAATGTGCATCTTTTATGTAGGAATCTGTGGGGATAGCAAAAGCACTTGCAGCAAAGAATGGTTATGAGCTGGATTCCAATCAAGAGGTTGTTCTCATTGATCTTAGCTTTACTTTGCTTTTAGTGGCTCATTTCAGTTTTTTTCAAGGGCAAAGGACTGAGTTGGTAAATGACATGGGGCTTAAGGTGGTTGGGAGGGGATAGACCATGTCAAACATATCAAAGGATTTCTAGATAGCAGTCAACTTGAAGTTGCCTGAATATCTTAGCACATTGCAATGCCATGCATTGTTATATCCATTGTGATCTCATTATGGATGAATATTCACTGTTTGTTTTTGGCAGTTATTTGGTCTTGGTGTGGCAAATATTGTTGGCTCTTTCTTTTCGGTATACCCTACAACTGGTGAGTTTCTCTTGGACCAGTGATTTGATTTCTCTTATGGCCTATCAGATAGTACTTCTAATTTATTAGAATATTCAGAAGCATGATCCACATTATAATCAACATCAACAATTTTTTTTTTTTTGAGAAGGAAATCAACATCAACAATTATACATGATGCAGGATCATTTTCCAGGTCGGCAGTGAATCATGAAAGTGGAGCCAAAACTGGCCTATCTGGAATCATTATGGGAATTATTATGGGTTGTGCGCTTCAATTCCTGACCCCATTGTTTGAATACATACCACAGGTACATTTGAAGACATTGTTTCTTCTCCTTTAATATAGTTGTCCTTGGAAGTGCAACTTGATCTGTGGAAGACTACTCTACTTGACCTTCTTTGCTGTGAAATCATAAAATTTTGTTCATCATCCCGATGAATGGTTTGGATTTCATTAAACTTGTTGCTAGGTTTTCACTCCACTACATACATTTCTTTAACTATAGCAACCCATCCTAGTATGGAGTGGTGCTTAAAAATACATCTTCACAGACCACATAAAGAAGCTAAAGTTAGGGATATTTGAGATATCAGTGGAGCTAGGCTATCTAATTTTTTTATTTTAACTTAATATGTCGTGTTTCTAATAATTCCATTTTGTCCTTCATTTGGTTTCTCTTTGCAGTGTGGTCTAGCTGCTATTGTCATTTCCGCTGTTATTGGACTGGTGAGTTGTACATTTGAAAAGTATACGAGGATATCTACAATTTTATTTCTCACATTTATCTTCTATATAAGCTCAAGGACCTGGCATTTAACCGCCATGTAGATTTTATAGGCAAATCTTTGAAGAATGAATCTGTTAAATAAGATATTTGGACGCTTTAAAGGAACATGTTTCTTTTGGGAATCCCCCAGTCAAAAGTAGCAGAAGGCAGCTTTTCTCTTGTAGTAAATTAAGCACAATGGTCCTGTGCAGTTCTTTTTTTACTTGTATTATAATGTGCTTTGACCAGGAGTTGGAAAGAAGTTAAAAGTAGTTTATTTATTCATGATAAGATATGGCAGCAAGATAATCTATCAAAGAGTGAACTTGATGGGCTTCATGTTCATGCAAATCCTTCATACCTCAAAGCACCTCAGTTGATGCAAAAGACTGCAATAATAAAGGCTTCTTTAGTTTTTTGATTTCTTTATGATCTTGAAAGAGAGTAAGATTTATCTATTTCTTTGAATTTTGTATACAATGCATTTATTGACATTGTGCTAATGCTTGAAGATTTGATTTTCAAATAAATTACTTAATAAATTCTAACGAATTGACTGCTAAGTAACATCATCTTTTTTAGTATTTCAAGATTTGTTCTAATTTGGTATGGAACAGTGTCAGGTTTGTTATGAACCAACACTTTATGAAAAGGCAGCTGTTTACAGCCAATCAGTTGTTCAGAAGTTGAAATCTTTCAGTCAAGTTGACTATCAAAATGCTCTTTCACTCTTATCAAAAAGAAAAAAAAGCCCTCTTTTACACTTTTTGGCTTGATAACTTGTAAACTTTAAAATTTAAAGTCATGTGTGATATTGGAACATGCAAGCACTCTTTTCTCTGTTCTAGCAGTTACAATTTGGTCTGCTTTCAGTGAAGCTTTCATCTGCCAGTGCCCTGATATACACCATTTCCATCAGGCACAAGTTCAATCAATGCGGTTGAGGCTTTTACAATTTCTGATTCTTTTTATCACTTTAATTTTTTACATTTTTTTTGGTGTAATTCTCTTCAAGAAATTATATGCAAATAGATGGTAGAAAATTTGGTTTAGTTTCTTCAGATTGCAATTGAATCTATAACACTCTTCATTACTTCAGGTGGATTATGATGAGGCTGTTTTCTTATGGCGAGTGGATAAGAGAGACTTTCTCCTCTGGATCATTACTTTCGTATTTACCTTGTTCCTGGGCATAGAGATTGGTGTCCTTATTGGTGTAAGTATAGTTTCATATTAATGATTTTTAGTAAGTAATTTGAACTGTAATCTTAGTTTCCTTTCCTCCTCATTCCGTGTTCTCAACTAAAGCAAGAATTACCGTAAGGAAGAGACCAGATTAAGTGGAAAAAAGATTGTGAAACAGAAAAAAAAAAAGAAAAAAGAAAAAGAAAACCAATAGATAATTATAATGTAGAAAACAGAATTCAGAAACTGCTTACTTCAATAGATACATGTATCCATTTTTGCTGGATGAATAGCTGACATATCTACTCAAACAGTCATTGCATTTTTTCCATGACAGAACTTGTTTGAAACTAATATTTCTATGTCATCTTTCCTGTTTCTACTCAAACAGTCATTTTTATTTTTATTTTTACATATATGCATTTTTTATTTGTTTTAAAATGTCCGACATTGATCTACGCTGACGAGTAGTCATTTGTTTTTATATAAACAAAATTCAAAAAAAATTCCTCTTAATGTTGTTAGTAATATAATTAACTGTGGATACTTAAATCTCATTAATTGTTGTCTATCTTTGTATCAAATTTTAAACAATGATCTAACTAAAATCATCTCATTTGTTTCAGCAAATATCTCTGGTTGAGTATCTGTCATATCCATTGAGACATGCCATCTCTTTGATGTTAATACTGGCTATTTTATATTTCCTATGCTTATGATTACTAAAGCTATAATTTTCTAAAGGAAATAATCATGTTTGTTACATCTAAGCTATTTCATATTTTGACTGACAAAACTTCAATTATGTGCATTGTATGTGATAGATTGAGAGTTCAGTTCCTCATGTGTAATTTCAGTCTATTGTCTTTCTTGTCTACATCTTTTCATGCTCCCTGCTATCACTTTTTCAGTTCTAGCATGCATTTATGTGATATTGAATTGTGTTCCATTAGATATGATACATCATTTGCAGATTTCTTTGCTTTTGAATGTTAAATTCAGCTTATCTTTCCCACTGCAATATGGTTTTTTTTTCCTCATCACTTGCCATTATTGTTACTTAGGTTGGTGTTTCACTTGCTTTTGTCATCCATGAATCAGCTAATCCACATATCGGTAAGTCTTGTTCTAGATTACAAGGATTTGCTTTGCCGAAATAGTGAACATCGTGCACACAAATACGATCATTTTATATATGATATATATCTCCCAACCGTGTATTCAGAGGCATCACTTGAATGCATGATTACTAGATCTAGCAATGCATTCATTGACCCGTGGCTGTGGCTCTAGCTGTAGCTGTGGCTGCTGTTCTCCCCTCAATTGACCCCTCTCTTGTTTTACCCGTGAATGCCGAGATGATTTTGTTGTTGTTATTACTGAAAGATTTTTCATCCGTCTTTCCATTGCACTTGTTAGTCTCAAGCTATATGATCCCTGCGTTTATCCTCTCCCTACTTCCCCTCAACCGATATGTTGGAATCTCCTTACTATTTTATGAGCTTGATTATTATATTTTTGGGACTTATAAGTTCCTACATAAAAAGTTCAGCAAATAAAGCTTGCCCTTACTTTGAGGTTGTTTTCTTGTTTGACATTCTGAAAACTAAACTCTGATTGCAATCATCTTTGTTGAGTTCATGTACCACTTAATGGAAGTGGTATACTATTATATTTTTTACGAGATGTAACCCCTATGCCACATATTGACTGTAGACCTTTGAAAAAAGATGTGTGCAGAAATGAAGAGTGAATAAACTTGAAGAGAAACAAGAGAAATAAATAATTTTTTCACATGTAACATTATCACCATGGTTCGAGAGTAACTGTATCTTCTCGGACTCTACAGATTTACTGTGTCATAAGTGAGCTGAGTATGATTTGTTTTGCAGCTATCTTGGGCCGTTTACCTGGAACTACTGTATACAGAAACATCCAGCAATATCCAGAGGCATATACATATAATGGAATTGTGATTGTTCGGGTTGATGCTCCCATCTATTTTGCAAATACAAGTTACATAAAAGACAGGTGAGGAAATGAGTTCTCCATTAAGTTAAACTACCTTTCCTGTTAACTCGTTTCATTGTATTCCTGTTCTATACTTATAACTTTGTTATCCTGTTTTCTTCCAAAAGGCTTCGAGAATATGAAATTGAAGCTGATGGATCTATAAAACGTGGCCCTGAAGTTACAAGAGTTCACTTTGTCATTCTTGAGATGGCTCGTGAGTCGCAATCTAGATCTTTCATCTGATTCATTCAAGTATTTTGCTCAATATGACTGTTTTTCTGTTAGTCCATAAGAGCTGATTTTGTCTTTTGGGCATGGGATTGAATAACTTCTAAAAATAAACTAGATTATCGATGAGATGAGAGAAGGTTTTACCATAAGTAGACTAAAAACCAAACTTACGAAATGCCACTTTAGTAATCATAGAAGCGGGATAAATGAAAAACTAATGCACATGAAGTAAATGTATCAAAAAAATTGTATATTTAGAACAAGTTATTGAAGAAAATAGGAAAATTGATAAAAGTATTACACTTAGAACTTAAATATGTTGGAACAAATGCAGAAGTATGTCCTTTATACTTTGCGATCATAAAGTGTTGTTTAAATTAAGAAGAGAAGATTTATAAAACAACGGTAAGACCAGCAATGCTTTGTGGATCAGGGTGTTGAATGACTGAATTCGAATATGAACATGGGGTATCAAAAATGAGAATATTGAGATGGATGTGCAGATATACTTGATTAGATAGAATAAGCATAGTAACCTTAACAGATGAGAAAATCAGAGAGGCACACTTAAGATGGCTTGGACAATATACATAGAAGACTTTCACATGCTCCGGTAGGCAGTTAGAAAATCAAGAATTATTAATTTAAATTTAGAAGGCAAGAAAAAGACTAAAAAGACTTGGAAAGAAATTATGAAAAGAGAGATATGTTATACTTGAATACATAAAAACATGTAACTTGACCGAAAAATGATTGCATGATATCCATATATAGCCGATCTCACATTGTGGGATACATACATAGTTTGTTGTTATAGTTCAAGTAGATTATGAAGCTATACACAATTTATGATTCTGAATTGCATCTCACCTAGACATATGTATCAATCTTTTCTTTCAGCCGTCACTTACATAGACTCTAGTGCTGTTCAAGCTTTAAAAGACTTGTATCAAGAATACAAGTCACGGAACATCCAGGTACAGGCAAAGACATCACAGTTTAACATGTATCACGATCACATATATTTATCTACTATAACTCTTGCACTTATAACTCCAGATTGCTGTCGCCAATCCAAATCACGATGTTCTGCTGACACTAACAAGATCCGGGGTGGTCGATCTCATAGGCAGAGAATGGTTCTTTGTCCGAGTACATGATGCAGTGCAAATATGTTTGCAAAACGTTCAGAGCTTAACCAATTCCCCTAGGGGACAACCTTCACTTCCAGAAAATAAACCGAGCCTTTTCCAAAGACTATCGAAACAGAGACCAGACGACCCTTCTCTGTCTCAGTTGGAGTCAGGAAATAGGGACAATTTTGCTGCAAAAGATGAAACCAATTATTTGGAGCCACTTCTGCCAAAGAAGCCCCGAGGAAAACAATGATGGTGCCTTTGTCATATAAGGTGGCAATGTATGTATTATTTGTGAATTTGTGAGTGTACATTTTAATTTAAATAACCCTGATATTCGACTAATTTTGGGAGAGGACAGAATAGCATTTGAGTTGGTTTTGCAAATCCTCCTTTTGTAACATGCCTTTTCTCTGTATAATTTTTTGGGAAGTTGCTTTGCTTGATTGTATAGAAAGGACTTATCATTTCAGTCCCTTCAGGATTTCATATTTCATTTTATTAGTATATAATATTACATGTAAAATAATTATGTAACAGTGTACATGTGGTGTGCACATGTGGATTGATTTATTTATTAGTCATTGGTTATTTATTCTCTCTCTTAGGTTTTTTTTTTTTTTTTTTTGGTTAGGTGTATTGATTTCCATGCATGAAATTATTCAGCATATGATTCTGTTGGAGATACCATAATGTTATTGATGGTATTAGACTAATTGGTATGTAAAGTACCATCATTTATAATTACTGGAATAATAATTACGTGCTAACAATACAACTTGAGGATTTTTGAGTGCAAATACAAAGAAGCCCAGATTTATTTTTTTAGTTATTTAAGATGCAACAAATTGAAGGAAAAAAAAAAACCATTTTGAATATCAAAGGACTAAAATGTCATTATCTTACTGAACCTAAGAATTTTTGCTCATTTGATCTAATGTATAACAAAAATATAATTTCTATAAGATCATTTCACGGACATCTCACAACAAACTCTACAATTTACATATAAATTTATAAAAGAAAGTTTCGATTGTGTATAATTGAATTCTGTCTCATAACCGTCTTATGTTATAAGTTTTTGTCGCATAACAAATCGAGAAAGGGAAGAGTTTATTGAGTTTTAGAGTGTTTTAGGAAATTTTAAATTTGATACGTATATATAAAGATAGTTAGACAAATTACAATTAATTAGGCTATAAACTCTCATCTAAAACTATATTGCTAAAAGAATAAATAAACAAACCTAATGCACACACGTAAGTCGTAACACACATATGTCATTCCAATACAAACCATTTAATTGAGAGTAAACCACCTATTTATTAGAAAGAATGACCCCTCATCCTCCACCAACATCATCTAATCAATTTAATTAATACCTTTTTTTCTTCTTGAAAATTTAATTAATACCTAAAAAAGTCAATTTGTTCATTGTAATTCGACACGTATTGGAGTATAAACAAGTTGTATGGCTGCATGGCTTTGCACAGTTCATATATAGCTGTTAGGGTTGTTAGTCAGTTTATTTTCTCTTGTAACTGATTGCTGCCATGTCAGCTTTTGTTAGTTAAGTTGTTAGTTGGATAGCTTGGAGACGAAGCTTTGTATCTATATATATGTGATGTATCCCTTGATTCAATGCAATGGAAAACACATTTCTTCTCTTTTATTTTCTCAGTTTAACAACACGTCTATAGGGTAGTTTCCATTTCAAAAGAAAACGACATCATATGAAACAATCTTTTATATTTGATATTTCATCTCATATTTCATAATGTATAATATACATCTCATATACATTAATGATATATGATACACACTATATGTGACGATTATTTTTAGAAAATGAACTAAAATATAAAATATAATAGAAGATCTCATGTATAATCAGCCATGTCATTTTAGTTGCAACAATATCAAAATAGAGTTGTCCCAACTCCCAACTATATATAATTAGCTAAAATTTTGTCTCGACAACATATCATGTGACATTAAAATCTCAACCAACGTGTAGTAGATATGTAGTCATTTTGATGTTGCAGTCGAAATGATGTTAAGCACAAACATAATATACATAGAGGATTTCGAATCCTATAAAATTTCTCTAGCAACCTTAAATTGATCATCATAATGTAATAAAACAAGAATAAGTGCAAAAGTAAATTGCCAGGGAATCTGATCACCTTCGAACCAGCAACTTATAAACCGGGTGAAAAAAATGGTATCAATTATCATAGCCAACCAATATGAAACTTCTTAGAGCACTAGTATAACCTTAAAAAAAAAAAATTGTGGTAACTCAATTTTTAATCATCTATACTTATAAACATTGTTTTTTAACTCCTATTCTTAACCATCTACATTTATAAATATTATTTTCTGTTGAGTTATTAAATTTTGTTATTTTTTAACCAAAAGAAATGATTTTTGCCAATTATAACTTTTTAACATTTATGGTATGATATGATGGTAAGAGCTACATTAATTATGGTACATGTGTGTATTATGATGGTATGAACTACATTAATAATAGTATGGAGGTGTAATATGGTGGTACGAAAATGTAATATGATGGTAGGAGTTTTATTAATAATTGTACGAGGTGAAATATGGTGGTATGCTCTGGTACATGGTGAAATATGGTGGTATGGGTTGGTACGGGCGTAATTTCATTAAGATTACTAGGGTCCAAAAAAATATTCTCTTAGCCAAATTTTTTTTTTAAAACTCTTGATTAAAAAAAAGTTCCTTTTTATAGTTGGCTACTTATAATTTCATCCCAAAAAATTGTTAAATTTCTGTTTTAATTTTTTTTTTCTTTGGATTTTTAAAATCCGTTCAGAATTGACATGTCACCTACAATTTAGGCTTTTCTAGTCAATTTAAATGATGCGACACACTTTTCCTTGCATAAAAAACTATTTTGGGAATTTTCTTTTACAAATAAAAAATTAATACACTTTAATTACTATGAGTCCATTCATTCAAAAACAAATTACAAACTGAAATAAATGATCTTACCCTTACCTAAAGTACCTTATGAACTGAACCAAGTCATGTACTTAATATATATGATCATCAACTTATTAAATTAAAGCTTGTGTAATGCAGCCAACACACAGAGGATAATGTTATGAACCCAAATGAAGATAGATGAATTAATTAGCATTGAGAAAGTGGCAATCTTCACGTCTAACAAAGCTCAAGAACTCATCGTTGATCCATCCATACTTCTCAGTGAAGGGGTTGAGCAGATTTTCGGGCGGATACCTGTCGATGCAGTCGGCCCACACGTTGGGATCGTCCATGTCGTCTCTCAGGACTTCCCACAAACAGTTGTTGCACTTAAAACCAGCTCCAAAACTGATCATCAAAATCCTGTCGCCTTTCTTGAGCCTCTTCTTGGCCTCCATGTACCCCAGCACGTACCACAGCCCACCCGCCGACGTGTTTCCGAACCGGTGGAGAGCCATTCTTGCTGGCTCCAGATCCTCCTTTGTTAACCCTAGACTCTTCCCTACTCCATCGATCACAGCCCTATATATACAAATGGATTTTTGTGTTCAAAGAAAGGGATCATCATAAATATTAGGAATATGTAGCGGGAATACAACGACTCAATTGTTAGGATGAAAAAACCTTAAAATTATATTACGCATGCGAAAATCCGGTGAAAAATGGCCAGAAAATTAGTTCGGTGGCTTTTAAATGTCAAATTAATTTGTGTAGTGTATATATATATATATATATATATATATATCGGTGCCAAAAGAAAAAGTTCGGTGATTTATATGTAAAATTGTTGATAGTTTGATGGATTGCTATAATTAACTCGAAATATAATATATGAGTCTTGTACTACTTAATTTTGTCAATTGTCTTATAGGATAAGGGTTTGTGTCAATTTTTCGTTTTTTAATAAAAATTGTTGAATTAATATTAGACCGTCTGATCAATCTAATTTGATGAGACATGTCAATTCATAATTTACATATATATGAGTTCAAGTGATCTCACAGAATTATTATATTCATAAGATGATTTTATATGATTTTTTATGGATTTGGTGTGAGATCCATACTAAGTATTGTAGAAATTAATTAACTACTCCATTTATGATTGTTATGATGTAAGTATTAGAAATCACTCATAATAAGGACATGGATGGTGTATGAAATCGTTATCTAAAGTTATGATTAGATTGATAAGTCACATAATTATGTTAGGTCTTATGGGTAATATTTAAAAGAAGAAGCAACTTTGATACCATTTTGTTATTTTCATCAAGTTCTTATAAAATTGTTAATTTATATAGTCATATATTAATTATGTTTTTGGTGATTTAATTTTTAAAACGAGTACAAAATTGGAAGACAAACTTGTAGCCCTTAAAATCGTCAAGTTGCCAATGAATTTACACTGATCTTAAAATTTTTGACCAAGTTGGTTTCCAATTGACAAATCATGATTAAATTAAAAAAATTACAATAGTCGGCCAAAATAGCAAAATCGATCTCAAATTTTTTCCCCTACGCCTAATATTTAAATAGCCTTTTTTTTTTTTAGAGTAACATTTAAATGTTCTTAAATAACTTCATAAAAGGAAGAGGCAATATCTAGATCTAAAATTACTATTCAAATCGAGTTTCCTAATATATATATATATATATATATATATATATATATATATATATATATATATATATATATATATATATATATCGAACTGACTTAGACATGACAAGGACTTAAATGGACTCTATGTCGAGTGTATTTTGTGCTTGTCATAAATTTTAATCAAAGCTCTGATACCATCATAAATTAGTTTTGGACAAAACTTATGTTAAAAAAAAATTAATAATAATTGTACCTGCCACCAGGGTGTATGCAGAAGTGATCAACACCAGATTTAAGATTCAAACCCTTTCCAACAGCTTCTAGAAGGGGGTTCTTCTCTTTACCCCATCTCACAGAGACAGAGATAAACCTAATGATCTCCCATGGCGGCAAGATCTTTGGCAACAGAGCTCTGAGATTAATGATGAAAGATTGTGCTGCTGCTTTTGTGAGCTTCTTGGTGAGTCGAAACCCTCTGTAGCCTTGCTCATCTTCAACCTGGATACAGCATTCGTAAGCTTCGTCGTTGGATCCGAAATGTGTTCTTACCAGATGCTTGAGCTTCAAGATTGCTCTGTGTCTGAATTTGTAGTTGTTGGTGAAAAGCATGGAGCAACCGCCTGATCGGAACAGGCAGTTTGACAGCATCATCGAGTTTTCACTTCCACAATACCTGCATATATGTCAAAATATTATTTTAATTAACTTGGAGATAATATAGGTATATATGTTCATAATCATACCAGTTGGGGCCCAAAGACTCAGTGCTGACAACAATGGCAAACTTATTTCTCTGAGTCCTAAACACCTGTCTGACCAGATCAATGGCGACCAAGCTGGCACTGCACCCCATCCCGGACAGATTGAAGGCCTTAACATCGTCCCTCATTCCGTAGCGATGGATGATTCTAGAAGCCAGAGACGGGGCCGGTGAGAGCAGCGAAACATTCACCACAAGGATGTCGATCTCCTTCGGAGAAACCCTAGATTTCTCGAAAACCCTATCCAGGGTCTGGAAGAAGATGTCGTCCATCTCTTCCAGGGAGTCCACGAGGAGCGGCCTCTCTTCCCGGCCCATTATGACGTTCTTCGGGCTGTACGTCTCCTCGCCCAGGCCCGAACTGACGATGGTCTTGAGGAGGAACTTGTACTGCTCCCATCCCAAGTTGTTGTTCCTCAGAACCACTCTGCATGAGGATTCTGTGCCCACCTTTTGATCCTCCGGGGGTTTGTAGCATTCGTAGTTGAGCATGTAGCACTTGCCGTGTTTTCTGTCGAGAAGCTGTTTTAGAAAGAGAAAGAGTGAGGAGAGAGAGAGGAGGAGGAGGAGGAGGATGGAAGAGAGCTCCATGTCTGAGAATGATGGATATATAATCCACTTTTGTGTGGTGTGTGTATATATAGATTCTAGTTTCAGAACATGTGTGTATTAGATCCACTTTCATGTTTCATCTGGTGTGTTAAAATGATTAGTACTCGTGGAGTACTGTAAAGATAATATCATTATTTAACACTTGTTGTGAATTAATAATAATCAAATAATATAAAATGAGATACCAAATTGGAATAGAGGATGTAATTCCCTTCATCTCATCATATTCATATAGTGATAATTAACATATATAATATTATAGTATTTCTCTACATTTAAGTAATTGAAAAGGTTATATCTTTATGATATGATGAGTTAGACAAATCATTTGAATAAATGTGACAATGAAATTAAATATATTTCCCTCTATGTCACTTGCACGACAGTAGATAATATAATTGGGTTAAAAAGAGAAAGGAGACAAGAAGTATTATTATCTTTAATGGATTTGTTGGGTTACATTTTTTTACATTGATTTTAACATTTAATTTGTTTTGGATAGCATATACCATATTTATATTAAAAGTTAGACACACACACACACACATATATATATATATATATATATATATATATATATTAGTATAGGGCCCGTGTAATATACGTGGTAAAAAAACTAAATTAAACTTAGTCAAATTTAAAAAATATAAATATTAAGTATATAAAATAAATATTTATGATTTTATGCGATACACATCTTTTAATTTAGTATGAAATATTACACAGTCTGAGTCACCCCAAAAAAAAAAAATTCAATTAAATGATAAAAAATAATCTGATCACATTTATCTTAATTTTTTTAATATATATTTTCACTATAAATTTTAAATTAAACAAAATTAAAATTTATAAATAATTTCTATATTTGAAGTCTAGCATATGTTATTTTTACAAAATTTAATTACAAAATTCATATACTATCTACTATATCTATTATCAACATAACCACATTTATTAATATGAAAATTCAAATTTAATTAAATTGATATATAACCACATTTATTAGCTTTAAAATTCTATTTATTATAGATTTAATTTGTAAATTAAAGTAAAATTATTATGAAAAATTAATTTGTTCGTATGAGTATGAGAATGATATTGGAAAGATAATCCCATATTCTATAATTTTGTTTTCCTTTTTATTTAATATCCTTAATGCATAGTCTACTTTCAATATAAAGTAATATTTATTTAACTCATTTATTAATATACTAATCATATATACTAACACATGCACAAAAATATGTAATTTTTTTCTCAAATAATCTAATTATTTATTTCATAAATTTTCTTATTTGTAATTTTCTTTATTATCATTTATATTTCATATTTGTAATTTTAAACTAAAACATACCTTTTTTTTGAACTTCCACATTTTATTTTACCATCATAGCCGAAACTACGACGATCAATAAAAAAAAAACTCAAATGTAAAAAAAATAAAAAATAAAAAAATTCCTGGTGGGGCTAATTGGGACCAAATCGGCAAACATATTTCATCCAACCTAGTGGACACGTGAGTAGCACGTGTTGTTAGCCGTTAGTTGAGAGGGACTGAATTGCAAGATTCAGGGAAAATAAAAGAACTAATTTGCAAGATTTTTTAAAGTGAAACTAACTATGAACATTTGAGAACAAAATGAAATGAACTCGTGACCCATAAAATACAATTACTTGTTAGATAGGAGACATGGTTTTATTTATCTACCTTTCTTTAAAGATAGATAAGTCATATACTCCATCAAATCACCATTAACTAATAAAAAAAAATTAGGATTCAAAATTCGAAATAGAATCAAATAATTTATCATATCAAATTTCTAAATTTTAGTTAAAAAAATAACAGTAACAATAATTTGGGAATATAATGTTGTATAAAAGTTTGAAAAATCATTTAATTGAAAACAAAATTAACCTGTGAAACAATAGTAATTAGTTGGGATGGATAGAAGTATTATTATAACATGAAAGTCAGTTGTCAAAGTATCAAAATCAAATTAAAGATGAGTAGAGATGAAGATTCTCGTACGAATTTATATATCTTTAGAAGAAAGCCAGCCATGGTTTTATTAATGTCTTAAATAATATAATTAAAGCTGCCTATATATATGATCTAGATTAAAAGATATATTATTAAAGCAAAGCCAGCAATACCATGGCCGTCCTACTCATTTCCAAAACCCCTATATATATATATATATATAACATGAGCAAATTAAAATGTGATGTTCATTTTGCTTGTCAGTTTTTCAGCCTTTAATTGGCTATGCATATAGCTAGTACACTTTTGTAATAACCTCCAAACTTAAACACTAGTTTGTTGAAGAAAAACTTGAACTACAATATAAATTTTGTTGATTTTTTTTTTCCAATCCTTATCAATTATGTATTTAATTTGTAGAATTTGTGATATGGGTTAGGATGAAATAATCTGCACTTGAATGGCGTATATACGTTGACGTATATAAAACAATTGATTTCGTGAAGACGTGATCGAGTGAAACGACTTGAATTTTAATGGTGAGAGCAAATTAAAAAGGGTAATTAATCAATATCCAAATTGGTTTATTTTGACTAAAAAAGGGAATGAACTTTAGTTGTGACTAAATGAAGTTTTTTTTTTAATAGGAAATTTGAATAATTATCACTTTAGGCCATTTCATTAATTTGCAAAAACAACACCTCAATAAATAAAATTTCTTAAAAATGCCACTCAATTTATTTTAAAAACCATGTACCTTATCCTTACTTTAATTATTTTAAAATAAAAGATTAAATTGGTTTTTAGGGTTTATTTGCGAACACTTGTCTCCAACGTAACCACAACACACAATTACAACGATATTAATTGATTGTTGTTGTTAGTTAATTTCTTGCCGACAACGATGGTTTGGTAATTGTGCTTGTGTGATATTTGTTTGTCTTATATAACAATCATGAGATGATTAATGTTGATAGTTGTAGAAAGTTAAATGTTTGTCTTCAAAAGTAAGAAAATTTATCTAATAATAAAGAAAATATATTTGTTTGGATTAGAAAAAACCTTGATGATTTCTTGAAAATGATGAGTTCTTGATAATTTTAGGGAAGAAATGAAGGATTTATATATCAAAATTTTGTGTGATCATGTTTATTAGTCTGGAGTGTAAGGTAAGTAGTAAAGAATGAAAAAAATCAAATGTAATAAGTTGGATAAAAAATGATTTTTTTTTTGGATAAATAAGGTGGTAAGCTTACGAAAAAATAATAATATTTTTATTCTCATAATGTAATATTTTTTTATCATGTAATACTTTTGAAAATATCACATAATATAAAAATATAACATAATATACATAAAAATATTAATAATATATATTTTTATATGTATCATGTAATATTTTTTGATCAACAACATTACTTGGTGTTAATCGAGTCAGATATACCCATCTCACGAAATGGGATACATAAGATGGTCTTACACAAGACCTAAAAACATTCAAATAATTAGAAACGAAGTTCCACCTACAAAATGTCATTCAAATAGAAACAAACCTAATCATATTCAAATAATTAAAAACGAAGTTCCACCTGCAAAATGTCACTTAAATAGGAACTAATTGAGTATATCTTTATCAATTTTCAAACAACAACATTAAATAATGATACAGATATAGTAGTTGGGAATTTAGAAACATTAAAGTATATTGAATGTAACTTTGAATCAAAATAAAGATAAGAAATAAGATGTTTTTGTGGGACAAAAGCACAAAATAATTATAAAACATAAAATTGCCTGAGTTTAGCTTTCTATGTCAGAAATTTAAAGTGCTATTTATTTGCTATTGTTTGCAAAAAGTATCAACTTCAAAATTAGTGGGGCCCATCCTCAAGTGGGAAAGAGTAAAATTTAACGACCAACAACCAAATAAGGTTGTGGGTCCCATCAATTTAAGCGAATTTCAAACTTTTATTAATATACTTCTCCAATGTGGAGCGACAGTGTATATATATATATATATATATATATATATATATATATATATATATATATATATATATATATATATTTGGTCTCGTGTGCACTTAGTGTACATGCAATCCGGGTCGACCCAATTTTTGACTTGGATCCACGTGTTTTTAATTTTTTTTTTTTTGCTTCAGGTTGTGACCT
The DNA here is from genome assembly GCA_946896805.1 of Scutellaria galericulata. NCBI lineage: Eukaryota > Viridiplantae > Streptophyta > Magnoliopsida > Lamiales > Lamiaceae > Scutellaria > Scutellaria galericulata. The sequence goes on from OX335789.1 coordinate 14,470,703, forward strand.
TTATGTTGTAAATGTGTGACTTTTATGTTATAAATGGGTGACCTTTACGTACAACTATTCATACATTTATGCACTGTAACTTAGAAAAAAAATGAAGATTTTCAACACAATTTGAACTGTACACCTTTATGTGATATCAATGCGACCTTTATGTCATATTATGTCACATTTATGTACAAATATTCTAACCTCACCCATTTATAACGTAAAAGTCACACATTTATAACATAAAGGTCAAGACAAAAATTTGGAAAAAATTAAAAATTAAAAATTAAAAACTCCCAGATTCGGGTCGGATCGACCCAAATTGCACCTGGTGTATATGAGTTTTTGTGATATATATATATATATATATATATATATATAAAGTGATTTTTATACTTTTTTAGATTGATAAAAAATTTCATTTAAATACCCAACGAGTAGTTAAATCCAAAAGTTAAGAGGTTGCATTTTTTTTATATGAATATCTAGAACAAATACTTATTCTAAAAGATCATTTAAATTTATTCATCACATGCATTTATTTTTCGTAAATGGACATTTATGTATAAAAGTTCATTTCAATTGGATACTCAACGAGCTCAAAGTTTCCATATTGCTAGTCTGCAATAAATAAATAATATATATATATATTTATTTATTTATTTATATTTATGTTCCGTGTATGTCTAGAAATACTTTCATAAAAATGGAATTCAATTTTTTTTTTCAAGCAATATTATACACATGATACAAGATATTATATGTTAGAAAAAGTTGGGCATTCTTTGAAATGTCTTTGAGAATTATTTTTGAAATTAAAAGTGCCTAAATTAGAGGAGTGTTTGATTGAGTTTATCTAAAAGATTTTAAATATTACAAAAATATATATATGAAACGATCTCACAAATAGTTATCGTGAAATAAATCTTTATTATCTACAAATAAAACTCATTTTCACAAATTTATAGTGAATTATGAAGTGTGGATTATAAATTGATTCGTCTCACGTAAGTAGATCCGTGAAACGATCTCATATATGACGCATTCTTCAAATATTTTTAACATTGTAACAATTGTTTTCAAATCTTATAAGATGAAAATGAGGAGTTGTTGAAAGAAATGCTCAACTTTTGTGATAATATACATGCAATTACTCTCTTGTCATTACACATACCATCTTGTGTGTTATCTTTATTTGTTAGTGGTGACTTGGAGTTTATAATACCATGCATTTTATACTTATCCTATCCACACACTCTGTGTGTCTCTGGAATGGTTCAGAAGTACTGTCTGAAACTCAAAAACAATGAAAGATAGCTTGATAAAGGTGTACAAAATAATTTCTTGAATTAAATGCTATATATAGAATTCAACAAGGGTGGTTGCATGTAATTTATTCATTTTTGCATTATTATATTCCACGAATGTGACCCAACATAGGGATGGGGTGCCCCTACCCTACCACCCCCCCCCCCCCCCAACTTTACACAACTTTTTTAATTTTTTTTTTCTTATTCATGATCACAAAATCTATAACAATTTTTTTGATAGCAACACAATGTTTCATTCTTAAAAAAAACACACATCATGTGCAATTATTCGTTAAAATGTTCTTTATGTATTTAGGATTATTTTCACTACAAACAAATAAGTATTTTTCCAACATAATGATAAAAAAGAACCATTTTTTTTTCTTTTCTTATATTCATTATTATCATTTATCGCAACACTATTTCATAGGTCATGTATCTTATCTTTGTCGGTAAAACAGAAGAATGTTCTTATTAGCCTTTTCTATTGAAAATTTGCTTGTTATATAATTTTTCAAACCAATTAAAATGTATGTTAAATATAAGTTATTAATTTGATATGGAATATGTATTTTCTTTGATGTTAGAACTACATTTAGATATTAATTTGATTTGCAATATGTATTCACTTCTGATAAAGTTTGAGTTGTGTAAATCTGCCTTTTTATTTTTATTTTTGGAAGTACTCGAACACAATTTAGAAGTAATTTTCATACTTATAGTGTTATACTGTTATGTATGTGCTTTAGAAATCTGTATTATTTAAAAGAGTAACACTTATGTGCACCAGTTGCACCGTGCAATCCATATATTTATGTTATAAATGTAGTACATTTATGTTATAAATGTAATACTTTTATGCATGTTCATTTTAAAAGGTATGGATATTTGTACATAAAGATACTACATTTATAACATAAATGTATGAATTGCACGAATTTTTACTTCTGTGCAACTGGTGCACAGAAGTTTTTGTGAAGATAAAAATATCTTATGCTTTAAATAAGCTTAGCCAAACACCCCCAAATGTAGAAGTGAGTGAAAATATTAACACGTACCGATGAGACAAACATGTAGCAAACTTTTGCTACTTTCACTTTACTTAATCTCGATGATTCTATCTTGGGGGTAATGGCCCAAAATACCACAAAATTAATAAGGATAAGGAAATATACCACAAAATATAGTGAGTTTTGTAAAAATACCACAAATTCCTTTATTCCTTTGGACCCACTCTTTAATTATTGCTTTTTGATGTATACAACCACAAGCTTGCTAAATCCAATCCCAATTCTTCTAATTTAATTAATGTATTTACACTCCAAAGCTAGATTAAATTTTATGTTAAATCCGGGACCCGAAATGGTATCAGAGCCTAGGTTTATTATGAACTTGGAATATAATTATTATGTTAAGTGATTAACAATCGGTGAGGAGAAATTCTCGAGAAAATATGGATCTGGACAATTGTCCAAGATGTTTACCATACAGGAGATATCATCAAATTTTGATGATGTATAAACAAGAACACCTACACAAGATGACATATTGGGAAGACCAATATGTTGAGAGAAGGAATGCAGGAGCTTGCCAGGATGCCCTAAGGCAATGCAATGTACAAGCAACCTATCATTTGGATTACCTCCAGGTTAACCAAATGTTATATGCCAGTCTGATGGAATTACAAGAAGAAGCCCATCAGAATCATGGTTCCTAGAGGAGAACCAGAGTGGAACGAGATTCTTCCAGACACATCTAAGATCTCTACAGATCTTAGAGAAATCCAGAAGACGGTGCAGAATTATGGCAACCACCATAATCATCTACCAACACAAGTCCATCAGATCCAGAACCAGATGGAGATGATGATAAAATATCAAAAGGAAACCCTTGAAATCCTTTATGATATCCAGAAACGAGTAAAAGCCCTGGAGGACAGACTAAGTCTTGTCGGAGGAAGGAAACGTATTGATTTCGGAACAGTACCCTATTTACACCAAAAAGGGATACCAACTGAAGTCATACGTCCAATGACCAGAGATGAAAAGCTCATCGCTATCATCAAAGGAAAATCCATCATAAACTAATAAGTGATGGATATGGAAAAGATCAATCTTGAAGATCTACACGAACTTGCCGAGTCCTTCGCGGGATTAGGTATCGTAGATCTAAAGATGAACACAGGAGATGGTTCAGCTTTGGTTACACGTGACCAACACCAAAGACCACCTCCACCTGTAGATCCCAACGTGGCAGAAAGCTCAGGTTCACATCATGTGGATGAACCGATGCCACACGCTGGAGATTTCACCATAAGAGGAGATCCTATTGTTCCAGGAACTCGACAACGTCCCAGAAGGCCAAATCTGATGAATACGCCTTATGGAAAATCTCAGCTCGAACCCATACATCCGTATGGATTAATGCTAAATCTGGATATTCCAGATTTTAAGAATCGAGAAGTCCTCATTGATGAATGGGCAACAGGAATGAGGATGGCAGCAGGTACTCTCGACCTGACAAAGGAAGGATTCATCTTATTACTTGAGATGAGTCTTGAAGGATCTGCAAAGATCGCGTGGGAAATGACGGCACCAGAAATGAGAAATGATGTTACGGCTAGTGAGTCATTAACAGGGATTGTCAATAATATGGCGAAATTGTTCAAAATCCATTTTATCGGCATAGGCTATTTCGAGGGAATAGAAGAGGAGAAAAGAAAGAAATACAAACAAGCCCTCTACTGCCTCGAGTTACGAGATATTTGTCATATTGATGAATACATCAAGTTATTCACCGAGTACAGATGGAAGTCAAAGGTGGATGATAAAGATGCTTCGCAACTTTTCTTTGCGAAGATACCAAGTCCCTGGAGAGAGATGCTCATCAGGGAATACAAGAGTGCAGACGATTTGGATACTGTGGCCAGAAGAATGTCTTTCTTAAAGGCCAAGTTAGCCGAATGGTGCCACCAGGCAGCACTCTACAAGAACTATAAGAGACTCCGAGGAATCAATAAAATGGTTCCCCTGTGTTGCAAAGATAATGACATCCCAACAGTCGTGGGAGGTCAACCACGGAGGCATAAAAAGAGTAAGATAAGAAACCATCCATACCGCCGTGGAAATAGCAACCAAAGAGGAAGTCGTAGGTCTTCATGGAGACCTAGAAGAGTGTGGTCAAAACAAAAGGCCCGAAGTTATAAATCAGGGCAAAGACCAGCACCAAGCAGGAGTAGAACCTTTTCATCATGTTCTAACCAAGGGAGTGCCAGCAGAAATCCAGGAAAGAGAACTTTCAGGCGAGCTCAAACCAGAGCTAATGAAAGTTTCAAAGACTGTAATTGCTGGACCTGCGGAGCAAGAGGGCATATCTCAACAGATTGCCCGGACAACCAGAAGAGAGGTATAAGACAGTTCGAATCAACACCAGAATTCGAAGAAGCTGTCTATTACCAAGATCTTATACAGGTGTATCAATTTGAGGATCTTCCCTCAGATGAAAGCATCTATGAAGAAGAGATCTATTCGGATGATGGAAGTGAATCCACATCAGAATCGGAGTGAAGAAGAAATTCTTCAAACAACGAGAGAGGATATGTCAGGTTTTCTCTCTCACACAACAGTTTCTCATAAAACTCTAATGAAGATTATGAGAGAAGATTCAAAGCTCCAAATGTATGATGGTTTTACTATCGGAGCTATGGAAAAGGCATTGGATAAGTTTGGGTTCCGTAATAAGAAACACCAAATTATTCATAGAGTTACTACTGGTGAATTTGCTATTCCGATGGAATTCACGAGTAACCTGATCGAGATGCAGTTGATCCCCTACAAAGAAGTACAGGAGATCAGAAGCAAAGTTAAAAGAGAAGTTGCAAATACACTCTCATGGATTCATATCGGAGCCATAAGAGTTGTTATTAAAGCAACCTTCAAAGAAGGAATTGATTCGCCACTAAATCTTGCGATTTTTGACAAGCGAATCTCCAATCTCAAGGATTCATGCCTTGGAGCGGTTACAGGAAACTTGTGTGCAGGAAAATTGGCATTCAATGTCTATCCCAGAATTGCATACAACTTGGGAGATAGAGACTTCAATAGAGTCTTAACCCTTCATCAAGATTTCAAAAGAGAAGATTTGATGAAAGAAGGGAATAGACCATACTCGATCACCTACAAGATTTCCTATGCTCTCTCGAATACACATCATTCAGAAGTATTCTTGAGAAAGGAATTTATCGAAGTCCCAAGAATATTTGAGGATTTCGCTTCGGTGGTTCTTCCAGAAATGATAGAGTCTCCAACTATAAAGGAGATCGACATGAAGATCCAAGATCAACCTGTCTTCAACAAGAGTCAGAGCCTCAGAATGGAGACCAGGAGGATTTCTTTCCAACAGGACAGACTGATGAGTAGCAGTCGTTGGGAAGAAAGAAGGCCTAGTACAGTTCAGCGAATCCCAGGTGTATTCAAAACACAAGGAGAGTTGAAATGTCCAGAAGGTTGGAGAGAAGTTGAAGTAATATTCGACATCACTCAAAAGGATAACATTTTTCCTTGTGATGTTCTATATTATCTCCAACAACCGATAGTTGGCAAATTTCAAGGAAGCCTAAAAATGGGTGAAATTGAATTAACTATCACTGGAGTTGCAGGGAGAATCCCAGAACAATTAGTGCTGGGTATCGATTTTCTTGAGGATCATAAACCTTGGGAAAGATTACAAGATGGAATGGAATTTACAGTGGCTAATAAAAGATACAGAATCAGATGACCACTAGTCCATTCTCCATATACATTTCTATTGGAATGATATATGGTGAGTACAAGGCTGAGTACTTTGCAGCCTATGTTGACTCAGGAGCAGGAATTTGCACTGCAAAGCAAGGGGTCTTTCCTAAAGAATTTGGAGAAGATCTACCAGCCATTGCAGGAAGAGATTTCTCAAAAAGGATTCTTATCCTTAATAGAGGAATCAAACAAGCAGAAATTATGATCGGAGGCGCGGGCGGTACCCCATGGTACAAAGTAAAGACGCCACCAATCTATTTCCATGATACAGGAGCAGATGTTTTGCTAGGAAACAATTTCCTACAAACATTCAAGCGCTTTACACAAGAAAATGAGACAAGGAAACTTATTTTCACAACGTTATGTGATCATAAGATTATTGTCCAAAGATTGCGGGAAGCATTCTACAGAAAAATGCCTATTAATTTTCGCAGCAAGCATGGTGATGAAGCCAAACTTCGACATCCAAAGATGGCGGATAAAAGAAGATTTGGCGATGCCCTATTATCCTTTCGACAATTTGGTTCGAAACAAAAAGATACCAAGAGATGGGATAATACTTTGTATTCATTCAGAATACAAGGAGAAGAACGAGTTCCACCAGAGGCTATTGCAGAATTGCGAAAAGCCATACTGGAGAATCCAACAAGTGATGTTACCATTGAAGAACAAATATCACTCGAGGATTTCAAGAAAAGGATCCAAAGAAATTACAATGAAGATCCTTTGGCATGGTGGGATAGGAACGAGCTCAAAGCATCCTTAAAGGTTAAACCTGGAAATGAACAGGAGTTCGTGAGGCTCAAACCAATCCTTATGAATCAAAAGGATCGTGAGGATATGCAGAAGATACTTAAGGAACATCTGGACCTTAAGTTGATTTCACCAGGAGTTTCTCCATACAGCAGTCCTGGATTTTTAGTAAGGAATCATGGAGAAATCAAAAGAGGTAAACCTAGACTTGTTATTAATTACAAAGGGATTAATAACATTCTGGAGTTTGATGGATACTACATCCCGAGTAGAGAACACTTGGTTAATTGCATTAGAGGTGCCAAGATATTCTCAAAGTTCGATTGCAAGTCTGGATTTTACCAGATTAGGATGGAGGAAGAAAGTAAGAAGTTCACAGCTTTCTCCACACCGCAAGGACACTATGTCTGGAACGTCATGCCTATGGGATTGGCAAATGCACCCCAGATATATCAAAGAAAGATGGATAATCTGTTCAAAGATTATTTCAACTTCATGTTCGTATACATCGATGATATTCTCATCGCATCAAAGAATATGAAGGAGCATCTCAAACATTTGGAAATTTTTTCAAAGGTTTGTCACAAAGAAGGATTAGTGCTTTCTGAAAAGAAGACAGTAATTGCGACAAGACAGATTGAATTCCTTGGAATTGAAATCGATGAATCTGGAATCATCCTACAAAGCCACATTGTGGAAAAGATACAGGGATTTCCAGATGATCTCAAAGACAAGAAACAACTTCAAAGTTTTCTTGGAGTTGTCAACTTTGCTGGAATGTTCATTAACAATCTAGCGCATCACAGGAAGGTGTTCAGCCCATTACTCAAGAAAGATGCTATATTCAAATGGGAAGACGAACATAGAGAAGGAATTAAGCAACTAAAGGAAGTCTGTAAAAAGCTTCCGAAACTTGTTATTCCTCAGGATGAGGATGAACTGGTTCTTTATACAGATGCCAGTGATTTTTGGTCGGCAGCAGTTCTTATGAAAGTTGCACCAACAGGAGAAGTGCCATGTAGATATTGCAGTGGTCTGTTTACAGATGCAGAAGCAGTTCGATGACATATCAACGAAAATGAATTCTTCGCAGTCAGAAAGGCTTTCAAAAAATGGCCTTTATTTCTTCTGGCAAAGAAGTTTATTCTAAAAATTGATAATTCAAGTGTTAAAGCTTTTCTGAAAAACAAAATTGAATCTAAGCCAGAAAAAGCTAGAATACTTAGATGGCAGGCAGAATGTCAATATTATGATTATGATATTGTCATTGTGAAATCTCATGAAAATATTCTTGCAGATTTCCTAACACGAGATGGAAGGACGCGTCGCTGACGAGGTCCTCAAACGAGTGAGACATGTCCGGGAAAACCTGGAAAGTCTCGAACAAGCTTTTGGGACATTATGTCTCAATGCAGAAGTCGCTGGACGACTTCAACGAGTTGATCAGGAATCAGTTTCTGATCTAATACGAGCATGCTTTTGTGCACAGAGACAACTGTTCTCTGTGTTGCATGGGCCTATCCTCCAAGCTGCATCTTCCACGGTGCAAAAGGGAGAACTTCGAGATCGGGACTCTAACCCGAAGGCTATGGATTCAAATACCATGCCTACAAGTGTTACAGGAGATCCATTCCTTGAGAATGAACAACCGGTAACAAATGTTGAAGCTCCGGTGTCAAAACCCGAGCCTTCAAGTCAAACCAGTACCTCTGGGGTAAAAGAGGTAGAGGTGAACCTTCGGCCGCAGACAGGCAAATCGAAGGTTCAGGCTCACACTAACGAAGTTTCTCCGATGCAGGTATATCAGAAGCAGTGGGAGAAATTAGTTACAAGACAGGGCATCAACCCAGATAGAACAGTGGTTGATATGTCAGGAAAGTATCCTCGAGTTTGGATGAAACCCGGCAGTAATCCAAATGAGGTACAGGAATGGTATAATTTCGGAGCACTGGCTTCGATACATACCATTGCACCTGGTTTCCCAGAAATCTCGAAGCTACCGAGATGGATTGGAGAAGCAGTACATGAAACCTGGGCAAATAATCCACATCTGTCCAGAGGAGATATTCTGGAGCTATATTTCATTAGTACAGCTCCAGAGCCAGCAAAGAAAGGCTTTCATGAGGCCTTTCACTTCATCAAGTTAAGGAGGCCTGACGGGAACGCCTTGAAAAATATTAAGGTGGCCTCTTCGGAAGAAATTCCGATCCTAGTAGGAGCTATCACTGAAGATCACGCTTCTACAAGACGAGCTTGGGGACTATGGATTTGTCTAACCGAAATGGACAAAGTCAAGTACCCGTTCAAGTTTTTCCAGAATTCAGCCAATGGATCATTTCTGCTGAATACAATGACTGGATCAACGACAGGATTCGCAGAGGAACTTTTCGAGACCAAGAGAAGAACCCTCTGGGAGAACAAGATTCCGGGAAGCAAAGAAACTTATCGGAAATTCTGTAACATGGCACACATTGGAAGATGGATCGATCAGATCTGTCTGGCGTGTCCAGAACAGAAAGAGCCAGAGTTTGGGAAAGGATTCCGTCCCAAACCCGACCGACAGCCAGCTGGGTTTCACAAGGAAAAGGGCCCAGCCCAAAAGAAACGCTATCCTCGGGGACCACCAAGAAATTATTAAAGGAATCCCCGACAACAATAAATGGGATAGGTCACGAGATAAAGACTCCCCAACCACCATCACAGGATGGAGTCAAAAAGGAGAAGATGCCCCGACAAAACTCACATGGGCTGAGTCACGAGGCATCAAAAGAAAGAAGCACCAACTAGCTGAAAGCAACTCCTCAACAACCGCACTAATGGAGTAAGCCAGCCGGTGGTAAAGGAAGTTTGAAGTCCGTCTTTCAAATCCGGATTTCAATCTATAAATAAGAATTCAGAAGGAAGCTGAAGATATCGACCATTCCCCTCAGTTTTCTTCAAAAACATCTATCCTTAGTTTTGTAATAAAAATCTTTGTATTCTTAGAATAGTTTCAAGTTTATGTATGTACGAGTGTTAGCCTTCTATATGAGAGGCTAAACAGGTTTTCTCCTCCCAAAAGGAGATTACTTATGTAATAAATATATTCCAAGTTCATAATAAAATTAAGGCTTTTGCTTCAACATGTGTTCCTAATACATAGTTGATTCATCCTGAGAGAGAGTATCTTGTACACCTGGTGTAGGAAACGAACCAAGGTTGTGCTGTACAGTTGCTGAAGGAGCTAGATAACTTACAGATCATCTTCCTCAAGGAGTTGAAGTTGGACAGTGAGGAGCTGTTCGTAAAAAGGTCTGGGGGGCAGTGATTTTCTAGCTGGTGGCTTTGCAAACCATCTCACCCGGTGCTGTTGCGGTCAAAAAGAGGTATGAACTCTCTGGGATGTATTAATTTTGTATGGTTAATTTGACTATCTTAATGGTTGGAATTAATGAAAGGAATGAGTATATCGGCTGGAATACTTTCCTCGTGCCAATACTGTCTAAAAAACAGTGGTCTGGAATGAGTAACAATGCCACGTATAAATTCCTTCAGAAATTAAACCAGAAAGATTATTTGACGGAAGCATGTTGGGCCTGATTTTGATCCGTTTTTTTTTCAATTTCCGGATATAATCTATACTTGGAGTGGAAATATACAAATTGAGGTGGAAGGATTTAATGCTTTAAAATAATATTAATGAATCTTTGGATTTTAGTGTGTATTTAATGATGACAATGATTGATTTGTGGTAGTTTGAGGAAAAATATAAGGAAATGTGGTATTTTGACAAAAGTTTTATATTTTGTGGCATTTTGACAAATGTTATAAGGAAAAGTGATAAAAACATCTATTATCCCTTCTATCTTATCCCTATCGATTGTGTACTGACATCGATGGATGTGTGATATTTGATAGTTTGGAAACTGCAGAATAATATTTAATTGTTGGATATTTTAAATTGACATATGAGACACATGGAAAGAATGATCAATACATATTATTTTAACGTTTATTTCAGTGTCATTTAAAGCCACTTATATGTGACGTTGAGATTCAAACACAAAACCTTTCAGAATAATTCAGAACTTCTTCTTTTGCTACTAATGGGATACCCCAAATATTACAATGTTATAAGGGGTACTATTTTGATATGTTAAAACTACGTTGTTTTGAGTTTTCTACCCTTGTTTGCAAAGGCTACAAACAACATCAAAGGACCTCTTTTACCTATGATTTCGTCGATTACAAGAACTGAATCCTACTATAGTTACTTATTGTCATCACTAAAAGGAATGAAGATTACAACTAACCTGCAATATCTTGTGGAGCATCGACAGTGTTTTCTTCTGTTTCATCGTGTACTATTGTATTTCTCTTTCTACCAATTGAACCCGAATACTTTGCTAATGCAGCCTTCAGGGCGGATTTTACGCTGATCTCTTCTTCTTTCTTCTGCTTTTTGTTTGAATCATGAGTTTCCTTAACATCATCATCATTTCTTGAGCTTTCAGATGCAAATCCAGCATTCTTATCCATGGGATTTTCAGGAACGGGTGCTTGGTTCGGAACTGTACGCTTGAACGGCTCATGAAAAGTATCATACAAACGTTTTACCTACATATTTCCAGAAGAACGATGAGAAAACAACAGTGGGTGATTGTAATGAAAAATTAAGGCAGCCTAATACCACAAGAAACCAAATTGTCACAAGATTCTATTATTTTGGCCAATTCTTCTAAAATTTGTCAATTTGGCCATGATTTGTCAATTGGATGCAACTTTTAACCAATTTTCTGATACAAATTAAAATTCGTTGACCATAAATCTGGATTTTAAGGGTTCTAACACATTATCTAAAAAGAATCTTAACTTGATTTAAATTCTACTCCTTTTGCCTTCCATTGTCATCGCACAAGTCACTGAACTTCGAACTCATTTTACAATTTGAACAAAATTGCACTAAAATGACAAAATCAGTGGCCAAATTGACAATTGTAAAAGAATTGGCCATTACAGCAATCTATTAAGGCTTTGATATTTTTGGCTGTTGGGCCAACAAAAACTAATGTATGACATGCTCAAGCAAAAGCTTATCAATAAAAATTTCATTCTTAAACTACAATACGACGTTCTTGCAAGAATAAAAGTAGACATTAATATTCAAGCTAGATATCTTTTGAGAAATATTAGCTTGAATTATGTTCAAGATTCAAACAGCAATCCAAGGAAAGCATGAGACAAAAGTTTGCAGAATTGACTTGATCTTTGCATACAAGATATAGAAATTCAGTTTAAAATACTAACAAAAAGGAGACAATTTAGTACATCGTCCAAGCTCAGTGAGATATGCATGGCACAAACAAATATTAAACTGACAGTGCAAAAACTTTCCATACATAAAAAACATTAGAGACTACCTTTCTTTCTCCTATGCCAGGGCAACGAGCAAGATCTTCCATCGACGCATCCATGATGTTAGAAAGAGACTGAAATTGGTAAATTTTGAATTTAGTACAAAAGAACAGAAATACCAACCATCACTATCAACTGTACAGCAGAATTCACAGGCTTACTCCAAATGTAGACCCAAGTGTAACAACATCTGTCTTGTTTACATGCCGCAATGATGTGAGTGCATGATTCAGCTGTAAAAGAAGAACAGATTCTATTTGATAAGATGATATTAATCAGCAATCTATAAAATGTGAACTTCTAAATTAAGAAAGCTGATCAAGGGCCATAAAATGAGTTATACCCGTGACATGTAGTCCATATCCATTTGGCCCTGAATAAGATCGGCAGGTTTATTTTCATAAACTTTAATGGTCTCCAGGTACCGCCCACATTCTTCCAAGCTAAATAAAAAGGTCAAAAACAGCGCATAATAAGTAATAGATACCACTTGGATGACAGTAGGGGAAAGTGAAAATGAAGTTTCTCATTGTAAACTTTCCACATTTGTAGTAAACAGAAAATAATGAGAAATTCCGGCAAGAATTTACTAGTACATCTTGTTCTCGACCTTCCAGGAAACATATAAAAATTGGTAAAGAAGTTTTCAACAACCAATCCTTCAATGAGTTTTGCTTCGACTCGCAAATAAATTTTAAAAACTACTAGTTCATCTTGTATATAAATTTACCCCACAGACACTCTCCAATGCACTTATTCAGGTGTCAGAAAAACTTTTCAGAATCCAGAACATGTGAAGAAAGATTTGCATGCCAAAATTGTTATCAATCTTTGCTTCCTAAAAAAATTAGAAATAAAGAAATATATTATGGACCACATAAAAGATACCTCCAACCACATAAAAGAGTGCAGTCATGGAGTAGCGCTGTTTTTGTGACTTCAAGTAAGGGCTTCACAACATCTTCCTGGTTCCAATAGGGAGAAAATCAGAGGGGACCAAACAAAAATTAAGTCATAACTTGTAGAGTTGTAAGTCACAAAAGGCTCACCACATCAACATGGCATAATACAACACGAAGCTTGAAGTTCTTCTGCAATTCCCTTATCCGAAAATATAGGTAATCTGGATGCAAAAGATGATAGCGAAGACTGGACAGAAAAAGACAGTAAATCTTTAGGGCATTGATAACCTCCAAGGTACATTTCATAAATCGTGTAAGAAGGTAACATTATTAATTAAATAAACAAAGGAAAGTTATGCTAACATGTAGGCTTGATTGTGATAAGCTGTAATAAGGCATTTGTTTATTATACTAGGATATGTTAATGGTTGAAGCTAGCTAAAAGAGTATCAGAAATTGCTTGTGTTAATCGGTAGGGGAGCGTTCCGCCTTAGGGTGCAGCCTCGCTTATGGTAGATCAACAGGTAAATGGTCCAGCGATAGGGATACAAGACTGTTAAGGTCAATGAAAATATAGAAAATATATTGAAAAAGATATTATAATGAAGTGTGTTTAATTTTCTCAATTTTTTATTTGAAACGGTTTTTACAGAGAAAAGCAGAATTCAGATATTATAACTTGATTTCTGATGTTATATAGATAGTTTTACTTTCATGCAAACTGTCTTACGGGCTTTGGAAGTCAATAATCATTATATATATATATATATATATATATATATTAACCAAACATTAGCAAATTCAACACTAACCCAAGGTAAGAGGAATCAGACCAAATATACTTAATCATGGCACTTTGGCAGTTGTTGCAGGCCTTTCTCCAGTTTTAAATCACATGCTGAAAACTTGGTTTACTACATTGATCTGAAGAGATTCTACCTCAAAACCCCATTGCAAAACAGTTGAAGAGAAAAGAAGCATAATTCTCAATGATCATGATTTGTCTAATCAACAGGATACAGTGCGATCAAACCATGTGACAGCACGTAAGTTTGATAAGCTACATATAAACATATTACAATCGGTGGGCCATCAAATCAATGAAATAAAACAAATTAAAATTCGAACCTTAAATAAAGAGCACAAGAATTTTGGCCCAATAAGTAGTCACAAACAATATCAGCAAAAACCCATCGCACATTTCTTATATGCTTTAGTAAAGGGTTCCCGTTCTGCATTTCAAGACAAAAGAAGAATACTTTAGAATCATATTTTATAGAACCTTGATCACTTCAATTTTAGGGAGATAAGTCACAGATAAACTCCCTCTCGAAGTTTTAAGAAACTACAAAGTTCACAGTCTCAGAATTTAAAAAGGGCACAACCAGCATAAGACAGGCCAAACTACATGTATTTTAACTACACAAACAATTAGCAGTGACCAGTGTGCAATGTAATGGTACCAGTATGTGTTAACTCACCTAAATGTATGAATATAAGCATTGAACTCAATGTAATGGTACCAGTATGCAACAATTCACCTGTCTATGGCTAACAAGGATGGCATTCCGATTCGCGCCAGATGATGAAACTGAAGTGGATGGAACTTCAGACTGAGCTCTTTGCCTACAACACAAAATAAAAGCCCTAGACGTAAGCACAATCATACATGAATGATGAATCACTATGTAGTGAAGAGCTAGATATTTCTAATCATAAGCATGCATAAACATATACGCAGAGATAGAGGATGGACCTTGTATGGGTTGCATGAGAAGGAGAAGGAGAACCTTTGGAAGGCTCAGCAGGTAATGCAGGTGGCGGGGTTGTGTAGAACTCGGAGTTCTTGATAAAATTGAAGGCCTGTGAAAAGGAGGGGGATGGGTTGATGAAAGATTGTGTCTTGGGTTGAGAACTCTCAACCACCTCTTCATACGAGGGTATTCTTACAACAAACGGTGTCTCCTTTTGCTTCTGAATACCCTCAAGCTGTTTATGAGTCTCAAGGTCACCTTTGTTTTCCATTTTCACAACTTAGCTTTATTCATTCATCTAAAATGGCTTTGCTAGATCACTTCTTGTATCTCACTGCCATTCTTGTAAAGCTCAACTTCATGTACTCTCTGGATTAATTTAGATTAAACCATCAGGACTACACTTTTAAAGAATACAACACATAAAAGTTTTTTATTTTCAATATATACAAATCAACATAAGACAGCCAAATCAATTCTAAGAACTCAGTTTTCACTACAGAAATGTGCAGCAAATTCTGATCCATTTCACCAATTACTGGGAAAAGAAATCTCAACAACATATTCCGCAAACTTCCATAAGTTAATAAACTAATTACAGAAAACCTAGGCACCACCGAACCAATGTTATAGAACAACTAAATTCATGAATTTCAACTAACATACAACATTTCAGAAAATCATGGCATACTATGACAAAATTAAACGAAGAAGCCTTACAGAACAAACTAAACCACAAATTTCAGCAAAGTTGCAACATTTCAGAATGTCATAGCATAATATACCTAATTTAAACGAAGAAGGCTTAGCGTATCGAATAGAAAAACAGAAGAAGATGGTAGCTCCGATCGGAGACGGAGGCGGCCCGACGGAGGAGAAGAAGCTGAATGGGAGGAACAGAAAAATTAACCATCTTAGGAAATACGAAACTTTTCAGAAATTAGGAAAAAGTTTGAAAACAATCAATTAAACTAGTAATTTTTCTACTACACTCACATCTTTTAATATTTAACGTTTGAATTGATAAATAAACAAATAAAACTCAAACTCTCACTCTCAATAGTTTGATAAATAAATAAACCAAACTCAAAATCTCAATAGTTTGATTCGACTACATAAAATTAACTTTTGGACACCGCCTCTTTATTGTCTAATGAAGATTTGATTTTTAAGAACATGATGATAACCATAAAGAATTTGCGTGTCTCTCTCTCCTTCTAAACTTGGCTTCCATTATTGTATATAAGCAAAGCTATAGGGCGGTTGAATTCGAATACTATGTTAAACAATTTTTCTAATTATTCCTCAACAAATTCTGTGAAAGTTGAGAATTTAGTTTCTATCATTTGCAATTTATTGAAGAAATTTTCCAAAAAAAAAAAGTAAGAAGAGAAATCGAAGAAATGCGAAAAAGAACATAAGCTTTGCATATTGAAGGAGACTCACCAAGAATCTGATTGCAATCAGCTCGATTATCCGACTTCTTCACCAACCTTGAGCGAGAAGATAATAGAAAAGTTGAAGGCAAAACATAAATCTCAGTTTTTTTCCGGAAAATAAAACTGTCTTATCAGCGACTCAGAATAATATGATGAAATAGTTGGGCCAACATTGTCAATTACTTATAGTTGGGCTTTAATATAGTTGGCCCAAGAATGAAAATTAAATTACACCTGGGTTTTATTATAGTTGGGCCTACAATAAAATACAGATTATATAACTATATGGCAAAACTATTCTGAATTTTCCATAATTTTAAATAGTCCATTGTTTTAAAATTGTTAATTTTGATCATGATTAGACCAATTTATTTCAATTTGAGTCAATTTATCAATTTTTTCAAAATTAAATTATTGTGTGGTAATGTGAATATTATATAGATAATAGGTAAAAATGATACATCACTTAAAATTAATTAAGGTGATTAACGATATGTTAACCTGTTTTAACGTAAACAAATAAAAAAATTTTAAAAAAAAAAATGATGAAAACAACGTAATAAAACAAAAATTCATGTATACATCTTTTTTTTCCCCTCTAATCTTGTTTCTACTTGAATGCATCTCATTTAATCTTGTTTCTACTTAAATGCACCTTATTTAAATTTTAATCTTGTTTGTCATCTAACATTGGTATATTATTTTTGTCGTGTATCATTGTTTTCATCATTTTTTTTTAAGTTTATGTTTGGTTAATTTTAATTCTAGCATTGTTTTCATCATATCTTCTTCTTTTTCTATTTTGAGTTTATGTTTGGTTAATTTTAATTTTACTCAAAAAATAACTCAAACTCGAAATTTGTAGGGAAGATTGGACGTATGTTGAAACTCAAAAAATATTTTTAAAAAAATGATTGTAACAATATTTTTCGATATTTTCTTTTTTTCACAGAATTAATATAGAAATGAAAAATTTCATCAAAATAAAATATCGATAAAAAAACTAGCCGTAATATTTCTCCAATATTTTCATTTTTTCATATAACCAATATAGAAACAAAAAATTTCGTCAAAATAAAATATCGATAAATATCAGTATCAATTTTGATATTAATGGCTCCATCTGGCTATAATATTTCTCCAATATTTTCATTTTTTTCCACATAATCAATATAGAAATGAAAATTTTCAAAATATCGGTATCAATTTTGATATTAATGGCTTCATGGTACAAATGGTAGGAAAACCCAATATAGAAACAAGACATCTTGTCAAAATAAAACATTGATAAATATGGTATCGATTTTGATATCAATGGCTTCGTGGTATAAATTGGTGAAATATCGGTAAATATGGTAAATATTGGCCAGATATCGGTGAAATATCGGGAAAAAACTATTTTTTACCGGATAAATTTCACAACAAAACCCAATTTATAATTTATTTCTCAATTATAGACCTAATTTTTAAATTTTCTCAAGGGCTCAATTTAACATTTTTAAGGCTTGAAATTTAGATTGAGTTCTCAATTCAAGACAAAATTTCATTTTCTTTTTAATTATATTTATAAATTTATTTATATTTTAATATGTATTTATATTTTAGATAAATTAAGACAAGTTAGTGCAATTTTGGAACGATCTTCATTCGATTTATATTAATTTATATAAAAAAGAAAGGAAAAACGAAAAATATAATTAATTCAATTCGTAAAATATAATTTATATTAAATTGATTAATATTAAAATTGATTTTCTCTACTTTTATTCATAAAATTAAGAAAATAAAAAGAATCTTCATTTTATGAAATGCATTAATTATATATATGTATATATATATATATATAAATTAAAACAAATCGGATGAAAATCGTTTCAAAATTACACTAACTTGTTATAATTTATCTAAAGTATAAATACATATCGAAATATTAATAAATTTATAAATATAATTAAAAAGAAAAAAGAAAAAGAAAATCAATTTTTTTCTTGAATTGAGAATTCAATCTAAATTTCAAGCCTTAAATTGAGAAAAAAAATATTAAATTGAACCCGAAACTTTAAAATTTGGGTCTAGAATTGAGAACTAAAGTATAAATTGGATCCTCTTATGAAATTTATTCGATATCATTATCAATATTTCCACCGATATGGATATTTCCATTGATATTTCTATAAAATTGAGAAACCGAAATTTTCATCGATACCGCAATAAATTTTCATCAAACCAACATTGATATTTCCATAGATATTTCTGTAAAATTGAGAAGCCAAACTTTTCATCAAAGCCGAAATTTTCATCATTGGTTACTACTGCGAGCGAAACATGAGTTTTTCATTAATTGTCATTTTTTCCCATTAATTGTCATTATGTTTTTTTATGAGTTTTCCATTAATTGTCATTTTGTTTTTTAACTTTTTTTTTTGTTATTTGAACCATGAGTTTTTCATTAATTGTCATTTTTTTTTATCGACAAGAGTTTTCCTCTTTTTATTTATTTATTCTTTTGTTATTTGAACCATGAATTTTTTATTAATTGTCATTTTGTTTTTTAATTTTTTTTTTTTGTTATTTGAATTGATTTTATATATAAAACACTAAGTATTGATGTTATAAATATTTATATACATGTTACTTATAGTGTTATAGTTGTTTTTTGGTTTTTTGTTTTACAAATGAGTTCAACTACATCTATTTATAATGGTCACCCCTTAAATCAATGCATGGTTATGATGTTGCTAACATATTTGTAATGGTTATAATTAATCAATAGAGAATATATCTAAAATTTTCATATAAAAGCTTCTATATATAAAACATAAACATATTAATTTATGCCACTTTATCTACGTCGTTTCTAGAACAAACATATATATTAGTTTCAATTAAGTTTTTAATTGAATATCATAAGTGGGTTTCTAAAATATTAGTAGATTATTCTCTGGTTCATTTATTTTTAAGGTAAATTAGATTTACTTTCAAAAGACAGAGGTATAAAAAAAAGACAAAGTTTTGGCTGAGACCGTCTCACGGATCCCATTCCGTGAGACAGGTCGGACCGGGTCGAACATAAAATTATGTAATATTTGTGTGTGTGTTATGTAATATTTTTCTATATATTAGGTGATACTTTGATATTATATGATGCATTTTGGATTTGGTCAAACTATAAGAAAATATGTAGTACTTTTATGTGTATTAGGTAATACTTTTATGTATATCAGGTAATACTTTTGTATTATGGGATAATGACCCGAATTGGGTCGGGTCGAGTCTCAACAAAAAACGCGCGAATCCTAGGCGCCCCATGTGCTCTTCTTCCTCGTGTGTGAATTGTGTAATATGTAATACTTTTGTGTGTATTAAGTAGTACTTTTATATATATCATGTAATACTTTTTGAAAATATCACATAATACAAGTATCATGTAATACTTTTGTATATATCATGTAATACTTTTGACCCGTCTCACGGAATGAGATCCGTGAAACAGTCTCACACAAGACCTACTCTAAAAAAAATTAGCTATTTTAATGGGAGACCAACTCATTTATGAATTTGATTGATCAGATAATTGCATGATCTTGGTTAAATTGTAGTCTTTAAGGTAGTGTTGGAAACAATTTGTTTTCTCTTCTTTGAATACTTGTATGGTACTGTAATTTGACATCCAAGTGATCAGTGTTAGTTTCTTATATTGGTGTGTAATCCGAATAGTTTTCTAAATATTTTTTCTAGTTAGAATGGTAGTGGGGTAAGTGAAGACGAATGAATAAATCAGTCAACGAAATAAGAATTGGTCGAAAAGACATAGTTATATGATGTAGTTATGCGAAAAAATGACATATTTTTCATTCCAAATGTTAAAAATTGGGTTGTTTTCATCTTTCTGAAAATTTAAGAAGGAGATTGACAAAGATGTTGCTCGGAAAGATATCTCGATCCTATTATATATTTGTACTCCAGTAGTTTGTTATACCCCTTTTTAGCCTTTATTCTTGTTTTATCTTATATCAAGATTATATATGTAGATGTTCTATTATCCTTTGTATTTGTATTTGCATTTGTATTTTTTTTTTTTTTTTGAGATATCAATGAAACAATGTCATTGAGCTTGTGTAAATTCTTTCAGCTATGACATTCTTTATATTTTTGTTTACATTGTTTTTTCTGTCAGAGATCAACAACTTGTTGATAACTTTTTACAATTTTCTTTCCAAATTAGGAGAAAATAGCAATAAGGTGTGGTAGGTGTGCAGAAAAGTTATATCATGACAGATCTCTAATATTTTCAGCATATTTCGGTATAGTAATATGTTCTTTGCGGTGAGAGTAGCTCTACAACTTTTGTGAAGTTGAAATTCCTATTAGAAAAAGATTGAGTTAAAATCATTTTTCGTCCCAAAACATCGGACTCTTCCTATGATGTCCCATAATTATTGTGATTTTCAATTAATTAAGTTTCATAATTCGAGGATTTATTTGATTTAAACTCAAATTTTACTTAAAAATTCGAATTTCATCTGAAAATGTCACAAGAGATATGTGTGACCCTAAAATTGGAACTTTCTAATGACTTAAATATGATATGGCAATACCTGTAAATTTCTTATTGATCAACCATAATTAGAAAATTGATATCCGCACGCTTCTCCAATAAGAAATTTACACATGTCACCACATAACATTTAGGTCACCAGAAAGCTCCAATTTGAGAGTAATTAGTGTGTCTCATGTGACATTTGGTGAAAATTGAACTTAATGGAACAAATTCTCAAATTGTGGGATTGGAAATCTCGATAATTATGAAACCACATTGTCAGAAGAGGTCGGGGTTATGGGACGAAAAATGATTTCAACCCGAAAAAAAGATCACACTACCGTGTGAAGTTCATGCATTTGTGTGGTTTTTTGTTTATACACGACTTATCTGTATACAACATGATACACAACGTGTTTAGAGAGTCGTTTTCGATGATTTTTTTGGCTCGTGCACGGTTCGACTACATAGCCCTATATTTTCACTCGGTTTTACACTTAAATTACCTTATGAAGCTCCTATTGGACCTGAAAATTTGTATACACTATATATACCTTTGCTTGGGCTTTTGAGAAAACCTTGGAAGAGCATATTTGATATTAAAGAGCATAACAAAGAGGAGTCAAGACTTTGAAGCTTGGATCAATCCAGGGTTGTGATAATCTAATTATAATGTGTTCAAACATTGAATATAATATGTGCTTTCAATCCAACGTCCAACTTATTGGGGTTGTGATAATCTAATTATGATGCACGATGTATATAGTTACTACTCATCATACTTCTATTTTACACACACATATATATAGTTGACTTTTAAGTAATGTTGAATGAGTATAAGCACAAGTACATTAATATATACACACCAAAGATATTATTCTTATTTTGCACAACGTTTCCACCTAATAATGTCATCTAGTTGCAATATATCTCATACTTAAATACTACTTAAAAACTAAGTCACATGGTTACTCATCACTTTATCTCCAAATAAAAATACTTAGGTAATAAGATTTTCACAATCATTGACAAATTCTACCGTTAGAAATCAAGTTTAAAATTTTCACAATCATTGACAAATTCTACAATTGAAATCAAATTTAAAAACTTATATGAAATTATTTCACTAATATAATTTCATATATAAGAAGAAGTCTTAATATTCACAATCCAAATTTATGTTTACAAATCAATTTTTATTTCTCTATTTTTTTATTTTATGCATAGACGAGTTGTGAGTTAACTCGTCTTACGTAATTAAATAATTTGTGTCCAATCTATAGGACATCACTAATGACAGAAACTATTTAATTAATCAAATTGATTTAGTCAGTTTTCAGAAAATAGCATCACCCATAATGAATAAATCCCTAATACATATAATATAAACTCAATTTATGTTCAATTAAATTAAAGATCCTTCCCAAATCGACTTGACTAGCTAATAGTCAAATAACCTACAAATCGATCTCACTTCTTTAATTTTTTTATATTTTTAATATTTTATATTTTATATTATTATACACAATATTTTTTACCACGTTACCACTCTACACACCGACCTTCATCTCAAATACCATCAAATGCATATATATATATATATATATATATATATATTTATATATATATATATACGATTCGATACATATAATTTAATTAACTGGATACAAATCGATCGTATCTCGATAACTTGGTCTTTTTTTATTCTGTATAAATATAATAAGTTAAGTAAACTTGATATGTACTTGATTCAATTAAGGATCATTCAAACATAATTTTATAATCAATAGAATAATTTAAAGAAAGTCAATTTTTATGTTTGAATAAAAGCTCAATCAACTATATGTAACTAGTTAAAATATTTATCAAAAACATGCCATGCATGTTTGTCATTTTGAAAAGAAAAAATAAAGGAAATTAAGTTTGACAAATTCAATTACCATTGTTTTTATATTGAATTCATATTCAAATTTTTTAGAGACTAACAAGCAATAATAGAGTGAGATTCTTGTAATTCGTAAGACAGATCAATCCACAATTCATAGTCAATAACTTACTGATTAATGAAACAATTGATTTAAGCCGTGAAAAGTCGGGATTCATCTCACGAAATTATATTTAAAGTTGTTTGAAAGAAAAATGTTTTGTCTAATCTTTTTGTGTTTTGGAAAAAATTGATGCAATCGTATCTTAGTCACACTTGAAACTTTTATATTAATATTCTCAGCATCTTTTATCAATCAGACCATCTATTAATTTTTTTTTTAATCATAATTCATTATTTTTAACATATTCCATATATTAATACATAAAGATTTAGTCTAACGGAAGATATATTCAGCAATCCAAACACGATTTTGGGTTCAAGTGCCCATCCTCTTTTGTAACTAAGAACATATTCATATGTTATTATTGATGCCATCATATATATATATATATATATATATATATATATATATATATATATATATATGAGTATGTATGATGATAATTTTGAAAAATAAAATGAAATATTTGTGGAATAGATAATGCATTAGCAGCATTACCATGAAATCATAGCTAGGTGGACCAATAAATAACAATTTCGAGATTGTTTCCTAGTCTGTCTGTCAGACAATCTTAGATAGTGGGGTGTTGACTAAATTTACAAGTGTAATTTTACATATCTTTTCCACTTAAGATACGAATGAATAAAATAAGAAATATAATATAATTGACTTAATAGAAGCTAAACTATTTGACATTCAATCAGACATTAATTAGTAAATATATTAATAAGCTTAAATATGTTTTTCACGCTGAATTTTCATTTAAGAAATATTTGTATTTTTCATAAATTTAAACTAGTCTAACTATATAGAAAATAAATCGTTTTTCTATTGTGCTTTGATTTATTAAAAGTCATATTAATTAAAAGTGGAAGAACATTGGGTTCATTATATGTCAATTTAGTGAGAAAATGTATTAGGTTTTTTTGTGTTGGAAAAAAATGATTTAGAATATTTAGAAGAAAAAAAACTTCAAAGATAGACAATATTATTTCAGAAATCGATCTAAACTTGATTTGATTAGCCAGTAAAGAAAGATTAAAAGATAATCAAATCCACTTATAATATCTCTACTCAACATAAATATTTCTCCTTCTAGATTTACCTAGGTCTTTTCCACAACTTTGCTATCCATCTCTAGCAGCTTTGACCAGAAAAATAAATACTTTTATCGTGTCTACCACTATAAATAAATAGTAAATTATTAAAGTAAACTAATATTAAAAAAAAAAAAAAAAACCTTGAAAATATGAACTCAAATTACATTCCTTTCCTTCGGGCTTCGCAATACGAAGTAATAAGAGCACTATGGTTCTGGTCCTTATGGATAAGTATATATAAAATATGGGGGGCATTTGGAGTAATTGTGAAGAGTGTAGGGGCATGGAGAATAAATTAAAATACAAGCGGATTTCCTTGAACGAGGAAAGATATTCATATTGCTTAATTCCACATTCTTTCTTAGTCAATCTGTCTGAGTCATTATCATGCTCTCATCCAAACTAACCAACTTCTTTTTTCTCTCTTTTTATTTTTTTTATTTTTAAGGTAGGTATTGACTTGACTTATAAGTTATAACTAGTTTATTTTTACAATACCTAGTTAGTTAGTAAGTGATTAGTCTTCTTAAAAACCAAATTTAAATAATCAGGATTAGAATTGATTGATAAAAGTTCACATGGACTTGCGAATTTTGAAAGTGATTTTTGTGTTCAGTGAAAAAAAAAATCATGTTTTAAAGTCAAAAATAGTTTATATTGATGTTTCTATAATATCTTTATAACAAACCTGTGACAAGTTAGAATAGAGATGCAGGGAATTTAGCAGCTTACAAAAGTTGTTTTTGTATAAAATTGACGGAAAATATGACCTTTTTTCATTCTCATTTCTTCATATAAAAAAATTAAAAAAAGATATTACGTAATGACAAATACATTCAACTAAACTGAATTGCATTTCGAGATAAGAGAAGACCCTGACAAATATTTTATCTGTTATATTATACTACAACGGACAAACTTTGTATTGATTTTTTTTATTTTTAAAGTCAACTTTTGATTCTTTAATCATATGTACTTGGACCGAATTACATTAAGCTATTTATTTCAAATTCACAATGACAACTTGTTTAGGGCTACACATTATGATAGATGGTATATTCTTGAATTTTCATTTGAGCCAATTTTGATGAACTTAAATTCCATCTAACATAAACTATACACAAAATTGAATCCACTTTTACATGTTTCATTTCACTTGTACATATCGTCGATACAACGCGCGACCATCATTATATGTATGTAAAGCAAAGTAAAGTAAACCCTCATATTTTTCAGCTCTTAAAGATATAAAATTATATTTTTCATAAAAAAAGAGTGTATAACTAATTATCTTCATAAAAATGCAAGAAAACTGCAATGTCTTGTGGGTTGAGTCAAAGCAGACTTATGACTTACTTTTGGTTGCAAAATTCTTGTATGGAAACTTCTCTTTTTCTTCTTCTATTTAAAAAGCAACAACTCAGTAGTCACTCTCCATAAGCCCAAAAGGAGTTGACAATCTTTTAACACCCAAACTCCAAAACAGCTCTGCAAAATCAATGGCGATCACAGAAATCCCAACACCAACGACGCCTCGGAAAGCAATAACATCTCTCTCCCCGCTATCCAAAACCCTCCATGAAAACCAGCTTTCTCTTCCAACACTTGAACACACTTTCTCCGAGTCCACCATCCAAGAAAGCATCGAAAACGCAGGGATCATCATCCGAAAATGGGACCCAAAGAGCCCTTCTTTGGAGAAATTCACTTCCCTGTTCCAAGAAAACCGAGACGAGGCCCAAGAACTCATCAACTGCGTTGATAAACTACGCAGAGCAATGCATTTCTTGGTCGCACAGCGCTCGAGTTCCAAGCAGTTGGTGGAAGCCAACAGCTTGATGAAAACTGCCATGCTTCGTCTCGAGAAGGAATTCTATTACGTCCTCTCAGCAAACAGGGACTGCTTGAAGTCCGAATCGGTTTCCAGTGGCTCCTCACACCTATCAAGATCACTGTCTTTTGGGGACGAGGAAGAAGTTGACGATCATGGGGATGATCCCATGTCCAAGGTGGAACGAGCCATGTTCGATTTAAAAATGATTGCAGAGAGTATGATCAGCTCCGGATACAGCAAAGAGTGTGGGAAGATATACAGAATCACACGAAAATCCATCGTGGACGAAGAGCTCTACCGTCTAGGAATCAGAAGCTTCAATCCATCTCAGATCCTCAGAATGGATCAGAAAGTTCTCGAGCATCAAACCAACAAGTGGATCGACGCATCCAAGGCTGCAGTGAGAGGGATCTTTCGAGGAGAGAGATTGCTCTGCAACCATGTGTTTGGTGTCTCTGAGACAATTAAACAAACATGTATCGCGCATACAACAATGGAAGGAGCTATCAACCTGTTCAAGTTCCCTGAAACCGTGGCTAAGAGCAAACGATCCTCCGGCAAGATTTTTGCAATGATGAGTCTTTTCGAGACCATCTCCGATCTATGGCCGGAAATCGAATCGATTTTCTCATACGAATCGCTCTCACCGATCAAACTGCAAGCTCTCTCCTCCATTAACAAGCTCAGCGAATCTGCTCAAACGATTCTCTCAGAATTTGTCTCATCAATCCAGAAAAACTCGTCCAAAACGCCGATCACCGGCGGTGGAATCCATCCACTAACCTATTCAGTAATGGATTACGTCTCTCTACTAGCAGAAAACAGCGGAACCCTCTCCGATATCCTCGCCGACGAAACGCAGAGCCCCGCCCAGTCTCCTTTCCCGGAATCCTACTTCGACGGCGGCCACGGCGGCGCAAACTCCGGCGTGGCGAGCCGGCTCGCGTGGATCATACTCGTCCTACTATGCAAGCTCGACAGCAAAGCTGAACTCTACAAGGACATCGGATTATCCTACCTCTTCTTAGCAAACAACCTCCAATTCGTCGTCTACAAAGTCAGCTCCACCGCCCTGAAACTCCTCCTAGGGCAACAGTGGCTAATCCAGCTCCAAAAGAAGGTGAAACTCTACGCCGCGAACTACGAATCGGTAGCCTGGGGGAAGATCTTCTCCTCTCTTCCATCGGAAACCGAAATTGAATCATCCCCGAATGCAATCAGGGAACATTTCAGAAAATTCAACTCCGCATTCGAGGCGGCGTACAGAAAGCAGAACTCGTGGGTAGTATCAGATCCGAAGCTTCGCGACGAGATCAGAATGTCGATTGCGAGGAAACTGGTGCCGGCGTATCGGGAATTCTACGACAGAAGCTACGTGGCGATACTGAGCGTGGAGAAGAATCTGGAGGTTCTGGTGAGGTTTTCGCCGGATAATTTGGGGAATTATTTGTCGGATTTATTCCATGGAAATGGCGACGAATTGGGGGATTTATCATCGCCTTCATCATCGTCGTCTCCATCGAAGATAACTCGATGCATTTGATCTTCTCAAGGGGACAAACGGAACAAAGATCGTGTTTGTATAAAAACGTTAGATTCGGTGTAAACTGTTCAAATGTGATGTCTGTGAAACAAATGATCATATGTCCTGTGAGACGAATGATCCTGGCCGTTGCTGTGTAATCATCAGATTATATGATCGAGTTATGATATGATCCAAATAAAATTGTCACTAAAACCATAAAATCAGTAAAATCGTGTGTATAATTGCTATCAACTCTCAAACCAATTATCCATGTATATTTCTCATTTTATGCGATTGTGAAAAAAAAAAAAAAAAAAAAAAAGTTTCGTATATTGTTTAGAAATCATTATATTTACTGTTTTTTCTTGTTTTTTTTTCTTAATTCTTTGTATATTTTGTTTTTTTTCTTCATTTTTTGTCCATCTTTCTTTTATTTAGAAATCACTACATTTTCTCTATTTTTTAATTTACATAGATTTGAGAAATCAAATGAATCTTTCTCTTTCATTTATTAGTTTTATATAGATTATGTAATAGCTTTATATAGATTATGTAATAGCTGATCTTTTAATTTTATTTTTTTAATTATAGAATAGTTTATTAAGTAAGATTTATTATTTTATTTTAATTATTTATTATCTATTGACAAGACACTTTTAGGCGAGAAAATGATATTTTTGTAACTTTGGTCAACTTTCTTAATATATATATATATATATATAATAAACAATTTTATATCTTTTTAAATATTTCTACAAAATCCAAATACTTATACAGCTACACCTTTGATCATTAATTAATATTTATTACAGTTATACTTAATTATAAATTAATTTTACGTTATATATATTTGTCATGGGCTAGGACCACCGAGCCCTCCAAGCTTATGAGGCCCATTGGGCCCTTACGAAAATCGAAATGCATATTTTAGATTAAGAATAAGTCCTTAGTATTCAATTAGTTACTACTTAGTACTTACTACTTCGTGTGATGATTTACAAAAAAAAAGAAATGAATTTTGTAAATGAATTTAATAAATAATAATAGTTAGTAAAAAAAAAAAGGTGTAATCTCCATCAATATTTAAATATTTGATAAATTAGTAAGGTTAGTAACCAAAAGTATTATCAGGTAAGATTTATCCTTTTTTTAATTGACATAATATTTTTAGGCGGGAAAGTGGCAATCTTGTAATTTTCGTCAACTTTCTTACTGTAATATATAGTATAGATATAGATATAGATTAAAGATTAAAGATAAGTGTTGTTTAACTAGTCATATGCCCGTGTTATGCACGAGTATTCTATACAAAAGTATCCACTACTGTTTAATATTTTATAATATTCAATTCAAATTGTAGTACATATTCAAAATATAAATATTTCATAGAAATATAAATATTTTGAATTTAAGGAAATATTAGAATAATTCTTAGAAATTAAGAACATTTAAAACATTTTTATAAACATTTATTAATATTTAACATATTCCAATACATGCTGAATAAATCCTCAATATTTTTAGTATTAATGGTTATGATTTTCATGTAGAGGATAATTTATAAAAAAAATGTATAAAATATTAAAGATATCAATATTTTGAAGGTATAAATCTAATCAAATATCGAAAAAAATTCTAGAAAATATTGATATATATATATATATATATATATATATATATTTTGTATGTTCTTGAAAATATACTTATTTGAATATTGAAAATGTAGAGAAAATATCGATAAATTTTAAACCACCAAAACATTTATTCTAAAAAGTTAAATTTTATATTCAAAAAATCAACTCTTATTTATACATTAAACTATGCAAAAAAAAAAAATCAAGTTTATCCTTGACAAAAATTGATAATTGAAAATTTCGAGAAAATATCAGTAGAAAAAAATCAAGTTTATCCTTAACAGAAATTGAAAATTGAAAATTTCGAAAAAATATTAATAAATTTTAAACTAACCATCAAAACATATATTTTAAAAGTCAAATTTTATTTAACAAATATTTATTTTAAATTCATTTATATGGATCAAAAATCTTCAAAATCAACATAATGCATTGATGATATATGATCAAAAGCTTTATCTATAATATATGATCCAAAGAGTCCATGATAGTCGATAGATGACTTGGTACACTTCCTAATACTTAAATAGCCAAAAACTACATACCATGATAGATGACTGAAAAGTTGTAGCGCCTACGAAAACAACACATAATTTGACGATTAAATAATTTAACTTTAATTATGTGATTTAATTTATGTGCATTTTAGATTAATCGAACGTACGTTTATATTTATCGGAAACGTAATTAATTTGGAGAGCCAATGTTTATATTTATCGAAAGTTTAAGTTAATTGAAAACGAAGAATACATGTTATGTGAACGATCGCGATCGATAAACGAAGAGAATGAAACGAACACCGGGCCGATCGGAGTTCCAGGCCCAAATGAGGCCCAATTCGATAAAAGTAAAGTTAGTTAAAAATACACCTCACTTGAGAACTTACCACACTTTGGCAAAATCTAACTAAAGTAAAAATTGAAAAATTACTCTCTGTCTCTCTCTGTTTTCCGGCGGCCAACTGCCGGAGCGCCGTCGTGCTTGAGATGGCGCCGCTGCTTCTCCTCCCCCATTTTCATTCGTTTTATATCAAAATGTAGCCCTCACCGAGCCCATCACGGATCCAGGCTCGGTTCACCGAGCCGCCTCCGCCTCTGTCGGAAATCAGCCGGCAAAGGCGCGACCTCCCTCTTTCTCTCCTCTCTCTTTCTCTCATCTCCTCCTTTCTCCGATCCGCCTCGTTTCTGCCCGATTTACACATGTACTTGAAGCTCTCATCGAGCCCGTCACGAACTCGGGCTCGGATCGTCGATCGGCTTCTTCCTCCTCCGGCAATCGCCGGTCAAAGCCGCTGCATCTCTCCCTCTCTCTCCTCTTTCTCTTTTTCTCTCCCCGATTCTCTCTCTCTTCCTTCTCTTCCTCGCCGCTATGTCGCCGTCGCCGATGGGATGTGTGTGTGTTGGTTGGGAGCGGCGCCTTGAGCGCCGCCGTGCGTCTGCAGTTTGTGTATGAGAGTGGTGTTGGTTGTGTTTGTGAGCGGCGCATCCAGTGCCACCGTGTGCTGTAGTGGCCGGCGCGAGGAGTGCCGGCGAGTGGTGATGGTGTTGGGTGTTGGCCGGCAACGTGGTGTTGCCAGCGGAGTGTTGCAGGCGGCGGTGGCAAGGGGGGGCATGAGGGTGGCAAGGGGGGGCATGAGGGGAAGGGGTATGAGGAGACAGGGGCCTCCTTGCAAATTCCAAAACCCCAAGGACCTCCTTGCAAACCCTAGAAAGTTTAGGGTCCTCTCACTTTCACCCCCAAACTTTCTTTTTCTTTCATTTCAGTCCTAAAACTTCTAGGAACTACATTTCCACCTCTAGAACTTTCCAGGTCTTTGATTTTCACCCCCAAGACTTTCGTATATTATTTTTCGACCCCCAAAATTCCAGAAACTTCACTTTTACCACAAAATTTCTCTGTAATTACAGTTTTACCCCTGGTCAAAGTCAACACTCCTGCAGAATTTACAAAAATGCCCCTGCATCTTTAAAAGCTCTGTTTTAACTCGTTTCTCGTCCATTTAAGCTCATTATTTCACCTATCGAACCGTAATCGAACCCTCTTCGTTATGAGATCAAGTTCTAAGCTTTTGAATCGTTTTTCTTTCCATCATCGTTTTCCTTCCGAGAGAGTTCTTTAAATATTAAAATAAGAAATGATCATCATAAGAAGCTAATAGATTACGTTTGCATGTGTAGGCTTTCGCTTTTAGAGACAAACGTAGATTTAAAGTTCAAGTCACGAGGAAAAACACCACCTAACTAGGTGGGGGTAACTTCTATATCTTAATCACCTTTACGTTTCTTTGTTTATCGTATAATGATGATGATCAAATGCATGTATGTGAACCGATGTTATTGAATTGCTACTAATCGCTAAGAATTTGTTGAACCTTATGTGTCTTGGGTTATGTGTTGTGTTTAATTTGTTCATGCATACGTTATAAATATGTTAAATGAGGACGAAAGTCCACAATCATATTAAGGATGGACTGGTGGCCTGTAAAAAGCACCAACAGACTGGTGGCTCGTAAAAACCACCAACGGATTGGTGGCCCGTGAAAAGCACCAACGGTAGTAAAAATCGTTTATAGGATAAGACGGGCTGCTCACACACCTATTGAAAGTTATGTGCTTTTAGGTTATGTGTTATGCATTCTACATGCTGTTTCTAATTGTTGTATTTGTATATGTTAGAACGACTTAACTACATAACAAATGTTAAAATATGGAAATTTCTTCCATGAGTGTATTCAAACGCACTCACCCCTATCTGTACTCACACTACAGGAACTGATGAGAATTAAGATGCGCAGAGAGGGAGGTGTCATATCATCTTCTGCTTTTCAAAGGACTGTCGTCGAAACTATCTTTTTAAACTCTGCATGTTTGTAAAACTAAAATGTCTCTTCTGTTTTAGTTAAAGTGGATGTCGAACAATATTTTATAACTTTTATGCTTTGTAAAACTGTTTGTTCCTTATGATGGATCTTGTTCTGTTCCGCTGCTAAGTTAATATGTTTTCTTCAGGCAATATGCCGTTGTTTTTGGACAAGTAAAGAAAATTGTTGGCATGACAGTCTTCAGTTACTTTGATTTGTCGACGTTTCTTAAAAACTTTGTTCGTTTAATTTATTTGTAAACTATGAAAAGTGTGTCTCTTTCTTTTTCTTCCTACACGCCCACATGTAAATTCTGATATTTAAAAAATACAAAAACGTGGCGTGACAAAAGCTGTGCACATGACTGAAAAACCGTACACTTCTTAATACTTAAAATAACCAAAACTCCATAGCATGATAGATGACTGAAAAGCAGTACACTTCCTAATAAAAGCATAAAAGTAGAAATTTAATTGATGGAAGACAAAACTTAGGGCTCGATTGGTTGGTGGGTTTAGGTTGGTTTCGAATTATAAACCAACCTAAACTCGTGATTGGTATGAAGGTTTACGGTCCGAAAAATTGGGCCGGTCCGGGCTTACAAATCGGGCTTATGGTGGGTTTATGGTGTGTTATTTCCCCTTTTCTAAACCCACCAATTTTGGTGGGTTTAATGTTGTATGAATAGTAACCAGTGTTCAATTACCAAACTGCCCTCACTGTACATAATTAATTATTTTATTATTTTTTGGGGCAGGGGCAAAACAGTCTTTTAACTAATTTAATCAGTTTAAACCAACATACCAATCACTCAATTACAATTAAAGTCATATTTGCAAACACTCTAACCATGCATACCAATCACCAATTTAACTCAAACCCACCTTTACAAACCTACATACCAATCATCCAAAAAGTGCTATTTTATCTTCAATGAACAGTAAAAGCCCGAAAAGCTCAACAAACCTAAACAAACCCAACCTACGAACCAATCGAGCCCTTAATTCCTAAAACTTAACCACAAATCTCCTACTCCATTTATATATATAAAAAAGAATTGTAGAGGAAACTCATCTACATCTTTATCCTTATAGTTACAATGGCAACTATCTTTTATTACATTACTCTTATTTTTGTTCTTATATTAACTAATTCATCCATACGATATATATATATTCTATTAAGAAAATATTTTCTAATATCCAATTCAAATTGTACTATAAAATTAAAATATAAATTTCGATAAAAATTCATTCATATGATATATGTATATTCTATAAAAAAAATATTTTCTAATATTCAATTCAAATTGTACTACAAAATCAAAATATCAATTTCGATAGAAATATGAATATTTTGAATTTAAGGAAATATTAAATATTGATATTGAAATAATTATTAGAAATTAAGAATATTTACTAATGTTTAACATATTCCAATACATACTTAATAATCATCAATATTTTCAACATTAATTGTTATGATTTTCATGTAGATGATAATTTTTTTTAATATGTATAAAATATCAAAGATATCAAGATTAATATATATCTTTAATTCGAAAGTATAAATCTGATAAAATATCAGAAAATTTGAGAAAATATTGATATTTCTATTTTTTGTACGATATTTCTGAAAGATATATTTATCCGAATATTGAAAATTTTAAAAAAACTATTGACAAATTTTAAACCACCAAAACATATATTCTAAAAAGTCAAATTTTATATTCTAAAAACTCAACTTTTATTTATGAAATAAAACATGCAAAAAAATCAAGTTTATCTTTGATAAAAATTGAAAATTTCGAGAAAATATCATCAAATTTTAAATTGACCATCAAAAAAGATATTTTAAAAGTCAAATTTTATTAATCTAATATATATTTTAAAAGTCAAAATTTTATTTATGGAAAAAACCAAGTGTAATAAACATTTAGAATTGACATTATCTCATTTCTAAATATAGTTCAATAAAGTTTTAGGGAAAATATCTAAAATATTCAAAACAAATTCATTGAAAAAAAATAAAAATAAATAAAGAAAACAAATTTTTTTTTTAAAGAATGACATGAACGAAATACAAACCAACGAATATTCATTCACAAGATACAAATGAATTTTCAAAATAATGATGTAATCGACATATTTTTTTGCATGAAAACATTTCTTTCACAAAAATTGGCTTTATATAAATGAGAAAAAAATTTCTTGTAGAAATGTGCGGGAAGAATTACTTATAACTGAAACTGTTATTTTATATATAGATAGATAGATGTGTAGAATGAGCAAGAACAATTTATTATAACTTAATTGTGTTTTTTACTTTATATATATATATATATATATATATATATATATATATATATATATATATATAGATAGATTCTCACAAATTAAGAAATTTTATAGAATGACTTACTCATCCTTATTTAAGTTCTATTATCAAGTTTTTTTCTTTCTTAATACTTATTTTGAAATAATAAAACATTTAGTTTCAGAAAGAGTGGAAATGTAAAAAATTGTGGATATTAAGGGTGACATTATCTCTTCAATTCTTAAAACCACAAAAAAAAAAAAAAAACTTTCTAAATAACACTTATTTGGGAACATGAAACTTTAGATGAGATGATACTTTAGATGATCTTATATGAAACTGAATTGAGCAAGTTGAATGAGTTGATTCATTTTAACTAATACTAGTAGTACTCCCGCGCGATGCGCGGTTTATTATGTATTATAACAATATATATGATTTGCAATAATATAATGAAATTGTTATATTAAAATGTTATTTATGACATCTTATTATTTCAAAATTTATAAAAATCAAAATTTTTTATTGATAACATCAATATTCAACAATTAAATATGAAAATAAAATTGAACATAATATAATAATAGTTTTGTGTATGTGAGTTTTAATATCTGAATAATTAAGAAGTGATTAATTATACTTACTAATATATTTTGTTCATATTTTTGTTCCTTTATATTTTATAATTATTTTTAGAATTTATAAATAATTTTCTGCATTGTTTTTAGATGGATTTGTTCAAAAAGCATTATATTTACTCCAAAAAAATTTAGTTTATATTTATACATTTAGGTTTCAAATTAATTTTAAATTTTAAACCAATATTTCTTAGATTTTTGAAATCATTTTTCAGATTTTTTTGGAACATATTATATTTTTTAAAAACAATTTTTAGATTAATTATATCTATTTATTTGAAATAATTTTGAATAAATTTTATCAATTATTTTTATTTAAAAAGATTTATTCAATGTATTGATTTTTATATCTTACACAATTAATATTACATGTATATTTAAATTAATTTTTAAATTTTATTTGCTGATTTAAAATTGTTAATTAGTATTAATAAAATCTGAAATTATTATTATTAATTTCAGATTTTATTATTATTTTAATATTTTATAATAGTTTCAAACTTTTAAACATTTTACAAACCTTCATAAAATAAAATTTAGATTTTAAAACTATTTTCCACATTTTTATTATTAAAATTATAAACTAATTTTCAAAATTTTAATTTTTGACAATGTTTAAATTTCATTATTTTCAAAATTTAATTATATCATTAAAATATAATCATATCATTTAAGATAGCTTCTTTTGTTTCATATCTACTCCTATATATTATAAGATAGTTTATTGTGTAAAATATATGTGAAGCTTATTCTATAAGACACTTAAAATTTATTTAAAATTTTTTTCTTTTTTTCTATTGGTTAATAGTTTGGGAGGGAAAATGACAAATTTGTAAAATTTGTCAACTTCTTTCATTTTATATATAGTATAGATGTATGAACTTCGTCTTACATAGACCGTCTCACATGAAATATGCTCGTATATTCATTAGGGTTAATTGTATATACTATTGTTTTGAATTTTGATCAAATTATTAAATTTACCTCAAAGTTTATCAAATTATAAACATCTCTCTCCAATGATGAAATTTTTATATAACCTTCTTAAAACTAAAACTAAAAGTATGCTAATATTGCGTTATATGAAAAAAATAAATGACTCAAATTAAATTAGCCATGAACCCGATCTAAACTTTGGATGATTTGATTTTTAATAGGTAAAACATTTGGTTGTAAATATCTTCACAAATATTGAATCTTGTTTGGTAATTTAACCATACCTTGAAAATCATAGATGTAATTCACATAAGTCATGATGTGTAAGCTTAAACTCAAAATATTTCAAATGAAGTGAAATATAATTAACTTCTTTATTATGTTTTTAAAACCAAACTCAAATAAATTATATAATCATAAATCAAATATCAAATCTTTTTCTGTCCAAATTCAGACAACCCAACACTCGAACTCAAACAAGACACTGTAAATTTGTTAAACCCTTTGATTAAAAAAAATGAGTAATTAATTAAAAAAGAATGAATAATTAATTAATTATGCACGAATATTTTTAATTATTTAACGAATAATACCTATTGTTCGTTAAACCCTATAATATAGGGTTTAACGAATAAGTATAATTTTAGAAGGCTCATTAAACCCTTATTTTTTTAGGGTTTAACGAAAATATATATTTTTT
The DNA here is from genome assembly GCA_946896805.1 of Scutellaria galericulata. Classification (NCBI taxonomy): domain Eukaryota; kingdom Viridiplantae; phylum Streptophyta; class Magnoliopsida; order Lamiales; family Lamiaceae; genus Scutellaria; species Scutellaria galericulata. Next base: position 14,507,164 of record OX335789.1, read on the forward strand.
GGATATTTTCGTTAAACCCTAAAAATAAGGGTTTAACGAACAATAAGTATAATTTCCGTGCTTTAGTACCTCATTTTGGATATTTTCGTTAAATCCCAAAAAATAAGGGTTTAACGAAAAACATACCATAAGTATAATTTTTCGTTAAAGCCCTAAAAGTAGGGGTTTAACGAATAAGTATAATTTTTAATTAATTTTCATTAAACCCTTATTTTTTAGGGTTTAACGAAAATATATTCATAGGTATTATACGGTATATATGATATATCAAATATATTTATTTGATATCAAAGTAAGTAAATGAATAGTAAAAGAAAAAGATAAAATAATTAGTAAAATCAAAATTGGGTATTTGGGGATAATATATTTTATTAGTGGATATTTGGGGGTAATTGTTTATACATGTGGGTAGAATTGTTCATATATTTTATCAAATTGGATATTCCGGGTATTTTCTCTATATTTATTCACATATATAGAGACAGAATACATAAAAGTACTTTCTCTCTCCTCTCTCTGTCTCTCTCTCTCTCTCGATCAAAGGCCAAACCATTGGGTGATTTCGCAACACTTTCGTGTGTGTCGTTTAGTTGCCATTATTTCCACCTTTCTTCCCTCATGAGTCACCCACTTTACCAATAGCAATAGCCCTCTTCAACTTGCACCTCATATAAACTATTATTTCCAGAATCACAGCTTCTCCATCCTCGTTTGTTGACTTGGAAGTGAATCATGTCTTCACATGTCAAAGATGGTATGCTGTTTTCCTTTTCTTTATCCTTCTTTAAGATTATGTGTATCTTCTTCTAAGCTGCTACGCTACTTTACATTCAAGCTTTGAATTGAATTATTCAACAACGTTTTAGTGGGTTGGTAGCTTAATTGGATGAATCAATCATAAATTAAGTAATTCTTTTGGGGAATTATTTGGAATTTAAGCTTGAATTTGTTTTTTTTTTCTTTAATTAGGGATTAAAGAAGTTTTTTAGGGTTTTCTTTTCTGATTTTGGTAAAGTAAAGTAATTTATTTATGTTGATAACTGATCTTGTTTCTGTTTGAAGAAGATATGATATAGGAAAAGTTTGTGGGTTCAAAGAAATAAAACATTCAAACAGATTGTGCTGAAATGAACTAGAAATTGGGGATTTTTTTGATCTTTATAATATTTGGATCATCTTATGAATAAACTGGATCATCTATAGGGGGAGACGAAGAGATAGAAAAAGTTGTCGTAACTCCAACACAAAGCCAAAACCCTTTGGCGGAGCCATCACCGTCGCCATCACCGTCCTCGTCTACAGCCCCGGCTCTGGTTCTATCGAATTCAGGGAAGCGAATTGACCAGTCTGGGAAGAAGAAGTATGTGAAACAGGTGACGGGCCGTCACAATGATACCGAGCTGCATTTGGCGGCTCAAAGGGGTGATCTTGGGGCGGTGAAGCAGATTCTTGATGACATTAATTCTCAAATGGTGGGGAGTTCGAGTGGGGCGGATTTTGACCAGGAGGTTGCGGAAATCAGGGCGTCGGTTGTGAATGAGGTGAATGAGTTGGGAGAGACGGCGTTGTACACTGCAGCTGAGAAAGGGCATATTGATGTGGTTAAAGAGCTTCTTAAGTATGCTAATAAGGAGACGCTTACAAAGAAGAATCGATCGTTGTTTGATCCTCTGCATACGGCTGCAAGTCAAGGACACCATGGTGATTGTCTTGCTTTAGATTGATTCGTATATCTTTGTGTTTTTAATTGCCTGTTTTGTTGTGAAGTAAGGTCATAAAGTGAGGTCATTTGTGGTGTAATCAATCAATTTCATTGGTGGTGTAACTGGTGTTTGGATATGTGGATTTGAAATCCATTCGTGTCAAATCTTGGATTTCAAATCCCTACCTAAAATCCGATCATCATAGTTCAGTCTCTTAACTGTAATTATGGCGTAAATTAGTTCATGACGAATTTAGACTTATAATAAGTGAATATAGTTTAAATGTTAAAACTTGTTGAAAATTCGTTTTAAACACCTCTCATTAGTTATTAAACATGGTTTGGGCCCACGAAGACACGTTCACCTTTCAACTTCTCATGCAACAATTTATTTCATTTTTTTCTGATACTTTTGTTAATTTGATTTTGTAGAAATTGTCCAAGTGCTGTTGGATCATGATCCAGGGCTAAGTAAGACAATTGGTCCATCAAATGCAACTCCTCTTATAACCGCGGCTTCTAGGGGACATAGTGCCGTGGTTAACGAACTTCTCTCAAAAGACTGCAGCTTGCTAGAAATCTCTCGATCCAACGGGAAAAACGCGTTGCACTTAGCAGCTAGACAAGGGCATGAGGACATTGTCAAGGCGTTGCTTGACAAAGATCCACAGTTGGCTAAAAGGACGGACAAGAAAGGACAGACAGCATTGCATATGGCCGTCAAAGGAATCAACTCTGAGGTTGTCAAATTGCTCTTAGATGCTGATGCAGCTATAGTGATGCTTCCAGACAAATTTGGCAATACTGCTTTACATATAGCCACAAGGAAAAAACGAGCAGAGGTATATTTTGTATCCTTCACTATTTTTTTTACCATTTACTATACTGGTGTCAAAACCCCCAAATCAAAATTGTAAAATTTTCATGGAATTTTTTAATCTATAATTGCTTTTGAATCTTCTATGATTGAGTAATGCTTATACTAAAGACCATTAAGAAACCTCAAAAACTTAAATTGCTATGTTATACAAATGCAAGGAAATGTATGCCTTTTATTCACACAAGCTGTAGTCGACTTTTAAGTGATGCCCGTACTGAAATGACAGCTATGCTTCATGCAAATAATTCTAAAAGATTACTAACTAATGTTTTTTTCTATACTTGCATTTTCTTTTTTGACTTGCTGAAAATTTGACTAAAAATTTTGTTACATTTATTTTAACCTTCAGTGATTTTTTATTCTTTGCAGATAGTTAATTTGTTGTTACATCTGCCTGATACAAACGTCAACGCACTGAACCGAGATGGCAAAACAGCCCTCGACATTGCAGAAAATCTTCCACTCTCAGAAGAATCATCAGACATAAAGGAGTTCCTTTGTCGCTATGGTGCTGTCCGAGCCAACGAACTGAACCAACCCAGAGACGAGCTTCGAAAAACCGTCACTCAGATAAAAAATGACGTTCACATACAGCTCGAACAAACCAAGAGAACTAACAAAAACGTGCACGGCATCGCCAAAGAGCTGAGGAAACTCCACCGAGAAGGCATCAACAACGCCACCAACTCCGTCACCGTGGTCGCCGTCCTCTTCGCCACGGTCGCCTTTGCCGCTATCTTTACAGTGCCCGGTGGGGACAACGACAAGGGCATGGCTGTGGTCGTGAGTAGCACGTCCTTCAAGATATTCTTCATCTTCAATGCAATCGCCCTTTTCACATCCCTAGCTGTTGTTGTGGTTCAAATCACACTTGTTAGAGGTGAGACGAAGGCTGAGAGACGCGTTGTGGAAGTTATTAACAAACTGATGTGGTTGGCCTCGGTGTGTACTTCGGTGGCGTTCATGGCGTCTTCTTACATAGTTGTGGGGCAGAAACATAAGTGGGCCGCCATATTGGTCACACTTGTCGGAGGTGTTATAATGGCTGGGGTTCTTGGAACCATGACTTATTATGTTGTTCGATCGAAGAGGATGAGATCGATGAGGAAGAGGGGGAAGCATGCTCGGAGCGGCTCGAACTCATGGCATCACTCCGAGTTTTCCAACTCCGATATTGACCGGATTTACGCGCTCTAAGGAATATGATTACTCTATCCGAATTCCACTCAAGAATCAGTTGTAGTGAAGATCAAGACACCAGAAATGGAAAGACAGGTTACTGAACTTTGTAGTAAGATGTAACATTTCTGAAACTGAGGTAGATATATATATGTATTGGTTATGGAGATGAGATGATTCTCAGACACAGAATTGATTGAGTCTAATGCATGGAAAGTGCCTTTTAAACTAATGTTATAAATCTTATGTATGAAGGATTTGCACTTACTTTTTTGGTTCAAGTATGATTCATGAGTTTGTTAAATATTTTGCTTTATCTTCTTTTGGATGTTTGGTTGCTTCCATTGTTTATTGGATGGGTATGTCTATGGATATTTCCTGTTTATCTTTTTAATTAGGAAGATAACATTTAGTATTTGATTAAATCGCGATTGTTTGAGTTTTAAAGTTTATTCATGCACTTTATCATAAATATATATTGTTTCTTATATCCAAAATATAGTATATAGTTTATTTATTTTATATTTTATCGTTCATTTTCAATAAACTAGGCACTATTGTGTCTTGCACTTGGAAATGCTTGGACTAAATTTTACACAAATTTGACGTCCTAAATTTACAAATTTCTCCAATAATCGTACAAGATTAGAATATATAGAGCACGCCATATCAATTTTGTATGAGCATGACTACATTTAAAATTATTGAAATGTAATAAACTAAAAAATAATATTGTGTGCAAGAAAAAGGTACGTAATTCGTCCTCTAATTTGAACCTTTTAGGACATTGCTTTAATTAAATTTTGACCAGATTGGTGGACTTTGCTCTTGAGACATGGTGAACAAGTTACATCTAGCCTAATATTGTTGGTATTTATACATTTTCTTTTAGCTCATTTGTCATTCATACACCTTACAAGCCCCTTTGAGCTTCATCATTGGATCCCGAGTCTGGTGATCACCCTCTTTGGACCTAGTGAATGAGTGTTTTTGTTGGTTTTTATTTGTCAACATTTTATTTACCTTTTCGAATGAATTTTACATTTCATCAAAAAACTATTAGAATCACATTGAATTTATATATTTTAAGATATCAATATTATAAATCACATCCACATCCATATTCATATCATAAAAAAACAAATATATATATATATATATATATATATATATATATATATTTAAACGATCCTTTCATTTAAGATTAGGGGTGGAAATTGGAACGGAATATCCGATATCCGCCGAATCCGATCCGAAATTTTCCGATTTTGGAACGAATTGTTTTAATCCGAAATCCAAAATTCCAACATCCGATTTTTCCGAAAATTTTCAGATATAGTTTTAAAAGTTTCAGAAATTCCAAAATCCGATCCGAAATTCCAATCCGATTTCCGAAATTATAAAATGTAGAGTGAGTAGAGACATTTGAGAATCAAACACAAGACCTCTCACACTCAAAGCACGAAACTTACCATCAAACCAATAGTAATTGTTGTAAATAATTCAAACATTTTATATTATATACTATTTGCTATAGAAGAATACTATATAATATATTTTATATACATTTACTATATGTAAATATAAATATACATATTATAGTATACTTTATAATACTATATACTATATAATATATTTTATATACTTTATACTATATGTATATAGTATAGTTTATACTATAGTTTTATTTTATACTATATACTATAGTTTATATTGTAGTTTTTTTGTATTATTTTATAATATATACTATATACTATAGTTTATACTGTAGTTTTTTAGTATTATTTTATAATATATACTATATATTATAGTTTATAGTATAGTTTTTTAATTATACTATATACTTTATGCTATATACTATATACTATAGTTTATACTGTAGTTTTTTAATTATACTATATTATATACTGCATAATATATACTACATACTATATACTACATACTATATAATATATACTTTATACTATATGATATAGAAGAATACTATATACTATATACCATATATTATATACTATATACTATATATTATATGCTATATAAGAATACTATATATTATATAAAATAAAAAGTGAATATCTAATTTTAAAGGTAAATATATCATAAATTTCATTAAAAATGATAACATTTTATATAATAGGAATAATGACAAAGAAAATTATACAAATTATAAAACAAGTATTTTAAATATCGAAGGATTTCGAACAAAGCATTATCATAAATCATAATATAGATTCAAATATTCATTTGATTTGAGCTTCCTAAAAGAAAAATAACTTAATAAATATGAATTAATAAGTATAATTACTTACAAAATGATAATAGTTTTATTTTATACTATATATTATATACTATATACTATTCATATAAATTTTATAATTTTATTTTATACTATATACTATTCATATAAATTTTATAGTTTTATTTTATACTATATACTATAGTATATATTAAATATAAAATATGACTCAAAAACTAAAGGTGAAAAAAGTAAAAAAATTTAATATAGTATTTATAATTTTATTTTATAACTATAACTATAATTTTATTTTATAACTATTTATATACTATAGTACATCAACAGAATAATTAATCTCTCATGTCTTTGGTAGATATTATATTGATGTTAAATGATTGGAATATTAGATTCGAGGTCGTATTATTTCTTAGGATATTAGAAAAGGCTATATAGCTAATAGACCAACTAATTAATTTCGAAAATTTCTGAATTTCTGAATTTTTTAATTTCCGAAAAATTCCGAAATTTCCGAAATCGGATTGGATTTCACATTTCCGAAAATTTTTGGATGGAAATTGGAATTGGCTTTTCATTTCCGAAATTTTTTGGAATTTTTCCGAAACACCCTATTTCCGATTCGATCCATCCGATTTCCATCCCTATTTAAGATACATAATCAAAAGTTACAAGTCAATCTTGAGATAGATATAGTCTCTTGTTGGGCTATTCCTTTATAATTGGGGAAGCCCACATAATTATTTGGCTCATAGCTTAATCTCTTAAAAAAAAAACTATATTTTAAAGTTGTTTGGAATAGTTTTAGAAAAAATGAGGAAGACATTTAACTAGAGTTATCTTCGAATGTAGTGCAATGGGGAAGATATTGAGAGTTGTCCTCTAATTTATATAAATGATTATATCATCGAAGAAGTGAAAAGGGAACAAAGAATGAATAGAACTCAAATTAAGCAGTTTTGGTCTAAATCCAAACAACCCTACAATACAAAGATTTTCACATATACATGTTTATAGATGTTAGAAATTGATAAAATACACCAGCAATTATTATAACAAAATTGATTAGATGAAATATATCCAAGAATTTTCACCTACACATGTTTCATAAATATCAATATCAATACTCACACCCAATACAACAAAACATATGTGTTTTACAATAATCACATGTTTTGTTAGATCAGGAGAAGGACAAAATCTTTGTTTCTTTGTTAAAAAAGCATTAGTAGAAGGAAATGATCATAACAACATGAGAAGCATTAGCAGAAGGAAAAAACATTAATTGTTTCAGAAGGAAATTGTTATAACATCAGGAGAAACATTAGTGGAAGAAAAAAACGTTGGAAAAATGCAATGTTGACACAGAATCTATTGATGTAAAGAAAAACATTAATTTCCTAAAAAAATATTAATAATAGAAGAGAATTAATGACAATAATAATAGAAGAAGACTTGACAATAAATTGAAAGACAGAAAATTATACCACTATCAAGTTTAGTTTCCCAAACAAAACTGGAAAACTAAAATTGAGAAAATAGGCCGCTAGCACCAGCCCAAAACTGGAAACTGAACTTCTTGGAATAATGATTTGGTCGATTTGTGTTAATCCATTTTAATTGAATACTAGATAAACTAAGTCTAATTTTCAATATTTGAGAAAAATTCTCATGTCATATGTGTGTATATATATAGAGTTGGTCTCCGTGCAACTGGGTCAACCCAATCCGATCCGCATGTATTTGAGTTTTTTTTATTTATGTGTTACATTTATGTTATATTCATGTCACATTTATATTATATTTAAGTCACCTTTATAAACAAATGTCCTTACCTTTATGTACTGTAACTTAGGAAAAAAAAAAATTTCAACACAATTTGTACATATATATACCTTTTATGTAATATTCATGTCATCTTTATGTACAAATATCCAAATATCATTACTTTTATGTAATATATAAAAGTGCAACTAACATAACTTATAAAAGATAGGAGTAATATCACATAAAGGTATGTTGATCCAAAAAAATGTTGAAATTCTTCATTTTTTTTTCTAAGTTCCAATACATAAAGGAGATGATATTTGTACATAAAGATCATACTAATATAACATAGTGTAATTCTACTATACACCAACCGTATTAATACACCAGTTTTTTTTAACTGCGATAATCTCTGTGCAAGGTAACTTTTGTCTTTTAGGTTGTGGGCTGCATTGCGCCTCTTTACACTAGGCCATTGAGGACGTCCACATTTGTGCATGTTGCATTTCATTTCATTATCATTGTTACAAGCATTATATGCATTTCATTTGCATGAATCACACCAACGGTTGTAGTCATTTAACTATCATTATAAATTAATTATTTTGCAATATAATATCAAATCATTGTAAATCAATTATCGCGAAACAACAGTTGTAGCCATTTAACTAATCATTATAAATTAATTATTTTGTGATATAATTCCAAATCATTGTAAATCAATTATCACGAATCACACCAACTATTGTAGTCATTTAACTAATCATTATAATTCCAAATCATTATAAATAAATTATCCCGAAGTATTGGTTCATGATCCTAAGTATGCAATGATAGTAATAGTTCACATTAAAATCATTTCGTATTATGTTTGTAAGAACGATTTCAATTATATATTTATGTTAAAATGACTTTTCTATTTAAATTCATTGAATTTGGATCGTTTGAATAAATTCTATATTTCATATTTGTGTAAAATTTTAGATTTCATCACATTAATATGTATCTATGATGGGTAAGATAATGTGTATATATATATATATATATATATATATATATATATATATATATATATAATTTTAACAAACTGTACAACATATGAATATACTATGTTAATATACTACTAGTTACGATTCAAGGACAATTATTAATCAACATACTAACTACAGTAAAAATGACCACATGCAAAGGACGACCAATAAAATTACTTTGGTGTTTCGTTAAGGGGTGTTTGACTAAACTTATTTTTAGAACTTATCAGTTCTTACATTTTAAAGACTTTTTAAGAGTTTATAAAATATATAATATTAATTTAAAATAAATTGTTGAAGTATTCAACACAAGTTTAACCAAGTACATTATTAAAAGGTGACATCAACTCACAAACCTAACAACTTGAACTTGATCGAACTTTTCTAATCGAGCTTCAAATTGTTCATGAACTGGATCAACTTAGTTACACCCCTAATAAATTTGATACAATTTCTTCCATAAATTAAACTTATACGACTAGAAACTACATAAAATAAAGTCAAGAATCAGGTAGCAACTTCGATTAAACCCGCCCCATATATACGATATCAAATTTTCATAAAACACTAAAATTATATTACTCATACTACACCACGATATTAACATTAAAATCTCCTAACCATTAATAATGTTCTCAAAATAAAATGTACTTCACATTTCTCCCATAAAAATCAAATATTCCAAAAAAAGAGAGCTAATCAGGGGGAATATATGCCAGATTCGAATCTCTTTACGAGCAAATCTCGAATTTGACCAAATTCATCCTGAAGGTTTACACATTACAAATCTAGCCCAAAAAAAAAGTAAAAAGAAAAAAAGAAAAAAAAAACATCTCCCATAGAATTTCATAGGTCATGTGCCACTGTGTGAATGGGTTCTACTTAACAAACTTTTAAATGAAATAGGCAAAAACCACAAAGAAGCATTAGAAGATAAGGTATGATGGATTTAAAATTGCATTGTTTGCACAAAATGGTAACCAAAAGGAAGCCCCTTCTTCAGTTGACACCAGATTGATTTTTTTCAGGTAATGGCTCGAAGCAGAATTCGGGGAATTTTGATTACAGCATTTCTTGTGATCGCCTTACACAACGACTAACTTTCCTCTTGAACTCATCCCTTCGATCTCTCCATTCTTTCTGCAGTAATTAATCGACCATGAAACCAATTATCAACTTAAGGAAATCTAGAAACACAAGTAGAAATTTCCCATCTAATTGATAAACTGTTTTTTTATCAATAACAAAGACAAAAAACAAATCCAACAAAACCAAACGGGAGCATCTGGCATCGAGCATTTCAAGCTTTGCAAGTTAAATGGTAGGTAACAATTAGCTTGAGGAAACCAAATCAAGACTGAGAAAATATAACAAACTATTTCATTTTGCACTTACAGCAGCTTCAACATTAGCAGGAGACTCGTCATTAGGGCTCGAAAGCATTGATATGATGCTAAGAACTATGCTCTCCACCTGAAGAAAAACCATTTCGATAAGCTTATGTTTTTACATAGAAAGTTCAGAGCCATAGATGTACTTATCGACAAAGAGACTAGAGAACTGGTAAGAGAAAGAACTATGCATGCACAATACTTCAAACTCCAAAAGAATAATGAACTTAAAACTAAAAAGAAACGAAAATAATATTGTGTAGCAAAGAGTAATTCACAAACCATGCCTTTATTAACAGGGCTTGCTTCAAAATTTTCAAAGATCAAATCCATTTCAGAAACTTGTTTACATTTCATTGAACATGCTTGGAAAAATGAGTCTACTCTCTTTAGCAAACATCATAATAAACATTGAACTTGAAGTCCTCATGATCCATTTTTCCTGAAATTTGATTATATCAAACTCTGGTGGATGACTTATTTAGGCTAAATGTGAGATGATGCCAAGTTAGCCCATGTATCTACAGATACTCTCCCAAGTAGCCCTTAGTTGGCAGAAAACATCCAGACCGTTCACTGCTATTAAGACCATTAATCCTTCATACAGATTACCCAAAACACTAGTCACGTATCAATTTGTACCACAACAATATGATATTGCTCAAATCATCCATCACTCCAAACTGATGATCCCTCTTCCCCCATCCTTGACCCCAAATAGGTATAGATCCAAATAACCAAATAATTATTCATCAGTCCGGGTTAATGCTACTTTTCCTTCACCAAACCTCCGTATCTTTAAGGTACTGTAGAGTCTTAGGAATGTATATAATCACTTTTTGCAACATTATTAGAGCTTTAATACTGAGAGGGGGGGAGGGGGGGAGGGGGGGGGGGGTGATAAAATTTTATCTAGTTTTACAACCATAATGACTGCAACAAAGGATCACAGGCTGAAATTATCTTCAAACAAAAAAAGACATGGAACTATATACATCTGAATGTATTATATCCAATCTCAAGACAAATGAACCCATCTAGATCTCCAGTTATAAATCATCAAATATTGTTTACACCCATCTGAATGTATTGAAAATTTCTAAACAATTAAACGAACCTGGTGAAGAAAATGGTACTATCAAGTGGGTCAAAATATATGAAACAAAATTATAGATTGCAAAAACAATCACATTTGTGCCCTTGCAAGTTTAAACCCTCATTGAACCCAACATTCAGAATAGTGAGTCACAACCAACAATCACGCAATGATTTCAGGATATTTCTCCTTTTTTACTTCTCTTCTGGCTAATGAAAACAACTAATTTTTAGTTCCCCTCCATTTACTCTAGATGGTTCTTGTTCTTTAATTTCCTGGTATCTGCTGTAGTCAGTTCTCTGTACGTTTTCAAGAGGTCATTGGCGTTTATATACAAGACATGAATCCAAAAGGCCAGGATACCAGAATTTCATGTCACAAATAGATTTCAATTGTTCCAAACTTCAAAACCAAGATTATCAAAAATATCGATAGATTGAAATCAACAAATTCCAGAGCAGGTCAGTTTTAGGTGGAATTTTCACCAGGTATTCTAAAAATCTATAATTGTGTTTCATTTGGCTAAAATACAGGATAAATAAGGCTTTCAAGTTTGAGACTTTAATAAGGTCCCAGTATTAAATGATAAAGTTGTTATAAAAAAAGATATTAAAACCAAGGAAAAGGACCCTAATATTACAAACAAGCTTATTCGTGAACATACCGTGTGTACAGGTGTCCATCGCTCACTTGCAAGCTCATAGCCGTTTGGATCATCACCAGGGGGATGGAGAATTGAAATGCAAACCTTTCCATCAACGTAAACTGCATTCCACATAATTACCAAATCAGTCCACTAAGAGGATAACAAAGATGAGCCTATAGGATTATTCTAGGAGAAAGAGTACAAACCATTGGGATGCCAGATCTCAGATGTAAATCTCACTGTCGGAGGATTGTTTGGGTAATCTGAGGGGAAGCTCATAACAGCATTGAAGAAACCTCCTTCACTGCATCCAAGATTTCAATACAACAACAATCAAAATTCGAAGCTATACAATATTTTCCAACAACCAATCATTGTAAGAATGGATGCCACATCCATAAGATGAGAAACAAAATGAAGAACTTCTAAATCTACAAAAAGAATAAGAGAATAACTATTTTGGACAAAAATCCTATTGGTTTCACAAATGATCAAATTCCCCTCAGAAGTGCCACGCAATATTTCTAAAAAAACCTTCAAATTCAACTTCCACTCGATCACGCATTGAATACTCAGTCTATGACAATACCTAGATTCACATATTAGAGTAGGCAATGGAGGACCAATACTGAAATTGACCTGTAAGAGGATGTAAACCCAAGTCCTACGCAACATAATTAATAACACTCAATTATGGACATTAAAGAATGAGGATTGTGTTTATGATTATACAACATATACATACATACAAACATTTACTGTCAATGACAATCATTCATCTATTAAAGTAAGCAACATGTAGCACATTTAGCCTATTGTATGATATGATCAATATACATATTTATTAACTTTTTAACCAGCAAAAGAATTTACAGTGAAATATATAATAATACCCATTGCATCGATACCTAATCTAATTTCTCATATCATGTGCAGGCCCCCAATTGAAACTCGTGATGCCTAGGGAACAATTATAGTTTCTCTGATTTAACGGAACTTCTGCCTCAACACAATCTAAATCAACACCACTAGCATTCACAATAATAACAAGCAAACAAAATCACGGAATCCAAAATCAAACAACAAAACTAATCTCTTCACAGACAAAAAACAAATAACAATAGATTAGAGTTGAAAACCACAATCAGATTAAAACTAATCCCAATTAAGGAGATATGCAAAATTCCCCACATTTACAGAGAGATGATAAGAGAAACACTAACTATAAAGTGTCAGGAGGCCCAATTATTGTAACACTCCATTCAAATAAATTGGTTTCATCCAATAAACCAGCCGAAAATCCATCAACGGGGTTTTTGCACAGATCTGCATACAAGAAGGCCAGATCATTAAAACCCACAAGATTTAGCTCAAACCCTAAAAAGCCAAAAACCCATTCACCGACAGAAATTGCAAATTAATCAGAAATTAATATCAATAAAAATACCCTTAAGCTGTTTCTGAAGGAGAAGACTAGCTTGAGAAGGTGAAGCCATCGGCAAGAAAATAAAATGGAGATTTTTGAGGAAATATCAAGGAAGACGAAGGAAATGGTAAAGAAGGGTAAGAAATAATAATATTCAGAATATATATACACACATATATAAATATTTTATATATATATATAAAAATATGAGGAGCTGCGAACAAAAGCAGTTTGTTTAAAGTGCTCCTATCAGTCGGCGCGTATTCTCTGCCCCTTTTTGTTTTTTTTTTTAAATTTATATCAAAATTTTCAGATTTGAAACTTTGTATGACTTGAAAAACTGAAAAACATTTAAAAAGACACATGTAATTATGATTTCGTTTTAAGTAAATTGATACTTTGTGTGTTTTATAGGTGTTTTGAGTTTAATTTCATATCATTTTATGCGATAAAATATATATTTGTGTTTATGTTATCTTGAATACTTTGTGTTTGTGTTTGCACGATTTGAAAGAAATATGATAGATTTTAAGAATTTTATTGATCAATATCAAAAGTGACATGACAGACATTATCTCATTTTCTTTACCTAGCTGACTGACAATTAAAATTATGAAGATATGGTGTTATCTAATTTTCTTCTCCTAGTTGATGTGTCAGTCAGATCATGATGATGTGTTAATTGAAAAATTAAAATTAAAGTGTAAAATTTTAAATTGGTATTTTATAATTAGTTATGATATTTGATAAAATATCTAATTGAATACAAAATTTATTATTTTTTTAAATATACTTTCAATATATACCCCACTTTAATTACTATAAGATACATTTAAACAATAGTAACCAAACACGAAATATTATCCGCACTATCAATATATTACACTTGTATAAATATAAATGTTATCATGCAGATAGTTGTTCGATATATAGGCAAAAACTTTTGTGCACAAGGTGCATGGATTCAAATATGTGCACAACAATACTATTATATTATATGAAGTAATACTGTTATATTATATGAGTGATACTGTTATATTATATATAGTTTTAACAGTATTACTCATATAATATAACAGTATTGTTGTGCACAGATCTGAATTTGTGCACCTTGTGCACAAGAGTGTCACTCCGATATATATTATTAAACAGAACTCAATATGTCAAAATATTGATATTTTATTGGATACAATAATGTAAATTATCGATATTGATTGCGGACTATAGATATGTATTATTGGAGAAAAATAAATATATCAAAAAGTGTAAAATATATCAATATTAACATGTAAATATTTGTTCAACATATAATCAAAACCTGAATCGATAAAATTTAGGGATTTCAGTTAACTTATCTTTCAAAACCTAAATAGATAAACTCTAGGGATTTTATCATAAGTTGAAAGCTCAATTGGATCAAGGACTTGAGAAGCAAGTATGGGTCAGGAAGGAGTTTTACAAACATTTTTCTCAATCATGTCTCCAAGAAAGTAAAAAAATTATTAGAAGGCCAAGTTGCTCAAAGACGATGTGATTTTTATCTTGATAGAACTCAATTATTTTGGGTTTAACCTTGGCGTAGAAAAATGATATTTGGCTGAAATTTATGGTATTGGAAGCTGAATTGAAGACTACAACTTTCATGAAGAAATCGAAGTCAAATTCAGATCATAAAATAGTCAAAATAAGTTTGGAAATCATAACTCGTATCAAGTTAGATCTCAGTGCATGATGTTGTGCAAGTCAAAACTTGAAAGTGCGACCCGATCTGGATCCCGTGTTTTTTGTCTATTTAGACCTCATATCGACTAAAACTCTTTTCCATATCCAATTTTAACCCTCTGAAGTATAAATTGATACTTTGTAACTCAAAATAAATACTTTTTAACCCTCACATCATGAAATTTCATCTTGAGAGCATGCAAGAAAGGAGGAGATTGAAGATTTTAGATTGAAGAAGCAACATAATTGTCAATTCACTAAGGTTTCTTTGATTTTATTTATAGTTTTCATCATTTTTTTTTTTTTTGTAATTTATTATGTTTTATGAACATAATTGTTGACTAGGGATCTTGTGATCTTAGGTCACAATAATAATTCTATGGATATTTTGTTGAATTTTTATTTAATATATTTTTTCCATTATATATTGTTCATGTTTCTTCCTGTTTTTTCCATGTGACCAAATTTATGTATAATTTAATTAATTAGATTGAGATTGAGATTGAGATATGATGATTAGATTGAGATTAGAGATGATCTATAATTATAGATTTGATGTATAATTATTAGGATAATTAAAAATCAACTATTAAATTCGATTACTTAGATATTAGACAAATTAGTTAACATTGTTCTTATTCACTAGTCCCTGTGGAATCAATCTTGCTCATCCCATTTATACTTTACACCATTCATTTGTGGAATAAGTTAGAAGATAGACGAACATAAACTGACATAAATTTTGAAAATTTTATTCTATATATACTTATAATAACAATATAATATGATGCTGATGATGATAATAATGTGTGTGTATATATATATTAAGAAAATGATAATGTGATGATATTTGGAACATTTGTGTGTTGTATTTATATGTAAATGTTTACAAATATGTAAATAATTTATTATAGATAATTTAATGTATTCTTTATTTTTATAATTGTTTGCATTTGTTAACTTTCATAATTTTTTATAATGAAATTTTGTAATATTCAATTTATCTACATAATTAATACTCATATTTATCCTACTAAATTGAATTTGTAGCAACAGATAAAAATTTGATTTTTTTATATGAAATTTGGGCAACTCTTTTTATTTGAGTGATTGGGTTAAAATTACTCTATCCACCCCCTAAAAGAGAAATAAACAATGGTGTTTTCAAAAAGAAAAAAAAAAAGTTTCAACGAAAGAGTTGTATTTTAAAGTTAGTGTTAATTTTTAATTAATTTTTTTTTAATATTCTTGTGAAAAAAATACTTAAATCTGTCAATGAGCGATGATCCAAAATTAAACCAACAAAATGAAGAGGTATAATTGTATAAGTATTTTGGAAAAACAATAACTCAATTTATATTGGAGTTCCTAGCCATTCGAATAGTGTAAATTTCATCATTCTCAGTAAAAACCTTTTTATGGAAACTTCAAAAGTTCAAACCAATTTCAGGCGAGAGTCAACAATACTTTTTCAATGAAAATGAAACCAAACAAGAATTTTTGGGATTTTTATTAGGCTAAATATAAAAAACAATTTAAACTATCGATTTTTTTTTTTTTCATTTTTCAATCTTAATTTTTTTTTTATTAGATTGCAATCTAAACTATTAAAATTTATTAAAATGCAATTTTTGAATTATTTTTGGTCAAAAATGTGAACACGTCACGCGCATGTTGACTTCAAATAAATATCATCTTAAATTAGAAGATTATATGAATACCCTTATGTTTTCATTGAGCCTCACGTTGATTTCAGATAAGGGTCACCTTAAATTAGAAGATTACATGAATACCCTTATGTTTTCATTGTGCCTCACGTTGACTTCAAATAAGGGTTACCTTAAATTAGAAGATTATATGTTTTCATTGTGCGTGTTCACATTTTCGCCAAAAAAAATGGTTAATTTGATAAATTTTAGTAGTTCAGGCTGCAATATGATAAAAAAATAAAAAAGTTGGAAAATGAAAAAAACTAATAGTTTAGGTTTTTTTTTTTTTTTTTTTTTGCATTTAACCTTTTTTTTATTATTACTACTATAATTTTTTAAATGAAAGATAAGATTAAATTAATCACTTATAAAACACAATTGGGCAAGAAAATTAACATTAACATTTCTTCAAATATTTCCAAAATAATAATAATAATAATAATTGTCAAATTATGTGTCATATCCATTTATAATTAAATAAATATAAACTTAATTTGAAAAAGGGGAACAAGTCTTCCTTTCAAAGTTCAAACCCTAGGCCAGAGAATTAAGGCTCTACCAACTAAGCTACAATGGCAGATTAAATTACTCCTACTGTCCTAAGATTAAGAGGTTGAATTTCTGATTTATTGGGACGAATTTGGAGTAAACCGATCTGTAGTTACTTTTTTTTGTTTGAATTTCCAAAATTGAAGAGAAATGGGATTCATATGGACGATATTTGAATCCTTATCGATATTCGCTTCAGTTTTTGCTGTTGGATTGTTGGTGGCCATTGTTTTCTCTTCCTATAGAAGAACCTATGCTTACAAGTGCGATTTTGACCCACAATGACTGTATTTTTTTTAATTTTTTTTTTCCGTTCTTAATTTTGATTTGTTTTTTTCCCTCGTAGATGTCACATTGAGGTGCCACCTGTGTTTGAGGATCCAAATTCATTGAAGCCGGTATGTTTCAAGATTCAATTTTGTTGTAGATATTGGGATTGGCTATTAGTATTTTTCCCTTTGATCTGTTTTTATTTTATTCATGATTTTCTGGGATAATTGTATACTGAAGTAGAATTATGATGATTGACTGAAGCACATTCTTTCTTGGAATTTGATTTTTTTCATGAAGGGATGCAAGATTATAACTTTGACTGCTAGTTTACACAGTATATCTACTTAGCAAAAGTACCCACATGTTGTTGTTGTTACTGTTGTTATTTTCCGTTTCTTAATTTATGACAGAGTTACATAATTTTGCAGAGGGCTAGTTAGACTTGGTGTAAATTTGATGTGTTTTTTAAAGTCTTTCTCTGCCTGCAGCTGCTTACATGTATCATTTTTGATTGGGTTGCTTTTCTAAACTAGGTTGCTTGTCCTCATATCCTTGATCCTGCTGAAAAGTACATATCTTTGATAATTCCAGCATACAACGAAGAGCACAGGCTTCCAGGAGCTCTTGATGAAACCTTAAAGTAATCACATTGAAAACTTACTTTCTTTGCTTTAGAATGTTCGGGTTTACTTGTGGACGTTGTGTTACTATCCACAATTACAATATCATTTGGATCTACATCTATTTTTTAATCAAAATTTATTTGGACATAGACATCAACCTTGGTGGTGCTTCTGTATATTGTTCAGTTTGTGAATTGACTGCAGCGTATACTGTTAATCACAACTAATTGATTGTAACGCAAGATAATCTGGTGCATCGCAAGTGCTGGTGTGTTAATACAGTGCTCATAGTCTAGATATTTTATTTTTTTTAAATCTCACATGCTTTTGTGTTGGGATTATAGACTCATGGGACATATATCTGAGAGGCAAATTGATGATTAAGTGTAATATTAGATCTAGTCAAATTGGCTATATGCTATTTGAAAGTGGATTTAAAGTGTTAAACAGTATTTGGGTTTGTGTTAAAGCATGGTTAACATTTTTCTCTAGCTTGTTAAGCAATGTTGGTAATCACTAACTGATGAAAGGGTTTAAGATCTGTTCTTAAGTTAGTGATATGAGCTAACACAGGCCTTGTAATTTGAGCAATTGAGCAAAGTGATACGAGTTAATAGATTGAGTCATCAATTCAAAGTTAGAAGTTCAAATGAAGAAAGTTGATATAAAGACAGTTAAATAATGATGTAAGAACCTCTTCGACTACTTTAGAATATAACATTTAGAAAGTTATTATCCTTCCTCCCTCCTATATAGGAATCATATAATTATTAGCATGTCAGATAGTATGCTAATTGCCTCATTTGAAATGGACTATAATATTCTTGAGCTAATTTCCACCCTGTAGGCTATTGTTAGCCTTTTGAATCTAGTAAGTTGATTGCAATGAGACTCATTTGTACGATGAAGATCAATGTACTATTATATGGCGATTTGTTTCATAAATACCAAAATAGTGGGCTTGGCATTCTAACTTTTTGATGTGTCCGTATATGAATGGTTCAACATTAGGTGACTTGTAGGCATGAGCCGAAAAGAAATCTTGTAGTCCCACTAACAGTTCATTGTTTACACTCATATACACCTAAAGGAAGGCTGTGAGATTTTAATGTATTTTTTTTTTATAGAAATCTTTGTGAGTATTTGTTTTATGAATGCTGTTATTTCACTGAGTAAGTAAGTATCTGACAACTGTTTGTATTTTTGTAAATTTTCTTGTAGAAATATTTTTAAGTATTTAACAAGTGTTTTGGTAATTGTAGTTACCTTCAAGAACGTGGCGCAAAGGACAAGTCATTTTCATATGAGGTATTTTGGTAGATGTTGCGCGTTTTTTGTAGTTACTATAGATATGAAATTTTATTTATTCTGAGGAAGGTATTACCTAGTTGTCTAATCATAACATTGGATGTCCTTCTCTAAGATATTTCAGGCATGTAAAGTATTATAATGTTAACAGGAGAGGGCATGACTAGATCCAGGTTTAATTTCTTACATTTCCTAATCGCAAGTTCAAATTGTGAAGAAGGAATTCAATCTGTCAAGTGAGTTTTGCCTCTAGAGTTAAGATGCCTTTGGAAAAAATGGAAGTAAATAACCGAGAGCATATGCTAATAAACTGAGTACAACCTGCGTGAGCTGAATGGCATTTGTTCATTGAACTAAGATATCTAACAGAAAAGGTGCATCACTTTTTAGTGAAACCCATTGACAATACAAAAATTGAAATATTGTACTCATAATATATCTACTTTATCCACATGTTGTTCGACATCCAGCTAAGACTTCATTGAAGATTTTATATCTGTGGAAGTTAAGCAAAAACTTCATATTATGGGTGAATTCCACAGACATATTGATGAATTGTAGCATATACCTGTTCTAATTCAACGATTAATTATTCATCAAGATTGGCATTTACTTTTGCTTTGCTTATTTCCTTGAACGTAAAATCACCACATTCCTGTCTGCTACATAATTAGTGGTTTATGGATGCATGATTAGTGTTGGTTTGTGTGCTGACAATTGCTGGCATGTTTGTGGAGAATCCCTGAGACATGGGACCCATAAGAGACATCCAAAACATTAATCTAGGGCAGCTCTGAAGGCTTAGAAGACTTTAATGTGGCCAACTCTCTCAGTTATAGGTTTTAGCATAATGCCGGACTCTCAGTCGGTCCTACAACTGGTATCACAAAGGCGTGGTTTTACTTTCCAGTAGGGATTAGAGACATTTGCTTGGGAGAGTTTTATGTCATATCTTGCAGTAACTGCCCTCATGGTGAAGGCCCAATAGCTGGACTTATTGTGAAAACATGTCATTTGGTTGCTTCAACACTTAAATATCTTGGTTTCCCCTGTTGCTTTGAGTTATAGCTTTTGGCACCAAGTAAAACAATTAAGCGTACATGGCAGTGATGGAGTTTCTTTGACTTCTTTTTTATCCTTTTTTGCTTTCTCAAATTATATATTAAATTCTTATCAACAGTATATCATCCCATTGAGTTATGCTTTATCCTTGAAGAGGGTTATCTGCAACAATCAATTTCAAGTTCTCTTTGCTTTAAGTTTTTAATTCTCGTCAACATAATATATATGTGTACATTTGTGCCCATACTGAAATGGACATCATATTTCTGTTTGCTGATTAGCAAAGTACATCTTTTTTAATAAGTAAAATATTGGAATAGGTGGTGATTGTTGATGATGGAAGTACTGATGGTACAAAAAGTGTAGCATTTGACTTTGTGAAGAGATACAGTGTAGATAATGTCAGGGTAGTCCTTCTTGGGCGGAACCACGGAAAGGGAGAAGCTATAAGAAAAGTGAGTCAATTCTGAATAATATATCAAACAAAACTTTGATGTGTTATGTCCTAGATTTTGTACTAGAAACAGATCATTGAATCTTTTTGCTTCTGGGAAGCATGGCTAAACAGGGGATGCTCCACTCACGTGGTCAACTACTTTTAATGCTTGATGCTGATGGTGCAACTAAAGTTAGCGACCTTGAGAAACTTGAGAATCAGGTTGGTTGCCATTTTGACTATTCAGAGATACTTTCTTTAGGCTTTTATTGTTTCATCTTATGGAGCTCAATTCCAAATTTGAATTGGAAATTTTCTAATTTGATCCATCACCCACCAGCACACTCTTATTTTGGATTCAAGTAGAAATATTCTAATTCGTCTTCTGAAGGTCCCATTTTCCAGCATGCCAAGTCCTTTTCCGACATTCATCTTTCTTCATTATTACCTCACACGCATCACACCATCTATGTCTCTTAACAATAAAATATAAAAATAAGAAACTGTTACAATACAAACCATTCATTATTCATATTATCTTTAAAATAACTATCAGTTGATGCAATTAATAGATAACCAACTTCATGATTTGACACTGGTAAGACCACATCAAAATTTACCTGAAATGACGCATGATATCAAAATTTACCTGAAACCAATTCTTTTCCTGCAAAGCCAACTTTTGAAATGACAAATTCTATTTTAAAACAAATTCAGTCAAACTCATATATTCTCTTTTCCCAAGGGACCTTTCAACAATTTTCCTTTTAATGAAAACCAAATGGAGCCATGTATTCATGCAGAATTTCTTTTGTTTAGCGATCTTGTTACTGTAACTTATCTGATGATTTCCCTGTCAGATTCTTGCAGCTGCTGTTAAGGAACACAAGTTTGGAGACTCTTCTGCCGGTGATGCGACTTTAAGGATCTCAGATGTCCCTATTGCTGCTTTCGGCTCACGCGCTCATCTTGAGGAGAAGGCTCTAGCAACAGTTGAGTCTTCTTGCTTATCACTTGTGTGCGTTACAATGAGTTTGTTTTTATTTTGTGTTTATTTTAGCTAATCTGTGTGGATGTTCATCTCATTTTGCAGCGGAAATGGTACCGGAATTTCTTGATGAAGGGATTCCATTTGGTAGTTCTGTTGGCTGCTGGTCCTGGAATTAGGGACACACAGGTAATGTTGTGAATCTTACAAATCATAGTAATTCTTCTCTGTTATGTACTGTTGAATTACTTTATAGTTTAAATTACTGCACCATTCAGTACAACCCATGAACGGTAATTCTTTGTTTTCCTTTTTTCTTGATTTTCTTCTCCTTGCTCCTCTTAATTTTTCAGTGTGGTTTTAAGATGTTCACTAGAGCTGCTGCCCGGAAGCTTTTCATGAATATGCGCTTGAAACGGTAAATGTTTATATCTTAACAAAAATGTGTTATTTTTGCGTATTTGTTGAATTCCTAGTAGAAATGCCCAGCATCATTGCTAATTCCTCTGCTATTAGGGAGCTTGCTGCTCTTTATCTTTTATTTTATCTCTCTTAAAAAAAATTGATATCTTATACTGCAGTACCGTATACCTCCAATATGTTGCAAAATTTGGAATCTCGTGTTATCCCAAACTGATATCCTTAATTGGAAATGTGGGGCTTGCAAGGAAATGTGAGACATTTGTATGAGCTGCAACCTTATACCCTATCTTTTTTTCTTGTTCTTTCTTTGTTTTATAAATTTAAGAAAATATATCAACTGAATTTTTTTTACATAATCAACGTGATCGGATTAATTTGAGCATGCTCTATGTTACATTGTATGTATATGCAAACTAGCATGTAGGAAAACTGATTAGTTTTGTCTGAAGATAAACAATGAACAAGATTGTAGGTCGTACAATGTTGAAATGAAAACTGTATTTTTAAGTGTTGCTGCTAAGTAATAATGAAAACTGGTATAATTTTAAGCCAGTATTATTGAGTACTGCATTTCTGGAACAGCCGAACAGGGAACTCAAACTAATGAAAGAGATTTGGAACATATAATTTCACCCCACTGTACTGTAAACTCCCCCTGTTTCTAACTGACCTCAAGCCACTATTTTGGTAACCAATTCCTTGCAGTTTTACTGTTAATAACCGACTGGATGCAACTTTTATCTGGCTGGTCCAGGAATTTCATGAAAACCCAACACTTCATGAGGAAAGGCAAATTGTTAGGTTAGGTTGATATAAAAGTTTGACTTGGTGTTGACTCAACCAGATTGTGACTGAGCAGGGTTTGCCCGTTGGGAGGCTCTCCTCACTCATACGTAATGCATTGGGCTATGATTTCTAAATTGAGTGGTAATTCTAAAACCAGGGTTGGAGTAATAGAACTATAGTATAGGTTCGATGTAAAGATCCTTTTTTCCTAAGCTGTGCGTGAAATAATGGGTAATGAAGCATCTCCTGTGCTATGTGTTCCTTCTCTTTTGTGCATATCCTCTCTCACTAATAGTAATCTCTTGAGGGCTAAATTATTTTTACCTCTGGTTCTAAGCATTTTTCTATCTTATCCTCAATTGGTACTAAAGTAGCCATGTTACCTACTATACTATCCTTGAAATAGATAGGGTAATATGAAAAAATGCCAAGTGCTGAATGTACAAAAATCTTGTCATATATAGATTGGTCCTAAGGTAAAGTTTTTCCTAGTCTAGTTCATTGCAGTTTTCAAAGTGTCAAAGCTTGTTTTTTCGTAGTTATGTCGCTCTTTCAAAAGTGTAGTCCTTTGAGTTGTCTTGTTTAATATAGTGTTAAATCTTGTCTCTTTGCAGGTGGTGCTTTGATGTTGAATTAGTGTACTTGTGCAAATTGTTTGGCATTCCCATGATCGAAATCTCTGTAAATTGGTCAGAAATCCCAGGGTCAAAGGTTAATATGTTGAGCATTCCCAATATGTTATGGGAGATGGCTCTCATGTTTGTTGGTTATAGAACTGGCATGTGGGAAATTCAATCTTGATATCATACTTTACTTACTACAACCTAAGTCGTCGATACCTCACCATACCAACATCGATCAGCAACGAACAACTGGATCTGTTGTCGCAAATGTTAACCAACATACAGATATATAAGAATTTCTGCAACCAATTAAGTTCGTCTTTGATATTGTGCAACTAACTTGTAATCTTTCTAAGGGATCCCTGTTGCTCAGCATCCTCTGCTTATCTTTTAATGGATTCTTACATCTTAAAATTCAAGAAAGACATTCTTTATTGTTGGCATGATATGATGATATCGTTATGGGGTTTTATTTTATGTAGACAATGTGGCTAAACCTGCTCTGAGCCTGGCTAAAAACTCAAAGGGGCTTTTATTGTGGTTTTTATCCAACCCTTTTGAATCCATTCTATATTAATTCGTACGTGTATATATATATATATATATTTTTTTTTTTTTTTTTGAGAAAGAATTGATATCTTATATAAAAGCAAAGAAGTTGGTAATATTTACAATTTTGTCATTTTCCCTCCTAAAAAATGTCACATCAATTATTATTATTTTTTTTAAATTTAATTATTTTCCCACACAGTAAATTTATTAAGATTCTTGTTTCATAATCCCCAATGATAATTCTTGGAAAATCATTATGTAAGATGATTTTGGGTTTTATAAAAAAATTAAGATTATTATAAACTCATGTTATGAAGATTTTTGCTTCATCTTACAAATCATTTTGGGGTTTGAGTTTTATAAATATTAATATGTTTTTTGTAAGATGATTCATATACAATCACCATCAAATGTAATAGGCTTTTTCATAAATGAATTAATTGTATGAGGAATTGTAATATTGTATAGATTTTTCAATTTATATAATTGGTCCATTTGATTTAATATTATAATTATTTTATTAGTTCATATATATTTTCTTGGTCTTAATTAAATTAATTTTTATTGAATATAATTTCATAAATCCCAATAACAAATATTGTTGAAAAAATAAACTTAATAATAAATATTAATTTATTTAGGGATATCTAATATCATATTTAATATAAATAAATAAATGTAACATTGTTAAAGAAATTTATATATATATATATATATATATATATATAATATGTGTGTAGTATGGAATTATATGTCATTCTAAATATTTTTTAAATTAATATTTGTATATTCAAATATGTAATACCATCAATATTGTACGGAAAATATTAATATCCTTTACCGATATATTTTAATGATGAAAATATTATTAAGTATTCAAGTATGAAATACATGATTTGGCTATTTGTCATTTCAATGTTAAGCGATATTAAAAATGTTATTTTTTTTAATTCAATTTATTTCACAATGAAGGTTGAAAATACATGATTGACATTGTTTGCATCAAGTTCTTAAGTAAAATTTCCATTTTTTGTGTATTGTTTCTAATATATATATATATATATATATATATATATATATATATCTTTAATTTAAGTAATTGAGTTTAATTTGAAATTCATAATTGATACTTTTAGTGTTATTAATTATAAATTGCCTAATTGGATATATCATATATATAATAAACAAGATTATTATGAATTAGATAGATATTTAATATATATATATATATATATAGTTAAGTAAATTCATATTTTTTTTAATTGTTAAATTCTTTATATCTTCAAAAATGTTTATAATTAGTTAAACTGCATTATCAAATAGTTGATATTTACTACATATTATATAACAAACCGTGTAATGCACGGGATAACTACTAGTTTATTTTATAAGAAATGGAATAGTGTAGTTAATATTTACGGAGGTTACCACAATCAATGGTTTTTTTTTTTTTTTTTAGAAGGTTTGTAATTTATTCAATTTCAAAATAACAAACGTTTCATCTCGTTCTTGCACATATAATATATAAAAAGACTTATCCTCGTTTTTGAAAACATTGATATTATATAAAAAAGATGGTAGGCACTTGTACTTCCAAGTGTGATGAACCCCATCTTAATTTGTAGAAGTTCATGATACAATGACTTTTGAAGCCACATTTACATTAGTTTGGCAGAAATTTTATTGTGGCTTGCGATGTAAAAGTGATTAGATTTGAACAAGCTAAATTACAAGAATTGCGCCTCAATCATGTGCTATATATATATATATATAAAATCAATTTTAAATTTTAATACTCCCTCGACATTTGTTTGCATTTTGCAATTGTACTTATTAATAGGTTAATTGTAACATAAATACAATTTTAAGGTACACTTATACTTTTAAATGGATTTGGAAAGTTTTATTACAAATAGACAAATTCCATTAACAATCTCTTAAATTCACCCTTCATAAAGCATTTTTCTTTTTAGTTACAGGCTTACGTTGAATTAATTTGGAGTTAAATTTTTTTGACTCATCTTGACTGCTATCATTTAAATTGAAGGATGTGTCTTAATGATGAGGTGCGAGGTTGGATCCACATATATCATTACCAATGTCCTACACAAGATGGGAATAAATAAATTTGCTTTCAAGAATTTGAAAACACATTTCTGACCTCCAACATAATTTACAATCATCTTATTTAAATAATAATTATGATGATTATTGTTATTATAAGTTGATGCCCAATGCCAAATATAATTTGGGTGAACATATATATGAACACTTTTTCATCGAATAAATTTCATAATATGATCAAATTTATATTTTAGTTTTTAATTCGAGACCCAAAATTTGAAATTTCTCAATGAGAGACTCAATTTAACTTTATTTCTTAATTTAAACTTCAAATTAGATTGAGTTCTCGATTGAAAACAATATTTCATTTCCTTTTCTTTTCTTTTTATTTGTATTTATAGATTTATTCATATTTCAATATGTATTTATATTTTGGATAAATTAAAATAAATTAGTGTAGTTTTGGAACGATTTTCATTCATTATCTATTTTTAAATTGAAAAATCAATTAAATTTGAAAGCTTTAAATTTAGAAATAAAATTAAATCGAACTTTGTATCAAAAAATTTCAAAATCTAACTTTAATATTGAGAACTAATATATAAATTGTATTTTATTATGAAATTTATACCATTTTCACGAGAGCCAAAAATTTTGACCAACTTAATATTTAAGAAAATGGTCAAGCACTAACAAAAATGAATGCTAATCTCATTATGGATTAGAACACACATCAATGAACAAACAAGCACTTATGGACAACGAAATTAAATAAACAATTGGCGACCTAATGGAATTTACCCTTAAAATTGCCAGTTTTCTGTTATTTCTAAGGTCAAATGTTGATTAAAATTTTATTAAAGTCACCTTATCTTCCTTATATTACATATGCAAATCCACTTTATAGAGTGGTTGGATTCTCATTATGCTAATGGAGTAGTTATATTGCCTACCTCATCTAGACTACCCATCTTCTTCACATTTCAATATGTGTACATATATATATATAACACATCATAATATTTAAAATCATTGCATTTTACATAGAAAGTGTATTGAAAAATGGGATCTTTGATGCAAGATTTCAAGAGACAAGCTTCATTTTTCTTGAGAGAGAAAATCAAGACCGCAAGATTGGTTCTCACCGATGTCACACCTATACAATTGTAAGAGTTGTATTCAATTAATAATCATCATTTAAGGTTATTATTTTGTTCGTACGATGTTATAATGATTTACATATGTGTTCTTTGAACATGAAGATTGACAGAAGAAGTAACAAATGGCGATTCATTGGCACCAAGTGCTCATGCTATGAGACTAATATCTCGTGCTGCCTTTGAAGTTGATGATTATGAGAGAATTGTTCACATTTTGCATCACAGGTTCTATTCTTTCTTGATTTGATTTAACATAAATTTTCATTGTGACAATAATATTATTTGTGCATGAAAATAGACAAGAAATGGATCATATTTTTTGTACTAAATATGATATGATGGGAGTTGATTCAGGTTGTCTAAATTTGATGAATGGAGCTGGAGAGGTTCTTACAATGCTCTTGCTCTTTTGGAACATCTTCTCACACATGGCCCACAAAGAATAGCAGAGGAATTTGAAAGTGATGAATATAGTATAAGAGATATGGCAGCTTTTAATTTTGTAGATGACAAAGGGTTGGTAAATCCTTCCATTTGCTCTTCTTCTCTTATTTCATTTCATACAAAGAATTCAAGAATTAAGCATGATTGCTGTATACATACAGGTTCAACTGGGGATTGAGTGTGAAGAAAAAATCGAAAAGAATACAAAAGCTCCTTGAAGATAGATCATATCTGAGAGAAGAAAGAGCAAGAGCTAGAAAACTAACAGTTGGGATCAAAGGGTTTGGAAGCTTCAGCCAGAACGAAAGCTCAAACCATGCCATCGATTCTGATAGAATTTTGAGATCGAATTCTCACTTTCTTGGCGCTCATCGTGATACTGCAGACGAAAACAACTTATTAGCATCAGAAGAATACACCAAGTTATTAGTGAGCAACAAGATAGCTGACAATCATGAATATGTTGTGGAAGAGAATCATCCATTTTGGGACAAGGAGCACCAAGCCAGAGTCTCACTTCTATCTTCTGTATAACATCATAAGCACATATACATATACATATACAAACATATATATATATATATATATATATATATAGAGAGAGAGAGAGAGAGAGAGAGAGAGAGAGAGAGAGGTTGTGTGTTGTTAGTCCAAAAATACTGTGTAGTGATTTTTTGTCTCAAACATATACAT
The DNA here is from genome assembly GCA_946896805.1 of Scutellaria galericulata. Classification (NCBI taxonomy): domain Eukaryota; kingdom Viridiplantae; phylum Streptophyta; class Magnoliopsida; order Lamiales; family Lamiaceae; genus Scutellaria; species Scutellaria galericulata. The sequence goes on from OX335789.1 coordinate 14,535,948, forward strand.
GTAAAGTTTGGTAAATGATGAATGATTTGTCTTCGCTTTGAAGGAGTAGAAGAATTCAATGTCTGAAAAGAATCGATTGAAAATTAAGAATAACAAGAACATATATCCAAATATCAACTCCTATATACTCTCAACTTGATCAAGATCCAAAATTTGACAGCAAATATAGAAAACAAAGCTACAACACTACAAGGCTGCAAGCTGCAGTTCTGGTGACTAAGAGAAAACTACGCGTCAATAAATCTTGACTGCTCGATTAGAAGCACTTCTTATGCACAATAGACGGCCCGGTCTCATCATACTCAGCCTTTGCAATCCACATCTGCAGAAATAACAAGAAACGAACGCATTTAGAATAATTAATTTAATTTGAATTCACGAAAGTTTGATCACCTAAGCATCGATGCTAACCTGTTGGAATGTGCTGAGAGAGGCCAAGATCGAGCCTCCAATCCAGACACTGTATTTCCTTTCAGGAGGGGCAACAACCTTAATCTTCATGCTACTTGGGGCTAAGGCTGTAATTTCCTTGCTCATTCTGTCAGCAATACCGTTGAACATGGTAGTACCTCCACTGAGTACGATGTTGCCATAAAGGTCCTTTCTAATATCCACATCACACTTCATGATGGAGTTGTAAGTGGTCACGTGGACCCCAGATGCTTCCATTCCAATAAATGAAGGCTGGAAAAGCACCTCAGGACAACGAAATCGTTCATTACCAATGGTGATCACCTGCCCATCTGGCAACTCGTAGCTCTTTTCCACAGCAGAACTGGTTTTAGCAGTCTCAAGTTCCTGCTCATAGTCGAGGGCGATGTAAGAGAGTTTTTCTTTCATGTCTCTTACAATTTCTCTCTCTGCTGAGGTGGTGAAAGAGTAACCACGCTCGGTGAGAATTTTCATCAGGTAATCGGTAAGGTCACGGCCAGCCAAGTCAAGACGAAGGATGGCATGTGGGAGGGAATATCCCTCGTAGATAGGGACAGTGTGGCTGACACCATCACCAGAATCCAGCACAATACCTTTGCAAGAAAGATATTGGTTAACATTTAAATATATGACTTCTCTTTCCTATTAAATACACCCCATCAAAGTAAAAATCAAATGTTTTGTCTCATAAATTCATATTTTGGAATGCATAAGCATTGCAACGAAATCTGAGGCACCAACTTAATCACCATCTTATGGGAAGTTTCTAAAGTCAGATACAGTAAGTAAGATAATATCAATACTAAGAAATCACAAAGTTATTGGCATATAAGAGATGCTTACCAGTAGTACGACCGCTAGCATACAGGGACAGGACAGCTTGAATAGCAACATACATAGCAGGAGCATTAAAAGTCTCGAACATAATCTGAGTCATCTTCTCCCTGTTAGCCTTTGGGTTCAGTGGTGCTTCAGTCAGAAGAACAGGATGCTCTTCAGGGGCAACACGCAGCTCGTTGTAGAATGTGTGATGCCATATCTTCTCCATATCATCCCAGTTGCTAACAATACCATGCTCAATAGGGTACTTCAGAGTTAAAATACCTCTCTTTGACTGAGCTTCATCTCCAACATATGCATCCTTTTGGCCCATACCAACCATCACACCTGTGTGACGGGGCCGACCAACAATGCTAGGAAATACAGCTCGTGGAGCATCATCTCCAGCAAATCCAGCCTATTAACAATAAAAAAAAAAGTTTATCATTAAACTCAATAATCAATAAGGGCAAGAAAGTAGATAGGTGACCATAATATTTATGAACAACCAAAATTCTAAATATACCTTAACCATTCCTGTTCCATTGTCGCAAACGAGTGGTTGAATATCCTCTGTGTCTGCCATCTTATGCTAATTCCTTACTAAAAATATAGCTTCAGTAAGCACACGATGATTTTTACCAACTCCTATAATGTATTGATTTGTATTTAAAAATATTTCAGTATCCTGCATTCAGGTGTATAAAAGGTAACTTTTCCATTTCCCTCTAGAGAGATACAGAGGCAATATCAAATCAGAGAATCACCATTTGCAATAATATGAAAACATGAGCAGCTATAATTGATGTAACAATGATGGAAAAAAAAATCATGAATTCTGGTTTCTTTTGACTAATATAAAAGAATACTATTTAGCTTTTGAAACCTCTTCTTACCATCAGAAATCCACAGGATTCCATGCAAGGGATGCGCTAGAAACATGATCGATGTAAATAACAAAAACAACTAAGAATACTGTTCGCTTGCAGTATAGATTAATAGTACTTAGTGGCATGTCTTGAATCATCTCCATGCATGTCTATTGTCTTTTATTTATTTTGCACCAACCAGATTTTTATACCAGGTGACAGATCTCTCACCAGAAAAACCAAAACCAAAATCAATATACGCAATCTTAAATAACAATAGAGAAACAAAGACACATTACATTGAGTCATTGACCCCTGAAAAACATTCCACAATCAATAACCTATAAATTTAACACCGACAAAGCATGAAAGCCTAAAAATATCCCAAGTCATACAGAAGAGTGCAATTTAATGAAAATGATCAACAATAAAACAAATGATCCAATATATATATAATCACAAATCAAATAACTGGAAAACATGCAAATCCGATCTCATCGCAACACTCAAATTTCAGTGATCACACAATATACATTGCAAAATCGATCCAACTTCCTTATCACAAACGCATAAATGAACTACTTATCCGAGCTCAATTAATCCACAGAAATCAAATAACAGAAGCATATAACGAAGAAGATAAAAAAAAATGGCGGGGAAAATGAGAAGGATTACGATCAAATAAGAAACGAATAAATGAATAAACGGATCCATAAAAACGGCAGAGAAATGGAAATGCACCTACGTTGAAGAGGCGAGTTCGGAGATAGAGAGCTTAGAGAGAGAAAGAAGAAGAAGAGGTGGGAGTGAGAGAGGGTGAAGTACGTAGAGAGAGTTTGGGTAAAAAAGACGTTGAATCGTGGAAAGGAGTCTGAAGGTGTTTAAATGGAGAGGATGAAGAAAGGGGACCGTTGGATTTAATAAGTCAGGATGTACGGTGGAGGCTGACACGTTGTGGGCCTCTCACCTTTTCAATTTCTAATGTCCATTCCATGCCTCCTTTCTTTTCGCCTTTTTCTCTTTCCTTTTTTTTTTTTTTATTGAATTTACTCTCCCTCAATATACAGACTAGCAAATATACACGTGCTGCACGTGATATATATAATGGCTATTTATTGAAGTACTATTTTTGAAAGCATAAAAATTTAATTAATTATAATAATTTTCTTTAAAATTCAATCAATAATTAATTGAAATTGTATATAACTATATAGATAGTTACAAATAGCTTGTCGAACTATCATGCGTTTTGGACAAAGTGTTTTTTTTAATCAAGTAATTACAATTTTTTTTGGACAAAGTGTTTTTTTTAATCAAGTAATTACAATTTTTTTTGGACAAAGTGTTTTTTTAATCAAGTAATTACAAAAATTTAATTATGTTTGCTACTAAAGTAAAAAACTAGGTTTTGTATATAATTACATCTTTGTAATTTGTTTCAATAAAAATTTGTACATTTTAAACATTTATATGTAATATGTATGATTAGTTGGAGTAAATTAAATATGAGTTTTACATTATTTTATGCATAAATATTATCATAATTAAAATTAAGAAAAAAAATACTTTTATTTTGTTTCTTAAGTTATAGATCCAATTTATGGTTTCAATCTTTTTCGAGTCCATATATTTATTATGAATTAACCCACTATAACCTAAACAAATGAAAAAATATATAAAAATAATAATTTTGGAAAACAACACAATATAACAAAATTTTAAAACAAGAAATTAACTATAAATTTATTCATTTATACAAAAGAATCCAAAATTTTAATAGAAAATAATACAAATTTTAAAGCAATTACATTTAAAAAATATAGATTTAAAAAGAAAAGATGATCAATATTTTAAATATAAATAATTGAAAAAAATATTTTACAAAATTCAAATCCTAAATTAATAAAAAAAGATAAAGTAATTTTGAAGCTCCGTGGTGTGGAGCAGTTCATATCGTTTGTTGTGCTTGAAAAGTTACAAGTCAAATTTTGATGTAGGAAGATGTTTGATATTTTGAAGTCATTGCTTTTGTTGTATGTGACTTTGTTTTATTAAATTTGTTTTCTTATTATTTTCTATTTGTTTAGGTTAATGTAATTAAATCATAATTAATTAGACTTAAATCATGATGTATCATTTATACATTATCTACGTGACATTCACATCACAATACACATAATCCAAATTTAACATAAATCATGAATTGACTAAAATTAAAATTAATTGATTAATTAATGATTTAAAATTGATTTTAATTAGTTACACTTTTGATGCAGAATTGGTGGCGGCAATGTTTGCCGTGGAAATGGCTCACAGTAGAGGTTGGCTGCACTTGTGGCTTGAATCTGATGTTTTGTTTTGGGACTGTGTCAGTCTTGAGTCCTATCGTTTTACTTAGTTTTGTGCTTGTATCTGCTTCCTACTCTTTTTCCCTCAAGGTATCATATTTTTATCTTGAAGGTATTACATAAATATTTTTAAAATATCATATATTTATCTTTTTGGTATTACATATGCACCTTTGAGGTATTACATATTTATCTTTAAGGTATTAATGTTTATATTATAAGGTATTACATATTTAGTCTTAAGGTATTAGTTACTTGTTCAATGAAAGAGACATTAGTTGTATACTCTTAAGATATCACTTGTATACTCTTTAGGTATCATTTGTATAAGATATCAATGTATTGTAAATTGTAAATTTAAAATATTAAAATTTCAAATGCAAATTTTCATCATCTTTTTCCTCGAATTTTCTACAACTAATTTCATGAAATTGAATCAACAATCTCATCAAGAAAACAGAACTATTAACATAAATACAATTAAATAACAACACATCATAATTCCAACAAGAAGTGATTGTCATTTATTACCAAAACAAAGAATGTAACAACTTCTTATACATATACATTAATTTTCTCCCCCTTACCCATTTAAGTTTAAAAAGTCTATTCATTCCACAACCTAAATTATCCACACAATTTGTTGAATTCAACACATTTTCAAAAAAATAATTCTCAATCGATTTGAATTCATCCAAAACTCCATCAAGAAACATATCATTACTCTCCAATCCACTAACACAAATAACGATTTGAATAAAGAGGCAAAAAATAGAGAAGAAAACGACATAAGGAGGAGAAAGAAGAAGAAGAAGAAAAGAGATGAAGGAAGAAGAAGAGGAGGGGCGCTGGGTTGCAGAAGAGAGAATGAGAGGAGGGGGGCACTGGGCTGGGGACACGGATTTAATATTCGTGCCGTGGGATACAAAAGTCTCTCTAACAATAATATCTCATTCAAACTTTACATTCTCATCATTAATCTTAATCCAAATAACTGCAACTTGATGTGATGTTGAAGCATTATAAACTCGTTGATCCAATCTCACATCTTTGGGATACAAAGTTGTACATCATTTAAAGAAGGATTAATTGCTAGAAAATCACAACTTTTACTCGAATTGTTATTTTAACCAAACTTTTCACTATTGGTCAAAATAACATAACCTCATATAAATATATATATATATATATATATAGTATGTTTTTTAACTAAGATAGTGAAAAAAAATAAATCATTATCTATATCATACAACTTTTCACCTAATTTTTTTTTAAAATTTTTTTTTGTCTCTCTCCCTTCCCCTCCACTCCCCTCAAGCTTATTTTTAAAAAATACAATCTTTTGAAAACTGATTTTAGTCGAAAAACATACTAAATATATAAAGTTATGTTATTTTGACCAATATTGAAAAGTTTGGTCAAAATGATAATATGAGTAAAGGTTGTGATTTTTTTGGCAATTAGCCCTTTAAAGAATAATAATTTGTTAATCTTCTAACGGTTCTGGCATACAAATTTTCCTCCATTATTTTAATGAATTTCCTTACAACCCCTTTTGACACACATGAATTAAGGTGCATTCTATTTTCAAAGTTGAGATTTACTAATACTTTTAGAGTCCACTTGGATAGATAGATTTGAGAAGAGATTTAAAATTCAAGGTAGTAAATCCATCAACGGTGTTTGAATATGTGTGGATTTGAAATTTATATTTTTATTTTGAATTAATTTTGAAGTCATTTTGGTGGATTTTAGATCCACTCCAATTTGAGTGAATTTGAGATCATTCATTTACAATCCGTGATTTCAAATCACTCTATTCTAATGAAGCCTTATAATATTTGAATAAGACATATTATTAACAAAGGTACATTCTATATTCTATTTTTTTCACATATGACATATAATCATAATATCTGTATAATTAACAAAGTTGAGATTTACTATCGAGTGAAAGCTCGTTCTACGATTTGATTTGTCCAATGTGTGTGTGTGTGTATATATAATGGATGAATCTCTTCTAAAATCTCCTCACGAACTTAAAGTTCATGCAACAATTCTGGAATGCTGGAAAAAGCTTCAACTCATTGCAATATGCATTATCATACAGTTCAGATTTCAGAATGCTGAATCTAACAACACCAAATAACATAATCCAACTGATATTACCTTAAAACACAGATCTAAATGATAACTTCTTTTTTTCTCTCCTCTTTCTTCATGACACCTTAATTTAAATGACAGACAGAGACAATTTAGCAGAGATGGAAGAAAATAGCAATGTTCATTCATGCCACTATAGAACAAGAAATAACAACAGTATCTAAATATGATCATCAACCGATAGAATTCCTGGACAAGAATTCATTCACTTCATAAAGAGAAATGAGTGTTACTTCTACAGAAATGGAGGCAGTAGTATCCATCGACGTGGATATTTCGGTCTTCCATCTTTCCCGTCAAATAGCTGCAACAAACGACATCACACACACACACACATGTAAGAATCAGAACAATGAACATATTCCTGAATGCAATTATTTACTCCGTAGAATAGGCTTTTATACCACAAAATCAAATAAAATTAACTTTTCTACCGCAACATATAGCTTTGTTACTTTTCTACCACAATTTGGGTGAAAAGTCTAAAATAACCCTTACACTCACATCTGTATAGTGCAAGATTGTTGACTAATGTAATGGGAGACACTATTTATGTCTTATCAACAAGGGTAAAATTGTCATTTTTTTATATCGGTGGTAAAAAGGTGTGTGTGTGTGTGTATATTAATATTATATTGTGGTATAAAAGTAATGCTATCCTAATTGTGGTAGAAAGTGGTGCTATCCCTTATTTTTACTCAGACAGACTGACCTTTCTTAGACGGCGGTGCTTGGCTAGGGCCCAATTAGTCATAATCCCAGCGGCCACCACCATGAAAACGTACCCAGCAACGGTCTGTGTTGCGATATTGAAGCCTAGCCACTGATAAATCTCAGTTGTATAGTTGGCACAAGTGACGAAATTGAACAGAAATCCACGTGGGATTTGGTAGCCCCCGCCTTCAGTGCTTCGGAGATTTCTCAACAAGATATGGCAATAGAAGTTTGAAATTTGGCAAAGCACCCCAAAAGCAAAACCGGCTTTCATTTGGCGATCACTCACAGGTGTGTAGAGCGGATGGTTCACGAAGTAAGCAATCCAAGCACCGAACGTCCAGTAATAAGCGCAGTTCCGGAAGACGTTCGAAAGAGGTGACGTGGCATGGCTGAAACGGTGGACAAAGAAGGTTTCCATGATACGTTTGAAGTAGTGGAAACACCAGTAATACATGGCATATGTCTGAGAAGTGTGCTTGACATACTCCCCCTCGTAGCCGAAAAACTTGTATACGGGAAGATAGTAGAAGATAGGAAAGAGGAAGAGGGGGCCCACATACTCCCAGAAGAAAAGAGTGCTATACTTGACTTGTGGGCCTAGATCCTTGAACACTACAGTTAGCTCGTCATTTTTCCCATCAGTATAGTCCTTCAAACTCTTTTTGTAATGAAGAACGGTAGGTCTATCCTTCGAGCCCGATGGGAGAGGGAGGGTCAATCGCTGTCTCGACGGATAGTATTTTTTGGCTGTAGAATATGCAGAAATGTAATTATCTGTCAGAAAGATTGCATGATTTTGTAAATGAGAGAAATGTGTTGTGTGTATGTAGCATCCATTATCTATTATCAAAAGATGAAATTGGCTAACACCCAATTAACAACTTTTTTTGCGTATATATTAAGAGTTATTTGCAAATTTCTTCAATTGAATATATTGCACAAAAATACCAACTCAGGGAATGTTGGAATTTCCATATGAAAGTACGGAGAAAATACGTTTTCCAAATTAAGTCACAAGAAAAGTACAGAAGGCCAAGGACAAAACTTTTCACAATGTTTCATGCTAAACATTTTCACATCGATGTAAGAAAAAGCTTTACAGAAGCAAATTCAAACATTATGGTGAACCAAGAAAAAGGGCTTAAGAATTTACGGAGGCTAAAAGAGTTATTCCAGAAAGAATCCTTGGAATCTAATCTCTTATGTAACAAAAAGTGTGGATGATTGCAAGCACACTATGGATCAATTATTGCATTTTGGCATAGTGATCGACAATTTTATGGATCAAAAGTCCCCAAGAAAATCCCGAAATCTAACAATTAAGTCTGAGTAAATTTCTCATACAGCAAATGCTTCAGTCAGGACAAGTAGTTATTAATCTCATCACTCGTATTTCAAAGATAAAATATACTGTAAAGATCACGTGCATTTGATTGATACTCAAAGTTCACATTATCTCAACGACAGTAAAAGAACTAATCTTTTAATTCAAGATCTCTTAATGCTTTCTTCTTTTACCACTGCAATTGACACGAGTAGGAAATTTCCATCATCAAAAGGTCCAACATCCTAATCAAATTTCCCATTACCTCAACCCTGTGAAATACCTAATCTTAATTCAAGATCTCTGAATGCTTTCTTGTTTTACCAACACAATTGATACGAGTAGGGAATTCCCACAGTCAAAAGGTTCATCATGACCTCGAACATATGTTTCTATAATTTCCATACCAATTTTCTCAGGTCACACTCCATATAATCATGTTTAACATGTTACCGTTCAATTAGGATTCATCTATCACAGTGACATGCTCTGAAATTACGAGTATGCCCCCAGTCACATAACACAACTACTGAGTTGCCTCAGGTTAACAGTGTAATCAAAACTAGATTTCATTTCAAAACCTTCAAATCGTGAAGAAAAACCCCATCTAGTTAAGTTGTGCTACTCTATTTCTCAGACACAGGCATGAGCAAAACCCCCGAAATAAACAAATCCACCTAGCATATACTATCACATCGTAATTGGGTAGATTCAAGTGGCCAAATGAAGCAAAATCATAGCAAATATAGAAACACAAAATCACTTACTCCGTTTATGAATAGCCTCCTGCAGATCAGCCACAGTAGCCTGCAAACAACACCAAATCACAATTTCACTGTTATATCAATACCACACCACCTGAAAATCTGCAATACACTCACTGTAGCATCCACATTTCAAAATTACTCTAAAACACACACATGGACCCACCAGTGTGGTATTTACAATACCCATTTTCACACCCCAGATAGAGAAACAGAGAAAGACCCATCTTTTTGCATAGAAATCACAAAATCAAAGTTGAGGAGTTCAAATCGAAGCGTAAAAGAAAACCCATTTGAGAAAAACAGGAAATACATACAGAATCGTTGAGCTCAAGGCCTCCCTTAACGAGTTCTCGGCCGCTACGAGACACCACAGTCACCTTCATCTTTCTTCCAGCTACCTTCAAGATCTACCGGAAAGCAAGAACCTTTAAAAACAAAAAAAGATGGGTTTATGTAAAATTTAAGTTGTAAATATAGGGCATGTGATGAAGATTGAAAAATAATAGATTGATTTGGCAATTAATAAGGTTGGAATTCGGTTGGGGTAGATGAGCCACCTGTGTTCACTGATAAACCACCCCTCACATTCAATTCCATTTACCTGCTTTTTTATTTAACGCAACCTTTTCCATTATTTTCCTTCATTAATTTATATTGTTTTTAAAAACTATTTTTATTAATCATGTATGTATTTAAATGAAAAAAAAAAACAAATAAAACTTGAATAACTTCTCTTTTTTTAAGGTCAATGTCATATAATCTGAATCCCTTTAAACTTCCAATTCAGGCAAATTAGGCAATTTCATGCTAACATGCTTGCATATTAACATAGAAAATATTTGTAACATGTGTCAATTAATATATATATATATATATATATATATATAGATTTATTGAACTGTTTGACACATTTTACAACTATTTTTAAATCATTTATTGTTCGAAATGGTTAAATTAGACTCTATTTAGTTCAAGAGGAATCCTACCAATGCTTGAGAGGGGACTCATAAGTATCAAACCTATCTTGACTCATAAAAATAGTGTGGTCTCGAATTTAAATTTCTCCTCTTTCAAGAACAAGAACTCCACAAGGCTTAAAATTTCTTAACAGTATCTAATCAATAAGCAACTAATGTATATAACGTTATCTTCGAGAATGATAAAATCGTAATAAAATACAATTCAAAAATAAAGTTGAAAGCTTTAGTTGATTTACTTGATAAAAGGTAGATCAAGATCAACCCATTAAAAACAAATTAAAGGAGAGAAAAGAGGAAGAAAGCATCAAATCATGGAGAAAAACGAGAGCAAATTTGGATTCATGAAAGAGAAAATACCCCAAATACCCAATTTGATATAAAGTGATAACAATTCTACCCACTAATATAATAAATTGTCCCCAAATACCCACTAATATAACATATTATCCCCAAATACCCAATATTGGTTTTGTCCTCACATGTGTACTTTATTTACTAATTATTTTATCTTTTTCTTTTTCGTTTACTATTCATTTACGTATTTGATATAATATATACCGTATTATCACATATTTTTTTAACAAAATTGTATATTATCGTTAAACCCTAAAAATAAGGGTTTAACGAATTTTAAACCTAATTTTCGTTAAACCCATACTTTTAGGGATTTAACGAAAATTATACCATATGATATAATTTTCGTTAAACCCTTATTTTTTAGGGTTTAACGAAAATTAGGTCGAGTGTTTAATTTTCGTTAAACCCTAAAAAATAAGGGTTTTAACGAAAATTATACCTAAATTTTGAGGGTTGAATGAACAATTAAACAATTAAATAGGGTTTAACGAAGTAGCAATTAATTTGAGTTAATCTCATATCGTTTAGGGTTTAACATTGAGGGAATTAATTTTAGTTAATCTCATATGTTTAGGGTTTAAGAACTAGCAATTAATTTTAGTTAGTTTAACAAACTAGCAATTTTAGTTAATAGTTTAACGAACTAGCAATAAATTAGTTAACGAAAATTAATTAGTTAATGAAAATTAATTAGTTTTAGGGTTTAACGAATTATGGTTTAATTTTCGTTAAACCCTAAAAAATAAGGGTTTAACGAAAATTAAATTAAATTTTCGTTAAACCCTTATTTTTTAGGATTTAACGAAAATATGTGATAATGTGCTAATACGTGTATAAAATATCAAAGTAAAGTAAATGAAAAAGATAAAGATAAAATAATTAATAAAGTACACATGTGATGACAAAACCAAAATTGGGTATTTGGGGGATAATATGTTATATTGGTGGGTATTTGGGGACAATTTGTTATATTAGTGGGTAGAATTGTTATCACTTTATATCAAATTGGGTATATTGGACATAAGACTCTTTATTTTTTATTTTTTTATTTGTCTCTTTTCCATTCTTCTCATTTCATGAAGAGTCCGCTGTCCAAAATACCCAATTTGATAAAATATATGAACAATTCTACCCACATATATAAACAATTACCCCCAAATACCCACTAATAAAACATATTATCCCCAAATATCCAATTTTGATTTTACTAATTATTTTATCTTTTTCTTTTTCTTTTACTTACTTTGATATCAAATAAATATATTTGATATATCATATACCGTATAATACCGTATGAATATACTTTCGTTAAACCCTAAAAAATAAGGGTTTAACGAAAATTAATTAAAAATTATACTTATTCGTTAAGCCCCTACTTTTAGGGCTTTAACGAAAAATTATACTTATGGTATGTTTTTCGTTAACCCTTATTTTTTGGGGTTTAACGAAAATATCCAAAATGAGGTACTAAAGCACGAAAATTATACTCATTGTTCGTTAAACCCTTATTTTCAGGGTTTAACGAACAATTCACCATTTAACGAACAATACCTTTAATTAAAAAATATCTTTGATTAATAATTAATTAAAAAAGAATGAATAATTAATGAACGAACAATGAATGAATATTTCTCTAAAATTCTCTAAATTAATTGTTCGTTAATTGTATGAAATGTACGAAAAGGTACAATTAATTAATGAACAATGAAAGGTATGAAAGGAACAATGTTCGTTAATTAATTAGCTGGTATGAAAGGAATGAACAATGAATAAATGTATGAAAGATATTTTTAGAGAATTTTGATTCATTGTTCGTTAATTACTGAATTTTAGAGAATTAATTGAGAATTTTAATTCATTGTTCGTTAATTAATTAAAAAAATACCTTTTATTAATCACCATTTAACGAACAATTAATTTAGAGAATTATTCATTCATTGTTCGTTAATTAATTATTCATTCCTTTTTAATTAATTATTCATTTTTTAATCAAAGGTATTGTTCGTTAAATGGTGAATTGTTCGTTAAACCCTAAAAATAAGGGTTTAACGAACAATAAGTATAATTTTCGTGCTTTAGTACCTCATTTTTGGATATTTTCGTTAAACCCCAAAAATAAGGGTTTAATGAAAATTAATTAAAAATTATACTTATTCGTTAAAGCCCTAAAAATTATACTTATGGTATGTTTTTCGTTAAACCCTTATTTTTTAGGGTTTAACGAAAATATATCGGTATATAATATATCAAATATATTTATTTGATATCAAGAAAAAGATAAAATAATTAGTAAAATCAAAATTGGGTATTTGGGGATAATATGTTTTATTAGTGGGTATTTTGGGGCAATTGTTTATATATGTGGGTAGAATTGTTCATATATTTTATCAAATTGGGTATTTGGGGGTATTTTCTCTATTTTTATATAATCAATTTCTACTCTATGAATTATGAATTCACATGTCATAAAATTAGATACATGAAAGCGACCTTCTCATAGCATTCATACTCTTTAGTAGGAAATAATAATTCATTGTGAACATCCAATAAATATCTAAATTTATATCTAAGCCACCCCAATAATGATGCAATATTTCTGCTTCCACTAAACAACAAAACAAAACAAAGAAAAAAAATTAAATATCGTCGCCATGACATATACAAACAAATTAAAATGCATTGTATTACTATTCTCCCACAAAATATGCTTTCATTTTCACAAATTTCTCAAATAAAAAACAACATTAATTAAACAAATAAAAGTGGAGATAACTAGGATCTTTTAGGAAGAGCAAAAGAAGAAAAAATAGAAGAGATAGCAGAAAAGATAAATCCAATGAAGAGAAGGCTGGCTGCTGCATTTGCCTTGTTTAGAAAACCTTCCACGTCAGAATCTATAACTCCCTGTTTCGAATCCACCGTCAGCCCCAACCCTGCGGCGGCGCCGGTGACCAACAGGTACGACAATGCCTGCACAATTTCCAACCAATAAATAATTACATTCTGTTTTCTTTAAAATTAATGAGTATTGTATGAATTCTTTTTTGGGTTAATTGTCGGAAAAATCACGGTCTTTACTCGAACCGTTAGTTTTATACTATATTTATATACTAATTGTATATTGACATTTAATTTTAAATGGATTGTTCTTTAAATTAGATGAATTTATTTTCATATATATATATATATATATGAGTTACGTATGAATTGTGATTGAACCATCATATATAAAATTAAATTTATCATGAAATAGTCTCAATAGAGTCATATTCGACAATTTTTAACCTCGTATGATAGTTATGACAGTTATATGATTTAACCATCATATATAAAAAAATTGTCATATGAGGTTAAAAATTGTCGAATATGACTCTGTTGAGACTATTTCATGATAAATTTAATTTTATATGTGATGGTTGAATCACAATTCATACTTAACTCATAATATAGATATAGATATATAAGTTTTAATTTGTGAAACTTGCATATGTCTACACAAGTATATTAATTTTTAAAAAATCGTGAATAAATACAAATTTCTTTAACTTTTTCCAGGAAAAAATACATATAAATTAAAAGGCACATATAATTAAGTCAACATGTACCTTGTCCCCAAAAAAGTCAACGAGAGCCAACCCATCACCTCCAAATCGATTTCCAGTGCTCACAAAATATACTGTGAATGCAGTTTGAAGAAGAGTGTATGCAATTCCAATAACCCCAGTTGCCAACATGTAGCTGCACCGTATATATAATTAATTAAATAACTAAATATTCAAACCGTTAATTAATAAAAAAAAATATAATTAATAACCATGTTCACTCACCGGTAAGCATAGAAGTCGTTGAACTTCACTTTGGTGTCGCTGACAGTGGCGGTGTTGGTGAGGATGATGATAACGGATATGACCAAAGAAACGAGAGTCAGGACTCGAACAACCAGTGTTACGAGCGGTGAAACCACCGTGGTTGGTGGCGGCGTCATCGTCGGAGATTGATTAATTATTTATTTATTTTTGGTTATAGTATTTGGTGAGGCTAATGTAGACGTACTTGATCAAAAAACTGCTCTTTATTTAATAGATATAAATTGCTCATCCTAATCTAATTTATAGACTATAGTTACGTATAGGTTGGTCGACTTAGTGGCATGGCACGTACAAATCATAATATATAGAAAAGTCAACTAAAATAATAATGTAGCAATATTGTGGATGGTTTACTTTTTATATATGTCCAAGTCTACTACAATTCGTAAAAGAAAAAATTCTCGTTCATCATTTATGTAATAATCAAAATTAAATACTTTCTTATACACATTCTACCAAATTTTTGGATCAAATAAAGATTTTATAATGGAATAAATTAATCTGAACAAAAAGTATTGTGACATTACATTATTGATCACTATACTCGTATATTATTATTACCTTTTATTCAAATTAAGTTCATAATTTTTTATCATCATACTCAATAAGCAAAGGATTTAGCTAACTTTGGAAAAAGAAAAATCTTAATAAATATTTATTCTTGTTTCGTAATAAAATGCTTTTAGAATTTATAAAGTAAGTTTTTTATAACTTCTAATAATTAAAATTATACTTTTTTTGTTTTAAATAGATTGCTAAAAGTTCATTTGAGATTTGTTCTGGGAACATGAAAAAAGTTTGTAACTTTTTTATAAGATATAAAATTACTCAACTTTTACTTGAAACATGGGGAAAAAATAATTTATCAAATTACTCAAGATCAACTTGTATTTGACTGAACTAAAAAAATATCCATTCACGCGTTAGATTTAATTAATTTATGATTAAAGATACTATGTACATTAAACACAATCTTCAGAACTCGATTAAATATAATTAAAGTCGATTCTTTTACAGTACTCCTAAAATTATAATTTAAAATATGATCAAAGCAGTCATAAAAGAATTTAATTAGTTAAGTGAAAGAAAAAGACTATAAATGTCAACGCGATAGGAGGAGGGATTGAGGAGCAATCGGTTTCAATGGAAGATAAGGAAGTTTCAACGATTGCTGCGTCAACACGGCGTCGTTCCGTTTTGCATTTGAGATTCTTTTTGTTTTTCTGTTTTTGTTTTTTGTTTTTTTTTTTTTGCTTTTTGTTTTTTTTTTTTGTTTTTTTGTTTTTTTGATCAAAATTGAGATTCATTTCGGACATTCATAAGTTGACATTTTTGGATAACGCGGAAATTGCATGCATGTTTCGTAGCGTAGAAAGAAGACTCAAATCTGAAGAAATTAATGTTTGGTTTTGGGTCTATTTTCTTTTATTTGTTTTCTTAATTTTGTGATGAAAAGTACTAGTCTTTAATGTAAATATATAATTTAAAAAATAGTTAATAAATTATAGAAAAATATTCAAATATAATTTTATAAAGGGTTAATTACATTTTTCAACCTGTACTGTGCATTATTTTTGCAACCTCCGGTCAATATTTTATGGTGGGAAATACCCACATGATTTTCACGTGCTAATTGAGGGTTATTTTCATCATTTGCACTTCTAAAACATCAGTAAATTCGATTCATCAACTATTTTCAATGGTAAAAAGATCTAATTTTTTATTTGAACCTCACCGTTAATCTTCATTTGTTCAAACAATTTACAAAAAAAAATGTGGGAAAAATTAGGGCAAAATTCGTTTTTGGAGGAAGAGTTAATTAATGACCTAAAAAATGACGAAAATAACTCTCAATTAGCACATAAAAATTATGTGGGCATTTTCTCGCCGGAAATTATTGGTCAGAGGTTACAAAAATAAACAAAACGTGTAGTATGAGTTGTGATTGGAGAAAAAAAATTTAGGATGCAAGATTAAAAAAACATGCACATTACATGTTGGAAAATGAAATCAACTTTTTTATAAGTTATAAGCATTGCAAATTATTTTATGGAATAAGATGTATATGGAGAATACTGAAGCTTGTAATTGGTTACACAAGATGTTTTTGTACAAAAATTAATAAATGAATACCAATGAAGTTATAATTATAACTATAATTAAAAACATGACATTGCATGTGGCATATTAGCATGAACGCTTGTAACTTGTCACCCATTATTAGATTAGCACAACATTGCAAAATTGTATACGTCTTTATTTGTCAAAATAGAAAAGCTGCATGTATTAATTAACAATTCACCTAAAACTCATATCAATTTTGGTTGCAAAAGGAAAACACAAATCATATAAAGAACAATAAATAATTAACAAAATGTTCATTTATATTGCTGATATTAGAAGAAATAATTTATACTGATAATTATGAAATAAATAGTTATAATATTGATGCTAAGTTAATGGTTAATTTATTAGATAGTTAATATTAAAATACAATATGTACTTTAATTATATATAACTTTAAAACGATTTTTGTTCGAAACTAATTAAAATTAACTATGAACTTGATTAATTTGGGGTTATAGTTAGGTTTTTCGGGTCATTTTAATTTATTTATGTACGAATCGGGCATTTTGGTTGATGTTTGGAGGTGGATTGCAATTTCGAGTTTTTCACAACTTATTTTTATCTGAAAAATTAATATGTCAAAAATTGAATTTGAATATAACACATATATATACACATGTGTGGATACCAAGTGATTCAAGGGCTCGATACCCAAACCCAAATCCTAAACCCTTTGTTGCCAGTAGAGTTGGCAAATCGGGCCACCTGGCCCAACCCAACCCATAAAGTCGGGTTGGGTCAACCCATCCTCTGATCGGGCCTATTAAATTTGAGCCCGGCCCAATCTTTCTCGGGCCACGGGCCAAATTGGTTCAAATCCCTAAATATTTTTTATAACTAAAAAATATTAATTAATTAAGTTCTTAAACCTATTTGCATGGAGAAAAGAACTTCATATACGATAATTTAACGGTTACAATTTAAATTATAGTATTTTATTTATCAAATTGAAGATAATTTATTTAATATAATTAAATTACTAACGAAGGCAAGGTCTAAACTTTTTTTTTTCCATTAAAAAACGTTTCAATTCAATTCATATAGCTTGCAAATGGATTCTAATAATTTAATACCCTAATTTAAATTAGTTAATGATAGTTGAAGAAGAGAATAATAAGGAAACATAAAAAAATAAATAAAAATAAGATAGGGGAAATTGAATCACATGTAGGATTTGCGAGTTGCACAAAAAATATAATAAAATATTTAAATTAGCAGGCCATCGGGCTGGCTCGAGTCCGACGGGTCAAATCGATTCGAACCCATCCTGCCCGTCGTGCCACTTGAGCCGAGCCAAAATATTCCAATATTTTTCGGACCACTATTATTAGAGTTCAACCAAACAATAATTTTGGACCGTTTGGGCCAGGCTCCAATTACAGGCTCTAGTTGCCAGTTTGCCACCCCGGGCCCCATAATTTAGTTGGAGCATATCCATATTCAAGATATTACCCGACCCGACCATTGTGCCGTATACAAACGGCAAACCAGCTAAAACCCCACTGAATTAAGCAAAGCTTCCCAAAACCCTCTCCCTCTCTCTCTCTCTCTCTCCCTCTCTCTCCGAGTAGCTTAGCAGAGCAAACGAGAGAACAGAATCATGATGAAGCGAGGAAAATCACCCGTGTTAACTATTGCTGAGAAATGCAAGGTTGATAATCACCCATGTATAATTCGCTAATCCATGCTCCATTAACAACTCCTTTTAATTTTGATTTTGATTTTTTTTTTTTTTTCAGAATATACTGGCTTCCAATTGGCAGGGCAATCTTAACACCATCAAAGCTGACGCCCGAGGAAGGTATGCCTTCGAAATTACAATCAACTGATACATTACATGAGTTTTATTAGTTCTTTTTGATACATTGATGTCATATTGAGCTAATTTATCATGGAATTAAGCAAGGAGGAGATTTACACTTCAAAAGTGAAGTATTTTGTGAAGAAAGGAAAGCCGTATATCTGGGTACCTGAGAACGAGTTGCATAATGTGGTATGATTGCTTCCATGGATGTCTTTGTGTTTTGGGCGATTGTTAATTTTCGGTATTTCCATTGCCTTTTCAAATGTTTTTTTTAAATCTCCATTCTAAAACATGTCGAGCGAACATAAATGCCACTTTATAAATGAAATGTGTATTGTTAAGCAGTTAAACTTTATTTGCAATGGAGGATCTTGTCACATTTTTAGGTTTATACTAAGTATTTGTGAAGGCGCTCTTTCATTTATCCTAGTCTTTTGATGCAATTTATACAAAATCAAGAATAAAATAATGCTGCTGTTTTATGAAACCTGGATGCTATAATGTTATAGAAATGTGTTGTGTTCATTGACTTGAATTTGATGGAGTAGTACATTTCCAATACATATTACATGGAAAGGCTGAAATTTTATCCAAAAGGTCTCATTCCTAGCTATTTTTCTGTAAAAAAAGTAGGATAGTTTGTGTTGAGAGTCTAAAGGAGCATGTGAAGATTAAGTTCTGTAGGATTACGGGATCTGCTTTTGATTTTACTGATAAAATCAAGTAATAAGATCATGTGTGCCTAGCCTTTTCACAATTCGAAATGCCAGAGAATTCTCTATTTGGAAGCTGGTTGAGTGTAATAAGGCTTTTCAGGTAGCCTCTCTTTTCTTGTATCTGTTGCAAGAGAGGTTGATTTACAGGATGTTCTCTTGGGTTGATCCTATCTGTAGCTGCAGTTTTGTTTTGTCAGGGTTCAAGTTTTCATCCTGTATTCTTGTGCATTTCAATAGATTCATAAATCATCAATTTATCATTGAACAAAAAAAGAATATGGTATTGCTGAGGGACTTATTTTAAAGGTTTGCAAGTTTCCGTACAAATCCAAATCATATTTCAGAATGAGAGTTCAGCCACCACTCGCTCCATGAAAGGAATGTCCATCTTTATCCAGTCAGTTGAAAGATTGAGGAGAAATCAAATAAATTTTTTTTTTTTTTTTTGTAGCAAATGCTAAATTGAAGTTTTCAAAATTCAAAAATGTCAAGAGCAATCTTCTACTTTTTTGCTGCATTGTCTCAGTAGAGCTCATGGATTTTGTTTCTGTTATCTTGTCATGGAAAAGGGACATGAGGTGTGTCAAGAGAAAAGTGTAAATTATGTTAGTTTTATTATCTTGTAATGTTTCTCATGCTTATATCAAGTTGGTTACAATGATAGTGTATGAACTAGGCTGTTATTCTGTTGGTGATGTGTCCTTTCTCGTCCATTTTTCTTTTGCAGAACACTATTATTGATGAGCGTTGCTCCTTGGCTGTGACCAGTCCCTTTCCAGGCCCACTTGCTCACATACTCAGATCAATTAGAAAGGTGTCCGTTTGGTAACTTTTCTCTGGCTTTTGAATTAAGTTTCACATGGATTCCTTATTTGTGCTTTCAGCATTTATAATCGGCTAAATTAATCACACTCCCTATCCTATCTGCCGATGAAAACCAAGAAAAAAAAAAAAGAACTACATATTAATTTGTTCTTAGGTGTTTTTGGACAGTCATGTTGGGTATGTTACTGCCTTCTTGCAAGCGCAAAGCATGTAGTCTAGATATATTTTGAGTCAGAACAAACTCAAGATATTCATTATTGATTTAATGATGCAGCTACCAGCTCGGCTTGCTCTGGTTGGTGATGTTATACTCCTTGAAGATGCAAAGGTATTCAATAGTCGAGAAATTACGGTTTTATGTATTGTTGTTCTATAGGCAAACTTTTTCTTCTTGATGCTAAGATCTAAATTGTGCAGTTTCATGTTATGAGATTTCTTGAATGTAATGTTATCCTCAATGTTCAAGTTTCCATTGAAATGCTGTGTATACCTTTTCTATGCATGCATGTGTAAGAATCTATGCATGCATGTGTATACCTTTGAGCAAGAACCATTCCTTTCAGTAGCAGTAGTGAAACATCCAATCTGCTGATGGTATGTATAGTTTTGTGCCATTGGAATATTGACAGCATGGCTTGGCAAAGTGGGCATCCTCACTGTTCTGTATACCTTGTCACAGGCTAAGTTAGCTGCTGAAAGCCTTAGGGAGACCCTGTTAGCGGACCAGAAAGCTGTTAAGGAGTCGAGCTATGCAGTTTCTGGAATATTGAGTTCATCGTATCTTGATTCTACTTCTCAAAGTGCAAACCTCCAGGAACTACTCCAAGGCAATATACAATACTCTGTGTACAAGTTCAGTCTAAGGTTAGAATCTTTGTAGCATCCTTCGAATTTTTATTCTAAGACGTGCATTGTGTGGATGAACTCATGCAAAGGGAATTGTTTATATGCTAGGCATGTCATTAGGTGTTAAACCAGGAAGAAATTATTAGCCTCGAGTTTGAAAAGAGGCAAGTTAACATGACAAATTTTCAGGTCACTAGATAAGAGATCTTAATGATGGCATCAGATGTCTGTGTTGATCAGTTATGAGAAATTTATTTAGTATGATGGACTTTATTCACAGCTAGAAAAACAACTAGAGAATATGAGAGCTCTGATTTCAAGATTATATATTTGTATAATTTGAGAAGAGCTAGCACTTCCCACATATTATACTGTCAATTGATGCCTTTTAAACTATGCAGGTCGTGCATGTATTTTGATATCAATTCGAAAGCTCATGACGTAAAACTTGAGGATATTGAGAAGTCTAAGGGCAATCGTGTTGGTAAGAACATATCTTTTACAAAAATGATCCTTTGTGCTCATCCTATTTCACAAGTGAGCCTGTTCCATGATAATCTGTCTTCTGACTTCAACACCTTACATCTTTGGTATCTAGCTCGATTCTCAGTGGGCTTGATCGATGGAATTAATCAAAGTGAGTTGAGGCGTCGAGCTCTTACTCTTTTCTGTATCACTTTCCTAAATGAAAATGCAAAGGTATGGCTTCAATTGCCACTGGAATAGTAGTGTCTATTTTTAAGTTAATGATCAATTTATGATGATTTATGCCAGTTCATGAGCCTTCATATGCTTTATTGTTTACCTTGTTAGTTTACGTTTTTGTAACTTTCCGAGTTTGATCTCAATAGCAAATACTTCTTTAAAGCTTCAAACTTAGTGTAGTAACCAATAAAATTGTAATGCCACCTCCATATCCACACCATTCTTGAATTATAGCAATTACACGCTTATAATTGGTGTTTCTATTTTCTGTATGAACTAAGAAAAATCTGTAGGCTTTTACACATTCCTGCATATGAATCTGTAAAGTATCACTCATTCTACTCATAAACACGATACCATGTTTGCAAGGCTTATGGTGAGCTGTCTTATTGAAGCCTCAGACTGCTAGGTTATGTCTCTTCTTCAAGTGTGTATTGAGACTTAATTTTTTGCCCCACTATGAACGTAATATGATACATAGGGCAGTATGAAGATAGAATGATGATTTGTTTTTAAGGAGGCATACACCTGCAATTAAGAAAGATGTTTTAGTGTTCTTGCTTGATTTAATGAACTCCAACTAATACTGAGAAACTTATCATCAAATACGCCAAGATCATACATGGGCATTAACTATGATTTTCGGGGCAAGCTTCTCTTTCCAATTAGGAGGGGGCAGTTTATGATAGCAAATCACACATATATTGAAATGTAAGCTAATTTTTAAAACACTGATTTGTCGTTTGTTGTGAAGGATGCTTTCCTTCTTTCGGTGGATAGGAAGGGATTTGATGTGCTTGGGAAAATTATGGGCCTAGTGACTGCTGATGGATCTCGCGAGTACCATTGGAAGGAGTTCAGATTCACATTCAAAAACGAGGCAAGTGATGTTGAGACGTTCTGTCAACAGCTGCTTGATATGGAAGAGGAAGCTCTGAAGAAAATCTCAAGTATTGGTGGTATATGATCATACATAATACAAGCATCTGTCTTAATATATCCCACAGACCTGACTTGATTCAGACAGTTCTATCAGATTCTTATGCTAAAATTTGATTAGAACTTAGATTGTATAGCATCATCTCTCTTTTGAATTTGCTTAGGTTTTTCTGTACTTTATGCAGATATTGATGCAAAATGCTGAGAATTGAGAGGACCTGCCTTGTAGCTATAGGTTTCTGTAGTTTTGAAACAATAAATTATTTTCCTCAAGAAAATCTTTTTTACATTTGTTGTTGTTAATTCTCTGTACTTAATTTTATTTTTATTTAAATGTGCCTGTTAATTATTCTCGATTAGAGATGTTACTTCTTCTTTTCTTGGCGATTATATTGACAAAATTAAGAAAAAGTGAGGACATTGAAAAATAATGATGAAATAGGTTTATAGGTCACTTATAAATTAAACATTGTAAATTAATTCGAGTCATGCTAGCTTTTTACAACATATATGGGTCGGAGTCGTATCATCCACAGCTTGAGTTGATTTTCAACGAGTTAATCTTTATTTTATGGAATATGAATTGAGTTGATTTTCAACGAGTTAATCTTTATTTTATGGAATATGAATTGAGTCCTCTGATAAATTATTTAATATAATTAAATTACTAACGAAGGCAAGGTCTAAACTTTTTTTTTTCCATTAAAAAACGTTTCAATTCAATTCATATAGCTTGCAAATGGATTCTAATAATTTAATACCCTAATTTAAATTAGTTAATGATAGTTGAAGAAGAGAATAATAAGGAAACATAAAAAAATAAATAAAAATAAGATAGGGGAAATTGAATCACATGTAGGATTTGCGAGTTGCACAAAAAATATAATAAAATATTTAAATTAGCAGGCCATCGGGCTGGCTCGAGTCCGACGGGTCAAATCGATTCGAACCCATCCTGCCCGTCGTGCCACTTGAGCCGAGCCAAAATATTCCAATATTTTTCGGACCACTATTATTAGAGTTCAACCAAACAATAATTTTGGACCGTTTGGGCCAGGCTCCAATTACAGGCTCTAGTTGCCAGTTTGCCACCCCGGGCCCCATAATTTAGTTGGAGCATATCCATATTCAAGATATTACCCGACCCGACCATTGTGCCGTATACAAACGGCAAACCAGCTAAAACCCCACTGAATTAAGCAAAGCTTCCCAAAACCCTCTCCCTCTCTCTCTCTCTCTCTCCCTCTCTCTCCGAGTAGCTTAGCAGAGCAAACGAGAGAACAGAATCATGATGAAGCGAGGAAAATCACCCGTGTTAACTATTGCTGAGAAATGCAAGGTTGATAATCACCCATGTATAATTCGCTAATCCATGCTCCATTAACAACTCCTTTTAATTTTGATTTTGATTTTTTTTTTTTTTTCAGAATATACTGGCTTCCAATTGGCAGGGCAATCTTAACACCATCAAAGCTGACGCCCGAGGAAGGTATGCCTTCGAAATTACAATCAACTGATACATTACATGAGTTTTATTAGTTCTTTTTGATACATTGATGTCATATTGAGCTAATTTATCATGGAATTAAGCAAGGAGGAGATTTACACTTCAAAAGTGAAGTATTTTGTGAAGAAAGGAAAGCCGTATATCTGGGTACCTGAGAACGAGTTGCATAATGTGGTATGATTGCTTCCATGGATGTCTTTGTGTTTTGGGCGATTGTTAATTTTCGGTATTTCCATTGCCTTTTCAAATGTTTTTTTTAAATCTCCATTCTAAAACATGTCGAGCGAACATAAATGCCACTTTATAAATGAAATGTGTATTGTTAAGCAGTTAAACTTTATTTGCAATGGAGGATCTTGTCACATTTTTAGGTTTATACTAAGTATTTGTGAAGGCGCTCTTTCATTTATCCTAGTCTTTTGATGCAATTTATACAAAATCAAGAATAAAATAATGCTGCTGTTTTATGAAACCTGGATGCTATAATGTTATAGAAATGTGTTGTGTTCATTGACTTGAATTTGATGGAGTAGTACATTTCCAATACATATTACATGGAAAGGCTGAAATTTTATCCAAAAGGTCTCATTCCTAGCTATTTTTCTGTAAAAAAAGTAGGATAGTTTGTGTTGAGAGTCTAAAGGAGCATGTGAAGATTAAGTTCTGTAGGATTACGGGATCTGCTTTTGATTTTACTGATAAAATCAAGTAATAAGATCATGTGTGCCTAGCCTTTTCACAATTCGAAATGCCAGAGAATTCTCTATTTGGAAGCTGGTTGAGTGTAATAAGGCTTTTCAGGTAGCCTCTCTTTTCTTGTATCTGTTGCAAGAGAGGTTGATTTACAGGATGTTCTCTTGGGTTGATCCTATCTGTAGCTGCAGTTTTGTTTTGTCAGGGTTCAAGTTTTCATCCTGTATTCTTGTGCATTTCAATAGATTCATAAATCATCAATTTATCATTGAACAAAAAAAGAATATGGTATTGCTGAGGGACTTATTTTAAAGGTTTGCAAGTTTCCGTACAAATCCAAATCATATTTCAGAATGAGAGTTCAGCCACCACTCGCTCCATGAAAGGAATGTCCATCTTTATCCAGTCAGTTGAAAGATTGAGGAGAAATCAAATAAATTTTTTTTTTTTTTTTTGTAGCAAATGCTAAATTGAAGTTTTCAAAATTCAAAAATGTCAAGAGCAATCTTCTACTTTTTTGCTGCATTGTCTCAGTAGAGCTCATGGATTTTGTTTCTGTTATCTTGTCATGGAAAAGGGACATGAGGTGTGTCAAGAGAAAAGTGTAAATTATGTTAGTTTTATTATCTTGTAATGTTTCTCATGCTTATATCAAGTTGGTTACAATGATAGTGTATGAACTAGGCTGTTATTCTGTTGGTGATGTGTCCTTTCTCGTCCATTTTTCTTTTGCAGAACACTATTATTGATGAGCGTTGCTCCTTGGCTGTGACCAGTCCCTTTCCAGGCCCACTTGCTCACATACTCAGATCAATTAGAAAGGTGTCCGTTTGGTAACTTTTCTCTGGCTTTTGAATTAAGTTTCACATGGATTCCTTATTTGTGCTTTCAGCATTTATAATCGGCTAAATTAATCACACTCCCTATCCTATCTGCCGATGAAAACCAAGAAAAAAAAAAAAGAACTACATATTAATTTGTTCTTAGGTGTTTTTGGACAGTCATGTTGGGTATGTTACTGCCTTCTTGCAAGCGCAAAGCATGTAGTCTAGATATATTTTGAGTCAGAACAAACTCAAGATATTCATTATTGATTTAATGATGCAGCTACCAGCTCGGCTTGCTCTGGTTGGTGATGTTATACTCCTTGAAGATGCAAAGGTATTCAATAGTCGAGAAATTACGGTTTTATGTATTGTTGTTCTATAGGCAAACTTTTTCTTCTTGATGCTAAGATCTAAATTGTGCAGTTTCATGTTATGAGATTTCTTGAATGTAATGTTATCCTCAATGTTCAAGTTTCCATTGAAATGCTGTGTATACCTTTTCTATGCATGCATGTGTAAGAATCTATGCATGCATGTGTATACCTTTGAGCAAGAACCATTCCTTTCAGTAGCAGTAGTGAAACATCCAATCTGCTGATGGTATGTATAGTTTTGTGCCATTGGAATATTGACAGCATGGCTTGGCAAAGTGGGCATCCTCACTGTTCTGTATACCTTGTCACAGGCTAAGTTAGCTGCTGAAAGCCTTAGGGAGACCCTGTTAGCGGACCAGAAAGCTGTTAAGGAGTCGAGCTATGCAGTTTCTGGAATATTGAGTTCATCGTATCTTGATTCTACTTCTCAAAGTGCAAACCTCCAGGAACTACTCCAAGGCAATATACAATACTCTGTGTACAAGTTCAGTCTAAGGTTAGAATCTTTGTAGCATCCTTCGAATTTTTATTCTAAGACGTGCATTGTGTGGATGAACTCATGCAAAGGGAATTGTTTATATGCTAGGCATGTCATTAGGTGTTAAACCAGGAAGAAATTATTAGCCTCGAGTTTGAAAAGAGGCAAGTTAACATGACAAATTTTCAGGTCACTAGATAAGAGATCTTAATGATGGCATCAGATGTCTGTGTTGATCAGTTATGAGAAATTTATTTAGTATGATGGACTTTATTCACAGCTAGAAAAACAACTAGAGAATATGAGAGCTCTGATTTCAAGATTATATATTTGTATAATTTGAGAAGAGCTAGCACTTCCCACATATTATACTGTCAATTGATGCCTTTTAAACTATGCAGGTCGTGCATGTATTTTGATATCAATTCGAAAGCTCATGACGTAAAACTTGAGGATATTGAGAAGTCTAAGGGCAATCGTGTTGGTAAGAACATATCTTTTACAAAAATGATCCTTTGTGCTCATCCTATTTCACAAGTGAGCCTGTTCCATGATAATCTGTCTTCTGACTTCAACACCTTACATCTTTGGTATCTAGCTCGATTCTCAGTGGGCTTGATCGATGGAATTAATCAAAGTGAGTTGAGGCGTCGAGCTCTTACTCTTTTCTGTATCACTTTCCTAAATGAAAATGCAAAGGTATGGCTTCAATTGCCACTGGAATAGTAGTGTCTATTTTTAAGTTAATGATCAATTTATGATGATTTATGCCAGTTCATGAGCCTTCATATGCTTTATTGTTTACCTTGTTAGTTTACGTTTTTGTAACTTTCCGAGTTTGATCTCAATAGCAAATACTTCTTTAAAGCTTCAAACTTAGTGTAGTAACCAATAAAATTGTAATGCCACCTCCATATCCACACCATTCTTGAATTATAGCAATTACACGCTTATAATTGGTGTTTCTATTTTCTGTATGAACTAAGAAAAATCTGTAGGCTTTTACACATTCCTGCATATGAATCTGTAAAGTATCACTCATTCTACTCATAAACACGATACCATGTTTGCAAGGCTTATGGTGAGCTGTCTTATTGAAGCCTCAGACTGCTAGGTTATGTCTCTTCTTCAAGTGTGTATTGAGACTTAATTTTTTGCCCCACTATGAACGTAATATGATACATAGGGCAGTATGAAGATAGAATGATGATTTGTTTTTAAGGAGGCATACACCTGCAATTAAGAAAGATGTTTTAGTGTTCTTGCTTGATTTAATGAACTCCAACTAATACTGAGAAACTTATCATCAAATACGCCAAGATCATACATGGGCATTAACTATGATTTTCGGGGCAAGCTTCTCTTTCCAATTAGGAGGGGGCAGTTTATGATAGCAAATCACACATATATTGAAATGTAAGCTAATTTTTAAAACACTGATTTGTCGTTTGTTGTGAAGGATGCTTTCCTTCTTTCGGTGGATAGGAAGGGATTTGATGTGCTTGGGAAAATTATGGGCCTAGTGACTGCTGATGGATCTCGCGAGTACCATTGGAAGGAGTTCAGATTCACATTCAAAAACGAGGCAAGTGATGTTGAGACGTTCTGTCAACAGCTGCTTGATATGGAAGAGGAAGCTCTGAAGAAAATCTCAAGTATTGGTGGTATATGATCATACATAATACAAGCATCTGTCTTAATATATCCCACAGACCTGACTTGATTCAGACAGTTCTATCAGATTCTTATGCTAAAATTTGATTAGAACTTAGATTGTATAGCATCATCTCTCTTTTGAATTTGCTTAGGTTTTTCTGTACTTTATGCAGATATTGATGCAAAATGCTGAGAATTGAGAGGACCTGCCTTGTAGCTATAGGTTTCTGTAGTTTTGAAACAATAAATTATTTTCCTCAAGAAAATCTTTTTTACATTTGTTGTTGTTAATTCTCTGTACTTAATTTTATTTTTATTTAAATGTGCCTGTTAATTATTCTCGATTAGAGATGTTACTTCTTCTTTTCTTGGCGATTATATTGACAAAATTAAGAAAAAGTGAGGACATTGAAAAATAATGATGAAATAGGTTTATAGGTCACTTATAAATTAAACATTGTAAATTAATTCGAGTCATGCTAGCTTTTTACAACATATATGGGTCGGAGTCGTATCATCCACAGCTTGAGTTGATTTTCAACGAGTTAATCTTTATTTTATGGAATATGAATTGAGTTGATTTTCAACGAGTTAATCTTTATTTTATGGAATATGAATTGAGTCCTCTGATAAATTATAGATACAATCCTGTAAAAGTTTTACTCAGGATTTATAAGATTTTCTACCTTTTGTGAATAGTGAAAGAAATAGGGTTGGCCACAATCTTAAGTCATTAAGATTTCATTGTTACAAAAGAAATTTCTTGCATCTTTTGACAAGGGAATTGTTTTTTTTTTTTCCTACTTATACAAAAAGTTAAGATTATGAAAAGATTGTGATTTGTTTGCAATTTGATTTGTAAATTTATTTTTGTTGGGAATTATATAGCATTCGATGTACTCTTCTCATGGCATATTTATTGGACATGAAAAATATAAATGTGGTCTAAATTGCAACTGTGAATATATATTTTTTTTTTCTAAATTCGAAAAGTGGAGATTAAATTACAATTTTCGAAAAGGTGGTGATTTTTTTATTTTTTTTTGCAATTACACCTATTACTTATCGAAGATAGTACACGATACACACAAAAATATTACTTGATACAAACAAAAGTATTACACAATATTATTTATCATATTAATATCTCAAAAGTATTACTTCATACACATAAAAGTATTACATATACAAAAATATTAGTTAATATATATATAAATATTAACTTTAATTTACCACTGTCACGGATTGACCTGTGTGCCGGCTCGTCTCAAGGATATCCTATTCGGTGAATTGCCATGAATTTGTGATCTATAAACATGCAATCAATGTTCCTGATGTAATTTATATTTATATGCAATTAAGTGGTCTTATTTGTTGTGTTATTTGTTAGAGATTTTATGGATCCATGTAATGAAATATAGGTTAGTCATCAATCCTGACTCTCAATGTAATGTTTGTAATATATTTGATCGTCTTATTCTAAGATTTGATCTGTTATTATTACCTATGATGTTCATATCTAATTAAATACAAAATTTATTATTATTAGACTTCACTTTACTTATGTTACATAATTAATTATCCGTGAAACCATTTCAAATAGACTTTGATGCTCAAATAATTAGATATTCGTGAAATCGTATTAAATAAATTTCAATGTTCACATAATTAGATTCGTAATACAACATGTTTATTTTCTATATCTTCCCAATTAACTTTCAAACAATGTTTCACTCTATCTAATTATGCTCTACTACAATATTATCACCTCACAATAAGATGAAATAAAAAAGTCCACCATCCCAATATTTTACATCAATATACTTTCTGATTTACAAATTAAAAATAAAACACAAAAATTGAAACATCGCACACGACTTGAATTATGTAAGGTTAATGTAAGGATTTAGCAAGGAAAATCTTATGTTGGGATATGTTAATGTAATGTATTCAATTTTCTTCTTGTAAGATTTGATATTGACAAATAAAATTTAATGTTTAATAGAATTCACTTTAATTAGAATTAAATATATTTAGCAATATTAATCAATAACGTAAATATTTTGCATCTTTATTACACAAATATAATATCGGGATATTTTTTTTGATACAAAAATATTGAATATATTGAGTAAATATATGCATTTGTTTATTTTCTAAACAATATTATATTAAATATATTATATATAGTCGGTATCACTCATATTGAATATGTCGAGTAAATATCAAATATATATCATAATCACTAACATTGAATCTATCGAGAGTAAATATCGATTATATATCATACCCAAATATTAAATATATTGAGTAAATATACGCATTTGTTTATTTTCTAAACAATATTATATTAAATATCTTATATGGTGTATTATATATAGTCGGATCTTTTAAGGATGTAGGATTTATATATAGTTGGATGCTTTAACGATCTACGTAGTAAAATAAAAAATATATATTCACGCTAAATAAATAGGATAAAAATATATATTCACAATAAATTAATAAATAGGATATCACTCATTGCATGGTTAGCAGATGACCTAATTCCAATATTTATAAACATCAAATTAATAAAATAAAACAAAAAATTTATACACACTAAATAATATATATTCACATTAAATAAATAGGTAGTAGATGACCTAATTCCAATATTTATAAACAACAAATTAATAAACTAAAATAAAAAATTTATACTCACACTAAATAAATATGATGTTAATTATTTATAAACAACATATTATTAAAATAAAAAAAAAATTATATTCACACTAAATAAATACGATGTTACCTATCTTCGAATGTGATAGTTAAAATAAAAAAATTATATTCACCCTAAATAAATATGATGTATTTGGCACAACCTATCTCCATTATAATAAAACCAAACATTATTTTCATCTACTCCCTCCGTCCCGTGATAAATGTCACATTTACTGTTCGGCCCTATTTTTAAGAATAATTGTATTTAAATGTGAGTGGGGGGAGAAAGGTTAGTGAGATATATTATTATAATGTAAGTGGGAGGAGAGGGAGGTAGTGAGATATATTATTATAATGTAAGTGGGAGGAGAGATGTAATGTGATATATTATTATAATGTAAGTGGGGGGAGAGAGGTAGTGGGATATATTATTATTATAATGTCAATTTTTAATAAGTGTAAAGTGTGACATTTATTTTGGGACGTCCAAAAATGGAAAGTGTGACACTTATCACGGGACGGAGGGAGTATTATTTATCATTTCAAAATCCCAACTACCCAAATACAAAACATCCCCAAAATTCACAAAAGCAAGCCCATTATGCTCCTCCCATATGGGCCATGGACACCAGTTATATTAATACCAGCCCACCATCAATTGGGCTCCGTCCATATACTGAAGATGCCTCGATTTTCACTTGATCCCCAGTTGTCTAGATTTTGCAAAATCCAAAACAAACATACCAACAGTGTGGGAGGGGGTCGCAAACCCTAAAAACGAGTGAACCCTAAAAACGAGTGAATCCTAAAAAGACGACCTTACAGATCGAATCCTAGCAATTTTCTATTTCTTCAATTTAATCCAGTTGTTTTGCTCAAATTAAGCCGGCACAATGAGGATTATGATCAAGGGAGGAGTGTGGAAGAACACGGAGGATGAAATCTTGAAGGCGGCGGTTATGAAGTACGGCAAGAATCAATGGGCTAGAATTTCGTCGCTGCTGGTTCGGAAATCAGCCAAGCAATGCAAGGCGCGCTGGTACGAGTGGCTCGATCCGTCCATCAAAAAGGTATTATATTGCTCGAGTGGGGGTTTTCAACATATTTAATTTTTTATTTTTATTTTGACGGTATTTATAGTTACTCTTTTGTTTCTTACGGTGGGCAAAAGGGAAATATTATTGAACGTGGAAATCAGAAAGTTGGAAAAATGGAGTACTGAGAAGAGGAAGACTGAGAAATTTTGAGGGTTTTGGATGTAGAATGAAAAGGGCACTGCGCTGGTGATGAGGGAGCATGCGAACTTCATTGTTGAATGTTATACTTACAGAAGTTAGTGTGGATGGTTGAATACATGGGCAGTGGTAAAGAAACTTGCTAGGTTGTTAGATTATGAATATACTGAGGTCTTTAGTATATTTGAGCTAGTTTATGTTATACTTTTACTTGAGAATCATTACCTGTAAATTTGCTCTTGAAACAGTGTATTAAGGCATTTCCCATCAAATGTACAGTATCGACATTTGACAGCTAGAAAATTGTTGAAAAATAAATTATTTTTTGTTCCTCATTTGTTTATTTATCTGCCTCAAAAAAAAAATAAATTAGCACGATATTGACAAACTTTCTTGAATTGCAGACTGAGTGGACTCGAGAGGAAGATGAGAAATTATTGCATCTTGCTAAACTTATGCCCACACAATGGAGAACCATTGCCCCTATTGTCGGCCGTACTCCATCTCAGTGCCTTGAAAGGTATGAGAAGCTCCTTGATGCAGCATGCGCTAAGGATGAGAACTATGAACCTGGTGATGACCCCCGAAAGTTACGTCCTGGAGAGATTGACCCCAATCCAGAGTCCAAGCCAGCACGTCCGGATCCCGTAGATATGGATGAAGATGAAAAGGAGATGCTTTCTGAAGCTCGGGCACGGTTAGCCAACACTAGGGGCAAGAAGGCAAAACGGAAAGCCCGAGAGAAGCAGCTTGAAGAGGCTCGAAGGCTTGCTTCATTGCAGAAAAGAAGAGAACTTAAAGCTGCTGGAATTGATGTTCGTCATAAGAAGAGAAAGAGAAGGGGAATTGATTATAATTCCGAAATACCTTTTGAAAAGAGGCCTCCTCCTGGGTTTTATGATGTTGCTGATGAAGATCGGCCTGCTGAACTAGTCAGGTTCCCTACCACTATTGAAGAACTTGAAGGTGAAAGAAGAGTTGATAGAGAAGCACGCCTAAGAAAGCAGGATGTTGCAAGAAATAAAATAGCAGAGAGGCAGGATGCTCCGTCAGCAATCTTGCAAGCAAACAAGCTCAATGATCCTGAAGCAGTTCGGAAAAGATCAAGACTAAATCTCCCTGCACCACAAATTCCTGACCATGAACTGGAAGCAATTGCCAAGATAGGTATTGCTAGTGATCTTCTTGGAAATGAAGAGCTGACGGAAGGAAATGCTGCAACACGTGCTCTTCTTGCAAGCTATGCCCAAACTCCTCGTCAGGGCATGACTCCAATGAGAACCCCTCAGAGGACTCCTGCAGGCAAGCAGGATGCCATTATGATGGAAGCAGAGAACCAGCGAAGGTTGACTCAATCTCAAACTCCCTTGCTTGGTGGAGATAATCCAATGTTACACCCTTCAGACTTTTCTGGAGTGACTCCAAAGAAAAGGGATATCGCCACACCAAATCCTCTCTTGACTCCTTCAGCAACTCCTGGAGTTTCTGGTCTAACTCCCAGGATTGGCATGACACCTTCAGGTGATGCATTTTCTGTTGGTATGACTCCAAAAGGAACTCCAATGAGGGATGAGCTGCACATTAATGAAGATATGGATATGCAGGACGGTGGCAAATTGAGGCAGTCTGATTTAAGAAAAGAACTGCTTTCTGGACTGAAAAATCTTCCACAACCCAAAAATGAGTACCAAATAGTTATTCAACCTTTCGCTGAAGAGGATGAAGAACCAGAGGAGAAAATTGAGGAAGATATGTCAGATAGAATTGCTA
Source organism: Scutellaria galericulata (assembly GCA_946896805.1). Lineage (NCBI taxonomy): Eukaryota > Viridiplantae > Streptophyta > Magnoliopsida > Lamiales > Lamiaceae > Scutellaria > Scutellaria galericulata. The sequence goes on from OX335789.1 coordinate 14,569,801, forward strand.
GAGAGAAGGCTGAGGAAGAAGCAAGGCAGCAAGCATTACTTAAGAAAAGATCGAAAGTATTGCAGAGGGAGTTACCAAGACCTCCTCCTGCTTCAGTGGACATTATTAGAGACTCTTTGATGAGAACTGATGAGGACAAGAGCTCCTTTGTTCCTCCAACGTTAGTTGAGCAGGCTGATGAATTAATTAGAAAGGAGCTTTTATCTTTGCTTGAGCATGATAATGCAAAATATCCCCTGGATGAAAAAGCAACCAAGGAGAAGAAGAAAGGTGGCAAACGTGGTGCAAATGGGAAAACTATACCTGTGCCTTCAATTGATGATTTTGATGAAAATGAGCTGAAAGAGGTATCAATTTAATTCCATCTCTCATGTGATGCCATTGAATACCATGCACAATCGATAATGAAATTTGTTGTTATCTGTTTCAAGTAGAGTTTGGAGTTTTTGTTTGTTGTGTTTAGCTAACCTTATATGCTAATATGCTAATCTTTGTTCAATTTACTGTAGAGTGAAGGATTTTGAGCTGTGTTAAATACAATTCATTGTATAAAAAGTTTGTTAAATCTCTGCAAATTGATCATGATCTCACACTTACTCGCCGTCAATGCATAAATTTTTGTTTTATTGCTTAAATCGTTGTGTATTTCTTCAGGAGTTCCAATTGTGAATATGAGCTTTTAGTGTTTATATTATACCTTTGCAAATCAATCCCTTTAAATTTTTTATACTTCTCATACCTTTACATTTACACAGATATATTACTTGGAACCTTTTATGTCCAGAAACACGCATCTAACTATTTTTCATTTAATACCAAAATCTCTACGTCCTATCCAGAATTGTTTATGTTTACACTGACACTAACGTAATTAATATTTTTTATGGGTTTTTGATTAAATTATACTTTGTCCTCAAATAAAATATTACTCCCTCCGTTCCAAAATAAATGTCGTTTTAGGTTTTTCACACAGATTAAGGATGGTGGTAAAAAGTCCGATCTTCCCCTATTTAAGTATAATTATTGTGGGAGTCTTTTTCTCTTTTCTCTTAACAACCCTTCTTTAACACATTTAATTTGGTAGGGTAAATGAGGGTAGTTTTGGTAGATTATAGATAAATATGTCTTGCAATCCTATAAGTCATTTATTTTGGGACAATTTTTTTTTTTTCTTTGCTAAAACGACATTTATTTTGGGATGGAGGGAATAATTAATCTGGACTTGTCCTTAGGTTCTTCAAATTGATACAGTAGTGGTCTGGGTTTCAACTTTTGAGTTTTTGGAATTCTAAAAAGAACATTTATACATATGAAAAGAACTCAAATCATTAATTTTCTTCATATATGAAGTTCAAGGGTTATTTTGTCTAATAAGCATAAAATCTTAATGTTGAAAGTGTAATGTGAGGTGATGGGTTTCTTCTGAGAATAATAAGTTGGTAAAACGATTTGAAAAATATTTTGTTGGCCTTTCTGGACACAAAAGTAGATTTTATAAGGTTTTTAGTAAGTCTGCCTTGCTTTTTTCTCTTTTCTAGTCAGCAATACAAAATAAAAATTCTTTGAAGGTGATTTTTTGTTTGCTGTTTCCTTCATATCTTTGTCATTCACCTTTTGGAGTATTATCCTAACTCTTTTCATTGCATTAACTAATAACCTCTTTCTATGTAGGCTGATGAATTAATAAAGGATGAGACCCAATATCTTCGCATCGCAATGGGCCATGAGAATGAATCTCTTGATGGTTATGTGGAAGCACATAATACATGTTTAAATGATATTATGTACTTCCCTATTCGTGATGGATATGGTCTATCAAGTGTTGCCAACAATACGGAAAAGCTTGCTGCCCTGCAGAATGAATTTGAAAATGTGAAGAAGAAGATGGATGATGAGACTAAAAAAGCACAACGGCTAGAGCAGAAGATAAAAGTTCTTACTAATGGCTACCAAGTATGTTTTTCTTTGGTAGTTTGATCTGACTTTTATCTTTGTTGTGTTCCATTTCTTCTCTTTAGTGCTTGTTAAAAGCATCAGATGTGGTTGAACTTTCATAAAATATCTGGATGATGGATTTCTTTCTGGCTGTGATATCCTCATCAAATTTGGGTTTTAAAATTTTTGCTATCAATGATGGTAGCTTGTTGTCATGAAAGTTTCAGAAGAATTTTTTGGTGGTCTTAATGAACTAAATAGCATTTGGTCAACCCATTCATAATGCTTGTTAACGCATGGATTTCTTAGAAATTTGTTTCTCGGAAAAACTTAAAAGTGAAGCATGGTTGAATGTTTGTTGCATGATATTTGATGGATATAAGAGCTAATTTGTTTTATCTGGATACTCCTCCATGGTTTTGTTGCTGTACATGAACTTTATGAATGACTTTGTAATGACCTGTGGTGGTCTGTTAATAACTTGGAAGGATATGAATAGAATAAGTTGGACCTGGCATTCGTGATGGTCCATGTGGTAGATCTTTGGATTGGTATTTGTTTTGTGTTATTAGTTTAGTCGAAATTCGCATTTGGATTCTAAACCAGTTGGTTTCTGAATTATCAGATGCGAGGCAATAAACTCTGGACACAAATCGAGGCAACTTTCAAGCAGATGGACACTGCTGAAACAGAACTGGAGTGCTTCCAAGCTTTAAAGCAGCAAGAGCAACATGCTGCAGCACATAGGATCAGCAACCTCTGGGAAGAGGTTCAGAAGCAGAAGGACCTTGAGCGCATTTTACAGAAGCGATACGGTGACCTATCAACTGAACTAGAAAGGCTTCAGCGATGCATATAGATTGAAGCAGAACGAGAAGAGGCACTGAACACGGACGTTGCAATGGATGAGGTTGTTGCAAGCTCGTCAAAAAGAGCAATGACCATGCAGCCAATAAAGAATCCATTGCACCATATCTTGAAACTTAACCACGAACGCATCGTCATTTATTTATATGTTCTATACCCTCTGCATGTTCTATATACTACTTTTATTATAGTTTGTTATAATTATGTTTTTTCATTATGCAATATTTTTCTATTAATTATGAGAATATATATTACAACATTGTATAAAATTTGTCTCTCATAGTCATAAAAGTGAGACACGGATGACTGCATATCTCCTTTTCAATCGTCTAAGCTGTTGTAGCCACGTGCCATCATCTAGACTAGATAGAACTCCGCACAACCTCTTTCCAATCTAATATGCTTTCGGTTAACTGTTCGCTCAGTGTGCTAGACAGAACTCCGCGCAGCCTCTCTCCAATCTAATATGCTTTTGGTTAACTGTTCGCTCAGTGTGTCCATCCTCTTTCACCTGTTAATGTTAATCAATATGGATATAAAATTCTCGATCAAACTATATAATAATGAAAATGGTGATAAAGGAATCATAAATTTGGTATATCATGAAAATGATTCCTTAGCTGGACATGAAGACAAAGTGAAGAGTAAAAGAATTACACACGTCCGATCAATTCCCTTGGATATTAATTAGATGATCGACACTTGTCCCCATCTCATTGTTTGATGTATTAGATGATCGACACTTGTCCCTATCTCATTGTTTGATGTACAACATTCTCATGTTTTCTGTGAAGCCAATCATTTTGTTGTATCCTAGGTTTTACCTTATATAAATAGGAACGAACTCTTGCTATTTAAAAACACATAAAACTCATATTTGAAAGTTGCAGCGCAAAAGTTTTATTCACTGTTACTTGCAATTTATTCCATTGCTGCTATTAGTTTATTCTTGGATGTATACACATGTGAGTTTGATACAATAAGTCAAGTCCACCTTTAGATATTTTCTACCAATACATATATATACTTTGTCAAGCACAATGAAATTTCATAAATGTTCATTTGAGATCACATAGATTAACCAATGATAATTTCAGCAATGTAAAGATTTACACAAAAAATCCAATTACGCAAATAAGCAGCTGAAATAAGCAGCTGAAAATCAAGGGGGCACACAATAATATGAGGCACCAACTAGATATTAGAAATGGATGAAACACTATGTCATATTATAAATGGATGAAACATTATGTCATAGTTGAACACTGTACTAAATACAGCATAGTGCAAGAATATCACCGCCGCTAAAGTTTTGGCAAATAGTGAATGGGGGCACACAATAATATGAGGCACCAACTAGATATTAGAAATGGATGAAACACTATGTCATAATTGAACACTGTACTAAATACAACATAGTGCAAGAATATCACCACCGCTAAAGTTTTGGCAAATAGTGGATAAAACACTATATCATAGTTGAACAGAATATCACCACTGCTAAAGTTTTGGCAACATTGTGTCATAGTTGAACACTGTACTAAATACAGCATAGTGCAAGAATATCACCACCGCTAAAAGTTTTGTATCACCACATAAGAGGAAGCCATGAATATTAAATTCAGTTACTTAAAAAAAAAACATCACATTTATGTGGATTGGTGGTTTACAAGGGCAGTTATATAATACAGTTGAATTTTTAAAGGAATGTTTTTTAATAAAAAAATCATTTAATATCAATTAAATTCTAACTTTATCATTCTAAATTATAAGCTGAAAGAGAACAAAAATACACCAAACAATGTCTATAATGCACATGAAGATCTTCATAAGGGTTTGAAAATTTTGATAACCAAAACAAAACAATAAATGTTGTATATCCTCAACCAAAACAAAACAATAAATGTTGTATACCCTCAAATAATGTTGTATATCCTAAAATATTTCAGAATTTGTGATATATCCTGAAATATTTCAAAATTTGTGATGTTGTTTCTTTTTCTTGGTACTTTAATATTAGTTTGGAAAACAAAACAACAAATGTTTTATATCCTGAAATATTTCAGAATTTGTGATGTTCTTTCTTTTCCTTGGTACTTTAATATTAATTTATCATCTTAACCACAAACGCATCATCTTAACCACGAACACATCGTCATTTATTTATATGTTTTATACCCTCTACATACATGTTCTATACCTCTACTTTTATTATAGTTTGTTATAATTATGTTTTTTTTCAATTATGCAATATTTTTCTATTAATTATGAGAATATATATTACAAAATTGTATACAATTTGTCCTCATAGTCATAAAAGTGAGACACGGATAACTGTATATCTCCTTTTTAATCGTCTAAGCTGTTGTAGCCACGTGCCATCATCTGGACTAGACAGAACTCCACACAGCCTCTCTCATTTCTAATATGCTTTCGGTAGGCTGTCCTAACAGATGGCCTCATCCACTATGCTATTCTTGGTCCTACCATGGCTCAATAAGGTTATTCTAGTTTCTACTCACTTCCTGGGCTCGACCTTTGGCTTCTTCGCCCATACACGACAGGATTCGCAACATTAACTGTTCGCTCAGTGTGTCCATCCTCCTCTTTCACCTGCTAATGTTAATCAATATGGATATAAAATTCTCGATCAAACTATATAATAATGAAAATGGTGATAAAGGAATCATAAATCTGGTATATCATAAAGATGATTCCTTAGCTGGACATGAACACAAAGTGAAAAGTAAAAGAATTATACACGTCGGATCAATTCCCTTGGATATTAATTAAATGATCGACACTTGTTCCTATATCATTGTTCGATGTCCCTTGGATATTAATTAGATGATCGACACTTGTCCCTATCTCATTCCTATCTTATTGTTTGATGTCCCTTGGATATTAATTAGATGATCGACACTTGTCCCTATCTCATTGTTTGATGTACAACACATTCTCATGTTTTTTGTTTAGCCTCCTATATCAATGTTTGATGTACAATTAGATGATCGACACTTGTCCCTATCTCATTGTTTGATGTACAACACATTCTCATGTTTTCTGTGAAGCCTTCTATTCTCATGTTTTCTGTGATGCCTCCTATCTCATGGGAAAAATAGCCTCTGTACCATTTTTGTAATAAGAAATTGTAAAAATGCCATAAAATATAGATAGATTTGTAAAGATACCATAAATTATAACAAACTTGTAAAAATACCACAATTTTTGACTAAGTCCAACATGAATAGTGGATAAATTGAATTAAGGGAAAAACATCGCCAACTACTTATCAAATCACAGTAATGGAGGTTTTAAAAAATGAATTACACAATATGCAATATAATTAAACATTCGTTAAACCCTAAAAGTTAAGGGTTTAACGAAAAAAAACATAATTGTTCGTTAAACCCTTTAAATAAAGGGTTTAACGAAAATTATGGTTATTTTCGTTAAACCCTTAATTTCTAGGGTTTAACGAAATTTCATTAATTTTGCCATTTTATTTTTTTTGAAATAATTTTCCTTAAATTGAAACATAATTTTCGTTATATTATTAACTAATTTTCGTAATTATCAAATAACGTAAAAAATTATGAAATAATTTTGAAATATAAAAATTTAATTACACAATATGCAATATAATGAAACATTCGTTAAACCCTAAAAGTTAAGGGTTTAACGAAAAAAACATAATTGTTCGTTAAACCCTTTAATTAAAGGGTTTAACGAAAATTATGGTTATTTTCGTTAAACCCTTAATTTCTAGGGTTTAACGAAATTTCATTAATTTTGCCATTTTATTTTTTTTGAAATAATTTTCCTTAAATTGAAACATAATTTTCGTTATATTATTAACTAATTTTCGTAATTATCAAATAACGTAATTTGAACAGTGAAATTATGAAATAATTTTGAAATTTAAAAATTTAATTACACAATATGCAATATAATGAAACATTCGTTAAACCCTAAAAGTTAAGGGTTTAACGAAAAAAAACATAATTGTTCGTTAAACCCTTTATTTAAAGGGTTTAACGAAAATTATGGTTATTTTCGTTAAACCCTTAATTTCTAGGGTTTAACGAAATTTCATTAATTTTGCCATTTTATTTTTTTTTTGAATTTTTTTTCCTTAAATTGAAACATGATTTTCGTTATATTATTAACTAATTTTCGTAATTATCAAATAACGTAATTAGAACAGTGAAATTATGAAATAATTTGCGTTAAATTATTAATGGAGTTTCGTTAAATTATCAAATACAATAATATGATCCTTTCCTTAAACCCTAAAAATTAAGGGTTTAACGAATAAACCATAATTTTCGTTAAACCCATCATTTTTAATAATGTAACGAAAACTATGGTATGTTTTGCTAATCCTTTGTTTTTATGTGTTGAACGACAATTAATTAAATTTATTTATACTATTAAATAATTTTCGTTACATTATTACAAAATATTCGTTAAATTATCAAATTATTTTCTTTAAAGTATCAAATAGTTTTCGTTAAATTATGACTATATTGTTGTTAAATTATCAATTAATTTGGTTATATTATTAAAACGAATATTAATTTAATCCCGTTAGTTATATTATTAAATTAATTAAATAATTAGCATTCACAATAATACTATATTTTCGTTAAACTCTAAACATTAATGGTTGAACGAAAATAAACCTCAATTTTTTATACCGAAGGGATAGATTTGATCATATGAATAGTGTTCGAAATACAAAACACATTGATATTCGAGATCCTTACTAAAAACCATAACATAATGATCATTTTTACGAACATCACATAGTAGTCATAATACATACATCATACATGAGTCGTATAATCACAAAAATCATAAGGTATGGTGTCACTGGCCGTGGAGTTTTTTCAAACAATGTATGCAATCCTCTTCCTGAAGCCCTTGATTCCCTTCAAGGCCTTAAGTGTCTGTCTTGGCCACTCCTGAGTCATCCCACTCTCAACGGCGAGTAACGACCAAGGCCCACATGAAACGTCGTCCACCTGCTTGTAGCACAGTTCCACATTCAATAGGGCTAACTTGAACTCATTTAAGCCCTGTGGAACGTGTCTCCCCTAAGTAAATGACTTCTCGTAAAAGCCACAGTACTCCAGCAAGCGTGGCAGAATGCGGCGAAGTGGGAGGGTCTGTCTGACCCGTAGCTTAGCTATGACATTATCGTTTGTGTACCGATGTCTGAAGCTGTCAGCCAAGCAGATCCTCGATTTCTCGAGGTCTATAGAACATGCACACCAATGGCCGTCAAGGTTCATTACCGTCCATACCTGCTTGTTTGGAAAAAAACAATTAGAACCCCACTACCGATCCGAAAAAAAAAATAATCCAGAAAAGTTGGTATTAAATACTTACAACTGCTATGTCCTCCCACCATGGCTTCATAAAATTCCACTTTGGACGTCGCCTTTGCACATAAGGCACTAGTAGCTCCATTTGCTCCGAGGTGAAGTCCTCTCTGACGCCCGACAAGTATTTGCAATCGTCATCCTCGCCTTCATGCTTTGCATTCCAAATTTCTTTACATATTTCCTGAGATGTAAGACCATTGCTATCATTGCATATATCACTAAAAAATGTCATATTAAAGTGTGAACAGGTAAATAGTGATAATAATATAAAAGATTTATAGGAACTTACGTGCAGATGTGTATCCGCTAACTGGATCTTCCCCTCGATTTGGCGCTTGACCTGTACGTTGGCTTCTTCTGGACAGCTTTGTAGTATGCCAATGTACGCATCAATGGCCTGTATTAGATAGGAATGACAGTCAGAATAAACAATTAGCCAAATCAACTCTTCAGAAAAGGAACCTTGACAGTTTATTACCTCGTAATCCATTTCCGATTTCGGATCAATCATCACCCGAAAGAAAATTGGCCCAACACCAACACCTACGCCGACGTTGCGTCTGTAACGAGTTGAACAAAAAAAATATATCATATATGAAAAACTACACCTGGAAAAAAGAATGATCAAATTAAAAATTGTAACTGAAGTGTATGAAAGAACATAAATACTTACAATTCAACTTTGGAGTCGGCACTAATGCAGTAGGCCTTGAATTCACCTTCAAGGGATCCAGTTCTTCTAGAAGGCTCAATTGGCAAGAAGGGACTGCGCACAAATGCAGATGCAACTCTGCGTCGTGCTGTAGGACCGACGGGACCGATATTTGGGACTGACATCGACTCATCTACGTCAGTCGAAGGGCCTGTTGGGTCACAGGGAGTGCTCGTGTACTCTGGAAAGGGCCTATTAGGGGCAACTGGTGTTTGGAACGAGTGCTGCCACGGTCCCTGGGCCATCCTACCACAATACGTGTTAACTTGCTGCTCGATCATAAAAGGCATGACATCCGCAATTTGGTTCACCAGATCCTGAGTGACCCGCTGTCGTAGACTAGAGTACTCCTGCTCGAAACGAGACCCCATCCATCCCGTCAATCGAGTGAACAGGTCGTCACTCGTCCCTGAGCTCTATCCGACACCACTAGGAGCTCCATCGAACGCTGGCATCGAGGGTGCCCCACCGTCATTCCCATCTCCAGTGGTATCTTCATGCATACTTGAAGGGCCTGTCTGATCAGTAGGGGCCCGTCTTCGGCCTCTTCGCACCGTACCTGCTCTAGATGGACCGGCAGCTATAGGATCAGCAGTGGATGTGGTAGGTGCCCTATGAGCGGACGAATTTGCCCGACGGCCACGTCGTTGCTGGACGACCTGGACTCCCTCGTGGATATCGTCCTCGATATCCTCCCAGAATTTCATAAGTCTCTCTTCATCTGTGAGCGTAAGTGTCAAATAACACTCGACCTAAGTATGAATCATACATATATTTTTAGTAACTCATAAACGAATTGTTAAAGGTGTTTAATTGCAATTTGAGGTGTATAAATAAATAAATACAAAATACCTGGCCACGTAGTAAATGTGCAACATCCTCGTCGGATCTCTTCAAACCCCACTTCAGACACCGGGGCATATCTAACGGTGTGCTCAATCTCTTCCCGGCATATGAGGAGGTAATTAGGATCGCCTCAAAAGCCCATATCTGAAGAGGAGATATTTGTCAATTTTTTTAGCAAACAACAATAAAAAAATAAAGTCAATGATTGTAATTTAGTACGTTCATACCAGCAAGGCTGTCGAGAAACCATAAAAATGGTAGTGGTATCTATAGGACCGCTCGGGGATAGTGGTCGGTAATCTATCCATGTACCTCAAAAGGGTGATGAAGCTAATCTTACCCCATGGATAGCTCTCCCACATATCTGAATGCTCCACCAGCATCCAATAGTACTTGTCAACAACTGTCTTGCCGGCATCCACCTCGAGCAATGTGAGGTGGAGGATCAAGATCTTGGCGATCTTCACCGTATCCTCCACATTATTTCCAAACTCGCCGGAGATGAATCGATCACGGAGCTCGGACACGGTGACCCGACCCGACTCGGCGTGCACCCTCCAGTATACTGCCCCTTCATGTGGGGTGTCAGCCTCACTCGGGTTGAAAGCTGAGTCACCAAACTTCAGACCAGTCACTAGGGCAAACTCTTGCCTCCTGAACCAACAAATACACCGGTCCTGCCCTATAGCAAACCACCTCTCGTCGTCAGGTCTCGCGCCCCATGCACCTCATGTGACATGAGGACGTGTAAAAAAGCCTTGCACGACTCTGTTTCCGTCTTCCACATCAGAAAATGTCTGAAACAGGTCCGACAGAAGTCGCGGAGAAATCCTCGGCCGAGTGCTCGAAGTCGTGTTTTGATCTCATCGAGTACCGTCAGACGAACGTACCCATTGATGTAGGCGACAGTACCCTAACATGCCTCACGAACGTACTGCAACTACACATTTTACAAACACCAAAATAAGCAAACTATTTAAATAAAATTCATAAATTCAAGGTATATATAACTGTTAATTAAAAAAGGATGAATAATTAATTCCAAAAAAAATTTGATTTTATGCAAGATATAATTAATTAGGCCTTATGAAAATGAATGTACGACCTTAATTATGAAACTGAATGCACGATACACAATTTTCCGAAAATGAATAATCTTCAGAAAGAATAATTAACATAAAAATTATGGGGTTTAATTAATTAATTATGCATGAATATATTTAATTATTCTGTAGGGTGTAATGAACAACCGATATTTGTTCGTGAAACCCTTAAAATCAAGGCTTAACGAACAATAGGCTATTGTTCGTTAAACACTATAATTATAGGGTTTAACGAACAATAGGCTATTGTTCGTTAAGCCTTGATTTTTAGGATTTCACGAACAATTACCTATTGTTCGTTAAACCCTATAATTATAGTGTTTAACGAAAAATTACAAATTGTTCGTTAAGTTTTAATTACATATTGTTCGTTAAGGGAGAAAAATACGTAGGGTAGTTCGTTAAGCATAGGCCTTTCACGAACAATTTACATATTGTTCGTTAAACCCCATAATATGTAAATTGTTCGTTATGCTTAAATGTCTCACGAATTGCTACCTTTTGTTCGTTAAACCTTAAAATGATAGGGTTTAACGAACAATCTTACAATTTAATCCATATTATTTGAACCCCTAATCTAACTAAATTAAATAAATTCAATCCTCATTCACAAACATATATATCTTAATTAATTTCAACACCTAATCTAACTAAATTAAATACATTCAATCCTCATTAACAAACATATATATCTTAATAGGGCCATTATCGTTCCAATATTATCCTATTAATAAATCATAAACCTCATATATATCCTATTAATGAACAATAATATATCACAAACCATATAACAACATATATAGAAAATATTCAATTCATAAATTCAACAAACAAACAACAATCATCATAATAAACCAACATGTATTTGAACATAAATTCTATATTACAACATCAATAAGAATAAATTCTAACCTCTTCCATATACTCTTCGGCCAAATAACGAATTTTTCCTTCACGAACTATTCCTTCACGAAATTTTTGTTCCAACAATGGCAGCAAGAGAGGAGAGGATCCGCGAGAGAGGGGTAGGGGAGAAGGAGAAGATTTTTTCAAATTTTCGTTCAACCCCAAGATTCTTTCTTCTTTGTCCTTTATTTGGTTTTGTCATATGCATATGAAGTACAATAGTAGGATATGTGGTTGTGGGGGTGGGTGGGGGCCATTAATTTTCCTTATAAAAGTATGGTCAAATATAAGGAAAATTATATAATGTATGTCCAATTTTCATATGATATCGAATTTATAGTTAACGAAAAATTAGGGTAGGAATAAAAAAAAATAGGAGTTTCATGTTCGTTAAACCCTAAAAAAAATGGTTTAACGAAAACTAAAGCTACGGACAATATTTTCGTTAAACCTTAATTTTTTAGGGTTTAACGAAAATTAGGGTATAATTTTTCGTTTTCGTTAAAGCAATAATAGTAGGGTTTAACGATTAATTGTAATAATTGATAATATAACAAAATTATTTGATATTAATGAAATTATTTAATAATATAACAAAAATATTTTAAATTACGGAAATAAATTTTGGATTGAACGAAAAATATTTGATAATTTTAACACCAAATTTATTTAATAATGAACAAATGTGTAAAAAGTTATTTCATAAATTCGTTAAACCATTAATGTTACAGCGTTTAACTAAAATATATTATTATTGAGCTTCATAATTATTTAATTAATTAAATAATATAACTAATGGACCCAAACACATATAATATCATATAATATATACATTACGTGAATTTACATACTATAATATATCTACTATATATTTTATAATATATATATATAATACAGTATACAATACAATATATAATATATAATCAATTTATATAATATATAATGTAATGTAATATATAATATATTTCTACATATATAAATTTATAATTATTATATAATACATACATTTAATAGGTTAGTGGCAGTGGCAATGGCAGTGGCAGTGATATTTCAACCATAAATAGGTTAGTGGCAGTGATTAAGTGTAGGTCAGATTCAGTGAGGAGCACCTAAACGAAAATAAAATTCTCACGTTTTATATTGTGACTGGGTGAGTAATTATCTAATTATGTACCCCTGTATTTAAAGACTACATCCTTATGAAATTAACATGCATTCCCTTTTCAATATTTTTGTATCAATAAGAGGTGTATTATTTCGAAGAAGAAGGTGCACGAATAAGGTTCATGAATGGTGTAGTATATTTACGAATAAGGTATGTTCCAATATTTGAAAGTGTAGTGACAAATTAAAATTTTCGTTTACAGTGTATACTATATGCCATGCAATGTGTATTTGTAATTTCTGTTTAAAGGGTATATTATATGTTAAGAAACGTGTATTCCTTAATTTTCGCATAAATGTATATTTTCTATGTTATGCAATCTTTGTTCTTTCATTTTCGTTTACGATGATATATATGCCCATCGAAGTATTCCATCATTGTAAATGAATTTTGGACATTTAAATATTTTTCGTTTAGAGTTAAGTATGTATATGCAGTTTTCGTTTAGAATGATTTATAAATATGCAATTTTCGTTTAGGGTTAATTATATATATGAATGTCGTTTAGGATTATACTTTCTATATGATTTTCGTTTAAGTGAATTTTGTATACTTTATAGCCATTAATTTTGGAGATTTAAATATACTTACGTATGTATATGTAGTTTTCGTTTAGAATTTTTTAGGTATATGCATTTTCGTTTACGATTTATTATACAAGATCATGTCGTGTAGGATTGTCTTTCCACTACTTTTAATCAAATTGTCACAAGGCATTTTTAAATGATTTTTTAAATAACCAAAATTGTCAAATATCTTAACCAATAGGTTGAACGAATAGAATTGTGAACGAATTGTATATGGAAAAGTAAACCAAGTTGTAATGCAATTACTAAATGAAATGATTAGTGGGTACAGTCTTTAATGTAATAGGTTTTATTTGTGTAAACTAATTAAATGATTTCACTAGGGTGAATGCATTCCTTACTCGAAACGAATTTTACATTTCTACACGTTATCTTTTGTTTTAGTTTTTACTTATTTTATTAAGTAGCACACGGATTTCTTATTTATTAAACGAAATGTATTGTTATTTAACATTACTCTTACTATATAAACATTACAATTACGAACGTTAGATTGATTTTACACTGTACTGATATTACGTTATTTTTGGTTTCATATGAATATTCATAAAATTTTTGGTTTTCTTACAGTGTCACGAAAAGATGACTTCTATGTCCGTATTGGTTTGGTTTGGAGGTTATTGGGAGGGGCTAGAGTATAAAAATGGTAGTAAACAGCTGCTTCACCTTCAAACAACGAGATATGAAGATTTACTCCACTCAATTCATGCAGTTGTGGGTGCTAATCTGAATTATTCACGATATGTCATCCATGCATTAATCGACACAAATGACATTGTCAGAAAAATGAAAATAAGAAATGATCATGATGTACAATGATTATTGTACATGGGCAACGAGCTTGTCATCGTTTATGTTTCACATAAACGGATTGATGTTGGAGTATCCTCATCAACACAACAAAGAAATGCTCTCACCGGAGACTTTCCTATAGGACTTGTGTCGAATGATTATTCTGCAGAGACCCATGATTATTTTGCAAATTCAAATGATTATTTTTCAAATTCGTTGGATGTTCCAAACATCCCATTTGGAGTACAATAATATTTGGGTCCTTATTCAAAGTATGGAGTTGATCATCAAGATCTTGGGACATCCTTAGGTACACAGCGGGACCCGTTTCCACCGTCAATTAATCCAGTAGACATCATATCAGTGACTTTCGGTCTCAATATGTTCGACTTGAATAGGTCTCCGACTGCGAGTATGGGATATGAAAACGTTCAACGTAATGAAATACCATATCCAGATGATGTTGCATTCGTGGCACCTGATAGACGTGACACTCTCAACGGTAAGAATACTAGAAATAACAACCATCCTTGTAGTTAACGAAAATTGGTTTTTTTAACGAACTTGCAGTTTTTGTTTACTTTCAGATAATGAGGATCGAGGATCGCCTTCAGCATTCGTCAATGTAGAAAATGATGCCGAATTGGATGATGAGGACGAAACTGCCTTGGATGGAGACCAACAAAAAGCTTTGGAGGAATTTGAGACATATATTGAAAGACGAAATTGGTTTATTCCTGATATTCCAACATTCGATGAGCCCAAGGTCGCCAGAGGTCATGACGTAGTTGCGACTGCACACGATCTATATAGAGGATCCCTGTTTGATAGTAAAGATGAACTGAAGAAGGCAGTTGGATTGTACCATTTGGAGAATCAATTGGAATTCTGTGTCGACCATTCGGATAAGCATAGGTGGTTTATTAAATGCAAACATCATACTTGTGGATTCATGCTGCACGCCGCAGAGAAATATGGTATATGGAAAATAACGAAAATTGTTCTCCAACATGATTGCTCGTCCGAAGAGATCTCTTTTGGCCAGCGCCGACTTCCGTCTCATTTGATCGGTGAGTACTTCACTGAAGTAGTACGAAAAGAGAACTCCATACTCAAGCCGAGGAACATCATGGAAGAAATGCACGTACGCCACGGTTTGAGGCTCAGTTACGATGTTGCATTGCGTGCGAAATATCATGCCATGAGGATCGCCTATGGAGATCCAAAACAGTCGTTTGCAATGCTGCCTCATTATTTATCTGAGTTGGAAGCTGCAAATCCTAGTACAATCACCGCGCTTGAGACACACGAATCCAGAAAATTCAAATATGTCTTTTTTGCATTAGGGGCATCTATTCACGGATTTCTACAATATTCGTGCCCGGTTATAGTGTTGGATGGGTGTCACTTGAAAGGACAATATAAAGGAATCGGATTTGTTGCAGTGACGCGGGATGGAAATGATCAAATCTTCCCTCTGGCAATTGGGATAGGGGATGTGGAAAACGATGAGTCATGGACTTGGTTTTTGAATAATATTCGTAGAGCTTTTGGATGCCCGAGTGGATTGCTTTTTATATCCGATCAACATGTCAGCATCGGTAATGCTATCGAAAATGAGTTCCCCGAAGCGACTCATGGCCTTTGTTGTTTTCATCTGCGACAAAATTTAGCAAAACATGGATCGCGCCTGGTTGAACTATTCCACAGGGCAGCGTATTCTTATCAAGATCATGTCTTTGAACGGTAATTTCATTCAACGTTTGCCACTATTTTTTTCTCCAATTTAAATTGCTACCTCTTGTTGATAGTTGCTAAGTGTTAGTCCGATTCAATTGTCAACATTCTTTTTCCAAATTCAACCCTCTCATGTACATGTCTAAAATGAAGAGACAGGTATAGCAGGTGCTCTTCAAACATTGGCAAAGGCAGGAACAACCCGGTGGTCTCGCGTGAAATGTCCCGTTCGAAGGTTCAATTTTATGACATCAAATGCTGCCAAGACATGGAATGCTCGGCTCCTATGGGCGAGGAAGCTACCTGTTTGTTGTTTTCTGGAATGTGCCCGACGGGTTACGGAACGATGGTTTTACGAAAGGAGAACAACTGCACTGGAAAGAACAAACGTACTTACAGCTGCGGTGCATGAAAGAGTAGTAGCGTACACGAAGCTTGCCCGAAGAATGCAAGTTGAGCTACTAGCACGGTGTACGTACAAAGTTAGGGATGTTAGCAAAATTTTTCTCGTAGATATAGCCCGAAATGAGTGCAGCTGTGGTATTTTTCAACATGAGATGCTTCCATGTTCACATGCATGCGCAACTATAACGTAAGCTTGATAATTCAACTATATAAAGTATAATTTGGTGTATAATACGTAATGAATATGATGACTAACATCAGGTAATATCCTATATTTATGTTTGCAGCTTTGCAAAAGAAACAATCACTTCTTATGTTGCGCCTTACTATACTACGGAATGGTTGAGGGGTATGTGGGAAGGTGACGTAAAACCTGTTCCCGATCCCCAAGATTGGGATGTATTGGACGAGGCAAAGAAGACTCTATGTATTCCACCAGACAAACCAAAACAAGCAGGTCGTCCGAAATCAACGCGTATTCCTTCGACCGGTGAGCGAGGTGGAACCTCACGCAAAACACCTACATGTCATCGTTGTGGACAAACTAGTCACACAAGGAATAAATGCACCGAAATGTCTCCATTCGAATATGACACGTTTGAGGACGACATGCTCAATCAAAACACTGTCCGAAATGAGGGTCAACCGTTGCACCGGAAAAAAGAAACATTGCTCGGTATGCGGATCCGCAGAACACACCAGAAGAAAATGTCCGATATATCTACAAGCGAATTTGGGAAATGATGTATAAATTTGCAATCAACGTGTTTGATTAAAAATATTTCTTTTCAAAGTTTATTAGTGACATTGGCAAAGTATGCATTTTACATGAAATTGTGGTTTATTTTCGTTCAACCATTAATGTTTAGAGTTTAACGAAAATATAGTATTATTGTGAATGCTAATTATTTAATTAATTTAATAATATAACTAACGGGATTAAATTAATATTCGTTTTAATAATATAACCAAATTAATTGATAATTTAACAACAATATAGTCATAATTTAACGAAAACTATTTGATACTTTAAAGAAAATAATTTGATAATTTAACGAATACTTTAAAGAAAATTATTTAATAGTATAAATAAATTTAATTAATTGTCGTTCAACACATAAAAACAAAGGATTAGCGAAACATACCATAGTTTTCGTTACATTATTAAAAATGATGGGTTTAACGAAAATTATGGTTTATTTGTTAAACCCTTAATTTTTAGTGTTTAAGGAAAGGATCATATTATTGTATTTGATAATTTAACGAAACTCCATTAATAATTTAACGCAAATTATTTCGTAATTTCACTGTTCTAATTACGTTATTTGATAATTACGAAAATTAGTTAATAATATAACGAAAATCATGTTTCAATTTAAGGAAAAAAATTTCAAAAAAAAATAAAATGGAAAAATTAATGAAATTTCGTTAAACCCTAGAAATTAAGGGTTTAACGAAAATAACCATAATTTTCGTTAAACCCTTTAAATAAAGGGTTTAACGAACAATTATGTTTTTTTTCGTTAAACCCTTAACTTTTAGGGTTTAACGAATGTTTCATTATATTGCATATTGTGTAATTAAATTTTTAAATTTCAAAATTATTTCATAATTTCACTGTTCAAATTACGTTATTTGATAATTACGAAAATTAGTTAATAATATAACGAAAATTATGTTTCAATTTAAGGAAAATTATTTCAAAAAAAATAAAATGGCAAAATTAATGAAATTTCGTTAAACCCTAGAAATTAAGGGTTTAACGAAAATAACCATAATTTTCGTTAAACCCTTTAATTAAAGGGTTTAACGAACAATTATGTTTTTTTCGTTAAACCCTTAACTTTTAGGGTTTAACGAATGTTTCATTATATTGCATATTGTGTAATTAAATTTTTATATTTCAAAATTATTTCATAATTTTTTACGTTATTTGATAATTACGAAAATTAGTTAATAATATAACGAAAATTATGTTTCAATTTAAGGAAAATTATTTCAAAAAAAATAAAATGGCAAAATTAATGAAATTTCGTTTAACCCTATAAATTAAGGGTTTAACGAAAATAACCATAATTTTCGTTAAACCCTTTAAATAAAGGGTTTAACGAACAATTATGTTTTTTTCGTTAAACCCTTAACTTTTAGGGTTTAACGAATCTTTAATTATATTGCATATTGTGTAATTCATTTTTTAAAACCTCCATTACTGTGATTTGATAGGTAGTTGGCGATGTTTTTCCCTTAATTTAATTTATCCACTATTCATGTTGGACTTGGTCAAAAATTGTGGTATTTTCACAAGTTTGTTATAATTTGTGGTATCATTACAAATCTATCTATATTTTGTGGCATTTTTACAATTTCTTATTACAAAAATGGTACAGAGGCCATTTTTCCCCCTATCTCATTGTTTGATGTACAATTAGATGATGGACACTTGTCCCTATCTCATTGTTTGATGTACAACATTCTCATGTTTTCTATGAAGCCTTTGTTGTATCCTAGGTTTTACCTTAATATAAATAGGAACAACTCTTGCTATTTAAAAACACACAAAACTCATATTTGAAAGTTGCAGCGCAAAAGTTTTATTCACTGTTACTTGCAATTTATTCTAGGGTTACCAACCTTTTCTACACAATAATGAAAATTTAATACTCCCAACTACACACTTTTAAATCCATAATACCCAAACTACACACTTTAAATTTATAATATCCCAAACTACACACTTTCCACCCTACCCCACATTATTCAAGTTGACTTTTCCCAAAATTCCAAAATTAATTACAAGATTTTTATATCTTCCAATTCAATTAATATTTCCACTCCAATTTATATCCGGAATACAATACGGATCAAATATCAGGCCCAACATGCTTCAGTCAAATAATCTCTTTGGTTTTAATTTCTAAAGGAATTTGTACGTGACATTGTTAAATATTCCAGACCACTGTTTTTTAGACAGTATTGGCACGAGGAAAGTATTCCAACCGATATACTCATTCCGATTATCAATCAAACCATTAAGATATGTTTATCATTTAAACCATACAAAATTAATAAATCCGAGAGAGATCATACCTTTCTTTGACCAGAACAGCACCGGGTGAGATGGTTCGCAAAGCCACCAGCCAGAAGATTACTGCCCCCAGACCGTTTTACGAACAGCTCCTCACTGTTCAACTTCAACCCTCAGGGAAGATGATCTTGTTTATGTGTCATCGATTTACCTCACCTTTATAAACAGCCCGCTACAATATCGACATGGCACTTCTTCGTCCGGTGTGGCCTTCATAAGAACTGCTGCCCACCAATAATCACTGGTATCTGTGTAGAGTACCAGTTCGTCTTCATCTTGTAAAATAGCAAGCTTTGGAAGCCTCTTACAAACTTCATTGAGTTGTTTTATTCCCTCTCGATGTTCATCTTCCCATTTGAATAATACATCTTTTTTAAGTAATGGGCTGAACACCTTCTTGTAAGATGCTAGATTGTTGATGAACATTCCAGCAAAATTAACAACCCCTAGAAAACTCTGAAGTTGTTTCTTGTCTTTGAGGTCATCTAGAAATCCTTGTACATTTTCTACAATATGGCTTTGTAGAATGATTCCAGACTCGTCGATCTCTATTCCAAGGAATTCGATCTGTCTTGTTGCAATTACTGCTTTCTTTTCAGATAGCACTAATCCTTCTTGATGACAAACATCTGAAAATATATTCAAATGCTTGAGATGCTCCTTTATGTTCTTTGATGCAATCAGGGTATCATCGATGTATACGAACATGAAACTGAAATAATCTTTGAAAAGATTATCCATTTTTCTCTGATATATCTGAGGTGCGTTTTCCAATCCCATAAACATAACGTTCCAGACATAATGACCTTGTGGTGTAGAGATCCGTTGATACCAAACTGATGCAGGCAGAAGCGTGATAAAGATAATATTACGATCCGTTGATTCTGGGAATACCGGATGTAAAGAGAAAACTATGTTTTCTTATTTCATAAATCAATTCAACTCCCCAACATAATAAAGATAACTCCTATTTATACTAATAAAAACCTAAAATCTTAAAGATACGATGAAATCAATATAAAGATATGAATAAATCAATATGAATCTCCACCAAATATATATAATCTCTATTCTCCATCAAGAAGGCTGTAAACTTCTTGCTTCCTTCCTCCATCTTAATCTGGTAGAATCCAGACTTGCAATCGAATTTAGAAAATATCTTGACACTTTTGATTCAGTTAACCAAGTGTTCTCTACTCGGGATATAGTAGCCATCAAACTCCAAAATGTTATTAATCCCTTTGTAATTAATAACAAGTCGTGGTTTTTCTCTCTTAATTTCTCCATGATTTCTTACCAGAAAACCTGGACTGCTATATGGAGAAACTCCTGGTGAGATCAACTTAAGGTCCAAATGTTCCTTAAGTATCTTCTGCATACCCTCACGATCTTGTTGATTCATAAGGATTGACTTGAGCCTCACGAACTCGTATTCCTTTCCGGGTTTAACCTTCAAGGATGCTTTGAACTCGTTCTTGTTCTACCATGCCAAATGATCTTCATTGTAGTTCTTTTGGATCTTTCTTTTGACGTCCTCGAGTGATATCTGTTCTTCAATGGTAACATCACTTTGGGCATTCTCCAATAAGCCTTGTAATAATTCTTTAATTGCTTCTGGAGGAACTCGTTCTTCCGATCCAAATTGTCAAAAAGATAGTAATGCGTCTCCAAACTTTCTTTTATCCGCCATTTTTGGATGTCGAAGTTTGGATTCATCACCACGCTTGCTGCGAAAAATGATTGGCGTTCTTCTGTAATATGCCTCCCGCAGTCTTTGGACAATAATCTTATGATCACAAAGGGTTGTGAAAATAAGCCTTCTTATCTCATTTTCTTGTGTGAACGCTTAAATGTTTGTAGGAAATTATTTCCTAGCAAAACATCAGCTCCTGTATCATGAAAATAGATTGGTGGTGTCTTCACCTTGTACCAAGGGTACCTCCGATCATGATTTCTGCTTGTTTGATTCCTCAATTAAGGATAAGAATCCTTTTAGAGAAATCCCTTCCTGCAATAGTTGGTAGATCTTCCCCAAGTTCTTTAGGAAAAACACCTGGCTTTGTAGTGCAAATCCCTGCTCCGGAATCAATGTAGGCTGCGAAGTACTCAGCCTTGTATTCTGCATATAACATTCCGATATAAATGTATATGGAGAATGGACTAGTGGTCATCTGATTTTGTATCTCTTATCAGCCACTGTGAACTCCATTACATCTTGTAATTTTTCCCAAGGTTTATGATCCTTAAGAAAATCAATACCCAGAATTAGATGTTCTGGGGTTCTTCCTGCAACTCCATTGATAGTCAGCTCAATTTCACCCATCTTTAGGCGTCCTTGAAATTTCCCAACTATCAGTTGTTGGAGATAATATAAAACATCACAATGAAAGATATTATCCTTTTGTGTAATGTCAAATATTACCATTTCTGCTCTCCAGCCTTCTGGACATTTCAGCTCCCCTTGTATTCTGAATACTTCTGGGACATGCTGAACTGTACTAGGCCTTCTTTCTTCCCACCGACTGCTGTTTATCATTCGGTCTTGTTGGAAAGAAATTTTCCTGGGCTCAATTCTGAGACTTTGACTCTTGTTGAAGACGGGTTGATCTTGGATTCTCATATCGATCTCCCTTATTGTTGGAGACTCAATGATATCCGGTAGAACCACCCTGGCAAAATCCTCAAAGATTTTTGGGATTTCGATGAATTCATTTCTTAAGAATACATCTGAATGATATGTATTCAAAAGAGCATAAAAAATCTTGTAAGTGATCGAGTAGGGTCTATTCCCTTCTGTCATCAGATCATTTCTTTTAAAATCTTGATGAAGGGTTAAGACTGTTGAAATCTCGATCGCCCAAATTGTATACAATTCTGGGATAAACATTGAATGTCAATTTCTCTGCACACAAGTTTCCTGTGATCGCCCCAAGGCATGAATCCTTGAGATTGGAGATTCGCTTATCAAATATTGATAAGTTGAGAGACGAATCAATTTCTTCTTTAAATGTTGCTTTGATAATAACTCTAATGGCTCCGATGTGAATCCATGAGAGTGTATTTGCAATTTCTCTCTTGAGTTGACTTTTGATCTCCTGGACTTCTCTGAAAAGGATCAATTGCATCTCGATTGTATTACCGGTGAACTCCATAGGAATGATAAATTCTCCAGTGGTAATCCTATGGATAATCTGGTGCTTTCTGGTACGCAGCCCGAATTTATCCAACGTTTTTTCCATTGCTCCGATAGTAAAACCATCATACATCTGGAGCTTTGGATCTTCCTTCATAATTTTCCTAAGGAGTTTCTTGGAAATTGTTGTATGAGAGAGGAATCCTGACATATCCTCTCTGACCGTTTGAAGAATTTCTTTTTCACTCTAATTCTGATGTGGATTCACTTCCATCTTCAGAATAGATCTCTTCTTCGTAGATGCTTTCATCTGAGGGTAGATCCTCAAATTGATACACCTGTAGAAGATCTTGGTAATAAACAGCTTCTTCGAATTCTGGTGTAGCTTCGAACTGTCTTATACCTCTCTTCTGGTTTTCTGGGCAATCGGTTGAGATATGTCCTCTTATTCCGTAGGTCCAGCAATTACAGTCTTTAAAACTTTCATTGGCTCTAGTTTGAGCTCGTCTGAAAGTTCTTCATCCTGAGGTCCTACTGGAACTCTCTTGGTTTGAGCCTGATGAAGAGGCTCTACTCCTGCTTGGTGCTGGTCTCTGTCCTGATTTGTAACTCCGGGCCTTTTGTTTTGACCATACTCGTCCAGGTCTCCATGAAGACCTTTGACTACTCTTTCTATTGATGTTCCCACAGTGGTATAGATGGCTTCTGTGTTTCTGTCTTTTATGTCTCCGTGGTTGACCTCCCACTACTGTTGGGATATCATTATCTTCGTAACATAGGGGAACCGTCTTATTGATTCATCGTAGTCTCTTGTAGAGTGCTGTTTGATGGCACCATTCAGATAACTTGGCTTTCAGAATGGACATTCTTTTAGCCACGGTATCCAAATCTTCTGCACTTTTATATTCTCTGATGAGCATCTCTCTCCAGGGGATCGGTATCTTCGCAAAGAAGAATTGCGAAGCTTCTTTTTCATCCACCTTGGACTTCCATCGGTACTCGGTGAATAACTTGATATATTCGTCAATGTGACAAATATCATGTAACTCGAGGCAGTAGAAGACTTGTTTGTATTTCTTTCTTTTCTCCTCTTCTATTCCTTCGAAAAAGCCTATGACGATAAATAGGATCTTAATGAGTTTAGCCATATTATCCACAATTCTTTTCAACGATTCACCAGATGTAACATCATTTTTCATTTCTGGTAATGTTGTATCCCACGCGATCCTTACTGAACCTTCAGACTCATTTCCAAAAGTTTGATGAATCCTTTCTTTTCAAGATCGAGTGTTCCTGCTGCAATCCTCATTGATGATGCCCCGTCGTCTATAAGGGCCTCACGATTCTTGAAATCTAGAATATCTAGATTTAGCATCAATCCGTACGGATGTATCGGACCAAGCTGTGACTTTCCATAAGGTGTATTCATGAGATTTGGCCTTTTGGAACGTTGTCGAGTGCCTGAGATAATAGGCTCTCCTCTTGTTATAAAATCTCCGACGTGTGGCATTGGTTCATCCACCTGATGTGAACTTGAACTTTCTGCAACGTTGGGATTTATTGGTGTTGGTGGAGGTGGTCTTTGGTCTCGTGTTACCAAGGCTAATCCATCTCATGTGTTCATCTTTGGATCTACAATACCTAATCCTGCAAATTCGGCTAGTTCATGTAGATCTTCAAGATTCATTCTCTCCATATCCATCACTTATTAATTTGTGATAGATTTTCCTTTGATGATAGCTATGAGCTTTTCATCAGGAGTCATACGACGTACAACTTCGGTTGGTTTCCCTTTTTGGTGTAGGTAGGGAACTGTCCCGAAATCGATATGCTTTCTTCCTCCGCAAAGACTTGGTTTGTCCTCCAAAGTCTTGATTCTCTTTTGAATATCTCGAAGGATTTCAAGAGTTTCCTTCTAATATTCCACTATCGTCTCCATCTGGCTCTGGATCTGATGGACTTGTGTTGGTAAATGGTTATGGCGGTTGTCATAACTCTGCACCGTCTTCTGGATCTCTCTAAGATCAATGGAAATCTTAGAGGTATCTGGATCAATCTCGTTCCACGCAGGATCTCCTTCAGGACACATGGTCTTGATGAATTGCTTCCTGATGGCGTTGTAAATCAACATATAACATCATGTTTACTGATAGAATACTCTGATAATATGTTGATTGTCTCTCGCATTGCCGTAAGTTATAGTCATCGGCTCCTCCATTTCTGAGTACCTCATATAGGTTGTTCCAATATGAGATCTTTTCTCGGTGTTCTTGTTCATACATCACCAAAATTTGACGATATCTCCTGTATGGTAAACATCTTGGACAATCGTCCAGATCCATATTTTCTCGTATAATTCTCCTCACCAATCGTTAATTACATAAACATAATAAATATCAATCCAAGTTTTTAATAAACCTAGGCTCTGATACCATTTCACGGTCCAGATTACACAATAATTTGGAGTTAGAATAATTAATTAAATTGGAATTGTTTTTGGTTTGGAATAAGCAAAATGTGCTTGGAAGTAGTAAAAGCAAAGGGTTCAAAGGGTTCAAAATGTGTATTTTGGGGAATTCCAAATTCAAAATGTGCATTTTTGGGTATTTTAAATTGTGTGTGTGTAAATTGGAGTTTTGCTTTGTAAAAATGTGTATTGAGGGGTATTCTCCCTTTATACCATTGTTGTTATTAGTTTATTCTTGGATGTATACACATGTGAGTTTGATACAATCAGCCAAGTCCACATTAAGATATTTTCTACCAATACATATATATACCTTGTCAAGCACAATGAAATTTCATAAATGTTCATTTGAGATCACATAGATTAACCAATGATAATTTTGGCAATGTAAAGATTTACACAAAAAATCTAATTACGCAAATAAGCAGCTGAAAATCAATGGGGGCACACAATAATATGAGGCACCAACTAGATATTAGAAATGGATGAAACACTATGTCATAGTTGAACACTAAATACAGCATAGTGCAAGAATATCACTACCGTTAAAGTTTTGGCAACCACCGCTAAAGTTTTGAAAAATAGTGTAAGAATATCACCACACCACCGCTAAAGTTTTGGCAAATAGTGCAAGAATATCACCACCGCTAAAGTTTTGGCAATATTTACCTCTGAGGGTTCTGGTAATCTATCTATATATAAAAACAAAGAAGTTGGCAAAAATTACTGATTTGTCATTTTCCCTCTCAAACTATCAACCAATAGAAAAAGAAGAAAAAAAAACTAAATAACTTTTAAGTATCTTATAGAATAAGTTTCATACATATCTTACACAATAAGCTATCTTATAATTTATATTCTGGAATATAAATAAAACAAAAGAAACTATCTTAAATGATATGATTATATTTTAATGATATAATTAAATTTTGAAAATAATGAAATTTAAACATTGTAAAAAATTTAAAAATTATTTTATAATTTTAATATATAAATGTGGAGAATAATTTTAAAATTTAAATTTCATTTTATGAAGGGTTAGTAGAATGTTTAAAAGTATGAAACTATTATAAAAATATTAAAATAATAATAAAATCTAAAATTAACAACAACAACAGCAATAACAATAACAATAAAAATTAAAAATAATGATGATGATGATGATGATAATAATAATAATAATAATAATAATAATAATAATAATAATAATAATAATAATAATAATAATAATAAGGAGGAGGAGGTTGTGAGATTAAGTCTAACAATTTTAAATCAACAAATAAAATTTAAAAAAATTAATTCAAATATATATGTAATATTAATTGTGTAAGATATAAAAATCAATAAATTGAATAAAATTTTTAAAATAAAAATAATAAAAATATTTGATAAAAATTTATTCAAAATTATTTCAAACAACTAGATAACTAATATAAAAATTGTTTTATAAAACTAT